>CM002535.2:22042000-23445500 GCA_000338895.3 Oryza meridionalis
CGCACACATGTATAATAACATCGATCATGGCAAAATCATCATCAATTCACAACGATGATGCATGCATATATACTCCATATTCAGTACTACCTCTGTTTCAGATTATAAAACTTTATAGCATCGTCTGTATTTATATAGATGTTAACATATATATAAATGTTGGTAATGTTAGAAAGTCATATAATATAAAACGGAGGAATTACGTAGCAAGCTCGATCGTTGCGGCCGTACGTACGCACCGGTGAAATCCGGGGCGAGATTCCCGGCGCCAGCCCATGTTGCAGAGTAGACGGCATTGTCGACGACTGTCTCCTGCGCCGTCGTCGGCACCCAAATGCCATCATCAGCTGGTGCAGCTGCACCGCCTTCGCCGGTGATGTTCAACAGCGGCTCATCATAGACGTCCAAGTACTCCGATGATAGTACTGTCATCGTCGTCTCTAGCTCCAGCTGGTTGAGGCCTTCGTCCATTGTGGGTATAGCTCTAGCTATATATCTATCGACCGATTAATTAGTCGATTAATTACCTCTTTCTGCTGCTCTATATATATATCGATCTATACGTGTACTTGCTGCAATCGAAATGCAATGCAACGTGTACGTGGTTTATAAAGCGCAGCTCAACTGGCCGGCTATAGGCTATAGCTCTAGCTTCGTCGGGCCGGGCCACCCGACCCGATCTTTCATCTCGATCGACCGTGATTACTGATGACCAGCTTACAGCTTAAGCTAGGTATTCTCCATCGGATCGGGTGGCCCGACCCGATATCAATCGATGGCCTGTATCTGTATTTACGTTCGTCGATCGATCGGGCCTGGAGATTCCGTCCTGATCGATCTTAATTTCATCGATGAGCAGTTCAGCATGCAAATAATTCACTCGATCGGCTGTATAGTACTGACTGTATATGTGACTTGTTGTATAACTACAATTACTGCTACAAGTGCCACATAATTAATCAAGATTTAACATATTGTAGCCGGTTATTTATGAGTTTAATGTATAAGCCAACTTAATTAAGCTTATTAATTGAACAGTCGAGTTTTCAGTCTTTTTTAACTCACTACATTAATTTGATCATCTCTTAAACAAATCTTTTTTATGAGCTAATATAAGCAGCAGCAGAGTCGAGCCAAGTTTCTTTTGTATTTAACTCATTACACCAACGAGAGTTGATCACTAATATACCACGGACTGCGAAGCTACCGTGTGCCAAAAACACACGGCAACACCTCGAAAACTCTCGGTAACACAAGTTCCCGAGAGAAAACTCCCGGGAATGCGCTCTCGGCAGCTTCACACCTTTACCGTGAGGTTCTTCCCGTGAGACAACGCTTGTACAGTCGGGATCATGCCCAAAATTACCAAGTGAACATAGATACTCGGTAATAATCTGTTTAACGGCACAAGCCGTGGAGAAGACGGGACCGGAAGTAACGGAACATACCCTTACCTAGAGTTACGAAAACACGGGAAAAAGCAAACGTTACCGTGTGTCGTACACAAAACACGGTAACATGAGAAAGCTTACCGAGAGGATTGTAGTACTGGAGACACGGGAATGTTGAAACTGTTACCGTGTGTTCGTATAGTTCATGGTAACATACTGAAAATGAATACCGGATAACTTCACAAATTTCTTATATTCATGATAGTACGGCACGGATATGAGACAAGCAGCAGTCAAGCAGATTTACGCAAACATGACTGATAGAATATAGGTAAGCATCACATAAAACAAATTAGAATCATAGAATAATGTCATGTGAACATAAGCTGCATATTCTCTGGTATTAATAAGAACATCATGAGACGAGAACACAATATGAATGGATCTACAAACTAGCTAGCTACACATGACTCAATAAACACATCTTAGTTGCTAACAAACCAAATGTGTGCTTTGACAACACAAATCAATCCCAGTCATTTGCCATGATCATTATATGCCTGAAATTATAAAAAAAAATATCTGAGTACCAAATATATTACAATATGTTTCCCATACCACATTATGAAGCAACAAGACAATGAAAGTAATGTGAGACAAATATGAAATTCCATATGACAAAGAGGTGACATGAAACAACTTGCGAGAGCATCTCTTCATATGTGTGTGTACACTACTGCTTCTTCTGAAGGCCTGGCAACAACATAGAGAAATATAGACTCCTAGTATGATATACATAGTTCAACACTTTGTGATTCTTAATTTAGTCAACACTATAATGGATCTCTTAATCATCATTTTGTTTTTCTTTTGTACCAAACAAATTACAACATATTGACATAAAAATAGCCATGACAGAAAATTGCCTTCAATCAAGAGGGAGATCCAACCATTTGTTGGGATAGAGCAATCATTTGTATCCATGCTCTGTCGCCAGCTCTACATCTCACCCAGATCCTGACCATGGCAGAGTGCTTGGTGCAATCAGCTCTATGTAATGCTTCCATGATGTTCTGCAGCCTCTTCAATACGCAGTTGGTGACAACTGGAGAGGATGAAAAAAAATTAAAGGTGGCCGTGTACTGGAGTTCATGCATGATATCACAAATAGTTTAAAACAATGATGTTATGCAAAAAGAACATCAAAATATTATGCATTTGAAGAAATGATTGTCATTTTGTGTTGCATTGCCAGGAGATTAACTCGATCTTTAATTTAGGATGTTAGCTGAAATGTATTATTTAGAAAGCAATTTGACAGTACAAATAGAAGCAGGAGCAGAAAAACAAGAACTGAAGGGAAAAAATAAAAATCCATAGATCTTGCATGCAGAAATGCTGCACCATCTGCATGAGCTACTCCGGTACAAGATGATTTCAAGCCATGCAGCAATTACTGGTTTCTATCACAACGGCCTGTTCAAATAGCACCGATAATTAACCAAGTAGAAATGTGTGCATAACTGTTAAGTGAAAGGAAGTAACTGAATTTTAATTCATCAAGAAGAATATAATTTAATGCAAGGTACAAAGTATTTCTAACCAGGATAGAAAGAATTTAGCTGCTCCACCCTCCATTCTGCTAAATCCTGGTCCGCTTACCACTAGCATATCCTATATATTAATTTCAGAGACACAGGTCAAATCTGGAAATGGCAACACACATTTCAGATTCAGTCTGTTATAATTCCAACTTGTAACTTGATAGAAAATTCTTCAGACCTACAAAATCAACCCTCGTGATGATATCTAATGGTTCTAAGTTCCACAGTACGCCTACAGTTTTGCACATCATATATCTGGAGTTCAAATACATTAGCTACAAGCATAATTTAAATCAAACAAAATGCAATTAGCAACTATATTTTGTCAAAAACCGACTGAACAAAGTCACAATGGTACAAAATCAAACTGATGCTGTCTCATCATTTCGTTTCTTGCTTTTTCATAATTCCAACAGAAATGCTATAAGCAATTTATTTCTCAAGTCGTAATGCTAACAAAAATACTATCCAGTGAAAATCAACTGGGATAACTCCACAACTCAATTGAAGATATTAACATCTATTCATAGGTCAATGCACAAAGCCAATAGCAACTAAAGAGGGCAATAATAAAAGGAAGAAACTAGTAAATAGCAAGTCATTATTTTAAAATAAGCAATCTCTTTAGCATGAAGATTATAGAAAATATCAAAAGTTCATGATTACATGATAGCTATACAATTAAGAGGTGATCTATTCAATCAGAGATTTCTGCAGCGTATATTTTAACTTTGTAAAATCTAAGCATCAAACAGACAATCACATAGCCCTATTGACTTTCTTAGGCAATACCACAAACACCATCAATGCAGCGAAAGTGAAGCAAATTTCATCCAGAAATGGACGGACCTACAATGTTAAGTTTATGTGCTCACCGATTGTGCTATGCTGCATTGAGCTTGGCGAGGAGAAGCGGCTACAGATCTCGCTGACTACGTGCCGCTCGGCGGAGAAGCGGAGTGGAGTCGGCGTCTGCTCGACATGCTGCTCGGCGGAGAGGACGGATTGCACTTGACAGCGGCGCTAGGCGGATAAGACGTGCTTCCGACGGCAGTGCTCGGTGGAGAAAATCGAGAAGCAGCTCGGGACGAGAGCTGCTGCAACGCTCGATGGAAAGGAGATTCCTCCCGACGGTTGCATCTCGGCGAGGAGAGAGAACTCCGGCGAGGAGAGGCGGTGGCGCTCGTGAGAATGGCGACACTGCTCGACAGAGACGGTGACGCGTGTGGATGGAGGAGGCCGTCACAGGTGGGGACGAAGGCGGAGGCCCCTCGATGGGGATGAGCCCGCGCCGGCCTCGGCCTGGATGGGGGCATGGTGCGGCGGCGGGGGCCTCGATGGTGTGCGGCGCGGCGGCGGGGCGAGGGGACCGGGGAAGCGCGTCGATGGGGATGACTGGTGGACGCGAGGATTGGGGATTATTTTATGACCTAGCCGCGCAAGTGGTTTGGATAAGAGCCCGCCAGATTTTTTTGGTGCCGCCAAATTTTTGGACTGACAGGTGGACCCGAGTTCTTACCGAAGGCAAATAAGGGACTGTCTATGTGTCACTAGGGTGATAAATTTTGTAAACGCACTAGAATCCCTGACTATCCGATGTGCGTGATCCCCGCCCATGCGATCCCACCGCGAGTGAGCGCGTGGGTGCGTGTTTTGTTTTTTTCCCAGCGATCTGTTTTATTGGGTCGGATCTGTTTCCCAAACCCGTTTTGTTTTGGACCAGCTTTTAGCTCATTATTGAGACCTGGGCTAGCATATGGCCCCGTATAGGGCACAGGAAAAAAAAAAGCCCACAGCATTTTAGTATTGGAGCCGTCACAACTGAAACATGGCCCAGAACTTAGCGCAGAAAATCAAAACACTTGGTTTGAAAATACTTGCCTCTTCCAAAATCTGGATTGATTTGAGTCCAAAAAGTCTCTGGTCCCATGGTTCTTATTAGTACTTCAAATATGTGATTAGTTTTCTCCCCCCTTTCTTATTTGACCCCAAACTGAATTGACCCACTGGGTTGTGCCTCATTGATGGAAATATCAATCTAATTTGACCATGTAGATGAATAGTAGTGGAGCATGGGGTTGTGCAGATTGACAAATAAATAGCTTCCTGTTAGCCTTGGAGCATGCAGATTTTAAAACTAAGTGCACGGATATCTGAGCTTTTAACAAAACTAAGTGCACATATATCTGAAAATTATTATCATGTTGTAGGACCTATATCTGAAAACATATATATGTACTTCCGTCACTAGTCAAAAGGCTGAACACTTCATTGATCCCCCTGCCCCCCATTGCAGATTGATTATTTGCTGAAAAAAAAGGAGAGGTTCTACTAGCTGTCAGTATATCAGTGAGAATATTAAAATTACAGAACAAACCTATAGTGCGCATACATAAATCACTATAGATTTGTAGAAACATGTCTTTTCTAACAAAGAAGGGACCAAGACAAAGCTAACCAAATGCCATTTCAGCCATCTAACTACGTGTCTAGTCCAACAAGATAGACAGAAGAAGCAAGCAGAAGAACTCCGCAAAACTAATTGCTGACAAAGCAGAACTAATACCCATTTTGAACTAACAAAAACAGGAATTCTAATGGCAAACAAAACTACTAATTGCAATATTTCTGACAAAACTTGAGAGTAGAGGTTAAAGTATTTCTGACTAAACTAGCAAAATTAGAAATTCTAATGGCTAACAAAACTACTAATTGTTGTATTTCTGACAAAACTTGAAAGTAGAGGTTAAAGTATTTCTGACTGAACTAACAAAACTATGAATTCTAATATTTCTGACAAAACTTGAAAGTAGAGGTTAAAGTATTTCTGACTGAACTAACAAAACTATGAATTCTAATATTTCTGACAAAACTTGAAAGTAGAGGTTAAAGTATTTCTGACTGATCTAGCAAAACTAGAAATTCTAATGGCTAACAAAACTACTAATTGTTGTATTTATGACAAAACTTAAAAGTAGAGGTTAAAGTATTTCTGACTGCACTAGCAAAACTAGGAATTCTAATGGCTAACAAAATTACTAATTGTTGTATTTCTGACATAACTTGAAAGTAGAGGTTAAAGTATTTCTGACTGAACTAACAAAACTATGAATTCTAATAGCAAACAAAACTAATCTCTTTTCTTACAAAACTATGTTTGTTAAATGCAATCATACCTTTTACCTAACTAGGATAGAACTAATGCACACCAGTGATCACCCAACAGAAATATTTTAGTTTTACCCAATTTAGTTAAAACTATATACCTTTTATCTAACTAACGGCTGACAAAACTAATATATTACTTTGCAGACAAGGACATGCATGGTGAGAGCAACAATGGGTATCCTCCTAACCAACAGTGCCCTCCACAAGGCTACACGCCACCGCCAGGACAATACCAACCTCATTGTGGGGCATACCCAATTCCTCATAGGAATTACCCTCATAGGAATTCCTTGTGGGAAAATATCATAGATAAAACATTTATTAACAAAAAAATATGCATATGCCTCTACTCCACTGCACACATGCTGAAAATGAATCGGGACAGTTTCTCCACTGCACACAAGCCAAAAAATTCAGAACAAACACAAAACTACACGCATATTGACAATGATCGGTATCTTCAAACCAGAACAGCTTCTTCCAGGCCAAAAAATTCAGAGCAAAACAACTACACTAGGCCAAATTCAGAACTAGGCAGATTTCATTTCAATATATTCCAGCTAGTAAAGATAAAACTAAACTAGTAGACTCTTTATACAAAATTGTACCTGCATGTAACCCACCTCCCCCCTGAACAATACAAAGAAAAAGTCCTCGGCAAAATGGGTTGTGGGAAGAGGATGCAAATCAGGAACAAATGTATTCAGGTTGAGCAGAAAAGAAAATCTGGATCTTAATTCTAGTTCTCATGCTCCACAAAATCCAAAAGAGAAGAGTTAAAAATATTTGGACAAGAGTTCCCTGGAAAAGAAAAAGATCAGGAAGACAAAGGAGCAGGCATCCACTGTTGCTAACAAAACTACGAAGGAACTTAAATTAGCATAACCTATACTACTGCAAAACAGAACATCCTTTCCTGGCAAGAGTTGATAAAATCAATTATTACAGAACATGCTTAGTAGATAACGATTTATTTTAGTTTCCTTTATAGCCATAAAGTGTTCTTTTGAAAATTTTAAAGACACATGTAACCGAAAAGACAGTGCAGTATTACTATTAATTAGATTCTTGCCTACAACACTATTCCCATTCATGGAACTCCAATCTACTCTAAAAAAATGTTGTTGCTCTAAAACCTCTGGTACTGGTGCTCAAATACCCACTGAAAATTTTGAGGACTGCAATAAAAACTAAATTAATACTGAAATGCATTTATACATGATTAAGAACTGAGCTGCGTAGAAAATACTGACACTCCAAAGAAGATGCTGCTAAAACATGCTAACCTAACAAAGTCAAATCATAAAAATAATCCTAAACCAGAACTGCCATCACAAGATCTTGTCCCCAGTGTCAACCAACATCCAGACAGCCTTCGTGTAAAACAAAAAAAATCCATTCCCAACCAACAGATCTAACCCCCAACCTGTTTTTTTGAGCATTAATACATTAAACAAATACACAGATCAAGAAGAAGGGCAAAAAGATTGAATCAACAAATCAGCGGCAAAACACATACGAAAGAACACATGCTCATCTTGTTTTTTTGATCTTGATGCCTGACCTTTTTGGATCCAAATCAAGACCACCAGCAACTGCCCTGCGATTCAGCGCATCCTTGGTTGACGAACACAGAACAACTGTTGTTGCCTTGCCATGTGCAGGGGAGCGGGGTGTGTGTGCCTCGCCGTCAACCTTGCCGAACTCCAAGCCTGTCTCCACGGCGGTGGCGGAGGACGTCGCAACATGCTCGCTGGCTGAGCCTGGCTGCAGCGATGGTGTCCGGCTTTTAGCCTTTTTGCACGAGCTGGAATCTCCCTGCAGCCGAGGCGAATCGTCGTCGCCAGATTCGCCCCATCCCCTCGATGACATCTCAGCGGAGGGTGCCGCGCTGCGCCCGCCGGCTGAGCCCGGCTGCAGCCGAGGAGTTGTGTTGTTGGCCTCCTCCCACCGGTGAGGAGAATCGCCGCCGCCGGATTCGCCCCCTCGCCTCAATGACATCGAGGTGTGGCGTTGAGAGTGGGTAGCACTGTTTCAAAAAAAAAAAAAAATCCCCGCCCTGTGTCGGAAATATCGCAAAATCGTGTTTGGATTGGGTTTGGTCGAAAGCGGGTTGACACAAAACGGATCCTAACCCGACAAAGGCTGCGGGCCCGATAACGTTATACGAATCTTTTTTTTTGAGCGGACGTTATACGAATCTTGATGTCCATCCAAAGGCTTGGAATTTGAGTGTGATTTGGGGAAAAAACACACTGGTGATGTATAGCAAAAACCAATAATCATACTACTCTCGAGAATTTACTGTTCTTCGTACGTCAATGGAAATTACGCCGCGCCAATACTTCCACGCCAACGAAATCGCGCCGCGCTATCCATCGTGCCAATGCAAATCACGCCGCCTTTCCTTCGTGCTAACAGAAATCATTACCTACGAAGCCTTTCCTCCGTGGGTCCTAGCGTTACCGAGAGTATTGGCTTGGAACACAGTAATTTTTTAGGTGTTCCCGAGTTTTATTTGGAAACACATGGTATGCTTGGAATCTTACCGGGCGCTTAAAAAAACTCTCGGTAACGTAAGGAGGCACACTGTAGCTTCGCAGTATGTGGTTGTATAAATAGAGTTTTGTATAAGCTGAAAAAAAAAGCGTGAAGGAGTTCATGGTTTCGTGTACTGGGGACTATCTATATTATACTAATGTTGACATTTTCTCCAAGGATGTCAGTTGTTTTTTCACTCCTACATGGTAGACACTAGCTTTGTGCCTTAACACGGTGCCTGCTAGCCCTTAACAATGCTAGGTATATTTTGGAACGAATAGATTATTGATTATAGTCCTAATTAAATACCACACCCATAATTATGTAATCAACAAAACAAATTTTAAGTACCTGCTCATGCATGAAACAAAGATTGAATCAAACAAAAAAAATTTCAGAAATATTCTATAAAATTCACATATATATACTAGTAAAGAGCCCGTCCTTCGCAACGGATTTTATTTTAAATATAAAAATAAATTATTTGAGTTTATAGGGCAGTAATCGATTTGGCACAAAATAAAAGAAAATCGCACAGTTCAAATTATATCCAATATTTGCATCCACTAGTAAATAAGGATAAAAGTATTAATACCTAAAGAATATATGTAACTAGCATGTAATTATAGTATAAATAGGATGTAAGCTTGTATCAAATTATAATAAAATTCATATATAGTACGTAGGCCAGCGAGAGAGTCATTATATGAGAAAATAAATTATCATTTTAATATATCTTAATAATAAATTAAGAAAATATATATGCTATTATATAAGAGAAAATATAATGATGCTATGGGCTACCATGCTAGTCATTAATATATATGGTGAGGAGAAACATCCGTAGCTGTACGCACCGGTTAAGTTGAGGAGGCCGTCAACAAAGCTTATCAAGTCGGGGTCATCAACAAGAGGGTCCTGCGCCTTCCACTGCACCCAAAGGCTGGCTTCATCATCGACGCCGTCGAGGCCGCCGGTGATGTTCACGGCCTACTGCATGGAGGCAGCTGCTGCATGACTAGCAGCTGGTGCTCCATTGTTTTTTTCTTTGAGAAAAGACGGTCACCCGCCCAGCTTTAATCTTGAAAGCATAAGAGTCTTACAAACAAAGGAACAGAAGAAAGAAAGAAAACAAAGAACTGGGGTTTCCAGTTTTCTGAATCAGCGTTGAGTGAGCACGCAGGCTCTAAGAAACAGCATCTGACAGAGTACTAAAACAGAGAGAAATCAGTGCTGCTGGCACACCTCAACATGCCAGGAATGGAAGTCCTTTTTCTTGAGCACCAGCACCAGCACCATCAGACAGAGTTCTCCTTCATGACTCTTCAGATAGCGACCCAAAGCAGAGGTAGAAAATCAGGCTGGGTTTACAAGCCAGCCGCTTCAGCGACCTGACTATCAGAAGACCCCAGCTCAGCATTTGTAGTGTCGGCGCTCCCCTCTATCGGTTGCATACTGACAAGCAGAGATTCCTTTAATACATCCAACTCTCCCCTCCATTTCGCAGGCGCCAATCTTCTCCACTATGATAGCAAAGAGATTACTTGGTGAGGTAGGTTAATCACATTAGAAAGCAGTTTGTTATTAAAGACCCAATTATTTCTCACACTCCAGATACTCCAAAAGCAAGTAGCAAAAATTGTTAGCAATACTGAATTCATCCCCCCCCTTCAAACTAAGAAAGTTTATGAGATCAGTTCTACAAGTAGGGATTCTATCCCAGTGGAAGTCATCCCTCAAGCAACACCATAGAAACCTAGCAGGAGGAGCACACTTAAACAGCAAGTGCTCTACATCTTCCAACTCCCCACATAATTTGCAGTTTGGGCTCCCCTTCCATTGCATATTTTTCAACTGTTGAGCTGTTTGGATCCTCCCCTTTAAGGCTAGCCAAACAAAGATCTTAACTTTTAGAGGGACAGGAGCCTTCCACAACTCCATTGATCTCACATCTCTAACACCCTTAGAAACCATCTCTCTATATAAAGATTTTGTAGTAAAGATCCCTGATTTGGTAAGTTTCCACTTCTCCCTGATTTTCAAGTATATGATGCAACTCATTCCACTCCCCCTAGCTCACTCTCCCCTAAAGATCTTCTAATGTTAATCCTCCACTCTCCTGCATCATACAATTTACTTACGGTGCAGTCAGGTTCAGAGCAGATTCTAAAAATCAAAGTTAATTGTGTCTTTAATGGGATTTCGTCAAGCCAAACATCTTCCCAAAACCTGACTGACTCTCCATTCCCTATTGGTAACAACTCCCCAGAGACATCCATTTCTTGACCTCATGTAAGCCTTTCCAGAACTGGGATCCCCTCATAGCCGATGATTGAAAAAAACCACCCCCATTACTCATGTACTTCCTTCTTAGCAGTCTGTAGCATGGATCTTCAGCACCAGATTCAAGTCTAAAGATCCATTTACAGAGTAATGCTTTGTTCATCAGCTTTGTGTTGATAAACCCTAGACCACCCAGATCCTTAGGTCTACTCAGGGCCTCCCATTTCAGCATGTGGTACTTCCTTTTCTTTTCTAATCCTTCCAAAAAAATCTCCCTCTAACGGAGTCCATTTTGTTATGTACCAGGTCTGGTAGCAGATAAAATCCCATCATATACATCGGCACACTACTCAAACAAGAATTGATGAGTACTGTTCTACCACCATAAGAAAGAAATTCACACTTCCATGTGGCCAGTCTCTTCTCTATCTTATCAGCAGGCAAGCTCAGCTCAGAGGCAAGTAGTTTCCTGTCACACACAGGCAACCCTAGATATGTGAGAGGTAGCTTCCCAGGTGCACAATTAAAGAGATCCACCACCCTCTTGGTTTCCAAATCATCTCCCCCTATTACAATTACCTCGCTCTTTTGATAATTGATTTTCGTTCCCGACATTGCCTCATAACAGTATAATAGAAACTTCACTGTGATTATGTTTTCATCAGAATTTGTCATGAACAAGATTGTATCATCAGCGTACCGTAGGTGAGTTAACCCCCTGAGACCAAATGAGGAACTAGTCCCTCTAAATGTCCAGCCTCTTTGGCCTTAGTTAACACCTCAGATAGAGCATCTGCAACTAGATTAAAAAGTAAAGGGGAGAGGGGATCCCCCTGTCTCACTCCTTTATAAGTCTTGAAGAGCTTCTCTATATCACCATTTATGTTAATAGCCACCCTCCCATTCTTAGTTGCTGTCTTTAGTTGGTGTTTGGTTGGAGGGACTAAAGTGGGGCTAAACTTTAGTCCCTCTCATAAAAACAAAAGTCCCTACCATAGGGACTTATACTTAGGGACTAAATTTAGTCCCTAGTTTCCAAACACCCCATTACCCAATCAATCCATTTTTCGCAAAAACCCTTCTTCCTCAGGACATCAAAAAGGAAGCTCCACTGAACTTTGTCATAAGTTTTCTCAAAATCCAGTTTCAGAATGATTCCAGACTGATAAAACTTTTTTAGTTCGCGGAGAACTTCATGGAGAATTACTATTCCATCTAAAATCTGTCTGCCTGGGACAAAGACAGTCTGACTGGTGCTCCATTGTTTGGGTTGTTATAGCCGCTCGTAGCCTCTTCATCACCATCCCGATCTAGTAACCCAGCTAACACCGACATCGTGGAGTCCGCGAGTTCTACGTACACATGAATGCACATGCATGTTTCCAGTGCAAGAAATTAATAGTAGTTACTCCCTCTATCCCTAAATATTTGACACCATTGACTTTTTAAATATGTTTGACCATTCATTTTATTCAAAAACTTTTGTGAAATATACAAAACTATATATATACATAAAAATATATTTAACAATAAATTAAATGATAGAAAAAGAATTAATAATTACTTAAATTTTTTAATAAGACGAACACTCAAACATATTTAAAAAAATCAACGGCGTCAAATATTTAGGAACGGAGGGAGTATATATTTACAGGCCCAAATAATTCACGTATATATATGGGATCACCTATACATTTATCGACAAATTTTTTTTCTAAAAAATTGACCGATGTGATTACAATACAATTGTAATATAATTACACTATAACTTGCATATAATTAAATTGTAACTACAATATAATTTATATGCAACTTTCACATAATTTTAAACCATTATATCTATTTCAAGTTTTATGCAGGTGAGAAAAAACAAAGTCACAGCACGCACATGTGATAGGTTTTGGTCCCATGACCTCCATTGTACCGAAACAACATGACTGTCGCAGGCCGTCGCCGTCGGGCGGGGGATGGCCTGACGAGCCCATAGCAGGCCGTCGTCGTCCGCCCGCCGCTGCCCTACTGCACCCTGATGCTCGCCTGGACGCCGCCACTCCTTGACCATAGGGCAGGGCCACCACCGCTGTTGAATTGCTTCATCGACCGCAACCATCGCCTCTACTGCTCGAAGTCTTTTCTACACACTTTGTGCTCACCCGTGTGCACCCAGGAAGAATATCACGATCGGTCACCCATTCCTAATTGTTCTAGGCCAAGCACGCTTAACCCTGGAGTTCTTAGGAGATCGGCTTCCGGAAAAAGAAGTTACAACTTGTTGATATGAGTATTTTATTGATCCTATTAAGCCCTAGGCCGGGATGTCAAATCCTCACCCCGCGCATGTGCCATGCTGTGTGACCACTCCGGGTCCATACCAGCTATGCGCACCATGCCTACGCAACTGCGACACACGCGCCCGTGAAACCGCGAGAGGCCCGCCGCTTACATCTGGCAGCTTTTATAGGTAGACCAACACAAGTCTTTTCTGCACACTTTGTCCTCACTCGTGTGCACCCGAGAAGAATTTCCTGGTCGGTCACCCATCCCAAATTGCTCCAGGCCAAGCACGCTTAACCCTGGAGTTCTTTGGAGATCGGTTTCCGGAAAAGAAGTTGCAACTTGTTAATATGAGTATTCTATTAATGCTATTAAGCCCTAGGTTGGGATGTCACAGTAGGTGGCTGCTGGGGACCACAGGGCGGGAGGGGGTTGGGGGTGGGGGGTAGGGTGTGAGGGGGAGCGTTATAGTTATTATGAAAAAGTACGAATTACCCCCCCGAACTATCGAGATCGACCGAATTATACCCCCGAACTTGAAAAACAGACATTCTACACCCTTTAACTATTGAAACCGGACAAATAACACCCTCCGACTCAATCCAGAGTGGTTTTGGGTCCACGTGGCAGTCCAGTCAGTATTTTTTTAAAAAAAAATCAATGGGCCCCACCTGTCAGTTCTCCACCACTCTCTCTCTACTCTATCGCAATCTCTCCCCCTCTCTCTCTTCTCACCAGCACGGCGGCGGCCGCGTGAGGGCGGGAGCAGGCGGTGCTGCGGGCGGCGGAGGCGGCGCGGCGTGGGTCTACGGCGGCGTGGGTCTACGGCGGCGCGCCGCCGTCCACGACGACGCGAGGCACGCGGGTGGAGGCAGTGGTGGCGCTGCTGGCGTTCAAGACGGCGGTGACCGACGACCCGCCGGGGGTGCTGTCGTCGTGGTCGGACGCCGACGCCAACCCGTGCCGGTGGGCCGGCGTGACGTGCGTCAACACGTCGTCTTCGTCGTCGTCGGGGCCACGCGTCGTCGCTGCGTCGCCATCGCCGGGAAAAGATCGAAGCTAAGCTTAATTAAACTAATCACAGTGTGTGTGCATATGTATCGTCACTGCATTTCTTGCTTTCAAAGCCCAAGAAACCAGGATTAAGAATCTCAAGAGAAAACTAAACTAATTAAACAAGAAGCTGATTAACTTGTCATCAGAGAGACAGGGCGCTGCTCGCTGAAATTAAATCAATAGTATTAAGAGGGGGACAGTGGCAGAGGCCGTATCTGCCTCGGGACGGCCTGCGCCGGGACAGGAGCACCTCCTCCTCCACGTCGGCGTCGAGCAGCCGCTTGGGCAGCGACCGGACCAGGGCGCCGTGGAAGCACTGCCGTCCGTGCTCGGCTCGCTCGTGCTCCTCCACCGCCTCAACGTGCACGGCAACGGGCGAGCTCCGCCTCCCGCCGCCGGCAGCCCGCTCCGCTTCCGTCTCAGCCGCCCTCCGCCGCCGGCAGCGCCGCCTGCTCCCGCCGTCGCGCGGCCGTCGCCTTGCCGGTGAGAAGAGAGAGAAGGAGAGATTGGGAATTTGGGATAGAGTAGAGAGATAGAGAGGGATGGAGAACTGACAGGTGGGGTCTACTGATTTTTTTTTAAAAAAATGCTGACTAGACTGCCACGTGTACTCAAAACCACTCCAGATTGAGTAGGGGGGTTATTTGTCCGGTTTCAATAGTTGAGGGTGTATAATGTCTGTTTTTCGAGTTCGGGGGTGTAATTCAGTCGGTTCAGGGGGGTAATTCGTACTTTTTCCTAGTTATTACGTATCCCAGGTGCGGTATATATATATATATGTGTGTGTGGATGCGCTAAACCGCACGCACCTTTTCCCACCCCCCGGCGCATAACCCCATCTCTCATCCTCCCAGTAGATTTTCATTCCCGCACCTTTTCAAAAATATCATATAGTAAAATGATTACTAATACATTATGATATATTATACTATAAGTAAAATATTTACTATATGTAGAAACTTAACATTATAACCATTCCGCACCTTTCTTGCCAGCCATCCTGTACCTTTCTTGCCAGCTAGTAAGCTATTTACTGAAGTCACTTCTGTGGTAACCATTGAGTTAAAATTTTACTATTAGTTTCCTACTATCACTTCTGTGGTAACTATTCTGTATTTAGTAATGATTTTACTGCCTAGTTAAATAGATCATATTAGTCATTTTCAATAGCTCATTATCTTATTTGTGAAAGTAATATTTTTACTGCCATGTATTTTGGCATTTTTAATCCTATGAGTAAACAAATTACTAATTGGAACTTGGGTCATAATTCCATTCTAGTCTTATGTTAGTAAATAAATTACTCGGGGTCTTTTTCTTTAACAGATAGAAGAAGCTCTGCAGCTAAGCTCTGAACTCCAAGTTTACAAGCAGATGAGCAAAGTGAAAAATACATATATCCAAATTAAATGGCTGCAAAAGACATATCTCAATGAAATTTACAAATGATTAACATTCAGAGCACGATGTCTCTAAAGCACCATGGTTTTCACCAACTGGGAGAATATACAAGATGTAGCAAAGATCCTTCAGCCATTAAGACAAAAAAAGTGCAATGCATATATACCCCACTTTGTGAATGCCATCATTTTTTCAACTGAGAAAACACAAGATCCGCCAAAGATCTTCCAACCGTTCAGAAAAAAAATGCATATTTATAACAGTCTGAACCAGTGGAAAAATTTGTGTACATATTACATTTTTCTGCATCTTTCTTGATTAGAGCCAATGCTTCTGGGGATAGCCATAACGAAAAAATAAAAGAACCATTTAGAGCGATGAAAGCTTAGAACCGAGCAAAATTATATAGCAATAACCAGCTAGCATCAGGTAGCAAAAACGGACTAGCATCACAAAATCGCTGCAATTGAACGAGGCGGCCACGATGGCATCATCGCTCAAGGAAGTAGGGGGGATGCCGTGGTGAATCTGCAGCTCAGACAACAGCGCTGGCATTAGCCCTCATACTTCCTGGCGTACTTCTGTCGCAGCAGGACATGGCTTCCTTGCTGGCTTCGCTTCTTCTCAATCCACCAGCAAGAACGAATTCAGGTCGTGACGGAGCGGGATATGAAATCTACATAGAAGATAATCATTCAGGTGTTGGTTATGGAAGAAAAATAAATCTAGGGGTTGAGCATTTCACTAAAAAGGGAACTTGATCATTCCCAAAGTGAAACGGGCCATATTTTCCAAACAGAAAAATTCACAACTTTCCTTCTCCTACATACAGAAGAACTAATTCGTGCTACTCTGTTGAAAAACATAATTTCAGAAAACTCATAACCAGTCCATGTTTTCTTTTGCGGGATTGCCTAGTACTCATCCATCAATAAGTTGATTTTCCATACACTGCATGACCTCGAAACTAACCTAATTTAGTTGCTACGGTTCTACTGAACTATAATCAATTCCAGAATTTTTTTTTTTTTGCAGAGACTGACCTTTGTCTTCCTAGATGAGGGTGATGAACAAACAATCCTCTCAATATCATAACTGCAACAGTAGTAGATTCAGTAGTACAGTAAGTTTAATCAGTCATAATTAATATTGTTAATTAACGGATCATAAACTGACCTAATCAACACGCTAATACATCAGCACTGGTTCTGGTGATTTGCACCATCAAGATTCAGTACCAAATGGATTATGGACTAGTTCCTGTATTAAGTGCAGTGTACATTGCGCTGCACAAATTAATTCTTGGTTCCATTCAAAACATCAACACATTGCCAGTACAAATTATGAAAATAAGAGATTGAACTATCTATAAATCATGAGAATAGGAAATCATTCCCGTATTGCACATTGACTGAATTATCAAATACTGTAATTGCCAGGCTGCAAAGTAGAAGATGACTCTATTGAGGCATTTCACCAAACATGTGCCGTGCATTAAGAACATCAACTACCTTACCTACAGCTCTGTTGCCATCGTTCACATAGCAG
The DNA here is from genome assembly GCA_000338895.3 of Oryza meridionalis. NCBI lineage: Eukaryota > Viridiplantae > Streptophyta > Magnoliopsida > Poales > Poaceae > Oryza > Oryza meridionalis. The sequence goes on from CM002535.2 coordinate 22,059,267, forward strand.
TGAGGAAAGATGGACGTTTGGTGGCGAGGACTGACGTCGGGGTGCCTCGCGGAGGGCATCGTCGGGTCCGGCTGCCGGCACGCGTCGGGGTTGGAGGCGACGGTATGAAGCAGGCCACCGTCGGGGTTGGAAGGGGGCGGTTGGCTGCGGGCTTGGCTTCGATCTAGTGCACGGTTGGGCACATGCCGGAGGGGCAACGTCGGCCATCAGCGATGGAGGTTGGGGACGGCAGCAGCAGCGACGCGCCCCGATGATGAGGACGGCTACCGGTGCCGTCCATCCATGAGCGCAGTGCCTTGTTTCCCATCGTCGTGGGAGCAACGCCATCTCTTGCGCTTCCTTGGTAGGTCGTCGTCCCCGCCTCCTAGTCGAACCTCAGGATGGAGCGCCTGTTCCTGCCACCAGCTGAAACGGATCAAGGATGCTGGCTCCTCAGTCCTCACTATAGCCCGTCGTCGTCGCCGCTCCCTGACGCCACAGCCATCGAGCCATCGACCTCTCGTTCTTGGAAACCGCCGTCTCCAGCCACCACGGAAACGGATCCAGGATGCTGCCTCCTCTCTCGATCCAAAAATATCGGGAAAATTGATAGCTGGTTAGTTACGGTGTGGGGACGAGCGTATATATATTCGTGGATGATTTATTACGGCAGTATTAATAAAACAATTACTCGTGGATGATTTATTATAGAAGTATTAGTAAAACTATTACTCGGGAGGGGAGGGGGGCAAGGCTGTGTGCGTGTGTGTGGGGAGGAGGGTGGGGGTAGGGATGGGGGGTGGGCTGTGTTTTAATACAACACAACCCATGTGTAGTAGTGTGTATGTATATATATATATATATAAAATATAAATATTCATATTTTTCCGGTTGTCACATCTAATTTTCATCCCTTTTTCGTCTATACACAATCTGATTCGGTTAGCAATAGCCATGGAAAAAAAATTGCAAAAAAAAAACGGCGGCCGCCGATGCCCGCCTCCACGCCGTCCGGGCCGCCACCCCTCTTGCTCTGCCGGGACCACCGCCGCCGCACCTCCCCTCCCGCTGCCGCCACACAGAGAGAAAGGGGGAGAAGTGGAGAGAGGGGGGGTGGGCGTCGCGCTGTGGGGAGGGCGGCGCCGCCGCCGCTCGCCGTGGGGGAGGCGCCGCCGCTGCCGCCGCCGCCGCTCTCCGTGGGGGAAGGCGGCGCCGCCGCCACACCCCGCCGTGTTGTCGCGCCATTGTTTATTTCCACATGCGACTAGGAAGTAGGAACCTAGTTTGCCCAACGCTCCGCTTTTCCTTCCGCTATTTTTAGCGCTCCCACACGCGATTTTACAGATTTCTCTCATGGAGCAAAAATACACAAATTACACAAATATGATTGCAGGCAAGACATACATATAGAAAAAATAGAAGCACAAAAAAAAAAATACAGATCACAAGGTTCTTCCTCTAGGGCATCAAGCCACCTCCAATCAACGTCGACTCCAGGTTATCATTGAACTCAACCCTGAATGCAGTTATAATTTCACTAGATTTATTTATAACTCAAAAAAATTCTACTAGATTTATAATTGCTTATCGTCCACACAAACTAGGAGTACTTAATGTTTGCACAAATCAGTATGTGCAGTTAAAAACATTATGGGAAGGGTTATGAAATAACTAATATGTTACAACCAGTAAGCTGAACAGTTGCACTGTATATATGCATCAAAAAATAAGGTTAAGAGCAGAGTGAGTCACATGAGTACAATTAAGGCTCATCATAAACAATGCTTGCTTGCCTACAGCTGTGAATTGACAATGGATGCTTGCCTACAGCGGCGGGGCGGGGCACCGGACCCGATCGATCTTTTCTCATCGGTGATGAGACTTTGCTTAACTATTTGTTGGTTAATATATTAACGGGTGCTCTCCACCGGATCGGGTGGCCTGACCCGATCGACCGCGCGCCGTTGGTAGGTAATTAAACTAGTGTGTGTGTGTGTGTGTGTTTTTTTTAAAACAAACAGTGTGTTAGTAACTTTAGTTCAGCTCGTCGTCGGGACAGGAGATCCGACAGTACCACACCATCGATCTTAATTTTGCTTGCGTACGTCCTCAGCTGCTCAGCTTAATTATAGGGCCAAGGAAGCATATGCATATATGCAAGCTTCCACATCACTCTGCGTGCGTATACTAATCTTTATCGTAGTAGTAGTAATTCGCTTGCAGAGTTGCAGCTTCCAGTAGCAGTTCAGTTTGTTGCTATCTGGTGGGCTGGTGGTGGCGGCCATGGCTTACTGCTGGTTGGCGGTTTATACTAGGAATTCCTTTATACTAAGGCCAGAGATGCAACAGCGCAGGTCTATAAAGCGAATTTTCAGGAGAGTGCTACCGTTCGGACGTCCGATGTTGTACCAAATATCGGACGCCTAGCCCCGCACTGCCGCTTCGCCCATGCATGCATGCATGCATGCTCGCCACTGCTTTGCTTTGTTTGTCCCTTTACTTCGTACATGCACTGCTAAGTTAGCTGCTACTTGCCTGCCTGCGTGTCACACCCCGAGTTTTCCCATTTTCCATAGTTTCTAAATTATTGCTAAATCGTCTTTAAAAAATACTCTGTTAACCAAGCGGAAACTCTATTTAACAATGTGTTTAATAACCGGAATTGTCAGGGATAATTTTTTTGAATTTTCTTTGCTTTAAATCACTAACATGACGTTCAGAGGAATATTCAGAGCAGAGGAAGTAATAATTAATGTTAACTTAAAATGTCAGGAGTTAATTTAATAATTCTTTCCTCTCCCTCTTTTGATCGTGAACCATCCCTGGTTCACTCTCCCCGTTTGCGGTTCGTTGTATCCTCCAACCCCTTTGCCGCCACATTTTTGTTTTGTATGACGAGCCGAGTCTTATTCTTATTCCGGTCCCCTTTTCTTTTCCTTTCCCAAAACGGCACCGCATCTGTTTCCCCCACCTTTCCTTTTTGTCCCCCCTCCCACCTATCTGAATCCCTCTCCCCCTCCTTAGCTGTGCGCCGCCCCCTCCTTCTTGGCAGCCGAGCCACCGCCCCTCTCCCCTCGCGCGCGCCTCATCGGCCCCACCTAAACCTAATCTAATTCCACCTCCTCCAATATAAGTCATCATACCCCTCCATTTTTCCTATTTTCCCACGCCGTCAAACCCTAGCCGTAGCCCCTCTCCCTGCGCCCTAGCCACCACCGCCCCCGTGCCATGCGCCACTAGCCGCCGCCGCCGCCGCCGTTCGCCACCGCCACCGCCGTTGTCGTCGCGTCGCCGGTGAGCCGCCCTCCTCTCCCACCGGTATGGTTTGCCGCTAAGTTTTATCCCTAGGGTTTAACCTAATCCGTTGTTTCCGTTGTTTATCTAGCATTGTCTCCGTGTGTTGCTGCCAGATCGTCGTCGCCGCCGCCTCCTCTCTGATCGTCTTGGTTCGGTGAGGCCCATATCCGTGTTCTCCCTGTTTAGGTTTCAATCTCGTGGTAGCGTCGCCGTCAAACCCTAGCCGTGCCGCCGCCGCCACCGTGGCCATGCGCCGCTGCCATGCGCCGCCGCCGCTGCCGTGCGCCCGTGCCATTGCTGCCACTGCCATGCCGTGCCGAGCCGCCACCCGCTGTCATGCCGCGTTGCTATCGCGTCCTAGTGAGCCGCCGCTCGTTGCCGACCTAGCGACCTAGCCGCCGCTACTCGGTAGCCGCTTCGCCGAGCCGCCGATCATGTACCTCCGCTACGCCGAAGTCATAGTAATTCCTATAGTCGCTGCCGCTAGCCGCTAACCGTTCGTTCGCACGTAGTATAGCCGAAGTCCCGTTTGTTCAGTAGTTCGGAGTCGTTCTGAGCCGCCGATTCCGTTCACCGGTTCGGTTGACCGTTTGAGTGGTCCCGTGTCACGGTGGGTTGTCACCGTAGTTTTTGTTGTGTACAGAGGAAGAAACCCCTCCCCCACCCCCTCCCTGGCTCACCAAATTGTCTTGTCTAAATTTATAATCAGCTAGGGAGGTGGCCCGCGCACATGCAGGGGTACATGTATTGTTAAAATGTAAGATTATAATCTGTTCAGAAATTAACGCTCAGGGAAAAAATCCAACTACCCCTACAAGTTACTACTCTTTCTACTCTCCCCTTACAACTCAATATTGTTCAAAAGACTCCACATAAGTTAATCTCTTTCCACTCCTATTCGGTTTTAAGGGCAACCTGAAGATTGGACAATACCATTTTAAAATGATTCATGGGTTCTATTTTTTAAGATATATCTTAAAAAAATAGTACTATCATTATAGTCACTGACATATGGCTTTTATTCTCATATTATCTTACACGGTAGTGGTAGAGCGAGTACAATAGCATGCTACAAGTCAGTTGTAAATATATGTGGAGGAGAGAAGAGAGAAGAGAGAAGAGAGAGAAGGAAAACGGACTACAGATTTATAGCCAGCTGCAGCACGAATTTTAATACGCTATGTGTATATAAAAGATGGAACCATATATTAGTGGTTTATAAATAACTATTATATGAATTATTATATGAATGACTATAAATAACTCTCAAATAACGATAGTACAATTACGACAGTGCATGTGAACCTCCGCGGGCTGGGGTACCCCTAGTTGTAAAAGTCAGTTTGAAAAAGAAGATTCGCCTCGTTTTCTGTTATTTATAGTTTACGCAACTAAACAAGTAGCACATTTTTTTTATATGTAAACAAGTGGAGTAGCGATTTTTTAGAGCAAGGAGAATAGTAGGGCTATAAGTCAAGCACATGTGAAGGTGATAAAAGAAGAGAGAGAAAAAAAAGCTACATATTTATAGCCAGCTGTAACACGGACTGTAAAATGTTTTGTCCATATAAGATGAGACCATATTACGGTATAGTATAAATTTATAGATAACTATTGTATAAATGATATAGATGATTTTGAGTTAGTAGTTGGGTATACTATTAAACTTACTTTAATAGGTAATCTCTCTGTCAAAAAAAAGCCAACCTCGTACTTGTCTAGATTCGTTGTATATATTAGGATTGTGTCACATCCTAGAACGAGTTTGTTTTTTTTGACGGGAGGGAGTAAACAAGTACAAAGTACTCCCTTCTTCACATAAAAAACTAATCTAGTACTGGATGTGACACATTCTAGTACTACGAATCTGGATATACATGTGTCCAAATTTATAGCACTAGAATATATTCTATCTGGTTCTAGATTTGTTTTTTATGGGACGAAGGGAGTACTTGGGAGACAGTTCAAGTGTCCGGCATCGCAGCCCGGGAGCATCGATCTGATCCTGGGAGCTTCTGCCAATCAATGTGTCCTGAGCTTCGTCATGTTGGTGCTTTCCATGCTGCGCATGCCCTTTCCCTTTAACAGCAAGCTAGACGGAACTACTACTAAATACAGAAACAAAATTACTTAGTTAATTCACAATATATCTTATGAAGTCATTACTGAAGGCAAAATATTCGTAGAAGTAAGAATGGATTATTTTAGGTAACATTTTTTTAAAGTAATGATTGAGAAAGAAAATATAAACTAAGTAAGTAAGAAAATATATGCCGATCAAATGATCAAGATAGACTAGGTGTCCATAACCTTGATATAAAAGCATATGCTTGTTAAGCAAATAGCCCTTCAATTGATTAATGGTGAAGGCATATAGCAAAACCCTTTGCGAAATAAATTCTTAAAGGGTAAACCTTACTCTATAATGTAAAGGTCTAAGCCGGTTTAATCAAAGCAAAAGACATCCATTTCATTAGGTTTGGGTCTTTTAGATGTGGCAATGGAACCATCGTAAGATTTTGGAAAGACACGTAGTTAAGATCGTGTGCTCTCAAAGATCAATACCCTATTTATATAACATGGCTCGAAAGAAATAGTCTATCGTGACAGAAGTTATGAGCACAACACTATTGAATATCTATCATATTATTAAAACAACCTTAAAAGGAGTCACCATGTTTACTATGGAGGCTAGAAATTCTTACATTAATAGGAGAAAAAGAAAAGGAGAGTCAAAATAGAATACAATTTAGAAAAAAAAACTAAAATTCAGAATTAAAAATAAGTAATATTGAAATAAGAGTCTATATAAGAACCTGCACAATATTTCCGCCACCTCCCTCGGACACCATCTAAGCCGCTCCAGCTGCTTCATCCCCAACACGACCAGGGACGCTCAGGCCATCAACGAACGCCTCCTCTCCTCCCTCCACGCCTCTTCTTCAGAACTGCGACCATCGATCGGTCCCGAGCTACCACCCCCTCCCAGTGGTGTGACGAGGATGTCCCGTGGCATCGAGAGGGGTTCGAACTCCTTCGTTGGTGTCGTCCACAACCAAGAGCCAGCTGCAACCTCTAGTGCTTCCTCGAGGAGATCTCGAGCTCCTCCCCCTCGTCCCCTCCGCCGTTGCTAGCGGTGAAGAGGCCACCGCCTCCAGCGCCTTCTTCGAGGACATCTCGAGCTCCTCCCATTCTGCCCCGTGTCAGCGGCGGCGGCGGAGAGATCGCCTCCTCCTCTTCGTCCTGTAAATAGCATTTTCATTGAGCATCCGAGAGAGATAGAGATAGAGATAGAGATAGTGTTCAGAGATATGATATGTGGGTCTATTAATTATTTTATTATTTTTGCTGACCGGATATGTACGCCACGTAGATTTAAAACCACTCCGGACTGTGTTAGTGGAGTAATATATCTGGTTTGGAAAATTTGAGGTGTGAAATGTTGGTTTTGTAGTTTAGGGATGTAAAATTTGGACGGTCGCTATAGTTCAGGGTAATTCGTACTTTTTCAAAAAAACACAATATTCATAGAAGTGATAGGTAAGAAATAGTAATTGCTAATGTGGTATATGCTGGACGCAAAGATAAATCAATGCTTAACATAAAAAAGAAAATTATTACTTAGAACCTTGCAATGCACCAACTTTTGCTGCTTGTTTAATTTTAAGTTCTCTAGTCTGATGTTTTCTTCTTTCTTAACCCAATTCTTCTCATCATCACTTTATTGAGCAAAAGGATCAACTATGATCAACACCGTGCTCTGTAATCTGTTTAGCTAATTATGTAACAAAACAAATAACATAGTACTTTGTACAGTGTACAAAATGAAGGCCGCAACCATAACACAGAAACCGAGGGTTTAACAACAAAATTTGGTTAGGCCTTTAATCCAAATACATCCAACGTAAATTTAGTATAGTAACACCAAACTGCACAAAAATCTGGTAAGACAACTATATATTTTCAGCTGACGGATGTTGCAAGTTTTTCTTGTGTCCCTGTTCTTTTTCTTTCTCCTTTCATAGCCAAATTTTCAATCTCTCATTACACTATAGCAAATTCTTGAGTTGACCAAGTTAATGGTTTAAAACTTTGAACTCACAGTCAAAATTTTCTGAAAATTTATGATGACATATTTAGTGAAACCAAGTGGTGTTTAACTAGAAATTTTTCATGACATGAATTTACATTTGGACTGACATTATGTATGAATTGATATCAAATTTTCTATGGCAATTAGTTCTTTTTTTTTTACCCAACAGTGATATAATTGAGAAAAGAAATTAATTCCAATTATTTTGTATGCCGTTTCTACTCAAAGTTGCCTTTATTTAGAAAATTAATTTTGATTATTATTATGTGATTAATTAGGCCAACATAAATTAATTATTTACATACACAATCTTACTTGTGTTTAATTGATTATTTTTTTATAAGCTTTGGGGCAGCTTAGGCTTGTGGAGTGTCTAGATGGAACAAACTTTATTGAGTGGAGGAATATTGTGCTAGCTTCTAAACTCAAATACGTTGGATTATTATTTTTTTTGCGGGAAAAGTACGTTGGATTATGATACGGCTATTAGAGAGGATCCTGCCGAGGAATCTCAATTTGGCTGATGAAGGGGATGAGTATTATGCTAATCACAAATAGGTTTAATCCTATCTTACTATATTGTTGGTACCCACTAAGAAGCATTTACTGCTATAAAATAAGACATACAAGAAACCACATCATCAACAATTTTAAGCCATCTGATCGTATTAGTACAAATGATTGTATTAGAACAAAAATAACAACCGTTGGATCAAGAAGCTACTTTCCATCTAATTTAATTATTTATTAGTCATCCATTCACCTTCCTGCTCCACCTCATAGTCACATAGAGCACTTTTACCTATTTTGCACATAAAACTATGTTTTTCTCTTACATGTCCTTTTTTCTTCGAATAGAACTCAAATTATTATTTTGTTGGATTTCTTTTGAGCAATTTTACAGTCCTTGAGAAATCCAAAGATTATTAATAATTTGGATCATATTCTATCTGATCATGCACAATAATTTGTTTTATTATGCATGATTAGATAGAATATGATTATTAGTTATTATTACCTAAACACATATTTAAAGCAAGCTTAAGTGAAGTAGAGAGATACAAACTATCTAATCGCAATGATATCCATATTATTGGGCATGAAAACAATGTTCATATATTATAACAATACACAATGATGTTTTGAAAAATAAAACATTAATTGTATTGTAATAACATAAAGTATATATAAAGTCACATTATATCATATATTTTTATATATATAAAGTTGTATCTAACCATTTAAAATTTTGATTTTGTATGATGATTAAACCCGCGGCAAGCGATATAAACAGATTAGCATGAGCCGCTCTAAAGAAATCCAACAAAACGCGATTCATATACGACATCAAGGGTAAAACATCTATCGACTTCTCCAGCAACCAAAGAGACATGTGCCACTAAGACGTGGGCCCGTTAGTACGTGTGGATCCCACATGTTAGTGATCCACGTCATCTTTGGCTCACTTCGCCCGTGCCCTGTGCTCAAAGCCCAACTTGGCTAATTAATCGGGTACAGGAAACCGAGGCTGAAGTCTATTGGTACAAGCTACGCGGCATCCATTCACAATACCACGCCCGCAGTTGCTGCCTCCATCTAGCTATTGACCCATCGCCGGCCTTCGCCGGCCGGATATTCATTTTTAGGGATTTTAAATTGTATTACGTTGCATTTGGGTTCTTCTTTTAATACTTATTTTATTATTCCAAATTTCAGATATTTATAGCTTATACCTTTATATTTCAGATATTTTTATTTCTAATTTTAATGAAAATTTTATTTTATTTTTGAATGCTTCTTTTAATTTTTGTTCTGAAATTTAATTACAAACTCCTCATATAGTTGCTCGGCATGCACTTTACTGATCACGTCCTGCAGCTCTGCCTCCGTTGGAATCTAGCCTAGAGTACACATCATGGTTCTAAGCTCTTTTGCTAGTGGTAAAACCTTGACCTGTGGATTCAAATATTTAAATTCATTAATTGCTTTTAAGTCCAATTTTTTTCTCTTTAATTTATTAATGCTTCACGTGTGGCTTAGAAGCGTTTAAATGATTTCTATGTATCTTAAATTGTTGATCTAATTAAAAGTAAAGTGAAGGTCCAAACATATTCAAAATTAAATATATATGACTTAAAAAATATGGGACCTCTCATATCAACACTTCCACAAATTGGGCTCCGAGGACTTTATCGGGGTTCTATCCCCCCAATTCTTGGTCAGTTTTCAAGGTTAGTGTCGATTCAGAGTTTTAGAGGCAAATTTGAATGTAGGCCGCATATTCACATCTGTGTGTGCATGGTGCACGGTATGGGGACGTGGGAGGTTTTGGTTTTCTAAAATAGATCTAATGATTAAGAATAATAGATCTACCGATTTAAATGATAATCGACGGTTAGATTTTCACGTGGCGACTTGAGAGTATTTATAGGGTGCCATGTAACGGTTTAGGAGTGTTTATAGGATGTTTAATAGACTTTTAGTATATAATAGGTAGATGGACGGATGGTAATACGTACATATGGTTTTTTAGCTATATAGAAAATGATATTTTATATTTTTTTTCTGATTATACTATGTACGTTTCCTTTACTTATCACACAGGCATTTTTGTTCTTCTGATTTTTCTTTATCTTCCGGCGAACGGACAGAACGTAAGCTTTATCCTTTTTTTTTCGAATCATATGTACTGTACATACTTATGATTTTTGTTTGCCGACGGTACGTATTTTCCTTTTATACTGGGAATGTATATATATACATCTAACTAATCTAAACTAATGGGTCCACCAATTTAAAAGAAAATCAACTTTAGGGGATGGCAAGGCAGATGCAAATGCGTGGAGTGGGGCGGCTGAATCGGCGACAACCGATGGGTTGGGGGTAGCGTGGCCGGCCGCCGGCGGCAGGCTGGGGTGGCACTGCCCTGAGGATGTGAGAGAGAGAGACGATGAGACGAGAGAGGGAGACAAGGAATGGGGATGACGGCGTAGACAGGAAGAAGGGGAAAAGGAGATCGATCCATCTAGGGTTGCATTTGGCTTTGCACATGTTCTTGGGTTGTTGGGCTTTGCACTTGGGCTTTCGATATTAGGCTGTCAACTACTTGGCCTGGCTCGTTTGGCTCGCGAGTGCTCATTATAGCTAATGAGCTAAAACCGTGGCTCGGCTCGTTAACAAATCTAAACGAGCCGAGCTAGACATGAGCCGAGCGAGCTAATGAGCCGCGAGCTTTTCGTCCAGCCCTAGTAGCAATAGGCTCTTCCAAATTTGACTATGAGATAGATTTATTGGTTGGCCAAAATTTGCTTATATTTTAAACGGCTTTTTAGCGATAATTTGCAGGCAAAACTTTAACACATGTTTTGGGAATACGCTAGAAGCGTATCTTTGTATTAAGAGGAATAACAGTTATTTATAAAGAAATACAATATTGAAGGGGACGGGGTACTGGAGTGCAAAAGATAAACTTTAACACATGTATTCTGTGCCAAACGACTTATTAGCGATGAGGCTTGGTAATTACAGTCTAGGAATTGAAATTACCAGTTGGGAGGTCAATGATAGGAGTGAGCCCTCCATAGATATCATCGGAGCCCTCTGCTGTGGGCTCCTCAATTGATTCTATTGGAGACTGTGTCGGATCATGGTCATGGGAAGCCTGATTAGTGACCTCTCCTGCTGTATTCTTGACGTGGACATGACCTGAACTCGTGGAGGGAGACAGACATTCTATAAATAATAAACAATTAAGGCCAAGAAAATCCCTGCTATTTCTTACTGTAACTAACGAGATGGCCATAGTTAACAAACCTGAGCGCCCCAGATTGAAGAGCTTACACAACACCACCTCGTCCTACGATCAAACACGTATCGGTAAAAAAGATGGAGTAAATTGTGATTGCAGTAATAAATCAAAGTATACTCTTTTAGATGCTACTCTCTCCGTTTCAAAATATAACAACCTATAATTAAATTGGATATATCCTAATATTACAATATGGATAGAGAATTTGTTCAAATCCATAGTAATAGGATATAAACAAATTAACTATAAATATATATACACACGCACGCGCGCGCGCACACAATCATATCCTAGTTACTATATTTTAGTGAAGAGGGTACTGTTTAGAGGTAAGAGGAAATCATAGTGGCAAAAATAACACTGGCATTTTGTTTGATCAACTCTCCCTATTTTTATTTATTTAGTACTGTTATGTTACACTTGGCGTGGTGGCGTTAGATGACAAATTGGCCCAAACTTGTTAAAATTTGAGCCATGGTTAGTCTACGTGGTTTGGGTGTTGAATTTTTCATGATATACTACAAAATAATATTGGGGAGACCATTTTGTCATCCAGTAGTGGCGTGGAGACAATATATTTACACTAGTACAACTTTATCACACAAAGGGAATACGGCAGTTCAGGAATTCAAATCAATAAAACTGTATTATAATGAGTTGATGATTTGATTAGGCAAAAGGAATAGTTTAGGATCAAAAAACGACAAATTTAAATTAGCACCTCAAGTATATTTTGCTAATCCTAGCCATCTCTTGTTTCTTGTTCTGGATAGTTGTCTAATACGGAGTGTATGACTTCTGTGAAGTTAACCTTGGATTAATCTTTAATCTTTAACTCATTATCATACGTAAAAATACATGACAACATAAATCGTGTGGATATGATTGGTTTTACGACAAAAACATCCTACGTGGAAATGAAGTGGTCAACCAGGGAAAAAAACTACGCGAAAAAAGTTAGGGGCAAAAGTACGGTCAGCGAAAGGGACAAAAATAGAGGTTTGATATTAACCTCGAGAAGTCCCCGTAGAAACAGAACTTGCCGAGTAGTAAGTGGAAGTGCTTCTACACATAGTAAATACAAATTCTTACAACACTATTACAAATAAAGCTATGAACCATTTAATTGGACTAGATGTTGTATAAAATCCAGATTCGATGAACAGTTAGAATGGTTTTTTAAGAAACAATTTTTACTCCATATGCTTTTTATTTAATCTACTTCATATACTTTTTAAATTATAAAAATCGACTTCAATCCAAACAAGCTCTATCTTGTTTCCGAAAAGGTATACGCGGCTGCTATCCCTGCGTGGCATGTCTATTTGATGTTATTCCACTTTTATGGTTAGTGGCGCTACACCTATTCCCTTTCTTATTAAAGAAAAGCAGAATCGATTACACACTATCAACCTAGATATAAGTGCTCTATCAAACCCTCTGTCTTCAGGAGGCGAACATAAGTCATAGCCGGTTATTGTCTATATTACTATACTTGTTCTAACTACTCCCGTTTCAATCGAACCTTCATTTTTGTCCCTTTCATTTACCGCACTTTTGCCCCTAACTTTTTTCCGCGTAGTTTTTTTTCCCTAGCAGACCACTTCATTTCCACGTAGGGTTGTTTTTGTTGTCAAACAAATCATATCCACATGATTTATGTTGCTATGTACTTTTACGTATGTTAATAAGTTAAAGATTAATCCAAGGTTAACTTCACACAAGTCATACTCCGTATTTGACAACTACCCAAAACAAGAAACCAGAGATGGCTAGGATTAGCAAAATATAGTTGAGATGCTAATTTAAATTTCGATTTTTGATCCTAAACTATTCCTTTTTCCTAATCAAATCATCAACTCATTATAATTTAGTTTTATTGATTTGAATTCCTGAACTGCCGTATTCCTTTGTGTAATAAAGTTGTACTAGTTTAAATATATTGACTCAACGTCACTACTGGATATCAAAAGGCATGAGTTCTAAAAGAAAATAAAGAGGTGCTGCCGGTCCCTAAACATTTTCTGGATAGATTATTGAGTAAATTTCAGAAAACTACATGTCGACGTTTGATGTCGCAATTCTGATATTTGCATGGTATGGGTATTTGCACCTAAAGGGTTTGTCTGAGTCAATCTCTGATGTTAACCGAGAAAGTACAGAGCGTACGACTAAGTTATCTCTCGGACACCAATGGAGGTTGTGGTGCGAGAGATTGCTACGTACTGGTTCGAGAACCAGCGAGCGTGTAGAATTATCTCTCGAACACCAATGGAAGTTGGCGGTGCGAGAGATTGCTACGTGCTGGTTGGAGAACCAGTGAGCGAGTAGAGTTATCTCTCGGACACCAACGAAAGTTTGCGGTGCGAGAGATTACTACGTACTGGTTCGAGAACCAGCGAGCGTGTATAATTATCTCTCGAACACCAATGAAAGTTGGCGGTGCGAGAGATTGCTACGTGCTGGTTGGAGAACCAGCGAGCGAGTAGAGTTATCTCTCGAACACCAATGGAGGTTGCGGTGCGAGAGATTGCTACGTGCTGGTTGTAGAACCAGCGAGTGAGTAGAGTTATCTCTCGGACACCAATGGAGGTTGCGGTGCGAGAGATTGCTACGTACTGGTTCGAGGACCAGCGAACGTGTAGAGTTATAGTGTAGAGTTATCTCTCGGACACCAATGGAGGTTGCGGTGCGAGAGATTGCTACGTACTAGTTCGAGAACCAGCGAGCGTGTAGACTTATCTCTCGAACACCAATGGAAGTTGGCGGTGCAAGAGATTGCTACGTGCTGGTTGGAGAACCAGCGAGCGAGTAGAGTTATTTCTCGAACACCAATGGAGGTTGCGGTGCGAGAGATTGCTACGTGCTGGTTGGAGAACCAACGAGCGAGTAGAGTTATCTCTCGGACACCAATGGAGGTTGCGGTGCGAGAGATTGCTACGTACTGGTTCGAGGAGCAGCGAACGTGTAGAGTTATCTCTCGGACACCAATGGAGGTTGCGGTGCAAGAGATTGCTACGTACTGGTTCGAGAACCAGCGAGCGTGTAGAATTATCTCTCGAACACCAATGGAAGTTAGCGGTGCGAGAGATTGCTACGTGCTGGTTGGAGAACCAGCGAGCGAGTAGAGTTATCTCTCGGACACCAATTGAAGTTTGCGGTGCGAGAGATTGCTACGTACTGGTTCGAGAACCAGCAAGCGTGTAGAATTATCTCTCGAACACCAATAGAAGTTGGCGGTGCGAGAGATTGCTACGTACTGGTTCGAGAACCAGCGAGCGTGTAGAATTATCTCTCGAACATCAATGGAAGTTGGCGGTGCGAGAGATTGCTACGTACTGGTTCGAGAACCAGCGAGCGTGTAGAGTTATCTCTTGAATACCAATGGAAGTTGGCGGCGCGAGAGATTGCTACGTGCTGGTTCGAGAACCAGCGAGCATGTAGAGTTATCTCTCGGACACCAATGGAAGTTGGCAGTGCGAGAGATTGCTACGTGCTGGTTGGAGAACCAGCGGGCGAGTAGAGTTATCTCTCGGACACCAATGGAAGTTTGCGGTGCGAGAGATTGCTACGTGCTGGTTCGAGAACCAGCGAGCGTGTAGAATTATCTCTCGAACACCAATGGAAGTTGGCGGTGCGAGAGATTGCTACGTGCTGGTTGGAGAACCAGCGAGCGTGTAGAATTATCTCTCGAACACCAATGGAAGTTGGCGGTGCAAGAGATTGCTACGTGCTGGTTGGAGGACCAGCGAGCGAGTAGCGTTATCTCTCGGACACCAATGGAAGTTTGCGGTGCGAGAGATTGCTACGTACTGGTTCGAGAACCAGCAAGCGTGTAGAATTATCTCTCGAACACCAATGGAAGTTGGCGGTTCGAGAGATTGCTACGTGCTGGTTGGAGAACCAGCGAGCGAGTAGAGTTATCTCTCACACACCAATGGAGGTGCTAGAGTTGGTTTATTACATGTGCGTCTCATGTGGCCAGCATGACTCACACACCCAACTTGTAGCATATCCGGATGTCTGTTCGCAATCATGTCGGGTGATCAAGTCGACGATGTTCGCGAGGAATTATCCGTTAACAACCTTTTCTCGAGTAGTCCAGCGATGGTCGGCGCTATGAGATAGGTCGTCGGTCTTTTTTGGTAGGTTGGGCGCGACGACTCTGCATTTGTCGAGATCGTTCTCGATAATGCGGTGTACTCGACCATGACCTACTCGAGTGCTCAATTGTTCCTGAAAAATATTGTCTAGAAGGCAAGATATATAGCAGATAATATCGAGTATGTACCCAAATCTGCATGGATCTTCTAGTATTATTAGGATATAACGAGCAGATGTAAATACCAGGCATTATGTAAACCGTAAATAAGTATGATTTATACAGAAGAGAACAGAGCAAGCCCCCAGCGTTAGACCGTAGTCGATTTAGCATCGGGGATATTCGCGCAATAGATATTGTATAAAAGACATGCTCTAGAAAAACATAATAAATCATGGATCTGACAATGTTGTATGATCTGAATAGGTACGATAAGTTGCATATGAAATATTTAGTAGATACATGCCGGATGTATCTACGAAATTAGTGTATATATATATATATACATATATATATATATACATATATATACATATATACATATATATATATATGTATGTATATACACACAATCATATCCTAGTTACTATATTTTAGTGGAGAGGGTACTATTTAGAGGTAAGAGGAAATCTGAGTGGCAAAATTACACTGGTATTTTGTTTGATCAACTCCCCCTATTTTTATTTAGTACTGTTATGTTACAATTTGCGTGGTGGCGTTAGATGACAAAGGCCCAAACTTGTTAAAATTTGAGCCATGGTTAGTCTACGTGGTTTCGGTGTTGAATTTTTCATGATATACTACAAAATAATATTGTGTAGGCCATTTTGTCATCCAGTACTGACGTCAAGTCAATATATTAAAACTAATACTTTCTCTGTCTCTAAATATAAAGGATTTTGGTTGAATGTGATATATCCTAGTACAACAAATCTAAACATAAAATCTGTCCAGATTCATTATACTAGGATGTGTCATATCCAACCAAAATTATTTATATTTAAGAACGGAGGGAGTACAACTTTATTACACAAAGGGAATACGGCAGTTCAGGAATTCAAATCAATAGAACTGAATTATAATGAGTTGATTTGATTAGGCAAAAGGAATAGTTTAGGATAAAAAATCGACAAATTTAAATTAGCACCTCAAGTATATTTTGCTAATCCTAGCCATCTCTGGTTTCTTGTTTTGGATAGTTGTCAAATACGGAGTATATGACTTGCGTGAAGTTAACCTTGGATTAATCTTTAACTCATTAACATAAGTAAAAATACATGACACTGCGTGGAAAAAAGTGAGGGGCAAAAGTACGGTCAGCGAAAGGGACAAAAATGGAGGTTTGATATTAACCAGCAGCGGGCTATGCTATTAGTCTTGCTCTTATGCCCCTAACTTTTTTCCGCGTAGTTTCTTTCCCTGGCTGACCACTTCATTTCCACGTAGGGTTGCTTTTGTTGTAAAACCAATCATATCCACATGATTTATGTTGTCATGTATTTTTGAGTATGTTAATGAGTTAAAAGATTAATCCAAGGTTAACTTCACACAAGTCATATACTCCGTATTTGGCAACTATCCAAAACAAGAAGCCAGAGATGGCTAGGATTAGCAAAATATACTTGGTGTGCTAATTTAAATTTGTCGATTTTTGATCCTAAACTATTCCTTTTGCCTAATCAAATCATCAACTCATTATAATTCAGTTTTATTGATTTGAAATCCTGAACTGCCGTATTCCCTTTGTGTAATAAAGTTATACTAGTTCAAGATGACAAAAGGCATGAGTTCTAAAAGCAAATACACAGGTGCTGCCGGTCCCTAAACATTTTCTGTAGACTACTAATCCAGTGCTTCACATCAAACGCATGCATGACACCAGATGGGAAGCCTTAGCTTGAAGTATATATGCAGGAGCAGAATCAGGAATTCAGGATACGAAATCGTTAAATTAATCGATAACAAATCTGCGGTCATTCGATCATAATCGGAGAGGGTTAGCTAGAGAGTATCCATGAAACCATGCATAAATCCTTACCCTAAGTAAACGAAGCTCACAGTTGGCGTCCTTGATTTCTCTCAGCAGGTAGTACTCGACAATTAGCCATCCGGTTTTGGTGCCGTCTTTGTCTTTCAAGATGAACTCCAGAGATTTCTTGGCCCCCACCAGGCCATCAGTGGTGACGGTATCGCGGATAGCGGAAAAGGAGTCTCTCACTGCAGACCATTCGCCATACTGCTGGTGTTGCAAGGGGATGGGATTGCTTACCTGCTTGCTCCACGGTATCGTAGGACCCTTCTTGACGAAGCACCTTGGGAGGTCGCACGGTTTGTTCCTGTCGAGATGGGAGTTGACCCTGAGGTCAACCATCCCCATCTCTTCCCTCTTCGACTCGTACCGCTCGTCTATTTGGGCAAGGTACTGGATGGTGCTCAGATCATCGGCGGCTGCCAAGGAAGGATCGGTCTCGACCTTGATCTCTTCTTGGCTGGAAGAACATTGGTTCGCCATCGAATTGTTCAATCCAGCGGTATTCGGAGGCATCTGTAGTGTGGAATGGTGAGATTAGCCCAATTCTGTCCGGGAGGACGATTGGTAATTTTTGCTAAACAGGATGAGGATAAAAGAATAAGATGGATATGAAGTATGAACGATGCATAAATAATAATAATAAGAAGAAGAAGAAGAAGAGGAAGAACGAATCCGATCGCCGGCCAAAACGAGCGAGGGAGGGAGTTCCCTCCCTGCCGATCGGGTGAGTGGTGACGGGGAAAGACGAGGGAGGGAGAGGGGTTGCCTCCATGCCGACTTCGAGGGTCAGGTGAGAACATCCGAGAAGCAAGGGACGTTAGATTAGCTTGAAGATGCGTACTCGCGTATGGAAGTTCACTTTTACTCTCTCAAACATAGGTTCAATCTAATTCATATGGCAAAATCTAAACCGAGAAGCCTCTCGGTTTAGCGTTAACCAGCGACAAACCAATTTGTGAGAAGGACCGCTACACGTGCTGACGTGCATGTTTGTTTTTCCTCTTAGACATGCATGTCTTTTTCTTCCTTCTTATAAAGTTCTCTCAAATTACTTATCCGATCTACAATTCGATTACACCATTTTGTTCATTACAATTAAATCTTCACAACAAGATCTTACGTGATTATATTACGATGAAAAAATATTTATATTTGTAAATTACTTTTATTATATACATAAGTTACTTTTATCATAAATATAAGTTACTTTTAGATTTGGCTAAGTTACTTCTTAGACATATAAAAGTAAATTCAATAAAGTCTAAAAGTAATTTACATATATTATAAAAATATCTTAAAACAAAACGGAAACATACTATTGCATTTTTCAAGTTGAAAAGAAATACTAGATGGAGTACAAACCAGCTACCGCTAGTTGTGTAGTCACGTCCAATGAAAAAAAGGTATGCATTAAAGTTACTTTCTTTTTGTTATAAGTTACTTCTATAATATATGTAAATTACTTTTAAACTTTATTGAATTTACTTTTATATGTCGAAGAAGTAGTTTAGTGAAATCTAAAAATAATTTAGATATATTATAAAAGTAATTTATAATTTTTCATCAAAATATAATCATGTGAGATCTTGTTATAAAGATTTAATTGTTACAAACACAACGGTGTAATCGGATCGTAGATTGGATGAGTCGTTTAAGAGAAAATTTTATTTGAAGTATAGGTGGATAGGGTCTCTCATAGATGGAGTGGTAGTTGATTGAGACAAACCAACTACCACTAGCTGTGTAGTCACGTCCAATTCATATCCTTGAACCGCAAAACTTAGATACTTTCTGTCCGTCCAAACCGCAAAACTTAGATACTTTCTGTCCGTCCAGACGTTTTTCCGGAATCAGATAGGTTCGTCGGATAGTTCTGAATATTTTTGGACTCGGAAATGAATTCAGATTTTTTTTTCTCGGAAACAGAAACGAATATAGTAAGGGCAATATCCATCGGAACCGGAAAACGGGCGGAAACTGTACGGAAATTTTTTTCGGATATCCGTAGACAAGGATCAAATTTTAGAAAAAGCACATATATACATAAGTTTTTCATACGGAGTTAAATGAATACAAATTTTATATCAAAACTAGCTGGGTGGCCCGCGCAATCGCGCGGCTAGCACCCAAACAAAATTATATTTTTTTAGTATAATTTTACTTAAAATTTATTAAATAGCTATTTCATTGACTTAAGACTTTGAAAGACTAAACCTTATCATCCTCATGTTTCTAATTATATACTCCCTCCATTTCACAATGTAAGTAATTCTAGCATTTCCCACATTCATATTGATGCTAATGAATCTAGATAGATATATATGTCTAGATTCATTAGCATCAATATGAATGTGGAAAATGCTAGAATGACTTACATTGTGAAACGGAGGGAGTAGTTTTTAGAAGTCACACCAGCCGCTACCCCATATGTCAT
Organism: Oryza meridionalis; assembly: GCA_000338895.3. Classification (NCBI taxonomy): domain Eukaryota; kingdom Viridiplantae; phylum Streptophyta; class Magnoliopsida; order Poales; family Poaceae; genus Oryza; species Oryza meridionalis. The sequence continues at coordinate 22,079,012 of CM002535.2, forward strand.
ATCCTTCTTTATTTGATTGCTTGCTCGATCTGCCACTATTCCTATTCATTCTTCTTGGAACCTTTAAAAATTGGATTTTATAGTTTTTAGAGTTTATTGTCACATTGGGTTTCATTTTTATAATTTCTAGATGTCCCGTCAAACATTGTCATTATACTCCTCTACAGCATGTCCACTGTCTCTTCTCATTATTGTCATTGAGATTTTCAAAATCGAACATAATTATCGTTTTGGTTCATTTTTACTTTCCCACCAAACCGTCAGCGACTTTGCCATTGTACTCCTCTACAGCTCGCCCGCTGCCTCCCTTCTTTATTGTCATTAAAATTTTAAAATTGAACATGATTATTATTGTTTTTTTTACTTTTTAGAAGTTCCGAACCTTTAAATATTGGACTTGTAGTTTCTTTTTTATAATTTTTAGAAGTCCCATCAGATGATACCACTATGCCCCTCTACAGCCCGTCCGTCGCTTACTCTCTATTGTCATTGTGATTCTAAAAATCGAACACAACTATCGTTGGAATTCATATTTTATTTTCTAGAAGTCCCGTCAACCGTCGGTGGCTCTGCAACTATACTCTTATACACCCCGCCCACTGCTTATCCTTTTTATTGTCATTGAGATTTTAAAAGTCGAATAGAAGTCCCGGCAACCGCCTTACTCGTTTGCTTCACAGCCTGCCTGACGTCCCTCCTTTTAATCGCCATTAGGATTCTATTTGGTGTTTCAAACACAATTTTTATATGTCGTATCAACCGCCACCACTCTACTCCTTTATAAGCATGTTACTTAATTTTATCTCGTCATGTGTTTTAGATGATCTTTTCTTTCAATAATCTTTATTTTTATCACAAATTTTAGTTATTTATAAATTGTATTTCTAACTAAAATCTTATTTTTTCTTTTTCTAATTTCAGATTTTTTTTAAATAAATTAGTTAATACCGTATTGTGTTCTTTTATTTTTTTTATTTTCAATTTCAGTTGTTTCAAAATTGTATTCCTACTTGAACTCTCTTTTAATTTTTCTAATTTTGGATATTATTTTATTTTTTATTCTAAATTTTAATTAATCTCGTATTGGGTTCTTATATGGATTCTTCTTTCAATATTGCTTATTTTTAATTCCTAATTTCAACTAATTTTAAATTATATTCCTACTTGAACTCTTCTTTTACTTTCTTTTGCTAATTTTGGATTTATTTTTTTTATTCTGAATTTTAATTAATCTCGTATTGGGTTCTTATATGGACTCTTCTTTTTAATATTCCTTATTTTTAATTCTTAATTTCAGCTATTTTTAAATTGTATTCCTACTTGGACTCTCATTTCCTTTTCTAATTTTGGATTTTATTTTGTTTTTATTTCGAATTTTGATTAATCTCGTATTGGGTTCTTATATGGAAACTTCTTTCAATATTGTTTATTTTTAATTCCAAATTTCAGCTATTTTTAAATTGTATTTCTACTTGGACTCTCCTTTCCTTTTCTAATTTTGGATTTATTAGGTTCCTATATGGACTCCTCTTTCCATATTGCTTTTGGACTCTCCTTTCCTTTTCTAATTTTTGATTTTATTTTATTTTTATTTTGAATTTTGATTAATGCCATATTGGCTTCCTATATGGACTTCTCTTTCCATATTGCTTATTTTTAATTCCGAATTTCAGCTATTTTTAGATTGTACTTCTACTTGGACTCTCCTTTTCTTTTTTTTTCTTTTTCTCCGATTAATGTGGGAATTTCTAGCCCCCACAGCGAACGTGGTGCCTCCTTTCAAAGCTGTTTTAATAATATAATAGATTGTAGAGCTCGACAAGATCTACAACTTTCTTGTTGACTATTTATTATTTGAAACGACATCCGATGGAGACATGTTCCATATTAAAGTTGTAGAGCTCAATGGAATCTACCACTTTGTAGTTTATAACATTCGTATTTGAAAAATATTTTAAGTATAAAACAAATATTAGAAGTTTCCAAGATGTGAGATAAAATAAATAGCATCTTCAATTTATACAACAAGAGCTTGATAAGTGATATAAAGCAAGCTATACATGAAGTAAAGGGTCCTTGGACTAGAAAGTAAATAATCATATTTACATGTGGGTCTCTTAGGGGAACGGTCATGAAAATCGATTTTCACATACGGTTGTGGGACCACTTACAAAATTAACGATAGAAATTTTGAATATGTTGACCTAAAATAACAAGCGATATCTCTTCCTTGACTAAGGAAGCTCAATTTGAGGGGTTTTTATATCCCGACAAGTATTTTTTACCGTATTCGATCCGTTTCATATTCGCTCTGTATATGTATTCGATAATATTCGATTTCATTTATGTATCCGGGTTTCGATTCCGATTCCAAAAAAAATATGAAAATGAATATGATAAAGCTAGTTTTCGTTCGTTTCCGATCCGTTTTCATCCCTAGCAATATGGATATTCCGACCCTGTTGATGTGAAAAACACACACTAGCCTGAGAGATCTGCTTAACTCTAGTGCAGGACCTAAATCTCGCTTTCGGGTTCAAAGGCGTGCCAGTTGGTTTGATCCTGCGACCAACAAGAAACAAACACAAATACAAAGTTAAATCCATAAACGATAGCCGATCGGCCACATGCCGATGACATCGTTTGTAAGCTAGCCGATATAACGTGAATTAGATCGGCAATGATATAAAAAGTAAGAAAAAGGCTAAATCTAGTCGATCGGCTGTAAATATTAGCAGTATATAATATGTAGATCGAAATATGTTTAAATTAAGTGATTGGGATAGATCGGATCGCCTCTGAGACAATATAAATCACTTATGTCTAAAAGTACTTCAATATAAAGATTATATGTGCTCATAGCATAGCTGATGTTGTAGATCTAACATGTATCGGCTAATACTCCGATACAACTTTATACTAAGATATCAAAGCAGATCAAATATATTAAACAAGAATTACTCAAGTGTTAAAGTAGTTTAACAGATTAATGACAAGCTTAATATATTTAACAACAGTGAGATCTTAATAAAAAGGGCAGATTTAGCGTGTTAAGTAAACATCAAGTAAACGAAACAACTAAATCAGGTAAGATCGGCTAAAACCCCGATGAAACCCTAATCGGCAACCAAAAAGCAGGCTAGAGTTTGAGATTCTAATCACGACTTGTAAGGTCAAACTTAGCTAATGCAGCTATAAGTATGAAAAGAATAAGAATATCTAGAAAATCAAGCCATTGGTTGTTTCATAGAATGGTAGATACCCTATATCATCTAAGTCGATGTTGATATTTAACCTGATCGGCTGCCTTCCAGTAACAGATGTTAGCCGATTGAAGGTTAAGTAACGATATTGCCGGATATTATATAGAATATATGATAACTTGACAACTTATATAAACAAGATTAGAGTGTCATAAAAATGGAAGCACTAATTGTTGACGGTCCTTAAATCATAATATTTGACCGTCAATACCTGCATATAATGAAATAAAATATGGTATCCAACTTAGTGGTAGGGTTTATTACTAATCATTTCCACTAGTTGGTGAAATATGTGTATGCAGGTATTTTGAGGAGAAAACACATCTGTCATGCGACAAAATGCACCTCTGCACATTCAGGACACGTTTATACGGATTGGAGGCCCCATAAGTCAATAAAAACCACATTTAGAATTGGGCCAAAACATAGCCCAGGTTATTGGGGGCCCATTAAGCAACCTACCGGCCAAAGGAGAGGCTGGGAGGACACTTTTTGGGTTTGGCCGAACCAACCAGATCGGCCGAACCCGTTCTGCGACCGTTCATCGCCATCTTCCACTTGTACGCTCCTGATCACTTCCCAATGGCGGTTGCGGGGCATTTCTGACAATTCCCATCAATGTAACCGTCATTTGGAGCCTATATAAGGAGGAGTTCACTCTCATTCACAACACACAACTTTGAGCTGAATTACAAGAGGCTCTATTGTATCTTTTGTACACTAGAATAAGGTAGAGAGTGAGGGGAAGCTCTGGAGGAGTGCCCGGAAGTTTGGCGCTCATCCGACTTCTTTCTCGACGAGTGTAGCTTTCTAGGAGGAATTCGGGAGGAGTACCGGAGCTGTCGGTACACTCTACTCCGGATTCGGAGAACTTCTTCTGTGAAGTAAGCATTCGTGATCCTTTCTTTTGTTATTTAATTATTTAGTCTGAGTAAGATATATTTCCATCTTTGCGGGTTCATTGTTTAGTATTCATAGTAAGAGCTCTAGTACTAGGACTCCGGAGCATGTATTAGAGTAGTAATTAATAACTTAGACGTGGTGTCTAGGTTAGAGATTACCTTAGTTTGTTGTGTATCCCACGGATTTGTCAGAGGTAGGCGGCAGGTGGTGACAGCCCTGAATCCCGTCCTAGTAATCCTCCACGTTCAGATACATCATAGAGCTATAGCCGGAACCACGCTAGCAGACCAGCAGGGGTCGGTGCCCGAAGTAACAGATAGGAAATTACCTTTGCTTAGCTTAGATAATTAACACTCATAGAAAGTCGTCTCTAGCCTGCCTACCATCAGTTGTTGTCCTTGGATAGCCTTAGCCTTAGGTATATTACACACGTTCCTTGAGTACGATATCCTTTTTGGGTCACCCGAAGGTGAAGTGTTATAGCGGTATTCCGTGCGCTTGCGGATTTATCTGTGGACGTAAGAAATACCAACAAGCATTTCTGGCGCCATTGCGGGGGAACGGTTGTTAATTTATCCAAGTCTAGGTCATCCTCGTATCTTTATTTTTATTTCTTCTTCTTTTATTCTTTTCCTTGATGGAGCAACCCACAATTCAAAACATTTCTACTCCTCGGGCTGATCTTTGTGAGCCATCGTGTTCTTCAAAACCAATCCTTTTGGATGGCTATGAAATCAGTGCTGGCTTTATAGCCATGGTTCAAGAGAAAACCTTCTATGGTAGTATCGGTGAAAACCCATACCTCCATCTTCGGGACTTTGAGCTAGTGTGTTCGTGCCTATCTATCGTAGGCATGACGCATGAAACTCTGAAGTGGAAATTGTTTCCTTTTTCTCTTAGAGATGAAGCAAAGCAATGGTACACTCTGTATGTCAAGAAATTCCACGGTGAATGGGAGGAACTAAAGTGCAATTTTTGCCTTACTTTCTTTCCATTAACCCGTGTAATCAATCTTCGATTAGACATCCTTTCTTTCCGACAGAATGAGAAGCAATCTCTCGGTGCAGCTTGGGCCAGGTTCTCACTGTTAACTCAATCTGGCCCAGACTTGTCTTTACCCGACCATGTGTTGTTACAACATTTTTGGTACGGGTTAGATAAGGAGTCTGCTGAAAATCTCGATATTTCCGCCGGAGGATCGTTCGCACACAAGACAACCGCCGAAGGAAGAGAACTCTTATATCTGATCTTAGAGAACGATTCTTTCGGCCGAAGCGAAGCTGTCCCGGAGGTTGAGATTATCCATGAGGAACCTCTGCACGTGGAGTCGGAACCCGACTCATCTGCCGAATCCTCATCCCAGTCGCAGGAGCCGGAGGAAGAAGAAATTCATCCTACGGAAAACCCATTCCAATTCGAGGATCTTTTCAAAGATTATGGAAACACCTCGAATTATTCCTGCGAGAAGAGACCACTGACCTAGGTCAACTCTAATGATCCTCTTGATAAAGCTATGCTTAAAGAGACGGTGAAGAAGTTGACCACCATCATGAGTAACGAATGGTTAAGGGAAGGAGAGCTCTCATCTGAATCGATTCAGATCCGATGCCCCTCCTCAACCATTACGTGTCTCATTGAGGTAATTTGGTCCGTGCTCTGTATAATCCCTTTATTGGTGCCAATATTATGTCCGCAACCTTTACATTCGATTGCTTAGGGGACAGACTGTTGGAACCAACCGTCAAAACCTTCCGAATTTCAACAAACTCTACTATCGAAGGTTTAGGGATTATCTCTGGAGTGCCCGTATGGCACAACAGCGTTGAGGTCATCCTAGATTTTCATGTGTTCGACATCTCTGATTTCGACATACTCATAGGCCATCCCATAGAAAAACTCTTAGATGTGCCCGAAACCAGTGTCCTCAACCTGAAATTAGGAAGAATCGCCACCTCCGTCCCTGTGTTGCAATCAACCAATTCTTTGACGGAGTCTCTTCCTATTCCTGAGCCAATTGAGGAAGTGATGGCCGTTTCTCCATTCGAGGCCCCAGAGTCTTATTTTGATGAATCCATCGAAGAATTCAATGAAGAGGAGGATGAAACTGGAGAAACGATGGATCTGCCAAAAACGGATTTGCCGTCACGAGCCCCAATTGACCTAAAGACCTTACCTTCAGGCCTACACTATGTATTTCTGAACGGCGACGCAGAGTCTCTAGTCATTATAAGTGACAAACTCTCTGAGAGGGAGACGTCCCGACTTATCGCCGTTTTAGAAAAGCATCATGCTGTTTTTGGCTCTTCCCTCCAAGACTTAAAAGGCATCAGTCCGACCCTCTGCACTCATCACATTCCCTTAGACCCGTCTTGCACTTCATCTAGGGAACCTCAGAGGAGGTTAAATAATGCGATGAGGGAGGTCATCAAAAAGGAAGTCTTGAAACTCCTACATGCCGGGATTATCTATCCTGTGCCATATAGCGAGTGGGTTAGCCCTGTCCAAGTAGTGCCTAAGAAGGGAGGCATGACGGTCGTTGAAAACTCAAACAACGAGTTGATCCCGCAACGAACCATCACGGGATGGAGAATGTGCATTGACTATAGGAAACTCAACAAGGCTACGAAGAAGGATCACTTTTCGTTGCCTTTCATTGATGAAATGCTTGAGCGGTTGGCAAACCATTCCTTCTTTTGTTTCCTTGATGGGTATTCTGGTTATCACCAAATCCCCATCCATCCCGATGATCAAAGTAAGACCACGTTCACGTGCCCATATGGAACGTATGCATATCGAAGAATGTCGTTTGGGTTGTGCAATGCACCCGCGTCATTTCAAAGATGCATGATGTCTATTTTCTCTGACATGATCGAGGATATCATGGAAGTCTTCATGGATGATTTTTCAGTCTATGGTAAAACTTTCGATCAATGTTTGGAAAACTTAGACAGGGTCTTACAAAGATGTCAAGAAAAGGACTTGGTACTTAATTGGGAAAAGTGCCGCTTCATGGTTCGTGAAGGAATAGTCCTGGGACATCAAATCTCCGAAAGGGGAGTTGAGGTGGACAGAGCAAAAATCGAAGTAATTCGACAGCTTCCACCTCCTGTCAATGTCAAGGGAGCCCGTAGCTTCTTGGGTCATGTGGGGTTCTATAGGCGCTTCATAAAAGATTTCTCCAAAATTACTAGACCCCTAACTGCCTTGCTAGCTAAGGATGTTCCGTTTGACTTTGATGATGAGTGTATGAAGTCCTTTGAAATTCTTAAGGAATCACTCATCTCAGCACCAATCATCCAACCCCCTGATTGGTCGCTGCCGTTTGAAATCATGTGCGATGCTAGTGATTTTGCTGTGCGAGCTGTCCTTGGGCAAACTAAGGATAGAAAGCACCATGCTATCGCATATGCTAGTAAAACGTTGACTGGAGCTCAGCTTAACTATGCCACAGCTGAAAAGGAGCTCCTAGCCGTAGTGTTTGCCATTGATAAGTTCAGGTCATATTTGGTGGGAGCTAAGGTGATTGTTTATACTAATCATGCTGCACTAAAATACCTGCTCAGTAAACAATATGCAAAACCTCGGCTGATTAGGAGGATTCTTCTACTCCAAGAATTTGACATTGAAATTGAGGATAAAAAGGGAGTAGAGAATTCTGTTGCAGATCATTTGTCGCGTATGCAAATCACTAACATGCAGGAGCTACCGATAAATGACTATCTACGAGACAACATGCTGTTGAAAGTCACAGACTCTGACCCGTGGTATGCAACCATCGTCAACTTCATGGTCGCGGGGCATGTACCACCGGGAGAAAATAAGAAGAGGTTGATCTACGAGAGCCGCAGGCACTTGTGGCATGCACCTTACATGTACAGAGTCTGTTCAGACGGTCTACTACGAAGATGCGTTCCGGTAGATGAAGGCATGAAGATCATTGAGAAGTGTCATGCTGCCCCATATGGAGGTCACTATAAAGCATTCAGGACACACACAAAGATCTAGCAGAGTGGATTCTTTTAGCCATCGATGTATGATGACACAAAGGAATTCGTTCGGAGATGCACAAGTTGCTAGAAGCATGGAGGGATCACTGCTCGAGATGCGATGCAACTAACATACAACCTTCAAGTTGAGCTATTTGATGTATGGGGCATCGACTTCATGGGACCTTTCCAAAGTCCTATGACTGCGAGTATATCCTGGTGGCCGTTGACTATGTGTCGAAGTGGGTAGAGGCAATGCCATGCAGGGCCGCAGACGCCAAGCACGCCCGCCGGATGTTCCATGAGATTATCTTCCCTCGTTTTGGAACTCCGCGGATGGTGATAAGTGACGGAGGGTCTCATTTCATCGATAAGACCTTCTGAAACTTTTTGAAAGAGCTTGGTATCAACACAACATTGCCACTCCATATCATCCCCAGACAAGTGGACAGGCAGAAATGAGTAACAAACAAATCAAGAACATTCTGCAGAAGACTGTTAGTAAGATGGGGAAGGCATGGAAGAACAAGCTGCCTGATGCACTTTGGGCATATAGGACTGCTTATAAGACGCCCATCGACATGTCACCGTACCAACTTGTCTACGGGAAGACTTGTCACCTTCTAGTAGAGTTGGAACATAGGGCGCACTGGGCTATCCGGACTTGGAACATGGACTTGAAGGGAGCCAGACAGCACAGGAAAATGCAGCTCTATGAGCTGGAGGAATGGAGGGACAAGGCCTATCACAATGCCAAGATCTACAAGGACAGAACCAAAAGATGGCATGACCAGCGGATCAAGCACAAGGAGTTCAAAGCAGGGGACAAGGTGCTGCTGTTCAACTCACGGGTGAAGCTTTTCGGACATGGAAAACTTCGAAGTAAATGGATGGGTCCATATACCGTCATCGATGCTTCACCACATGAAGCCGTCACGCTGCGCGACAATGAAGGTAACATCTTTAAGGTAAATGGCCATCGATTAAAAGTTTTCCTTGATCCGATGGAAGTTGATCGTGACATAGATGTTGTGAATCTAGTCTCTTTTAGCTTCTACCCGGAGTCTTTAGGTCCCCCTTGATCCGTTAGTTCTCAACGCCACGAGTCCTTAGGCCTCCCTCTAGTTATCTTAGGTCTAGCTTTCATGAATAAAATAAAATAAAATAAAATAAATTTGGCTCCTTGGTCGTCCAACCAAGTGAGTCCTTTTTGCTTCACTCTTGTCTTTGTTTTTCTTTTTTTTTGTGTCCAATAAAGCCTCCCAGATACCAAGACAAGTGTGGGGGTGATCTTGCACATAACCGCCATAACCAAAGCAAGATCACCCCAGTAGTGATGAGCCATGACAAACCACACAAGGAGAATTGATGCAGTCAGACCCAATGAGGGGTCAGTCGAACCTCAAGTTTGGCTGAACCACCTCTACCAAGAATCGTCCTCTGTTTTATACAGAGCGTAGGTTTGCACAATTTTTCCTTTGGACATCCATTCTATTTTGAGTTTAATTTGATTATCAATTCTAAAATGTCAAAGATAATTAAACTCAAGCTTGGGATGGTACAATTAGAGTTCATGGTCGACCTGAAAATAACATGCATGCCTATTATTCTTAGCTCATTATTTGCTGCTTGTGGTGACATATCCAATAGGGACCCCATGCTATCTAGGTAATTGATGAATGAGATATAGTCTGATGATAGAAATCCTGCTCTTCATGTTGCACACATGGGAATTTTGTAAAAAGAAAAAAAACATATAACGATGCTAAACTCCTCATTGATATTTTCATTCCCACTAGAGCCATAGGTTGATCAGTCATGATTAGCTTGCTACATACGCTGCTTGTTATTACATTGAGCTTTGTCGAATATTGTGACCCTAGTGCAATGCTTTTCATACTTTGATGGTCAAGACCACACACTCCACATACACGCACTTATGCTAAACTTCTACGCTGGAAGTTAGCATTCCTCATTTGGCATTCATTTTATCCATCTTCCACAAAATAAATACTCCATGTCATTTATGCCTTTTCCTCCAAAAGTTCTTTAAAAAAAGTGAGAGAGAGGCATGGCTATAAAAAAGAAAGAAAAAAGGTGTTCATACAAGTATGGAGCATTATGATAAAAAAAAGGAAAAAAAGAAAATGAAAAAAAAGAGATAACCATGCACTCTCCTAAATTTCAAAAGAGAATAAATGGAGGAGGAGGTCTATAAAAGGAGTTATTTTTATTTTTATTTCCCTTTTTCCACCCACAAATTCACCATACACATATACATGCACATTCTTGACCAGAAAGTATGTCTTGTATTTCCGTGGATCCATTATTTGACTTTGCAATATATGTGATGCAAGTAATGCTCTACTCTTTTCCATACCCTGAGCTCCACATAAGCCTTGTTAGATGGTAGGAAAAGAAAAGGCACAATTATATGCCTTTGTGAGGAATCATACACCTTGAGTGATTAAGAGAATCAATTGAGGAGCAAGGCAAAGTTATAATATTGTGTTACATGAAAAAACCCCAAGTTGTTCTTCATGAAAAGTTAGGGTGACTTGAGTCAAGATTGTTCCATTTCTCAATTGCTCAGGATCGCATGGTAGACACTACAAAGATCCATAAGTACAGGCATGACTTTGAATAATTTGTTTGCATGATTATTAGTAAGGAAGTCATAACTTTGTTGTAGAGTCTATAGCCTTCACTCGGGACGAGCAAAGGTTAAGTGTGGGGGTGTTGTTGACGGTCCTTAAATCATAATAGTTGACCGTCAATACCTGCATATAATGAAATAAAATATGGTATCCAACTTAGTGGTAGGGTTTATTACTAATCATTTCCACTAGTGTTGGTGAAATATGTATATGCAGGTATTTTGAGGAGAAAACACATCCGTCATGCGACAAAATGCACCTCTGCACATTCAGGACACGTTTACATGGATTGAAGGCCCCATAAGTCAATAAAAACCATTTAGAATTGGGCCAAAACATAGCCCAAGTTATTGGGGGCCCATTAAGCAACCTACCGGCCTAAGGAGAAGCCAGGAGGACACGTTTTGGGTTCGGCCGAACCAACCAGTTCGGCCGAACCCGTTCTGCGGCCGTTCATCGCCATCTTCCACGTGTACGCTCCTGATCACTTCCCAATGGAGGTTGCGGGGCATTTCCGATAATTCCCATCAATGTAACCGTCATTTGGAGCCTATATAAGGAGGAGTTCACTCTCATTTACGACACACAACTTTGAGCTGAATTACAATAAGCTCTATTGTATCTTTTGTACACTAGAATAAGGTAGAGAGTGAGGGGAAGCTCTGGAGGAGTACCCGGAAGTTTGGCGCTCATCCGACTTCTTTCTCGACGAGTATAGCTTTCTAGGAGGAATTCGGGAGGAGTACAGGAGCTGTCGGTACACTCCGCTCCGGATTTGGAGAACTTCTGCTATAAAGTAAGCATTCGTGATCCTTTCTTTTGTTATTTAATTATTTAGTCTGAGTAAGATATATTTCCATCTTTGCGGGTTCATTGTTTAGTATTCATAGTAAGTGCTCTAGTACTAGGACTCCGGATAGAGAAGGAAGTTCCTGTGCAAGTATTAGAGTAGTAGTTAATAACTTAGACGTGGTGTCTAGGTTAGAGATTACCTTTATTTGTTGTGTATCCCACGGATTTGTCAGAGGTAGGCGGCAGGTGGTGACAGCCCTGAATCCCGTCCTAGTAATCCTCCACGTTCGGATACATCATAGAGCTATAGCCGGAACCACGCTGGCAGACCAGCAGGGGTCGGTGCCCGAAGTAACAGATAGGAAATTACATTTGCTTAGCTTAGATAATTAACACTCATAGAAAGACCTCTCTAGCCTGCCTACCATCAGTTGTTGTCCTTGGATAGCCTTAGCCTTAGGTATATTACACACGTTCTCTGAGTTTGATATCCTTTTTGGTCACCCGAAGGTGAAGTGCTCAGCGCTATTCTGGCGGATTTATGTGTGGACGTAAGAAATACCGACACTAATCCCGAGAACACAAGCCGCCATAACAAATTTTACCATTTTTGTCGGAGATCGAACCTAACCGATGTAGCCCAACTCGAAAGTAAGAACTCGTCGAAAGTAGAACAAAACAAAAGGGTGGCGATGCGCCGAATTTGTGATTGAACTGAGCATTAATTGTTTACAGGGGTTCGGGCTTACTTTTTGTCACGCCCAGAAATTCACGAACCAGAATTTCTAAACTGAATGTGCATTAAATCGCTGTCCAGTACTAGCCAGGGTACACAAACGACAATTGTTGACAGACAGATCCACGTCTTACAAAAACAGAAAAGATTACAAATGCAGCGGAAAAGATAAAAGCGAGCTAAACTTGGAAGCTTGACTTCTGCAGCGGGGCGACTCCACTCTACAGGCATCCCTTGACGGCAGCGACGAAACCAACCTCAACAAGACGGCTCCAACTAGGAAGATCTTCAGCTCTGGTGTGGGGGAAGAGATAGCAAGACTGAGTACTACCCACTGTGCTCAGCAAGTCATACCGGGAGAGGAGGTATGATGCAGGATATAACCAAAGGAGGCTAAAGGTTCTTTTGCATAAAGCTAGCATTCAAAAGCAGTAGTTGAAAGCAGTAAAAATAGTTGTAGTAATTAATCAATATTAACCAATCACTGTCCAATGTTACACCACGTTGCAACAGGCCCAACCAACCACCTGAACTACACCAATTCATTAAGCTAAACTAGGGGTGAGACTAATCACGGTGAATCTAGTTGATCGCCCATAACCGCGGGCACGGCTATTCGAATAGTTTTACTCTGGCCAGAGGTGTACAACTGTACCCACAAGATACGATTCCACACATGTCGCCATGCCCCGAAGTATCACCATGATACTGCAAAGGGGGAAATCATGACAAGACCCTCCGCATAACCCTCCCCTAACCATCCACACCATGCTAAGGTTTCACCCCCACCGCCCAAAAGGCAGTGGGCGGTCCCCTCTTGCGCTGCGGTGAATCCGGCAGCTGGACAACCGGACACCCCGGTCGACCCAACTCCATCACACCCACCCTCGCCACCGGTGCCTAGGAAAGGGTCGAGCTATACTTCAGATCAAGCAATTACCCAGTCCCGCTTGTGGTAAGCATGGTAAGTCTCCCAGGATTTCCCGTGAACCGGTCCTTAACAGCCATGGGTGCGACCAGCAAAACCATGCACCCACAGCCCACCGTTCAGTGTATTTTAATTAACTAACACCATCGCGGTGGCACCAATCCAAAGCTATGCTAATAGTCAAAGTCTATGTAATAATGTGATCCCCATTTGTGTACTAATTGAGCTAGGCATTGCTAAGCATTTCCTAAACCAGCATCTAGTCATTTTGATACCCAAGTTATCAGTGGCATAAGGTAAACAATATATGGCTGAGTAATAGGACCCATCCCACATGACATTGTAAAAGAATGCAACATTTAATAGAAATGCGGGATATTTGTAAATTGCGTACAATATGATCAATTGTAATGCATGACTTGCCTTGCTCTCGCACTGATGAGACCACAGCAACGTCTTCGAGAAACCGCGGAACGACGAAACGGCCGAAATCTACGCGACAAACAAAGCACACAAGCAAAACATGCTATAAGACTACTGAAACAGGAAACAAAACCATTTTTAATGGATTCTTTGCATTTTTCTTAATTTACTGAGACTTGAATGGACTTAAACGGACCTCGGATGAATTAGATATGAATTTTAGAAGATAATATGTGTTTTTACTAATAAAGAAAAAGTCCTTAATTATTTATTGCGCAATATTACCCCGGGCTGACGTCATCAAAGGAGGGGGTGGCGCCGGCAAGCGGGCCCCGCATGTCAACGGCACGAGGCGGCCGGTCCACCGTGGACCGGGACCACACGAGTGGTCCACCACCGGTCCACGGGACCGATGGTCTAGATCGGGCTCGAGCCGATCAAACGGCGTAGGGAGCAGCCACCGGGCTCGGCTCGGCTTCAAAGCCGGCCGGCCGGCCATGGCTAGAGGCGGCAGCGCGCACGACCACCGGCGGTGACCGGCGGCATGGGAGGCGGCGGCGGACGGCGTGAAGGCGGCGGCGCACAGCCGGAGCAGCTGCGCGGCCAAAGGCGACGGCGCACGCGGGAAGGGGAAGGAAAGGAGGGGGAGGGAGTCCTCACCGGAGGGGGCGGTGGCGACCGGTGCGGAAAATGAGGGAGGCGGCGACGACCAGCGATGCCGAGGCGCGGACGGGCGGCGATGACACCCTAGGAGAGAGCAGAGAGGGGTTAGGGGTAGGGAAGGCGACCACGGCGGCCACCATTGATGGCCGGAGGCGGAGAGGGGGAAAAATCTCACCGGCGCGCGGGGAGAAGGGTGCCCCGGTGGAATTTCGGCAACGCGAGGCGGCGGCCGGGAAAGCTCTTGCGGTGGTGAAGCTAATGGCGGCGGCGGCTCTAGCGGCGACGGCGCGCGGCCGGAGGACGACGATAGGGGGCGGCGCTAGCGGCGAGCGGTGCGGGCTCGGTAGGGGGTGCGGGAGAGGGCGGCGAGAGCGGAAAGGGGGAGAGGAGGCTCGGGGGAGCGATTTATAGTTGCGGGAGGGGGCGGAAACGGCCGGGAAAGCCCCCGATTTCGCCGGCGACGTGGGGTGGAGAGAGAGAGAGGGGGATTGAAATTGAGTCCCGCCCCTTTCGAGCGCGCGCCCATGCGGGGAAGGTGGAGGAGGTGGGCGGCGGCGTGGGTGCGGGGTGCGGAGTGGGGGCGCGAGGTGGAGCGGAGAAAGCGGGCGGCGTGGGGAGCGGCGGTTGCCGGCCGGGCGCGATCGGCTGGAGGAAGAAGACGGGGCCGACAGGTGGGCCTCACCTGTCGGTGACCCGGAGGGGGGAGGGGATGGGCAATAGGCCGGCCCAGCAAGGAGGAGGCCAAGCACGGAAGGGAGTGGGCCGACAGCGCAACAAAGAAAAAGGAGGACAAGAAATGGAGAAAAAGGAAAAAGATTTTCCTGGGATTTAAATATTGCACTTGCTCATTTTTAATTGGTTAAAATTATTTCCATGGTTCTCAAAATTCCACTAAAAATCCTGTTAATATATTGAGACATGTGGAACCCAAGAAAAATTCCACAATGCCAATTCCAATTATTAATTGCATTTATTAATTAGGGTATTAGCTCTAGGTTAATTAGAACAATTTCTTCGGTCAATTTATTTAACCCAATTTTTAAAGAAAGAAGAAGGGGGAAACTTCAGGGCGTGACAAACCTACCCCCCTTAAACGGAATCTCGACCCCGAGATTCGGAAGAGCTGGCAAAGAGGTGCGGTTGGGCGGCTTTGAACTCGTCTTCTCTTTCCCAAGTGGCCTCTTCCTCTGAGTGGTGGCTCCGCTGAACTTTGCATAATCTGATTACCTTGTTTCTGGTCCTTCTCTCGCTGGTTTCGAGGATACGAGTCGGCTTCTCCACATACGTCAGATCTTCCTGAATTTCAATGTGATCCGGACTTGCCTGTTCCTCAGGAACTCTCAAACATTTCTTCAACTGAGAGACGTGGAACACATTATGGATGCCAAGCATGTTGGAGGGAAGCTCAAGCTGGTAAGCAACTTCACCCCTGCGTTCCAAAATCCGATATGGTCCCACAAAGCGTGGTGCCAACTTTCCTTTGGTTTGAAAGCGGTGTACTCCCCTGAGCGGAGTGACACGGAGATACACAAAATCCCCTGCTTTGAAAGCGAGCTCCCTTCGGCGGTTGTCTGCATAGCTCTTCTGTCGAGATTGCGCGATTCTCAATCTTTCCCTGACAGCTCTGACTTTCTCTTCTGCCTCATTTAAAACTTCTGTACCAAATAACTGGCGTTCCCCTGTCTGATCCCAGAAGAGCGGAGTACGACACCTCCGTCCATACAGTGCTTCAAACGATGCCATTGGCAGACTAGCCTGGTAACTGTTATTGTAGGAGAACTCAGCATACGGCAAGCTTTTGTCCCAGGCTCCACCAAAGTCAAGCGCACAAGCTCTTAACATATCGTCCAATATTTGATTAACCCACTCGGTATGGCCATCAGTTTGTGGATGATAGGCTGTGCTGAAGTTCAGACGGGTTCCTAATTCTTCTTGCAATTTCTGCCAGAACTTTGAAGTGAATTGGCTCCCTCGGTCAGACACTATCTTCTTAGGTACACCATGTAGACACATGATTCTTGCCAAATGAAGCTCTGCTAACTTCTTTCCTGAGTAGGTAGTATGCACCGGAATGAAGTGAGCCACTTTGGTGAGCCGATCAACGACTACCCAAATAGAATCGTGCCCCGATGACGTCCTGGGCAAACCCGTAATGAAATCCATTCCGATTTCTTCCCATTTCCATTTTGGAATCTGAAGGGGTTGTAGCAATCCTGCTGGCCTTTGGTGTTCTGCCTTTACTCGCTGACAGACATCACAGAGTGCGACGAATTCAGCTATTTCCCTTCTCATGCTAACCCACCAGAACTTTTCTTTGAGGTCTTGGTACATTTTGGTACTGCCAGGATGAATGGAATACTGAGTTTGATGAGCTTCTGTCAGTATCAGGTCTTTTAACTCCTTGTTTTCAGGTACAAACAATCTTTCTCCCATCAAGGTTGTTCCGTGTTCATCCTCAGTGAAACCTCGGGCTTTTCGAAATCTCATGTTCCTTTTGAGTTCTGCTATTTCAGGATCACTCGCTTGAGCTATGTGAACCTGCTCCACCAGTGTAGGTTGTGCCTCTAGGGCAGCCACGAATCCGTGCTCAACTATACCAAGGTTCGGATGTTCCAAATCACGTTGAACCTCACCACATAGTTGCTCTACCCATGCGACGTTGCAGTAACTCTTCCTGCTCAAGGCATCTGCAACCACATTAGCCTTGCCGGGATGGTAGTGTATTCCCATATCATAATCTTTAATTAGCTCCAACCATCTTCGTTATCGAAGATTCAGATCAGGTTGGGTGAAGATGTACTTCAGACTTTTGTGGTCTGTATATACCTCACAACGGTTACCGATGAGATAGTGCCGCCAGATCTTTAAAGCATGAACAACTGCGGCCAATTCCAGATCGTGGGTCGGGTAGTTGCCTTCATGAGGACGCAACTGTCGTGAAGCATAAGAAACCACTCTGCCATCTTGCATCAACACACATCCTAGCCCCTGCCGAGATGCATCACAATAAACCTGGAAATCTTTCGTCTGATCAGGCAGAATTAAAACTGGTCCAGACACCAACCGTCGTTTGAGTTCTTCAAAACTCCTGTTGCATTCAGCAGACCAGATAAACTTTTCTTCCTTCTTCAATAGCTGTGTCATTGGCTTTGCAATTTTAGAGAAGTTCTCAATGAACCGGCGGTAATAGCCCGCGAGTCCTAAGAAACTCCGAACCTGAGTGACTGTCCTTGGTGGGGTCCACTTGGTAACTGACTCCACATTTGCTGGTTCCACGGCCACTCCTTGAGCACTTACGACATGACCAAGAAACTGAACTTTCTTAAGCCAGAAGTCACACTTGCTGAACTTGGCATATAGTTGGTGCTCTTTTAACTTTTCAAGTACCAACCGAAGATGCTGCTCATGTTCTTCCTCGGACTTGGAATAAATCAGTATATCATCGATGAAAACCACGACAAACTTGTCCAGAAATTCCATAAACACCTTGTTCATCAAATTCATGAAGAAGGCAGGTGCATTAGTGAGTCCGAAAGACATAACTGTGCACTCGAACAACCTGTAACGAGTGATGAATGCTGTCTTTGGAATATCCTCCTCGCGGATCCTCAACTGGTGATAGCCTGATCGTAGGTCTATCTAAGAGAACACAGTAGCTCCTTTCAACTAATCGAACAGATCATCACTCCTTGACAAAGGGTACTTGTTCTTAATAGTGACCTCATTGAGTGCGCGGTAGTCAATGCACATCCTCTTGGTTTTGTCTTTCTTCTCCACAAAGATAACCGGAGCACCCCAAGGCGACGTGCTCGGGCGGATGTATCCCTTCTGTAGCTGTTCATCAATTTGCTTCTTGACTTCTGCCAACTTGTTGGCTCCCTTTCTGTAAGGCCTCTTGTGGATCGGTGCAGTTCCAGGTGCCAAGTCAATCCTGAACTCGATATCCCTTTTTGGTGGCGCTGTGGTCAGATCGTCCGGAAAAACCTCTGGATACTCTCTGACTATGGGAATATCCTCCAACTTCTTAGTGGTTTTCTCCACTGCTACCTCTTGTTCTTCACCAGCAGCCTGGTTTAAACTGATCCCTGGCTTTTGCGGCACTGGAGACTGGAAGGTTACCACTTCTCCTTTCGCATTGGTCAAGTTGATGGTGCGGCTAGAGCAATCAATCACTCCTCTGTGCCTTGTCAACCAATCCATTCCAAGAATAACATCTAGATCCTTGGATTCGAGAAGAATGAGGTTGGCTGGAAAAATCAACCCTCGAATTTCAACTGTCATGGATGGGCAATAGTGAGTTGTGGTCATTCCACCTCCAGGAGTATGAACTCGCATAGGTATCTTAAGCTTCACTAAAGATAACCCATGTGCACCAGCAAAACTCTTGGAAATGAAGGAATGAGTTGCACCAGAATCAAACAATATTACTGCCGGTGTCGAGTTGACGGGAAATGTGCCCAATATGACCTCTGGCGCTGACTGTGCCTCCTCTGCAGATGCATGATTGACACGGGCCTAAACGAACTTGAGTCCGGCACGTCTTGGCTTCGGGCACGTATGTACCATATGTCCGGGCTTGTTACAATTGAAGCAGAGTTCGGGCTTTTCTCCAAACTTCTTGGGTTGTTCTGGCTGAGCAGGCAGAGCTGGCTGAAATGACTGAGCTGGAATCATTAGTGGACTTGGAGTCGGGTTGAGGCTATGCTGCTCACTGTTGTTGTGACTGCCACTATGGTGGTTCGTGCCGAAGCTACCCGGGTGGTAAGGACGGTGCTACCGGATAATCATGGTGGAAGGTCCACCCTGATGTCCCATCGTGAAGCGAGGCTTCTGACTGATCCCCTAGGAAGTCCTGAACTGAGCTGCCTTCCTTTTACGGTTCATTTTGTTGCACTGCTCTTCCTGACGGATAGCCTTGTCCACAAGCTTCTCAAAGTCCTCATAATCTCGGGAGATCAACTAGTTGGTCAATTCATCATCAAGACCAGACAAAAACTTCTCCTGCCTCTCGGCATCGGTACGCACGTCCTCAGGGGTGTATCGCGCGAGGCGGTTGAACTCGTGCAGATACTCTATAACTGTTCTAGTTCCTTGTTGCAGAGAACGGAACTCTCTCTTCTTTTGTGCCACAATTCCCTCGGGAACCTGTGCCTTATTGAAACTCTGACAAAACTCTGACCAAGTAACCTCTGTCCCAGCTGGACGGGTCACCATGTAGTTGTCCCACCAAACAGAAGCGGGACCTTGCAGCTGGTGTGTAGCAAAAGCAACCTTCTCTTGGTCGTTGCATTGCAAAAGGTTCAGCTTCTTCTCAATAACATGAAGCCTGTCGTTGGCTTCGATTTGGTTGGTGGTGCTTGAGAAAGTAGGCGGCTTGACGTGGAGAAACTCTAACAGTTTGGACTGGGGAAGTGGAAGACCAAACTGCAGGTTCTGCTGCTGCTGCTGTGCTTGCTGCTGCACCTGCTGCAACACCTGATGGTACTGTTGTTGCATCTGTTGCATCATCATTGTCATCATCTGAGTCTGATTGTCCAACACCTGAGCGATCGTTGGGTTCTCATGCGGTAGAGATGAACTGTTGTTAGATGCATCGCTGGCACGTGCTCCAGCGATCTGCTCTTCGCTGCCACTGACGTTGTTGGATTCACGGGAACCATTCCTTGTCTTCACCATCTGAAGGGGAATAGGTAGAAATATGAGAAAAGGAAGAAAAACAGGGGGCTTAGAAACTAATCTTTCTTATTAATTTAAGTGCAATTATCTTAATCTTGATTAAAACACTGAAAAAGAGGCACGCAACTCCTAATTAAGGCAGCCATACCACTGACACATGATATCGACCACCGACTAACCCACAAGCAACAAACCTAAGCATGGAAACTAGCAAGCAAACAGACTAAGAAGACGATAAAGCTAAGGGCAACGACTCTGAAGCTCGGAGCGGCGCTTGCGATCGAGGAACAGGTCTGACATCTAAGATAGACAAGGGATAGGAACCAATGCATGCTCAAAATCAAATTAAACAAAGCAACAAATGACTCGAATGAATAACCAAGCATGATGATTTTTATGCATAGAACATTTTTCATGAACCCAGATAAAGACACTAATGCAACTAACTAAACACTAAATTAATGCATAAAATAGATGCATAGATATAATGATACGCTTGAAGCTGCCCCATCGAATCTAGACACGACCTAATGCATATCACCCAATAGATTCCCGATTGACTGTCGAATAAACTCCAAATAAAATTTTTCTAAAACCCTAGACTGTCCCTAGCCGAGAAATCCAATTAAAGTAGCAATCATGGTTTTTCCCACAAACCAAAGAACGAACCCCAAATTTTCCCGAAACAAATCCAAGTGAAAAAAGGCATATGCAGATGAAAAAGGGTTCAGAGGGCTCTTAGGTATTCCAGTTGGCTTGTCCTACGGTCAAGGTCGGCTCTGATACCAACTTGTCACGCCCAGAAATTCACGAACCAGAATTTCTAAGCTGAATGTGCATTAAATCCCTGTCCAGGACCAGCCAGGATACACAAACCACAATTGTTGACATAAGATCCACGTCTTACAAAAATAGAAAAGATTACAAATGCAGCGGAAAAGATAAAAGCGAGCTAAACTTGGAAGCTTGACTTCTGCAGCGGGGCGACTCCACTCCACAGGCATCCCTTGACGGCAGCGACGAAACCAACCTCAACAAGACGGCTCCAACTAGGAAGATCTTCAGCTCTGGTGTGGGGGAAGAGAGCAAGACTGAGTACTACCCACTGTGCTCAGCAAGTCATACCGAGAGAGGAGGTATGATGCAGGATATAACCAAAGGAGGCTAAAGGTTCTTTTACATAAAGCTAGCATTCAAAAGCAGTAGTTAAAAGCAGTAAAAATAGTTGTAGTAATTAATCAATATTAACCAATCACTGTCCAACGCTACACCACTTGCAACAGACCCAACCAACCACCTGAACTACACTAGTTCATTAAGCTAAACTAGGGGTGAGACTAATCACGGTGAATCTAGTTGATCGCCCATAACCGCGGGCACGGCTATTCGAATAGTTTTACTCTGGCCAGAGGTGTACAACTGTACCCACAAGACACGATTCCACACATGTCGCCATGCCCCGAAGTATCACCATGATACTGCAAAGGGGGAAATCGTGACAAGACCCTCCGCATAACCCTACCCTAACCATCCACACCATGCTAAGGTTTCCACCCCACCCCCCAAAACACAGTGGGCGGTCCCCTCTTGCACCGCGGTGAATCCGGCAGCTGGACAACCTGACACCCCGGCCGACCCAACTCCATCACACCCACCCTCTCCACCGGTGCCTAGGAAAGGGTCGAGCTATACTTCAGATCAAGCAGTTACCCACTCCCGCTTGTGGTAAGCATGGTAAGTCTCTCAGGATTTCCCGTGAACCGGTCCTTAACTGCCATGGGTGCGACCAGCAAAACCATGCACTCACAGCCCACCGTTCAGTGTATTTTAATTAACTAACACCATCGCGGTGGCACCAATCCAAAGCTATGCTAATAGTCAAAGTCTATGTAATAATGTGATCCCCATTTGTGTAGCTAGGCATTGCTAAGCATTTCCTAAATCAACATCTAGTCATTTTGATACCCAAGTTATCAATGGCATAAGGTAAACAATATATGGCTGAGTAATAGGACCCATCCCGCATGACATTGTAAAAGAATGCAACATTTAATAGAAATGCGGGATATTTGTAAATTGGGTACACTATGATCAATTGTAATGCATGACTTGCCTTGCTCTCGCACTGATGAGACCACAGCAACGTCTTCGAGAAACCGCGGATCGACGAAACGGCCGAAATCTACGCGACAAACAAAGCACACAAGCAAAACATGCTATAAGACTACTGAAACAGGAAACAAAACCATTTTTAATGGATTCTTTGCATTTTTCTTAATTTACTGAGACTTGAATGGACATAAACGGAGCTCGGATGAATTAGATATGAATTTTAGAAGATAATATGTGTTTTTACTAATAAAGAAAAAGTCCTTAATTATTTATTGCGTAATATTGCCCAGGGCTGACGTCATCAAAGGAGGGGGTGGCGCCGGCAAGCGGGCCCCGCATGTCAGCGGCACGAGGCAGCCGGTCCACCGAGGACCGGGACCACACGAGTGGTCCACCGCTAGTCCACGGGACCGACGGTCTAGATCGGGCTCGAGCCGATTGAACGGCGCAGGGAGCAGCCGCCGGGCTCGGCTCGGCTTCAAAGCCGGCCGGCCGGCCATGGCTAGAGGCGGTGGCGCGCACGACCACCGGCGGCGACCGGCGGCGTGGGAGGCGGCGGTGGACGGCGCGAAGGCAGCGGCGCACAGCCAGAGCGGCGGCGCGGCCAAAGGCGACGGTGCACGCGGGAAGGGGAAGGAAAGGAGGGGGAGGGAGTCCTCACCGGAGGGGGCGGCGGCGACTGGTGCGGAAAACGAGGGAGGCGGCGACGACCGGCGATGTCGAGGCACGGACGGGCGGCGACGACACCCTAGGAGAGAGCAGAGAGGGGTTAGGGATAGGGAAGGCAACCACGGCGGCCAACATTGACGGCCGGAGATGGAGAGGGGGAAAAATCTCACCGGCGCGCGGGGAGAAGGGTGCCCCGGTGGAATTTCCGCGACGCGAGGAGGCGGCCGGGAAAGCTCTTGCGGCGGTGAAGCTAATGGCGGCGGCGGCTTGGCGCAGCGGCGGCTCTAGCGGCGACGGCGCGCGGCCGGAGGACGACGGTAGGTGGCGGCGCTAGCGGTGAGCGGCGCGGGCTCGGTAGGGGGTACGGGAGAGGGTGGCGAGAGCGGAAAGGGGGAGAGGAGGCTCGGGGGAGCGATTTATAGGTGTGGGAGGGGGCGGAAACGTCCGGGAAAGCCCCCGATTTCGCCGGCGACGTGGGGTGGAGAGAGAGAAGGGGATTCAAATTGAGTCCCGCCCCTTTCGAGCGCGCGCCCGTGCGGGGAAGGTGGAGGAGGTGGGCGGCAGCGTGGGCGTGGGGTGCAGAGTGGGGGCGCGAGGTGGAGCGGAGAAAGCGGGCGGCGTGGGGAGCGGCGGTTGCCGGCTTGGCGCGGTCGGCTGGAGGAAGAAGGCGGGGCCGACAGGTGAGGCCCACCTGTCGGTGACCCGGAGGGAGGAGGGTATGGGCAATGGGCCGGCCCAGCAAGGAGGAGGCCAAGCGCGGGAGGGAGTGGGCCGACAGCCCAACAAAGAAAAAGGAGGAAAAGAAATGGAGAAAAAGGAAAAAGATTTTCCTATGATTTAAATATTGCACTTGCTCATTTTTAGATGGTTAAAATTATTTCCAAGACTCTGAAAATTCCCAAAAAAATGTTGTTAACATATTGAGACATGTGGAACCCAAGAAAAATTCGACAATGCCAATTCCAATTATTAATTGCATTTATTAGCTCTAGGTTAATTAGAAATTTCTTCGGACGATTTATTTAACCCAATTTTTAAAGAAAGAAGGAGGGGGAAACTTCAGGGCGTGACACTTTTATACCCGAGATACATAATATGTCCCTATCGGACACGACTCCAAGCCCTGTTACAACTTGGGATACGAACAAGTCCCTAAGGCGGACTCTTACCGACTCAAATCATAAGGAAATTACATAAAATATCCTATTTAATAGATACAATTGCCTTTCCAGAACTCAATTCGTGTATGGCAATCCATATGAATCACTTCAACTCAACCCAATGACGTGTACCGAGTCGTATTGCTAAAATCGGCTCAATCGGCTAACCTTGTCCGACTCGAACTCTGCCGATCCTGACCGCAGCCGATTCGGACTCCAGCCGATTCTTACTATGTTTCCGATACGATCTATCTCTTGGATTCCGCTTTGATTTTATCCTCTTTTCCGATACTTGAATTACCAAATTTGGTTGTTAACAGACCCCCTAAACTATTAAAACCGGTGTAATTTGTCTTCCATAGCAGTTTTGAAAGGTGGTTTTGCTGATGTGACACTTTGACTTGGTCTAGCCCGCTGAGTCGTCCTGTGGGGCCCACCCGTCAACAGAGCAGTGGCACAAGATTCGCACGTGGCACACAATGAGCGGCTGCCAGCGCAGGTGCTCTACTTCGAGCAGCTCCGCCTCCGCAACACGATCCAATCCGTCGGCGGTGGCGGCAGAGCCAGGCCACCGGCATGGTACCACACAACGGCGGAGAATGACAGCAGGAGGATGACAGACTCAGATGGATATGAATCGATCCATGAATAATAATAATAATAATAATAATAATAATAATAATAATAATAATAATAATAATAATAATGGGCTTATAGCCTATTGGTTACAAGAGACTTAGTAGTACCTTAGGTCCTAGATTCGACTCCCCGTGAGAACGCGTGCGTTCATAAGAGTGAGTGTGCGTGCGTTATGAGTGTCTATATTATACTGTGTAATTATTAATAATAATAATAATATAACAACAACAACAACAACAACAACAACAACAACAACAACAACAACAACAACAACAACAAGTCGGATAAATATATAAACATAGTGTGTGATACAATCATCTCTATGATTGTCTCTAGGGCATATCACAAACACCGACAAACAAGGGACGTTAGATATTAGCTTTAAGATGCGTGCTTGCGTGCATTCTCAGAGCAAGCTGGTCATAGCGAAAGTGGAATCTGCAGTCGGCCCCCTGCTATTTTAATCCTTGGATTTAACCCATGCATGGAATATTTGTGAATTTTAATTATAGCGTAATAATTTCTGAAAAGAATGCGTTTGATTCAATATTTGTTTCATGAGCAGGTACTGAAAAAATTGTTGATTACATAATTTTGGGTGCTGGCCCGACGAAAAATAATTCAGGATATACTGCATTTTGACCTATAATCAATAATACATTTGTTCGTTCTAAAACATATAGCTACCTTTGTTAAGAGCCACTCCAGCAGGCACACAAAAGAGTTTGGCGGTTTGGGCTTTATTAATAGTAGGGTGATGAATGTTGCTCTACTAAGCAAGTGGATATATAAACTGGAATCAGGATGCAAAGATGTATGCTGTGAGTTATTAAGGAAAAAATATATGCATGAGGGGGGTTTCTTTCAATCTAATGCTGAGGGGGCTTCGCAGTTTTGAAGGGGCTTCATGAGATTAAAGATTGGATGCAGTTAGGCAGTGCCTATGTGATTGGTAATGGAGAAGCAATTAGATTCTAGGATGATGTATGGATTGGTGATACCCCCTTGAAGACACAATATCCATACATCCACGGTATCTATGTAGATAAGAGGGTGACAGGCAGGCATATCTGGAATGAAGGAGAATGGAACATACAGCTGAGAAGAACTTTAGGTTTCAGAGACCTGGATGACTGGAATGATTTACATTCCAAACTTTTGTGGTGGGTGTGGGGGGGGGGGGGGGGGGGGGGGGGGGGTTCTGACTAGTGAGAGGGATACCATAATCTGGAAACTAAATAAATCTGGCATCTTTACTTCTATAGAGCAATCCTGTTTGGAGGGGTGATAGACACAAATTTGCAGGAACTCTGGAAGATTAGTGCACCCTTGAAAGTTACGATTTTCTTTTAGCTTATGCTAAAAGGAAGAATTCAAGCCACTGATCAACTAAAAAAGATGAAATGGAAGGGGGAGCCTTATTGCAAACTCTGTGGGGATAGGGAAGATGTGGATCATTTGCTTTTTAGATGTGCACCAGCTAGATTCCTGTGGTGCTGTATTAGAGATGTGTTTGAGTGGAGTATGGTTCCTTCCTCTAGAGCTGATCTTCTCATTTTGATGTGTGGCCCAAAGAGGAAATCACTGCTTTGTTTTTTTGCTGCTGCGTCTTGGGCTATCTGGCTAACGGGAAACGATTTGGTGTTCAATGACAAACTGATGAAAGATGTCTTGCGGACTTGCAGTTACCTCATAAAATGCTTTCTTTTCTGTTGCAGTGGAAAAGTTTAGCAACACAGAAGCTGGCTGGGGAGTTGGAGAACTTGCAGGCATCGTTGCTTGCCAGTATCCGAGAGCTTGGGGGACAAAGAAATGCGCCAAGAGACTCAAGGGAGGCTCCTTCGCCAATTGGATTTAGTTTAGTCCTCTCCAGTTTCAGACTATTCTTTTATTTTTCTGGCTTATTCCGGCCGTGCCAGCAGCAGGGGTTGATTGTTTTTTTAATTCCGAATCTTCATTATTTGTAAATTGTATTTCTACATACACTCTAGGATTTTATTCTAATATTCATTATTTTTAATTCTAATTTTTCATTATTTATAATAGTACTTTATTTTTTAATTTCAAATTCCAGTTATTTCTAAATTGTATTCCTATATGGACTCTAGACTCATTTTTAAATTTCAAATTTTACTTATTTGTAAATTGTATTTCATATGGACTCTAAACTCTACTTTTATTATTTTTATTCCAAATTTTTAATCAATTATAAATTCCTATATCGACTCTATACTTTTCTTCTAATATTTTATTTCTTAAATTCTGAATTTCTATTGTTTCTTAATTGTATTCCTATATGGACTCTATAGACTTCTTCTAATATTCTTTAATTTTTTTTATTCCGTATTTTAGTTTTTTCTAAATTGTATTTCTATATGGACTCTATACTCTTCTTGCGATATTTTTTAAAAATTTCAAATTTTAACTATTTCTAAATTATTTTTCTATATGTTACTCTTACATCTATTTTTTAATTTTCATATTTTTTTAATTTGAAATTTTTATTACTTCTAAATTGTATACTGGTACGAACTCTAGTCTCCTCTTCAAATTATTCCTTATTTTTTTAATTCTAAATTTCTATTTTTTTTAAATTGCTTATCAAATATGGATTATGTTTTTATGTTTCTCTGATTAATATGAGATCTTCTAGGCCGTGAGATCGAACGTGGAAGCTTTTTACTATAGCGATTGATCTTGTGCGTTCAAGTTTAATCCAACGGCTATAAATAACTAATGGCATGAATCACTAAATCCGGATGCCTTTGCTGTTGGTATGGCAGTGGATGTGGTCTTAAGACAAGTTGGCCATTAAATGAAGAACACAAATCTCAAAGCTTATCTAAGCTCTCTCGCTCGTCGGGTAATTTCTTCCGACTCGTTTCTCCCAACTCTCCGAGGATCTCAAAACTCCTTCTAGAAAGCTAGCACCGGCAACAGATTACCATTATTCATTGATGAATCGGCTTGATATAGCTTTCCCCTTCCCAGAAAATCAATCGTCCTCTCCAAAAGATTAGGCAAATCTCACCAATTCTGAAATCCTAGATAGGCCTTACCGCTTTCCATGCCTCCGAGGGTCACCGACGGATTGAATTCGATGGGGAATGAAGAACTCCGTTCTTTGAACCAAGAGATCAAGATCTATACCAATCCTTCCATCTCTACTGCCAACGACGTGAACACCCTCAAGTACCTCCTTGAGGAAGCAGAGCTCTACCTGTCGAAGATGGAAGAGATGGGGCTGACTGACTTCAGCTCCCTGAGAGTCAACTCTCACCTCGACGGGATGAAGCCATGGGAGCTCCCCGAGTGCTTCATCAAGACGGGCCCGACGATACCGTGGAACGCGGTAAACCGGTGCCGGGCCAATCCTTCGCAAGGCCAGCAAGAGGCCTGGACTCCGGTGAAAGACGCCTTGTCAGCTATCCGGGGCACCAACGCCGGCTACATCGGCATGAAGAAAGTGCTGGAGTTCTTGAAAGACGGCACCAAGAAGACGACGGGCTGGGTAATGGTGGAGTACAGCCTGCTGAGAAAATTCGCCAACGACAACACCAACGCCAGCTATGTTGATGTAAGGTTTATGGTCTCATAGAAAATCTACCGGTTTATCTGCTCCCCGATTTAGTACTCCCTTAATTAAGCTCATTTTTAGCTCAACACAATCTTTCCAAAGGATTTAAGAATCTAAGGTTGATTTTTTTTTCCTATTTGGTAATGAGTAAAGATTTTAAAGTTTGAGTGCGCACATCCTAAAACATCATCTATTTGACCAAGGGAGTAAATTTCTTTTTTTTTCTTACCACAACTATTCCTAGAAGCCAATGGCTAGGACAAGCTGAATTATACTTCAGGTGCTGATTTTTATTGAAATTTGTTGATTTTTGTATTTTCAACAATTCATTCAGTCTAATGAAATTCTTACAGTTTAAATTCATCGATTTGAGTTCCTGAACGATTCCTTTTGTGTAATCAAGTTATGATATTTCAAATTTATTGATTTGAGTTTCAGAAGTTGATGAACCTGAGTTCCTCTCGACACTCAAGGCTGTTGCTGGCCCGATCTTTCGGTGAGTTGTGGTAACTACGATTTGGGAGAAACATTGACGATCCGACTACAACCGTACGAGACGTTTTGTTGCGCCTTGATCTTGATGTCTTCTTGTTCATGCATGATGTGAGCAATGGTTATATCCGTAGTAGCCATGGTCACATCATCCTCCCCTTCTTCACGGAAAACCGTCCTCGGTTTTTCCATGTGGTGCAAATCTTGCTCCCCTTCTTCAAAACCAACCTGTGTCTTTGGACAAAAGCAAAACAAACTTGAAGTAACATCAGTGGTCTTAACACTACTCTCCAGTTTGCATTTTCTTGGCACAACAACAGAGGGTTGCATATCTGAACAAATGTAAACTTTGTGCACCAAATAAATGTCGCTATCATTATATTTGCCAAAGATGTGAAAAATAACATTATGAGGACATGGCAAATCAGAATGAGCAAATATTTTGGCCTTCAAATAATTGAGCTCATAAGAATCATCAAACAGAATATAGCCCAATGTATTTAAAGAAGATTGCAATTGAAGTTCATCATTCTCGCTGGACGTGTGAATAACATGCTTAAATTCAGTACATGGAGAATCAAGATTAAACGTAGCATGTTCATTCACTAGTTGTGGAATGGATATAAGTGAAGTACTGTCACACAACTCTTCTTTACCACAAGGAACAGAATGCAAATCAACTTGTGACAAAGGCAATTCAGAAGTAGGTTCCACTAAAGTTTGCTCTAGGTCAGCATGGAAAGTGGAAAAATGTAGCTCACCTTGAGAATACTCACCTTTATTTCTGTCAGCACCATTTAATTTACCTTGAGAATACTCACCTTCAGACATCGCAGGTGCTGCATCATCTTTCTTCTCAAGTATACCATTCTCCTTTTCTTGGATGTGCTGATCTTCCTGCAAAACGTTAGTACCAGGGGAGACAAAAGATTGCTCCTCCAATGTTTGCATATCATCACTACATAAGTATATTGGGGATTCAGAAATAGGAGATAAATCACATTGGTCATGCATCCTCGCCTTTGATATGATCTGACTCTCAATGCTACGAGTAAGCATGAATAGGTGCCCAATATGATTATATGTCACATTATCAAGCAAAACCTGAATTTCAAAATTAAGCCCATTGAAAAATCAACGCATTGTATTTTCATTACACTCTTTGAGACCACTGTAGATGATACAGACCTTAAATTCATGAATGTACTCCCTAACAGTTCTGTCACCTTGTTTCAGATGTTCTAATTTCTCCCGAAGAGTACATTTGTAATAAGATGTCACAAAGCATTTTCTCATCATGGTTTTCAATTCATCTCAAGTTTCAGGTTTATTACTAACATAAGTCCACCAAAATAATGCAGAAGAGGTAAACTTATTACTAGCAGCCTTAATCATTTGAGCATCAGAAAAATCATATATATCAAATTCATTGTCTACTGCTAGCTCCCAATCAATGTATGCAACAGAATCATATTTCCCATCATAGAATGGTAACTTAGATGCAACTTGTTCAAAATTATAGTCATGTACCTCATATGCATCACGTGGAGAAGTCGTCATATCTCGTCGAAGGTGTAGAAGTCGATGTTCTCGTATTCCCTTACGCAATCCTGCCATGGTTAGTAGCAAATAAGAAACACACAAAAATATGCACGCTCCTATCAACTACTAGGTAGTGGCAGCTCAAATATCACACACACTCAAGCTTTTAACCAAGCTCTTACAAGTTCTTACCAAAGCAAGCGGAATGGTGATGTACACCGACTTAACCAAGCACCCCAATGGAGGTTGGATGTATCGATGCCTTGGCAAACACTTGCTGTATGGCTGCAATCAGATCTGTGGAGCTCTGGGTTGGCTTAAATATGTGGCAAAGGGAAGCAATGGTTCAAATCAGAGAATGCAAAGTTGAATAATGGTTCAAAGTCAAGTACCGTGCTGGTCCTAGGCTAGAACGTACTAGAGACGCGAGCCTAGACACAAAGGGTACCACAATATAGCACAAGAAACAACTCAAGCACACTCTGATATATGAAGTTCAGCTCAAACATAACAATATTTTCTCTTTTCTTTCTTTCTTCTTTCTTTTTTTTTCTTTCCTTTCCTTTCCTTTTCTTTTTTTTTTGGGTGCGGCTTTTATTTTCTTTTTTTTTATACACCTTTCTGCCTTTTTTTTAACAAAAACCACTCAAGGACCTCAATGTAAGGTCATAGGGACTCAAATGTAAATATAAAATTTACAGGGACTCAAATGTAAAAGTCTAAACCCAAAATTAAAATTATACAAAAATGGAATGCTGAATTTATGCCGGTTCCATTTTTCCAAACAGATCTCGAAACCGATAATAAACAAAAATTCACCAAGGTGTTTGACACAACTCGGAACCGTGAAAGGGAGGGAGGCAGTCGGACTCGGCCAAAGGGGCGAGTGGGAGTCGGCCAGGAGATGGAGTGGATGGCAGCCGAATTTGGTGTATGGGATAAAAAGGAAACTGATTTTTAACCAATCCAATCTACTATATCTTTCCAAAACAAACTTGACTACTTCCAAAATCAGATATGGTAATTCACCTTCCTCCTCTCGTGCACGACACAGGCACGGCCAAAACAAACACACACAAGGATCGCAAGAACTCCAAAACTAACCGACAGAAACTTCTGAAAACTACAAAAATAGAATCGTGGCAGCGAGCCGATTCCGTTTTCGTAGGTCCCGACAACAATAGAGACACGGTGGCAGCGACGACTGTGGTACAAAACGTGATCAGAACTCGAAACTCTAAACGAACTAGACGCTAAGACCAGCAACACGACGTGACGATGCAACACAAAATTCAACAAAGCAAAAACTGAAAAGAACAATGCAATGGCACAATATGGCTAGGTAAATGATACGAATTTTTTTTGTATGGCTATTTTCTGGTTATAGGAAGATAAAAACTCACCGAGCAACGAAAGCTCTGATACCACCTGATGAACCCTGAGTTCCTCTCGACACTCAAGGCTGTTGTTGGCCCGATCTTTCGGTGAGTTGTGGTAACTACGATTTGGGAGAAACGTTGACGATCCAACTACAACCGTACGAGACGTTTTGTTGCGCCTTGATCTTGATGTCTTCTTGTTCATGCATGATGTGAGCAATGGTTATATCCGTAGTAGCCATGGTCACATCAGAAGTGGAATCCAGTTCTAATATATGTAAATTTATATTGATTTGAGTTCCTTAACTAGTTTCAAATGTTTTGTTAATGTCACTAATAGATGGCAAAATAGCCTATACGTGAGACACAATGTTCTTTGCAGCAGGAATGGGGGAAAAAGTTAGCACTATTGAAACAAAAATCTATTCACCATGCCTCAAATTCCAACAAAACTGAGCGCAATTTTCCATTTAACGGCAGGTGTAACAGAACAGTTTTGGGACTTCAACCATGGCCGAGTTTAGTTCCAAAATTTTTCTTCAAACTTCCAACTTCTCCATCACATCAAAACTTTCCTATACACAAACTTCCAACTTTTTTATGACATCGTTCCAATTTCAATCAAACTTCTAATTGTGACGTAAACTAAGCGCAGCCCATTTCTTTCTCTCTCTCTTTTTTTAAGTAGACTGAGCTGACTACAACACGAAAGGTCAGGGACACAAGGTGTCCTTTTTATTAAAAAAAAAAAGGTACACAAGGTGTCATTTTGGCTCTTGGATTTCCTATTACCTCTAATGGTGGGTGATAGTGTGGTGTATCTCAATTCTCAAATGCATGGCTTAATTCTAGTTGATTACTTGAGTATATACACCTCGATTTATTGCTCTACTTCCTCCATAATTTACCATGGATATGTGTTTGATCATAGGATGCGCTGGTGCTGTGTAAAGTCTTCCAGCAGGATCGCCCAGGTTTGTTGACGTTACTCATGATCTCCTTTAGTAGTTATAGCAAGCACTGTGGCTTTCTTAACCACAATTGTTTCCTTCTGCAATGTCTCTCTCCGTGCACGAGTTCAGGTCTGGATGGTCCCGAGTGTGCAGCAGGACGGGTCCCTAACCAGGCGACCCATGACCAAAATCCGAGGGGCAGTTCATCCGACCAATCAGTTCAGGAACAAGTTGGCTTGCAAGCTGTTTATGATAAGCTTTCTCCTATAATAGATCCAGCTGGTAATTTCAATTCCCAGAACGTAACTTCCGTGATGTACATGTTCTCTTTTTTTTTCTTTTTGCGAATGGCTAATAAATGAATAATTTGTGATAGTTATTCCAGTGCACAAATGAATAAAAATAACTATTAAATGTAGGGTAAAGTTTATCATCGTTGAGAAGATAATGCAAGATAAAATATTTTCTAGTGTAAAATTTTATATTTTCAGCTACTCTAGAGATATCAAGATTTTTAGTGTATGCATGTATATTAGTAACTTATTGATGTTAGATTATATAGCAGCCTATGCTTAAATCATCTCTTCTCTTCCTCCTTTTCGATGCCCTCAGTTACACTCATGAGCTGAGCAGTATTTTCTCCTCTTTTTTTTTTTGGTACTACAAACAGAGGTTAATATTCATGCATTTGCTCCCTAACAGAACTGTCGCTTGAAAACGAAGAGAGGAGCTTCGTCGGGGGAGAAGTGGACCCTGCATCACCTGAACAGCCGAAGAAAAAGCCTAAAGTATCGAAAGTTTGGGAATACTTCAGCAAGATAAAAACCAACGATACTACGGTGGTGTATGCGGCGTGCTACTGCTGCGACAAGATGTTCCGTGCCCACTCCAAGATTGATGGCACAAAGAATCTCAGAGAGCACGCTAGCAAATGCACCAGGAGGAACCTGCAGCGATATTCATCAGTCCTGGCGATCAGCAATCCAATGGATACAGGGGAAGGAGAACGCATCGGTGCTCCGGAAGCCACTCATGACCCGGCGGCGGCCATCGCCACAGGTGCACCGGCAGCCTGTTTGGGAGAGCCTACCTGGTCTGAGCTAGCTACCTCTTCTGACGAGCTACTCATCAGTTTTGCAGCCCAACTTTTGGAGGTGACTACTCCCTCCGTCCCAACATAAACGAATTTAAGATAATATGTGACACAGTGAATCTGAACAGGAGTATGTTCAAATTCATTGTATAAAAAACGTTGCATCTTATCTTAGTTTGGTTTTTTATAGGACATAGAGAGTATAAAATAGTGGTTTGATTCAGAGTAACAACTAGAGAGGCAGTTTGTGCTGCTTTTTGGGTAATCGTTGCAGATGATGCCTTTGTGAAACGTCTTGTTGGATTTTTTTTTAATCGATGTCTTGGCTGTGTTTAGTTTCACACCAAAATTGGAAGTTTAAAGAAATTGGAACGATATGACAGAAAAGTTGAAAGTTTGTGTATGTAGTAAAGTTCGATGTAACGGAAAAGTTGAAAGTTTGAAGAAAAAAGTTGGAATCTAAACAGGACCAACTCCGGTGAGATAAGGATTTAGGGAAGTTTCTCAGGACCCTACTGATGCTACCACTTCAACTCCTCTCTTCTATCCCCTTATCTAGTACTGATTTATGGTTGTGATGCACTGACGATACTTGTAAACTAATCCTAATGATCAACTTGATGACTCTATGCTATTGATTTTAATTACTAGTTCTAGGATGATGCCTGTATGCCCATGATGAATGAATGCTCACATGAATAAACCTATGAATTTTATTACTGAAATTAAATCGTACTAATTTGATTATGTCCTTATATATGCTTGCATATAAAAATATATAACTGAAATACTGAAATACTACCATGATCAGGTCTCTATGAATATCATACAGTTTTCAAATAATTTCGTAAGCTACTACTAAATTTGCACTTAAACTGAAGAATTATATATAGTTATACTTATGCACATACTACCCATAAGGTCTAGCGGTTCAGTATTACTTTCTACATGCATTGATTTATCCTTTATTAAATTCCATTGATAATCATGGCAAAAACTGTACCAATTATAACTTATGAAACATTACCATGAATACAAATAGATGGTAATTTATTCCTATATATGATCTACTGCTACTACCTCTTATGTCCTGTTTATTATCTCAATATGCTTTAGTGATTAATAACTCAATTTATAAATTACTTTATTACAATGGTTGATGAGGACAGGAATTTAACTATTGGTCAACTAAATACACACACACACACACATGATTCAAATACTATGCTCTAACATCCTCCCTAGATTATTTACTACAAAAATCTATATGGTTTTCTGTTTGGTATCCTTAATTGCTCAATTTTATTCTTTTTACTAAAACTTGCTGCTACATGATCTTCTATATTTTATTCTGAAATACCAGTGCCTCCTGAACTTCTGCTATATTCTTAAGGTTAAATTCAGTCAGGTTATAACTAGTTCTAATTGTTTATGCAATCAAGGTTCCTGGTCAATCAAGATTTTTGTTCTATGGCTGCTACTATTGAGATATGGTGTGATTGTGGTGCTAGACTACTAGCTACTGCTCTCTGCTATTTCTCTCTGATTTGAGCTGGTTTTTCAACAGAACTGCTGGCTGCTACTACTATTGCGGCTGAGGCTGCTGTGACATGGCTGTGCTCTTGCTGTTGCTACTACTACTGCCACTGCTTGCTGCCTGTGTTGACCTGCACGACCAAACCGAGGCTAATGTATGGGTGAATTTTTAATGAAAGCTAAGTGACTCACCTGCTTGCATGCCGGTTGGATAAGGGTTTGCTGCAACCTCAACAAAACTGATTCGGTGGGATAATCTAAAGCTATATTTACTAATTTGTTTTTAAATGGAAATGTGGTCAGATCTGGAATATGACACTTTTGCACTTAAGTCCCTTGGGGTCTCTAAAATTGAAGGTTACTCTGAGATTAAGGACTAATTTGTAATTGTTCTTGCACTCATAGTCAGTTTTGCAAGGTTACCAATTCTCCATATACTTTTTGGTAGATAAATTTATGCTTCTATATAATTTAGCCGTGCATCTATTCGCTTGCTGAGATTAAAATGATTTGCTCTAGTTTTATTTATTTTCTCAATTCCTCTGTTGATTTGTATATACTAGTTATGAGTTGAGTATGTTACAGAACATATGTAAAGCATAATATGGATGTATGCATGCATGGATGCAGATATACACTGATCACTTGTGAATAAAGTGTTGTAACTTCTATTGTGATTTTTATTGTGCATATATGTATCTCTCTTAGTGAGTGACTAATTGTCGTGACCGAGAAAATTTGCATTTTCCCGAACGCTAGTGTATTAATCCCCATCCCAGAAAAAGCCGGAGTACACCACACAAACATGATATGATATGAAAGACACATCTTTATTGTATCGATAATACTTACATTATTACAAAGGCGCTTCAGGCCTGACAATCAAAAAAATAAACAGCAGCGGACTAGCGGGCCTACGGCTCCATCTTCACAGGCGCTCAACTGGGGTATAAGCCAAGACTCCACCTAAGACTTCTTCTCCAAAGCTTCTCTTACTGAAGGGGGAAAGATTGAGCAAGAATGAGTACAACCACAGTACTCAGCAAGTCACACCGGGAGATGCATGATTAATGCAAGGGAGTACAAGAGGTAATAATATAGGGGTTAAGTTTTGCAGTAAACAGCATTTGAAAGTCACTTAGTTGCCCAAAGATATTTTATAGAGACGATTCTAGAGCTACACAGTATTATTAATCAAGGCCGTGAACCCACACGAACCTGTCTTAACCCAAAGCCTACGATGATTCAGACCGAACTGGTGTGGACCCCCGTTTTTATAACAGGAATCAATCGTGTAAACAGTACCATTTCCCTGGATCAAGTAGTCTGGTACACACGAATTTATAGCTGAAATACCCAGTGCACATACACGAGTGTCTAGCATGAATTATTACATCAATAGCCCGCAGGCATAGTCTTAAGTCATCGGACCGAGCGGTCCGGAATACATTCCAAAAACAGAAATAGGTAAGGCAGCGGAATAAAGGCAGCAGCACGCCATTGCCACAGGCAACGACCGTAACTAAGACCTATTGAGCGCCATCGTCTTCATCACCCTCCTGGTAATAGGCATAGGGATCCTCCGAAGCTTCATCTCCGGCCTCTGATTAAGTTTATATTTGCAAGGGTGAGTACCAGCCGTACTCAGCAAGCCACCACAGCAACAATGTACATGATAAAGGGTATTCAAGGAATGGCTATGGTTCTTTTGCACAAAGCAAGCTTTGTAATTCTTTTCACAAGCCTAAGACCTAGCATAGACTGATCAAATTTTAGTACCAGTGTTCATATTAAACAATGACGGTTCTGTCCACCATCCATTGTGATCCCAAGGATAGCTTCCCGCCATCGAGTCGTCATGGTTTTCTGAGGACGTCCACCTTCCCTCCTCTCAGGAAGTGGCTCCATCAGCATAGAAATCATCATGCAACATCCCATCCCACACAAGTTAAGAATTTAGAGTCTAGCCAAGTGTAATACACGTCCCGATGCTCAATAACCGCGAGCACGGCTATTCGAATAGATTTGGTTTACTCACACTGCAGTGGATGTACATTTTACCCGCACTCCGCGACTGCCAAACACATGAGCCTCGTCCCAACAAATGAGACATGTCACGGCAAAGCTTTTCGATAACCTCGCATTGGCAGTACCCGCTCCATGAACTTTACATCCTCATGCACTCTAGGCGTACACGGTTTCTAGCAGTGAGAGGAGTTCTGGCGCACCCGTGAAGGGAAAACTCATATATGCATTAAGTTATAATTAAGTTTAAATTCACCTATGGCAGTCCTACCGATGGCGACACCACTGTAGACTCCCGCCTCGCGGTCCTACCAATGGCTGCCCCACCGTAGAGCCCCTGCCTCACACATCAAGAAACCACTATGCATGGATACTGCCTCCGCTCAGCTATCTATTCCGCTAGGTCTATACCCATACGAGAAATGCGGTTGTACGGGGGTCGTTTCATGCTTAACTTCATGGCTCGGTCCTTAATTGACCGGGGACGGTACTTGCCTTTTCCGGATACCACCCAAATCCTCCATTCGCCCCGGTCGAAAACAGTTGTGTTGATTTTATTTCTCTTTTCGCAAATCATGTCATCAACATCATGGCAATGTGGCACTCATATCTCCACATGCCGCATCTCAATTACCTTCCCAAAGGCAATTACACAAGCATAGAGCATTTTGATAAATATGCATGATTCTAGAATAGCATTGCTAAGCAATTGTCATAGTTGACTAGGGACTCATACGTAAACATGGTTACGAAGGAATATGGGGTAAACAATAATCAAGGCATGGCATAATCACAAGTAGGATATTTATCATTGCATGCAATTTTATTTGTAAACAAAACAACTTCACAATTGGGATCAACATGTTCAAGGAATAGTGAT
Source organism: Oryza meridionalis (assembly GCA_000338895.3). Taxonomy (NCBI): domain Eukaryota; kingdom Viridiplantae; phylum Streptophyta; class Magnoliopsida; order Poales; family Poaceae; genus Oryza; species Oryza meridionalis. Next base: position 22,117,096 of record CM002535.2, read on the forward strand.
GACTTGCCTTGCTCAAAGTCTTGCGGGTCTTGACCTTCGCTTGGATCCGCAGCTTCCTCGGGCTCTATAGTTACGTGCGAAAAATTGATTTGAATTTGGTTAGAATTCAAATAAAAATCCAAGTAAATCCAAATGAAAGTCGAATGCGGAAGTCGATTCCTTTATATTAACTTTACTATTCGCGAACTAATGCAAACCCATTTCCGATTTAAATTATTTTGTGAGTATAATCATTTTGTTGTCATAAGTTTTTTTTTTAATTTAACATTACCGAGTATTATATCCATATAATAGGTTAGAAATTTCTATCGCGAGCTAAATATCGGACGAAATCCTAGAAATATTATACAATTTAATTTAGTCTATGACTAGATGATTTAAATAAAATCCTTAGTAACTAAATCTGAATTTCTACTGGGAATCGATTACTTCTAGAGATTACCCAAAATAATCTATAATAATCTATAAGAATTCGTTTATTTGTTTTAGTTATCGATTACATTTAAATTACTACCGCGAATTGATTTCTTATGGTGATTACCAAGAATAATCCATAATTAAATTTTTGCAATCCTACGACGAAAAATTTAATCTATAATTAAATTCTAATTATTTTAAATTTTCTAAACTTCCCTAATTTTCCTCTAATTCCTTTTTATTATATATTATTATTATTATTTATTATTATTTATTTTTTTCTCTTTTTCTTTCTTTTCTCTCTCTCTCCCTTTTTCTTTCTTTTCTCTCTTTCTCTCTTTTTCTTTCTTTACTCTCTCTCTCTTTTTCTTTCTTTTCTCTCTTTCTCTCTTTTTCTCTCTTCTCTCTCGGCCGGCCTCTCTTTTCCTCTCCCTCTCTCTCTCGGCTCTCTCTCACCCGAGCGGCGGCGGCGGTGGATGCGAGGGGGAAGGAGGGCGGCTCACCGGCGGCGGCAGCGGCGACGACGGCGGCAGCGACGGTGGCGCACGGCGGCGCGGGAGCGGCAGCACTGCGGCACGGGAACGGTGGCGCGGCGGCACTGGAATGGCGGCGCGGCGGCACGGGAACGGCGGCGTGGTGGCACGAGAGCGGCGACGCAGTGGGGGAGGGAAGAGGGGAGGAAGGGTGAGATGGGGTGGGGGAAGATGGAGAAAGGGGGGTATTTGTAGAGAGGGGAGAAGGAGAGGGGAAGGGGCGGCGGCGTGATGGCGATGCGACGGCGACGCGCGGGCGGCGACGCGATGGCGGCGTGGTGCTCGGAGCGGTGATGCGACGGGTGGCGTGTGGCTCGACGCGGCGATGGTGACGGCGCGCAGCGATGGGACGGCGACGCGGCGGGTGGCGAGCGAGCGGCGTGACAGGCGGGGCGACGCGACGCGCGCGGCGGCACGGGGCTCGGCGCGATGGAACGGGCGGCACGGCAGCAGCGCAGGGCGACGGCGAGGGGACGGCGGCACGGGGCGCGGGGCGGCGGCGGCAAGACGCGTCGGCGACGGCAGCGGGGAGGCGGAGCGGCACGGCAGGTGGTGACGGGGCGCGTGGGGCCCGAGGCGGCGATGGGACGCGCGCGCGGCGACGGGACGGGCGGCGACGCGACGGGCGAGCGGCGTGGCGGGGTGCAGGGCGCGAGGCGCGAGGGCGACGGCCGAGCGGCAACGAGACGGCGGCGCGGCGACACGACGGCGACGGGAGAGGGGAGGCGGAGCGACGCGCGGCGTGCGGGGCGCGAGGCGGCGGCGGCGCACGCGGCACAGGGCGCGAGGTAGCGATGGCGACGGCGGCGGGGTAGGGTTAGGGCTAGGGGAACCACGTCGAACACCTCGCGGGCAATGAACAGTGCCGTTTTCTAATTTTTCTATTTAATTTTTATTTTATTATTTTTTTATTTTTATTTATTATGTAAATTTGATTTTATAATTCCTAATATTTGCATATATGAATTTTACCCAATAATTGTGTTATCCCAACTAATGAATCCACCCTAAATTAATATTGCTCACATTCTTATATAATTTGAATTTTCTTTTAATTAGTGTTAATTCTATTCCATCGCTTTTAAATTTAATTGATACGAATATGTTTGTGATAATATTGATGCAAATTGATTAATATTGTTCTTTATTCGAAATCTTCAAACTCCGAAATCGAAATTCAATGGAACGGTGAATAAAATCGGCATGATGCAATTTATTTTAAAAATTTTTTGAAAATCCATATTTTTAGAGTCTTGATTTTGTCGGTCGAATTTTCAGGGTGTTACAACTGGCAACCCGACCTGGGTCCCAGCTCGTCCCAAGCCAACCCAGGCCAACCATTCCACATTTTAGTTGTTTAAGCAAGTTTTAAGAATTAAACCACTAACTTGGGTACTAGGCTTGCCCATAACCGAGGGCGCGGCTATTCGAATAGATTATACTCTGATCAGAGGTGTACATCTTTACCCACAAGACACATCTTTACTCTGCATTCCACGGCCGTGGAACCCGTCGTAAAGGATGTGACATAACCCCTTCACCCATCCTAGCCATGACAAAAGCACCGACCCAACCTCGCCTACGGCCGGAATCCCGAGACAAGTAGGTAAGATTGAGCCCCTAGCAGCAGGACACCGGCCCTGTGCCATGACATCTCGACTACCGAGCCGCAGCCCGTGTAGCCTTCATTTGCCCTAGAGATGTCCATCGAGCCCCGACTTCGTCCATCTCCATCCGTGTACTCTTGCCAAGACTAGACTGAGCACCGAGTTAAGCCTTACCCATTAGACATGTGGTTAGTACGGTAGTGCTTTGCAACAAAGGCCCGAAGACCGGTCCTTATAGTGGCCGAGGTGCTACTAGCAGAACCATGCACCTCGAGCCCAGCCTAAAACCATTTTGGGAGTTTTGAATAGAGGGGAGAGGTGTGTGTTCAATTCCATCACAAGCCAATCATTTCATAATGTCCAAATGATATGAGAAATCCCAAAGTCTAAAGTTATAAAACCACCTAATGTTGCCTAATTAATCAGCGAAGCATCTACCTAAATTCATACTAGTGGAACCATGAATGGAGTACCCACTAGTTGGGGTTTTGTTTTCCTAGGGGAAGCAAGGTGATAATAAACAATAGCAATGATAAGGCTATAACAAGGATTAATAGGTAATGCTAAATAAAACAGTGATAACGCGGGAATTTAAATAAAGTGGTAATGCAATAATTTAAATCAAAATAATTTTATAAACTGGGATTCAATATGCTCAAGGATGATGTGACTTGCCTTGCTCAGAGAGAACGGCCTTCCGAACCTTTGGCGACGACCGCGAACCACGCTTCGGAAACCTCCAGAACGACAGAAACTACGCGAAGCACACAAGCAAAGCTACAAGCCTATAAAGAAGCAATAACAATACATCAAAAGAAAGCACAGGGTTCTTTAGGTTATAACAAACATTAGGAGACTTGAACGGGTCGATTCGGGGTTCGTATGATCAAGATATGATCATCCGAAGTTTAATGCTGTTACATGGAGATTTACGGATTATTGTAATTAGACTTTACAACTATAAAACATGTGTAAGCGCTAGCCTGGACAAGACAGGAAGGCTGCGCCGTTGACATGTGGACCCCCACATGTCAACCTAAAGGACCGCGGTAGACCGAGTTCACAGAGACAGTCCACGGGTCGACGGAAGCAGATCCCGTGTGTCAACCAAGGCGAGTGACCGACAAACGGACTCCACTAGACATCACGCGGGCTGCACACATGGAAACCATGCGGCTACCGAGCGGGCACACAAACACGGTCACCACACGCACCCACGAACGACTACCGACACCGGTACATGGGTACCGGGGTCGACAACCGCACAACGGGCACAGGGCGACACTGAAAGGACAAGGATGGGGCAGCAAGAGGAGGCACCCTTACCACCACGTGTAAAGGCGCGGCATGACGACGACGAACGGGCGCGGCGGAGACGGCTCGGGGACGACGGAGGCGAACAACTTCGGCGGCGATCCTTGGACGAAGGCGAGACGAGGCCGGAACGAGGCTTGACGACGCGGAGCCGAGGACGAAGACGACAACGGGGCTGCAGTGGCTCGCTTGACGAACCACGGGCGGCGAACGCGATCGGCTTGACGGAGGGACAAACGCCACGACGACCGGGAACGACGGGAGGACGACGATCGGAACCGGCAAGGAGGCGACGAGGGCAGCCGGCAGCAGCTGCACGGATGCGAGGACGGCGCGGAACACGCCGCTGCGATGCCGAAGGTGGAGATGGCAACATCGGCTGGCGCACTGGCACGGCGGAAGGGGCTGCCGGAGTGGGTGCCGACGTGACCGAAGGAGGGGCGGCGCGGACGATGGCGTTCCAGCGAATCCGAGGGCAGGCCGGGGCGGAGGGCGACGCTGCGACGTCGACGAAGGAGACAGCGACGTCGATCGGCGTACCGGCGATGAACAGCAATCGGCCGGAGATGGTGCAGTGGCGGCAACACCACTGGACGCCGGCGGGAACACGCCTCCAGTGCTCTCCGCGCTAAACAGAGGACAGCCCTGGGGAGAGGAGGCGGCTGGGACGCTGCGGGTGGCGACAGCACGGCCGGCCGGCACACGGGCGAGGCAGCAGAGGCGGCTGGAGGTGGCCGGCGGCACGGGAGAGAGAGGTGGACGGCGGGGAGAGGCGGGGTGGCCACGGGGGAGCTCGGGAAGAGGAAAAAAGAGAGAACGCACAGAGGGGGTTCCATTTTATAGCTGAGGGAAGAGAGCCGGCCACGGGAGAGGGCGGAACGGCGCCGAGAATGGCGTCCGGCGGCCTTTGGAAGGTGGCCGGGGATGGCGCGGCTGTTCCGGGCGATTAATGGTGCTATTCAAGGGGGAAATTAGGGGGAAAGAGAGAGGAATCAATGGGGTTTAATTCCCCCTAATCAATTTTGGAATTAGCCATTTGAATCGAGTGGATTGGAGGGAGGAACGGCGCTAGGGTTCACAGGAGAGAGAGGAAGGAGGCCGGCGGCTGGAGGTCGAGGACGCCTGATGGGCGGGACCCACGCGGGAGGCACGCGGTCAACGCGCGTGCGGCGCGCGTGCGCGGGAGGGCTGTGGCTTGGCTTGGGCCGGGCCAGGCCCAGGCGGGAGGAGGAGAGGAGGGAGCTGGGCCGAGGGGAGGGGAGGCCCAGGAGAGGAGGGGAAAGGGAGGGAGGAGAGAGGGACTTCGGCCGCGGGCCAAGGGAAAGAGAGAGAGAGAGGAAGACTTTGGGCTAGACTCGGCCCAAAGGAGGAAGGAGGATTATTTTTAGTTTTCTTTTTTTTAAAACTCTGATAATTGTTGTTGTTGCTTAATATTTATTTCCGGTGTTCTGAAAATTCAATTAAAATTTGAGGGCTCCTTTTAGACCAAGGAGAATTTAACAAAAATTCTTCAGGCCACATTCGAATTTTTCTTGTACGCATTTTAATGTTTGCCAATTTCTTTTCGAATTTTAATTAATTCTATTATTCTTTTTAGAAAATGATTTTTATTTCGGGATGAATTTATCAGGACGTGACACTAATCCATGCTATAATTCATGGCCAGCAAGGTGGCATGAACCCCAACTAAATTATCCCACTCCTCACCAGGTTTACTTTAACTAGCATATGACTTGATAAATAAATGACAAGGAAACGATCGAAAAATCATTTAAGATCCATAATAGAACAACAATCAACATATTTATAGGTCCTAGCCAGCATCGTGGCTCAATCAACACCGCTCTCAGCCAGTGTGATCAAGTCATTAGCGCGAAAAAGACTATAGCTAAAACCCGGGATGTTACAAACGCGGGCGCGCCTGTAACCCCAGTCACGGCCGTGGAAACGACAACGATGCTAATCATGGCAAGGGTCGTGTCAATGGAGGTGGCAGCGCGTGTCATGGAGGAGTTGACACTAGACCCAAGTGTCAGTTTTTTTTACAAAAGAGGACATATGGTAATAAGCCGTTGGTACCTGTTAATGACCAAATTTGGTAAATCATATATTGGATTTGGAGTCAAAGCCGAAGCAGATTTGGAGAGAGTTTGTTGTTCTCGAAAACAGAGTACGCATCGGCTGCCGTCTGCATCGGCTGATACCGAGTCGGATAGGGAGAAGCCGATGAAGCCGATTTTGGCAAAGGGGTCTTAGAATCATTGTCAGATTCGATTTAAATGTTGCAAAAGTATTGCCAAGCATGGATTGCATCCGAAGAAGGAAATTGTATCTATTAATTAGGATATTTTAGTAGTTTCCTTATAGATATTTTCAGTAAGAGTCCGCCTAAGGGACTTGTTCATCTTTTAGAGTTCTAATAGAAGTGGAGTCGTGTTCGATGTGGACATATCATGTATTTTGGGTATAAATATATGCCCGAGACCTTGTAAATATTTAACACCAGTTCATTACACTTTCGGCGCATCACCACTTTTTCTACTTTTCATTGTTTCGACGAGTTCTTGCGCTCGAGTTGGGCTGCATCGATTGCGATCTCCGACAAGAGGTAAGGCTTGTTATGGCGGTTTGCGTTCTCGGGATTAGTGCTTATATCTTTATGATACTCTAATCTTGTTTATATAAATCGTCGAGTTATCATATATGCTATATAATCTAGATTGATATTGCTATCTGATCTTGTCGGCTAGCCTTTATCACTGAGATCAACCGATAAAATTAGATAACGTTGTTAGTTTAGATTATATATAGTATATCCACCATCTCGAAAAGGCTTTCATTGGCTTGATTGATTAGATCTTATGTTTCTCTCTATGCTTAATGCTGCATCAGTTAAGTTTGATCTATTAAGTAATATCTAGAACATAATTCCTAGCTTGCTTCATGATTGCTAATAGAGATAGAATCGGAGTTTCAGCCAATCTTACCTGGTTTAGCTATCTTGTCCTTCATTTATTTACTTGATATGCTAAATCTGCCCTTTATGTTAAGATCTCACTACGGTGAAATATATTAAGCTTGATATCAATCTATCTAGGTCATCCTAATAATAGATTGATACTTGTTTAATATATTTAATCTATAGTGATATCTTAGTATAAAGAAGTATCGGAGTAATAGCCGATACACACTAGATTCACCTATCGGCTATGACATGAACTTATATAACCTTTGCTTTGAGGTACTTTTAAACATAAGTGATTTATACTTTCTCGGCGGTTGTCCAATCTATCCTAATCATTTGGTTTAAATATATTTTGAAGTATAGATTATATATTATTAATATCTACAACCGATAAAGTGAAACTTAGCTCTTTATTTTCTATATACTTCATTGCCGATCCAAGTCATATCGCATCGGCTTGATCTTAGACGATACGTCATCGGCAATCCAGCCGATCGGCTATCGTTTATAGATTTAACTTTGGTTTCTTTGTTTCTTGTTGGTTGCAGGATCAAACCAAATGGCACGCTCTGAACCCAAAAGCAAATTTAGGACCAGCACTAGAGTGAAGCAAATCTCTCAGGCCAGTGTGTGTTTTTTTGCATCAACAGTACCATCATGATGAAGACTTTGTTCCCAATGAAAAATATGCAGGCTCAGATACTTCTTATGGAAATTGGTATGTTGACATGGGAGCAACTGGTCATCTAACGGGAGAATTGGAGAAGCTAACGGTGCGCAATCGCTACAAGGGTCAAGATCAAGTCCACACCGCTAGCGGTGCAGGTATCGAAATTAATCACATTGGTCACTCTACTCTTAAAACCCCTAGTTGTGATGTTCATCTTCGCAATATCCTTTATGTTCCTAAAGCTAGCAAAAAGTCTTGCTTTTGCTCATAGACTTATTTTTGATGATTCTGCTTTCATAGAACTTTACTCTAAATATTTAATCTTAAGAATCTAGCCACGAAGAAACTTCTGCTTAGAGGACCATGCTGTGGGCGCCTGCATGCCCTTCCTCCTACATCGTCACATGCACACCCAATAAAAGAAGCCTTTGGAGTCACCAAGCATCCTTTGAGCGGTGGCACAGTCGTCTTGGTCATCCATCATCTTCAATTGTGGAGAAGGTTATTAGCAAAGATAATTTACCTTGTTTAGATAAGTCAAATAAACAGTCAGTATGTGATTCTTATCAAATGACAAAAAGTTATCAATTAGCATATTCTAGATCTTCTAGTATGTCTAGATCTCCTTTGGAACTTATTTATTCTGATGTCCAGGGTCTTGCCACTACTTTTGTTGGTGGCAAACAATATTATGTGAGTTTTATTGATGATTATAGCAAATTTACATGGCTTTATTTGCTCAAGCACAAATATGAAGTTTTCAAAAGTTCCATGAGATTTTCAAGCTCTTGTTAAGCGTTTATTCAATAGGAAAAAAAACAAAACAAAAAGAGAAAAACTAGTGGACGGAATACGTGGGGAACGAGATACTTGGTAAGGAATAACCCCGGCCCCAGATCCGTTTCTTCTCCGTAGATCCGTTTCTCCTCCTACTTTCTCTCCGACCTATTCTCTCCATCTTCCACCTCCATCCCTACTCCTTGTTGAGGTTGGGGTAGGGCCCCAGCGGCACTGCCTCCTCCTTCTCCCCTCCTCACCGGTGTTGCCGTCGATGGCCCCCGTCGCGAGGGTCTCTCCTAGCGAAATTGGGGGAGGCGGAGGCGGTGGTGGTGGTGGTCTCGTGGGTGCCCTGGAGAAGCGTCTGGTTATAGGGGTGGTGGCGGAGGAGGAAAAGGAAGCCAAGGTTGTGGAGGGGGAGAAGGGAGCAACGATGACATTGGCGACGAGGTGGCCGCCATGGAAATAAGTCATTCTTGATCGGTATTAGGTATTAGTCGTGAAACCTCTGGGGTATCACGTCTGATACCAAGTATCAGGCCTGATACCTTGGGGAATCACGGTTGATACCCACAAGTATCAGGCCTGATACTTTGATACCCACAAGTGGCTTGGTACTTGGTACCACGCCTGATATCAAGTATCAGTTGTGATACTTCTGGTGTATCACGTCTGATACCAAGTATCAGGCCTGATACCTTAGGGAATCACGGCCGATACCAAGATCTGATACCTAAGTACCACGTACCAAGCCAGGCCACCCGATGTGAGGAGGGAGTGCATCCCATCACTGCCAGGCCGCCCGGCCAATGAGCCCCTTGCTGCTATCTCCTATCATCTTCTCAACGTGCTTCCTCCCTTCCCTTTTATTGAGTGGCTAGCAAGACAAGGAGAAAAGACGTGGAAGCTCAGCTATATAGAGAAAAGAAAGGGGAGGAGTCAATTTAAGGGCCTGTTTGGCACAGCTCCAGCTCCAACTCCACCTCTCCTGGAGCTGGAGCTCAGCCAAACAGTTTCAGCTCCACCAAAACTGGGAGTGGAGTTGGGTGGAGCTCTCTCACAAAATATACTAGAGTTGTGGAGCTGGATTTAGGCAGCTCCACAACTCTACTCCAGACTCAACTCCTGAGGTTATATTTAGGAGTTGGAGCTGTACCAAACAGGCCCTAAATATCCTATACCGTCCTCTAGTCTCTCTCAAACAAAAATGCCACATGGACACGGGCACTGGCTGCAGCAGGTGACCTCGACCACCGACCGGCTGCACCCCGTCCACCCATCCGCTGGGCCCCACACCACCCACCCACCCGCATCCACATCTCTCTCGCCCTCCCCCCGCAGACGCCGCCTCTCCCCTCCCCTCCTCATCCTCTCCTCGCGATAACCCTAGCTCTCTCCCCCCTCTCCTGCTTCCCATTTCCGATCGATATATAAAAGACCCAGGATTTCGAAAATTTTTCCCTCCCCCACTTCGCGCGCGCGCTCTCTTCCCGCCTTTTTTTTCCCTTCTTCACCGGTGGGATTGATTCGTGGAGTGTGGAGTGGTCGGATCTGGTTTTGGGGGAGGGGGTGTATGGCGGCGGCGGAGGCGGCGGCGGCGCTGGAGGGGAGCGAGCCCGTGGACCTGGTCAAGCACCCCTCCGGCATCATCCCCACGCTCCAGTAAGTCCTCCCCTGCCCCCCCGGATCTGCGCGGGTTCATCGAGCTGGTTGGGTTTCAGGTGGAGCGGTTAATTCGTCGCGCGCTGTTGGGTTGGTTTTGTTTTGTTTTGGAGGCGGGGATATTATTTGTTGTTGCAAATGATGTGATAGATGGTAGGTTTAGCTTTGGGGGGGGGGGGGGGGTTACTACATGTTTGAGGTTCTGATTTGCTTGATTGATGAAAAAGGGGGGCGATCTGAAATCTGCGAGTCCAAGAAAGAGAGGCAGCGCTGTACCGATGTGCTTGTGCTGTGACTGATCCATTTTCCGGTCTTCGTAACAACTCTTTTTAGCTGGATAGATGTTTGTTTTTTTCATGAATGAATACATATGGTTGGAGTCTTGGAGAATCAGCTTGTCAGCTGTCTTTTTTTTTTTGGAAAATCAGATTTATAAATAAATAATTTAATCAATCAATCAATCATGCATCTGAATTATAGGATTTAATTAATTCTTTCCCCTCATCACGTTTTTCAACCTTAGAGGGAGGTATTATGTCTGTGGAGAGTTCATGGTGCTCATGTGATACAGACGTACAGTTGACAATGGGTCAATGCATGTTTTTAGACAGCGTCAAGCTCTGAACAAGTGAACCACATATTTAGGCTTGATCCATGTATAAACCCACTAAGTTTTATACTTGTTTGTACGGGCCAATATTCTCAAACCTGGCTGTTTATTAGCATGCTGTACTTGCTGGTGTGCATCGAAACGTTTTTGGGTTTTGACTACATTGCTACCAGGCATGTATATTTTGCATGATGGTGTGCATTGCAGAAAAAGTCGAGCATGCTTATATTGCTGCTTGTCATAGTGTACTTGCTTCCTTGTGTTCTCACAAGTGCACATGCCTTTTTTCTGCCTTTCTGGGTTGTTTATGTTTCAACGTTGGGATCATAGCTGGTAGACTGCATGCGTTCCATTCTGTTTTGGCTTATCATGCATCCTTTGGATACTCTCACCAAGGAAATTGAAGTCCTCATTATGCGTTCTCATCTATTTTGATGGCAGAAACATCGTGTCAACGGTCAATTTGGATTGCAAATTAGACCTCAAAGCTATAGCTTTGCAAGCACGCAATGCAGAATATAATCCAAAGGTATTATGATGGCTTTGGTGTGTTCTTGTGTCTTTGATTTTGCTCGAAAGGATATCTTCTTTGCATGTGAAAAAATTACCTATTTTAATCTTACTAGCATGTAATATGTAGACAAGTCCATACAATCCTATGGTCTGTTCCTAGGATGATACTTCCTTTGTGTATAACGCAAGTGTGAGTGCAATTTTAGAGGTCGGTATGGATAAATGCATAGCTGGCAGTCCAGTTTTATATTGTAAATCTCAGTTAAGAGAGTGAATACATTCATCACGCTCAGCTTGTCCCATGGATAAGCAAATTGCTTTACAATTAAGATTCTAAAATTGCTCTATTTAGTGCTTATGCACTTTCTAATCTGTGCTGCACGTATCAGATACAGCATGATGTCTTGGGAGATTTTGTAACTATATGTAATATCATAAGCTAAATCTAGGCTATTATGTTTACTTTAATAATGGATACATTTTGAAAGAAACAGAGATAACTGCACACTGAGGTTATAGCATCTCTATCTACTCCATCCGTTCCAAAATATAAGCACTGTAATATATGTTTTAGTTTGCTAACTCCTCTTTTCACAAACAGCGTTTTGCTGCAGTTATCATGAGAATAAGAGAACCGAAAACTACAGCTCTGATATTTGCATCGGGTAAAATGGTATGGTTCAACCTCTTGTACAGCTAAGACTGCAAATATTCTGTTTGTTCATCTTCTTATTGACTTGTGAATCACTTTATCACCTGTCTTTGTTGCTCTTGTAGCTATTATAATGCATATTGATTCATGAACTGTTTTTGCTGATGTGTAACTGCTTTCTATTAGCCTACTATCTTTTTAGTTTTTCTTTGTTTTTTAACAGCTATCACATCCATACCTGATCCATGCAGCCTGTAGTTCAATGTTGAATCTGTAAATTTAAGTTTGCTCTGATTTTCTGACATGTTTGCTGTTGCATTGCTGTTACATAATAACAGATAAGTAGTGCTCTTTCTGTGAATGTATAGCTTGTCCTTGTTAACTTTTTTATTGTCTTAAAAGCATAAAAATCAGAATTGACAATGAATTGAACCTGTCATATTTATTTGTTGATGGATAATCAGCAATGACACATCACATGGACTTCATGTTGTGTCAATATCTTAATTTTAAAAGGCTTGTTATGATAATTCACTTGATTTTCCTTTTGGATCAATATCTTGATCCGAATAAGCTTGTTGAAGGATAATTGGTGGTCAGCATTTTTGGGATAAAATCTTCATTAAAAGTTGCTTTGCTGGTTCTCATCAGAAGGGATAATATCTGTGTTACAGACTTAAAGTAATACATTTTTCTGATAATAAATTCACATTTTAAGCATGAAAACAAAGGAGTTTACAGCCTAGGCTTACTAGTACGCTGTATGGGGCCTGACTATTAGGCAGTGGACTTAAGAAGGGGTTGTCTTGGGTTTGATGCACCGATTTGCTGCGTCTTTGCTTCTTTTTTATAAAAATCAAATTTGCTTGTTAACCAAAATTTCTCTGTGGGCACCATGACCTGCTAGCATTTGTGGTGGAATTAAAAGCATGTTTATAAATCTTTTGTTGTCCTATACCAGGTATGTACTGGGGCAAAGAGCGAACAACAATCAAAGCTTGCAGCAAGAAAGGTATGGGGAGTATTTATTTTATTTTATTTTGCTATGTGAAGTCTAACACTTTTTTATTGCCAGTATGCTCGTATTATCCAAAAGCTTGGCTTTGCTGCTAAGTTTAAGGTAACTATTTCAGGTTTGATTAATTTTCATCTGTGCATGTGCCTACCATTTTCATTCTGTAAGATTGTACCTAAATGTTTAACTCATTTGCACTATACCAGGACTTCAAGATTCAGAACATTGTTGGTTCTTGTGATGTTAAATTTCCAATCAGGCTGGAGGGACTTGCATATTCTCATGGTGCTTTCTCAAGTGTAAGTTGAATCCCTGCATGTATTTTTAGGATATTTCTTTCACATATGTTATGCTATTCTCATGTCTTTTGCCTTTTGTCTTACAGTATGAACCAGAACTCTTTCCTGGTCTGATATATCGGATGAAGCAACCGAAGATTGTTCTTCTAATTTTTGTTTCAGGCAAGATTGTTTTGACTGGAGCAAAGGTTAGCAGCCTTTCCTTTTGTATACCCTTGATTGTCTATTCCTTTTTGTATGTCTGAATGTACTTGTCTTTATAGGTGAGGGATGAGACGTATACCGCCTTTGAGAACATATACCCTGTGCTAACAGAGTTCAGAAAAGTCCAGCAATGGTACGTCTTTATTTTGTTGTTTAGGTATGCAGTGTGTGTGGTAGAAACATCGGAAGTTCGAAGTAAGAATTATAAAGTGGATAATTGCACTTGTGTCTTTTGTTATACGTGGGAGTGAACTTTGAGCACACTCCTTACTAAATTGCAATATGTTGAATTTTTTAATATTACAAGCACCTATAAATCTGAACTTTCCAATTTGAATCCAGATGGTCAGCAGAAACTGAAGGAATAATTCATCTCAAGAAAGATTTTAATTTCCACACTACCTTGATCTTAGATATGATTTGGATACTTGTTTCAGATATGATTCATCACTACCATGTGATAGACTGTTGGCTGCAGTTGCCTACTTACTATGCTTGACTACAGTTTACTTCCAATTTAGGAGAACTCAAATTTAAATAATAATAATAATAATGATTGCTCCTTGCACCTTCAAATTTGCAGATAACCTATGGAGGTCACAACTACAACGCTTCCTTGAGGATTTTGCTGCCTTGTAACTGCTAATTTTAATCTGTACATATATGTAGTCTGGAGGGGCGTACAGCATCTTGTAATTTATGTGAGCCCCTGGATGAATGAGCACTGTAGACTTGTAGCTGGGGTGAGTGAGTGAGTGAGAGTATGTTGTTAGTAGTCTCTTGTGGCATGGAGTTAAGTCCAACCGATCTCATGGAGTTTTCGTACATTTCTAGCCCGTGCTGATTTTTTTTCCCTTTTCTTCCCAAATAGACCTGTTGCTAAACTTTTAACTTGTTAACTGACAGACAGAATGATAACATGGACAGTGGATGCTTAGCGTTTGTGGTCGAATAACATGGACTGTTGGATAGTTGAGCTCTTTTGCTCTTGGAAACAAAGATTATTTACAATCCCATCCTCTTTTTTTTTTATCATAAAATCGCCATGGATGGAGTTACAAGCAATTTTGTTTGATCCATTTTGCTTTAAAAGAACTATTAGTAAGCTTGATTATGCAATACTATAGCGTTGCTTCAGCTGCCTGTAAACAACCAAAGGAATCACCAATCCAATCGAGGAAAAGAAAAACAGATATAAAAGAATCACCAATCGAATCAAGCAAAAGGAAAAAAAAAACGGAAGCGAAGAAATGAAGAAGCGAGCATCGTTTCTCCCATCGGGCACACGCACGGACGTCTCGCTGATGTTGATGCTAAATCCCAAACGTCACACATTTTAATGTATCTTGTGCGTTTTTCCAACTAACAACGTGACAAACGTTTAGGTGTATATTATTGCAAAAGGGTGGATATGACGTGGGATTATAATTGACCAATTTTTACTCGAATCTTTTAGACTCGTTTGGTTCTCTATCCTACCAGTAGTGCAAAATTACCTAGCTTTTGTTTGGTTTGTATCAATATAAAACCAAAATTTAATAGCTAAGCCCTTTGTTATGCGCTCCATTACAAAATAAATTAACTTATGATTAAAGTTTAGATATTGCCTACTGCTCGCTTTGCTGGCACACCCCTGAAATGCCCTTCCACCTCTTAATGGAGTATAGATACATGAATAGATATATGGGATATGCTATCAATATAGACCTCGCTCAAGCAAACCAAATCGGTAATGTGGTGCACAACTACGATGGTCCATGAATGATGGACGGCATTGGTCACTAGCGAGGTACTACCAAAACAAAATATCCGCACCCCTCGTCGTACTTACGGCGTAGGAATTTTAGAAGGAGAGAAACCAAATAGTGTTCCAACACAAGGAACTTTCGACCTTAGTGGCGAAAATCGAGGAGGTCAAAAAAAACCTGAGCCCTAGCAGAAACGAGACGACTATCCGAACTCATCCCTTAGCTTAATTTTTCTTCTACAGTTCTTTCCGTATTTGTACAATAACTTTTACTCCTACTAAATTCTATGAAATTGACATACTATAAATATCGGTTCGTTAAAAAAAATTGCTTATAGTCAGACATTGTTTATTTTATTCGGGATGGAGTACAATTCCTGCAACCAACCAGCGACAGAGCCGCGCCATGTGCTGCCTTTTGTCAACCATAAAAACTTTAATTTATCAACCATAAAAGAAACAATTAGAAGGCCTATTGGCAAAAATTAATTTAAAGCATCCGACACTGCCACGTGGGCCCACCGACCCAACGCGATTCCCCCGCGCGATTCCTCCCATTCCCGCGGGACCTGAAACCCCGTGGGCCCCACCTGTCATCCACTCACCCACCCACCCCCCACAATATCTTCCCCCCCTCCTCACCCACGCCCACGCGACCTCGTCGAACACCTTGTCGCCGTCGCCTCACCGGCGCCCCACCAACCCCCAACCCCCCGCGCGGGCGGCGGCGGCGCCTATGACCGGAGCCGGCGAGGCGGCGCCGGCGCGGCGGCGGGGGCTGACGGTGCTCCCCCTCGTCGCGCTCATCTTCTACGACGTGTCGGGGGGCCCCTTCGGCATCGAGGACTCGGTCCGCGCCGGCGGCGGCGCGCTCCTCCCGATCCTGGGGTTCCTCGTCCTCCCCGTGCTCTGGTCCCTCCCCGAGGCGCTCGTCACCGCCGAGCTCGCCTCCGCGTTCCCCACCAACGCCGGCTACGTCGCCTGGGTCTCCGCCGCGTTCGGCCCCGCCGCGGCGTTCCTCGTCGGGTTCTCCAAGTGGGCGTCGGGGACGCTCGACAACGCGCTCTACCCGGTGCTCTTCCTCGACTACCTCCGCTCCGGCGGCGGGCTCGTGCTCTCCCCGCCGGCCCGGTCCCTCGCCGTGCTCGGCCTCACCGCCGCGCTCACCTACCTCAACTTCCGCGGGCTCCACCTCGTCGGCCTCTCCGCGCTGGCGCTCACCGCGTTCTCGCTCTCCCCGTTCGTCGCGCTCGCCGTGCTCGCCGCCCCCAAGATCCGCCCGTCGCGGTGGCTCGCCGTGAACGTGGCCGCCGTCGAGCCGCGCGCCTACTTCAACTCCATGTTCTGGAACCTCAACTACTGGGACAAGGCGAGCACGCTCGCCGGCGAGGTGGAGGAGCCGAGGAAGACGTTCCCGAAGGCGGTGTTCGGCGCGGTGGGGCTCGTCGTGGGCGCGTACCTCATCCCGCTCCTCGCCGGGACGGGCGCGCTGCCGTCGGAGACGGCGGGGGAGTGGACGGACGGGTTCTTCTCCGTGGTCGGCGACCGGATCGGTGGCCCGTGGCTGCGCGTGTGGATCCAGGCCGCCGCGGCCATGTCCAACATGGGGCTCTTCGAGGCCGAGATGAGCGGCGACTCGTTCCAGCTCCTCGGCATGGCGGAGATGGGCATGATCCCGGCGATCTTCGCGCGCAGGTCGCGCCACGGCACGCCGACGTACAGCATCCTCTGCTCGGCCACCGGCGTCGTCATCCTCTCCTTAATGAGCTTCCAGGAGATCGTCGAGTTCCTCAACTTCCTCTACGGCCTCGGGATGCTTGCCGTGTTCGCCGCCTTCGTCAAGCTCCGCGTCAAGGACCCCGACCTCCCCCGCCCATACCGGATCCCCGTCGGCGCCGCGGGCGCCGCCGCCATGTGCGTCCCGCCCGTCGTCCTCATCACCACCGTCATGTGCCTCGCCTCCGCCAGGACGCTCGCCGTCAGCGCCGCCGTGGCCGTCGCCGGCGTCGCCATGTACTACGGCGTCGAGCACATGAAGGCCACCGGCTGCGTCGAGTTCTTGACGCCGGTGCCGCCTGACAGCCTCCGTGGATCATCATCATCATCCTCATCGGCGGCGTCCGACGGCGGCGGCGGCGACGACGACGTCGAGGACGTCCGCGCCCTCCTCCTCGCCGCCGGCGAGCACGCCGGAGAAGGCGTCAGTGTCAGCAAGGAGAATTAGTGTACAGTGATTGGAATTTATTGCAGTGGCTTCTCTTCAGTTTGAGTAAATATCTACAGAAAATGCAGAAGAATACAGTTTAGTTTTCTGAATTCCTGATGATTTTTTGTCAGGAAAAAAAAACTGTTGTCATTTGTGATCTGAATCCTGAAAACATATGGGAGCACATCTTGCACATGTCAAAGATTAATTTGCCCCCCAAAGTGATAAATACAGTTTAGTTTTATTAAGTACAGAGGTATTCCTGTTTGTGTGATGCAGAATTGCAGAGTAGCAGATCAATCAGAAATGAATTGAGAACATGAGTTTTGTTGCACAATTTTCAGTGTCAGCAAGGAGAATTAGTGTACAGTGATTCACATTTGGGAATATCTACAGAAAGGCAGAAGAGTACAGTGAGTTTTCTGAACTCCTGATGATCATGTGTTCTTGTCAGGAGATTGTTGTGATCTGAAACATTGGGAGCACATCTTGCATATGTCAAAGTGGTAAAATACAGTTTAGTTAATCAAGCACAGAGATATTCCTCTTTGTGTGATGCAGACTGGCAGATCAATCAGAGATTAATTGAGGAGAATTTGTGGCATTTTAGTGACGAACATCAACCAATTCAGTTGCAGAGTTACATCAAACTCCGTCTTTCAGTAAAGTGTAACAGCTTCAGCTTTCAGAGCTGAGAAGCTGATTCTTTTTACAATTGCAATTAATCTCATCACATTCAAATCAGGAAGCTTGGTCTTCAGCTTGAAAAATGGTTTCTTCCTTTTTCATGTTCATCTGCAGCAAGTAGCGAGAAAGCCCAATGCCCCAATGACACCATCAATCTTGCTGTGCTACTCAAATTTATCTTCAAAGCGCAAAACGGAGCTAATGTTACATTTATCTTCAGTTCATCTGCAATTCCTGCTCTTTCGATCCAGTTCATCCCAAAAAAGAACTGATATTTTTGATCCAACACATTTCTGAAAACCAACTCAAGATAGCAGCAGCAGTTCATCACTTCATCAGCAGCAAGCTCACGCCGCAAAATAACAGATAAGTTCATGATGTGCATCACCCAGCCGGCCGGCCGCCGCCGTCGATCGCCGGCGGCGACGGTGAGGAGGCGGCGGCGGGAGGTTCGCAAAAATTTCCAAAAAGAACCTTCATTTTCAAGCCTATTTCGAGCGCCCCTTGGGGGTCGGGGGAAAAAACTGGAACCCCCCTGGGGTATTTCGTGCCGTTGGATCACACAAATACACGGTCCTAGATAGCGTGGGTGGAGAAGTGGGGTCCACTTGTTTATATCACACTCTCACCCTTCCCGTTCCATCCCCCACCACGACCGATTGAGATCTTCTACAGTCAAATGCACGATGCCTTTGGGTCTGTTCGGCTACCTGGGCTGCGGCTGCATGAATAGTGCCGTACTCACTGTGCGCAGCCGTTACAGTCGGTCTGCCGAACAGCCCCTTTATCATTGACATGTGGACCCTGGGATCATCCGACATACATGTCAGTGACAAAGTTATGTAACTTTGACTGTAGAGGATCCTGATCACACCACAACAAGAGCAAACAATTTGTGAGGCAAAGACCCCTCGATTTTTTGTCTTTTTACCACGGGCATTCTTTTCAGCAGTTTGAAACACAACTTCTCGTTTTTTGGCTCTGTTCGGAGGGACTTGCTGCCGCAGCACTACGATAGTTCATACCGGCTGCCAACTGCAGTCATTCACAACTGCTGCTGCCGCAGCTGCTGTGGCAGCTAGTGCAGCTGAACAGAGTCTTTGTTAGCACATTTCTAAAACTACGTTAAATAGTGTGTTTTATAAAAAAAATATATGTAGACTTTTTAATAAAAAAACTAAGTAAATCTCTTTAATTTATAATATTTAATACGTTATTAGTTATGCGTTAATGATCCATCCATTTTTGAGTTAGCTGTAACCAAACTGTTGATTCCTCTCCTCTATGTAACCCCAAGGCCCCATCAAACTCCCAGTGGAGTTAATTATGCAAAGTGCACAATTATTTGCATCTGTTGTTTACAGGTTTTAGTCAATATGCTGTCAGTTTCTGAACTTGTCATGTGTTCTAATCAGTACTAGTAGATTATTGTATCTGAACCCTGAAACATGGGAGCAAATCTTGTCTTTTGAAATCTTAATTTGACCAAAGTGAAACCTAGTTAGTAAACTACAGAAATAATGCAAGATTCCTCCTGTGATGCAGACTATCAGAGCAATAAGAAATGAAGTAGTAACAAGTACTCTAGATGTTATGGCCGCTTCATCAAAGAGCATCAATTTTGTTGTAGATTTTGCGGACAGCTTCATCTTTCAGTAAAGTATACCCACACTAAAACCACTCTAGCGTTCAATCCGATTGCAGCCGAATTCACACGCGTGCTGACCCATACATCGCTGTCAAAATTTAAATTTTAAAACTTAATTTTAGACGTTTTTATTGTAGTTTATTTTGCAGCGTTAGTTTTTAAATCACTAACATAGATACATAATGTAGAAGTTTTATCCGTAAATTATTTTTCTCACCTTCTTCAGTAGTAGCTGTTTCTTGATTCTTCTTTAATTCATGCATCAGAGGTGAACATTAGCTACTTAAAAAAGATTTTTCTGAGGTTTCAGAGCTTAATGATGCTAAATACATCAGGTGATTAGACAAGAAAGTTAATTGTCTACTCAATCAGAAAGATGTGATATACAGAAAAGTGTCATCTGCGACTTATTAGTGCATCTGAAAACGATGTTGCCGAATTGCTTTCGGATTTGGGAAGTAAACGCTGGACGTGGGTAAGATGGAGCCTCCAACTTGCTCTCTATTTCTATTACTGTAAAGAGATTGTGTACTTAGTTCAATTAAGAAATAAATAAATTGCTTGAAGTGATTAAACTAAAAAAAAGATGCAACCTATGAACGAAAAAAGGGTTGGGCATATTAGCTTATTTGGTCACTTGATTTGCACAATATTGCATTTTGATACTATTTTTGTTTTCAACTTAGGGTGTGTTTAGTTCCACGTCAAAATTGAAAGTTTGACTAAAATTGGAAGGTTGAAGAAAAAAGTTAAAAGTTTATGTGTGTAGGAAAGTTTTGATGTGATGGAAAAGTTAAAAGTTTGAAGAAAAAGTTGGGAACTAAACAATGTGTTAATCACTCCCCAACAATTGAAAATGGTACCACCTCAACTTTTATGAAGGGAGAGTCTTTGTTTCCAACATATAAATAAGTCCACCAAGATTTGATTTTAGGTAGCGGGGGTGTACATCGATATCTCTTACCAAGTTGGACTTAGTTTATTTTTTATTATTTTTTATAAATTTATTATTGTTGTATGAATTTTGTTGTGAGAATTTCTAGATAGAAGATATCTTCTATTGGGGGTAGTGCATTCAAGACGGTGATTGGATTGGAGAAAAAAGGCGAACAACCCAACGTCATCCTATATACACCAAGAGCTGAAGCGTGACCATATACGACAAAGTTTATACTCATATAAGTATATAGCAGGTTTTTTTTCTTATATAACATTTAAACAAGGAAACCCTAAACTTACCTTAAGCCGCACGTCAGCTTTGCGCGGGAAGCTGCATGTTAATTCATTTTAACGTGGGAAGCAACATGTAGACCTGATTTTACGTGGGAAGGGTACACAAAACTTTTTATCTTTGCGCGGGAAACCGCATGTTAATTCATTTTAGCGTGGGAAGCCACAAGTTAATACAATAGAATTTCCATGTGAAAACTATTGACTATAATTTAGCTAGTGTTTTATTCCGCCGACACAAACAAATGGGAGATATCCCTATGATTTAGAATCACATTATGAAATCTTATTTTATAGTTCTATTATCTCACAATGGCTATTACAAACATGGACTTTTCTCCCCCACCAATTACTTTGTTCACTCAATACTCTATATCTCACTATCTCTCTCCTCATCTCTTTAAGAGTAAAGAACCAATCTGTTAGATCTTCTCCATTTTACTATATCCAACTCAAATAAAAGGAGATATCACACTTATAGAGAGAGAGAGAGAGTAAAGAACCAAATCTACCATATCTTGTTCATTTTACCATCTTTTACACCAAAACAAAACGGAGAGACCACACTAAACTAACACTTGCATTAGACCACAGTACTCATCATTAGCCTTAATAAGTCAGTTTTGCATTTCGGCACGTGCGTGTCAGGGGCAAACCTCCCTATCTCTTCTCCTGCCTGTCTCGCACACCTGACGCGTGTGCGTGGGGCCCACCTGTCAGCGAGACATTAGCGCACGAGCCACCGGGACAAACACTGCCTTGTGAGGTCGAGTTCGTCCTCCCCAGCCCAGCAAAAAAAAAAGAAAAAAAAACCAAAATTTGGGGGAAATATAAACCGCGATTGCGGCGGCCGCAATCCGAAAAAAAAAAGATCCATTTTTTTCTTTTCTTTTCACCCTAATTCTGAGTTCTTGACATCCGGAATCATCACGCTCCTCCCAATCGAGGTTAATCTCCTTCTTGCTGTTCTTCTTCCCCCAAATCCATTCCGTGTTTCGTAATCTAGTTCTTTACCCCGTGAAATTCGGGTCCTTTTTTTTTTTCGGGTGCTGTTGTTCATCCCGGATTTGGTTGGGGTTTGTCCAAAATTCGAGCTTGGTTTGCTTCCGGTTTCCGATTAGGTTATTACTGTTTAGGTCTGCTTCAGAGATGGGGTTAGGGTTAGATTTGTTTCAACTATTCGGTGAGCTCCTGGATCAGCAGCTTGGGGGATGCGTGTGTTCTTGTGCTGGATTGTGGAGTTCTTGATCCCTGCTAGAGATTGATTGATTGCTTGCTTTCTTTTCTTCTCTTTTCTTTTTTTTGATCTGGTTTTCGCAGGTTGCCGCTTCGAATCTCGCCGTGCGCCGCGGCGGCTAGGGTTTTGGTCGCCGGTGAGCTGCTGCATTTGGTCTCCAAGATGCAGCCGCCGGCGAAGAAGGTGGCTGCTCGCGTCGACACGATGGAGATCAAGTCGCAGATTGCGAAGAAGCTGGGCGCCGAGCGCTCCGAGCACTACTTCCATAGCCTGAAGAAGTTCCTGGGTGGGCAGCTTGGGAAGGAGGAGTTCGACAAGATCTGCGTGGCTACAATGGGGAGGGAGAACATCAAGTATCACAATTTTCTCATCAGGTCGATCCTCAGCAATGCCTACTCGGCGACCGCGCCGCCCCTGCCGCTGCCGCCGAGCAGGCAGGCGACCACCGGGAACTCGCAGACGAGCACCGTGTCCGTTTCCAATGGGGCTGTGGCCAACCATGGCGTGATGGCGGGTGTGATGAGAGGGCCGGCGTTGGCTACCCGGGAGGCGAGGTTCGAGAGGCCAAGCCCTCTTGGGAAGTCGCCCCTTGGTCATCAGGGCACCGGGGAGTTTGTGTCGGCTGGGAGCAAGGCGCCGTTGGAGGTTGTGTCTGTGGAGGACGGCGAGGAGGTTAACCAGGCCGGGGGCAGTCCAGTGTATGCGCAGAGCAGAAGCCCGATTAGGGCTCCTTTGGGTGTTTCGTTTGGAGATCCGAAGGCTCAGAATTCTCGGCCTTCGATTCCTCATCCTTCATCGATATGCTACAAAAATGGTGAATTGCCAGAAGCTCAGCGCTTGTTGAAGCTACTTGAGAATAAGCTGCAAGCTGAAGGTCTTAGCTTGACTCAGGAGTGTGCTGATGTGCTCAACTCTGGGCTGAATGCATACTTAAGTCGGCTGCTGAAGTCTTGTATGAGCGTGGCGAAATCAAGGGGAAAGAGAGTGATGATGAGCTATCCAAATGTGACTACTGTTGCTGTTATAAATGGCGTGCAGTATCAACGCTCTACAGGTTCAGCTGACTATTCCTACCAAGCTTCATTGCTAGATCTTGAGACAGCTGTAGTGTGTAATCCCCAGTTACTGGGAGGTAACTCCTCTCGGGTACGTGACAAGATTTCTGCTCATCTGTTAAACGGATGAATGAGGGTGGCTAGTTATCTCGGATTCTTTTAGTGAATCTTATGTTGACCAGTGTAGGCAACCTGTCGCAGTGTTGCATTGCCATTCATTCTGCTGTAGAAAGCTACAGTTTAGTTAGGTTCAGGCGGAGGGAGAGTTAGTGTCATAGGGCTGGGTGGTACACCCATGGCTTTTGGTGGTCAGGATGATACATCTTGGGGTACATGATAGTGAACTTCCATTACTTGTGATTAATCACAACAATAATGAAAAATTCTGGCAATGCCTTTGATCCTGTCGTCGCTTACAGGTCAATGCCACAGTTTACCTTTACCTGTATGGAGAATTCGGTCTTGTTGCCTGGATTTTACTGGTCAATGTTACAGTTTACCTTTACCTGTATGGAGAATTCAGTTTTGCTGCCTGGATTTTACTGGTCAATGTTACAGTTTACCTTTACCTGTATGGAGAATTTGGTTGTGTTGCCTGGATTTGTTGTCGTTCGACAATTTTGATTTGTTGTCGTTCCTCTACCGAAGGCATATTTCTTCTCAACTGTTTTACCATGTGTTGCCATAATCTTTGATTTGTCACTGCTCTGCTCGCAGAGCATCGTTCTTGTTCCCGGTTTATTGTGTTGATCCTTCAGAGTTTGGTCTGGTATCTGAACTTTTTACATGATCTATGTCACCCAGCAATCCAGCATATCTCCCAACAAGATTTGGTGTTCTGCATCTTCAGTGTCTGACATCTCTATGTTCCATGGGGATTCACATTTTTTATGCAGCTCCTTCTGTGTTCTTCTGAATATATATGCATTCTGGTGCTGCCTGATTTAATCTGGTACAACAGCACATATTACCTGATACAGTCAGTTATCCCTCTTACCAAGAATGGGGTAGATCATAAGAGTTAAAGCATCTTCAAGACTGGCCTTCTCTTCAGGACAAACAAGAATTGCTGAAATTTTTCGCTGGTAAGGTCGGTACAGACTGCAGAGTTTCAGAAACCTCTGAAGAATTGGAGGATTATATTATATTATATGATCTCATACTGTCGTACATGCATCTTATCTGATATCTCTGATGTTGAAATGGATTTTGTTTGCACTCTCACTTGCCGTGTTCACTTTCTGTCAATCACAAATTCACAATCCATGCTGGGTTGGTTGCATGCAAAATTGAAATGCAAAGTCAGAACCCTGAAAGATTGTGACGTGGAATGTAACTCTTTGAGGGAAAATTTGAAAGAAACAACCTGATATAAATCCTTCTTTTTTTCAGTCAACAATTCATCAGTTCTTCTCGATACGAATTTGACCTGAACTGTTCGTTTGTTTGCAGGCAATCATGTCCAAACGACATGTAGTACCAAGTACCAACAGGAGTATAGTATCCGTCTTTTCTTTTTCAAACTTACACGCATTTCTTTCATCAACGACGAGCAGCTAACCTTTTTTTTTCAGTTAAAAGCGCTTTTATTCAGCCCCATGAAAAGACATGATAAATACTAGGCCCTGAGAAAAACGACGATGACAAAGCTGCGTAGTGTACTTCTTGTTGCAAAAATAACACTGAAACAAAGCACTTTATCACACGTACGTCCATGGGTTCTCCATCAGACACGCAAAGACCTGTTCATGCTGCTTCCATGCACATCCAAAAATTGAAGTTCAGCTAAGATTCAAAACCATAATTTCCTGTATGGAAAAACTCGGAATCACAGGCAATCTTTTTTGCTTACTAGTTAGAAGAAGATTCAAATGCACCTATTTTTCTTGAGAAGAAAACTCAGATTCATATGCATTTATTTGTCAGAAAATACTCAGATTCAGAGGCTCTGATGAATCAGAACGACAAGAAAAAAAAATTAGGATTCAATAGCAATTTTTTTAATTAAAGAAAAACTCGGATTCAGAGGCAAAATTTTCTGAAAAGAAAACTCGGCTTCAGTTGCATTTTCTTCTGAAAAGAGCTCAGATTCAGAGGCTCTGATGAGTCAGAAACTCAGAACGGCAAGAAAAATTCAGACAAACTCAGAAAAAATTCAGAGGCTCTATGCTTTTGTTTTTTCTTCAAACAAAACTCGGATTCAGAAGACATTTCCTTTCTTTAAACAAAACCTCATACCCAGAGGCTCTGATAAATTCAGAATAGTAACAAAAATTCAGACAAGAAAAAAAAAATCTCTCTATTTTTTCCCCTCCAGAATTAGAGGAGATTAGCAACTAGCAATCGAACAAACAAGAACAAGAGGCCTGGATGATGAGGCGCATCCTTCGAAGCTACAGAAGCTTAGGCTTAAGTGACTGTGTGTGCGTGTGTGAGGTCATCACCACGCCTCGCCTTTTGAGAAGAAGAGGAGGAAGAAGAAAAGATTTCCACCATGCAATTGCAAAGCAGCAGCAGCCACTGTCTGTCCAGTGTCCACTGATCACTTCTCCTTTCGGTGCTCGTCTCGGCTCGCCGGCCGGCAACGGCCGGCGAGCGTGCATGGCGGGGCACTGTCGGCTCCGGCTCCGGCCTCGAGGAAAGCGGAGCACAAGAAAGTTCAGGTCCTATCCTTCCTAGTCTCATTATCTAATCCTGTTCTTCAGTTTTGATTAGTTTTGATGTAGTATATGCATGAGCTTTTTCATGGTTTCAGTGTGATGTGTAATTAGTCATGTGCTCATGTGATGTATGGAGCTGATTAATTATGGTGTTTGTTTATGGTTTATGGATTAGTATGGTGGTTGATTATTCTTCGGGATGTATATGCAGAGAAGGTCAACATGGCATAACAGGAAGATTTTAAGCACACAGCATCTTGTTCAGTTAAATATTCAGTCTGGTCTGCAGCTGATTTTATTATGGTATTAGTTTGTGGATTAGCATGATGTTAATTAGTCAGGTTGTATATGCAGAGAAGGTCAACAGGCATAACAAAAAGAAAATTCAGAACAAACTCTCACACACACAAACACACACCATCTTGTTCAGTTTGATCTGCAGCTGATTAAATATGTCATTGAAATTAGCATGATGTTAATTGGTCAGGTTACATATATGCATAGTCAAACAAGCATAACAAAACCATTTATGCAGAACAAACTCATGCCCACACCATCTTATTCAGAGATGGGAAAAGGCTCACACAAACACTCATCATCACCATCCACAAAAAAATACTTCACTTTGTAGTGGACTAGACTAGATTAGTGCATTGTTCATCATCTTCTTTTAGGTGTTGACAAATAGGTGAGGGCTCACACTGACCACCCTTATGTGATCATCATGATGATGGTGGTGGTGGCATCAGCAAAGCTCTCTTTTCTGAATTTTTCTTTCAGGTTAGTGGACATTCTTCTGTTCCTCCTCCAATTTCTTTTACATCCTACGATTAACTAGCTGTTAGAGCTGCACTGCACAGGGTTCCAGGTAGCCGAAATGATGAGCAAGGCTGCAACTTTGAGGATGCAGTGTGTGTGGGGAGACAGAATGGAGGCTGCGACCTGAATTTTTACAGACACCGATGTAATGTACTTTTCCTCCCCCCTCTGAAAAGTTCAGCACTGAATTTTAGTTAGCCCCGTGCGAGTTCATCTGCATGCTTGCTTACTCCCCTGATTACTTTATCATTGCAATAGCTATCAGGTTAATTCTTGTGTTTGTTTATCTGCTCGGTGCTAGTAAGTAGCTTTTTTTATAAAAAAAAAACTTTACTGATCAGTCGATGCTCCTGCATGCATGCTGCTGTTGGTTAAAATTTGAGAGCTACCCTGACAAATCATTCAGGCCAAAATGGCATCAACTTTAGAGTAACAGCAAGAACAGGTTTTGTCAGGCAGCCATCAGACATCAGAGATGACAATTGCTGTCTGTTACTATCACTTATTAACAGCAAGCATCATCTAATCCTGGAAAATTTCTGATGAGAGCTTGAAATGGATAAAACCAGGTTGCAAACTTGAAACTTTTCTGAAAAAGAATCATCTAGTTCTAACCATGAATCTAGAAACAGAATAGAACAGATCAACAGAACCCCCTTCTTTTTTCAGTACAGAGTATGCTTTTGAGATGCACAAGAACACTCTCTGCTACTCTGACTACTGATTATACTGCATTGTGTGTGTCACCACAGATCAATTTGCTTTTCCTGAAGAAAACAATCGATGAGCTGTCCTGAAAATCATGGAGTAATTGGAAGAACAGAGGCTAAAACCTCCTGACAAAAGTGTCTTTTCTCACCATGGGTGAGAGCTTGCTCCCTCTGTCTTTCGCACTTTCTCCTCTACCTACAAAGCTTCTACTGTTCCAATTCCTCACCTTTTACTAATCTTTTATCCACAAAAGATGCACACTAACATTACTATTACTAATTTACTACTACTGCTGCTAAATTTTAGGTTTGCATTGAGCTACTAATCAGTGAGTGTACTTGTTAATTCTAAAGGCACTAGTAACAATCATAACAATAGTGAGTAGAGTAGTAGTGAACTAGTGATTGTTAATGGTAAAATAGTGATTGATAATAAATTAACAACAATAATTATCCTTGCAAAAAAGCCATTGCAGTAGGAAGAAGACTGAAAGAAAGAAAGAAAAGAAAGCCGAGAAAGCAGGAGTGCTTCTCTCTCTCTAGATGTGGGGCCCACCTCGCCGTACGGATGCGCCTCCCTGCGCCGGCAAAGCGTGCGCATTGTCTTGTCCCTTGGACTATCATCCATCACCCTTTGCTTAGGCTTTCTTATTAGTGCACTAATCACTTAAAAAATGATCTCTTCTTCTTTTCAAGTCTCATTTATTGTAAGCAATTCATCCCTGCACAATACAGCTCTCTTCCTCAGCTCTTGAAGCTGTGGACTTAGCTCCATCGTTTGCTTTTCAGCTTTTTTTTTTTCGCTGGGACGACGAAGAATACCGACCTATGTATATTAAAGCTTTTCAGCTTATCAACCGCAACTAAAATTTAAATTTGAAAACTTGATTTTAGGTTGATTTTGATGATTTTTTCATCGTAGTTTATTTTTCAGCATTGATTTTTAAGTTGCAAAGAACGTATACATGAAGGTTTTATGAACAGCTTTTTTTTTTATCGCTAATAGGTATTACGTCTTATAGTCAGCTTTTTGCTGCAATGGCACACTAGTAGCATCAGTGTGGAGTAATTTGGTCAGTGAAGCAAAATTAATTAAGCACCGGTGATTAAACTATGCAGACCCCCACATAGTTTGTGCTTGTGTCAGGATCAGAGTTCAGACATGCATGCTTAGCTGATGCTTCCTCTCAAAGGGATGTGTCTGCATCATCAGGCTTTGCTTCTCCTCTTTTCTCTGCTTGCTTGGTTTTCCTGCAACGCAAACATATACCACAGCAACTGCTGTTAACAACAAACAATAGTGCTCTGATTTGTCAGGATGGGCCAACAATGAGACAAGAACCTGCCCTTCTTATCTCCCTCCTCAAAGATATGTTGTGTTCTTGGATGCATCCATTTGGATAGATATTAGATCCCTGCATACATATGCATATATGCAGGCATTGCAAAGGGAAATTATCATATGTTGCAATGCTGTGGCAATAATTCATTGTACAGGAGGACACTCATCTCATCTCATCTCACCCCTCATCATCATCATCAGGTACATTTCACAGATGGAAATGCACCTTTGCTTGTTTTCAGTGACAACACTGACAGCTCCATCTTACTAGGTACTACTGCTCCAGTTAGTTGCAACCTGACTTGCGCATACATTTCAAAAGAAAAAAAAGAAGAACTAAACTGATTCATTCAGTAAAGAATTGCACAACTGCACAAGGCATTGATAGATGGTACTACTCCTACATGTGTGCAATGCATTTGCCTGCATTTGTGCAATGATCATGCATGCTAACTTGTTTAGTGTGTTAAGCATTACATCCATCACACACAAAGTGCCACTGCTTCAACTTTGAAATGTACTAAAAAAAACTTTGAAATGTACGACTACTCCTCCTTGTGGGGGCCCACACAAGAGAGAATAGAGAAGAAGATTAAACTAGAGTCCTGCAGGGTTGTCTGCTCTGGGAGGGGCACCTCATGCAAACTGACTAGTGCCATTGCCCCAGGCCTCTGGGCCTCTTGCTTGGCATGCCAAAAAGGAGGAGGGTCCAAGGTAAAAATATACCCTCTACCTAGTGTGTCTAGTGACCATTGCCAGTGTTTATAAATCACCACCTCCCCTGTAACTCCCATTTCCAGCTTCACACATTCACCAGCCTCACTCTCACAACTCATACTCCTCCTTCTGAAATCTGAACCTATCTTGTTTGTCCTCTGGAAGTTGAGTAGAGGAAGAGAGGAACAGACAACAGAAACAAGCAAGCATCTTGGTGGTTGTTTTGGATACATATACAAGGTTAGTTAGTTGGTTAGTTACTTTTTGTTTGTGGTAACATTTGCATCCTTGTCTGAAATGTTGTTTGTGTCCCTCATTGATTGTTCTGGTGACAACATCATGTTTCTTGATCTGAGCTCCTGCTCTCAAAGTTCAGTTTTTTCTGTTCATCTTGCTACTAGCTCTTTTGATGTAATTTATCATTTCTGAAGTCTGAACCATTAGGATCAATGAAAATGAAGTTTTTTTTTTCGAAAGTACTTAATGGTATCTTTGCTTCACATTTCAGCAGGGTGCAAGTGCAAGAATTGGTGATCTGAATCCTGAATCAAAGTTGAGGGAATCACTAGGATCAATCAATCAATTCCAAGAGGCTTAGCTGAAGCAGATGATGAGGATGGACAAGCTTGTGAGGCAATGTGACATGGAGGTGATGAAGATGGCCATGCTCAAGCATGAGGAGACCTTCAGGCAGCAGGTAAATCTCACTGAAATTAATCCTATCAACTACTTACTAGTTAATTACTGGCCATTGCAGATTTCTTGAATCCTACATATATATGAACTACTTCTGATTAAGTTTCAATTAATTAATCAGGTTCATGAGCTGCATCGTCTCTACCGAATTCAGAGGCAGCTGATGAGCGACCTGACCATGGCCGAGCTGAGCTCCGGCCACCGCCGCCGGCAGCCTCGCCGGAGCAGCAAGCAACCTCGCCGCGCGCTGAACCTGCAACTCCCCGCCGACGAGTACATCGTCAGCGCCGACGCCGCCGCCGCCGCCGACGACGACGACGACACGGCCGAGCTGGACCTCACTCTCGCCGTCGGCGGCGGCCGCACCTCCCGCAAGTGCAACACCGCCATTGCCGCCGCCGCCGCCGCCGGTGGCTCCTCCCCCTTCGCCTCCGACTGCTCCGGCAGCGGCCTCTCGTCGTCGCCGTCGTCGGCCGAGTACTCCGACGGCGCCGCCATGTTCGTCCACGCGCCGCCCATGCCGCCGCCGTGCCAGCGTGCAATGGCGTTCGACCTCGCCATGGGCGACGCCATGAAGCAGCAGCAGTCGCCATGGCTGGTGCAGTGCCAGTATCTCAGCCTCAGGATGACATGAACAACAAGCTCAAGCTGTCCATGATCACACTGTGCTACTGCTACTACTCTAGCTTAATTATCTTGTGTTTGTAGAAGAAGAAGAGAAGAACAAGAAGAAGAAGCTAGGCAGTACTAGCTTAATCATTTCCTCTCCCACTGTTAATTAATCAATTATTTGTTCTAGCTAGGTGATCAGTGCAGTTTGGGCAAGGGGGGTTAAGTCCTAATCCTGAATTCCTGATCCCAAAGTGTCCATTGATCATCATTTGATCGATCTTGGCTAATTAATGAGTGCATGCTGATTGATCTGTGTCCATTCCTACTAATTAGCTAAGTACGGAGTACTCTAGATCATGGCATGTTCATGATTTGCAATGCAATATTGGAGCATTATTGATTGCACAGTTGCATGCATGCATGGATGAATGAATGAATGCAAAGGTAACCTGGAAAAAGGGGTTGCAGTGAAAAGGTAAATAATCAGGCAGTGAAACTGAGGGAGTAGTAGAAAGAAAGCATAGGTAGCTACTACATGGAAATTGAAGTGAAAAGAGGTTGCATTCTTTGCAGTGCAAAAGGTTGCAGCTGATGGCCAGTAGGCATGCTGTCTCCAGAAGTTCAGATCAGTTCAGAATTTAAATCTGAATGATTTTTTTTAAAAAAGAAGAATTAAGAGAAATAGAACAAATGGCGCTACTAGGGAAAAAAAAGGGAGATTCCTTTTCTTTATCTATGATGATTGACTCTTGAAGGGAACATTCTGCATGCCAACAAGATAGAGTTTCAGGCAAGAAAAGGGGATCATTGCAACTAAAAAACAACACCCAAAAAAAAAGTTTCAGAAGATGCAAATGGATAAAATGAAACTGTTGTCACACGTTGTTGCTTTGGCTTCAGTAATTCAAGACCAAGATATCTTTGAAAGCTGTGGACAAGAGGATAAAATTAAAATAGTTGACCTGTACTAGATACATAATATCTGGATTCATTTGTCTTTCTTTATGGAATAGATTCATCCATCTTTTGCAAAAACAAGTCATCAGAGGCAAACAAAATAATTCTTTAAAGGGAGAAATTGCAAGGAATGTTCAGAAATTGTGGAAGCATTTGCAAAGAAGTTTCAAAGGAGAGTAGTAAGGAGCAGGCAACCACTACCTGAAGAAATATCTCAAGTGATTAATACAGACAAGTGCAAGTGTGCAACTAGCAGGTGATCCATCGTTATCTTGAATCGAACACAAACCAAATTTAAACAAAGAAAAAATATATATAATCAACGATTCCTTGTACCGAAATCCTGAATCTGACAGAGGGGCACCAGAAGACAATGTTGTGCAGTACGTATGTGAAAATCCCCGGCATGATTCCCGGCTGCATCCCAATAAGAAAACCGTGACAGCAGCAGCCAGCAGCTAGCTACCGATCGATCGATGGCGATCGATAGCTATAGATATCTCGATATCTATGAAAAATATTGCAATGAATGGCCATGGAATGGAACAAAATATCGTACTGCAATTATCAGTTAGTAGCTGCTAGCCTGCTACCCAGTACATGTACTGTATTTCTGTCTCTCTCTCTCTCTCTCTCTCTTTCTCAGTCTGTTCTGAGTTCGATGCATTAAAAAGAAACAAAACTAAACAGTAGTGTTGGTGCTATTTTCTCCATCACTATAATTTATAGCGGCTGGAAGAGCTATAAACTATCTTGATTAATCCGATGTATGACATGTACTACTACTAGGTATTTACTCCTTCCGTATTTTAATGTACCTCCGTATTTTAATGTACGACGCCGTTGATTTTTTTGATAAACGTTTGACCTTTTGTCTTATTAAAAAAAATTATGTAATTATAATTTATTTTATTGTGACTTGATTTATCATCAAATTTTCTTTAAACTTGACATAAGTATTTTTACATTTGTACAAAATTTTTAAATAAAACGTGTGGTCAAACGTTAGTAAAAAAATCAACAGCGTCATACATTGAAATACGGAGGGAGTAGCTTCATCCACAGTATGCTCATTGTCTGATCAACCAGAGCACAAGCAGGAACTGTGTTGGCACTTTTCTGTTCATGTGCAGATACCTCGTGGAAGAACATGCCACCTCAAAGAGGCAAAGACAATCCTTCGTGAATTTTGTGGACTGTAATGTGTAACGTGATGTAGGGCCATTTTTATAGCAGTGCCAAAATCTAGATAAATTTTAATATTATTACTTTTTCTTTTTAGTAAGATAGAGCTCATATGAAATACTCCGTATGTTTGGTTCTCTACCAGTATGCTTGATATGGTGAAGAAAGTTTCAGTGTTGTGAAATTGAGCACTGTGGCATTACAAATGACTTGGCTCCAATCCAAACCAGTCACACTAATACTAGTAGTTTAGTTGCCAAATACTACTACTAATTGGTAGTAAGACATATTTTGGTATCAATCAAAGGCTATACACTTTGATACCAACCAGATGGAACAATCAAAGAAGGTGATTTGTTTTTTCAGACAAAAATCATGAAGATGTATTGCCAAAAAAGAAAAGAAAAGAAAATCTATGATTTCATTCTGCAGCATTCAGATTTACCCTAGGCCCAGCCCAACTACATGCTACGCGAGGAATTGTAGCCCATGGACCGCACTAATTGCCGGGCCTAGCCCATGACAGACACAAAAAGGAAAAGCCCAAGAGGTCGTGTTCGTAAGACGACGTGAGCACGACGTCACGTCTCACTCACCTTGACCTCCCCCCTTTTTTTTTTACTTTCTACCTTCCACTAATTAAAACCTCCGTTGATTTGGGGTGCATCGTAACTGTCGGACTCGAGTGGTGTGAACGACAGTGGGAGAGGATAAAAAGTGAATATTCTCGTGGAAATTCTAGATCATGTTTTTACCCAACTTTTTTCCCATTAATTTGCTTTTCATAAACGTCATAGCAAAAGATACTAGCATTATATATTACATACGTCGTAAACTATAATAGACTTTTTAGAAACACAAAACAAATGTGGACATTTATAATGCATATAGATCAGAGCATGTATAACAGTATTTAATAACGATCTCTCTTTATTGTCAGATGTGAACGACACAAAAGAGAATGCGAGAGGATAAAAAGTGAATATTCTTGTGGAAATTCTAGATCATGTTTTTACCTCTCTTTTTTCCCATTAATTTACTTTTCATAAAGGTCATAGCAAAAGATACCAGCATTACATATTACATTCGTCCTTTTTAGAAACACAAAACAAACGACGACATTCATAACGCATATAGATCAGAGCATGGTACAACGGTGTTTAATAATGGGCTCTCTTCTTTTTTATGCAAGCAAATTTGGTGTCGTGGAAGAGGAAGATGAAAGGAAAGGGAAACATGATTGATACACATGATAACGACTCAAAGTAGATTCTTAGTATTTATTAAAAGAAATTTTATTGCATGTGTGGACAAAAGAAAAAAATGGTAATAAAAAATATTTTGGTACATTAATGTTTGAGAGTTATTCCTGTCTTTACTATTGTAGAACATAGTATGTATTCCCTCCGTATTTTATTGTATGACACCGTTGACTTTTAACCAACGTTTGACCATTCGTCTTATTCAAATTTTTTGTGCAAATATGAAAATATTTATGTCATGCTTAACGAACATTTGATGATAAATTAAGTCACAATAAAATAAATGATAATTACATAAATTTTTTGAATAAGACGAATGGTCAACATTCGTAAAAAAGTCAACGGCGATATATTAAAGTACGGGGGAAGTATTAACTAAGAGCTTACACCAGGCTCTATATTTGTACATGTCTAGCAAATTTTCATATATACAGGCAAAGACAATGGTATCATTGTTATCACTGACACATCCGCGAAGATAATGGTTATAAAGATAGAAGGTGAATATTTTCTAGACCATGGTCTTAAATAAAAAAGAAGTATGCGACCTTAGCATGCTTGCATATCATAATATCACGGTGGGATATGCAAATTCAACTACTCAATCTACTTTGAGTCTTTGACTAATAGACCTATTAAGTCGCTGGAGGTTTTTTTTAATTAAAGATAAATGCTACTAGTATCAAAGGTCAGGCTATCAACAATTTTGTTGTCATTATTGACTCGAGAGAAGCAAAGGAAAAATGCTGCCGTATCGATGGTATTTTTTGCAGTCAACCTCGATTTCATCGATCATCGGATCGGGAAAAAGGAAAGAAGTAAAGACTGCTCTTTTTATTTTCGTTTGGAGTCATTCTTTCCCTATGTGTAATTTGTTCATTTTTAAGGGTCTTTCTATAAATCGTATCGTATGTCTATCTAATCTCATCGCTCGTTCTATGAGAAATGTGATTTTCGCTGATGTATGTTATACTATGTAATCTTTTATATTGGATAAATGCATGAGTTTAAAAGGAAAGAGAAGCAAGAAAAAATGAATGCTGCCGTACAGTACAGGTGCCACTGCCACGTGTGTCGGTGATCCGGACAAAATCAGTTGCAACAAACGCCACGTGTACAACGATGTGTGGCACGTGTCACTGACGAGTGGGCCCAACCGCGGTGATAGCGTGACACTAGTCCATCACCGCCTTTTTTTTATTAGTGCCTGGCTCAGCGATTAGGGCCATTCTGACACTTGTTTAAACTGTGCTAATTAACTCCTTGCTAATGACGTTCTTGGTAGTAAATCACGTCAAATTCTTGGACGGTCAGCGTACTTCGCATTCACGCGTCTCTCGTGTTGATTTTTTTTTTTTTTACAACTGAAACTGATGTAGCGACAGTAAACTGTGGAAGAAACGGAGTGTCAGGTTCACATATGGAGGGAGTAATTAATTACTCCATCCATTTCAGGTTATAAGATGTTTTGATTTTATCAAAATCAAACTGTTTTAAATTTGACTAAGTTCATAGACAAATATATTAATATTTATAATACTAAATTAGTTTCATCGAATCCATAATTAAATATATTTTTATAATAAATTTATTTTGGATTAAAAATGTTACTACTTTTTTCTACAAACTTGGTCAAACTTAAAACAGTTTGACTTTAACTAAAATAAAAAACGTCTTATAGCCTGAAACAGAGGGAGTTGTTGTTTTATACGTACTACTCAAATTATGCCATGTTGCTGTAATCTCACTTGATAGTTACTCAAAGTTTGGCCATATGCTTAGCTAATACACTACTTTAAGCTGATCTTTATAATACTCGATGTACATTTGGCAACATTTAATTTGGTCTTCCAGAGTTGGTTCTGGATTAATGACCTTGCAGGTCACCAAAAGGCGCACTAATTTTCATCATGTCTAAAGGGATCAACTTGGAGATATGGCCATCATCAAGCCCCCACATATGATCCACGCATAATAAAATTGTTCTACATTCCAATCATTTTCATTCAGATTTAGTTCCATTCTGATTCTGATTTAGTTTGCTTAAGTATATTTAGAAAGCTAAATATGGAGGCATGTCGACACTATTACTCCCCCGTTCAAAAAAAATCAACTATAATATATGGAGTAGTATAAATTTGGATATATATATATATGTTCAATGTTGTATTAGAATATGTTATTTTTAGTTCGAGATATATTTTTTATAGGACAGAAGAAGTATATGTCTCAAATAACCGTTTCTTCACTTAAATAGTGTGAAAAGATTGCGTTTTTAAAAGATTGCATTTTTTTTCCTCTCCTGTTTTGTCCCCTTGATATTATGTCGTTTTCATCAGCAGTTTATCACGCTTCTAGCTTCATTTAAGCCGTCCAAAACCCTTAACTGCGATGGCGCACAACGCAACAAATCATCTTTTCGAGGATTTTGCGAAGAATCGATACAAAAGCAACGTTGACGTGAGCGACAAAATTCAGAAACTTTCAGAGGAAAAAAAGAGGAAAGGTTTCAACTTTCAAGAGGTGGTAGTAGTAGTGAGATATCTGAAGAAAAGTGCAGAGAAAAAAAGAAGCAGCCGCTATAAAAGTTTGAGAGAAACAGCTGAAGCTGCAATATTTCGCGACATCTTCTCCTCCTCCTCTTCTTGTTCTTCTCCATGCCGATCGCCTCCAAGCTCGTCTACTTCCAGCGCCGCCGCCCATCGCCGGCGCCGCCGGAGCCGGAGCCGGAGCCTCCCGACCCTCGCCGCAGGCCCTGCCGAGCCGGAGCCTCCGCCGCACGCCGCCGAAAGCCGGTGAGCTAGCTTTCTGCCGTTTCTTGGCTAAGGCAGCGAGCTTTTTATTATTATTATTTTTTATTTATTTTTACGGCTTCTCGAGTGAGGAGAAGTTTTCGGAGGAGGATTTCTTCTCCAGTGCTTAGTTGGATTTCAGCTTAGGAGTAGCTAGTGAGAATCATGGTGTGGTTCATGGTTTTGTGGCGTTGTGGCCAAGTGCTGGCGATTTGGGTGAGGTTCCAAAGAAAGTAAGAGACGATTTTAGAAGGGAGGGTTTAGATTGAGATTTGATTGCTGATTTGGAAGGGGAAATGGATGGTTTTAGCGATTTTCCTAGGAAGGAGACACCAGGGGAGTTCCAATCTGGTACTTGGATCAGCAATCAGCTTGTAAGAACTAAAGAAGTGGATAGTTTCATCTTTTGTTTTATAGGGCTCACCCCGGTGAAGATTTGTGTTGGAAGCTTTGGTAGAGTGATTAGTTGTGGTCAGTTGAGATGAACTGAGGTGTGCATCAGTGAATCAGATCATCTGCACTTTCATATGCATGCCCTTGTCAGATCTATGGCAAGTTAGCAAACAAATGTTTGGATCTCATAGAAAATAAAAATTAAAAATGTCAAGTCTGGTTCTCGCAAAATCTGAGTTAGTATGTGTTAGTAAATTTGGTCGTTGATGAGATCTATGATTATGGGTGTAATGATGGGTTCGGTGTTCTTTTATTCTTCAAGAAACATTAATGTGTTTGCTGGTGTTCTGGGGAATTCAGCTGGTACAGTGGTACTAGTAGAAAGTTAGTTTGACAATCCTTTTCAATATGTGCTGTAACTCGTGAAGGGTATTTACTATAACCATGATAAGAAGGTACTAGTAGCATATACTACCGAAATATTTTTCAGAGAGGAGGTTCAACTGATTTCAATGTAGATTTATGGTTAAATGACAAAGACAGTTCTTTGGTTTGTAGCTCAAATTTAGTAGCCTAATTAAGCCTGTAGTACTTTACATTCATACTACTAATTAGATGTTAATTGCTGGTAAACTGCTATTTCAAAACCTTTTATGGAAATTCCCATTGTTTAGTAGCAATCATTTCTGACTAACTAATGCTTGTCTTGTTCCATTTGCGCCGAAATTATGGACTAGATTTCCCATTACTAAACAGATAGAATCTGAACATAGTTCTAGTGTTTTAGCAGGTTAAGTATCAGCCCTCGTAGTAGCCTGCTGAGCCAGTAATTTCAGTATCATCTGTTGGCTATTGCAGTGTGCTAGTTTTGTGGTGTGCAGACAACTGTGAAGTGTGCTCATGCACCAAATAATCATATGGACACTAACCCTTTTTACTGAACACTATTGCTTTCATGTGCCCCTTGCTTATCTGCACTCTTTCTTAGTACGCAACAATATCATTCACGGCAGAAATAAGTATGGTTATCCATGTTTCTTCATGTATTGATGATTGTTGTGAAATCTTGTTCAGTAATTATCCACTGTTTCTAACATTTGTCATTGATGAAACTAGGGTCAGGAGCATGTTCCAGGAAGCAAAAGAGATACCGCAAAGGGTGTCGCATCTGCTGGAAACATAACAGGACAATCAGGCAGCACGGGCTCCAGCTCAAGGCTAAACCGCAGCGTATCAGATCATGGCCGGCTTCCTGATTCTGTTCAGCAGGCTAGGGAAAGGCTACTTCAGAGGCTTAACAGCGTGGACTTATCAGGAAGAAGGTCCGCATCAACTTTTTTTGCACTCCCTCCTCCAGCTTAGAACTTAAGCTACTGAGAATCTACATTTACAAATTATATCCCATTGTTGCAGGCAAAATACATCGTTGTCATCAGAAACCATTCATGGTGGAGTAGCCCTGGGCGTCTCCACCACCGCAGATAGCATATTCAGCAGTCTAACCAGTTGCTTCCACACTGACGTGTCGATCGCTCCCTGCAAACTCCAAGAGAGCACAGCTGAAACCTTCAACACCGCAGATAAGCATACGTTTATCGCGCATTGTTCTGAACCGGCTCCTACACAAGAAGTAGCAAGCTGCAGAATAACAGATGATGACGAACTCGCGGGACCTTCAACGGAGTGCTCTATATGCCTGGAGAGATGTGGGGACGCAGATGGGCTCCTCGAGCTGCGGTGCAAGCACATCTTCCACTCGGCCTGCCTCGAGCGATGGCTGCGCTCTCGCAGCGACTGCCCCTACTGCAGGGCCAGCGTGCTCCTAACAGCAGAAGGATGAGAATTTGAGGATGAAACTAAACCCAGCTCTGTAGAACCTCTCTTAAGCCCTTAACTTTGTCACTGCTCACATGCTCTTCTTCCAGTACTAAGTTTTTTTTCCCCTTTGCTGATGAGGCTGTGAAATCTGTGATACTTTTGTCACTGTGTGAGGCTTCAGATCAAAGTTAGCATCTTACTGTACCATGTGTCTTGAACCTGACTGGGTTGTTTGCAACTGGATCATGCTCTCTCCATGCATATAGAATGAGAGCTGAGCTGCTACCTGTTTTTCCATGGAAGCTTTTGTTTGCTCTTCCATGTTGTGCAATCTGAAAGTGAGTGATTGCTTTTGCTCTCGTCTTGCTGATGCTAATCCAGCTGAGCACTGCAGTTTGTTATGTGTCGCGTTCATTCGTTTTTGTTCCTTCTGCAAGTATGTTGTTCGTCAACTGGAAAATTGGAATTCAGACTTCAGACTTTCAGAGGCAGCATCGATACTTGACGAAATTCAGTGAGCAAAGATCTCTGTCCTGATCACACAAGTCACCTTCTCAACGGACTTTCTATATAACCTATTCGACATCTCTATCACCCGTACTTGTCTCCAGATTCTGTAGATAAGTATAAATACACAGTACATACAAGACCGTACACACGTAGAATACAAAAAATATATATATAATGCAAACCTTAATGTAAACATGAAAACTACCGTACAATAAAAAAAAAGAATGCCCAACACTTATCCACGTCATCCTAAGTACGTGAACATATCCTATGGATACAATCTTTCCATATACACCCCGTACAAACCAACTAGCAAATGTCATAGAAAATTCAGAAAAAAAATTAGATACATACAGCTAAACGTTTCATATATTCTAGAAAATTCCCCATAAGTACCTATCTGTTTCATATTATAAAATTATTTTGATATTTTTCTCAGTTAAACGTTTGACAAAATTAAATATAATAACACTTTCGACATAAAAGAAATATATTTTCAAAATAGATTAAATATAAGTAGTTGTTAATGTAACTAATTTAGTATCGTAGATGTTGCTAATTTGTCTATAAATTGGATCAAACTTAAGTAAATTTGACTATAAAAAAGTCAAAATAGCGAAGGGAGTGGAGTATAATTTTTACTTTTACTCATGGTTAAAAAATTTCATTCAGAATGACATAGGCAGTGTTTAGTTCCCTTTCCCTTCCAACTTCCTAAAATTCCATCGGATCAAATGTTTAGACACATGTATAGAGCATTAAATGTGGAAAAAAATAATTACACAGTTTGCATGTAATTTGCGAGACGAATCTTTTGAGCCTAATTACACCATGATTTGATAATGTGGTGCTACAGTAAACATTTGCTAATCCCAGATTTATTAGGCTTAATAAATTCGTTTCGCAGTTTACAGGCGGAATCTGTAATTTATGTTTAATACTCCCTCCGCCCCATAATATAAGGGATTTTGAGTTTTTACTTGTATTGTTTGACCAGTCGTCTTATTGAAAATTTTTTAGAATTATTATTTATTTTTTGACTTACTTTATTATCTAAAGTACTTTAAGCACACCTTTTTATTTTTTATATTTGTACAAATTTTTCGAATATGACGAGTGGTTAAACAGTGCATGTAAAAACTTAAAATCTCTTATAATATAGGACAAATGAAGTACTTTAAATGTGTGTCCGTATAGTTAAAAAAATTTTGGCACACGATCTAAACACGGCAGTGGTGTAGGGAGCTGGGTACGTGTACACTGTACTTGCTGCCTAGCTTGACCGGCGGCGACGTGGCCGGTCAACCCGACCGCCACGGCGACTCGTCTTCCCCACTCCACGTGGGCCCCACCACCCGGATGGCCGGTGCGTTGACCGGTCAGTCTCCCTGGGCCCCACAATCCACACGGTCGTGGCGATACGACAACGTGGGCCGTCCACGTGTCCTATCGAGAGCCAATCGGACGGTCAATCGTCGTCTCAAGCCTCTTAATCGGGCGCCTCCTCGTTAAAAAAACAGAAAAAAAGGGAAAAAAAAAGCGAAGCTTTTCGAGCTCCTAACAATAGGAGCAAAGAGACAGCAAAGACAGCGCAGTTTTGGTGCGAATTTGGGAGGAAATTCGGTGGGAATTTTCGGGAGGAGGAGGAGAAGAGAGGGAACGCGGCGATCTTTGCGGCGACGATGCTGCTGCGGTGGCTGGCGCGGCCGGCGGAGAGGTGCCTGGGGCGAGGCGGCGGCGGCGGCGGAGGAGGAGGGGGAGGTGGGGATGGGCTGCTGTGGCACGCGGAGCTGAAGCCGCACGCGAGCGGGGAGTACTCCATCGCGGTGGCGCAGGCGAACGAGGAGCTGGAGGACCAGGGGCAGGTGGTGACCTCGCCGGCGGCGACCTTCGTCGGCGTCTACGACGGCCACGGTGGCCCCGAGGCGTCCCGCTTCATCTCCTCCCGCCTCTTCCCTCACCTCCACAGTTTAGTGCCTCAATAACAAGATTATTTTCGCTTTGTTATTAATGTGTGAATTTGCTTTGGAATAGAACCAATCAGTTCGTAATAATGTATTGGTAGGTTTAAGAATTTTCATTTCTGACAAAAAATAATGCGTTCTTTTTGTTTGGCGTAATATTTATTTTTTCTTTCCTTATATGAGTTTGCTTAACTTGAGCGTTCAGTTTTCCGCGTCTGTTTTAGTCAGGTTTAGCGTAGAATTCGGTGGATTTGATTACTTAATTAATGTAGTTTTTACTCCTCTTTGTGTAGTTGGCATTTAATAACCTGTTTGTCGAAGTAACAATCCTTTGTTTTGTCCAGTTCTATTGATACCTTGACAGTGTTCTACTGTGATGATTATCCATTTTTTGCTTCATATGCCATTTGCTCATTTAGAACTTTGCATATGCTTTATCTTTTGATAGCTCCAGCAGGTACTTGGTAGACTCTAGATTGTGTCGTCTATTACTGATGAGATGAATTTTGTGGTTTGGTACTACTTATTCTGACCGAAGATGTCATCATAATTCAATCAAGTTATGTGCTCACCATTAAGATGTACTGACGATGCCATGCTCTGAATTAATTGGATCAGGGTTTGCATCTGAGCAAGGTGGCATGTCCACCGATGCAATCAAGAGGGCATTCCATGCCACGGAGGAGGAGTTCTTGCACATGGTCAAGCGATCCTGGCTCAAGCAGCCACAGATTGCCTCGGTTGGTTCATGCTGCCTCGTTGGAGCAATCACCGATAACGTTCTATATGTCGCCAATTTAGGGGACTCGAGGGCTGTCCTTGGCCGTAGGGGGCCTGATGGCAGGGAGGTAGTGGCCGAGAGACTATCCAATGACCACAATGTTGCAGAGGAGGAGGTCAGAAAGGAGCTCACTGAGCAGCATCCTGATGATTCACGTATAGTCATCTATACCCGAGGAGTTTGGAGGATTAAGGGCATCATTCAGGTATGTACCATTCAACCCTGTTAGTCGGTATATTTGTCGTATGTGGCATACTATTTGGAGTCATGTGTAGCACCGCCAAGTGATCTGGATTGTACTATTAAGCTTCATGCAGAAGCTAAGGCGCAACAAACATGTTGCAGGTTTCTGATGTTAAGTTTCAGAAACATAGTAATTCAAATTTACCTCCTGTTATTTCAGATGATTATGAACAAGCAAAACATAAGTGAGACCAGATACTAGTTTTAAGGGAATATA
Source organism: Oryza meridionalis (assembly GCA_000338895.3). NCBI lineage: Eukaryota > Viridiplantae > Streptophyta > Magnoliopsida > Poales > Poaceae > Oryza > Oryza meridionalis. The sequence goes on from CM002535.2 coordinate 22,159,822, forward strand.
ATGAAATTTGATTTAGCTGTTTATCATCGCAACTCATAATAGCTGCTTTTAAGTCCACCCTGAAATTGATGGGCAATCCAAAGTTCTAGCAAAGTTACATATTTATGTCCTTGCATCTCATTTGCTGGCTTTATACCGTGATGTGCAGAATTTGTTACTCGGATAAAGGCAATATTCCTCTTTCCTAGATAAAATTCGGACGTCACTTTCATTTCATGTTCAATGTACATTGATGCATCTGTTCTCGAAATCGTGACATAGATTGTAATATTCTTTTGTAAAGCACTTCTTGCATCCGAGAAAAACATAGGAATATATCCTGTTCTAAAAAGCCAGTATGTAGGATTGCTTGTGCAGTGTGGCTAACCCTTATGCTAAGCCATGCTCGTGTAAAGTTTCTCCTTTTTGTATTTTCTTAAGCCTCACGGTAATCGATCTTGCGGAATATTAGATTACATAAAAAGAATGACACTGGTTACTTGCATCCATAATCATCAGTATGCTTTACCACGTTTCCCAAAACTTTCAACAGTTACACTCACTATCTGCTTTCTTGCATCTGAGATGTGAGATGCTGTTTAACATATGGACACTGTTTGTTTCATTCTCAGGTTTCCAGATCAATTGGAGATGTATACCTGAAGAAGCCTGAATTTGCTAGAGACCCTATATTCCGGCAATATGTTTGTTCCATTCCATTGAAGCGACCTGTCATGACGGCTGAACCATCGATCAAAGAACATCAGTTGAGGCAGCAAGACTTATTCTTGATATTTGCATCGGATGGTCTGTGGGAGCAGCTAACTGATAAAGCAGCGGTTGATATCGTCTTCAAGAATCCCAGAGCAGTAAGCTATGGTTTACTCCAATCTCACGACTAACTGTATATACAAAATCTGATGCATTTGTGTGAACTTGTGTTTGATAGGGGATAGCGAAGCGATTGGTGCGAGCAGCGCTGACTGAAGCGGCAAGGAAACGAGAGATGAGATACACTGACATCAAACATATAGAGAGAGGCAGCAGGCGGAATTTCCACGACGATATCACAGTCGTGGTGGTCTATCTTGACCATCACAAGCATGGTGTGCGGCCTAATTTGGGTAACAGAAACAGCTTCAGGTTCACCAATGCGCCGGTGGACATCTTCTCCGGCAGCTCAGATTATGTGGATCACCACCCTCTCAGGCTGAATCTTGCAATGGATGGTGCAGTGGGTTAGGTTTGTGTTTTGCATAAAAAACAAATATAGTCAAAAGAAAAGTGACAGAAAGGGATGAATTCTCTTTTCTGTCACATAGATTGAGCCAAACACAACTTTCACCAGGATATCAAAATATGGGATGCATTTAGAGGTTTGAGGTTTTGCTTTTCATTTTGTACATAGTGGGTTTGTATAAAGTTGCCCTAGACTCCAAACGAATGTCTCTTCTCCAAGCAAGTTGATGTTTCTGGAGAAAGAGTCTCATTCCTTTTGGAGATTATTGTGGCCTTGTGGGGGATCAATCATCAAAGACTGATCCTCAAAACAGAAAAAGGAAAATCTAAAGATTGTTCCTAAATCCTCATGGATCCTTTGCATATCTAACAAGCTAAGGATTGTTTTTTCTTTGATCCTGAAGATGTGTAGAACACTGAATGGATTCAAGATTCCAAAAATATATATATATACAACCTGAGATTGCTTGGCTTTTGTGTGTGTGTGTGTGTGTTGTGTGCAGTAGCAGTAGCATGGGGCTTGTCAGTTGTCACCAAAAGAAGCGCTTTTCCAGCCTTTGTGACTTTCTCTTTTATCAGGCTTGGTGTTTTCTTCTTGTTTCACTGCTTGCTAGGCAGCTACTCCTGCTATAATGCTAGAGTAGACAGGAGAGCACTGCCGATATTGTAATCTTCTGTGAAGTTCCAAGACCCAACGGTTGTATCATCAGACAAGAGCAACATTTTCTGAAGATCATCAGTACTCGGGTTCTCATGTTCCATGTGCATCTAGCTCAAAATATTGGAATAACAGGTTTATCATAATGTTTCCAGTTTCCATATAATAGGACAGGTCAGTGGTCACCACTAACTGCAATCAGGAGCCAAGCAGAGTGTGATTGTGACTTGGGGGTGTCATTATCTGGTTCCAGTATTGTCAGCATCCTAGAGATCCTTATGCATTTGTCCTTGTAGAAATTCCTTCCAAACATTCCAACAAGAACTCTCACAAGGCATTGCATATATCATGTGTGTAGTAGTTTTCAACTTTTCATGGTCCAGTCCTCCACAGATGCTACAGCAGCAACATCTATAGCTTACTCCTACTGCAAGAAAACAAAATTGCCAACTGTAATCAATCACATTAACACCTATCTTTCCTTCTTCCACTGTTGCAGAGGACAAAAGAAATTGAATACCCCTGTCTGCAAGTGCAAATCCAGAGGCTGTTTTGGTAACACCACTACTCCCTACTGTACTCTCACTTGTTCTTCATTGAACAAAGCTACTGTAATTTCACCTAATCCTTGCCTAAATAAAAGTCTTGGGCAGTGTTCACTCCATTTTACAGTATCAAAATGAGAAGCAAAAGAGAGCAGCATCCCTGAACATTCACATGGAGGAGTCAACCAGAGGTCACCGACAATTACTGTTAGTTCGAGTGGGCCCCACTTGTCAGTGACAACCCCTCATGAAAAGAAGGGTTTACAGCAATTGCAGCAGAATGTGGATTATTGATAAGCAATAGTGGTACTACTAATCATCATCATATGGATAGGTAAACAATGTGCTGCAGATCAATGCAGGTAATACTCCAAAACACAATACTACTGTAGCAAGTATTAATACTGCTAGCATAGAAGCTCAGGCAAAAGTAGCAGCAGTTGCACTAATAATACTGACACTATCAAAGCATCTCTCTCAAACTCTACACCCCTCTCTCTCTCTACAGCAGCAACGATCGGTAGTGACACTGGCAGTAACAGCGGCAGTGGCTCACTGACAGGTGGCTCCCACCGGCTCAGACGAAGGCCGGGACCACCGTCAGCGACAGCAGCAGCATCAGCACCAGGGCCGCGCCTCCTCCCACCGCGCTGTACCCTGGCGCAGCGTCGCCCTGCACAAATGGGGGCCCCACGTTTCAGTCAGAGAGAGCGCAAGCAATTATTATTATTACTGTAATAAATCCGTCTCGTAAAATTACTGCATACAATAAACCAGCCGCGTAAAATAAAAGCACAGTACGTCCCTACATTACACAATCAGCCTACCCAAAGACCTAAAAGCAATAATTATTGATCATACTAATAAATATTTCTTCCGTTCCAAAATATAATAATTTTGAGCGAGGGAATGAAACTTATCATCAAAAGTTGTTATATTTATAATAATTTGAAACTTATCATCAAAAGTTATTATATTTTAGAACGAATGTAATATAATACACGTTATATAATAGAATTAAATATCTTGAGCAAAGGATTTAATAAATAATAATTTACTTTCTCCATTTCATAAGATAAGTTATTTTAGCATTTTTCACATTAATGAATGGATAGATAAATATGTAAAGATTTATATAAATGTGAGAAATGCTAAAACAACTTACTCCCTCCGTCTCCGTTTTAAAATGTAAGTCATTTTAGCATTTCCCACATTCATATTTATGTTAATGATTAATAACATCAATATATGTATGAATGTAAAAAATAGTAAAATAACTTAGGAAGTATATTGTGAAACGGAGGGAGTATAGAAAGCAAGCATGCATGCACACATTAAAAAAATAGTTGTGATTTATGTTTTCATTTTTTATTTCGGAATGAATATGAATACTGAATATAAATCCTAAGGCCTGCTTAGTTCGAAAGTTTTTTTTTAAACTTTCAACTTTCCATCACATCAAAACTTTTATACACACAACTTTTAATTTCAACCAAACTTATGTACTGCACAGCCTAATAAATGAACCCGAGAAAACTATTTGGCCTCTGGGTGGGCTCCACGTGTCATCGTAATGCGAGTGTACGGGTGGGCCCACGAACCATCGAGAGGGTGGGTGCGTGTTCCGCGGGCTCAGGTGGGCCCGGGCCCCCGTCTCTTTTGACCGGAAGCGCTGACACGTGGGACCCACCCCTACCCCCGCCGCGCTTTGGTGTTCGTGCGGACGCGAGGTGCTCGCCATCAAATCCGGCTTACCGCTCCGGGGTTTGGGATCCGACGGCCCAGATCGACTCGTGGTATCATATCGACGGTCCAGATTGGCTCTACGTAGAGGGAGTATACGTACCGACATATCGGCGGCGGAGGGGCCGGGGCCGGGGGCGAAGGCGGCGGTGGTCGCCGGCGAGGCGGCGGCGAGTGGGGAGCCTGCCGGGGAGAGGCGCTTCTTCGTCGGCTTCTTGGTCGCCGGCGCGGGCGCCGGGACGTCGTCGGACGGCGCGGGCGCCGCGGCGATGACGGGAGCCGCCGCGAGGGGCGCCGGTGTCGGCGGCGGCGACGACGGCAATGCCGGCGCCGGGGCGAGAGCTACCGGCGGCGCGCCGAGCACCGGGGCCGGCGCCGGGGGAGACGGCGACACCGTCGTCGGCGTCGGCGCGGCGGCGGGAGGCGGCAATGCGGGCGACGGGGAGGTGGCCGCGGCGGGCGGAGGCGACGTCGTCGTCGTCGGCGGCGCCGGGGAGGCCGCCGGGGAGGTGAGCTTGGTGCCGGAGTGGGACGGGGACGCGGCGGGGGAGGTGGAGATGTGGCGGTGGCGGTTCTTGGAAGAAGACGAAGGTGCGGAGGCGGCCGGTGAGTGGGCCGCGCCGGAGTTGGGCGCGGCGGCCGGAGACGACTGAGAGGTCACCGCGGATGTGGCGGCGAGGAGGAGCACCGGGAGGAGGAGGAGGAGGCGAGCCGCCATTGGCAATGGCAGTGGGAGTTCAGTGGAGGGAGTGGAGGAGGTGAGAGCAAAGCTGAGCTGAAGTGAAGAAGTGAAGGAAAGCAATAAAAACACTGGCTAGTGACCACCACTACTACTGATGAGTGGTGGAGAACTGAGAGAGAAGAAGCACACTGGCCAGTGGGGCCCACTGGCAGCAGCAGCAGCTAGCCTCTGTGTCAGCCACTCGCTGGCTCACTGTGTGTGGGCCACACCAAGGCCTCACTTCCCTCTTTTTTACGGTGGCTTTGCAGTTCATTGTCGGTTGAAATTAGGGATACTATAGGAATGCTGATGTAAAATAGAGAATTAAATAACATAGAAATTTTGTAGATAGGATTGGTAGATAAGTGTTTGGATAAATAGAGGAAAAACGTAGGAAATGAAAAAAAATGAGGTTGGAGTGGATGGAAATTTTTCTTTGTTTCTCTATTGATTTCACAGTAAAAGAATTTTTCCTCCGATTTTCTTTTGGGTCGATTACTGTGAACCAAATGACAGGAAAGGAAATGTTTTCTATTTACAATATTTCTTTGAAAATCCTCTAAAAATCCCTTAATCCATCGAGACCTTTAATTTTTCTTCTGCTAGAAAAGAATGCAGGAGACCAGAGAGGAGAAGAGAGATTTTATTGTGACTATGGTTGATTCAGGGTTTATATTTACGATGAGAACCCATTGAAAACTGCGAAATTTTTAAGATTTTGATGTGGGATGAAATTAGATTCTGAGTGAAATTTCAAATGGTTTTCAAGAATTCAAATTTGAAACAATAAGCATTGATAAAAAGATTAGCAAAAAATGTTATACCACTGGGTACGAATCTAGCACTCGATCAAAAAAGGTGAAATCTAGATTGTTTAGAGCAAGAATAACATAGGGATGTAAGAAGGCTGAATACTGAGGTGGATAAAAGAGGAGAGGAGAGAGATAAGAAACGAGATGTAAGATTACAACCGGCTTAGACACAGGAACCAAGAAAATATTTAAGACAGACAGGTGGACTATATAATTATAGTGAAAAGCTAATCACTATATGATAGAGATAGGATATAACGATCTGTATAGTCAGTAGCTTGCTCTTAGCACTAGATTCTCAGCACAGTGATTTTCTCCCTCACAAAAGGGCTGAGATGAGATGATGATGCTATTAACGGCTTGCTTTGGCTTTAACCTTTTCCCTTTAGTTACTTTGTTCTTGTTTAAGTTGATGGTAACACTTAAGTGCCGAGGAGGCAAGGAATGTTGGAGGTGAGGTGAAGTCGGTGAAAAGGGTAGCTTAGGTAGCTGTGCTTTTTGTAAGGCCCAAAGTACAGTGTAAGTTTCCTGGCCCATGTAGGATAGGCCTTTGCCACTTTGGAAGCCCAATGTTGCACTTCTTGCTTCAAGACTGGCCCAATATTACTTGACGTACCCTCTTTGCTAGTCCATTACTCTACACAGACACTCTCTCTTGACTCTGTGTGTGTGTTTCTCAAAAAAAAAAGACTCTGTGTGTGTGTGTGTGTGTGAGTGTTTGTGTTATCTAGTTGCAAAGGAGTCTTCGAATTTCCTCTTTGTTTTCATTCCGTTCATATTTTCCTATGCTTTGTGGGTTTCTTTTTCTCATTTCATCGCATTCTGTTACAGTTTGCAAGTGAAGAAGGCTTCAGTCAAGTGAATACAGAAATGCACTGCAAACATAGATGTATTTGACCCACAAGTCAATAGGAGATGCTGGAAGCGCAATGGAAAAGATGCAGAAAACACAAATGAAACAAGTGTTTCTTTCTAAGCTGAAGATGAACAAACACAAGCCAGACATTATTTTTTTCTGAAGTAAACTTTTCGAAACCAAATTTCTGAAGAAACCACATCTTCACTGTCTTCCCAGTGATGATTCCTTCAGTGGAGTCTGAACACTGAAGCAGTACAGCACTACAGCTCATCAGAAAAAAACATTGGACCGGATAGGAATGTCATAGGATCCAGTTCCCAAACATTTGTTCAAGATGGCCTCCAGCTATCACTCTATCAGTGGATGCATGGCGTCATCTGCAAGAACAGTAGGTAGAGCCATCTTTTTTCCATGGTAGAGTGTAGACTACTATAGTAGTAGCACTTGCTACATAGGATACTGCTACAACTCTAGTGCTATCCAGTCGCACAAGAATATGTTCTTCCTCCCTCCTACTACAACCAAATTCTTCAGTATTTGATCCGTTTTGTTCATTGTTCAGTTTACATCATCACCAATTATTTTGTCTAAAGTGTCTTCCATTTTGCAACCCTTCCACTTGTCAACCAACAGTCTCCCCTCACGTCGAGACTCGACTATAGGTTAGAACTAAGATACCGCTCTGATACCATGTTAGGTTTTATCGGTCGATAGATATAGGCTTTGATGCCATGTTAGGTTTTATTGGTTGATAAACTCGTTATCCAAATGCTTAATATGAGGAAAGATGCTATCGACCACGCTTCAGAAAGGGTATTCATCCTATTTGCAGCAAATGCTAATTAAGGGACATAGATTTTGAGCTTCTTTTCTAGCTAGGCTGGTGAAGCTGAAACTGCAGGACACCATGATAATCCTCTGAATCTTCTCGCACGTCCTCCATAATAGCACCTTCTGAGACATTCCTGCACTCTGTAAACACCAACCTTTCTGCATAAACACTTTACACCAAGTGCCTGCAGAAACTCAGCTGCACTCTCTCATCAGTTTACCATCTTTATTCCTTCTTACCCTACAGCATTTCTTGATCCGATGGAGCCCTGACCGACTGTTCCTGGCACAGTAATCCCAGATCATTTCTGAACAAGTAAAAATTTTCTCTCTTCTCAGCAGCATGCAGCAAGCCACTTCACTTCAGTTGGACTCCCAGCCTTTGAGATGCCATGCCATGACATGGAATGGAATATCATGTGTTGCCGATCAAACAAAGTTCCATGCAATTGCACTAGAGGAGTAAAGGTGGCAACTTTTCTTTTTTCTTGTGAGGGCAACTTTTCCCTCTGAACTTTTTGATCAAGACTTCACCTTTAGCTCACCCAAGTCAAAAGAGAGAGCAATATGCCATGCCCTACACACACACACCTCTCCTCTCTCCATAATTGATTGTGTGTTTTGCTGTTCAAAGTCCAAGTCTAAAAGTGCTCTCTGCTCTTAACAACCTTGGAGTGCTCCAGTGACAGCAGTGTGTGTGTGTGTGGTCCTGATCGATCTCTGAACTTTTAAAAACACAAATGCAGCAAACGGTTTTCAGAAGAAGAAAAAGCTGCAGAAACTCGCTGGATTCATGTGTGTTTGATTGATTTCAGCAATGCATTGGGAGATCTTTTGCTCAATTTTTCTTCGGTTTCTGGAGACGTAGGGTCCGGTTTGGAACCATGTGTGAAAATGAAGGATCAATTAAACGGCTTGCAATAATTTTGCTCTTTGCTGGATAGCTGAGTAGGGTTGAGCTTGTTCTTGCTTGCTTTTCTTGTGTAGGCGTGTAGCCTTTTGTGTGTAGGAGGCGGCTTCATTGTCAAACTAGGCTAAGGTAGTGATGCTTGAGGGTATGTTCAGTTTGCTTTGTTCCATTCTAGTATGGTTGTATGAACTTTTCTAGGCTTCCTTTGGAATGTGTGGCTTTCTTATGAGCTTTTCTAGGCTTCCTTTGGAATGTGTGGCTTTCTTGGTATTCAATTCCAGCATGTGTAATGAGAAAACGGGGTAATAGGAAAAAAAATATAGGATTTTAATGGGAATGAAAGTGCAAAATAAATATTTACTAGAAAGAAAAATACAGGAAGGGACATTTGAATAGACCGCGAAAAAAAACATAGAAATTAGAGAAGAGATAAAACTAAACGTAAGTTTTCATGAGGTTGGTCCTCATGCTAGGTTTCCTCCAACTCTCTGAAACCGTATTGTCTTGTGCCATTTCACAAGAATTTCATAGGATTGTTGAAGTCCCATATCTTTTTGTCTCAGAGAACCAAATAGGAAATTTTTCTATAGGATTCATACCCTACAAATTTCCTATGTTTTTCATACAAATCGAAGGGCCTTGAATGGTTCAAAACTCCAACAAGTGCTGCAAACTTCTGCAAAGCTCCAATGTACAAGAATTTGACCAGAGAGGACAGGTCAGAAGGGTCTGAGAAGGTTCAGACTTGAGGCAGGGCAGTGATAATTTTTTTTTAAGACATTGATCTCTTCTTCCCAAGAAGAACACACAGCCCTAAGAATAAAACTATTCCGACTCACAGGAGGAAAGAGTGTTGCAAAGACCATCAATGGATTCAATGCTAATGGCATCAGGGTGGTGGCACCCATTGTGCTGATGAAAGTCTGAAAGCTTCTCAGGGAATGGAGCACAAAAAGATAGTATCATAGTGGCAAAGCTAATTACACCTCATAAGAAAGAAGAGAAATACATGTATTCATCACAGCACCTGAGGCTGAAGCACATGGGGACCATGCCATCATATTAATGAATCATACTCCCCAGCATATACAGCATACTAAAGCTGAATGCAAGCAGTGGCAAAAGCTAACACTGATGTTGCATTATACAACTAACAATATTACCATTCAAAAGCTAACATCATTTGCTTTAGCATGCAGGAGTGTGGGGGCAAATTGAGTCCATAAACCACAAAAAGAAACAATTCATTCCATGATATTCATTAGAAGTTCTGGCTTACATCAACTTCTGCAGAATACAACCACCATCTCATACTAAATAAAGAGAGATGTGAAGGAAGGACAGGGAAAAAAAACAACCAGAGACCCATCATGATAACCCTAAACAAAGAGCAACAGCAATTCAGAACTCTTAATCTTTCACCTAAAGTTAGTTTTGACCGGAGACTATCACCAACCAAAAGCACACTGGACTGCTAAAATCAGAATGAAATCACTCTCAATTGCCAGAGAAGAAACCCTTCTTCCTCGCTGGGCTCCGATAATTAGTATCGCTATAAGAGAAAGAACAGCACCATCACCATGATCCCTTACCATGTGGTTGGGTGCATGATGAGAAACACCCCTCCTGGTTCTTCCATAAGGCACCGACAAAAAAAAAAACGCCAGAAGTTACTAACAACTACCTACTACCATATATCTGAATAAGATAGGTAAGGGTTCTTCACAATAGGCCTCCTCAGGGATATGGAGGACCATGTGAATTCCTTAAGCTTCCTATTTACAGAGGACATTTGGAATTGCAAAGCTCCAAATCATCCTCCCTTGGCTCTTTCTTGCTACCCTACAACCATCAAAATGAGTCAGTAGCACTGCAAGAAGCAACTATGAACAGACAGCAAATCACTTGAAATCTCGCTGCAGCGCTCCGCTCCACGCGACATTGTCGTCTGCCTTCTCCAACGCGGCCACCTTAGCACTATGGCATTGGAGAAGACCAACCTTGCTCTTCTCGCCATGAGGAAGCTCGACGGTCTCGCTGATGGATCCAGACTTGATGTCGGTGGGCGGGATGAAGCAATCAATGGAGAGGCCAGGGACATTGAACGCGACCTCCTCGATGCTCCATGCCTCCTCCATGCGAGTCTTGGTGTGGCTCATGGCAACCTCTCCGAAACGGAAGAGGGTCACAGCGGAGCGACCAGCGTGCGCAACCATTATACCCTCCACCGGGCGGTAGTCCTCGATGAACGAATTGATGGTGGTCTCCCAGTAAACCGCGTCCCCTCCGGTGGTGGACTGAATCCTGGTGAGGTGAGAATCCTCAAGATGCACAAGGAGGCCAGTCTTCTGGCTGAAATACCCAAAGAGAACATGCCGGATGATCTCCGCAAGCCCCTCACTGCGCGCTCTCAGCGTCTCAGGATCTGCACACAGCTTCAGGATGAAGCAATCCTCCCCATTCACCTTCCTCTCGCCAATGCACCGCGCACCGGCAAACATGCTCGCCGTGGTCAGAGGATCCAAGCCCTGAAGATACAACATGAACCGACAACAATTTCAGTCAGACTACCACCTTCTTCCACCATAGACACACAATGGCACATTTCAGACGACATCAAACTACAAGACATGGCAGGCTCCCCGGTGTACTACCTGGAGTGCGCGGCGGAGAGGGCGGACGGGGCCCTTGGCGGAATGCGCGCCGAGCCACGGCGTGTGGCGCCACACGAGCTTGCCATTGCAGCCGGCGTGCACCTTGCTCCCGCCGACGGCGAGCTCAATGTACCACATCTCCGGGGCCATCTGCCACAGCACGAACCGGCCGGACTCGGCGGCGCGCGCCGCCATGCGGTTCCTCACCACGCGGCCGCCGGTCTCGAACTCCGTCGCCACCATCCTCACCTTGCCCATGGCGTACGAGTTCCTCACCGATGACAGCAGCTTCTGCCCCCCGGAGGCAGCCAGATACTGCTGCAGAATGTACTGCGCCGACGAGGTCTCCTGCAAGAACACATCGTAATGGTAAAATTTACAGCTACAACAAAATACTTTTTACACCTACATCAAAGAGTTGCTGATTTTTTTTTCTTTCGGTAAATGGGTAGCTGAAAGTGAAATGGTAGAACACTACATGAGGAAATAAACCGTTTGTACAGTGGGTATGAGAAAATGTATCACATCCAAACATCACATCAAGAACCAGTTCTTCTTCTTCTTTCTTTTTTTTCTTTTTTCATATTGTTTCTCCCTAACGAACCAGCAGCTTAAATAGGTGGCGACTTTAGAAATTAATTAATTAATCCAAGAACTCAAAATCCACACACACAAACCATCACCGAAATTTTCACCCGAGAGGATTTCACCCAAGAGCACTTACAATGGGGGTGTCCTTGATGCTGAGGTGGGGGAGCGGCTCGCCGGCGGCGACGTGCACCGGCGCGAGCGGCGCGCCCATGACGCCGAGCAGCAGCCTCAGGTCGTTCCGCCTCGCCGCGCCGCCGCCGCCGCCGCCGGCCGCGACCACCGCCGCGCCGGCCGTCGACGGCGCGCGCGACAGCTGGCCGCGCACCCACCGCCCCCACCCCTCCCTCCTCGCCGCCGCCGCCGCCGACGACGACCTCCCGCCGTCGCCGGACTCCGGATCCGGGCCCTCCATGAGCGGCGCCAGCATCTCCCCTCCACCACCACCACCCGCGTACCGCAGCGCCGCGGCAACCTCTGCCGCGGCGGCCGCCTGCGACCGGCGGCGAGCGCGCGCCGGCGAGAGGCCGCGGGCGACCTCCTCCCGGAGCGCGGAGAAGAAGCCCTGCTTCTTGTCCATGGGAGGGACCTGTTTGTAAATACGAGAAAACAAAGGGGCCCTCGCGCGCGTGAAGAACCGAGAGGTGGGGAGGACCTGGATGTAAATATAAGCGAAGCCGAGGGGGTTTCGCGGGAGATGGCAGTGGAGCGAGGAGTGTGTGAAGCGAGGAGACTGCGGTGGGCTTATACGGTTGCCAGTGTGCTGCAGTGATTCTGGTCACCTCCCACGGTGAACTCATCCCCCTCCTTTTATAAATGGTCCTACACTATTTTTGGTATTTTACCTAGCACTGTAATTTTTCTTTTTCACCTTTTTCTACTCTTGGGCGAAAAAAAAGGGTCGATGTTGATTAATCGGTAATGAGTTAATTTATGCGGTCGGGGAACAAATAATGTTAGCGATATAAGTGATATATAATGGGTTACTCATCGAATTTGTATTAACGGTCGTACCAAACCATTTTTTTACAGCATTGGCTTAGATTAGATAGGGTATTGTTTGGAGTGGTTGCGGTTTCTAGTTTGACTTTGATCGGATGCGCGGAAGGATTCTGGAGGGTTAAATCTTGAATTATGAGGATTTTAGACAGGCAACCATACATGTGATGTAGGGTTTGATAAGACACACAACTCAAACAATGTTTTGGCATGTTATTCTGTTCCACTGTATGTATTATATTTTGGATAAAGCCAAAAGGACGATAGTGTATATATGATATTAGTATACATATTAAAATGCAGAATCCAACCTACTCTTAAAAGCAAAACTAAACCTTTTAATCTTTATGCTGAGACACATTTTTTTATAACTGTCCTCATAATCAACCATACTATTTTAACACCTAACGATGTAGACAGTGTTCTAATGGCGGTTAGAATTTTCCAAATTATGAATTGTAAAACGAAAAGTAATTAACATCTAATTAGCTTCTGGTTGTGTTTTATTGTCCTAACTGTGTTATGTATAAAATCAAAACAATGACATGTAGATATGATGTTGCTTTACATAATACTCCAGAATAGGACCTAACCTATTAAAAGCAAAACTAAACCTATTAACCTTTATGCTGAGACACATTTTTCAAATCAATCCTTACATTAAAAAGAAAATATATATATATATATATATAAATATTTTTTATTATTTTAACACCAACTACTGTAGATAGTGATGTAAGGGCAGCTTAGAATTTTTCCAATATATGAATTGTAAAACAAAAGGTAAAAAGAAAATGACAAAGGTGATGGAGCCAAAGCCTACCCATCACCCTAGTGAGGTGAGCATAGCCCACTAGCCAGCCTTGCCACCGTGGGCCCCACACTGGGGCTCGCCGTCCCATGACGGCGCCGTTAGCGAAGCTTCTGATGCCGGGTGGACGGAAAAGCCACCAGTTAACGCCGTTAGCCTAGCGGCAGCACGTGACACGCACGCAGGGCTCACCTGGACCGGACAGGATCTCTTTTGCTCCCTGTTTCTAGCTTCCACTTGTGAAATCCGTACTTAGATTTAGATTAGATTCAAAGCACTTTAATTAGCTTTCATAAGTGCCTCTAATTAGCTTTGCTTAGCTTTGATCACTCAAAGCTAAAAAGAGGCCACACCCTGGTCTTCTTTACCTCTTCTACCAATTATGGTGTTTCATGAAGCAGATTTGCAGATTTATATAGGTGAATATGCTGTTCGGGTTTTCTTTGCAAATTATTGAGAAAGAAATCACCAAATTAGGCTGTCCATGAAGAGGCAAAGTCAAGTTAAACAAGAATCTAACCGTACCTAACACTCTCAAGGTGGTGTTAATATATGCGACATAATTAACAATGAATAGCGTCCTTACATATAGAAAATCATAGGTGTGCTTCTTAGAAGCTAGGATTTCACTCCCGACCGTTGGAGGACAGCAAGAATTTTTTTAGTTGCTTCGAAATGTGCACAAATATAGATAGATTTTTCCATTACGAGGCTGACATGTGGGTTCAGGTTAACAGGGTGGAACTAAACTGATGAACTCACCAACCAGCTGAACTCTAATAATTTTGACGGATTTTGTCCGTACCCTCTAGCGCGAAAATATTGTGTAGATTTAGTATATTTGATGCTACACGTGGTGTCTAGCGTGGGGTTAATTATGTATTTAGCTATTGTTTGGTGGTTAATTATTTCATGAGTCATTACTTAGCCAATGAAACTATCTCCATCAAGGAGGGGGACTTGGCGTGCGTGCAAGCTAGGTTGATTAATTAGTAGTACTTGGTTTGGTTGGTGATGCTAATTGATCATCAATGCACGCTCAAGGGCATGATCATAAGAGAGTGTGTTAGTAGGGTCACATGATAATTAAGCAGCTAGCATGCACAAGCTGGTCAGTTAATTTTTTTGGATCTCTAGCTAGCTCTAGCTAGTTTAATCTGTTAGCTACTAGACATAAGATCATATAGGTAGAATTGATTGATTATGTTATATTAGCAGCAGGATGTAGGCATATTTTTTGGGGGCAAATTAATTAAATTTAATTTGGGGTGGACTTCGCACGACTGAAAAGAGACAAGCATCACTGTGCACGATCTCTAAATTTCGATCGGCTAATTAATTGTTTTTTTAATGCAGTAAGGTTGACCCCTCGGAAATATTAAGTTGGATGCTGTCTGAGAAATAATTAAAGTATTGGGCAGTGTTTTTCTCGTGTGTTTTATTTACTTCTGGAACTGAAGAAAATAAGTGATTACGTTATAAGAAATTAGCCAAGTCGTGCCATATGCAGCAGGATATACCTATATATAATACTCCCTCCATCTACTTTTGATAGACATATTTTTAAATCTAAAAAAAATTATTTTTGATAGGCATATTTCAATCCAACAACCTATCATCTTAATAACTTTCTCGGATTTAATGTGTGACTCTCCATTCTTCCACACAAGATTAGCTACAAGATTGGCTACATGGGCTTGAAGAAATGTAAATATTAATGAATCGCTTGTTTACGAGGAATGACTAGTAGCATATTTAAATAGATTATAAGTAGACTTACTTATCTTTGATCTATATGCTAAGATAAAATATGACTATTAAAAGTAGATGGAGGCAGTACCTTAAAGAGAAGAGTTAATTATATCATGTTTATTGCTGAAAATGATGCTGGGTTAATTAATTAATTGATGAGATATGGGGTTACTGTAACAAGAATATAGTAATATAGTATACGAGAGCAAACTAACAAGAATATAATCTAAGCATACGTTTTATCCAAATATCATACTAGTAGTATTATTTATCGTTCTATCATATAATTAATTACTTTCTATATCAATTCCAAATAATTGATATGGACTAGCTATTCGAGGGGGTCAAACAACACGTACTACCCACTCGACAGGCACACTTTAGAGATGGCCTTCTACCTTATCATGGACTGAAGATACACACAAAAAAAAAAAAGATACATACTCTTAAACTGGACAGCACAAGAACATATAAAACCGAGCAATTGGGATTCCACTATTTCGATTCATAACTGATGGACGACGCTGGCAACCTACACCGTAGGGCACCTAGGAAAGGAGTTCGCACCCTACTACTCCTAACGTCTTGGAAGATCGATATGGAATTAAGGAGAGGTACCAAAGGGTGTTCTAGCATAAAGAGCTCTTGACTTTAGTTCTCGCTGCAAAAATCAAGGAGGCTAAAACCTGGACCCTAGCATGAGCGGAACGCCTAGCGCATATCTTACATTCGTTTCCTTTTTACCTTGTAAAGTTCCGTTTTTAGCAATTTTTTCTCATGCCATATTCAATGAAATTGGTGCACCCTAGGTACGTCAAGAAAAATATTTAATTACTCTTATGTCAATTATAATGTTTACTCTGCTGCATTAATTTATGTCTTCCTCAATTCCCTTTTGGCTTCTTAAGCCACTAGTTAAATACACGTGTTTCGCTATAGATTAAAATAAATTATACATGTGTGTTAATATTAATTGCTTGAAATAAATCGTATGTAGGAGGACTATTTTGTAGTATTAATAAAGCAGTTGGTAATACAATGCTCTATACATTAGAGTTAATTGCTATGGTGACAACCATTATCTTCTTTTGAAATGATATAAAGATACTGATTTAATATCCTATTTATATAGTTCACTTCGTAAGTTAAGATGCCAATTTTGTGAAAAGAAACTGACTGGACACCATTCGCCCATATGACAATAAATTAACGGTTAAATCGCGATGAAAACCACCCATCCATTGAAACTACAAAATCATATAACGCCATCTGATGGGTATGTTTTAGTAATGTCCACCCATACAATTGTGTGGGCACTCCAACAATTGCGTGAATTCACAAGAAAATTGGCATCAAGTGTCAATTAATAACCATCCATTTGGCATATAGTTGTATGTAGCACCTATGATATATCATAATCATCCTAGCTTGCTTAATTGATTAACTTTCTTTCATCCCCAGCTGTACTATATATGTACTAGTCCTACATATAGATTTTGATCACTGTCACACCATTGATTACCAACAATGACACTGAGCATATATTTAGCAGCAGCAGTGATGCTCAAGTGCAGTGTTGGGAGGGAGGCCACTTTCAGCTAGCTAAGCTATTCTTCCAGTTGGAGAGCCGGCTAGCTAGCTGGCACAAACAATGGTTAATCTCTTAATTACCATGACAGCTAGCTCCATTAACCTCAGTGCACACGCAAATTAATTAATGTGTGTGTGACCTCCAAAAATATTTGGTATATTAATAACAACAAAAAGTTGTATACCAAACTTAATACTCCCTCCATTTTTTTAATAGATGACGCCGTTGACTTTTTCTCACATATTTAATTATTCGTCTTATTCAAAAAATTTACGTAATTATAATTTATTTTGTTATGAGTTGTTTTATTACTCATAGTACTTTAAGTGTGATTTTATATCATATACATTTGTATAAAATTTTTGAATAAGACGAATGGTCAAACATGTGAGAAAAAGTCAACGGCGTCATCTATTAAAAAATTTTAAATGGAGGTAGTGGTATATATATATGGCTTCATGAATGCTGATTGGACCATGCATGGCTGGCCCTGCATTTTGTTGTTAACATATATAAACTCCTAACTATTGTGGGCACATGCGTGCAAGCAAGCTAAACTACCACACATTTATAATTAAGTTAATCGCCCGCGCATATATATATACATATATATATATATATATATATATATATATATATATATATATATATATATATATATATATATATATATATATATATATATATATATATATATATACATACACCATAATAGTGCTGGCTTTTCCAGATTTCCATGGCCATGGAATTATAATTTCCCTTAATTTCCAGTTATACATGTCCCTCCATATATGAGGAATATTAATTTGGTCTTGGACGAAGCCCGGTCTAATTAAATAAACATTTAATTTGGGATATATATGTTGCGCAGCAAACTGCATCACTGCAACAAATTTAATCTGATCAGGCTGTTGAAAAGCAGGTATATATACATATCCATCACTAATTAATCCACATGTATAAATTATACTACCTAAATTAAAATTTCAAGTTACATGTGTACGGGGTGCAATTTTTATTAGGAAATTATTAATGAAACTTTGCAGGTGGGGTCACGTACAAGCTAGAATGACGGCATATGACGATGCATGTCACTGTTCAAGAAAAGGAACAGCTTAATTAAATAATTGAACTTGTACCCTAATTGCTACAAAATCCAACCACCATTATCGGCCTTGGTACGGGGTTACGGACGCTTAGGTTTTAAGGTGCCTGCTGGCTGTACTGTTAACTAACTTTGTACAGCATGCACAACTCAGGGTTAATTTACAAACTTTACAACTTATTTCTTCCGGCTCTATAAAAAAAATCAACCTAGTAAAATATATGTGACATATCCTAATTCAATGAATTAGAATATATCTTTGTTCAGATTCACTAAGATAAATTATATTATGACATATATTCGTTTTTTATAGGACGGAGGGATTACAAATTAAGGGGCCACACACAGCTATAGTAGTCCTCATGAGATTTGCCTCACCTAATGCAGAGATGGCCAATGTCGTCCTCCTAGCCTAGTAGCTTAGCTTTCTGCTGAATTTTATGAGGGCAATTAAAGTTTTCACTAGACGTGGATGATCTCTTCTGGTTATACTGTACTTCTTTGATTTCACCATCAATGTTCGTTACTGCAGTGTATCCCTCTCCCCAAATACTGTACTTTAAATGTTACGCTTATAAACATTTACTATAAGTTGTCTAGCAGGAATTAAACTTCAGTAGAATATTACTCCCTCCATTCTAAATTATAGGGCAAAACTATTTTTTAAAAGATGTTTCATAATATAAGACGTGTATACATGCATGTAATTAATTAGCATCTTATCTCCCCTAGATTATTGTTTTTTAAATCCTACGTTCTCAAGATATCTAATTCTATTGGGTGCATGTATTATATTAGTTGAGATTATTCAAATGAGGATATGATAATAATTGTTTCTTAGTCTCTAGGTTATTGCCTTATGGGTGGTTATTCTTTATATTTTAGGAATGGAGAGAGTACCAAATAAAAAGACTATTGTGTCTCTCACTAAATAAGGACCTCCATTCCTATTTAACGGGTCTAAAATAAAATTAAAGGGATGACTCATCTTCTTCCTCCTTTAGCCCCTCCTATTCTTCCTCCTCTCCATCTTTTTCTCCTTTCATTCTATCCTTTTATCAATGATAATCTAGCGGGGTGGGGGGACTTGAGTCCCCCAACACCCACACCAGATCTGCCCCTGTGAGGAGAATAAAAAGATATTGCACCTCTCATTAAATAAGGGCTAGATAGTTTGGAAGGTTGGTGATAGAAATAACCCAAAACACTAAATATAGTTTCCATAAACTCTAAGTATATCATTAAGAAACTAGTACTAGACACTACTCTTTCAATGCAAACACCACTATTCTATACTTAAATTTAATGCTACTTCTCACACATAATGTCTTGGATATTGTGTAGAAACCATGTCTCATGCAAGACATGGTTTCCTTCTTTTTCCTCATTTATTTACTTGCCACATCATTTTTTATCCTATGTGACAACTTATTTAATACTATGGACACCATCCTAGTCATTGGGTTGGGATGGCCTAAATACCCTAAAAATGCTTTTCATATTTACATACAAAACTTAAATCCTACTAATGTATATTTGGAAACTGATGCAACAAAAAATTGTGATTTGTGAGTATATATGAACTATAGGGCCGTAAAATTGTAGCTTTATACTCCCTTTGTCCCACAATATAAAAGATTTTGAGTTTTTACTTGCAATGTTTGACCACTTGTCTTATTCAATTTTTTTTTTTTGCAAATATAAAAAACGAAAAGTTGTGCTTAAAATACTATAGATAATAAAGTAAGTCATAAATAAATAAATAATAATTTCAAAAAAAATTTGAATAAGACGAATGGTCAAACATTATAAATAAAAACTCAAAATCTCTTATATTATGGGACGGAGAGAATACTAGTATTACACGATCCTTTAATAGGCTATTAGTACAGTATTGGCACAGTACTACTCCAGAAAAAATCCACTTGAATAATTAACTAAACGTGACACGTTTAAAATTACCAGAAAAATAATTATCAGATCTGACACATGCAGTTAGCACCACAACAGTAGGAGTATTAATTTGTTTAGATTAGCTCTCAATTAGTTAATGCGTGCGTGATCCTTACTTAAATGCGGTTGCTCCCCTGGTTGGTCAAAGAGTCTGCAGCAGCAGCACAGCTAGCAATGGTCGGTGCAGAAAAGTAAAATCTGGTTTATAGTCAATCAATTTGCTCGGTTAATTAATCATCTACTACTAGCATCTCTGAACATTTTAGTCAGAGAAACAGCGAGGCAAATGTACATGTACGTGCAAGCTAGCTAGGGTGGCAGAAGGACTGAAAAAATAATTTTAACAGCAACATTCTCTTTTCTTTGGGGGTCCAACCATAATGTGTGTGTTTTTATTTTCAGTTAAAATATTGCTTTCCAATCCAATGGTCCAGATCTGTCGTTCTATGATGTCTATTGGAGGCTTTACTCATTACACACATTAAGTTCACTGAATTTTGCTATTGATCAACTCAAAATATTACATATCCTGCATCCAAAAAAGCTAGCCCAAGGGCGGATTTAGGGCTCGGCGAGACACCGAATGGTTACCCGGGCTCGCAGGGCCCAAACATTGAATATATGATGAAATTAGATAAAGTTCTCATGAGATTTACTAGAACTCAGGCCAGGGCTATGGTCTAAATTGCTCAGGACCTGGATTTGTTCGTGTTAAAAGTTACTTCGTTCTTTTTTTTTTGAAATATATGACGATGTTGAGTTTTTGACAAACTTTTGACTATTTGTCTTATTCAATTTTTTTATAAATAATCATGCTAAAGAACATTTGATAATAAATCAAGTCACAATAAAATAAATAATAATTGCATAATTTTTTTATAAAACGAGTAATCACACGTATATTAAAATATTCTATGGCGTTGTACGTTAACTAAGAACGAATGGAGTAATTCTTTTTGAAACTGAGAGAGTACACACACCAGGCTCCCTCATGCATAGGGGCCTCATGCATGGTCGGCTGCATGCACTCTGCAAAAGTACTTTTATGTATATATAACCAAGATTATATTGTTCATACACGGGAGGCTTGTTAATTCGTTAGCATATGGACACTAGCTACATGCAGGAGGACCATCGAAAATTCGTCTCTCTATCTGTCTCACTCTACCAACCGTACGTCCGGCTGAATATATAGGTTGTGTTTAGTTCACGCTAAAATTAGAAGTTTGGTTGAAATTGAAACGATGTGACGGAAAAGTTGGAAGTTTATGTGTGTAGGAAAGTTTTGATGTGATGGAAAAGTTGAAAGTTTGAAGAAAAATTTACAACTAAACACGGCCATAGTTCAAAAATGTGTTGGGCTTCATGAATAAGATTGCTACACGTACTACCCTCGAGATTAATAGGACCATATCACATGCATTGCAAAGCAGATCAATGTAATGTAATGTACGTCGTTGCAAATATGTATAGCCGACGAAATTAATTATTAGATCGATCATGATCTGTATGTACATGTGTACATGTCTGCACATATATGTTCATGCAGGACAGGGACAAATCAAGCTAGCTAGCTATCGACACGATCGAACCATTCAATTGGTAGCACGTAGTAGTATTAATTTACGTGTGTCGACATGTTATGTATGCATGCATGCATGCATGAATGATTGTGATTTTATACCTATGAACGATTTGTCGTATCTATGTATGTACGTACGAATATGTAAGTTTTGTTTTTAATCTTAAAATTCTAAGCACTTATCTTAAAATGCAAGGTAGACTCATTTAAAATGCAAGGTATTTACTTGTCGGTTGGCTGACGAAATAATTATCCTCGATGGTTTTTATGCTATACTTGATGGTTTTTAATGTCCTTGATGCATCAAGGACATTATGTTTTTTTAGTGGGAGGAGAGAGGGAAATCATCCCCCGCATAAAGAACAATATCTACGTAAACTTTAATAGAAAAATATAAGATTATTGGGATTCGTGGATTAAAGATAATCTATTGTATACATTACCTCTTAATAATTTATGGATAGATGATATAAATAAAATTGAAGTATATAACACTACTCCATAATAGATTTTTCCTTACAACTAAAATCAATTTTTCACAGATGGCTGGATAGCCCGCATGCACCCAGGTGTTGGCGAAAATCACATTTCCAATGCGGCCAGCGCAACCGCATGTGAAAATCTCATTTTTCACATGCGGTCACCTATACTGAGGTCGCTCCCACCGCCGCTGTTCTCGGCGTCATTCGCGCCAGATCCGTTGTCACCGACTCCCCGCCACTCTAGCCCAGCGTTGGCCACTCCTGCCCGGTCGTCGACCCTCCCGCCGCTCCAGCTACGTTACCATCCGCATACACGAGAGAGATAGGGAGAGGAAGAGTGAGAGAGAGAGGGAGAGGGAGAGGAGGGAGGAGAGGATAATAGAGGATAGGTGGAGGAATTAATAGAGAGGAATTAGTTTTTATATTTAGTTCACAGTGATTTTTGCAAACTGAGTCTCTATGAAAAGGCACCTGTGAAAATCTGATTTTCGCAATTCTCATATGTGGCCATTTGAAGACCCCGGGAGAGCGATTTTTATAGGCAAAAAACAGTTATGGTTTGCTTAGGGCATCTCGTTCAGAAAAATCAATAAAAACTTGCTCTCAGTTTACCCATAGCTGCTACTCCACAGGCATTTCCAAGCTACAGAGTAGTAAACTATTAGGGTGTGTTTAGTTCATTTGTAGAAAAGTTTATGTGTGTAGAAAAGTTTTGATATGATAAAAAAGTTAGAAGTTTAAAGAAAAAATTAGAAACTAAACCAGACCTAACTAAAATCGTGTCGTTCTGAAAATCAATTAATCAATGAGCTTGGACACAATGAATTAATTAACCAGCGGCCACCGGAGACCGGTCCACTCTACGTACCTATCGATGGCTTTCTTGGTCCATCCGTAGACTCGATTGATCCTAGGGTACAAATTAATGTCAATCGTTTGCTTCTCTCTCTCCCCCATAAATTACCACCGGAAAATTGGTATATACCAATCCATACTCGAGGGATACGTGAGCGAGGTAGATATATAGCATGCATTTCTTGATGAACGACAAGACCGGTGGCTTAATTAATCTGTACTATAGCTGTGGGTAAAGTACTGTGGTTGAAAATTAATGACGCGATGTACTGCTAATGGAGTACTTCCTTCGTACTCGTAGAGGAAGTCGTTTTGAACAGCGACACAGTCTTCAAAATACAACTCTAACTTCTTGTTTCTATAAAAATATTTGAAAAGCTTAAAATTATAAGAAACAACTTATGCGTATATAGCTAGATGGTAAAAGTCTCTAAAAATGTCGGGTTTCTCGATCGCTCTTGTTTATTTTATAGATATTAAAATTACGAATTCTTAAACCTAAGTGAGAATCCAATTTCTGTGAAGCTAGAAATTCTAGAATAAACTGCAACCGTTATATATACTAGATGATTCCCTGCACTTTACTGTCTCAATATTATTTTTACAATCAAGTTAGGAGTAAAAAGAAAAAAAAATAAAACATCAGTGTTTATCAGTCAAATGATACTCGTGCTTCAGTGTGAAATATATTGATAAGTATATGTTAAATATTTTAAAAGTGATAGATAGATTTGTTAAAATATTGTGCAAAAATGATACGAGGGGTGATGATTAGATATGCTTGCATTTTTATTTATAGAATTAAATAAATTGTAGCTCCTGTTTTATGCTTGCGTGAGGTTAAATATATAATTATAGCTAGTGGGCGATGATGTGGTATGGTTGTATGTTTAGCTTTAAATTTATAGGCAGGTTTTAATTTTATAGAAAGGATAAGCTATATGAAATAGAGCCTAATTAAATTACTGTTACATACTCTGTTGAACGGTTGTCAAAAACTCCCTCCATCTACTTTTGATGGCCATATTTCTAAATCTGAAAAATTTATTTTTGATAGTTATATTTTAATCCAACAATCTATCTTATTAATGGCTTTCTCGGATTTAATGCATGATCCTCTATTCTTCCACACAAGATTCTGCATGAGCATCGATAAATGTAAATATTAATGAATCGCTTGTTTACGAGGAATGACTAGTAGCATGTTTAAATGGATGATAAGTAGAATTATTTATCTTTGGTCTGTATGCCATGATGAAATATAACTATCAAAACTAGATGGAGAGATGGAGAGAGTATTGTTGATGACGGGGGGAGTACTGGTGTACTAGTGTACTACTACTTCATGTGCCCTATGTCTACCAGACTACCACCCCAACCCATGGCCTAATTAATCCCTTTGACAATTAAATATACTTAATTAGGAACCAATAAATCACCCATATAATTAGGTATTGATATAATTATACTATGTTTGCTGTTAATTAGAGAGTAGATAGCATCCAAGTATATATGTAGTCAAACATTAAAAATATTAAATCATTAACAGATCCTATAACTCCATTTCAATTTACATGGGTATTCTAGCATTTAATTTTTTTATCACAATACTTGTCATGCTCATTTTCTAAAGTTGTTTTAGAGGTGACTTTCACTGTCTACCTTTAGAGAAGGATAATAATGAGCTACAAACCTACTATAACCTTATTTCGAGGAGAGATGTAATAAAAAATAAAGGGTGTTAGTCTCTTATACAAGAGTTAGCTTAACACATGCTCTAAGACTACAAATACATCAAAGTGAGAGAAAGAGATAGGAGAAGAAAAAATGAAACCAACCTTATATATAGCTAATCTAGTATATTATATATGTTATATATAGCTAATCTATTATATTATATATGTTAGCTTTAATATAAGCTAATAGTTGACGATGAGCTCTACTATTAAAAACTTGCTCTTATCAGTGAGGCATAATATAGTACTAATACTTTAGAGAAGAACTTTTTATGCTTGCTTTATAAAAATCGATTGCGATGTAATTAATGAGGGTAAGTGTAACTTGCCACACTTACTTATTTGGTGTGATTTTGCTAGAAGCCTAGAATGACAAATAGTAAACCATGAAAAGAAGGAAATATAAAAATACTTTTGCTATGTGAAAATGTCACTATTAGATTTGCTATTAAAGATACTTTCATATTACTTACTCCCTCCGTCCCAAACTATAAGCATTTTTAGCATAGTGACAAGTCAAACATTTTTAACTTTGAATATTAATAGCAAAAAAAAATAAAAAATCAATCAGGTAAAATTGATATTACTATATTTATCGTTAGATAAACTATCACAATATGCAACTCGGAGAACGTGTTAGACTTTAAAAATGCTTATATTTTGGTACGGAGAAAGTATATTCTCAATAATATTTATAAATATACAGTTAGAAAAAATATCGATAAAACATGTGTATTGGAGACTATTATGCATGCACTGATAAGAGCAAGTCTAAAACTATTAGTTTATCTTAAAACCAACGTCAAAATTAAAACACAAGTAAGGTAGCAGCTTAATTAGTATGCATCTGAACAGTGACCTCAGTGACATTTTTCAGATGTGCCCCATATATTTGAGACAAAAAACCGTGTACCTCGACAGATTAGAACCCCACCTCATGGGCTCAGGACTCCTAGGCCAGCAGTTTCGATGATCTATTGGCTTCACCACTGCATCCACTCACAAAACCATTACATTTGCCGTGCAAAATTAGCAAGAAAAATTAAGCATGCATGTGCAGTAGTACCCTGGACTCTGTTCTTGTGGTTGTACATTCATACATATATTATCAGTACTGGCTTTAGCTATAGGGTGTACCTCCAACAAATAATAGTACATGAAATCAATAAATCAATTAATTCATGCATGCATATTTAGATCGATCAACAGTGTTCATGTACTAGCTAGCTAGAGTACTTCCTATACAACTGATCATGTGCTGCTATGTCAAGCTTTAGATCGATCGATCTCTATTGTTACTAATTAATTACTTCCTCATTACACAAAAGTTACAACTATTATTT
Source organism: Oryza meridionalis (assembly GCA_000338895.3). Classification (NCBI taxonomy): domain Eukaryota; kingdom Viridiplantae; phylum Streptophyta; class Magnoliopsida; order Poales; family Poaceae; genus Oryza; species Oryza meridionalis. Next base: position 22,185,570 of record CM002535.2, read on the forward strand.
TTGTCGCTAAGATCAAGGAAAAATTAACTCAGGTTGTATATAACAAAAATTAAGGAATGTATACACACATGCAACTAATAAGTATTAAGATGACTCATCGGATTCTGATCAAACATTTAATTTACCTCTCTATTTAAATCTTATATGTATAGAGACTGTAAATAGAAACAACTTACTTAAAAAACTTAAATATGAAATAGGTCTAACTAATCATGTGGATGGATGGAATATAATTATTAAAGAATATCAATCGATCGATCTCTCTTGTTATTAGCTAGTTAATTATATATAATAATTGTAGGAGCTAACTGATCGATCATCAGAGGGAGCTAATAGCATTGAAAAATATCTAAGTTACTGTGTGCAGTACATGTATCCAGTATCGTACCTACGATATCTATTTCGGTACGTACTGTTGGTAATTTTAATATCATGCATGATTCGCAGAAGTGTAAGTACATACGTACAGCTTAGCTTAGCTGTTCCAGTAGTAGTAGTAGTTATTATTATTATTATTATTATTATTATTATTATTATTATTATTATTATTATTATTATTATTATTATTATTATTATACGGAATACATTCACACACACAACACGGTTGTTGTGTCTCCTCTTAAAGTGACGGAGACCAGCGACACATCTCTAGTCTCACTAAATTCCTAGGAAGCTCACTCATATGTGCACAAAATTTTGGCACATGTTCTAACTTTTCTATTTATTTGGCTCCCTTTTTTTATAATGTAATTTATTCCGGTCTTTGCTCAAAATATTATGGCCAAATAATATAGAGCTAGATTGCAGGATGAATGTTTGCGAGTTACATAACTACGGCTTGATTGGAAAAATAAAACTAAATATTAGTATGCTCCCTCAATGACAGATATTTCCATCTAAGGTTGGTATAGGAGTATGCTTCCAAGTTATAGGTATATGTAGTGCTTGTCTTTCTCAAATCAGAAAAGCAGAATATCTCCAAAATCATTGGTTGATCTTTGTCAATCGAATGTCGCTCCGTTTGGTATTACAATATGTTGTATGGCAAATCTTGTTTGGTGCAATGCAAACGGTAATACAATAACTAGTATATAGAGAGAACGATACGTCTTGATAACATATTTTGCCTAATTAACTACAATTTCTGCAAAACAGATTGCAACAATTATGATTTTATTTTACATCAACTTAAAAAAAAGGCAGAACACACTATAACAAGGTATGATAACCACATATTGCCACAGATAAATAATATAAAACTATTTTATAAAACAACAATAACTACATCCGTTATGCTTTTTCTATATATATAAAAAAACTTGTTATGCATTCTCAATCGTTGGCTAGCTAGCTTTTCCTCCATCATGGATGATGAAATGACACTTTGGATGCATGTTACATGGTACACATGCTTGGAGTGGAAGCAAGCCAAGTTAAAGAAAGAAAGAAAAAAAAAAAGGAGATCTCATCTCTATATGATCATCAATCTAGTACTACGACCTGTATGCAAATAAAAATAGTACTAGCAGCACATCTCTCCAACAAGATCATGTCCCTGAAAAATGCAGAAAAGGATGATATAGAGCATATGATATGCATCGCATGGTGACATGACATATAGCTTTGGACAACTTTGGTCGATCGATATCGACATAGATGAGCTTTTTACAAGATCACTTTTTTCATCGATCATGCATCAGGTTGCATCATCTCAAAAAAAAAAGAAGATTCGGAGGGAGATTGATATCCCTCCAAATATTTTTTTAAGAAGAAATTGTGTGCGTGTTGAGGATCGAACACGCGCGAGATGTCGGGGTTGAAGCCACTACACTTGACGTGCATCTGGCATCATCTCATCTCGATGTGATCAGTCGTACTAAGTACTTGCATAGTTTCATGCACGCTCTCACCGTAAGCAAACAAAGCTAGTGATTGTGTACTGATGTACTTTTGCAAGGTTAACTTGCAAACTTGCTGGGTTAATTTATGGCAGGGAGTAGTGTGGTCGGTTCTGTTTGCTATGAGTATATGTGTAGTGCCGTGCGTTCATATATGATGAATGCAGGGGTAATTTAACTGCAGACGCTTGTACGATGCACGACAACATCATCGATAATAATACAGAGGCGTCACTAGGACGTGTAAGGATGTGTTTGAGAGCAGGGGAAAAAAAAAAGAAGATATACAAAATAAGATGAGACACTAACGTACTAACGTATGATCAATTGAATATTAAATATTTTATATTTGAAAAATAGTTTAATATGTTTTTAAGCGACTTTTTGTTAAATTTTCTTTAAAAAATACTTCGTTTATCAGTTCGGAAAGCGTGCTCGTTAAAAGTGATAGAGTTTTTCTCTCTTTGTGCTACGCCGAATACAGTCTAAGTTATTTTTTCTATCATGTAGCTAGTAGAGACAAATCATAAGGGCGAGTGTTGCAACATAGTGGGTTATTTGGGAGGTTTCTTAAAATAAATAGCTCAATTTTATCATCCTCTCTCATTTTCTCTGTCAATTATTCGGCCACTCTTTTCTCCCTCTCAAAGCATGTGTATATATATAGAGAAGCTGTTCTAGCTTGTCAGAGAACTCGTCTCCCCCTGTCCCTCCTCGACTTTTCGCAACAGCGGATTGTCTGGTGACCCTAGGTGGCTTGATTGGGATCGTCGGATGGACGCACGATAAAATGTGATATTTTTATGAACTAATAGAATTATTCATCGCAAACACTTGATACAATAAGATTTAATTTATCTAAACTCTAAATCTTTTTTTACTTCGCCATAAGTTAAAAAAATAGAAATATCGCTTGAAATGATCGCTATGAATTACAGTATAAGTCACATTTTTTACATAGTGTACATGTGAACAGTGCCTACATATACATATCTAGCTCATCAGTCAGCACACCCTTCCAAAAACTACAGTAGGATTTCACAGGCTCAGCGTTTGCCCTGTAGCTTATACGCCGTCGTCAAAATGTGAATTTTAAAATTTGGTTTTGATGTTTTTTTTAATATAGTTCCCTTTTCAGTATTAACTTTTAGCCCATGGAAAATATATATGTAAAAAATTCTACTCATAAATTATTTTTTAGTTACCAATAAATCGTTACTGCTTATAAACAACAGATTGACCTCATATGAGAGGAGGAGCTGGACATCGTCACGTGCTGCCACGTGTGCCGTATGCCATGTCATCGCACCATACGTAAACTGGGCCCTCCAATTCCTCGATGTACTCATGGCCCAGGACTATTTGGAATCCAAGCAGGAAATTAATTAAGCCCATTAGTTACATCACCGAGCAGAAACCCAGCCCAAGTAACTGGGCCGAATCCAGCCCAAATGGCGCGCTCTGGGATTCTGGCCCATATTACAGCCCAGGCTTGTAGCTTACCTGGAGGTAGCCCACAAGTGCTATGAACTCCACAAGCACTGAATTTCATATTATTCCCTCCATCTATTTTTGACAGTTATATTTCCAAATATGAAAAATTATTTTTGATAGGCATATTTCAATCCAACAATCTATCATCTTAATAACTTTCTCGGATTTAATGCGTGACTCTCCATTCCTCCACACAAGATTGGCTACATGGGCATTGAGAAATGTGAATATAAATGAATCGTTTGTTTACGAGTAATGACTAGTAGCATGTTTAAATAGATGATAAGTAGAATTACTTATCCTTGTTCTGTGTGCCAAGATGTGTAAAATCAAAGGTGTTTTTATTATTATTCTGTAATGAACAATTGGGCATTGGAGATTATTGGTTTTGTTATTTGGAATTTATTCACGAAGTGATTTTGGAGATGATTGGATTTCATAGGTGATCGCAGGATTCTATCATTTTATGTGACCTGACAGACCGGGCTGTGTATGCCGGTCAGACCGGCGGTGATCGAGCGGTCGGACCGGCCAGCCGCGGTCTGACCGGCCGACTCTGTGTCGGTTTCGGTTTCGGGTTGTTTATTTGGATATCCATGATTATTTCATGATTATGACTTCTAGATGGATACTATACGTATGTAATACTGTTATTTGCTACTAATGAGTCAAGTTGAAGATAGCTTGGTCTCGGAATATGGTTTCTTTGTTTATTTCATGTGTAGGTGACTCGATGTCTCGGGAGAGTATTTGCGGTGATGGACCGGGAGTCGGCTTGGGGATAAGACGACATCCGTGGTGGTCAGAGATCATGCGGGATACTTAGGCTAGAGTTGATGCACGTGGTTGATGGAGATTCCATATGGCATACGATGGAGTTATTGTATGCGTATGGGATGCGGAGTCGAATTTGGAAGGAGTCCAAATTTAGTATGATTGGTTATGTAAAGTTTATTTCTTGTACTAGAGGGTTTCCTAAGGTGTTTAGGACTCCTAGTATGAGTTTGGTTCATGGCTTTAGGCCGCCTACCTCATGTATAAATAGAGGGGGAGCGTGAGGCTTCACAGTATCGCTTTTTAGAGCAATTGAGTTGAGTTTTGAGTTAGGGTTTCGAGTTTAGTCGAAATTTTTGTAAGGAGTGCTGTTGGTGCACTTTGTAAACAAAGAGAGAATCAATAAAGTCGTCATCCAGTTTAAGAGTTCTTCGATTTGTGTTTCACCGGGTTTCGGCGGTTTAATCGGTGATATACCGGCGGTCAGACCTGCGGCAAGCGGCGGTCAGACCGGCGGCGGCGATAGCGAGCGGCAGCTAATCTCGGCGGTCAGACCGGAGATTCAACACCGGTCAGACCGGCGGCATCCACCCGGTCAGACCGACAGATCAATCTCGGTCAGACCGACTTCCGTCGATTTTGAGGGTAACTTTTATTTCTGCTAAAAGTTTTCGGTTTTTGGGTATACCAACCATTCACCCCTCTCTGGTTGGCTTAGTTATTGTGATTCGATCCTACAAGATGAAATATAACTATCAAAATTAGATGAATGGAGTATCTCACAAAAAATGAAAAAAAACTGGAGTTCATATGGTTGGAATTCTATGATGTGTTACTGCTTGCCAAGTTATTGCTCGGTCGCATTTTAATAATTATTTTCTTTCTTTTTATACAAAGATGTTAAAGTATATGTTCTCGAAAAAAATATTAAGAGTACATGATTAATTAGGACCGAAAATAATCTAATTGTTATAATAAAATTTGGTTAATTAGTTTTTAGCTTATACTTAATTAGAATTGCTTAATATCTAAATTATATCGCACTGTATACAAAGGTAGACTCAATATCATCCCATATATATAGAAATTAAATTACGTACGGCCCGCTCTGTATGAAAATAATCAACTTAAAAACACACACCAATGTTTCTTAAAACATTTTTATTTCCATTATATATCGGAAGAAACCACTAATGTCTCTTAGGCCATCTCTAGTGTTGCCCTACATCGAACCAAGTGAGGAGAGAGAAATGCCATTGGCTATCGGTTTCAAAAAAAGAAATGCCATTATTAATTGGTTATGTTTAAGCATTGGAGTGAAACATGTTTTGCGCAAAATTCATCGGTTCGAACTAAATTTTGATTCTAAGGAGGAAAAATGTGTAGCGGAAACCTAAAAACTACTATAAGATGGGAAAATCGACGTTTATGATTTGTCCGCATCATCATATATAGATAAAACTATTACAATATTATTACATGTGGGGAACTGTCGATCATAGCCATTACTCATCAAAGTGGTTCATTCGAAATCCAACGCTTGAACATGGCGAGGCATCTCTCTGGTTCAAACTCTGGTGCCGTGTGGCTACCGCCCTGCGATTAAATTGAACATATGATGATATTTGTAATGCATTTTATAAAAAATATTGATCGATTTGGTAATAAAATTTTGGAGCGGCTTTGAAATTAAACCAGTTACACAAGATATCTCCAAACCCCTGGAGCATCACAATTCACAAGTGCTATATGCGACAACCATTTGGAATATATATTTTGTGATGCCATCGATCCGATGTTGCAAACATTAGGGAATAGCAGTATATATATGAACCAAATCAAAAGGTAATTAAATAGATAAATAGATATGCATTGTAAACGTACCTTTACAGTAGCGAAAGTCATGTTGTTCCTATATGTTATGGTGAACCTGCAATAGTTATATATATTTCCAAATATTAAGTGCAGGATCATATATATATATATATATATATATATATATATATATATATATATATATATATATATATATATATATATATATATATATATATATATATATATATATATATATATATATATATATATATATATATATATATATATATATATATATATATACACATATATATATATATGTATGTATGTATGTATGTATACACACACACACATATTAACTGAAGGCACTGCCCCAACTCAATATAATTAAGGAATGAACAGCTAATTAATATCGAACGAACTATAGTGCTATATACATGTAATGAATCTTATTTACCCTGCTGATTGGCCATCGACGTGCCAAGCCCTCCAGTCATCTACAACAGAGAAGTTGAGTGATCTCACCCAGGCTTGTGTGCCCAAAAATGGTATCATTGCATCATGGTCACCACTGTTTACATAAACATTATATGAAAATACGAAAGGTAAGAGAACTGAACATTAATTCAACCACACAACTATAAATTAACAGTAGAATCACCCTAACCAAATGAAAAGTACACGGGTAAATTAGAGCAGGCATATTTATCTGATTTTGGCAAAGAACCACTTTGATGAAGATCTTTTTTTTTGGCGCGTGGGGTTTTTCATTTTCTTTTTAGAAGGGGTACGTGGGGGTAGAGAGAGGAGCAGGAGAGTGCCAAAAATAAGAAAGTATAATTGGGCAGAGTTTATTTTTTGAACATATTGAAAGTACAACCAACATTTTATTTTTGAATTTATAGTTCGTTTCAAAAGGATTATTTGCTTTATAATATATTATTAATTTGTTTCCATTTTCTCAACTATCCTTAATTTGTGTTTGGCACATTTGTACATTTTTGCCATATATTGCAATAGAACTCTCATAAATAGTTTTTGATTGATCGGTTATAATTAATGCAACAACACACTTTCATATATATACAAAATTAAAATGTGTATTACAAAGTACACAATACTACCTGTATACCAAGGCACGGTAACCTTTTGTTGTAACATTGTGATGAAACTTTATGTTGCTTTCGATGTCCATGGAGTAAGGCAGATCTCCATTGTGACACCTTAACCACTCATCGACACTTCCCTAATCATTTGTTAGCACAAAGAGATAAAATAATTAAGTAGGTGTTGAATTAACATTAATGCAATATCTATCCCTGCGAATAGCAAGTCGTTGTATATGAAATTTTACCATCTTTATCCCAAGTGCTTCTCGTGTGATGTTGTTGTTAGCCCAAAAATATATCAAATAATTGCCATATGTCTGTTGCTGGAAGAAATTAGGAATTAATGGATTCAGATACAACTTTTGGTGGCAGTGGCACATAACTATACCAAATGGAAATGAACTGATATACGAGTGTTTATGTATGTTCGGAGAACAAGGGCGCATGCAATGTTAGAGCAGTCCCACTGCCAGACGGCATCACCTAGTCACTGGTATTAATATTAGACTTAGCTCACCCAATGCACAATGTTTAAAATGGTCCAAATAATGTAATTTCATCCTCTCTTTTTTTTTTCTTCTTCAAATAGCTCCTTCTTTTCAATTGATGCTTAGACGACTCTATTGTCTACTCTATATATCAATATATACGAGACAAAACTTTTTGCCCTCTTTTAAAAAATTATTAACTATACTCTATACCCACAACCCAACAGCTTGGCTCTCGTGAAAGAGCTACGTCATGCCCCCTCCCCTCCTCTCTCTCTCTATCTCTCTCTCACTCATTGACACACCCTTTTCTTTATCCTTATATCCCCATGCATGGCCTTTTTGCCTCAGATTATGATTCATAAATTACAAGGGATGTTTGATAAGTTAACAACAATGCACTCTATATAACAATTATCTAGCCACTTGTAGTGATATGAATGAAGCCAATACATAAGTCTGACTTACAATACATTCTCTTGGAGGAAATGGTGGAATCTTTGGTTTTTCCTGGGTCAATCCATCTATATCACTATCGTAAATACAATAGTTGTACAAGATATGTCCGCCAGAACTTTCGCCAAGCAGCTGCAGAGTAAGTAACACCAATTTACTAAGGGCTATATATATTTCAAAATATTTTTGACATATGCATTATATATAGAAAGAAATATTGGAACATACTTCTTTAAACCTATCCAAAGCTTGACGGCAAATAGCATTCTTGGGGTTGCTATAATCCTCTCCCTGGCAGTGCTCCATTATCGTCTTAATTAAGATCAATCACATGTAGGCACATGGAGACAGCAGTCAGCAGGTTAAGTTAATTTCTAGTGAGGTCATCTTTGATTAATTAGTGTGAGGCTTATTAGCGAGATTAATTGGAATAGCGTGTTAAATTAAAGAATTATTTGATTACCTCGTACAACTGATCTGAAATGATCCCAACTCCATGAGCATACGGCACTCTCGAATCGAAGTCAATGCTTTCACCTGTAACCGGATTACCTACTAGATAGCCCTGCTTGTTATCACAAAAAACAAATTGATGACCATATATAATATATACCTTTTCTTATCACAAAGGATCACGCTATATATATAACTAGATACTACCTTTATGATGAAGTCTTGTTTGATATGTGTGATGAATAATAGGCAAAATTGGTTATTGTTTAGACTAATGTGGATCTAGTTAGTCAGAACTTGTTTCCGAAAGATGTTTCTTTTTATTTGATGTGCATGTGAAGCTAGGAAGCGAATAAGCGATCATAATGAGTTACAAGGGAACGGAGACTAGGATGCGGTTTCCGATATCAGAGTCGGTCAAGAGATGTCATTAGATGGCCATGTTCTACGCAATTGGCTCTGTGGTATTCTGTTATATATGGTGAAGTTGGATCGACTAGTGGGCCGATAGTTTAGTTTGTGATGATTATGGGCTTATGGGCCTCATCTTTTCGCTAGCTTATGCTTATACTTATCAGCCAAAATTTAAATTTTTAACCTTAGATTTGGAGCTGATTTTGAGGTTTTTCATCGAAGTTTATTTTTCAACCTTTACTGCCTTTTTACTTTTAGATCGCTAAGAATACGTATATAAAAATTTTATTTACAAATTCCTTTTCGTTTGCAAATATGCCGCTCCGTATGAGTTCATATGGGTTAATCGGGCCAAGTTCTTTTGGTTATCGGATTGTCTTATAAACTTATATGGAGACAAAGAGATATGACGGGAAACAGAAGAGAATAAATTCGTTTTTAAATGTATATGGCCTTGTTGAACTTTAGAAATGGTATTTGACCTTTCCATCTTATTAAAAGAGACGCATTATTTATTTCGTTGTGACTTACGTTGACATCAAGAGTACTTAAAACATAATTTGTATTTTTTACTAAACTTTATATTAAGATAATGGTGAAATGATACATCTAAAAGTCCATAACAAATAGCATCTTATGCTATAAATGAAGGGAGTCGTAGTAATTAAAAAACTGACACGACTTGGTTATATTTCCATTAGCATATATAGAAAAAAAAACCTACATATGACATGCCGGATTTCTATACTGATGTTTATTAGGAGGTGGTGATGCTTGAATCTTAGGGTAACTACTCTAACTTACAATATAGTATAAGTAAGACTCCGGGTCTTTCTCATATTGCCACTAGCAAACCGCACACACATGTAAATTACTCCCTCCGTCCCATAATATAAGGGGTTTTAAAGGGATGTAGCACATTCTATAGTACTACGAATCTAGATATAAAACCTATCCAAATTTATAGTACTAAGAGTGTTACAGCTCTTTAAAATCTCTTATATATATTAGAGACAAATGGAGTATAAAGAAGAAGTGGATAACTAATGTACCTAAATAAATAGTATTGTGGTGACTATATAGTATTGTTGTACGTACCTTGAGATCAACAATTGGCCTCACCCCAGCTTCGATATCTGAATACGTACACCCCACATGATCGTGTCAGAAAAAAATGTAAGCGCGCAGACTAATTAAGCTTAATTTGCACACTAAACTAACAAAAATCGCCTAGTTGCCCGTAATTAATGGTACAATTAAGTAAATAATTAACCTTCAGAGATCTTCTGCGCGAGAAATGGGACGATCTTCCCTGCGTAGGAGTCACCTCCAATGTAGAAAGGATTTGCGAGATACTCCGGATGATCACTAATCCACTATATATTAATCACACCAATTAAGCAGGTTAATCATCTCAACTCGATTGACTAAATCAAAATTAATTACTATTCCCACCATTTCATCGTAGTCCAAGTTTAATTTCTTTTTTTTAAACTTATTTAGATTTGACTAAATTATAGAAAAAAATTAATAATATCTAGAACACCAAATTAGTTTCATTAAATATAACACTGGATATATATTTTTAATAATATGTTTGTTTTTATTAAAAATACTACTATTCTCTTTTTAAGTTTAGTTAAATTTAAATAAGTTTTTCCCTAAAAGAATTAAATAAGTTTGAATAGAAAAAAAAATCAAAGGGACGTCTACAAGAAGTGACTACTACTATCTCCGTCTCATAAAAATTACATTACATTTATAGGAAATTAAGGACAAATTTGTAGGATTAACAAATGACCATAATAATATTATTTAATTAAAAGAAATGTTGAGACAACGAGTTAGAGATGTGATTGGAAGGAATGGAGATTAGAAGGAAATATATTTTCATGTAATCAATTTGCTGGGTTTCACATTAGTAGAAATATAATTTTTGAATAAAGATTCAAATGTAGAAATACAATTTTTATGTGACAGGTGTAGTAGTACTAATATATATGATATCACATGTTGTGTATAGTATACGTATAGATTAATTAATTACCTTTCGGAGGAAGTGCTTGAGCTGCAGCGAGGCGGAGACGTCGCCGACGAGGTAGCCGTCGGGGTGGCGGGAGAAGCTCCAGCCGGCGCCGACCGGCGAGTCGACGAAGAGGACGCTCGCTGCCTTGGTCCAGCCGTGGGGGTGGTACCTCAGCCGCGGGAGCTCGCCGGCGTCGTCGTCGTAGGGGCGGTACGGTTCCAAGGCCAGCCTCACCGGGCCGACCTCGAAGAAGACGCCGCTGAGCACGCTGCAGCGGGCGCCGCCGGTGAGCCAGAGGAGGAGCGGGTCGCGGCGCGGGTCGCCGGACTCGGACTCGACGAGGTAGTAGAAGAGCTCCGCGCCGTGCTCCTCGTCGACGGAGACGTAGCCCGTCTCGAGGCGGAACGGGAGCTCGCCGTCGTAGCCCGGGAGGGTGGTGACGACGTGGTGGTGGCTCGCCGTGGCGGCGGCGGCGGCGGCGGAGGTGGGGGTGGAGTGATCGAGAGGGCAGGTTGGGAGAACGGAGAGGATGGAGAGGAGGAGGTGGTCGAAACGGAGGCGCGGGGACATGGCGGCGGTGGCGGTGGATGCCGGCATGTCGCCGGTACTGTGCTCCGGTGGGCGGTGGCCACTGTGTGATTATCCATGGAAATGGAGGTAAAATATGTAGTGGTCGTCGGCTTAGGTTTTAGGTAATGTAAATAAAAAGGACTCCTACTGCCGTCAACATTAAAATCATGTAAATTCTGAACCATCCGATCGCGTTGAGATTTATTCGCAACAACCACCCAAAAAAAAATATTTTCCTTCCTCATCACCATTATTAGTTCACGCTAAAATTGGAAGTTTGGTTGAAATTGGAACGATGTAACGGAAAAGTTGAAAGTTTGTGTGTGTAGAAAAGTTTTGATATGATGGAAAAGTTGGAAGTTTGAAGAAAAATTTTGAAACTAAACAAGGGCCAAGTGCTCTATAAATCCCCCACGAGGCCACCACCATCACCCAAGTGCTGTCACGGAGAGTCCCACTGGACCTCCCCCGCATCTCCTCCTTCTCATGCTAGCGGCGAGGAGATGCCTGGCGTTTTTGATCTATATTTCTGACAGCTCCCCATTGTCACCCCCACCTCTTAAGCATTCTCTTCAATTTTTTTCCCCATTACCCACTCATTTCACCTCCTCTCACAACCATCCCTCTAAGTTCGAGAACTACCACCCCTCACCTCATCCCACCTACCCCCCTTCCCCTGCCCATCCCTAGCCTGAACCCTAAAACCTAACTTGCCGAACCATTGTCAATAGCCAGAGTTCGTCTAGGGTCATCGGATCTAGAGGGGGGGGCCTAGCATGAAGCAAACCCTACAATGGAAAAATTGCAAACAAAAAAAAGTTAATTGGATCCATGCCATTATTATTTTCACAATTTCAAAAAATACCACTACTATTTAACTGTTTAGAATCATGCCAGGACAATTTAATAGGTATTTGAGATGTGCCACTATATACCCTTTCATTGCACTTAGAAAATGTTTTGGACCAAATTTCCCATATCTTCCTCCTGCACCCCGAAGAGCATCTCCAACAGAATCTCTATTTGGCTCTCCAAGTTAAAATTTGGCCAACACAAAGAAAAAAGAGCTCCAACAGACTCTCCATCTGGATGGCCAAATTGCTTCACCGGCTAGCCAAATATAGCCAGCCTCCTCCACTGGCCAAAGATGGGTCCCACCACCACTCCCAGCCCCATCCTTCCTCTCTCTATTGTCCACCCACCAGCGCATCGGCCGAGGACGAACTGGAGGGCACGCCGGCCATGAGCGCGCCACCGACGTCTGGGCCACCACCCGTCGCGGTTGTCGTCATCCGGGCCACCGTCCACCGCGATTGCCATCGTCGTCGCCGTCGCGCCACGATCACGCACGAGCCGTTGCCGCCGCGCGGACGTTGAGCGAGAGCGCAACCTCGAAGTCCTCATCGACCTCGAACAGGGAAAGACGGGGAGCACCACCGGGCGGCGGCGCTTAGAGGAGGTGGTGGTGGCGGCGGCGGCAAGGGCCGAGGCAGAGGCGGAGGGGGTGACAGAGGGGGTGGCGAGGAAGGACGGAGAGCACCTTCGGGCGGCGGCGCTTAGAGGAGGTGGTGGTGGCAGCGGTGGCGAGGGCGGAGGCGGACGAGGGCATAGGGGAGGAGGGGTGAGGCATGGAGGGGGCCGGGGACGGGGAGAGGTGGCGAGGGGAGTGGCCCTATGAGCGGAGCATCGCGGCGGTGGCGGGGGCACGAGCCTTGGCACCATGGGCGGAGGCCGCGCCGCCCCTCCTCCGCCGCCGTTCGCCGCCTGCGGCGCTGCCAAGGGGGACTGCCTCACCGCCATGCTCTCACCCATGCTCGTGTAGCTGATCGATCGGGAAAAGGGGGAGAAAATGAGGAAAAAGAAAGAGTTGAGGCTGACATACGGGTCTCATTGCCATACACTCAGAATAGAGAGGATGAATGGAGAGGCTGTTGGAGTAAATAACAAATTTGACGTGCTAATTAAATCGAGAGTTGGCCAAATAGATATTTGGAGAGTCAGATTTAGAGAGACCGTTGGAGATACTCTTCTCTTCCATAACACTTTTCCCATCAATGGAGCTAGACCTGGACGACGTAGGAACATTTCTTTGTCCCGATCTCCTCCGTCGGGTAGCAACTTGGCGTAGGAGATGTTAGCCCAAGCGGCAGTCAAGGCGAGGAGGACGCTCCCGGGTATTGGTAGCGAGGCCAGACCAAAACCGTCAGCGGAGGTGGTAGCCATGCCACCAAATGAGGATGCCTTCCTCCCACAACTGACGAGGCCGGAAACCATCTCCCACCACGCCACCTCCGCACCTTCTCTATTCTTTCAATCGATCTCTTCACAGTTCCGCTGCACGCCAACTGTTTGTGAAAATGCTCACCAAAGCAAGGATGCTTGCCCAGGTGTTGTTGTTGCACAATGCCGTCACCTACTCCAGCGCTGCTGAATGTTCCCCGTGGCCTAGCTTGACGACGCAGGCACCAGCTCCGCTTTGTGCCTGGGCCTGTGTGAGCCTTTGTCTCCGCGTACCTTTTCGTGCCACCGGGCCTCTCAACCGGAGAAGCGCCAGGAACCATATCAGGTATATTTAGGAGAGTTCAAGATTCTGAGAAGCATCTGATTGGTAGCCAGTTTCTGAGAATCTAAAAAAGCTGGATTTGGCTTCTTGTTCATTTTTTTGAATTCTACAGCTTCTCAGGATCTGGATCAAAAGCTATACTGTTTGGGGGAGCTTCTGATTCTGCGAGAAGCTACAACAGCTAGAAGCTCCCCAAACAAGCCCCTAGAGAGAGATGGTAGGAGTGGAAAAAGAAGGGGAAGAAGGAACAAGGCATGGGCAGTTTGGTCCAAAAGAAATTTTTAGTGCGGTGATAGGAAATTCAGTGGCATATATTAAATAGAGTAAATCCCTTGTGTACCCATGAAAACTTCCCTAATCTCCTCTATACCCCCCCAATTTTACTCGATCCCCTCTGTACCTCCAAATTTTCGCTTTGATCCCTTCCATACCCCTCCCTTTAGGTTTCCGTTTGATTTGTAACGTAACCTGTGTGTTACATTGTCAATATTTTCAAAAAATACCAAAATACCCCTGGCAGTGCGAACCCTAGCTAAATAGATCCAGTACCTTCTCTTCTCCCCTATCCTCTCCACGCGCAGGCCGCGCCGCCGGTCTCCAATCGCGAGTGCCGCCGCCAGCCACCGCCATCCCGTCGCGCGCGCCGCCGGCCACCGCCCTTCCGTCGAGCGCGCCGCCGACCATCGGCCTCCCTTCGCGTGCACCGGCGTCCAAGGCTCTCCCGTCGCGCGGTGGGGCGCCGCCGGCCCCCGTTCTCCCGTCGCATGGTAGGGGCACCGCCGGCCCCTGCCCTCCAGTCACGCGGTGGGGCGCCACCGGCCACCACCCGTCCCGTCGCGCAGTAGGCCGCCGCCGGCCGCCCTCCCGTCGCGCGGCTTCCGTCGCGCCGGCCGCCCTCCTGTCGCGGGCGCCGCTGTCCAACGTCCTCTCGTCGTGCAGCCAAAGTCCACCACCCTATCATCGTTGCGCGACCCAACACCGCCCTACTGGTACGAGTAGCAGCAATGTAAATTTCTTCTTGCGTATTTAACATTTGCAGTTGATGAGTGATTGATTTCTTGTTCAGAGGAGTGGGTTGTTCATTGGTGTCGGTAAGCGAAACAGTTGAGGCCACCATCCCCTTCTCATGATGCAGTGATGTACTGTTATGGATCTTATGACATTATAATCATGATGTACTGCCTAGTTAACTTGATCTGTCATTTGCAACATTTGTGTATGGAGTGCAAAGTTGGTTTGGTTCCTACATTATTGAGTATGATATGAACTGTCCTGTATGGATGATGGAAATGAGATTAATATGAAGTGCTCTGTATAGATGATGAAAATAAAATTGATAAAGTGCTTTGTATGGTTGCTACTGTTTTGATTGATGATGTATGCTCTTGATGCTCTTACTGATCCGGATTATTTTGTTTCACAAATTTCTATGCTTCCTGTTGACTGTACCAAATTTTCTGTACTGAGGATTTTTTTTGATTTTCCAACCCTATTATTTTTTTCAAAACGAAAAGTTTCATGTATTGCATTTTTTCCAATACCACAATAAAACTTCTAAACTCATTATTAGTCTCATAAATACACATACTGTGCAGTCAACATTTTTCAATTTTTTTTCAATCTACCTAGTACATGCTGTTGCTCCTCCATCTACAAGGGTATTATCGACATTTGCAATCACACATAACTGAGAAATAAAGAAAACCTAACAGGAGGGGCATGGGGGTACAGAGAGGATCGAGTAAAATTGAGGGGTATAGAGGAGATTGGGCAAGTTTTCATGGGTATAGAAGGGATTTACTCTATTAAATAACCCATTAAATTGTAGTGGCATGATTTCAAATAGTTAAATAGTAGTGGCATTTTTTAAAATCGCAAAAATAATAATGGCACGATCCAATTAACCAAAAAAAAATTTGCGGGGAATTAACCCAAAAAATATAACGCCAAATTTCTATGGAATATGATTAATTTAGCAGTTTCGATAAAATAGTTGATCTAATCTTGGTTAGCCTCACACCATTACTGAGACGGGAGGTTGCCGTCGCCCACGTAAGGCGTTGTTGGTGAAGGGAACGACGCTGATGTTCCATTGTACGGACAAGGTGGGTTCTTTTAGCAAATTACCAGTCGCCACTCGCCACCAATGATATCGACCACAATGACGAACTGGAATTCCTATTTGGCGCACACGCGTCAGTACACCATGTCGAGCACACATTTTGGGCCACCAGATCACGTGTGGTGTTACCCTTTTTACGTGATTTTTGGCCCACCTGCCCACTAGTCCATATGTCGTGTTTTCTTTTTTCGACCCACCGTGGCCATGTGTTTTCATTCCAATTTTTTCATTTTCCAACATTTTAATGCTCTTGGTTTTAAAACCTAAACTTTCAAATCAAATTTTAATACTTCCACTCAAATTTAAAAAACTTTTAACTCCAATTTCAAAACTTTAACTCAAAATTCAAAACTTTCGAATCAAATACGAAAACTTTCGACTCAAATTTATAAACTTTCAAATTGGATTTACTTTCAACTCGAATTTTAAAACTTTAACTCAAATATTTTTAAAAAGTCTACCCAATATTAAAAAAAAATAATGTTAAATTATGAAAGCTTTCAAGTCAAATTTGAAATTTTCAATTTCAATTTTGAAACTTTTAATTCCAAATTTAAAACTTTCTAAATTAAATTTTAAAACTTTTTTATTCCACTATTTATTTATTAAGTATTTGTTTGTAACTAGTCGCACTTAGGTGCTAACCGCCCTGCTTTGCGAGGGGGGCGCGGTCCGGAGACCGCGTTTGTACATTTCCAGGTCACGACCCACTAGATATCCGCGAGAGTTCAAGACGATGGGTAGTTTCGTCCAGATGGAAGCGTGGGCCGGCCCATTTGTAACTATTGGGCCCATTTGCATTAGGAAAAAGTACACCAAAGGTCCCTCAACTTGTCATCGGAATACAAAAACATCCTCAAATCGCAAAACCAGATATGCATGGTCCCTTAACTAATCAAAACCGGTTACAATAGGTCCCTCAGTGGTTTTCAACCCGGTTTTATCTGACGTGGCTGTTGAGTCAGCGTATGACCCACATGGGCCCCACATGTCAGCTGGCCACGTCATCACCCTCTCCCCTCCTCTCCGGCTCTCCCTTAAACCCTTTCTCCTCCTCCTCTCTCTCTCTCTCTCTTCTCCTCATTTGGGTAGGCAGCTGGGTGGTAGTGCTGCGGCTTGCCGGCGATGCGGCGGCGCCGTCGCCTGCGGGCTTGGCGTCCATGACGGTCTCGAAGGCACCGACGAGCGCCTTCACCCTGCTGCACTGCCGCTTCTCCAGCAGCTTGCTCCGCGCCTCCTCGATCACGTCGTTGCTCCACCGTGCCATCTCCCGCCGGTGAGGCTGCTCCTCCTTCGACCTCTTCTCTATCGTCGTCTTCACCCTGCTCCCCTTGAACCTTCGCACCAGCTCGTCCGCCGCCGCCGGCGAGTTCTCGGCGGCGGCGTCATCGTCGTCACGCTGCTTCTTGATTGCCGAGGATGGATTCTAATCTCTCGGGTGGACATCCACCCGTTTCTTGCATGCCACCTAAATGATTATGAAAAAATTCACAAGATAGTTAATATGTAATATATCACTTCACAAACGTGCAAGTTCAAATTCAACTTCTACAAGTTGTAGCAAAAATAACAAATCAAACTCTAACTAGTATACTTATATTCACAGTCAAATTTATTATTTTTGTCACAATTTGTAGAGGTCGAATTTAAACTTGCATGTTTGTCAGGTGTTATATTACATATTAACCTATCATATCAATTTTTTTGAAAATTTTTGATAACCATTTAGATGGCATGCAAGAAACGGGTGGACGTCCACCCGAGTGTTTAAAACAGTTTCCCCTTGATCGCCTCCTTCACCACCGCGACGAATTTGTCCGCCACGGCGACGGCGGAGTCGGTGGACACCGGAGCAGCGGCGTCGCCTTTCTTAGGCCATGGCGTGGCTCGCGTTCCAGCTGCACCCGATCGCGAGCAAGGTCGTCAAGCCATGGCCGCTCGAGGACCTACTCCTGCACACCTTCTCCCTACCTCCTTTCCTGGTGCGCCGTGGCTACGCCACCCTCGAGGAGTACTTCGCCGACGCCGCCGAGAAGAACCACCCGGGCAGTGGGTTCACGGAGACCAACTACACGCAGCTGACGGAGCTCTATCAGAAACATAGGGACAAAGGTTAGTCTGCGCCGCGCATCCATAGCACATGTCCATGGAGTAGTTGCAGTTCGTAATTTGGAGTAGTCGATATTGTATGGAACTATGGATAATGGATACGTCTTGGTGACTAGGATATATGTTGTTTTCAAGTGTATTAACATGTAAGTCTAATTGGTGTGGGAGGCACTGCGCATGAACCCGCCGGTGGAGTTCCAGTACGTAGGGCCACGCGCGGCCGACATGGTTGATGGTCGTCGAGAGCCACGACGCGGTGTACGAGGTGTTCGGCTACCGGCCGCTCGCCACCCGCGATGAGCGGGTGTTCGACCGCGCCGGCGAGTTCGTCGCCGCCGGCGGCCGGCCGCTGCTGGAGCACGTGGTGTGGTCAAACGGGCCGGAGACCTGCAGGACGCCATCGGAGGGGAACAAGCAGTGCCCCGGGAAGGACATGGTGGTGGCGGAGATGTTCCGACGGTACGACACGTTCGCCGCCGACGTGGTGGAGGCGTCGGTGGAGCCGGTGTTGACGTTCATGTCGCTGACACGGGCGACGTCGGGATAGTACTGCTTGGCCGCCGCCTTGTCCTTGTGGGTGGTGGCCGGCGGCGGCGAGTCGTCGTCAGTCCTGACCGTCATGCAGCTGATGGACAGCGACCTGAGGTGGCGGCGCGCCGGCCTGCCCAGAGCACCAGAGAGAAGAGTGAGAGAGAGAGAGAAGAGGAAGGGAGAGAGGAGGGGAAAGAGAGACGAGACTGAACTGGACAGGCTGACATATGGGGCCCACGCTAACTCAGCCGACACGTAGATCAATACCGGGTCAAAACCACCGGAGAACCTTGGGTGACCAGTTTTATATAGTTAAGAGACTCCGTATATCTGGTTTTGCGGTTCGAGGACGTTTTTTATCCTGACGACAAGTTGAGGGGCCTTCCGTGTACTTTTCCTTTGCATTAGTTGCAAGGAATAAGTTCACTTTAGGTCCCTATATTTGTCGGTCAGTCTGATTTTCGTCCCTTGACCGCAAAACCGGGTATAATTCGTCCCCCAACTTACGGAAACCGGGCAAACGAGATCCCTCGGCAGTATGGAGAGCGGTTTTGGCCGACGTGGCTCCTTTGACTAGGTCTTCGTCTCACGTGGCATTGACGTGGCGATTACGTGGTATTGACGTGGCGCTTTCGTAGCAATTTTATCCGAAAAAATAATAAAAATTGTGGGACCCATATGTTAGCTAAAAATAATAATTTAAAAAAGTGGGGCCCATTTGGTCCCACCTGTCAGCTCCCTCCTCTCTATCTCCCCTTCTCTCTCTCCCCTACAAGGGCGGTGGACAGAGCGACATGGGTGGAGACAGGAGAGGCCAACCGTCGGCCGCCCTCTCCGACGGCGCGGCGCGTGCCGCCGCTTCTCTCCCTCCCACCCGTCGACCGGCTTGCACCGCCGATCCTCTCCCGCCGGCAGCCGCGCGCCGCCGTTCCTCTCTCGCCCTCCCGCCGGTCGCCGACCCAAATGCACCGCCGCTCCTCTCCCTCCCTGCCGCCGTCGCCGTTCCGCCGTGAGGACGAGGGAGAGACGAGAGGAAGAAGAGGAAGATCCGAGAGGGGAGAGGGAGAGGGGAGGGGAGCCGGCGAGCTCGAGCTCGCCATCCTACCCGCCCGTCCTCGCCGACCACTACCCGCGGACGCTTGCTCCGCCCCTCTTCCGCTGCCTCGACGTCGATCCCCCTCGAGTTCATGTCGAGAACGAGCGAGCGAGGCGGGCGGCGACCTCAGCCGGTGAGCATGCCTGTCACCGTTCCGCCCGCCGTCCGCCGCCCCTCCGCTCCACCCGCCGCCCGCCACCGCTCCGCCCACCGCCCGCCGTAGATCCCGCCGCCCCTCTGCTCCGCCTGCCGCCCGCCTCCGCTCCGCCCACCGCAGATCCCGTCGCCCCTCTGCTCCGCCTGTCGCCCGCCTCCGCTCCGCCCACCGCCCGCCGCCGCTCCCGCCGCCCGCCGTCGCTCTGTCCACCGCCCGCCGCCCGTCACCCCCTCTGCGCCGCCGCCGCTCGCCTTCTTGTAGTATGGGGAGAGAGAGAGGAGGGAAGCTGACATGTGGGACCAAATGGGCCCCACCTTTTTTAATTATTTTTTTTGTAGCTGACATATGGGTCCCACGATTTTTATTATTTTTTCGATAAAATTGCCACGAAAGCGCCACGTTAATGCCACGTAATCGCCACGTGGGACGAAGACCTAGTCAAAGAAGCCACGTCGGCCAAAACCGCCCTCCATACTGCCGAGGTGTTAGGAAACGATAAGCGAACAAACGATAAAGAAATAATAGATCAATCACAGAAGACACGAGATTTAACGTGGAAAACCCTCGCAAAGTAGGAGAGAAAAAAACCACGGGCGCCAGCCAGCAAAAATATCTTCACTATATCTGGGGCGAGGTTACAACACCGCACGGCGGCTTACAAGAGGTATATATATAGTGGAACCCTAAAAGGGATGACGATCCGTTTCGCGGGGGCTCCGCCCCCGCACCCCCGGGCGTCCCCGGGTGCACGGCCCAACGAGCCAGCTTCAGCCTCCGCTACGCTCCGGCCCAAGCCTCCCGGCGACGGGCCTCCGCTCCACTATGGCAGAAGCTGGCCTTTATTAAGTGCAAATGAATTTGGATCACAACTCAACACGAGGTACCTCGTTTGCCCGGTTTTCGTAAGTTGAGGGACCTAAAGTGTACTTATTCCTAGTTGCAAGGGTTCGTCAGGCCCACTGTTATTGTTGGGCTCTGATGCTTGTAAAACAGACGCCTGTGTGTTCATCTCCGACCGACCGACAGCAAATTAAAATACAAAATCAGCTTGATTTGGGATGATCGCATTCCAGACAAGTATATGCATCACAAATTCACGATGTGAAGATAGAAATGTTCTTCACGTCCAAAGAAAAGCAACCAAAAAAAACAGAAGAAAAGAGAGCAAAGTTTGCCAACGACATTGATCATCATTTCATTAATCTCTCTTTGTATTTCCTTTGCTTCAGGACGACACAGTCAGGGTGTTACAACAAATGAAATGAAGGTTACATCGGTTGCACTTCTTCTCAAACAGCTAACCCTTTTGGAAGTCACTGTACAGTGAGTATCTCCTCTAATCCCCAAGTCCATATTTCTCTATACGTTTGAGATGTTATGATGGTGTTTAAAACGGCAAAAATTTGGTTATCTTTGTCATGAAAAACTCTTGCGTATAGTTGTGATAATCTGATTGGGCAGCTCGGTACCCCGCAGGATGAGATACAATACAAAAGAAGCATAAGCAAGTACTGCCACGCAGAGAATTGAGCCAGATAATAGGCCTCTTATTTCTGAAGAGAAGAAATCCAGCAAGAGATAGCCATTGATCGTGATCAATAGTGTCGCCACTGTCCAGGTCACAGCCTGCATAAATTTGACAGAACTGAGTGAGAACAGAACATCATCGGCTTTACACCTCAACAATGGCAAATCAAAGCAAGAATGAAGCTAGAGCAGTAATACGCCATCATTTAACTAGTCAGTCAAATAGTTTGTAGGCAATGCCAGTTTGCAGATATAAAATGTTCAATGTAAATCCTAAAAGAACCTAGACAGATACAGGTGGGAATCTTGGATATGTCCTACATCATTGCTGATTTAGTATCTATCATGTTCAATGCAAATCCTAAGTGTGGGGATGGCTTTTTCTCAAGGCTTTGCAGTGGCAGTGGCAGTGGCATCTTGCAGCGAAGTGTGCAATCATGAGCAGACAGAAACACAAGTAGGATCTATAATTTCCGTAATAGAACAACAAATTAATTAACTACCACAATTATTTATGGCTGGATTATGCTGTCAATGGAAGATATAGCCATCTCATGAAATGAAGGATGCAGAATGCTTGAAGAACAGGACAGGCATTATATCAGAGATCAATGATGACTTACTTGAGTATTTCGACCTATTTTAAATACCCCCATAACTTTCTCCTTGGAAACCAAAGTTATTAGCGGAATCAGGGCAAAAGGGATCTGAATTGATTGAAGCACATTTAGCCACTCGTTTAGAACATCCAGCGAATCGGATTTATCGAAGAAGAGTGCGACAATTATCGTTGGCACAATCGCGAAGCTTCGGGTGATGAGCGACCTGATCCATTTTTTCAACTTCAAGTTCAAAAATCCACCCATTATAAACTGTCCAGCATATGTTCCTGTTATGGTACTACTCTGCCCCGCAGCTAATAGTCCAATTCCCCAAATGTAGAGGATAGGGAAAAACCCTCCGCCAAACTTCTCCTGTAGATACTGTCCGGCATTTTCAAGGCCAATATTGCCAGCTTCTTTTGTGCCATAAAATCCTTTCGCAAAAACAGTTGTTACAAAGAGATTTATCATGAAGGAGACAGCCAACGCAATGGTTGACTCTATTGAATAGTATCTCAACGCTTCACGGACTTGGTGTTCCTTGTTTGGGTCTATTTTTCTTGACTGAACAAGCGCTGAATGGAGAAACACATTGTGTGGCATGATAACACATCCAACAACCCCAACTGCTTGTCTTATTGTCCTGGAGCTCAATTTTGGGACCAAAATACCTGCAGATAAAATTACGTGTAATCAATGGATCAGAGTGTGGGACAACTTGCAGTGCCAAAAGCTGCCGATCAGTAGGATCTTTACCTATGAACAGCTCCTTCATGTTTGGCTTGGTATCAGTAAACATCCATGCAAAGGAGACAGCCATAGTCGCAATTAGAATCGCAAATACAGCTTCTAATTTCCTCACCCCGTAATTTTCAAGAGAAAGAAAAATGAAACTGAAAAAAAAAAGAAACATCTCGTAAGTGACGATCCAAACAATGATAGTTCCACAATTTTCATGACTTTGAATAGTACTAATTTTGAAACAGGCCTAACTTAGCACTGTGCAAAGCACAAGGCAGAAATCCTCACAGAAACTAGCAAGTGATTAATATTCTAATCCAATTAGTAGTTTTTAGTGCTAGTGAACATGTGAGCACTTGGACAGACTTCTGTATCATATCATTAATCAAAGCAAGGGTCTAGAACGAGATATATAAAATAACTCTTGATGGACAACAACAGAACATGTCCTACTTTTATCAGAACCAAAAGTCTCGTCAAAGAATTGCATAAGCACAAGCAGTGAGTACGGACTATGCATGTGGACACCAGAGAGCTAGTAACGTCCAACTCCAGTGAAATTAAAATACAGTCTATAGCTGTCAGCAGCATCAATCCATCATGAAAAGGTCAGCACAGTAACTTGGTACTTTATATTCCTTCAGGACAAACCCAAAAATATCATAAGCCTCTCCTGACAGTTTTTTTTTTGGAATCTAACATGGCAAAATTAAGTTAAATTGACCAAAAACATCACATCATTGAGTAATCAGCAGCTGGGAATTGTGAAAATGAAAATTTCGGAGGTACAGGCTCCGTGATTATCCATATTTGGAACTGGGCAGCCAAAACAAATCTGAGACTTTGTGTTCATGTAAAATAAATTGGGGCGAAAGCTAAAATTCCTCAAGCATTCAACCATCCTATGTTATAGGGTACCATGAATATGAAGTCTATCAATATACAGTACAGGGATCTCCAACACAGTGATCGTACAACGCCAATTTTAAGAGAAGTGAACAATCCTCGAAATTATGAAATTAATAAAGGAAGTACTGTGGTTTACAACGAAATGAGAAGAACTGAACCAACGCCCAAAAAAGTGAAGCTACAAATTAAACGAAAACAACAAATTAGCAGCCTATAACAGTCACAGCAAAACCTCCCCCAAATCCAGCTCATGATCTAACACCACACCCAAACTCTTTAGTAGCAAGTAGCAACAACAAATTTCTTTTTTTTTCTCTTTTGAAAATACTAAGCATCAAGAACTAGGCTTAAAGCAGCAGCATTTTTTTTCTTTCGGAAGCATCTCAAGTTGGTGATAGGGAAAACAAAAAAAGCAAGCTTCTAATCTTTTGGAACTATGGTGTGTGATCTAGACCTCGTCAATCACAATCACCAAAGCCACGCGAAAGATCCAACCAATCAGGAATCGAAACCGACCCAACCAAAAAAAAAGAAAAAAATTCACAAGACTGACCAATCCAAGGCGGTGATGACGACGCCGGCCCAGAGCGGGAGGAAGCCGCGGCTGAGGATCTTGATGGCGATGGCGCTGCCGATCACCTCCTGGATGTCGGCCCCGACCATGGCGACCTCGGCCATGAGCCACAGCGCGCGGCGGGCCCAGCACGGGTACTCGTCGCGGCAGAGCTCGGCGAGGTGCCTCCCCGTGGCGACGCCCACCCTGGCGGCGAGCAGCTGGACGAGGAGGCCCATGGAGGTCGCCCACATGAGCAGCCACAGCAGCGTGTCCCCGGCCACCGCCCCGGCCTGCAGGTCCCCCTCGAGGTTCCCCGGGTCGAGGAACGCGATGCTCATGAGGAACCCCGGCCCCGTGAACAGCCACAGCTTCCTCCACGAGAAGGGCGGGATCCCCGAGGCGGCGGTGAACCCGGATTCCTCCTCCTCCGGGTGGTCGTCGGGGAAGTCCGAGATCGAGACGATGACCTTCTCGGTCGCCTCGTAGGCGCGCTCCTCGAGGTCGTCGTCGGAGGGGGTGGGGGAGGGGAGGAGGGAGCAGGCCTCGTCGTCGGCGGGGGTGGCATCTCCGGCGGCGGTGGCGGCGGCGGCGGCGGCGGCGGGGAGGGGGGCCATGGATTTGGAGATGGGTGGGTGACGAGGCGGGTGGGTGGGGGGGGGGGGGGGGGCACGTGACGTGCCACACACACACCGCCTCGTCTTCCTGGGGTGGGCTTCTGTGAGTGTGACGCGCAAACAGGACTCTTATACGCGATGGTGGGTGCCACCACTCAACGGAAGAGGATCCTCTCAAGTTTCACCTTGACGTGACTGTTCACTGTGGCTGTCACGTGGGCTTCATCACTCTCAGGTTATAAGGCCATCACCAATGCGTGCCCCTGTACAGTATCCCTAGCGACGGGAGTTTGCTTTTCCGTCCGCGACGTCCCACTGCGATGGAATATATTCCTCTGCTAGGAGACGCGGCTCTCTCCGCGCCTCCCCAACTTTTCGTGGGGAGTCGCAGCCAGGCGACGGGTTGAGGGCTTGGGGCGCTCGTGGACACAGCTGCTGCACCTGTAATTTCCCCTTCTACCCTCGATCTCGTCGCTGGGAGGAGGCCGATGGCGATGGGGAGGAACCCGAGGTGGCGGCGAGAGAAAGAGGCACCGGCGAGAGAGACAGGCGGTGGCGACATGGAGATGGTGCCGGCCCACCGGATCTGGCTGCCGGCATCCCAGATCTGCGCGCCAACAAGGGCGGCGGTGGGCGTCCGTCGCAACCTCCTCCACCTCCGCCTTGGCCTCCTCCGCGCAGAAAGAGAGGCGAGGGGCGGCGGGAGAGAGAGGTGAGGGGAGGAGAAAGCGGCGGCGGAGACCGAGCGACGACGACGATGACAAAGGCGGCGGAAGAAGAGGAGGCCGGCGCAAGAAAAAGAAAAGAGAGAGCAAGAGAAGAGAGAGGGGGGTAGTATAGGAAAATAACCACCGTGAGCTTTTTGGTTGGGACACCCATTAATGGCTTGAGTACCTTTATCCAATTGTCTCATATTTTGGGGAGCTCATCTAGAGTGTCCTCCATTGTGAGGGGAGTTTCCCAGAGAACGCCCTTATTTAGTGAGGGCACCTATAGACTGTCCCTGATTATAGATGCCCTAAGGTCTACATGCCAAGCTAGTCAAAATCACATAAAAGTAAGGGTTCGTTGCTACATCTTTAGCTCTCAACTCTTATTTACCTAGAGATGGAGATATGCCAAATGTTACAGATTCTTCAAATTTTTAAGCGGAGTTAGCATAGTTGTTCCACAAAAGGTGGAGCTGAGTTTTTCTCGCTCCACTCCACCCCAAAAGACCCACTATCCTTAAAAAAAATTATTTATGTATGCGATTTTGCCATTGAATTACCCCTTCACACCCCCTCTTCTCCCGTTCTGTCTCTCCTCGTGATTCTTCCTCCCTTGGCCATCTAGGGCTAGGGTGGTTGGGTGACAACCGAAGACGGTTGAGTGGTGTGGGTACTGGGCGCGCAGCCGCGCAGGTTGAGCATCGGTGTTGTCGGCCTTGGCTTCGGCCTCATCAAGATGGCGCGCGGGCTGAGCAATGGCAACGTTGGCAAGACCGCGGAACGCCAACCAGGTGTTCGATGAAAAGGTGATGCGAAACGTGGTGACGTGAAGGTGACCAATCTAATCAAACATTTTCATATCCACCTTTAGCTCCTATAGAAGCCAATTTTCATTGGAGTTAGAGTTTAGAGTTGAGAGTTGAAGTTTGAAACCCTACCAAACGGGGTCTAAGGTTTTCCACTCAACTCCTCGTCCGTTTCGTAGAGTAGTACTGCTATGATAGCAGATCCAGGCCCTATTCGGGAAACTTGTAAGGTTGTAGCTTTTCCTATAATCATAAGCTTCTGTAAATAGTCTAATTTTAAGAAACCGTAGCTATAGAATTGAGAAAATAAACTAGGAGCTAGAGAACCTAACTTTTACATATTCTCAGAAGCTGGCTAGCAACCACCTATATCTCAGAATCAAAAGCTTTCCAAACAGACACCTCAACAGAAAACCGTGGAAAATTGACCATGCTATAAAACTTTTATACATGCGTTCTTTATATTAAAAGCAAACATTTAAATAAACTACCATAGAATCAGCTCTAGTAAATTTAAATTCAGAGCTAGTTACGTTTGATAAGCTAAAAATCAAACGTTGATATATCATGACGTTTGATATATATAGATGGTTGTCTCGGTCCTTAATTTTCAGCTTAATTTATGGCCCTGTTCTATTTTGATTTTCTTTTTCCTATATTCTTGCCACTGATTTTCTGCTCCATGCTTAAAAAATTTATTTCTAAAATAACTTCTTTTTTGTTGCATTGATTAAACCGCTTATTCCAAGCTATTTCTGAAGATGACTTTTATCGTGTTAATCAAATACAATTCACGTTAATGGTCGGGAGAAAAGGATAACTCAAACATGGTGGATTTGCATGGTTTGATGAATAACTTTTCGTTAATTCTGAGTTATTTTGATCGACAAGTCACGGATTTAAGGATAAAATTGTAAGGAGTGGTAGCAAAATCGATGGTGATAATAATGAAAACGATTACTAATATACTGTACTGCTAAGCAAGAAAATGGGGATGTACGGAAAAGAAATTGTATTGGATGGGGTTGGACTATATAGAGTTTCACCACTTGTGCTGGAGCTTTTGTGGATGCTTTGTGAAAAGAAAAGGTATGGAATGATATTTTATATTGCCCTTTTATATTAATTATCCATCGCTTTTGAGAAAACATATGGCAAAAGGTCATATTAGATGGGAGAGGGGGAACTTGGAATAAAGCCACAGAGATTAAGATTTGTACTAGGAGATCTCATGGACATATAAGCATTTACAATTCGATTTGTCATTACATGATATTTAGTCTTAATTAATGAATATCTAAAATTGCCCCCCTCGCCCCAACATGACAGTCTTACACGGCGGTTTAGGGTCCGTTTGAAAATGTGATGAATGACACATGAAAGTAAGTTTATGGCAATTATTCGCTGAACGAACGGATGGATTAAACGTTAGAAATTTAACAAATTGATTCATCTTTTTAAAGGAACTAGGTGAAACCCCGCGCATTGCTGCGGGAATTTAGTATGATAACAATAAAAAAAATAACGTGTAAGATATAACATCAGATTAAGTAAATTAATGTGGTTTATGATAATTTAAATTTAAATAGTATGTAGAATGGTGATTCAAACGTAAAAAGTAAGGTGGTATGACTCTATGGAAGAAGAAAAGTAGGAAGATAGTTTGGACCGTAGATTAATCATCTAAAGGCTAAAAAACAAGTGATGTGCTTAGTGGGAAAAAAGGAGAAAGATAATTTATACCGTAGATTAATCATTTAAACACTAATTAAGTGAGGATGAACTATATAAGTATATAGGATATCATAAAACATAATAAAGATATACATTGAAACATTATGTGAATTATGTTGGATGATAATTTAACATGTTTGTATTTAAAAAGCTCTTAAATTATAAAAACTATAAATATATAGCATGTTTGCATGATGTTTAAATGTGATGATTGTTAGTGGATGATGATGTGACATTTTGTTAGTGGATGATGATGTGTTATCTTTGCATGTTTAGCTTAAGGAGTTAGTGGGGGATAACTTTATATAGTAAAATAGGATACTATTAAAAAAATAGTTCTCACAGGAATCATATTAATGTCTAGAAACTTGAAAAGTGTGCTGGTGATAATTTTGTGATCATAATAACTATAGAAGAACGGGCCATAAGCCATATATAGTTCGGTTCAAGTCTCTTATAAATTTAAGCTATATCACTTAAAGACAGACTGGTCGTAGTTTCAAAATACTAAAAATATAAATGTGCCATTTGGCGCGTGTGATATTTTGTACTACCTCCGTTTTAGGTTATAAGACTTTCTAGCATTGCCCATATTCATATAGATGTTAATGAATCTAGGCACACATATATGTCTAAATTTATTAACATATATATGAATATGAGCAATGCTAGAAAATCTTATAATACGAAACGGAGGAAGTAATCCATATGACTCCTATTAATTATTGAATGTAAAATTAACAATAAGATTCTTAGATCCAATTAAAAACACATTAATAAGACATTTATCTTTGACGAATAGGTAAAAGATAGCATTAAGCAAGTATCTTTGACTTTGTTTATTATTTTAATTTATATGAAGAACTTGTATGAATAATTCATTGCGGATTTAGTTTAATTATTTTTATTCAAGCTGAATTGAGTTATGTTTTAATTTGTAATGCATATAGCTGTACTTCAATTTAGAAAAAAGAAGTATTTGTAAAGAGCATCGCATTTTACTTGTAATAGAAATTATTTTGTCTTCTTTCAATCATGGGCTTCATGGCCCATTCGTCAACCGGCTTTCTAAAGACCAATTACGGACATAACTCTAATCCAATGAAACCTCTCATTTTGTTTCAGCCATCAATTGATCAGTCCAGAGAAATCCATCATCAGTGCATAAACATAATCAGCTTGGTAGTGCTCTCGTTCTTTCTCCACTTCTCTTGTGGTTTCATCTCTTGCTAGTTTATTTTTTCTCTGTGGTTACTCTCGCTGCTCTTTCCACTATTTTGCCGCGTGTCGTGCAAGTAAAGGAGAGGAGAAGAGCCAATCAACTGGCCAGAAATCGGCCAGCTTAAGTTCAACTTAAGATTGTTTGAAATCGGCCAGAAATCGGCCAACTTAAGATTGATTGATTGATTTATAACAACAAGTAAACAACTTATAAACTAATGATTTAAATAAAGAAAACATGGTGCATCATGTAAATCCATCGACATCACCACACCATGGACACTGGACAAGGTTTCTTTGTTGGAGATAACCTAATGTTTCCCTTGTCCAATGGTTGAACAACCAAGCATCCATCTTAATCCTTGTTCATGTTGATTGTACCTCTGGAATTGGGGATGGACGGTTGAGGTGAACCGGAGGAGCACAGTGAGCATCCTGTGCCCTGCCAAAAGGCCAAAAACAATACTGTACAATCAAAATGACCAAAGAGATGGTACTTGACGGACACTTGGACGGTGCTCATTTAACAAAAGAAAAACAATAGACACATGCCATTTTAGAACATCATTAAGCTTTGGAGGGAAAATATAGAGATATGATTTATATATCTATATCGGTCTTGATCATGTATACACAAATTTTTTACTGTATCTCACGATATTCGATCAATCTTAAGGGTTACCACACTTAAATAAGATACATCAAGAGTAAAAAAACATCGAGCTTTGTAGCATTAAAAACATGCTCTATCACTACATGACAACAAAAATTACATATTTATCGTACCGTGCGCCTTTTCATCGGTCATGTAGCTGCAAAAAGACCGAAACAGCATCACTTGATTCTTAAACTAAGTGCATGGATTGGAAAGTGTTCATGAAAATTTTGGTGTATAATTTTCCTTTATCCGAGAAAGGATTTATAGACAAAGGTAGCCACTGACCATTCTAACTTAGGCACGGCAAACCTTGAAAATCATGTTCTATAATCCATGATTACTCAGCAAAATTGACCAAATTTAACACTGGAAATTCAACTAAAATACCACGAAGCTAAAACGTGCTAAACCGGTACACTAATTAATATTTTTCCTTCCTTGGACCAAAACGAGTTTGTGATGATGTTTCCTTTTCTTATGGGAGATCGCAGCCAAGATTACGTGCAGCTGAACAAGTCCAGGTACACTCAAACGCCGCCAGCTTTTCGTCGCATTAATTTTTTCTTTTTGCAGAATTTAGAATTCTCGTCACAATTTGTGACAAACAGACACGTATTTAAGGGACTCATCATGTATTATACTTATGCTTATCAGCTAAAATTTAAATTTTTAACTTTAAATTTAAAACTGATTTTGAAATTATTTTTATCGAAATTTATTTTCAGTATAGATCGCTTATAACACGTTTATAAAAAATATTTTAGCTTAATCCACGAATAAGTGAAACAAGGCCGTAGGCCGTAAAACGAATCCAAACAAATCTTCTCCAAAATATCAACGGGCGGGCGTACGACGTCACACGTGCGCCCACGCGAGGCGACCCCGTGGGGCCCACCTGGAAGTGAGAGAGGGAGAGACAGCGTGGGGTCCAGCTAAGCAGTCACGCGCATCGCCTCCTCACCTCTGCCAGCGAGGCGCCCACCGCCACCAACCCACACACCCCAACCCACCCGACCCCCGCGAGGGGGGAAGGAAGGAGAAGCCTCCTCCCTCGCCGCCGGCGAACGCGAGGGCGGCGCGTCCACACATGCCGATATCCTCCGGCATACTCGCGCCGACGCGGGGGGCGGCGTCGGCCTCCTCCGCGGTGGGGAGGAGGCTCCTCCTCCTCGGGGTTCGTCATCCTCCCTCGTCCGTGGCGGGTCGTGGCGTCTGGCGAAGGGGCCTTGCCGGGGTCGGGGTGGCGGCGGCGTCGTCTTCGTCGCCCGACGAGCTTCACGCGCGCGGGAGGCCCCTTCGCGGCGGCGCCTACGAGGAGGTGAGCGAGCGAGCACAGCCGAGGGGGTTAACTCCATGTTCCTCCTCCATGTTATACGAAACAGAAGAATCGAGGCGAAAGTATGAAACGATAGCTTTCAGCCTTTTGCAATACTCGATTGAGCAGCAGTAGGTGGTATGCATGATTTGCGTTAGTTGGTGTGGGATTCGGATTGGGGCGAAGTGATGGGGGGATTGGAAGGATTTGTACCGTACTGGATCTGTTCATTTAGAGATGTAAATGTTCCAAGAGTCAGCAACACAAAAGTAAATGATAGAATCGATGTGCAAAGCCGAAACTGTCTTAACCTTGGGAAGTATAAGCTTACTGAAAACGATCCGAGTGTTAATTTGGTTAACTTTTTTTCTTTTTTGAGTATGCATACACATTATTTAGCCTCTCACAGTTGGATGATGGAAGTGATGGAGATGTAATTCAGCATGCTCGAGCAACAACAAAACTACAAAAGTTAGAATATCTCCTCACAAGTGTGAGGATGTTATTTAGCTTTCACCAACAAAGAATATATGCTTGTCATCCCCCACTGTCAAACTTATCTAGATGAGAGCATTAGCATCTTTTGGTCCTATTTGAATTTCTGTATTGTCACTTTTCATTATCGTGATGCTCCTGTGTTTGCTTGTAGAGATCTGCCCTTTGGAACTTGATAAAAGACATAGAACCTTTGGATCTAAGCATAATCCAAAAAGATGTTCCTTCTGAAACTGTGGATGCAATGAAGAGGACTGTTTCAGGCATGTTGGGCCTTCTTCCATCCGATCAGTTCCATGTGGTCATAGAGTCCCTTTGGAATCCTTTCTTCAAGCTGCTGGCATCTTCAATAATGACAGGGTATGCTTTTCTGCCCGAAACTTAGCTTTCATGTTCATCCACTCTATTGATTATTGTTGATTCTAGTTGGTCAAAAGAAGTCAGATATAAGCATGATCACCTTTTGAAATGTGCACAGGAAAGCAGCAAATGACTTAGCGTGTAGTTTTAGGTCAATGCATTAAGATAAATAATTATGTAGTGTGGACTGGAACTCACCACTATTGGTGGCCAGCTGTAGCATAGCTCTTGTCTATCATCTATATGCATGAAATACAAATGCTATTTCCCTATGCTGAGTTCGTCAGGTAAATTGCAGCACTTCGTTCATGTATGTGGTATGTCAAAGCTTGTCTTGAGGGTGTGAATTGTGAACTCCAAACCTTTTCCTACAGCTTTTCTGCCGATGAGATTTTAGTGTACAGTGTCTAGTAGTTTTGGTTTTCCTCGAGCATATAGTCCAAGTGTACACCCTTGTCTGGTCTACTTGGAAATTGTTACCCATACAATCTACCACTATTGCTTCAGCACTCACATAGTCACATCCCATTTTTCTTTGGAACTAGCTATTCTTCCACCCCTGTTAATTGCTCTTAAAGGGTGCATTCCATTTCATAATTTCACGAAGGGGATGACGGATATAAGTTGCTTGGTATCAGCTTGGTGTTCATTCAAATTAAACTTGATTCCTCAAAATTTCAGATTGAATTGCTAACCTTCTTCCTCACAAAAAAGTAAGAAGAAATAAATATTAACCTTTTTGATGGCATCAAATTTCTTTTCACCCATAATTGTTGGTATGGTGAAATAGAATGCTTTCACTTAACTTAGAAGAAAGGCCAGACCATTTACATATTATTTTATTTTATTTTTCTCATGGGCATTTAGCATAAACACTTGATGGGGTGATTTGCATGTGCCAGGGAAAATTAGTTTCTAATGTCACTTTGCCTTTATTCCAGGTATACTTTATTCAATGCTCAGTACAGACTCTCCCTTGAAAGAACGCTGGAGTTTTCTGAAGAAGAAACTGAATGCAAGAAAAGAGATAGCAGTGAAGAAATTCACAGTGTTGGAAGGCCTTCTATGTTTCTCAGCTTACCAGAAGATGTAGGCTTGACAATCGAATCAGAAATGGCAGATGAAAAATTATGTGGAAATATGGATGGACTAGGTAGCTTAAGTATTGAAGCAAAAAAACTCATTCTCGGTATGCAATCTCGCTTGGATTCCATGGAAAAGGTAATAACCATCTCTTACAGTCTTACCTGATTGGATGATCATAGATGATTGGTAGTGATGGCCATATGTATATTGACTGCCCTGCATATATCTGCCAATCTTGTCATACCTATTATGCACAGTGAAAATTTCATGGCTCGTTAATTTCACACTTTTTTCTGTATCAAGAATCTCTGCTTAGTGCAAGCTTGGCTAGTGTTATATTAGAGGTCAACTTCACCTTCCCTTTGAACTGTAGGTTAATCCCATTGGTATTCTTTAACATCTTTTCAGGTTTAAGCTTTCACTTGAAAACTACCAGTTCAGAATTTGATTGTATTCTTATATTATTTTTAACCTTGCAGGAGCTACATGAACTTAAGAAGAAAAATTATTCCCAACAAATGCAGCAATTTGCTGGAGAAGAGAAAAACGAGCTGCTGTATTACTTGAGATCGCTGTCACCTGAGAAGGTTGTTCTGTTTCTGGCCTTTTGAGTTCCGCAACTAATATATTTCCTCTTGTTGGATACCTTGTGAACAAAAACAGCAAATAGCAATCAAAGCAAGATGAAGTTTCCCAGTTTCCTGGGGCACCTTTTTGTTTCAATTTGAGCTAATAACCATTTTGAACAGGTTGTTGAACTCTCGGAGTCTTCCTGCCCTGGTGTGGAAGAAGCTGTTTACTCCGTGGTACATGGTCTGCTAGCAACTCTCTCCCCCAAAATGCATACGAATCGCCCTCCGACCTCAGAGAATATGGCGGGTGGAGCTGTAAATTTTGGGATGGAGGAGGACGATGAATTCACTGAGCTCGTGGAGGACGTGTCCCTCCCATTTCAGCCCCTGATATCTATTCCTCGCGACCGTCTTGCCCGTCTATTATTCTGGTAATACTAGCAGTTCCTTCCCTGTGCTGCCTACCGATACTTGACAACGTTCTGACCTTGTGATTCCGCGATGGCTGTTCAGGTGCATGATGCTGGGCCATTACATCCGAGGTCAGGAGTGCCGGCTTGAGCTGATACACCTCCTGGCAGTCTCCAGTGATGCACATTCATGATCTCCCCTAGTTAGTCTGGTAGCAACAGCAATGCTCTGCAAAACTTCTGTCAGCTGAATGAACTACTTCTGCATGACAAAGATGGGAACAGGAAACGCTCAAACATCGTGCGAATCGATCCAATTTGGATGCAGCAACATTAGTATGGGGATACATAGGAGAGGGAGAAGAGGAGCAAACCCATGGATGGCCAAGGTAGAGGTCAGGTCATGGTCCCTGCAGCAGCTCGAACCAGGTTGGGTTGGGTTGCTCAGTAGCGTCAGATTTCCATATAGGATTAACCATTTCATCATGGTTAATGTGCTTTTCACTCTCTTGTAGTTTGTGTTGTGCTATGCGTACAAATCCTGGAGTTAGTATAGAGTATTTCCTCACCGATGTACTGGTATTTTGGTTGTAGCAACCTTGGTGTTGCATCCTGTATATATAACATTATACTATTAGTATGTATAATGTATGTAAAACTCTTATATTTCCTTTGTGTAAAAAGATCTCTTAATTTTTCCATTTTATTTCTTTTTGTAAAAGAATCTCTTATTTTTTTCCTTTGTAAAAGTTGGGCTCGTCTACCTCAGAAAAAAAAAAGTTGGATTCTTCTATGCTGCGTGGGCTGGAATTCCTGGGGAATTTAACTATTTGCCACTTTTAGGTTGGTGACTTATCCAAATATTTCTCTTTTTCTTAAAAATTTGCTACCGAAGAGAGGTGATTTCTTAACTATTTTCCGTTTTTGCCTACGTGACGTGCCCGCATGAAAAGCAACATGGGCCCCACCCATGAGCCCCTCCCCTCTCCTCTCCCCCCTCGTTCTCCACCTACGGCGGCCGTATTTGTGTTGGAATCCAAATATACTTATATTTTAGGATGGAGTGTGTTGAAGTCCCAAAATACTTACATTTTAGGACGGATGAAGTAAAAGTGACAAATATTTAAGAAATTACCTCTCTCAAGTGGAAAATTATTAAACGTGGACCTAAGACGGACATTTAGATAAGTGACAAACTTAAAAGTGGCAAAATCATTTACTACAGTAATAACCTGCAAAATCATTTACTACTAGTAGCTCCGTAAAAAAGGGTTTTGGCGCCGAGTCAAGGTAATTTGAGTTTTAAACCCTACCTCATCGAGCCCCAGATCCCGCCCGCGAGCCCCAGATTCCCCCAAAAATCCAAAATCCAAAACCCCCCAAAAAAAAGCGAAACACGATTCCACGAAACCCTCGTCCGCCTCGTGAGATCGGATTCGATTCATCTCGTAGGCGCGTCTCCCATCCTTTCGAATTCTCCATTTCGCGCTCTTCTCCCCCAAGCTACTTAACCTCCTCCTCCTCCGAGCTCCGAATCCCCAAAACCCTAGCCCCACCCGCCGCCGCACACCGGAGTAGGAGATGGCTGACAAGGAGAACTCCACCCCGGCCTCCGCGGCGCGGCTCACCCGCTTGTCTGCGGCGGCGAAGCGTTCGGCCGCCGCGGGCGCCGCCGATGGTGGCGCGCCGCCGGCGAAGAGGAAGCGGGTCGCGCTCAGCGACCTCCCGACCCTCTCCAACGCCGTCGTCGTCGCCCCCCGCCAGCCGCCCCCCGCCGTCAAGCCGTCGTCCAAGCGGCCCGAGCCCGCCGCGGAGGCGGCGGCGCCCAGCGGCGGCGGCGGCTCACCCGCGTCATCCGCGTCGACGTCGACGGCGTCGCCCTCCTCCGGTGGGGACCCGCAGTACGCCTCCGACATCTACACCTACCTCCGATCCATGGAGGTACACGCGCTTCGATCTGCTCCCCCCCCCGCGCATTCGAATGGATAGGTTTGGTTTGGGATCTGAAACGACGATGGTGGGTGGGCGCAGGTGGAGGCGCGGAGGCAGTCGGCGGCGGACTACATCGAGGCGGTGCAGGTGGACGTGACGGCGAACATGCGGGCCATCCTCGTGGACTGGCTAGTGGAGGTCGCCGACGAGTACAAGCTCGTCGCCGACACGCTCTACCTCGCCGTCTCCTACCTCGACCGCTACCTCTCCGCCCACCCGCTCAGGCGCAACAGGCTGCAGCTCCTCGGCGTCGCCGCCATGCTCATCGCTGCGTAAGCGCCGCCGCCGCCATTTCTTCCTCTAGTCTCCTCACATTGATTGCATCAGAGATTGGGGGATTGAGTTTGGTTGTTGGATGGTGGTGGTGGTTGCAGGAAGTACGAGGAGATTAGCCCTCCCCATGTGGAGGATTTCTGCTACATCACCGATAATACGTACACTAGGCAGGAGGTTGTCAAGATGGAGAGCGACATACTCAAGCTTCTCGAGTTCGAGATGGGCAATCCTACCATCAAGACATTCCTCAGGTGGGCATACTGACCCCCCCAAATGCTCATAATCCTCTGCAAATGCTTGCTTCCAATCTGAATTCGTGGCTAAATTATTCTTTTGTCCATTTCCCCTTTTGTCTCACTAAATTTCAGGCGGTTCACGAGATCTTGCCAGGAAGACAAAAAGGTAAGCATCAATCCTTGTGATTCATCATATTAGTCATTTAATTCTTGCTCTATTGCTTCTGTGGGTGCATAAATTGGTGTATCTGACGGATTCTTGGATACTCGTTGCAGCGCTCCAGCTTGTTATTGGAGTTCATGGGGAGTTATCTTGCTGAGCTTAGTCTACTTGACTACGGCTGTCTCCGGTTCTTGCCATCTGTGGTTGCTGCCTCAGTGGTGTTTGTTGCTAAACTGAACGTTGATCCGTACACCAATCCTTGGGTAAGAACTAAAAACTATTCCCCTGTACAAAATGCTGGTGTGGATCTATACCCGAAGGCTAAAAACTGTCCTGCATGTGGTTCTAGAGCAAGAAGATGCAGAAGTTGACAGGATACAAGGTGTCTGAACTGAAGGATTGCATCTTGGCCATTCATGACTTGCAGCTCAGAAAAAAATGTTCATCCTTAACTGCAATTCGCGACAAGTACAAGCAACACAAGGTTTGTGCACGTCTTGCATCATGTAGTATTAATCAGATTATTGTCATAATTGTAGCGTTGGTCTAATTCTGCAATTATTTGGAACAGTTCAAGTGTGTCTCAACATTGCTTCCCCCTGTTGATATCCCTGCGTCGTACCTCCAAGATTTAACAGAGTAGCTGTTTTTGGTCTGCAACTTTGCGATGTTAACAGTCTGAGCTTGTCTCGAGCTCCCGGAGATAAAGGAAGAATTACAGTTGCAGGGCAGCTTCTCAGCTCAGTTAGAGTGCTCTAAGCATTTAGATGCTGAATGGTTTTAAAGCCTGAGCCTTAGGGGGAGATTTCAGAGTCTATTTAGGAGCCACTGAATCGCTAGCAGGCTAACAGGCATTCTCCTGTTTTTGTATAATTGTAGTTCTGTATTATAACTTACAACATGGTGTCTTGGTTTGTTGGGAGAAAAACTTGTAATGTTTGATATGCTGGTCCATTCCCTTTGTTAATCTTTTTTATGAAATTGTCGGTTACAGTCTCAGTACCTTCTTTTCCCTATTTAAGGGCAGAATCACAAATGGACCTGAATAACACTGGTGACTTGAACAGTTATGCTTGACAAGTTGACACCTCTTGTGCTATTTACCGTGACAATTTTGTATCAACATATTTTGTTCAATCTAACTTATAGATGTATGCGCCTTTTCTAGTGAATCATCAGAAATATTTGATGCGTTTGGCTTATGAAGACTACTGTGTTGAGGGACTTGGTGTGGTACTGTGGTGTATTCACAAACTTGATTTTCTTTCAGGGCAACTAATGCAGCAGAAATAACCTCCAACTGTTGTTTCTGTCTTATAAGTGCTGCCTACATCTGTGTTACGTGCAATACAGTAGCCTAGAGTAGTTCAGATGCCATTTCTAATTTTCTACTGATAAATGTGTGCAACTTGAAACTTGAAAGGTACATAAAGTTTTCTCCTTTCGCTCCACCCTTTCTATCACGAAGTTTTTCTACATAAGCTGCACTACCTTTTCTTTTCCAATGCTTTTCTTAGCAATGTGTTTCATATGAGTGAGAATTGATAATCTTTCACCTTCACTACCATTTCCATTTAAAAAAAGAGAACTGTACTGTCCTTTCCAACCTTAAATTATCTTCCTCTTAGCTTTTGGTGCGTTGGAATTTCATAGGATTTTGCTGGAATTTAAAATTAGTCAGTTCATTTCTTGTAGGAATTGGACAAGATCGCCACTGTTCCAAACGTTTTTTTTTTCTGGAACTTCAGCTACATGTTGGAAGATAAAAATTGAGAATACTTGCAATATATAACTGAATTACTGATAAAGACGAGATATATTCTTCGTGTAAGAAGTGCTGCGGAATGCATGTCTTTCTTCACAATTGAATTAACTATGATCACGCTAATAAGTTTCTAGCTACAAAATTAGTGCAGTAACTTGTCTCTGAAACTTTTTCCAATAATTCTGCCAAGAATTCCAAATGAACAACAATACCTTCGAAGTTCAGTACCACCATATGATTTTCATCTGATGGTGAGCTGAACCTATTGATTACTTGAAACTCATTTATTCAGAAGGACAAGCTTGAGGAGGGACTTATGTACTGGTCAGAGTTGTACATCAACCTATCAAAGACTGAGATTCAAGTCTATCTTACTCTGTTCTGATGGTTGGTCTGAAGGCTGTGATCTCAATCTGAAGCTCCCTGGCCATGTCGAATTCGGCACCTCCTCATAAGCAATCGGTGGCCAGCTGATGCTGCCTTCATGAAACCTTGGTGCTGTCCTGATCTGTGCTTGCTGGCTTGCCTTCTGAATCACTGAGCTCTGGTTTACTCTCAGGGAGTGCACAAAGGCAGCATGTGCCTCAAGAGGCAGCCCCATCATCATCCTCTGCACATGGTAGGAGCGTTTTGCGGCGCTCCGCTCTCGCTTGTGAGCGTTCTGATGGCCGCCCAGAGCCTGCGAGCTGAAGAACTTCCTCATGCAGAAGTTACATGAGAACACCTTGTGTGGTGCAGCAGAAGAAGGCTTGGGAGCCTCAGACTCCGAGCAGTTTGCGGCTTCTGCTTCTTCTGCATCAGCTGTTGCTTCTTCTGGTGATCCCTGTGTGGCAAGAGTGAGGCTCAGCCATGTCGCGCCGTCATCATCTTGCTCGCTGGTAAGCTGCTGCTGCTGCTGCTCCGAGCTCTCCTTGTTCACCGACGACTCGTCTGCCTGCTCCATCTCCTACCATGTAAGTGGTTCAAGCTTTCTGGCTCTAAGGTTTGCAACTCATGTATGGTGCATCTTCTTTCAGTTTTCAGATGGCTTTTATAAAGGATGACGAGGTAGGAGAAGGCAGAGGGGAATTTTTTTTTTTCGGGACGTAATAATTGAGGCTTGTGGAGGGTCTTTGTGAGGAATCAGGAGGTAAAAGAGCTTTGTCTGGAGTTAGTGGATCTCTCTTTTAGTTGCTTATCTCTCTTGCCTGGCCCTTGCATACATTGTAGTGGTGCTATGCTATGCTATGCCACCCTGGTTGTACATATCCCAGGGGCAAGGCACAATGCATATGCTTCTGTCATCTTTTCCTGTACACATCTCACTCGTTGATGTGTGTACTCCTGCTCTTTTTCCTAAAAGAAAACAAGAATCATGATACAAGGCATGAAATTTCCATGACAAGCTCTCTTCCATTGGCTGGTATGCCTCATACAGGCCCCGTTTGACTATTCGTCAGGGGGTTTGATGAAAGCGATTTCCCATTAACAAAGCCATGAATCTTGTTAGGATTTTTGGTCTAGTCTAATCAGGCAAGCCCACAGCTTCAGGCTCTAGAATGATGGTTAGGTTAGGCCATAAGAAGCAATCCTACAATACTTTCTTTGTATGTACTCCTGTTGAGCATCCTGGGGATAGATGCTACTGTAATAGTAGCTATATAAAATATTCAGTTTTTTTAACCATGTACCGTAGACCATAGTTCACCTTTTCTGAAATTAATTAACTTGCACAAAATGCATGATGGTTAGGTCAGAATTCACAATAAGCAGCACATATAGGCGCCAGCAGTAATAGTAATTAGTTAATTACATCACTGTTCTTTATGGAGTACTATTATTTTCAAAGATAGTGATGGAAAAAAGAAGACATGCATCCTTCTTGTTACTTCTATTGATATTATAACAATCCGATCTGAGAAGTGACAAGTGAGAACTAACAACTAAAGTGGAGCGGTGAGGCGAATAGAATTGTTTTATGCGTCGTGTTATCCTTTCAAGAGCCAATAATGGAGCTATATACTGCAGATATATTGTGGCCATCTGCTGTTAACTTGTTAGGCATCAAGTTTTTTTTCTTTTTTGCTTTAGTGGGAGACTGTTGCTGTCATAAGCGTACTGGAGGAGGACCGCCCTGTACTTTTTAGGTAGCCTTTTGCTGGGAGATGGAAGCTGAGTTCTTGCCATCTTAGCTTTCCTTTGTTTTGTGCAAGTGTGATGATGATGATGTTAGCATTGGGGAGGATGGATGCTTTTTATTGGTGATGGATAGAGCTTACATTTGATACTAGTCAACTTGATCAAGATAGAAAAGGAGAGGCACCTAGCTTCCTTCCACATAGTTAACCATATCTGCAGGGGGCAGTACCCAACATGTGTCGCTTTCATCAAGATATGCAGATCTATGTGCATTTTTCAAGCACAATTTCTCAGGGACCCATTGGTATCTAGTTCTTTAATTTGTTTTTGTGCAAACCTCTTTCTGTTCATATTTGATCATTACTAGGGGGAGGTCTTTGTCTTTGCTTCTGATCACTTCTTTTCTCTGGCCTAAACAGGAACACATCAATTGTTTGCCCTGTTACAAGTGCTATGCTGATGTCACTTCAGGTACCAACTAGCCCTCAATAATGTAAATCTTGTTGTATGATGAGCTCAAATCCAGCTCCTGCATTCATTGGCTCACAGTTGAGAGTTCAGTAATCTGAATGTGAAAGTGGGAAAAATCCTATTTGTTCAGATATACCTTTCTTCAGAGGGAGGGCAACTGCATTTAGTTCTCCCAAACTGATTAGACATGTACTTGAATCCATCCCATGTGATAAATGAGCAAACCTTTTTCACAACAGTTAGCAAATGAGGAGGATTAATCATACATATCCCCTTGTCCAAAAGGTAAATAAAAATTTCTTCTCCTCTGGGAGTTTTTCCTTTGATAATCACTGTTGTCTGCCATTTCATATTACTGGATTGGTGACTCATCAGACATTGCACTGCACTGATGACAGCTGATTGCAGATAGTCATATAAAAAGGGGCTTGATCTTTGGATCATGTTTGGCCACAATAGCACCTATAGGATCCTAAATGATACTTTCTTTTGTATTGTCTAGAAAGGAGAAAAAGTTTACATCTTTTGGCGACATGCATGCTTAGTGCTGACAAAGTACAGAGAGTGGTTGACAAGAGTGCAATAAAATTTTGGACTCGATCAGGCCTGCCTCCACAATCACCCTAACTCAATCTTATGTCCATATTAGCCGCCTGCCTTTTTGTGTGACACTGACCTCTCCTCCTCGAAGGTGCAGTTGTTGGGATTCTCAAGGATCTGAAAAACGTTGGACAGTAATTTTCAGTAGCAGTTACAGGGCTTATTTAGAGGTGTTGTCACCAAACTGGGGAGTTCTCTTGGCCCTTTTCTCATGCAGATGAAAGCAGATTGTGATACCATTTTTCCTGTGCAGATTTCTTGGCTTATCTAAACTCTGGATCTCTGCATGCTGACGAGGTTAGCAGGTTGCTCAAGTAACTGAGCATGGAGATGAAGACCGACAAAGTATGCTTCAGAGAAAAGGTTCTTTGAAAAATCTGTCTTTTTTTCGTATGAGTGCACAACTTTCTTTTACTCTCTATGTTCTAAAGTTTTTCCTAACCACTTTATCGTACATCCCAAGAAAAAATAAACTTACATACTGATGATTGCCTTGAAAAAACTTACATACTGCATAATATTTACAGGTATATTAGTATGCATTCTAGATTAGTCCTGTTACTAAACATGGCCACTTAAAAACTTTTTTTGACAAGAACATGTCAATTAGCAGTCACAAACTTAGCTAGCTCGTGAGTTCTCAGAAGCTCTTTTGGGCTCAAAGCCCATAGCTCTATCTAATAAGAAGCTCATAAGGCTCAAAGCCTGTAAATCTATCGAAGATGCAATATTAGGTTTGTTTGCTGGGCGTCTGGGCCGTTAGGCAGAACTTTGCAGCTTCAGAACTTGATAAGCATACTTGGAGTTAAATGGCCAGTATATATACTTTACAAATTATGAGATGGATGATTCGAATGGAGGACTTTGGTATTTCGCAGCTGATTCAAGCGGAGTTTAGTAATCGAGTTGGCACATGTGAGCTAATATATTCATCTGGAATTTTTGATACTTCTTGAACTACCATAGAGAAACAGTCTGTCTTCAAGGGTTATGAACTTATGATTGACATAAAGCATCTCTCAACCCATGAACTTGGAGCATGCATTGCTGTGTTGTACTACATAAGTTCATCATTCTTGCAAATATTTAGTTGCTGATTCCACTGGCCCTTTCCTGACATTCAGCAAATGGAGTGTTTGATTGACAAGTTGATCACTTTGGATAGGGAAAAATAATTTTAGGGGAGATAAGACAGTTCAGTAAGCAACAAAAACTGTCGGTGTCCTATCAACTGTTATCTTCATCATTGAGATGGATTTTATACAGTACACTATGATCATGCAGTACACACCTCTATCGTCATCCAAAAGGTATCTATCTTGCTTCAAGTGTTCTTCTCAACAATCTTTGTGCAACATTGCATTATCACCATGCAAATACAAATTTCAAAAGTTTTGGTTTTGGATTTTCTTCAGAGATTTGCGTCCAAACCATGAGACATTCAGATAGAAGCAAAGACCATACTCCTGACGAACTCCCTTGGCCGTGGGAGGCGGTGGTGTAGCCGTACCCGAGGACATCCCCGGCGAGCAGCCGGGGGCCTCCCCGCCATCGCGGCGTCGCACGCCGTGAAGCGCTCCCCCGTGCCGCCGCGTGCGTCGACGACGCGAGCAGCGCCCGCCGCGCGGCCCAGCCGCAGCTACACCACCGGCGCCCTGGCCGCGGCGGCGCAGCGAGCGGCGCAGCGGCGGCCTCTTGAGCAGGTGGAGGTGGCCGAGCACCGGGAGCGCCGCGTCGCCGTCACACCTCCTCGTCCGAACAAGAACGGCAACCACCAAGAGCAGAACGGCGATGACGATGAGGTAAGGAGCGGCGCCGCCGGTCACCGCCATGGCCGCGCTCATGGCAATCTCGAGACTACTACAGTTACCGACAGCAACAGTTACCGACAGGTATAATTACGAATACAGAAAAAACTAAAGTTACACCTATTACTTTTATCACCAATACTAAGGAAAAACTAAATCATCTTAGATGTTACAAAATTAATTAAGGAGTGAATGTAAGTATGCAACCAATGAATATTTAGATGACTCATTGGGTTCCAATCAAACATTTAATTTATCTCTTCGTTTAAGTCGTGAATGCATAAACAACTTATTTGGAAAAACTCAAATATAAAATATGTCTAACTTTTATGGACGAAAGGAGTACTAGCGTATGGAATACTGTTTGAGCTATGGTATAAATTAAAGGATAAAGATACCAGTTAGTTAATTACGCCTTATCTGATGTTGTTACTCCTCCCTCAACCACTCGTCTCCATTTTTTTTTCTTTTTGAGATAATTAAGATAAGATATAGTAGTATTTTCCTTAACCATTCGTCTCCTGACTCTTTCTGCTGGAGATGAGGATGAGCTTAGGTGGTACAAATCGAGTTGACAACGGTGCATCCTATAAGGACCCCATGGACCCCATCGGAGTTGACACTGATGATGCTTCCCTCTCCCTCGCATCCAACCAGCACCATTGTCTCACTCCCCTTTCTCTCCTTCGCCTCGAGTGTTTGTGCTTGTGGAGGCGTGGCGCCGGCGCAACGAGCTGATTTGTGGGCATTCATGGTGGTGGCGGAGCGAAGCTGCTAGCACTGGATCTAGAGGCCTAGGTCCTCTTGTCGCTAGATTCAGCCTGAGCACACATCGACGACGGGGGCGGTGGGCGGCATCGGTCCTATGGCCTTTCTCTTCTGTCTCAAGCTCACGGCAAAGGTGACGCACATCAAGTCCAGGTCCCATGGCAGCAGGGGCAACAAATGAGAAAGAAGCCATTGGAGAAGACACCCATAAGGTATCAGCTGTGAGCCATGGTACTATAGGTATCAAGTATCAGGTCTGATACCTATGATATTAGGGGCCTGTTCAATTTGATGCCATTTTCAACCTTACTAAATTTTAGTAAAGTTGTCAAAAAAAG
The DNA here is from genome assembly GCA_000338895.3 of Oryza meridionalis. Taxonomy (NCBI): domain Eukaryota; kingdom Viridiplantae; phylum Streptophyta; class Magnoliopsida; order Poales; family Poaceae; genus Oryza; species Oryza meridionalis. The sequence goes on from CM002535.2 coordinate 22,230,499, forward strand.
TGGCTACATTTAGTTTGCTGCCAAATTTTGGTAACTATATAAGTTTGCCAAAATTTTGGCAACTAGGTTTGGTACCACAAGTACCAAGTATGATGCCTATAAGTTTTAGGTATGAGATATGGTACCTAAGTATCAGCCGGTACCCATAGGTATCAAGTATTATAGTACCCAAGAGACTAGATCTGGTACTTATGGATATCAGTTCTAGTACCCCACGTACGTACGTACCTAGTATCAAGACATCGAAAAGGGACATGTGCCGCTGCTTTGTCGGCTAGCGAGGGTCTGCCGCTAACACCTCTTGCTCTCATACTCCTTTCCTTAGTCTCCTCGACTCCACTGTCCCTTCCTTGCTGTTGTGGGTGTCGTCCTACTGCAATTGTGTCCTGTGCACCCTCCCTTGGTGTCCAGCCATCGGTGCTAGCGCCACTGTTTCATGCTAGCATCATCACCATGCGTGCGGGAGGGTGGGTACGTGTATAGATGGCCATCTGGGCCGCCCGGCACGGCACGGCCCAAGCCCGGCCATGCCTGGGCCGAGGCTAGTCGGGCCGGCACGGCCCGACCGACACGTCGGGCCGTGCCGTGCTGGCCCACGGGCGGCATACACGGCCCAATACTACTCAGGCCGTGTCGGGCCAGCCCGAAGGCACGATGGCCCATCATGCTTCTCCACAGAAAAAGTCTATTTTTGTCCCTCAACTCTATGGGCTGTGTTCAAATGGCTAGAAAATAAGTCTATTTTGTATACCTCTTCCCTTTGGGCCTTACCTTATACGATTATTTAAGTCTTTTTTGCATCCCTATATTTTTTATTTGATCAGGCCGTGCCAGGCCAGCCCACCGTGTCGAGGGTGCAGCCCAGGCACGGCCCGGTTGTCGGGGCGGGCCGGCACGGGCACGACCCCAGTCGGGTCGTGCCGTGCTTGGGCCGGGCCAAAATGGCGTGCTTCGGGCCGAGCCGTGGTTCAACAAGTACCATGTTTTATTTATGGAGTGATATACTTATATCTTCTAAATAGCAACCTGGAACAATCACGGTTGTTATTATGTGGTCCGAGAAGAAAAATATCAGACATTATTGCAGCTTGACATGCGCAATATAGTGACCACTAATTTGTACAAAGGTTTGAAATTTCAAATTTGAACATGTCATTTTCAAATTTCTAGAGATAATCCAAGAAATGCCATTGACAAGCGTCTAAATCCAAGAAATAACATCGACAAGTGTGAGTTCCAAGAAATACTATCGTATAAACGATTTTGTCTCAAAAATGCTATCGCTGTTAGGGTTCCGTCCATCCCGTGTCGTTAAGTGCTTTATGATGAACATTGTATTTAACGACGTGGGGTGGACGGAACCCTAATGGCGATGGCATTTTTGGGACAAACGATGGCATTTCTTGGAACCCACGCTTGTCGATGGTATTTCTTGGATTTAGACGCTTGTCAGTGGCATTTCTTGGATTATCTCAAACTTTTATTATTGATCCTTTGCTTGAATATCCTTTTATAAGATAATCAATATCTAAATATTAATTTTATTTTCCATCCGTATCATGTTTAATTCATAGAGTGATGTATTTATGTCTTCTAAATAGCAACCTGGAACACATCACAAATGTTACTGTGGTCTGAGAAGAAAAATAACAGGCATTATTGCAGCTTGACATGTGCAATATAGTGACCACTAATTTGTACAAAGGTTTGAAATTTCAAAGTTGAACATGTCATTTTCAAATTTTTATTGTTGATCCTTTGCTTGAATATCCTTGTATATGTTAATCAATATCTAAATATTAATAGTCTTTTCCATCAGTATCATGTTTCATTTATGGAGTGTTGTACTTATATCTTCTTCTAAATAGTAACCTGGAACACATCACACATGTTATTGTGGTCTGAGAAGAAAAATAACATGCATTATTGCAGCTTGACATGCGCAATATAGTGACTACTAATTTGTACATAGGTTTGAAATTTCAGTTGAACATGTCATTTTCAAATTTTTATTGTTGATCTGTTGCTTGAATATCCTTTATATGATAATCAATATCTAAATATTAATAGTCTTTTCCATCAGTATAATCAATATCATGTTTCATTTATGGAGTGATGTATTTATATCATCTAAATAGTAACCTGGAACACATCACAGATACTATTGTGGTCTGAGAAGAAAAATAACATGCATTATTGCAGCTTGACATGTGTAATATATTGACCACTAAATTGTAGAAAGGTTTGAAATTTAAAAGTTGAACATGTCATTTTCAAATTTTTATTGTTGATTCATTGCTTGAATATCCTTTTATATGATAATCAATATCTGAATATAGTCTTTTCCATCAGTATCATGTTTCATTTATGGAGTGATGCACGTATATTTTCTAAATAGTGTAGGACCGCACAAGACCAAACAAACCTACCAGAGGAGGGTGAATGGTAGGGAAAACTAAAAACCCAAAAATCTTTTGCGGAATTAAAGATTACCCTCGAACGAAGACGTCGATGAAGTCCTATCGCCGTCGGTCGAACCGCTATAACACCCTGAAAATTCGACCAACAAAATCAAAACTCTAAAAATAGGGATCTTCAAAAACTTGTTAAATAAATTGCATCATGCCGGTTTTATTTGCTTATTTCATTGGATTTTGGTTTTGGAGTTCATTAATCGCGAATAAAGAATAACTAATTAGGAATAAACCCTAAAATTAATTTGGCTAAATAAATAATTGGAATACAATTTAAAATAAAGATTAGGTGAGGATAGAAATAAATAAAAATATTATCGCGACCATATTAGTATCAATTAAATTTAAGTGCGTTGGAATAAGAGTTAGCTGTCACGCCCAGAAATTCCCGAATAGAATTCCAAGCAGAATGTGCATTAAAATCCCCGTCCAGGACCAGCCGGGGTACACAAACAACAATGTTGACATTCAGATCCACGTCTTACAAACATCATAAAAGTCTTACATAAATGCAGCGAAAAAACGAAAGAAAAACAGAAGCTAAGCCTTGACTTGAACTGCAGCGGGAACACCACTCCACAGGCATCCTCGACGGCACGGACGAAGCCTACTCCTCGGAGAAACCACCATCGGACACATACTTGCACTCTGGGGTTGGGGAAAAATAGAGCAAGACTAAGTACTACTCACTGTACTCAGCAAGTCATACCGGAATAGGGGTATGATGCAGGGAATTATCAACGGAGAGCTAGACTGGTTCATTTGCATAAAGCGAGCATTTATAAACAGGAGTTGAAAGAAGAAAACAGTTGTAATAATTACTCAATATTAATCATCCACTGTCCAACGCTATCCCACGTTGCAATAGGCCCAACCATCCACCGAAACTATCCAATTTCATTAGGCTAAACTAGGGTGAAACTAGTCACGGTGAATCTGGTTGACCGCCCATAACCGTGGGCACGGCTATTCGAATAGTTTTACTCTGATCAGAGGTGTACAACTGTACCCACAAGACACAGCCCCACGACACGTTACCGTGCGCCGACATGCCACCACGACATACCGGAAAGAGACCGTGACAGGACCCTTCGCATAACCCCCTCTAGCCAAGCACACCACACCTCAGGTTTCACCCCCGTCCCCAACGGGCAACGGGCAGTTCCCTCTCGTGCCTAGGTGAATCCGGAAGCGACAGAGGCCGTCGCAGGGCCCGCCCCGCTCCATCACGCCCACCCTTGCCTGGATGCGTCAGCTAGCGGAAAGCTACACTACAAGCCCAACCGTTGCCCACGCTGGCTTGTGGTAAGCACGATAAATTCTTCCAGGGTTTCCCGCGAACCGGTCCTTAATTGCCATGGGTGCGACTAGCAAAACCATGCACCCACAGCCCACCATGAGATTCATTTTAATTAATCAACACCAAAACGGTGGTACTAATCCAACCTTACCATTAGGATCTACAGTCTAAACATTAATAAGATTTCCCTCATTGTGTGCTAGTTGAACTAAGCATGGCTAAGCAATCCCTAGTCCAATCTCTAGTCATGTTATATCCCAAGCTAACAAAGGAATTTGGTACAAAATAGTACGGCTAGGACAGTAGGTAAACATCCCATAGATATTATAAAACAATGCAGTGTTTAAAGGAAAACAAGAGAGCATTTGCAATATAGGTTCAATATGTTCAATTGACAAGCATGACTTGCCTTGCTCTGCTGCTGGAGGAACCTCGGCGACAATCTCGAAGTACACCGGAGCGTCGGAAGAACCGGAATCTAAGCGACATATAAGGCAAACAACGCAAACAGGCTATAAGACTACTGAAGCAGAGAACAAAACCATTTTTAATGGATTCTACACATTTTTCTTGATTTACTGAGACTTGAATGGGCTTAAACGGAGCACGGATGAATTAGTTATGAATTCTAGAAGATTCACTGTGTTTTTACTATAAACAAAAAAAACCTTAATTGATTTATTGCGCAATAATTAAATCCCGGAGAGAGAGAGAGGGCGGCGCCGACATGCGGGCCCCACATGTCAGCGGCACACGGGTGGCCGGCCCACCGTGGACCGGGACCACGCGGGTGGTCCACTGCCGGTCCACGGGATCGACGGCCCGGATCGGCCCGGGCCGATCGGACGGCGCGGCGGCGGCCTGGCTCGGCTCGGCTCAGCACAAAGCCGGCCGAGCGGCCAAGAGGGGGGGGGGGTGCGGCGGCGGCGCACACGACCACCGGCGGCGGCAAGCGGCGGCGCGAGCGGCGGCGGCGGACGGCGCACAGGCCGACGGTGGCGACCGGCCGGCAGCAGCGGCGGCGGGGCGGCGGCGCGGGCGGCGCTAGCAGCGGCGCGGCGGCTAAGCGGCGCGGGAGAGAGAGGGAGAAAGGGGAGGGGATGCCTCACCGACGGCGATCGGCGACGGTGAGCGACGGAGCGAGACGACGACGGCGAGACGGGCTGCAGGACCACCTAGCGAACAAGAGGAGAGGGGTTAGAGGGAGTGAGGAAGATGCGAGAGGGCGAGGATGCCGGCCGAAGGCGGCGGCCATGGCGGTGCTCACCGGTGCACGACGCGGAGGGGTTCCGGCGACGGGTTTCGATGGAGGAGGGGTGGACGGGGTGGCCCGCACGACGGCAAACGCGACGGCGTCGACGGCGCAGCTCGGCACGGCGGCTAGCGGCGGCTAACGGCGACCGGAGCGGCGGCGGCGGCAGCGGAGAGGAGGGCGACGGCGCTAGGGCGGTAGAGGGCACGGGAGAGCTCGGCGGAATGGGGAAAAAGGTAGAAGGGGTGGCGGCGGTGCTTAAATAGGGCGAGAGGGGGCCGGACGTGGCCGGGGAAGGCGGGAATCGCCGGCCGACGTGGGCGGCGTGGGGAGGAGAGAGAGGCGGGATTCGAAAATCGAATCCCGGCCATCTCGGGAGCGTGGGCGAGCGGGAGAGAGGGGGAAAGTGGGCACGGGAGGTGCGGGCGCGAGGGCGACGTGGGCGGCGTGGCCCGGGAGACGCGGAGGAGGTGGGCGCGGCGGTTTCGGCGGCGGTTGCCGAGGCGGCGGCGCGGGCGCGAGGAGGGAGACAGGCCCGACAGGTGGGCCCCACCTATCGGTGACCCCGGGAGAGAGGAGGGGGCGCGGCTGAGCTGGGCTGGGCCTCGGCCTGCGGCCGGCCCAGCGGGAGAGAGGGGGGGAGAGAGAGAGAATGGGCCGGCGGCCCATTCGGAAAGGGAAGGGAAAAAGAAAAAGAGAAAAAAAGAAAAAGGAGAAAAGGATTTTCCCAGGAATTAAAATATTGCATGCTCAATTTTAATTGGTTAAAATTATTTCTAGGGCTCTGAAAATTCCACTAAAAATCTTGTTAGTGAATTTCGACATGTAGAACTCAAGAAAAATTCCACATGCTAGATTCGATTATTATTTGCATTAATTTATTAAGGTTTTCTCCTGCTTTACACTGCTATTTTCTTGAGACCATTTAAAATTTCAATTTAGGCTTGGGAAAGAACTTCAGGGTGTGACATTAGCCCTAATTAAAGATTCAAATAAATTATATAAAAATATAATATGGGTAATATTAATCTAGGGAGAATCTATTGGTTAGAATAACACAAATACTGAGTAAACTTCATTTATACAAAAATTAGGATTTATAGAATAAAATTTATATAGGAAATAGGCTAAAATAGGGTTAATTGGAATCTGGCACTATTCATTGCACTCTAGGTGCTCGATGAGATTCCCTAGCCCTGCCCCCTCCTCTGCAGCGCGCGCCTGGCCACCCCGCGCCGCGCCGCCCGCCTGTCGCGCATCGCCGCGCGCCGTCGCCGTCGCTGTCGCCATCACCGTCGCGTCCCGTCTCGCGCCCCGCGCCGCTGCCGCGCCGCGTGCCGTCCCGTCGCGCCGTCGCGTCGCCGCCGTCTCGTCGCGCTGCCGCGCTGCGCCATCGTCCCGTCGCCGCCTCATGCCGCGCGCTCGCGCCTCGCGCCCCGCGCCGCGCCGCCCGCCCGTCGCGTCTGTCACGCCGCCGTCACCGCGAGCCGCTCGCCCATCGTCGTCCCGCGCGCCGAGCCCCGTGCCGAGCCGCACCAAGCCCCGCGCCACGCCGCCTGCCCGCCCGTCGTGTCGCCGCCCCGAGCCCCGCGCCGCCGCGCCGTCGCGTCGCCGCGCGTCGCCGCGCGTCGCCGTCACCCCGAGCCCCGTGCGCCGCCGTCGTGTCGCCATTAGGGCCATCCAACCCCTCCCCCGCGCCCTATAAAACCCCGGCCCCTTCCCTTCTCCACTCCACACCCATCCCCTCCATTTCCCCCCCTCCTTCTCCACGCGCCGCCGCCTTCGTGCCGCCGCGCCGTCGCCTCGAAGCCGCCGCGCCGCACCGAGTGCTGCGCCGTGCGTCGCCGCCTTGCGCCGCCGCCGCCGGCGGTGAGCCCCCCCCCCCCCCCCCCCCACTCGCGACCGGTCGCCGTCGCCGCCCGGGTAGGCAGTGAGCCGAGAGAGAGGGAGGAAGAAGGAGAAGCCGGGAGAGTGAGAGGAAAAAAGAAAAGAGAGAGAGAGGAAAAAAGAAAAGAAAGAGAGAGAGGAAAAAAAAGAAAAAGAAAGAGAGAAAGAGTAAGAGAAAGAAAAGAAAATAGAAAAGAAAAATAAATAATAATAATAGAGAAATTAGGGAGAGATTAAGAAGGTTTAGAAATTTAAAATAATTAGATTTTAATTATATATTAATTGTAGTCGTAGAATTGCAAAATTTTATATAATTATAGATTATTGGTAATCCCTAAATGTAATCAATTCGTGGTAGATATTCGGATTTAATTACTAAAAATTGTATTTTTCGTTGAATTTTAAAGGAGATACTTTTGAATCACAAAATGACTTAGGATGAATGAGCTTAAAAATTGGAATAAAGTGGTTTTGCAAATTTTTTAGTCGATATAGAAAGATCGATTCGCGTTCGACTTTTATTTGAGTTTATTTGAATTTAAATCATTTCTTCGCACGTAATTTTAGAGCCCGAGGGAGTTGCGGATCCGAGCGAGGGTCAAGACCCGCAGGACTACAAGTAAGGCAAGTCATCACTATTCCTTGAACATGTTGAACCCAATTGCGAAATTGTTTTGCTTACAAATAAAATTGCATGCAATGATGAACATCCTACTTGTGATTATGCCATGCCTTGATTATTGTTTACCCCTTATTCCTTAGTAACCATGTTTACGTATGAGTCCCTAGTCAACTATGACAATTGCTTAGAAATGCTATTCTAGAATCATGCATACTCATATTTATCAAAATGCTTTATGCTTGGGAAATTACCTTTGGGAAGGTAATTGAGATGCGGCATGTGGAGATATGAGCACCACATTGCCATGATATTGATGACATGATTTGTGAAAGGAGAAATAAAACTAAACAACTGTTTTCGACTGGGGCGGACGGAGGATTTGGGTGGTATCTGGAAAAGGCTAGTACCGTCCCCAGTCAATTAAGGACCGAGCCATGAAGTTAAGCATGAAACGACCCCCGTACAACCGCACTTCTCGTATGGGTATAGACCTAGTGGAGTAGATAGCTGAGCTGAGGCAGTATCCATGCATAGTAGTTTCTTGATGTGTGAGGCAGGGGCTCTACGGTGGGGCAGCCATTGGTAGGACTGCGGGGCGGGTGTCTACAGTGGTGTCGCCATCGGTAGGACTGCCATGTGAGAAACTAAACATAATTATAACTTAATGCATGTGTGAGTCTTCTCTTCCCGGGTGTGCCAGAACTCCTCTCACTACTAGAAACCGTGTACGCCTAGAGTGCATGAGGATGTAAAGTTCATGGAGCGGGTACTGCCAATGCGAGGTTATCAAAAAGCTTTGCCGTGACGCGTCTCATGTGTTGGGACGAGGCTCATGTGTTGGGCAGTCGCGGAGTGTGGGTAAAGTGTATGTCCACTGCCGTGTGAGTAAACCAAATCTATTCGAATAGCCGTGCTCGCGGTTATTGAGCACTGGGACATGTATTACACTTGGCTAGACTCTAAATTCTTAACATGTGTGGGATGGGATAGTGCATGATGATTTTTATACTGATGGAGCCACTTCCTTAGAGGAGGGAAGATGGATGTCCTCAGAAAAACCATGACGACTCAATGGCGGGAAGCTATCCTTAGGATCACAATGGATGGTGGACAGAATCGTCGTTGTTTAATGTGAACACTGGTACTAAAATTTGATTAGTCTATGCTAGGTCTTAGGCTTGTGAAAAGAATTACAAAACTTGCTTTGCGCAAAAGAACCATAGCCATCCTTTGAATACCCCTATCATGTGCATTGTTGCTGTGATGACTTGCTGAGTACGGTTGGTACTCACCCTTGCAATATATATAAACTTAATCAGAGGCCGGAGATGAAGCTTCGGAGGATCCCTATGCCTATTACCAAGGAGGGTGATAAAGACGATGGCGCTCAGTAGGTCTTAGTTACGGTCGTTGCCTGTGGCAATGGCGTGCCGCTGCCTTAACTCCGCTGCCTTATCTACTTTTGCTTTTGGAATGTATTCCGGACCGCTCGGTCCGATGATCTAAGACTATACCTGCAGGCTTATGATGTAATAATTCGCACTAGACTCTCGTGTATGTGCATTTGGTATTTCAGCTATGAACTCGTGTGTACTAGACTACTTAATCTATGGAAATGGTACTGTTTACACGATTGATTCCTGTTATAAAAACGGGGGTCCACAACCGCCCTCCTGCCGCCGGTCAGACCGCCAACTCCTCACCGGTTAGACCGCCCGGACACCTGCGGTCAGACCGCCGCTATCCCACCGGTCAGACCGCCCGGACACCTGCGGTCAGACCGCCGCTATCCCACCGGTCAGACCATCGAGACCCAGAAACACCGGTAGATGATAAACTCGAAGATGTAGATTGAAACTTTTCGACTTTATTGCATCAACTAGTGTTTACAAAGTGCACCAACAACACTACTCACCAAAATCTCGAACTAAACTCGAAACCCTAACTTTCTCTCAACTCTAGTCTCTCTAAAACCGATACGGGAGGCCTCACCCTTCCTCTTTATTTATAAAAAAACCCCTACTTAAAATAGGTGTAGAACTCCTAGTTCCTCTAGGTCTCAATCCCTCAATTTCCATATCAAATTACAATTTCCATATTGTAATTTTCTCTCAAAAATCCGGCTGCCATATCAGACTCCGTCTCTGTCCATGACGCAGCCACAAACACAGTCGGACTCTCTCCTCGCCGTCCCAGCAGCAAACACGTTCTCCTGTTCTCCTGAGCCGACTCGGCTTGCATCAGCTTGCCTTCCATCCAAGCCAGCCAATCAAACCAACACACATGCATGCAGCCACATGCACGTGTACATGCATCCACATACATTGCATACACGCCACGGTGTACACACATATATGCACGGTACAGTACACCGATACAGTACATCCGAGTACTGTAGCACTTCTTTCCCTCTCCAATTTTCGTCCAATTTCCCTCCGCGAACCCTGACGCTTGCACGCACATCTCGTGAAGCCCGTTGCGAAGATCTCTTCCGCACGATGTCCATCCACCGTATGCCATCTCGTATTCAACTTCGTCACCCGGTATCCTTTACCGTCTGGATCTCAACTCCTCCCTGAGTCTAGTCCCGATCCCCACCTTTGACTGAAGTTAACCTCCAAGAATTCTGACTCTAGTCACCTTCTCACATGGTATCCTAACCACACTAGACCTTTGCTTCTCTTTGAGCATAGTCCCGGTCCTCACCATTGACTAAGGCTGACCTCAAGTCACCTGCACACAATCAGACAAAACAACTGTTTCTGGGCACAGATATAACAACATGACCTAGATTAGTCACACGCACTCACACCAACTTTCACACATACTCTCAAACCAATTCTTTGATTAAATCATTTGCATAGCCAATTGTTCATTACAAATATTAATCATGACAAAGATTTCACAAATAGTAACCTGGAACACATCACAGATGTTATTGTGGTCTGAGAAGAAAAATAACAGGCATTATTGCAGCTTGACATGCGCAATATAGTGACTACTAATTTGTACAGAGGTTTGAAATTTCGGTTGAACATGTCATTTTCAAATTTTTATTGTTGACCCGTTGCTTGAATATCCTTTATATGATAATCAATATCTAAATATTAATAGTCTTTTCCAACGGTATAATCAATATCATGTTTCATTTATGGAGTGATGTACTTATATCATCTAAATAGTAACCTGGAATACATCACAGATGTTATTGTGGGCTAAGAAGAAAAATAACATGCATTAGTGCAGCTTGACATGTGCAATATAGTGACCACTAATTTGTACAAAGGTTTGAAATTTAAAAGTTGAACATGTCATTTTCAAATTTTTATTGTTGATCCATTGCTTGAATATCCTTTTATATGATAATCAATATCTAAATATTAATAGTCTTTTTTATCAGTATCATGTTTTATTTATGGAGTGATGTATTTATATCTTCTAAATAGTAACCTGGAACACATCACAGATGTTATTGTGGTCTGAGGAGAAAAATAACATGCATTAGTGCAGCTTGACATGTGCAATATAGTGACCACTAATTTGTACAAAGGTTTGAAATTTAAAAGTTGAACATGCCATTTTCAAATTTTTATTGTTGATCCATTGCTTGAATATCCTTTTATATGATAATCAATATCTAAATATTAATAGTCTTTTTCATCAGTATCATGTTTCATTTATGGAGTGATGTACTTATATCTTCTAAATAGTAACCTGGAAGACATCATAGATGTTATTGTGGTCTAAGGAGAAAAATAACATGCATTACTGCAACTTGACATGCGCAATATAGTGACTACTAATTTGTACAAAGGTTTGAAATTTCAAAGATAAAATGTCATTTTCAAATTTTTATTGTTGATCCATTGCTTGAATATCCTTTATATGATAATCAATATCTAAATATTAATAGTCTTTTCCACCAGTATCATGTTTTATTTATGGAGTGATGTACTTAATATCATCTAAATAGTAATTTGGAACACATCACAGATGTTATTGTGGTCTGAGATGAAAAATAATAGGCATTATTGCAGCTTGACATGTGCAATATAGTGACCACTAATTTGTACAAACGTTTGAAATCTAAAAGTTGAACATGTCATTTTCAAATTTTTATTGTTGATCCATTGCTTGAATATCCTTTTATATGATAAACAATATCTAAATATTAATAGTCTTTTCCATCAGTATCATGTTTCATTTATGGAGTGATGTACTTATATCTGCTAAATAGTAACCTGAACACATCATACATGTTATTCTGGTTTGAGAAGAGAAATAACATGCATTATTGCAGCTTGACATGCGCAATATAGTGACTAGTAATTTGTACAGAGGTTTGAAATTTCAGTTGAACATGTCATTTTCAAATTTTATTGTTAATCCGTTGCTTGAATATCCTTTATATGATAATCAATATCTAAATATTAATAGTCTTTTCCATCAGTGTAATCAGTATCATGTTTCATTTATGGAGTGATGTACTTCTATCTTCTAAATAGTCACATGAAACACATGACAGATGTTATTGTTGTATATTGCAGCTTGACATGTGCAATATAGTGACTACTAATTTGTACAAAGGTTTGAAATTTCAGAGTTGAACATGTCATTTTCAAATTTTTATTGTTGATCCTTGAATATCCTTTTGTATGATAATCAATATATAAGTATTAATTGTCTTTTCGACCAGTACCATGTTTCATGTATAGAGTGTTGTACTTATATATTCTAAATAGCACCCTGGAACATAGCGTGGTCGTTATTGTGGCCCGAGAAGAAATATATCGGGCATTATTGTGGCTTGACTTGGGCAATATTGCGGCCATTAATTTGCACAAAAGTTTGAAATTTCGAAGTTGAACATGTCGTTTTCAAATTATTATTATTGTTGGTTCTTTGCTTGAATATCATTTTATATGATAATCAAGATTTAAATATTAGTTGTCTTATCGACAAGTAACGTGTTTCACGTATGGAGTGATAGTATGGAGTGATGTACTTATATACCCATTCATACCTTTTTATACAGGGTTTAGACTTGACTAAGAAAGTTATGAACTCATGATACACATGAAACTAACTTAAAATTGGAAGTTGAGTGTTTCTTTTATTCTCTACTGGAATATAGTGTCCTCTATAGCACACGCAATCTACAATACCGAAGCCAATATCTGCTATTCACATAGAAGCATAGAGGATAGTCTTGACAAACTCCCGGGGCCGGCAAACAACCGCTAGTGGCGTTGCCATCGGCATCGTCAATCCGTCTCCTTCGGTCATGTCGACGACATCGTCGTTACCGACCTCCCAATTGAAGCATTGAATAAGCGCTGCCAGCGACACGCTGACAACGCGCATAGCCAGTCCCTCCCCTGGGCACCGCCTCCGGCCGAGCCCGAATGGCATCATGGGCACGGTGACCGCTATGTTGGCATCCAAGAACCGCTCCGGCCTGAACTCCTCCGGTGCGTCCCAGACATTGCTATCACGGTGGATCGCCCACGCGTTCACGAGGATCATCGTGCCACGCGGGACGCAGAAACTGCCCACCGTGCAGTCCTCCATGGCCTCATGCGCCGGGATCACCGGGCCGACGGTGCGGAGGCGGAGCGTCTCCTTGATGACACAATGGATGTAAGGGAGCTTCGCCATGTTCGCCTCCTCCACCAGTCGTGTCATGCCAACGTTGGCGTCTATCTCGGCCCTCGCCTTCTTCATCGTCTCCGGGTACGTCACCAGCTGCGCCATTGCCCACTCAATTGTCAGCGCCGACGTGTCGGTGCCAGCGAAGAGCATCGACTGCACACCATGATCGAATTCATTGTACATGTTGATCACAATGGAGTAGAAGTGTAGAAGTGAGACAGTAATGGGAAACTGTTTTAAACATACGGGTGGACATCTACCCATTTGTTACATGTCAATTAAATGATTATGAAAAAAATAAAAAAAATTGACAAGATAGATTAATATGTAATATATCACTTTACAAAAATACATGTTCAAATTTGACGTATATAAGTTGTAACAAAAATAACATATTTAACTGCGAGTATACGTATAGTAGTTAGAGTTTAATTTTTTATTTTTGTTTATAACAAAAATAACAAATTTAACTGTTATTTTTGTTATAACTTGTAAAAGTCGAATTTGAACATGCATGTTTGTAAAGTAATATATTACATATTAATCTATCTTCTAATTTTTTTTATTTTTTTCATAATTATTTAATTAACATGTAAGAAACATGTGGACGCCCACCTGAGAGATTAGAATCCATCTTCGGACAGCAATGGCTACTCACCAAGATGATGCCTTTGACGACATTGTCGGTGTAGTGGTCGGGATCGGTTTCTTGCAGCGCGAGGAGGGCGTCGATGACGCCCTTCTTCTCCTTGTCTTGGTCGCCATCGCCGGCGCTACGCCATCGCCGGTGGTCGTCGATAAGGCCGGTGACCATTGCGTCGCGCCGAGCTTGCAGCTTCTTCAGGCTGCCCACCTTGCCGCGGAGACGATCGACCCACCGGAGCGCCGGGAAGAAGTCGCCGACGCTCGGCGTGCCGTTCACCGAGAACGTCTCCTCGATGATCTCCTGGAGCTTGCGCGCGTCGCCGTCGCCGCCGGCGTGGCGGCCGCGGCGCGTGGTCGCCGCGCGCAGCATCACGTTGAGCACCAGCTCGAACATCCTGGGCCGGAGCGTCACCTTGGCGCCGCCGGCGGCGTCGCGGAGGATGGCATCGCCGAGGGACGCGGCCTCGGCGTGGCGGTCGGCGGCGAGCGCGGCGAGGCGCGGCGCGGAGAAGAGCTCGACGGCGAGGAAGCGGCGGAGCGCGCGCCAGTGGTCGCCGTGGGGCGCCCACAGGACGATGGTGTGGTCGTACCCGAGGATCTCGCCGGCGAGCGTCCGCGGCCTCCCCGCCAGCGCGGCGTCGCACGCCGTGAAGCACTCCTCCGCCGCGGCGTGCGTCGACACGACCAGCGCCCGCCGCGCGCCCAGCCGCAGCGACACCACCGGCGCCCCCACCCCGGCGGCGACCGCCGCCAGCGAGCGGTGCAGCGGCTTCTTCAGCAGGTGGAGGTGGCCGAGCACCGGCAGCGCCGGCGGGCTCGGCGCCGCGCCGCCCTCACCACCCGACCACCATCGAACAAGAACGACGACCACCACCACCACAAACAATAGAACGGTGATGCCAACGAGCACGGCGGCGCCGCCATTGCCGCCGCCGGCCACCATGGCTACCTCGAGACCAGTCATGCTCGATGCAGGCTACAATACAACAACAGCTACCCAATCCAAGAAGCGATCGATTCCTTTCCTCGAGGAAGAACTCAAGCTGGTTATAAAAGAGCAAGGCCGTGTTTATTTCGTGCGCCAATTTTATTTTAAGTATACGAACAGACGTTTCAATTATTAAATGTAGACTAATAATAAAATAAAAAACAAATTATAAATTCCGCGTGTAAACCACGAGACGAATTTATTAAGCCTAATTAATCCATCATTAGCAAATGTTTACCGTAGCATCACATTGTCAAATCATAGCGCAATTAGGCTCAAAAGATTCGTCTCGCAATTTACATGCAAACTGTGTGATTGATTTTTTTCATCCACATTTAATGCTCCATACATATGTCCATACATTTGATGTGATGCAATTTTTAGAAGTTTGAAGGGAGCTAAACACTGCTCAGATCTAGTAGTACAGCCCACTGCTTCAAAAATTTCCACATTAGCAAAAATCATTGTTTAATCAATGCATTGTTAGTTAAACTATTATTTTCCTCACTGGTATAGCTTAAAAAAAATTTTTGACTGGGTTTCTAGGTACCCTCCTCCCATGCTCTCCTCTATGTTCTTGACCGACTTTCTTAAAGGAATGATGTACTTAGGTTATTAAGTAGTGCATTCACCCGACTGTGATCTAGATTGTTTATGACTAAATATTATGATATTTATAGTAATTAATACTTAAAAAATAATTGGGCTAATTGTAACTATGAATTACATAGCTAAAATTTTCAAAGAAAGTAAATTCTTTTAATATCTATAAATTAAGGCATATCCATAAGTAAGCGTAGCTTAACTGGTTTGGTTCCTTCTGGTGAAACCATCCCACCTAACTTAAAGTCCTAAATCCGACAAGAGTATTTACGACTAATTATTGTTTCAGTGGTAAGCGATGTACCCTTCAGTAACAATGCGCTCATGATGAGTTCATCAATATATATCATATGCCAACCCAATTTTCAGAAGGTGCTCATAGTGTTAAGGTGAGCGTGTGACGTCGATGGTGAGGCGCTCATGATGAGTTCATTACTTTCTGGATATGCCGGTTCAATATTTAGGAGTTGCTCTATAGTGTTAGGGTGTACGTGTATATGTTGATAGTTGTTTGTGCGTTCTGAGTTTCTGCGTTTATACTGTAAAAAAAAAACTACATGTCCCAATGCCTGCTGTTGCTACTCGTACGATGACATAATCCATCTACTACATCTATTTACATCGATCTTATTGAGTTCATCCTTATTTATTTGATCATTTGACTGTTCGTCTTCTCACAATTCCTATTTTGTCGACGCTGTATTTTTTTTCTTTTTGAATATGTGTATTAGTATGAGGGTAAATATATACTCTACCAAATAAAAGAAACTTTAAACATTTTGTGATTGTAACTTAGGAATATTTTAAATATGTAAATTTAAAACTGGAGCGTAACTGCATAAGAACACTCTTCATTTCAAGTGAGGGTGTGTTTAGTTCCACGCTAAATTTGGAAGTTTGAAGAAATTGGAACGATGTGACGGAAAAGTTGGCAATTTGTGTGTAGAAAAGTTCGATGAGACGTTTTTGGGGTTCAAACTTTGAATCTAAACACGGCTTGAGTTTGTAATGATTGGAGATTACTAGACGGGTTCGCGGGGTGTGACGCCACGCGAAAGTGTGAACAAACAACTGTGATTCTAATTTGGTGTATACTTCATAACAGTGATTTGTGTATATAGCATTGAATTAAAGTCTGATGGTGTTTTTTAGAGTTCTGGTTTGGTCTATAGGAAAAACATGCTTAGAGGTGCGCGTGTACCAGCTTTTGGATGAATTTATACGAAAGAGGAGGCCGGGCCATCTCCAGTGCTAATAGATTTATCAACATCAACACCAAGCGAAGTGAAAGCAAACAACGAATTATAACGAATTATAGTGCCATAAGTCTCATAAAATGATTAGAACGGCTAGAACCATTAAAATGCATGGGTTCTCTCAAAGGATGAGACTATTCATTGAAAATAGGTAGCGAAACATACCATCGGCGACAACACTTATTGTAAACAATAGGCTCTCCATGATGGGGCTTGTTCTGGTGTGTCCTTTCATAGTACCAAAAAATAACATAACATCTAGTACAACAGAACCTCCATAGTAAGAGCGGACATAATAAGAAGCTATACACAAGCAAAAGAAAGACCACAATAAGAAAGTGTAAAAAGAATCTAAGTAATAAATAGAAAATCCTAAAAAACCTTTAAAAAAATCAGCATGTTCTTTAGAAAAACAACAGACGAGCAAGTAGATATACCTGTAGAGTTAACTGAAAAAATATGCCCTAAAAACAAAATAATTATAGTCACATCAATAGTTAAATAAACAACATATGGAAACTTAAAGGAAAAATAAAAGAACATACCTTGGTTACGACGAAGCCGGCGGTTATTAGCCAAACACCTTTTTAACCGGTTAGAAAATGCCTCCACGCGAGAAATACGTAGGAAACTACATGCTAAAAAAACGGTAGGTGAACAAAGAAAACTATCGAACAGACAAATAAAATAAGATTAAGGAGGGAAAAACAACTAACCACACGCAAGAGGAGGACGATAGCGTATAGATTCATCTTAAAGCTGCTGACGAGTAGGAATGGAACCAACGGAACGATAAATGTGACCTAGCAACCGAAAATGAAGAAAAAGAAGTACATAAAAGGCAAAAACAAAAAATTTTACACGACCGAAAAACATGCAAATTTTAAGAAATTAAAGAAAAGTAAAAGGAATAGGAAACAAAGATAAGGCCCCCTTTGAATCAAAGGAAAAACTATGGGAATTTTAGAGGATTTTATCCTATGAAAAATAATTCTATAGAGTCATTTGAAACAAAGGATTGTTTCCTATCAATTCATTTAAAATTTCTATGGAATGAACCTTACTAGAGTAATTTTGGAGGAAAATAAGCATGAGGTCTCACCTCATGTTTTCCTCTTCATGTGTCTAAGGTTCCTGCGTTTTTCCTGTGTGCTAATCAAACGACAGTTTGAAGACTTTCCTGTGTTTCAAAATCCCATAGGAAACTAATAAGTGTGACATTCAATTTCTACGTTTTTTCTATTCCTCTGTTTTCTCAATTCTGTGATTCAAAGGGGCCCTTAGGGCGTCTTATAGCCACACGGCGTGACCTAGCAACCGAAGATGAAGACATGACGAAAGTGAAAAAGAGTAACAACAACACCGAAGAAGACACAACCACACAAGGAAGCTCAACCTGCAACATACACAGTAACCATCAATTTGAGCCATGAAGAATTAGGAGAGAGCAAGCCACAAAGGAAATTTAGAAACAAAAAACACCAACCAAAACTGATGGAAGAAAACACAAGCTAGCACATGCGGAAGAACTTACAGGAAAAAAAAAATCTGGTTTAGGAGATGTAATTTGCAACTATGAAGAGGCAACGGGAGGATCAAGCTGTCAGGCTTAAATTAATATATAGCTGGAAAAAATGACAAAACGTGGGAAAAAGTGAAATGGCTGGCATAAATTAAACGAAACATTGTGAACACTATGGTGCCCTTCCCTCCATATAATAATATGCTATTAATTAATTACTCCCTCCATCTACTTTTAATAGTCATATTTTATCTTAACACACAGATCAAAGATAAGTGATTCTACTTATTATCTATTTAAATATGCTACTAGTCATTCCTCGTAAACAAACGATTCATTAATATTTACATTTCTTTATGTCCATATAGCCAATCTTGTGTGAAAAATGGAGAGTCATGTATTAAATCCAAGAAAGCCATTAAGATGATAAGTTGTTGGATTAAAATATACCTATCAAAAATAAATTACAAGAAAAAAACAACAAACCACGCGGCAAACAACGGAAGTGCCAGAAAAAAACTCAAAATACCAGGAAAATCGAAACCTGACCGGTGACTACTAGGTTAGTATTTTCTTCAGTTTTCATTCGTACTGCACCGCTGTTTGCTTCGTTACTACTTCTCCCTATCCAATCCAACCGTCTTACTTTCATCCCAATCAGCATCGAACGGGTAATATGTGTTTGATGACGTGGCCTATTCTTACGGTATTTTGGATTCACTTTTCACTTGGAAAGATTTGAAGAAAAAAAAAGATAAAAGCTAGACAAACTTTTGTAGATTATTGTAGCCCAGCCCTGCTAAATCTGTCCCCTCCACTGGGTTTGACCATTTGATCATTCCATTTCTAATAAACAAAATATGATAACGTTAATGGTTTGAGCTTTTTTTAATTTTCTCCCGATCATTTCATCTGAAGAGACCGTCATCGAATCACCCATGCCGGCTGCTGTTCACCACGGATCAAGTCCGTTGCCATTGTAGTTGCAGTTAATTTGGCGCATTCCATGCATGTGGCCACCCATGTCGGCTGCTATTCACGATTTTTTTATTTTTTATTTTGAACCTTTCTAGTTTTAATTAAAAAAATAAGATCACTCATAACTTATTTCCAGTCAGACTGACGTGGCGAAACAATGTTGGCCACGCCAGTCTGGCTGACGTGAAAGTATTGTTTTACCACGCCATCCTGGTTAGCGTGGCCAAGCAATATGGTCAGGCCCAACTCTAAGAAATAGGAATGAAATTCATTCATTTTGTATAATTAAGTTTATATGATAGGCTTTTCGACACATCGACACATCCTATGAAATACTCTCACCTATCAGACTTTTTACAACCCATTGCTATTATATTATACAGTGTGAACCATTAATTATCTCTAATTACTTATCCAGATAGTATTGAGTGCCATAATACGAGTTATTATCATATAATGAAGTGAAAAGCCGATGTGACCGATTTTTCTTTTAAGAAGAGCTCAGTATTGACGTAAACCACGAATCAAAGTTTAGGTTAGTCCATTGGTAAAGGTCATTTCTTCTATGAAAGTTTCATGAGATATTGACGTGGTACCTTCTAGACTACACCAATGTCTTACATTTCCTCGTAATAATGACATCGTTGTTGTTTTGGTCGAAGTGGAAACGGTCCGACTAGCGTGACAACGTTGTTTCGTTGTCATACAATCCTAATTGACGTGGGCGTCAAACAATACTGCCACGCCCATTACGAATGGCGTGATAATATTGTTTCACCATGCTATACAGGGTAGCGTGGTCGAAAGATTCTGATTTTAGAAATAAGGCCCTGTTCGGTGCAGCTTACTGCTACAACAATTCTAACTAGCTAACTACACCAACAACACCAGTGTGTAGAAATAATGTAGTCGCTGCAGCAGCTACAGTTGCGCAGCTGCGAAAAAGTTGTAGTGAAAAGACCCTAAGTTGTCAGATGATTTTATTTTTGAAATTTAAAGGTTTAAAATAAAATAAAGTGTCATTGTTCATTCGACCACTCCTATATATAGTTGTCATATGGCCCGTTCCATTTAGTGATGAAAGGTATGTATAATCAAGCATGAATGCACGAGAGACACAGCACCATTCATGCTTTGATGATGATATTCATCGATCGAAAAGATGCATGTACTTGATGATACGGCCATAAGCAATCAACCAACGGGACGCAGCTCCTCTTACAGACTGACACGTCAGAGGGAAGTGGGTTCTTAATTAATTAATAGGTGGGGTCTATTTTTATGGGCCCACATGTAAGTGGCATACGTCCCTCTGATGTACGTCAAAGGTGCCTTACCCGTAAGGAAGGATATATTTTCACTTGAGAACTGCTTTGTGGAGTATAATTAACTAGATGCATATCTAGCATTCTAGATATGGAAAATTAAGTTGTATAATATGTAGTAATATGTTTTGTAAAAAAAATGACTTCATATATTTTATATAATTTACACATGGTTGTAAATTTAATTCATTTATGAAACAAGGAAAGTATAGCGAGAAATAATTATCAGTTGGAAGTTAATATGCATGCAATCTATGCGTGTAACCAGCCGCATGACCTTTTACATTAGAATTTTCTAAAAAGTTTGTAATATTCATAGTAAATGTTATGTGTACCGTATTGTTTGCACTAGAAAACTTTAAGTTTAAAAATGACTATTTTTAGGGTGTTTAAAAATGATTATAATTCTAAGCCATGGATTAATTGTTTTGTGTAAAATATTAACTCAAAATTTAAAATGGTTTCAAAAGTTTGATTAGAAACTGAAAGCAAGATGTGAAATAGCATTTGACTAAACTGATTGTTCTATCGTCATTTGGATTTTGAATATATTTAGCATATTCATTCAAGGTATTAATTATGAATCCTATAAATCTATACAAGTGATTTTCAACTAGTGTAGTTATTATTATTACCTAATTTCCTGAACTATGGTTGTGCCACATTATCCAATTGATCCACAATCATTGGATGAAATCTGAATGGTTTGCCACTTCACCTACCATACCAACGCCAAAGTAATCGAACCGATCGGTACATACAACGATGAGCGATCCTAGTGGAATAGCAAGCCCACATGTAAGAGAACCTCTAATGTGCGAGATCAGGATACGATAAAACATGCTTCCTCCGTTTCACAATGTACGACTTTCTACCATTGTCACATACATATAGATGCTAATGAATCTAAACACACGCCTATATCTAGATTCATTAACATATAAATGAATGTGGGCAATGTTAAAAAGTCTTATATTGTGAAACGTAAGTGGTAAGGCTTCTACGTGCGGGAGTCCACGATGAATTCAAAAATCCATCCAAAACCAATTCCTTGAAAAGGCCCATTAACTACATGCCCTCGTTCTCCTTTTGCCCTATGTGTTTAGATAAAAAGCCCATATACATATATTTTTTTGCTCTAAGCTGGCAAAAAATAATATAAAAATTATAGTACGTAGCGATTTTATACGTAGAAACTTTATACCTAGAAAGTTTATATATAGAAACTTTCAACCTAGGACAAATTGGTATATAAACTTTGTACATAAAATTATTGGTATAGAAACTTTATACATATAAATATTTAGCATATGAACTTTGTATGTAAAATATCCGATATAAAATTTTATACCATGAAAGTTTCGAATTAAAATAAAACAGAAAAACATAATCACAAACACTTGATTGGGCCAATGCATTCAGCCCAACACGTGAAAGAAAAATGAAATAGGCCGAGTAAAAAAAATCCATGCATTTAGCCCATAAAACTACAAAACAGGTGCGCGAACATCCTGTTGCTCAACCAATAGTGTTTGTTACTGTAGAATGACATTTGTCAACTTTTCATTGGATGTAAGGCGCTATGACTTAATCAGGTGGTCCATTCAAACATGATTTTAGTATATACTCCCTCCGTTTCTTAATAGATGACGCCGTTGACTTTTTCTCACATGTTTGATCATTCGTCTTATTTAAAAATTTTATGCAAATGTATAAGATATAAATCACACTTAAAGTACTATGAGTGATAAAACAACTCATAACAAAATAAATTGTAATTACATAAATTTTTTGAATAAGATAAATGGTCAAACATGTGAGAAAAAATCAACGGCGTAATCTATTAAAAAAACGGAGATAGTAAAAGAGAATGCGACTCCCATAAGCTCTTACCAAAAATGTGAATCTCCCGATTGTTTCTTCAACTTGGGTAATTGTCTTCTTGGCCTAACTTTCCTAAAGTAGTATTTTTTTCCCCTAAGAGCAGGTACAATAGCAGACTATAAACCAACTATAAAAGAGGAGAGAGAAGAGCAGATAAAAGAGGAGAGAGAAGAGCAGAGCTGCAGCACGGACTTCAAGATGCATGTGTGCATGACAGGTGGAGCAATATATTAATTAGGTACTATATGTTTATAGGAGTAACTATTATATAAATTGGCTATTAAGTTGACTATAAATGATTTGGAGCTAACAGTTGGCTATACTATTACACTTGCTCTAACGAGACTCTACCAGAATCACCCTTCATTAATAATCTTGCACAAACATTTTCCTAGCAAACATTTATTCTATATTTGTAAAATTTGAATTTCAAGACCCCTCTAAACCACTAAACTAAACAATCCAAATCACATTTTATTTAGAAAATCCAAAAAACATTTTGGATTTACTATTTTTCTTCATAAAGCTACACCGAAACATCATATATTCAGAAGCAATCAGACACCAGAGTCTTGGCAAACTCTCGAGGCCGGCAGACAGCCGCCAATGGCGTCGCCATTGGCATCGTCAACCCGCCCCCTTCGGCCATGTCGACGGCGCCGGCTTCGCCGACGTCCCAATCGAAGCACTGCACGAGCGCCGCCACCGTCAGGCCGACGAGGCGCACGGCGAGCCCCTCGCCGGGACACCGCCGCCGGCCGAGCCCGAACGGCAGCATGGGCGCGGTGACCGCGGTCACCACGCCGCCGCCGCCGCCGCCGCCGTCGTCCATGAACCGCTCCGGCCTGAACTCCTCCGGCGAGCCCCAGGCATCGCCGTCGCGGTGGATCGCCCACGCGTTCACGAGGACCATCGTGCCACGCCGGACATGGTAGCCACCCACCTTGCAATCCTCCATGGCCTCGTGCGCCGGGATCACCGGGCCGACGGGCCGGAGCCGGAGGGTCTCCTTGACGACGCACTGGAGGTAGGGGAGGCTCGCCATGTCGGCCTCCTCCACCAGCCGCGCCGCGCCGACGTTGGCGTCTATCTCCGCCCTGACCTTCCTCATCGCCTCCGGGTGCGCCACCAGCTGCGCCATCGCCCACTCCGTTGTCAGCGCCGACGTGTCGGTGCCGGCGGTGAGCAGCACCAGGACGATGCCCTTGACGACATTGTCGGTGTAGTGGTCGGGGTCGGTTTCTTGCAGCGCGAGGAGGGCGTCGATGATGCCGTTCTTCTTCTGATCCTTTTCGGCGGCGGCGGCGGCGCGGCGTGTTCGGCGGTGGTCGTCGACGAGGCCGGCGACGAACGCGTCGCGACGTTTCTGAAGGCTTTGTAGGGTGGCCACGACGCCGCGGAGACGGTCGACCCACCGGAGCGCCGGGAAGAAGTCGCCAACGGTCGGCGCGCCGCTCGCCGCGAACGTCTCCTCGACGATCTCCTGGAACCTGCGCGCGTCGTCGCCGCCGTGGCGGCGCGCGGTCACCGCGCGCAGCATCACGTTGAGCACCAGCTCGAACAGCCTGGGCCGGAGCGTCACCGTGCCGCCGCCGGCGGCGGCGGCGTCGCGGAGGATGGCATCGACGAGGGACGCGACCTCGGCGCGGCGGTCGGCGGCGAGCGCGGCGAGGCGCGCGTTCGAGAAAAGCTCGACGCCGAGGAGGCGGCGGAGCGCGCGCCAGTGGTCGCCGTGGGAGGCCCACACGACGGTGGTGTGGCCGTACCCGAGGACGTCCCCGGCGAGCAGCCGCGGCCGCCCCGCCATCGCGGCGTCGCACGCCGTGAAGCACTCCTCCGCCGCGGCGTGCGTCGACACGAGCAGCGCCCGCCGCGCGCCCAGCCGCAGCGACACCACCGGCGCCCCCACCCGGGCGGCGACCTCCGCCAGCGAGCGGTGCAGCGGCTTCTTGATCAGGTGCAGGTGTCCGAGCACCGGCATCGCCGGCGGGCTCGGCGCCACACCGCCATCACCCAACCTCGTCATCACAACAACGGCGACCACCAAGAACACAACGGCAATGACGATGGTAGCGCCGCCGCCGGTCACCGCCGTGGCAACCTCGAGACCAGCCATCATCGTCGACGGATCCGGGAACGGCAAGAACACTCTCAGGAAGGGATTCCTCGAGGAAGAAGAAGACAAGAAGATGAAGAGCGCATCACTCAAATTGAATGACCCATGCCGGCTGCTGGCCGCCATGGCTGAGGTCACTGTCAGCTCAGCTAAGCGTCGCCATCGAAGCTGCCGTTCCGTCGATCGAATGGAGGAGATTGGCGCGTTCTAGACAACTTCCTTTTTTTGATAATGGATTTAAATAAAACCTGGACACTTCTAGACAACTTCTAATTCTGTACCGAAACTGTGGCTGGCACGTCGCTGCTCACTGACATATGGGTCCGAGAGGCTATAGGCTCCACATGTCAGTGAGTAATTCTGCAGATGACCTGCATCCTCGCTATCTATGGTGTCCCCTTTTATTCAGCTTAACCGTGTAACTACTTACTAAGTGGACATGTTTTTTCAATACTGTTTAAATGGTATATTTTTTAAAATATTATATATAAAAATAATACTTAATTAAATCAAATAAGTCAATTTCTTAAATTTATAATGATTAATACTTAATTATATTGTACGCTATTGACACGTCTTGTTTGGCTTGCAATGAAAAAACTCAAGCCAACACCATATTCTAACGCAACATAGAAGACATCCTCGGAACGTAGAGTTGAATGAAATTTGGAAAAATTTCAAGGAAAATGTACTAGTTAGCCAATTACTGCAAAAATTACTTTTTTTTATTCAAAGGACCATTGGTGATTATGTTAGTCTCAAAATATATTGGCCTAGTTTTCTAGAGATGTTTATAGGGATAGTGTGTGCGTGTGTGTTTATAGGAGTGTGTCATGTGTTGTGAACGTTTATGTTTGTATTGTGTTTCTAAAAAACTGACAAAAAATCCACGTTAAAACGACGGATCATACTTTAGAGGAGCTCTTGGTGAGGTTAAATTAATCAACGTGTGCGTCAAGGGAAAAAAATTAGGATTAGAGCTATGGATGGACATATGATCAAGCAACGGATGAACTCAAACTCAAGTTGCACATTTAATGTATATAGATGGACATATGACTAATTATGCCTACTGTAGAATGGGGGACTTTTGGTGGAATTTCCGAGGAGTTGAACTAATTTCGTTTGAAAATGCTGTACAAGTTGATGTGTTTCAAAGGTGCTTTAAAGACTTATCCGTAGTTCCTAAAAGGTTACGAAATTACACAATTAAGATGGATGTATGACCGGTTTTAATGGCGATAGATAATTTAGGACGGCACTGCAAACTTATGGATATCCCTTGCTTCAAAGTTTTCAACTACTTTCGCACAGTGACTTATACTAAAATGAAGCTATTTTTTCATCTTCCTCTTCTCTCAGCCAAGCATAACCATTATTTTCACCTTCTTTCTCATCTCCACTAATCATAATCTTTTTTCAATTATCTCTACCTATTTTTTAATACATGTGCTCGTAAAAAAATAATTACATTATTGGATGGAGGAAGTGCATATTAGGCGTAAGCAAGTATTTTGGGCCTTTTGGGCAGATGAGAAAAAAATGTATTTTGGGCCTAAACAAAAAGTGGAGTAGAGACCATATGCATGCCTATAGGCCTGAAAAGAGAGGCCTGATTGCAGTTTTGGGGCCAAAATGAGGAAATCTTGACCCAAATTGAACTGAGATCTCAAGTGAGGCTTTGTTTTTCTCCTAGGTGAACTTTGGCTTTTTAATTATGTTTTATTTACCATAAATCGAGCATCAATTTCCCTAAAGTAGTACTTCCTCCGTTTCAGTTTATAAGACTTTCTAGCATTACCCATATTCATATAGATGTTAATGAATCTAGACATATCCGTTTCAGGTTATAAGATTTTTTAGCATTGCCCATATTCATATAGATGTTAATGAATCTAGACGTCATTAACATCTATATAAATATGGGCAATGCTAGAAAATCTTATAAGCTGAAACAGAGGAAGTACTACCATAGGTTCAAAGGTTTCTGGATTGCTTTGTTTATAACTATCCCAGTGATTTTGATCTCCTGTCCTTTAATTTGAAGTGCATGTATTGTAATTAAAATGGTATAAATTAACCTATGAACACGAGAGCTAATGACCGAATATTTGACTATTTGGTTGAAATCAATTACATAAAACAATTATTTGGCGTGACAGATCCTATAGCGTATCAAAGAAAAAAATATTTTTCTAGAGACTTTTGAGCACAGACTCCATCTCCACACGTGGTAGGCACATGGCCGTGAGAGGCACGGCCATAGGCATGGTGAGCCCAGAACCTTCACTCATATCAACCTTCTCCTTTCCGACCCGCTCCCACTGAAAGCATTGTATCATAACCCCTAGCGCCATCCCTACCGTCCTGAGAGCAAGGCCTTCACCGGGGCACTTCCGCCTCCCCATACCGAAGGGCATCATCCACCCACTTCCATCGGCTTTGAAACCCTTGAACCTCTCGGGCATGAACTTGTCCGGGTCCTCCCAAACACGGGGATCCCGTTGCATGGAGTATACGTCGACCAACACCATTGTCCCTCGTGCGACGGCGTGGCCAGCGATCACGCAATCTTGTGATGCTTCGTGCGGGACGAGGTGCGGGGCAAGAGGGTACAACCGAAGCGTCTCCGTGATGATGCACCGGAGGTAGGGGAGGTCAGCGAGGTCGGATTCCTGGAGGAGGCGGGACATGCCAACAACAGAGTCAATCTCAGCCGTTGCTTTCTTGAGCACCTCTGGATTGTTGAGGAGGAGAGCCATCGCCCACTCGATCATGCTTGCTGACGTGTCCGTTCCGGCTTGTAGTAAACTCTATATAGTTACACACATGTTGAAAAAGATTAAATTTGCATATAGAAGCAACAAATTTCAATGGCAACATGGCTTAAACCTTTGGTAAAAGTGACATATAAGTGAAAGATCATTACCAAAACCATTAACTTAATCAATGCTGAATCATTGTGACTAGTAAATAAACTAAACACTCAGTGTGTACTACACATCAGACTGTTGACATTAACAAAATGGCTAGTGTGATACATCATCACTGACGACTAATGCCATACATGATAGTTTTCTTTATATTTTTTCTTGTTAAATTATCATTCATTCAAGTACTATAAACAGTGAAACCAACTCAATTCATCATTTTCAAACTTGTAAAGATACTACTAGTATCAATCGTACTTATAAAAAATCACTGAATTATTGCCACTAATTAATCAGCTATAGTTCGCAGTGCAGTACACATCGGCCTCATTTCGTGCTGATGAGATGAACGACTTATTGACCGTCCGATTGAAAATCGACGGCTAGGAGTACTCTGCCACGTGGCGCGTGACGTCACTCTGACACGATGCATGCGAGGTGGATTAATACTATTGGAGTACGTACGTACCAAGCAGACGGTGCGGATGACCTCGTCGGCGTACGACTCCGGCGAGCTCTCCTGCTGCCGGAGCAGGTCTCCGATGACCGTACGCCGCGGCGGCGGAGTCGGCGAGGAGGAGGAGTCATCGGCGGCGAGGCGGCGGTGGCGGCGCCTGTACTCGTCGACGATGCGCTGGCCGAAGTCGTGCCGCTCCTTGGCGATGCCGGCGAGCCGCCGGCGGGCTCTCCCGAAGTCGAGCAGCCGGAGGAACGGGAGGAAGTCTTGCCGGTTCGCCGCCCCCGCCGCCGCGAGCCCGGCCTCGGTGATGGCCTTGAACCGGAGCACGTCCTCCTCCGCCATGCGCTCGCCGGCGACCATGGACATGATCACGCTCGCCACGAACTCGTACGCCGCCGGCTTCACGCCGACGACGACGGCCGCCGCCGCCGCCGCCGACGAAGACGAGGAGGACGAGTAGAGCCTCGCCGCCATGGCGCGGGCCTCGGCGTCGCGCGCGGGGGAGGTGGCGGCGAGGCGGTGGGCGCAGAGGGCGTGGACGGTGGCGAGGCGGCGGAGGTGGCGCCACCGCGCGCCGTGCCCCGCCGTGGCGATGGTGGGGCAGCCGCCGGTGAGCAGCCGCCGCGACGCGAGCCCCGGGCGGTCCGCGAGCGCAGCGTCGTGCGCCGTGAAGCACTCGTCGGCGGCGGCCTGGGAGGAGACGAGCACCACCGGCCTCGCGCCGAACCGGAGCAGGAGGAGCCCTGCGCCGCCGCCGCCGCCGTAGCGCGCCGCCAGCGCGGCGAGGGAGCGGTGCAGCGGCTTCTTGAGGAGGTGGAGGTGGCCGACGATGGGGAGGGCCGGCGGGCTCGGGATGCGCCGCCGGCCACCGTCGCCATTGGCGTTCTTGGGTGGTGGAGCTTGGTAGGAGAGGAGATGGAAGAGAAGCCATGTGAGGAGGAGGAGGAGGAGAGAGGCGAAGACGATGAAGGCTTGTGAGATCTCCATGGACAAGGTGAATGAAGCTCTGCATGCCATGGAGCTCACAAATCACAATGGCTCTGGTGTTTATGTAGCACTCGCTCCGTCCCACTCACTAAGACGCGGTCGAATTTGGCATAGTCTTCAGGGCTAATATTTAATTTTAAATTTCTCATATATTATAATGTTTGTAGCAATAAAATTATAATCATATGAAAGTAAATTTAAATGATAATCTAATGATATTATTTTTATCAAATAAAATTTAATTTATAATAAATTATCTTTGTCAAATATTTAAAGAGTCAAATATTAAAATACGCGTGTGTGTCCTAGTGAGTGAGATGAAGGGAGTAGAGTATTACTGGTCTTTGATTTAATGTGGTGCCAAGAGTATCTAAAAGATTGAAACAGTTTATGATTTGAGCTTATGTTTAGAGTGGGTCATCAGGGTTTGCTTTCTTCATTATGATTGGGTAACTCTGATCATGGTTTTGTTTGATACTCTATCCGTTTTAAAATATAAATATAAGACGTGCTTTATTTTGTTAGGATAAGACTTTGACCAACGATTACTCTATTAGGATATAAATTTTATGACACAAAATTAAATTTGTTAGATTTATATATAAAAAAACTGACTTATGATTATAAATTTGTATCACATAAATGATATTCCAATAGAGCAATTATTGATCAAAGTTTTATCCTGACGAAGCAAAATAAATCCTATATTTTAAAAATAAAACAAAGGGGACATATGGCTGGTGGTAAAAGGAACGAGGCCTTCCAACTATGTGGTAAAGGAGTAATCCATTAGCTATAAAACTTCCGATAGAAAATCCCTCAACTTCGTTGACTTTTAGCAATTCCATTGTTATAAATCGCGGGTGTTAAGTTGGGGGTTGTTGTCTCATCAATTTTTTTAATCTTTACACGTATGGTAGTTGTTGGATGTGTGTTTTATATATATACAAATATATATGGGGTGATACTCTTTTCTTAACTTAAAAAAATGTGATGTTTTATTTTGTATTATATAGTTGTTGAATCATGCATGATGCTTGGATCTCTGATCATGTTGACTTTAACAGATGGGATCTGTGTCTAGTTGTCTACCAAACAATTATTGTAAAGAGACAGAGTTTCTAATTGTATAATAATCATCGAATAACCATTTGAGGTACGATGAAATCTTGATTGGGATTTAGTTTAAGTAGCAACTCTTATTAGTTGCATAAGCATTCTCTTTATTAAATTTGATTTTTCATTAAATTAACCTTGGTATTCTTGTACATATGGAAGATCAAATTTGTTATATTGTACGGAGTAGGTTCTATGCATTATATATATATATATATATATATATATATATATATATATATATATATATATATATATATATATATATATATATATATATATATATATATATATATATATATATATATATATATATATATATATATATAAGATGATCAGGCCAGAAATACTTCCATAATCTTAAAATAAAACATGAGGAGCTTAGAACATAGAACTCACATGCCTATCTATCCTAAAATGATAGATTAAAAAACCCTAAAACTATGCGAATATTGATACAAATACTTATCACAAATACATAGAGCTCTTTTTGAAACAACAACTTTCTTATTCTCCATGAGCACGTTTTCCAAACTGCTAAATTACAATGTGTTTCATGAAAAAATTTCTATATAAAATTTTCAGTTTATAAAAACAACTTCGAAGTTTTTTAAATCAAATAAATCCAATTTTTAGTTTATAATAACTAACTTGATTAATTAATCATGCGCTAATGTCTTTTCGCTTCGTGTGCAGCCAAAAATCTCAGTCTACATGCTGAAACGAACTCAGCCTTAGCTTTGATTTGAGTAGGGATTTTCCTTTAAAAAAATAATCTGACAAAACAAATTATCCTGAGCAAGAAATGGATATATATGATCACTGCAATATCCAGGAATGTTTCCAATTGTGCACGTGTGACATAAGGGTAGCATAAATCACACGTTTTTCATCAGTGAAAATCACACGTTTTTGGAGAGATATCGAGAGGCATGCATATCATCCATCATGGACCAGATGCTTTAGGGTTCAGGGCCCCGTTGTGATGCGTGCTTGCACCAGCTGGTTTTGATTCGGATCTATCTGATTCTGATGATGATCAGTCGGCGAGATGACGTGTACATATGCCGAGGTTGAACATTGACATGCGTACTGTTGTTGAGTGCCGACTCCACTTAATTACCACTGCCTTTCACATTATTTGGTGTTGGGTGACGCTTGTCTTATTAGTATCCAGAATATTCTCTCTATCCTAAAATATAAATATATGTAATTATGAAATTAGATAACTGTTTGTTTAAATTTATAGCTAAAAAATATTATATTTTGGGACTGATACAGTATAAAATATGAAAAACAACTATGCATCCTCATTACATTTTACTCCTCAAATTTTGCAAATAGTCTACGTAGTAAAGTTTTACGTGGTTACTTTGTGTAATCACTTTCTACGCCCACATCAACGATTGAGAACAAGTATACTGATAACATATCATATAGAAGCAGGCTCAACTTAGCGATAAGCTCTGAGATGCGCGCTTATGTAGTTTTATTGTGAGCTTGGTCCATCGTGGTAAAAATTTGTCCAACCCCATGGGCTTTCGATCATAGCCTATGGATTATAGACATATTCTTGTCCTAGCTGGCAAAACCACCTGTGAAAGCTTTCACATAAGTGACACCACTGGATATAACCACTTCAGCAGTTATATAGACATGGTTGCAAAGTTTGATGCTATTATTTTTCATTCCAAATAATATATATTTCATTGATTAGCAACATGGAAAATGAATTATTGTTACGAACAGACCTGCTAAGGGCTAAACGAATACTCCCATATCCACAAATATAAGAGATTTAAAGTTTCATTCCGACTATATTTTGTTGGAAAAAAAATATACCCCTTAATAAGTAAGGGGTAGTTAGAGAGTGTGAGAGTTGATGAGAGCAACGTTAAAAAAAAATGAGAAAGAGGTGATTGGATTGGTGAGACAAATAGTACTCTTAAAATACTTTTTATTTTTGGACAGATTAATAAAGGAAAAAAAACCCTGTATATGTAGACAGGGGAGTGGTAACTATTTTGGCCCCTATGACGGGAATCTTGAAACAGCTATACCATGTTGGTACAGTGCCCACTGCCAAGAGGACTTTGGGTCTCAAAGTTGACTCGATCCGACCGTCCGATTGGATAATAGAGAAAAGCGTGCCTGAAAGCTGGCTGGCTCAAACTGTAATCAATCTCTGCTCCTCAAAGATGAGCATTACCCAATTAGAGGAGCAGAACATGCATGTCAGGCTGTCAGCACAATACTGCATATATACACCTTAATTATAGTGCAGTATTTTAGCACAGTGTACATTTGCATTTGTTTCATTAATTTTGGCCTTTTCTTCTTTCTCTCTGCTTCTCCTGAAGAGAAGCACTTTATAAATATATTGTTTTTTTTTCTTGATGTTCAATGGAATACTAGAAGCTCTCTTGCTATCACTTTCGATAAAAGAAATATTTTCGTTTTATGGAACAACTAGTATTTTTCGAAAAAAAAACATGTATATCGGTTTCTTTCTCAATTTTATTTCAAAAGATATATGAGGCATTCAATCAAATTCATAAGTTTCCTCTTATTATTCATCCACTATTGCATTATGGTGCCAAGCTTATACTATCTATTCTCACATATTTTACTTTTTACTGAGATGACTTTCAAGTTACTTAAGTATTCCTATGCAAATACAGGGGCTGACCTGGACTAAGTAATCTATGCCAAAAAGGCACGTGGTACATTTTGGTGTTATTTGGATAATGAGAAATGGATTAATTTCCCACCTATCTGTAACTTTTTAATCCTAATCATTCATTCTTTCCACCTCATTTTATCCAAACCTTTATTCATTTCCCAGGCCCATCCCACATCTCATATCCCGTTATTTGAACGGGCCCTTCTGAGTTTTCACCATACTAGTGGCCCAAGCTATAATAAACATGGCCCACCATGGCCCATGGACTAGTTTTTATCTGCACTGGATGAACAGTGATGTCATTTAGAAAAGTTCACTTCAGGTCCTTCTCTTGATTGGGATCTCATCCCTCAATCGTAAAATCGGGTACATCGCATCTCTCATTTTTTAAAAAAATCAGAGCAAATATAGTCTCAAGGAGGTTTTGGATGGCGGTTTGCCGGTTTCAGGTGACGTGGTACCTATGTGGCGTGTTGGCTTGATATTTATTTAACATGACACCTAAAAATAAATAAAAATAATGCCACCCATGTGTCAATCACAAGAAAACCATCTATATTCAATAAAATTGGCGGCTCGCCGATCGTTCAAAAAAATCGCAAGAAAAAAAGAGAAACCACATGCTCATATATCAGTTGGCATTTTCTAGCCATACTTCAGCTAGTTCCGCAGCCTCGGCTTCTCTTCCTCCTCCTCCGACAAGGCTAGCTAGCTCCAACCTCATCCTCCTAGACGGCATGCAAGAGTGGCATTTGGGGTTGTATATTTTGGAAGGATGGCAAATAGTAAATTCTCCTCGAAACCCCTTCTCTTCTTAATTTCTTGTTTCATTGACATATAATTCCTACTCAACCATGTAGTAACAAAACAACCGTCGAACCCGCTTGAGGAAATAAAATGGACCGGTATTGATAATTGAGGAACATTGTATACCCGGTTTCACGGTTGAGACACCGATTAACGGTTTCACGGTTGAGACACTGATTAAAACTGATCCTCAAATCGAGGGATGCAATATAGAATTTTTCCATATCATTTTTGCATCTCCTTGGATCTGGGTTCTAATTCTACGGGTCAAAAACAATTGTCCTGAAATCGCAGTAAGTTTCTTGTATTCCTGCAACAAAAAAACCACACGCATATATGTCTCACGTTGCTGATCCACCTAAAGTCACGGCCACTTTTAAACATCACACACTTGGAGTTGAGCAGTTGACTCTCTGACAGGTGCGCCCCCCGACGCAATCCAAGTCCAAAAATAATATAACAATAATAACCCAATGGGGGAATATTGAATACGTACTTTCCTTTTCCACCCACGGAAATACGTATTCTACCACCCGAAAGCCGCACACGTGTTTCCCGCGACCGCGCCACGTCACCGCAAAAACAAAACCGGGGGGAGCCACGTGTGCCAACTTCCGGATAGATTCACGCCGACCCCCCTACGTCACCACCGCGGGCCCCACCTCTGTCACCGA
Organism: Oryza meridionalis; assembly: GCA_000338895.3. Lineage (NCBI taxonomy): Eukaryota > Viridiplantae > Streptophyta > Magnoliopsida > Poales > Poaceae > Oryza > Oryza meridionalis. The sequence goes on from CM002535.2 coordinate 22,264,660, forward strand.
CACGTGGGCCCCACGAGTAACCACCTTGTTCTACTACTAGTAGTAGTAGGCTTCGCGGCAGTGGTGGGTAAAAGCCTAGTGAGCTCTCCCGTGCCACCGACAGGTGGGCCCCAGCCGCGCGGCGGAAGGTTCTAGGCTCCCCGGCGAAGGTTCTGGAAGGTTCGGGAGATGATTCTGTCGGCGCTCGCGACGTCGGTGGGGATCAACCTGGGGCTGACGGTGCTCCTGGCGGCGGCGTACACGCTGCTCCGGCGGCGCCCGCCGTACGTCGGCGTGTACTCGCCGCGGCGGCCGTACGCGCCGCCGGAGCCGTGGCTGCCCGCGGCGTGGCGGCGCACCGAGGCCGACGTCCACGCCGCCGCGGGGCTCGACGGCGTCGTCTTCCTCCGCATCTTCGTCTTCAGGTCCCGCTTCCCCGCGCTCTCTCCTCCAATCTCGACATACACGCTGCTCGCTTTACTATGGGGGATGGAGATTGACGAGGTGATGGGGGATTTTGGTGTTGTGCAGCATTAGGGTGTTCGCGGCGGCGGCGGTGGTGGGGGTGGGAGTGCTGATGCCGGTGAACTTCATGGGGGACCAGCTGCGGCAGATTGACTTCTCCGATCTGCCCAACAAGTCCGTCGATCTCTTCAGCGTCTCCAACGTGCAGGATGGCTCCAACAAGTGAGCGATTTCGAGCTTCCTGATGCCTAATTTCGTTCGCGGATTTAGGGGGTTTTAGTGGGTTTTGTGTGATTGTTAGTGCTTCAAGGTGGATACAATTGGTTAATAATAAATTACCTGCCAATTATAGATTAAATTCTCGTTTTGGTATTAGGAGGATGAATCTCTTGGTTTGTTTTAATGAGGTTGAATATTTTCTTTATGCTAGTGGCTATTGAGATGTTCAGAGTTTAAAGCTTAGGATGCTCAGTTCGGTGAGCACTTTGATGGTTCTCTTTCTCCTGGCCACTCGTCTATTTATAAAGCATGATTTGTTTTTTCTCATTGGTTCCTTATTTTTCTGAAATTCTAATTTGTATTTTATTTGTTCCGAAGGGGCAAAGTGCTAACTGCATGAAAAAAAACACAGAGATTCACTAATTCACCTATTTGATGCTGTCTCGAGAAAATGCGTTGAATCTCTCTCATAAAAGAAAAATATTTCTTTTAGTAGTATTTAGAATTTGATGTCGGTCATTTAAAATCCAACGGTTTCAAACATGGGCCTGCATGCTTAGGCCTTCTCCATGGCTCCAGGCTGATGCGACCATTTTGCTAGAGTGTTAAGTTGATTTCTGTCTGGAATTTATCTTCATTATTGGGCTAGCAATGCATAGCATACTCATTACCGGTGGTAATGTGGTGAACAGATTGTGGCTCCACTTTTCGGCTGTGTACATCATAACTGGAATTACATGCTACCTCCTTTATTATGTAAGTAATTGAGTATTTTGCTTCTTTTTGGCTACCTACTCACTGTTTTCAAACTAATTCAACATTTTACTTCCCTCTCTTATATTTGTGCTAGACCTAATAATTTGATCTATTTTCTTGATTGGATACTTCTATCAGTCAAACTCATTTGATATTTCAGTTACCATACCATGCATGCTTGTCAGATCTGGCATTCATTTATCAAATTCTTCTCGTTGAAGTTCTGCTTTGCTGCTTTCCTGTTTTCACATCTTTATGTACACAACGGTTTATGTTAGCTCTTTGCAGGAATACAAATATATTTCTGGCAAGAGGCTCGAATATTTTATGACATCAAAACCACTACCTCAGCATTTCACAGTTCTAGTTCGAGCTATACCTGTAACCAATGGTGTGTCTGTGAGTGATGCTGTTGATAAGTTCTTCAAAGAGTACCATTCATCTACCTACTTGTCACACACTGTTGTTCATCAAACTGGCAAACTCCGCCGCCTTCTTGTAAGATTCGATTGTTTTGCTACTTTCTATTGCTTCAGTATGGTTAACATCCTATATTTTATCCATGGTTCCAACAACACTTACTATATGGGGTGTCTATGGATTGACTTATTGCATTCGTACATGTTGTTGTATTGAAAGTAGATCATAGTGATAGGTTTGCAAGGCTTGCATTTTGTTTCAGTTATAATCAATATGTTTTGACAACTTATTAATCCTTTACTTAATTTCTTGTAACTAAAACAACTCACCATACTGGAAGTTGCTATTTTACTTTCAACATGTCACTTCTAACTCTATGTTATTAGTCTGATATATACATCTAGTGATTATGTCGAAAAGTAGATTTTAGATTAAACGTGGAGTCACAGAATTGCTCCTTTCCATTGTTTCATAAATAAAATACAGAAAGTATCTAATATGTTTCTGCCTAGACATGTCAAAAAATTCAAGGGGAGAATATATACATCAGTTGTGATCCTCATTTGAAAGTCGTCCGTATCTTATTTCACCTTTCAACAAGCAGATTTATTCCCTTTTTTTTGTCATGCGAACAATTTTGTTTATCCTAAATGTATCTTAAGAAATTGTACACCAGTAGATTTTCTTCATCAGCTGGAAAACTAAACAGTTCCATCTCTACATTTAGATCAACTTTATAATGTCTTTGTTCTATATTGCTTAATGTAATCTCCAGTTCCATTTTGATAGTTGACTCCATCTCTGTCCAGAATGACGCTGAGAATATTTGCACAAAGCTTGCCAACTTGAAGTCTGTACGGCGTACTTCTGGAGATCCTCCAGGAAAATTTCTTGGAATATTTGGCAGAAATGATCTTGTTGGGAAATATCAGAAAAGGCTGGAGGACCTAGAAGAAAATGTTAGAATGGAACAATCAGACACTACTAGGAGCAGACAGGTGCATATTTCTACCAATTTTGGTCTTGCTCAAACCATGATGTTTCAATATCTCCCTATCTGTTTGTTATACTGCATTGGAATTAGTATCTGTTTGTTATACTGCATTGGAATTAGTATTTGGCTCTGGTGCTCATCTTTCAGAAAATTTATTTATAGACATTTCAATATTTTGTCATCTGTTCTGATTTTCTTTACATCTCTTTAGGAAGTTCCCGCTGCTTTTGTGTCATTCAGATCTCGATATGGTGCTGCAAATGCTATTTACATAAGACAATCAGACAAGCCTACTGAGTGGCAGACTGAGCATGCTCCTGATCCCCATGACGTTTATTGGCCTTTCTTTTCAACATCATTCATGGACAGATGGATATCCAAGTTTGTAGTCTCTGTAGCTTCTATTCTCTTGATACTCGTCTTTCTCCTAGTTTCGGCATTTGTTCAAGGACTCACCTATATGGAACAGCTAGAGACGTGGTTGCCTTTCCTGAAGAATATACTGGAAATGTTAGTGTTTATCCATCTATTTATTTTTCACTACTTTCTGTATTTTGTTATTTCAGAAAGAAATCACCATTTCTTATAAAGTTCCAGTTTGCAGCAGTCATGCATTTTTTTGGATGCTTAATTTGGGATACTAATATTTACAAATTTTACCATGTTGGTTTTAATTTTTCTAATGCATTGCACAATATGATGGGATTCACTAACCAAGCTAAAATTTATTTGATTGTTGCAGAGCTGTTGTCAGTCAGTTGGTTACAGGATATCTTCCCAGTGTCATTCTTCACTTTCTTTCCTCTTATGTGCCCTCTATAATGAAGCTGTTTTCAACGATGCAAGGATTCATCTCTGTTAGTGGGATTGAGAGAAGTGCTTGCAACAAAATGCTTCGGTTTACAATATGGAGTGTGTTCTTTGCAAATGTTCTTACTGGCTCAGTACTTGGTCAACTCGAGATATTCCTTGATCCGAAGGAAATCCCTAAAAGGCTTGCAGTTGTTGTACCAGCGCAGGTACAGCTTGCATTTATTGTTGCCTTAAAAACTGCTTAGTGAGTGAAAAAGCTCTTTGTTTTGTAGATATTACTGTGGGCATTTCAATGTAAAATCTGCTTTCTTAAACAACTGTCTCTTGTGTAGTATTGTATTGATCTCTTCCTCAACCGTGCATTGCTAAACTGTCCTTTGTTTATGCTTTGCTCTACAGGCCTCTTTCTTTATTACATATGTTGTGACATCTTGGACAAGTATAGCATCAGAACTTACCCAAACTGCTGCCCTTTTATTCCATTTGTGGGGTAGCTGTGCAAAATGCTGCAAGAGGGATGAGTCCAAACCTCCATCAATGCATTACCATAGTGAAATTCCTCGGGTTCTCCTGTTTGGACTTCTTGGGCTCACATACTTCATTGTATCCCCACTTATCCTCCCATTTGTACTGGTTTACTTCTGCCTTGGCTACTTCATATATCGTAATCAGGTGAGAGTGTTGCAGTTCATTTATCAGTACTTTATAATTTTCTGTTCTTCTACTCATGGAGTCTTTATGCTGTAATATACCTGGTTGGAATTTGGAAGGACATATTAGTACCTAAACCTGTTCGAAATTTGGATAGGGACTGACCAATTTGTTTGACACTTACATAGTAATTTACTGAACATGGTTTTGCAGTCTGCCAGACTTGGTACTTAAAATTCACTTACACCACAAGGTGTAGATGGAATCAGGATAACGTGGGTCCAACTATAAATAACATTTTCTTAGAATGTTTAGCACATAATCGTAGTGTTGTTTCCTGAAAGATGATCTAGATAATCTAGTGATGTAATTTGTAACACGCAGTCTGAAAGGCATCCAACAGTTCAAGTGTTATTGAGGACTTTCTTGTGTGCAATGATTGCCTGGTAGAACAGTAAAAATTGCTTTCCCGCAAGTATTTGTCTTCTTTCACATCTTGCAAATAAGATTAAGTTTGGTTTTTTAATCTCGGTGAGATATAAGAGAACAAAGAACGCCCTTTATATGTTCTTAAGAATTTCGAGAACTTCCACAGTTGATTTCATGCGTTTGCAACGGTCACATCATCTATAATAGGTGTTGTAAATACTTCAGGCGTCCTATTTATCCATGCATTTGGAAGCTGGTATCAGTATATCATGTATTCTGGTTACACTGGTCCTGCAAAGATTAAACGATGTATTATTTGTTATATGAAAAATTGCCAAATCAACACCATGCATTCTAAAAGTGGATTGTTTAGCTGGATAAATGTGCCATACCAGAGAACCATGACACAGTTAAAGTGATATTTTTCCATCCATATAGTACTCCCTCCGTCCCATAATATAAGGGATTTTGACTTTTTGCTTGTGCTGTTTGACCACTCATCTTATTCAAAAATATTTTGCAAATATAAAAAACGAAAAGTTGTGCTTAAAGTACTTTGGATAATAAAGTAAGTCACTTATAAAATAAATAATAATTCCAAATTTTTTTAATAAGACGAATGGTCAAACAGTGAAAGCAAAAAATCAAAATCCCTTATATTATGGGACGGAGGGAGTAGTTAATAAGGCACCAATAATTCTACATTGCATCATAGTAATACTTTAGGCCCCTTTAGTCCGTCCTATCTGGAATTTGCACGTGTTTAACTCTCTAAAGCATCAGTTTATCCGTGTACACTTCTTAACTTTGCATAGTACAAATGCAGCTTTTTAATGTATATTCACCCAAGTATGACACTGGTGGAAGATTCTGGCCCATTGTGCATGGGGGAACAATATTTTCTCTGGTGCTGATGCATGTAATCGCAATTGGAGTATTTGGATTGAAGAAACTTCCCCTTGCATCAAGTTTGCTGGTACCTCTTCCAGTGCTGACCCTTCTGTTCAATGAATACTGCCGGAACAGATTTTTACCGATCTTCGAAGCATATTCTACTGAGGTACTATTTTGTGTTTTTCATTCTGTCCAAGTGTGCAATGTAATTCTCTTTGCGCAGCTATTTATCAAAACGAACAACGCATCATTCTGATCCTTTTAGCTTATCACTTCGATAGTTCGATTACATATAGTGTGTATTCACGTTCTACCTTTCGTGCTGCAGTCATTGATAAAGAAAGACAGAGAAGAAGAGAGCAAACCAGAAATGGCAGAATTCTTCAGTAATCTTGTAAATGCATACTGTGACCCGGCGATGAAACCTATCCAACACTCCTCGAATTCAGATGATCGTACTACACCTCTATTGTCTTAGATCCAGATAAGCAATAGCTTGCAGCCTGACTTTCATGGCGTGAATTTTGGTTTGACACCGATAATCAGGCATACAACAATACACCTGTGCTTCTTCTTGTGTTGTTACTGTTGTAAAGCATTACTACAGACTTGACTGTGGAGTTGTTGTGCATATTTGATTTGTACATCTTAATTTGTGCTTACTGCGTAGAGATGAATAATGCATTGCTCCTTAGTGAAGTGCTGTCAATGCAAACCTGTGTGGGTTGTACTTCTAGAGATGTCGATCACCTTTATTTGTTCCCTTCAAATTTTGTGTATATGGATGTTCTTTTGGTTCAACCTATTCAGTAATGAGATTATTTGGCAGTTGGAATGATGTGATATTAGTACTGATACATTATTATCAGTTTATTTGAGTTATATTTGTCCCCTTTTTTGTGCCCCTCTGAGACTATTATCATATAAAATTTGATGCCAAAATTCAGTTATCTAAATACAAAAGGCTTCAAACCGTGTTGAACAGAACATGATTTGTTATCCTTCCTACAGTTTGCTATCACCCAATTAATTATATGCTGAGATCATTTGACAAGTTCATACTCTACAGTCACTGTGGCTTTGAAAATGTCATGCTATCTTGGGATTTGGAGCATACTGTTCTAATATATAAATAGGCATCCATTTTCTTTTGTCCCTTTTTGTGTATGATTCTCAAAATGCTACTCCAACAAAGATTTGCTTGCATCAGATTGAGCATATATATACATAATCACAAACAATGTGAATATGGACCCCAAAAAAATTTCAGTCAACAGCAATATTGACGTATTCCTAATCGATTGTTCTATTATTTGGCTTCCATTGAAAGGAAATGCTCTTGTGATTGCCTGCCACTTGGAGAGAAAACAGAGGTGTAGTGCTGTGGTAATCTTTCTTAAGCAAGCCTGTAATTAGACTCGTTTGTACTGAGGCTTAAGTCACCATTAACAAAGATTATGTGATTTTTTTTTTGGAATAATCACCGGAGGGGAGAGATTCCCCACCTGTATCTTCAAGATTATGTGATTAATGTTCCATTTGGCTCCCATGTTGTCTGTTGTAGTAGATTGTTGAATGCTGATGAATCCTAATGTGGCAAGTAGAAGGCCATGTCAATGTAAGCCATAGGCCTTAAAAAAAAGGGTAGGAGTAAAAGCCATAGCATTTGTTGTGCCATTTGTCTTGATTGTTCAAAGGAAATCTTATGTAGAAACATGCTATGATGCTGATAATATTTTCCTACTGGCAAGTTGCATGGACAAAATGATATCACATTCATACCAAGTTGGTATCCCTGTTAGTAGTTTAATCCTTTTGCTTTGTCCTAAAGTCTCTGTCATTTGTGCCTCACAACTTGTAGACATCTGCTGGATTCTTGGTCACAAAGCATGAAAAGGCATTGTGATGTGAACATGATGACATATATATCTAATTGGAATGTAGGGTATATTGTTAGAGGTCCTTTTCTAATTTGTATGTCCTCAGCCAAGACCCATGGAACTCTAATTTGCAACTGATTGCAGCCTTGACCTTTTCATACACCCTATGTAAGACCATTAGCTAGACTTGACCAACAGACTGAAGGAGATGATGATGAGGCGCTAGGTTAAGTGGTCAATAACAGCTATTTAAGCACGTCATGTTTGAAGCATGTATATATACAAAATCGATTACATGTTTGATAAAAAAAAATCGATTACATGCCAAAAAATAAAAATATGTTGTTAGTAGAACTCGAACCAAACATATGCTACTCAACTCTCATCAAGGTTTTACCAAAATGAAAATTACAAACTAAAATTTACCAAATAACCACTACTATAAAACACGTTTTGTAGATGGCCAAAACACGTTTTTACATGTGGCCGGGCCTACGACCAAAGGCAAGTGAAATACCGCGTAGGATTTTGTGGGGGAAATAGTTGTTTTGAGAGCAATATTGTTTCATAATAAGAACATTATATTTGTTCCATACTTGTAGCATTTCTGATCATTTTTATATGCCGATAATTTTTGCTTTGAATTCACCAATGAGAATGAACTATCCTATAATTAAAAGCTGGCAGCAGATGGATACATGACATATATGAAAGGAATATGAATGGTACATTCTATACCTTGAACTACTTTTGTTTGCAAGATTTTGTTTTACCCATTAGAAACCAGTGATAGAGTTACAATCATTGGTTGAAGAAAGGGCGTGTAAAGGGACATTGGATAGACCGTCATCGTCATCCATGACAAACACAAAAGGATAACAAGAAAAAATTATATCGAAGCTGTTTAGATTACTCAGTTCAATTGGGGATGAAGTAAGAAAGCATAGAATTAACCACACTCATCGCAGTTACTTCCAACAAGCAAATATCATACCCAATTTACTGTATACCTTTGCCTTGAGAATCGTGATATATAATTTGGCAATATGTACGTGCGTATTTTTAGTATATGAGTATTTCATATATGACTTTGTCGTGTATACTGTACAGCTTACAGGACAAACTAACATTTACAAAATATAAAGTACGAATTTGATGAATTGTTTCATGATTTTTAGTGAGTGCAGGGACATAGTTATTGTAGTGTACGTATTTGGTGAAACACTGAACCCTTAGCTTGGCAAAAAAATGGACTAATTAACCACAGTTAATCTCGACTTACTATGTTGATCAAATGCTTTATCCTCATTAAATTTTATTCATAATTATAATCTCACCTGCTAATTAGATCTTTGGTACTTGCTCTCTCATGCTATGCTAGTGTCAGACCTTAATTTCAATGAACTTTGCATTAACAAAACTAAGCTGGATCACTAATTAACTTCCCTAGCTTTTTGGTTGTCCTTGGACGTTATAATCCAAGTTGTGTGCATTGCCAGTAATAAAATTAATGGTGCAAGTTGCATAGAATGTACAATGACAACATACTAGTAGCTAGCTATGTAGCTATAGTTGATCAATTCAAGCCCATAATTCACCAAATATAAAATAAGCCAAGCTTGCATCCCTCTAAAAAGGTTCTTGATTTAGCACGCAAGACATGGGCTAATCGCCAAAAGGTGATATCTGGATGTCCCGGACCTAGTCAACAAGGCAATGTAAGTATGAACTGGGCAAGGTCCTTTTCATGCCTTTTTTTTTACCTTTGTTCATTGTCTTACTTCTATGAGAATGACGACTACCAAATTAATGTGAGAAAATGATTTACATCATAGACAGTACATAATTTGTTTGATGTGTGACTTGGACTATATATTTATAATTTATTGTAGTTTATGTGGGTCCATGTGTCGAGTATGTGCGTACCTACGTGAGAAACCAATAGTTTAAATGTACACGCGATTGTAAAAATCACTTACCATGTTGCATATATTAATTTCATGGCCTTTAGGATCACATATAATTTGGTGTGGTGGTTCCAATTTGCATTTTAGAAATTTGATATGCGGATGATCAAAAGCCCTTGCAAGAAAAAACCGCAAACATTAATCAATCATTATACGTGGAGTGTCTACAAAAGCATGGGAACTAGTATGTTATAACAAGGCAACAACTCTTCAGTGTGGTGAATGACTTAGAGTTGTAATAGAAAAGTATTCAAAAATATGGCACAATCCATCTCTATGGGCATTCCACTCCACTCCTGCCGTCATAAACCAACATATATTGTTATAAATTAAAAATCATGTCTTAATTACCAACAATTTTCTTAAGAAAAAAACATAAATTTGAATGCCGATTACTAATGGGGAACATAGAACGTGAGCTGCAGATGATCCTGCCCTTTTGCCTAGCTATATATACAATGTATGGAAACCACAAAAGTCTTAGCATATTAATACAAGTGAGGCAACAATGTCTGCACTACTGAAATCTCAATGTCATGTCCACCTGTCAATGACTAGGCCTACACAACCTTACACTCATATCATTAGCTAAGCAATAACATCAACTGAATTAACTAAATATCCAATCTATCTCACAAGATTACCTTGTCCCCCTCCACAATCTATATGTTCATCACAAACTTAAACCACATCTCAATCCATCATCATCATCAACAACATAAGCACAATAGATTATATATACATGCATGCAATGATTTTCCAAAACAATACTAATAATTTGGTCTAATAATAGTACTATCTCTATTCTTTAGTTGACACCCTAAAATCTCCGCCGTCAAACTTTCTAGAGTTTAACTACTAACTATAATACGTTACTACGTTAGCAAATTAAATACTCCCTCGTTCTATAATTCTGATATTTTGGACAAGGTTGAGGTCAAACTTTTATAACTTTGACTATAAATAATTCTACAAATATTTAGTTTAAAGGTACCAAAACAAAATATATATAAATATGTCTTACAAAATATTATAATAAAAGTAAAATTTATTTATTTATTGTATAATATAATAAAAAACATAGTGAAAGATATATTTTAGAGACCGTGTCATTTTCTAAAACATGAAGAATTATGGAACCGGAGGTCTTATTAGATTTTCTCTTATGAAAACTAATGTGTTACTTTTATTTTAACATGATCTTATCACTTCATTTTTAATATAAAATTACAAAATGTAAGTCTAATTGTCATCTCAATGACTGCACAAGCGGCTGCACTTTCAATAGGTTTTTATTACTAAAGCTAGGGATTTATCACTGGACTCCGTCTCTTCAAGCATGTGTCATGAACGTATTTGCAGGTGTGAGTGTAATGTGCATGCATGATGGTGTGGACGTATGCGTATTCTGAGACGGAAAAAACTACTACCTCCATATTTTAATGTATGACGCTGTTGACTTTTCGTCTAACATTTGACAATTCGTCTTATTTAAAAAATTTATGTAATTATCATTTATTTTATTATGACTGTATTCGTCATCAAATGTTCTTTAAGCATGACATAAATATTTACATATTTACATAAAAAATTTAAATAAAACGAATGGTCAAAAGGTGGTTGAAAAGTCAACGGCGTCATACATTAAAATACGGTACAAATGTAGTATACACAAATATATACTTCCTCCATCCTAAAATGTACGACGTCGTTGACTTTTCTCATACCATTTAACCATTCGTCTTATTAAAAAAACTATATCAATATTATTTATTTATTTGTTGTGACTTATGTTATCATCAAATAAATTATAATCTTAACCTATACTTTTATATATCTATACTAATTTTGTAATAACACGAATGGTCGAACATTACGTGAAAAGTCTACGTCGTCGTCCATTCTGAAATGGAGATAGTACTCGTTAGCTAGCTTAGCAGTTAGCACAACATAATTATCAGCTTGTGAAAGCTTCTCCACCATGTCCACCCCTATATATACTCCTCGATGATCGCCATGGCCTTCCACCTCCAAGCTCACTCGCTCACTCACTCAAGCCAAGCTAGCAATCGATCGATCGAGCTCAATGCCTCCATCGATGGCGACGGCGAGGGTGGCGTCACCACCGTCCACGGACAGGAAGCGCAAGGCCAGCGACGACGACATAGACGCCGCCGCCGCCGCTCTCACCTCGCCGCCGGCGGCGCCGAGGGGGAGGAAGCGGTTCGTCGGCGTGCGGCAGCGGCCGTCGGGGCGGTGGGTGGCGGAGATCAAGGACACGATCCAGAAGATCCGCGTGTGGCTCGGCACCTTCGACACCGCCGAGGAGGCCGCCCGCGCCTACGACGAGGCCGCCTGCCTCCTCCGCGGCGCCAACACCCGCACCAACTTCTGGCCCCGCCCCTCGCCGCCGCCGCCGCCCGCGCCACCGGAGACGGCGACGCCGGCGCTGCCGTCCAAGGTCACCAACCTGCTACTGCTCCGCCTCAAGGCGCGCAACCAGCAGCTCGTCGACGCTGGCGCCGCCGCGGCGCCGCAAGAAGCCGCTCTGTTGCAGCTGCAGCAGCAGACGCCGGCGTCGTGCCAGGAGGTGTTCGTCCGTGGCCACGGCGAGGATCAGTACGGCTTCCACGTCGACGACTTCCTCAGCGACGAGCACTCCGGCGACAGCTCGCTGGGATTGGACGACGACGACGGCGAGGAGGAGGTAGAAGAGGAGGAGGACGAGCTCGACTTCCAGTTCATGGACGCCGCGCCCGGGGCGTCGGCGGCGGCGGGGCTAGGCGGCGAGGGCGCGCTGTGCTCGCCGTTCGAGATGGTCGCCGCGGAGCTCGGCGGCGCGGTGGACGTGGCCGCGCACGACGCGATGAGGCAGATGGACTACGAGAGGAAGATCTCCGCGTCGCTCTACGCGCTCACCGGCGTCTCCGAGTGCCTCCGGATCCGCGCCGCCGCGGCGCGAGACCACCTCACCGGCCTAAGAGAGGCTTGCCGGAAGAAGCAGAAGTTCGCCGCCGCCGCCGCCGCCACGGCGGCGCCGCCTCAGCAGCAAGAACCATCTCCTCCTCCACAGCAGCCTGAGACGGCGAGCGGCGGCGGCGGCATGTCGGAGACGGCGAGCGGCGGCGGCGGCGGCGACGGCGACGTGCTGATGTGGAGCTCACTGGACTTGGCTCCGATTTGCCACATGGCATAGTTATTATGTAGTAAACACCATACTTAATTAGGGCTGTGGAATTTCCTGGTGATGACATATGCATGCATGGCTGATGGCTCAGATGAGAGCTCTGGAAATTATTAGCTTTGCTTAGCTTTACCCCAATTGTTTTGTTCAACAGCAAAAAATAAAGTTCAGTTATCCTCTCTGATCATCCCATATAAACCACAAATTATAGATAATGAAAGTGTTTGATGTGTTTGTTCATGATTTTCAGATGAGCACTGTTGTCCCTGTATACATTACAGTTTCTCCTCTTTCCCTTGATGTTATTATTATTTTTTTCTTTTGTGATTTGTATTCAGTTGAATTGGTCATCAGGTGTCAAATATAATACTACTCCATCCCTTTTTTTAATATACGACGCTACTGACACTTGACACGATGTTTGACTATTTATCTTATTATTTTATAAAAAAATATAAATATTATTTGTTTTGTTGTGACTTATTTTATTATCAAAGAAACTAGCCTTAGCTTATATTTTATATATTTTCACTAAATTTTTGAATAAGACATACTTAAACGTTATGCAAAAAATCAACGGCGTCATATAGAAAACGAGGTAGTACTAGACATGAACTGTGATATTCTTTGTATTCATGACAGTGGATGATCCACTGATAAAATTGGAGCCAAGGAACTCCTTAATTAGTCCACTTGACTACATGAGAAGAGCTGACCAATATCTGCTGATATTTTTTATCAGTTTAAATTCCAAGTATAGCACAGGCCTTCATTTGAAAAGAAAAAAAGAAGGCATATAAAAAACATGAGGCATAAGAAACTGAAACATTGACAGGACAATTAAGCGAATCCAAATGGTAGATAAAGCCAAACAAAGTCACCATTCACCAATCTATCATTTTTGTGGTTTGTTGTCTGTACTGTACATGATGCACCTCTATGTAAGTAATCCAGAGAAAAGGAAACTCAAGCAAAACTCGCACTTTAAACAGATGCTGCATGCAAGACCCAGTATTTGGCCAGTTAGCTTCATAGTCACCATATCATGTGAAACTTGTTAGTGTTTCAGACAGTTAAGAGGAAACTCCTTGGCTTGTCAAGCTCATGTTGCTGACAAAATCGGCCGAACCACGTCGGTGAAATCTTCATGGAACCTCTGCTCAGAAAACCTTTGAGCGCGTTTTCGTGCTGCTGTTGCCATCTCATGCCTCTCTGCCTCCGGCATCCGCAAGACCTTGACAATTGCCTCGGCATATTCTTCCTTCTTGGAGGCTAGAAATCCTGTCTGTTGGCCATCCTCATCTAGCACAATGTCCATCATTGGTCCTGCCGATTTATGGGCTGCAGAAAGTATGGAACATTATGGCTTTGTGTACACATCAATGGTATGACTTATGGCCCAGGCATTTTGGTTGGTGACATCAGAAAATTCAACTTCTACTTATGTATTTCAGTGGTGTTTGCTTCGTGGCTTAAAAAATTCATCCTGCCCTTGGTGAACCCCTCTGACCCCCCCCCCCCCCCCCCATGCACAACAATAATATGCAATCCGGAATGCAGTCATATTTGGATTTATTCAAACCATTGCTATGTGCGTACCAGATGAGCTTGAGGCACTTATCCTGTATACCATTAGCGGTCTTGGAAAATGGTATTAATCCAAATTTTACCAAGTCAATAGGCCCAAATAGACCATTCTGAGCAGCCTAGACGAAAATGAAGTGCCATGAACTGAAAAGATGGATAGGGCAATCTGGCAGTTACTTACCAATTGGAATAGCACCAGCAGCCATGTATTCAACGACACTTATCCCAAAATGCTCATCTGTCATTGAATGGAGCCCAGCAACAGCACCACCTAGAAGCTGTACCAAGTCCCTGATATATCCATATGAATATCCTGTAAGATTACTAAAAGAACCTGCATGGTGAGAATTTCTTAGTGCTAGGTTGACCACACTACCTGTAAGAGATATCCTTGTGGAACTCCACAAGCTCATCTATGTGCAGTTCAGTGGATCTGTCTTTAAGCTTTTGCAATCTTTCCAGATCCTCTTTATTCCGACAGCTTCCAACAAATTGAAGCTTCGGCTTAGGAAATTCTGTGCTTAGCTTTTCAAGAGCAGTTGCAAATGCCTCAAGCTGAAGTCCATGGGCCTGGGAAAAATAAATGGGTACACATAATTATTCTGGAAAGAGTGAAGAGTAAGCTCTTGCGCTAAGAATTTGATCAAGTTATAGTAAGTTGGCATACCTTTTCTGGCCGAAACTGTGCAACTGATATAAGAATAGGAGGTGTAGTTGATCTTTCCAGTGGAAGCATCTGTTTTATGCAACAAGTGTTTCTGATGAGTACCAATTTAATCATCTTCATTTGATTAAAAAAATAATGCAGTAGTAATTTATATCAATGCGTTGCTTGCTTAGTGTGTCCACATGGCTTGAGATAGAGCTAATTAGGATTGACAACCAACAGTTTAGAAATATAGATGTCTAGAATTTGGATATACCTGCAGGGCAGAAGTATCACATGGAGGGTATACCCTCCTAGTACGCTCTGGTATCCTCCAAATATTTTCAATATGGGATCTTGTCCACGATGAATTTACCATCACAAGATGTGCACATGAACCGACCAGACCATATAACCAACTGAATATGCTATAGTAGAGGATTTTGCATCGGGACAACCATATGCTGCATCCAAAAGATACTCGGTTATTCTTTGCAACTGAGACCATTGTATACAACATTAATAGATCATAGTAAGGCACAGAGAAAAGAGAACATATGGCATATGAAAGCACTTTTAGGTTGCCATGATCAAGTTGGGTTGACCAATGATTAGGTACAAAGCGAGAAGTTTACATAAAAACTATAATCCTTTAATGCATGATCGTGTTCATCTTGATATATCTAATAAGAGAGGACTGAACAAGTCATATGTTAAAAACATAAATGATAGATGAAGAATGAGAAAAAGGGATGACTATGACCTATATGATTCTGATCCCTAAGAAACAAGAATGCACCCATGAATTAAACATATCGATTCTCCAATAAGAAGAATTAGAGTTACTCTGTGAAGTGTGCACCTTCTAGCAATACGAGAGTCGTTATTGTACATAGAACTGCGCTGCTTAACACGTTCAACCATGTCAGAACTGATTGTCGGATAATGAGTGTAGCAGATGACCTTGCAGCCAAATAGCCGAGCCAGTGGATATGTAAAAGCATAGCCGCTCGTATCAAAATAGAACTGTGGGGTGAATTTGTTAAGAGCTTCCCATGCAAGATAAACTGAGCCAAGACTTTGCCCAATCATCGTGAAGTGGGGATATGTGCTTGCTTCAATCCACTTTCTCCTATTCAAGTGAACAACCTGAAAATGAAGCCCAGACATTTTTTTATGCTAGTGCCATAATGTATCTGATTATGCTAAGAGAAAACACCAGATAATGCCTTATTTTATCTATAAAAGATAGTACTCAACTTTGATCTGGAAATATAGATCAGAGAATGACCTTGAAATTAAAATTCGTCATCATTTTTTCTCCCTTTTACTGTGTTTTTATTAGCTTATAAACCACCAAGGATTCTGACTAGGAAGACAATCGTTATTCTCCTATTACCAGGTGTTAGCCTTCAGCTACCCGTCTGAATTCTATAAAATGAACGAAATCTTGTAATAGTGGCATTATTTCTTTCATATATGGGAACAAGATAAGACACCAAAAACAGGTAAGCAGAGCATCTCTGAGACTACGTTTCTGAGATCATCAAAGCAACACTATAATAAACCAGTAACTAGTCAGATCGTACCCAACTTCTCAGAATATCCATCATTTGAGTCTTTTTTAAAAAAACTAATTTGCAGCAAGACGAGCAGCTAGGACTGAGATCCAGTTTTCATAAGGGGAGAAAAAAAAAAGCACATCTTTCTGAAGGCCCGATCGGGGGACGCAGGAAACCCGAACCTGCGGCGGGCGGAGGAGGCGTACCCCGAAGCGGTCGAGCGCGCGGGCGGCGAGGCCATCGGGGGAGGCGTCGGCGTCGCCGGTGAAGACGGCACAGGGGAGGCCCGGGCGGAGCTCCTGCGCGGCGCGCACCGCGCACCAGAGCACCCGCTCCCCGCCGCCGCCGTCGTTGGTGTACGGGTGGAAGAACCCCGCGGCGGGCGCGACGGGGTGGGGGTGGCGGCGGATGCGGCGGAAGGCGGCGGCGAGGAGCGCGGCGAGGAGGGCGGCGAGGCCGGCGAGGAAAGCCATGGATGGATTGCGACGCAGGTGGTGGGTTTTGGGTTTTTTTTGGGTATAAGTGGGTTGATGGGTTCGGCCCATGGGCCGAGTTATGGGCCTAGGAGACTGTAGCAGGGGGTGCCTTCTGTTGGAATAAGTTCGCTTGAAGCTCCCCGTCTTTGCGCCGGGTTTGAATCGCGTCCTTAACCATAATAATACTAGATATAACGTGTCCTTGAACTTGTGATACCGAGGTATCTGAGGCCCCAAGATAGTATTATGCGCGATTTTAACTAACATGGCACTGAGTCAGCGTAGGCCTCATGAGGTCCCCGCATGTCAGTGGCCAGTTTCCCCCCTCCCCTCTCTCTCCTTTTGCCCTCTCTTCCCATGTCTACGTAGGCCCCAAGTGATGGTTGATAGGGAGAAGTTCAATGACCGATGGGATAGGAGCTGGGCGATGTATCACCGAGCTAGACCAGCTAACAGACTGAAAGGTGGACCACATGTGCTTTCGTAGTGGATCCCCTCTCCCCTACCCCTGATCATCCGGCTCCCATCTCTCTAGGGAGGCAGTCAACTGGGAGTAGGATGGCGGCTAGAGGGAGAGGAGCTAGGTCATGACGGGCGACGGTGAGCCCAAATTTGATGGCTCCCTGAGCGACAACGGTGCCCCTCTCTCTCTCTCTTAGCACCAACTGCGGTCTAAGTGGTGACACTCTTGTAACATGTGGTGCAACCCAATGATCTCCAAAGAGAATTATATCTTCATTCTAATATTTCTCATGACTAGTTACATGCCCTGCATCGTAATGAGATAAAAAATACATGTATGATCTTTTTTTTCTGTGTCAGTTTTTCAATATGGGTTGGTTTTCCTTCTTATTTTAGCGGTTTTTTTTTTTTTGGAAGGAGAGGAGGCAGTTTTTAGAGAGGAGGATGAAGGACGACCATGCTTTTAAAGTAAGAAATGAAAAAGGGGCTCCTAATAGGCGCGTGTGCGTCACCTGCCTAGCTGCCGCAGCCGCACGGCCCCCTCTATTGCTTAATGTTAATAGCGTTGATTAACGTTGATGATACTAATTAGCACTAATAAAATTGTTAGTAATAGTTTATTTAAAAAAATAAATAAAACTTTTAACTTAGATTTGGAAAAAAGATCAACTTAGATTTGAAAACTTTTAAATCAAGATTTGAAAATTTTCAAATTAAGACTTAGATTTGAATACTTTCAAGTCAAGGTTTTTTAAAAACTTTCGACTCGGTTTCGAAAACTTTCAATCCGGATTTAAAAATTTTCAACTCATATTTGAAAACTTTTGAATCAAGATTTCAAAACTTTCAAGTTAAGATTTAAAACTTTCAATTTAGATTTGAATACTTTCGAGTCAAGATTTGAAAATTTTCGAATCAGATTTAAAAATTTTGAACTCGGATTTGAAAACTTTTGACTCAATGTTAAAAACTTCCAAACTCAAAATTCAAAAATTTTAACTAAATTTTAAAAACTATTTACTCAAAATTTAAGTTAAATCGTGCAAGTTCGCGTGCACATGATTAAAAAAATTAACACGATAAAAAAATGTGAAAAATCATGCGCGTGTGATTAAGGAGAAACACGAAAAACAATCACGCATGTCTCGCTGGGTGCATGGGCTTCACATGGCTTGTCAGAAAGTACATGCCGGCAATGTGTACGCGCGAATTAGTTTTTCCGATGAAAAATCGCTATGCAACTTACTCGTTGTACAGATCAGGAGGATCACAGATGGTGCTTGCTGAAATAGCAACCAAATGGGAAGAACTTTGTAGCATGAAACATTGCTACTGGATATTGTTGTGACCAAGAAAAAAAAATAACGACTGGATCCAGTACTTGCTCGATCCACAATTCCACATCGTCTACCCATTCTTGGTCATATGGTCCACGAAAATTTTTAATCTCCATTGCAATGCACAGGCAATCTAAAGTTGCAACGGGACAAACAATTGACTAAGGAGAGACTTTCAAATTTGCCACCAAGCTAACTTTCAAAAAAAAATGTTACCATCAAGATGTATGTTTCCGGCTTGGACACATATAGACATAACATTATGTTTTTTTTTAAAAAAAATAACATTATCACAAATCAAATGGAATATAGACGTCAAAATTCAACATATATAAGCATCCTGCTGGATATCGTGATGGATATGCCTTTTTTGATGGTAGAAAGTCTACTTGGCAGGTCAATGGCTCGTCTTCAATCTATTATTCTACGTACGGTTTCCACTGGTCAGAAAAATATGTTATACTATTCTGGATATGATTAATTCAAATCAAACTTTTTTGTTTTTTACGTGGTTTTTGTATGCCGCAGCTTGAAGATCCCACCCAAACACTTGATAATGTTACGAATTTATTGTCTAGTTTTACAAAAGAAAAGGGAAACAAATTTAGTGCTGAAAGTTACAATTTTGGCACTATATAAAATATCCAAAAATGGTATGTTTTTCTGTGGTTAGAGAAAGTGACCCTTTTTTTTTAGGAATGGTATAACACATGAAGATGCTTCGATCTATGCATGCTTTCGTAGATGCCGGTGCGAACTGCGAAGCCAGATGAGAATATCATCGTGATCAGCACCATTACATATACGGCGCTGCTATACATACGATTATGTGTTACGATAATTGTACGATGAAACGGTCTCTTCTAAACTCAGCGTTTATTAACGTCAAAGTCCTGGTCCCACACGAAACCTTTTCTAGGCTCATAGCGTTTATTAATCTAATTTTCCTAATCAATCTTATATATACTACTCCGTGTTACCCGATTTCGCTCAACACTTATCGTGTTACCCGGTTTTGGTTAAGTAAATTATTATGACCTGAACCTAGTTTAAGTAAATTACCCATACAAATATGTTACTTGCACCTCGGACCATGGTATAATATCACCCCTAGTTGAAAGTATTCTAAATTTCTAATTGTACAAATCAGGACAAGATGCAGCAACGTTCATGTAAGAACCAATGTTTGACAAGGTTTGTAGTATTTGTTTGGATACAGAGAAAAAAGCATAGAAAAATTATGAGTACGTATGTGTGTATGGGCTTGGCACTGGTGGAAAAACCCTTTTTAATCCCGGTTCACAACCCCCCTATAGTCCCGGTTATGCAACCGGGACTATGAATCCGGGACTAAAAATACTTATTTTTAGTCCCGGTTGAAATAACCGGGATTATAAAAGGATCTTTAGTCCCGGTTGGAGTTACCAACCGGGACTAAAGATTTAGTTCCGGTTGGAGTTCCGAACCGGGACTAATGCTCTTTTTTCTTTTTTTTTTGGTTTGCTGCTGCTTGCATGATTTCGGGCCCCACGAATCTCCACAAATCATTCGAACACCACGTATCATTCAAAAAATCCCCAAATACATCAAGCTGCATTTTCTATCCCCAAATACATCACAAATCATTCACAAGATCACAAAATCATCTCCACAAATCATTCACAAAATCATTCACATCGGGCGCCGGCCGTCCGCCACCTCGCCGGCCTCCCGCCCGGCTGCCTCGGGCTCCGCCGCCGCCTGGGGAGCGTCGCCGCCCGCCCGCGAGGCGCCGCCCGCCCGGGGAGCGCCGCCTCGCCGGCCTCGTCGGCTGCTTGCCCGGCCGCCCGGCGCCTCGCGGGCCTCGCTGGCCTCGCCCGCCTAGCCGCCCGCCCGGCGCCTCGCGGGTCTCGCCGGCCCCGGGAGCACCGCCGCCCGCCCGGGGAGCGCCGCCGCCGGCCTCGTCGGCCGCTTGCCCGGCCGCCCGGCGCCTCGCGGGCCTCGCTGCCTCGCCCGCCTAGCCGCCCGCCCGGCGCCTCGCGGGTCTCGCCGGCCCCGGGAGCACCGCCGCCCGCCGCCTCGGGCTCCGCCGCCCGCCCGGGGGAGCGCCGCCGCCGGCCTCGTCGGCCGCTTGCCCGGCCCGGCGCCTCGCGGGCCTCGCTGGCCTCGCCCGCCTAGCCGCCCGCCCGGCGCCTCGCGGGTCTCGCCGGCCCCGGGAGCACCGCCGCCCGCCGCCTCGGGCTCCTCCGCCCGCCCGGGGAGCGCCGCCGCCGGCCTCGTCGGCCGCTTGCCCGGCCGCCCCGGCGCCTCGTGGGCCTCGCTGGCCTCGCCCGCCTAGCCGCCCGCCCGGCGCCTCGCGGGTCTCGCCGGCCCCGGGAGCACCGCCGCCCGCCTCGGGCTCCGCCGCCCGCCCGGGGAGCGCCGCCGCCGGCCTCGTCGGCCGCTTGCCCGGCCGCCCGGCGCCTCGCGGGCTTCGCTGGCCTCGCCCGCCTAGCCGCCCGCCCGGCGCCTCGCGGGTCTCGCCGGCCTCGCCCGCCTGGCCGCCTGCCTCCCTGCCGCCGCCGCCCGGCCTCACGTGGAAGGAGGAGGAGGAAGAGAGGAGAAGGGGGAGGAAGGGGAGAGGAGAATGGATGGAGGAGAATGGATAAGGACAGCTAGCGACGGTGGGAGGGATAAGGTAGCTAGCGACGGTGGGATCGAAGGGATAAGGACAGGACGGTTCGGTTGATCTTTTATCCCGGTTGGTATAAACAACCGGGACTAAAGATCTATTTTTAGTCCCGGTTGTTTATACCAACCGGGACTAAAAATGAGTTGGGGCCTAACTCGACCCGACAACTTTTAAACCGGGACTAAAAATGATCTTTAGTCCCGGTTGGTAATCAAAAAGTTTTTAACCGGGACTAAAAATCATCTTTAGTCCCGGTTTTTATTCGAACCGGAACTATTGTGGATTTTGGGCGACCGAGCAAAGATGGTTTCTCCACCAGTGTGGGGTCCACGAGCTCTTGGGCTCCAGCATACGTGTGTACCATGTAACGTTACGTACCAGGCGCCGTCCTCGTTTTCGTTTGATCGTACAAAAATCGTAGAAAAACATCGTATGTGTAGCATTTTCCATTACATATACACGATGAACCTTGAACTGAAACAATGTTTTACCACAAAACTTTTGGAAATTTCAATTCATTGCGGTAGGCTGACCCCAGAAGAAGGCTAGTTTAGCTTCATCCTGAGCAGATCTAGCATTCACTAGCGGATCTGCATTGTACAATACACTACTAAACAAATAATTTTTCCGGATGAGCACCCCAATAGGTTGCAGTCGAGGCATAAGTGTCCGAATCTGGCTGATTGACTAGCCGCAAGCAAAGATAGATTATAGCGTGTGGTCGCTTAAGATCGCTTAAGAGGGACACATGCGATGATGGACCATATATATATATCCATCCCCTAGCCCGAGCTACTGCCGTTTGAACCCGACGTTACTCTCTCTGAAACGAAGCAACAAACAGATGGATATTTTCAACTCGAAATCTTTGCTTGCCTGCGAAGATATATCTTCTCATGAGGTTGGGCTGTCCATAGTGAAAAATGATGATCTTCACAGACACCTAGGAACAGACGAACCGGCCAACCGCACACGAAAATGCTTCTCGTCCATCTAGAAAAAACCCTTTCTGTAATAGTGATACCAGCAACATGCCATTTTCATTTCTTGCCTTGTGTAAGCCAGTTAGGGCCACTATCTAGGATAGTCACATTGGCTCTATTGGGGTCTAGCATGACAAGTGGCAACATCTTTGATAGTAGCTCTTCGAGTCAACTTGCCGTCAACTGTTCGACTGTTGCCACCCATTTCTTACCCCCATGGATTTCTTGGATATGAGAGTTCATCTGAACCGTTAAATCTCAATCGGACGGAGAAAAAAAGTTAAAAATCAACAATGAATGTTTTGAAGTTTTCTCACATAATAAGAAGATTTATATGCTTTATATATGGGGGAAGATGAAGTATAGCTTTACGTGCATAAAACATAAACGGTTAATTATTCAAGTTCCCTCGCGAAAAAATGGCGCGAAAGCTGTTCGTTCTCGTGCTCATGATGTGCTCGACCACCGCCCTAATTACTTGCACCAATGGTGACGGCGGCGACGGCGGGGAAGGCCTCCATATGAAGCTCACACACGTCGACGCCAAGGGGAACTACACCGCGGAGGAGCTCGTGCGGCGCGCCGTCGCCGCCGGCAAGCAGCGGCTGGCCTTCCTGGATGCCGCGATGGCCGGCGGCGGCAGCGGCGGCGTGGGCGCGCCCGTCCGCTGGGCGACGCTGCAGTACGTCGCCGAGTACCTCATCAGCGACCCGCCGCAGCACGTGGAGGCGCTCATCGACACCGACAGCGATCTCGTCTGGACGCAGTGCTCGACCTGCCTCCGCAAGGTGTGCGCCAAGCAGGCCCTGTTGAAATATAGATAAGTTTAGTTATCCTTTTTCTGTTGTTATCTCTTGATCCTTATCTCTTGTAAGCACATGTTGTTATCCCTTTGTAATCGCCACGGTAGAGGCTGTTTCTACCCTATTTAACACGTACCGCGACCCAGCGTGAGGGTATCGCGTTCCATCTAGTTTTTCTATATGGTATCAGAGCCCTCTCCCTCCAGATCAATCTAGCAACTCTCTCATCTCGCCATGGCGTCGTCGTCCTCGGCGGCTCCTTCTCTCCATGGTCAGGCGGTGACTGAGAAGCTGACCAAGGCCAACCATGTTCTTTGGAAGGCGCAAGTTCTCGCCACCCTGCGAGGAGCGCAGATGGCGGGATTCCTGGATCGCTCGATCCAACCACCACCAGCAACAATCATCCTTGCCACGAAAGACAAGGACGGGAAGGAGACCACCGAGAAGGTGGCAAATCCGGCGCTTCTCCAATGGCAGGCGCAAGAACAGCAAGTTCTCAGCTACTTGCTGACGTCTCTGTCAAGGGACATCCTCGCTCAGGTGGCAACCTTCACCAACGCAGCAGACGTTTGGGATGCCATCGAGGAGATCTTCAACTCGCAGTCCCGTGCGCGTATCATCAACACGTGCATGGCTCTGTCATCTACTGTGAAAGGTAACCGTAGTATTGCCGAGTATGTTGGAAAGATGAAAGGGCTTGCAGACGAGATGGCATCTGCTGGAAAAGCCCTTGATGATGATGATCTGATCTCCCATATCCTTGCTGGTTTGGATTTTGATTATAATCCTGTTGTGTCCTCGATTACGGGACACACCGAGTCTGTTTCCTTTGGTGAAGTTTATGCGTAGCTGCTGAGTTTCGAGCAGCGTCTTGATCTCCTTCAAGGAGGCTCTCAATCCTCCGCCAATGCTGTGTCGCGAGGAGGGCGCGGCAGCGGCGGCAGAGGCGGCGGACGCAATGGAGATGCCAACCGCGGTGGTCGCGGTGGTTTCGACCGCAGCGGTGGTGGCCGCGGCGGTGGCAGAGGTGACGGTGGCCCCTTCAACAACAACAATCGTCCGACATGCAAACTCTGCGGCAAGATCGGCCACACCGTGCACAAGTGCTGGAAGAGGTTTGATGCCTCTTTCACTGGGGAAGACAAGAGTGCCAATGTCACAGCCTCGTCCTACGGGGTTGACACAAACTGGTACATCGACTCAGGCGCCACCGACCACATTACCAGTGAACTTGACAAGCTGAAGGTGAAGGACAAATATGTTGGCAACGATCAAGTGCACACAGCAAGCGGCTCAGGTATGGACATTAACCATGTTGGTCGCACCATTATTCACACTCCCACTCGCAAGCTTTATTTAAACAATGTTCTTCATGTTCCTGATACAAAGAAAAATCTAATTTCTGCCTATCGCTTGATGCTTGACAACCATGCCTTCATTGAACTCCATCCTTTCTTTTTTTTGATCAAGGATCAGGCAACGAAGATGTCGCTGCTCTGCGGCAGATGTAGAGCCGGCCTGTGCCCACTTCCATCATCTACGCTTCACAATAAACAAGCCCAGCAAGTCCTTGGAGCTTTCAAGGTTTCCCCGACGTTGTGACATAGTCGGCTTGGCCACCCATCGTCAGCTATCGTTGATCGAGTCCTTAGCTCAAATAAATTACCCGTGTCTTTTGAGAGTACTCAGAATCAAGTTTGTAATGCTTGTCAGCAGGGTAAAAGTCATCAATTACCTTTTCCTAAGTCTGTTAGTGTGTCTAAAGCTCCTTTAGAGCTAGTTTTTTCGGATGTTTGGGGACCAGCTCCCTCCTCTGTGGGCAATAAGAACTATTATGTAAGTTTCATTGATGATTTTAGTAAGTTTACATGGGTCTATTTGCTCAAACACAAGTCTGAAGTTTTCTCCAAATTTCGTGAATTTCAGACCCTTGTTGAACGTTCATTTAATACTAAAATCAAAGCTATGCAAACCGATTGGGGTGGTGAATATCAAAGAATCAATAGCTTCTTTTCTCAGATTGGCATAGCACATCTTGTCTCTTGCCCACACACACACCAACAGAACGGCTCAGCTGAACGGAAACACCGGCATATCGTTGAAATAGGCCTAGCTCTCCTATCCCATGCCTCAATGTCTCTCAAGTTTTGGGATGAAGCCTTTGTTACAGCTGCCTATCTCATTAACCGGGTTCCTAGCCGGGTAATCAACTTTGAGACACCTTTAGAACGTCTCTTTGGCATCAAACCTGATTACTCTGCCCTTCGCACATTTGGTTGTGCTTGCTGGCCGAATCTTCGTCGTTATCAAACTCATAAGCTATCTTTTCAATCTAAACAGTGTGTTTTCCTTGGATATAGCCTCCTTCATAAAGGGTTTAAATGCTTGGATGTTGCTTCTGGTCGGGTTTATATCTCTCGCGATGTTGTGTTCGATGAAACTGTGTATCCATTTGCTACTCTTCATCCGAATGCTGGCGCTAGGCTTCGTGCTGAACTCCTCTTTCTTCCCGATAGTTCCTCTCCTACCACTCAATCTGATCATGGGGGTGAAAAAGTGCACCAACCGCTGGTTAATTGTCCTCCTAATCTTTCTGATCAAATTGGTGAGAATTCTTCAGGAATAGGAGTTGCTCAGATTGGTGGTTCAGCTATTGGAAGCAGCGAAGCAGAAACGAGGTCGCCGGGTCGCGCCAGCAGAGAAGAAAGCGTTTCACCGGAGGAAACGCATGATTTTATGCATGGTCCTGTGCAGTCTCAGTTTTCTATTGGTGCAGCTGGCGCAGGAAATGACATGTCAACAGAGCTGCAGTCTGACAGTGATGCTGCACCAATCTCTTCATCACCTAGTACTAGTGCACCGAGTGGTGGAGCAGTGCATGGCACGCATGCAGACCAAGTCACGTCGCCATCATCAGCAGAGTCAGAGCAGTCTGAGCAGGAGCAGCAGACAACACATGCAAGTGATCAGACGAGACCAGTCACGAGACTACAGAAAGGTATTTCTAAACCCAAGCGGTATACAGATGGGACTGTTAGGTATGGATGTCTTACTACGACTGGTGAGCCAGAAAGTCTCCAAGAGGCTATGGCAAATAGTAATTGGAGGCTTGCCATGGAACAAGATTACTCTGCTCTTATGAGTAATAAAACTTGGCATCTAGTTCCACCAACCCAAGGTAAAAATATAATAGATTGCAAGTGGGTGTATAAGATTAAAAGAAAAGCTGATGGGTCAATAGACAGGTATAAGGCTAGATTAGTTGCAAAAGGGTTCAAGCAGAGGTATGGTATTGATTATGAGGACACTTTTAGTCCAGTTGTTAAAGTTGCAACGCTTCGCCTAATTCTGTCTATTGCAGTCTCAAAAGGTTGGAGTTTGAGACAACTTGATGTTCAAAATGCCTTTCTGCATGGGTATTTAGAAGAGGAAGTATATATGAGACAACCCCCAGGTTTTGAGAACAAAGGCCAGCCTAATTATTTGTGTAAGTTAGACAAAGCCTTGTATGGCTTAAAACAGGCACCAAGGGCATGGTACTCTCGCTTAAGTATGTAATTGCAACAACTTGAATTTATTCCTTCAAAGGCTGACACTTCCTTGTTCTTTTATAACAAGGGTGGTTGCACTATATTTATTCTTGTGTATGTTGATGATATCATTGTTGCCAGTTCTTCTTCAGAAGCTGTTGCAGCCTTACTTAAGGACTTGGAGAAGGATTTTGCATTGAAAGATCTTGGAGATCTGCACTACTTTCTTGGAATTGAGGTCAAGAAAGTGAGTCAGGGACTTGTGCTATCACAAGCCAGATATGCTTCTGATATTCTCAAGAGAGCTGGAATGTCTATTTGCAAACCAGCTGGTACACATTTGTCTACTACTGAAAAATTGTCTATTGAAGATGGAGATTTCTTGGGACAAAATGATGCTAGTCATTATAGAAGCATTGTAGGGGCTTTGCAGTATCTCACTCTGACTAGACCAGACTTATCATTCTCAGTAAACAAGGTTTGCCAATTTCTACATAGTCCTACTACAGTGCATTGGTCAGCAGTAAAACGAATTTTAAGGTATATAAAAGGGATTGTGGAA
This sequence comes from Oryza meridionalis, assembly GCA_000338895.3. Taxonomy (NCBI): domain Eukaryota; kingdom Viridiplantae; phylum Streptophyta; class Magnoliopsida; order Poales; family Poaceae; genus Oryza; species Oryza meridionalis. Next base: position 22,291,909 of record CM002535.2, read on the forward strand.
TTTGGACTTAGATTTGGTAAGTCTGATTCTATGCTTATTAGTGCTTTTTCTGATGCTGACTGGGCTGGTTGTTCTGATGATAGAAGATCTACAGGAGGTTTTGCAGTTTTCTTGGGTCCTAACTTAATTTCTTGGAGTGCTAGAAAACAGGCTACGGTTTCTAGATCTAGTACTGAAGCAGAGTATAAGGCCTTAGCTAATGCTACGGCAGAAGTTATGTGGGTAAGGAAAATTTTGGATGAATTGAGAATTGCAAGACCTTCGGCAGCTCAATTGTGGTGTGATAATTTGGGAGCTACTTATTTGTCAGCCAATCCAGTCTTTCATGCAAGGACAAAGCACATTGAGATTGATTCTCATTTTGTGAGAGAGCAAGTTGCGAAGAAGCTACTTGATATACGATTTATATCTACAACAGATCAGCTAGCTGATGGTTTCACTAAATCTCTGCCGGCGCCGAGTTTAGCACAGTTTAGACACAATCTCAACTTGGGCTAAGTTGTGATTGAGGTGGGGTGTTGAAATATAGATAAGTTTAGTTATCCTTTTTCTGTTGTTATCTCTTGATCCTTATCTCTTGTAACCATATGTTGTTATCCCTTTGTAATCGCCACGGTAGAGGCTGTTTCTACCCTATTTAACACGTACCGCGACCCAGCGTGAGGGTATCGCGTTCCATCTAGTTTTTCTATAGGCCCTGCCGTACTACAACTTGTCGGCGTCGAGCACCTTCGCGCCGTTGCCGTGCGCGGCGAGAATCTGCACCGCCAACGACGACATCATCCACTTCTGCGACCTCGCCGCCGACTGCTCGGTCATCGCCGGCTACGGCACCGGCGTCGTTGCCGGCTCACTCGGCACCGAGGCGTTCGCGTTCTAGTCCAGCGCGGCGGAGCTCGCCTTCAGGTGCGTCACCTTCACGCGGATCGTCCAAGGCGCGCTCCAGGGCGCCTCCGGCCTCATCGGCCTCGGCCGCGGCCGCGGCCGCCTCTCGCTGGTGTCGCAGACCGGCGCCACCAAGTTCTCTTACTGTCTCCCCGACGGTGAGGCCGATGAGGGGGAGGTAGTAGAAGGGGGAGCCCTTGGGGCCCTTCACGAACTGCGTGGTCATCACGTCGCCGCCGCCGCCCAAGCTCGCCGAGGCTGCCGATCCCGGCCATGGTGTTCGACCTCCGGGAGGTCGCCCCGGGGCTCTTCTCCGGCGGCGTCATCATCGACTCCGGCTCGCCGTTCACGTCGCTCGTCCACGACGCGTACGACGCGCTGGCGTCCGAGCTGGCGGCGCAGCTGAACGGCAGCCTCGTGGCGCCGCCGCCGGACGCCGACGATGGCGCGCTGTGCGTGGCGCGACGCGACGTGGGTAGGGTGGTGCTGGCGGTGGTGTTCCACTTCCGCGGCGGCGCAGACATGGCGGTGGTGGCGGAGAGCTACTGGGCGCCGGTGGACAAGGCGGCGGCATGCATGGCGATTGCCAGCGTGGGGCCGTACCGGAGGCAGAGCGTGATCGGCAACTACCAGCAGCAGAACATGCGCGTGCTCTATGACCTCGCCAATGGCGACTTCTCCTTCTAGCCTACCGACTGCAGCGCGCTCTGATCATCCAAGCTATAGATGGCCAAACGGGCGGCCTGGCCCAGGCACGGCCGTGCTCGGGCCAAAATCTGTCGGGCCAGCACGGCCCGACCAACACACCGGGCCCTGTCGTGCCAGCCCATGGGCTGCACCATCGGCCCAGGCATGGCCCACCAGCAGTCGGGCCGTGCCGTGCCGGCCCGAAGGCACGGGTAGCCCATCGTGCCTTTTTAAAAATAAGTCTATTTTCCCTCCCTCCTTTTTTGGTTGTGACATATATAGTTAAAATAAGTCTAGTTTCCATCCCTTATCTTTGGGCTGACATATATATATCTAAAATAAGTCTACGTCCCTATTCTTTGGACCGTGGTATATAATATGTCTATTTTTACTCCCTATTCTTTGTGTGTCGGGCCTAGCCTACCGGCCCGGTCGTGCCGGTGGGGGGGGGGCAGGCACGGCCCGGCTCGTGTCGTGCTTGGGCCAGGCCAAAATGCCATGCCGTGGGCCGGGCCGTCGGGCCTCAGGCCTTATGGCCATCTATAGTCCAAGCCGCTAGCTCTGTGTCATAAATAAAACCATGCATAAAAACTTTTTATTAATCAATCATGATATAATCATTTACAAGTAATTTGTGGTTAAAAATAAGACAGTTAATACTGCCCGTTATTAAAAAAAGGAGATTTGGATGGAGATACGTTCCCCTTACTATTGCACTATCAAGTACTCCCTCCGTCCCATAATATAAGGGATTTTGAGTTTTTGCTTGCAACGTTTAACCACTCGTCTTATTCGTAAAATTTTGAAATTATTATTTATTTTATTTGTGACTTGCTTTATTATCTACAATATTTAAAGCAGAACTTTTTGATTTTTATATTTGCAAAAAAAATTTGAATAAGACGAGTGGTCAAACGTTGTAAGTAAAAACTCAAAATCCCTTATATTATGGGACGGAAGGAGTACATCTTAATCTGTTATTCGAGAATGGAGGTAGTAATATGCCTAGATGTTTCTTCAGTTATGTACCATAAGACAAATCTTGATCGATAGAGATGTGTAATACATTTTTATACATGCATAATGTAATAAAAAATCAATACATAATACATGAATAATAATTTAGTGAGATTGTTGATTTACTATTGACATCCATTTTGCCAAGCACGTCATGCTCCACCTCACCGAGCTGGTCGGAGGCGGGAGGGTGACGGCAAGATGAGGTCAGAAAGACAACGACGACGAGGTGGAGTCGAAGATGAGGGATCAAAGAGGGAGAGGTTCAACAGAATCTGGTCGTCAACCTTACTGGGAAAGGTCACTTGGAAAGTGAGGGGTGAGTAGGGCCAAGGGCGGATCTAGGACATGTATAGAGGCAGATCTCCTTCTTCCTCCTCCAGCCCCACTACTCTTCCTTCTCTTCTCTTCTCCCCCCTCCCATCTCCCCTTCTCTCAATGGTGATCCAGTGGGTAGGGGGACTCAAGTCCCCCTAGCACCCACGTTGAGTCCGTCCCTAAATAGGGTAGAAAGGGAGGGGCAGGAGTCCAAGCTACCGCAGCGGTGGCAGAGGGTGTGCGGTTTCACTACATCTGCCTCCCTAACCCTATCGCACGCAAATCCTCGTTACAATCCTTTATGGCTCCATGATTGCCTCCTCGTTGAGCTCTATTGGCCGCCACCACTGCCTCATTATATAAGTTTGTAGCCCTAGACCACCCCTTGAGCTCCATCACCGCCTCCTCGTCGAGCATGATGACGATGACAAGTGGTCACCGCCAGCTCAACCTCCCCCTCTGGCCCTCTCTATCATTCTCTCAGTAACCTCTAGCCTTCTCTCTTATTCTCTCATTCTATCTCGGCTCATGGATAGGAAGTGGATAGCTAGACTCCTAGAGTTAGAGCTCAACCAAGCAATTCCAGCTCTACCTAAAATGAGAATAAAGCTGGCTGGAGTGCTCTCAAAAATAAACTAGAGAGGTGGAGCTGGGTTTAGGCTGCTCCACAACTTCACTCCAGACCCAGCCGTTGGAATTATATTTAGGAGTTGGAGCCATACCAAACAGGTCCAATGAAAAGCGAATTTACTATTTCACTTATCTTATATTTCACTTTCTCGTCCGTAGGATGTTGCATCAAGATTCGTGTTCTTGTATATCAAACTTACAGTTAAACTTAGTTACAGTGCACTTACACTTAGTTACAGTGCACAAAAATAGATTTTACAACAATTTTTTCTCTAAATTTATGGTTCTTGACATGTTTGTCTTTTTTGTTATTTCATTTAAAACAAGCTATGTCCATTGGTTGAAAATGGATATGTTAGCCGAAACTGCCACATGTGCAACACATTAGCCGAAACAATCCTCAAAACAGCCGTGAAAGTTGTTTTGCACCGATTTTAATACTTGAAGAGGTGGATGATATACTGTATTTACGGTTAAGAGATACAAATCAGATTAATGGACTTTCTACACGTCTTTGTAATCGAAAAACAAGTAGGCATGTGGGCCATGTTTTATGGGCCGTTTCTTATGGGAGATAACTTTCGATGGGCTCTACCCTTTGGGCCTCCTGTGACCTACATGGGCCGCACTTCTGTCTATGATGGGCCGGGGGCCCACATGGCGGCATCCTCTCTCTCTCTCTGCACCTTATCCCTTCCAACTCCGATGGTGGGCAGTGGAATCTGCTCCCCTCAAAACCACCTCCCCACCCCCCACCTCCTCGCCGCCGCCGCCGCCGCCACCGCCGGACGGGGGAGGGGGACGACGACGGAGGCGCACATGCTGGGCACGACGGCCGCGCAGCCGACGAGCAGGCGGGGCGGGTTCTCCACACCTCGTACGTTCCCCTTCTCGTTCGTATGCTTGTTCATAAAAGCTTTTTGCGCTCGCGTTTCTCATCCGCGCGGTGGGGTGTCGTCGAAAGGCACGAGGCATGGATTTGGCTGCGGCGTCGACAAGATGGATCGTCTGCGGCTGGCGATTCCCTCCGCTTCAAAGAATGTGAACCGCTGTGGGAAGCTTGCTATCTGCAGAGCACAAAGGTCTTTAACTTCTAATCTATGATGTTTGTATTCTTCAGACAAAAGTAATTTTGAGTCTGGATGTAGAGCTAAGCTACTCCTAGTTTTTTAGTCTCTAGATAGATATAGCATTTCATGGTAGAGACTAGAGAATGATGGTCACACAGGAGTGCCCTGTTAAACATAAGTATTATTATTACCTAAGTGGATTTGCAGTATAGTTGACTTGGAGTCATAAACTCAGTGATTCTATATCCCCATGTCTTATTTCTAATCACAGTTGAGTCGAACACCAGCACAGTGGAACGGAATTACAATGATCTGTATCGAAGATAAGATATAGCTGTTGGTTTGATGCATCATATTCTTCAGTAGAAAGTGATTGTTGCAATTCTACCATTGCAAGTAGGCTGATTGGTTACTTTGTAACTTTTAGATAGTGGAGTTTGGGGAGCAGCTTCATTAAATGGCATATTCTCCTCCATGCACTTCTTTGGATAGGTCTTGTTGCATTTGGACAATCTTGTAACCAATATTGCTCTATGATATGTTTTCAGCTGCATGCTTATAATACTTGTCAGAATGTCCTGTGACAGTTGGTGTGATTTGCTTGTACAGTGATGATTCTAAAGGTGGGGGAGGATTCTTGACTGGATTTCTTATAGGGGGCGCAATTTTTGGAACGTTGGGATACGTCTTTGCTCCTCAGGTATTGTCAAACCTTAAGAAACTCTATGCATGGCATTAGCACATGTGAAGTAGATAAAGAAACCCCTCATATCAAATGTTGATTCATCATATTTCTTTTACAATGCACTGCCTTACTCTCTAGTGCTGTAGCGAATAGCCAAATGTCTTGATGAGCAATTTAGAAGATTATGAATTTCTGATTTTAACAACCTAACATATCCATGCTCGAGTTGGCTAGGTGGAGTGCTAAGTGCTAACTAAAAGTTATGCATCTGATCTACTATTCACTGATAATAATGTTGTTCATAAGAAATGCTTTGCATTAGTCTTCTATGGTCATGCTTGGCGCTATTGTTATCTGGTTTGCTAAGATTGTTAATTTGGAATTGGTTGTTAACAACATGGTGTTCTTGAGCAGATCAGCAAGACGCTAGATTCTTTATTAGATGAAAATGGACAAGACAGTGAATCTGATGAACATGGCCTTGTAAAGCCACGGTATGGTCGATATTATGATGAAGGTTTAGAGGTAAGAAATCAAAAATATCGCTGGACTATTCTATTTGTAACATGTTTTTTTTGGCAACTAAAACTATGAATTGGATCCAGAAAACCCGTCAAACGCTGGGCGACAAGATAAGCCAACTAAACTTGGCAATTGACAAAGCTGCCTCCCGGTTGAAGCGCGTTGCTGGCAATGTGGAAAAGGAAGCTATTAATGATGAATCAGAAGTAGAGACTTCCTAGCACTTGTACCTTTTCAGGAGTTCTGTTTGCTGAGTAACAAATCTTTTTGTAAATTATTCGTTTCCTTTACAAACATAGATTTGATTATGTTCTGTTACACTCAACTGTATGTATATGTTAATACACAAACCTTTCATATGCATAATTTCACAGAGTTGCATAGTATATTCTAGATTATTGCCACAAAAATTTGCTCCCAAGATTCAACTATACAAATTGGTTATGACTGCTATTTTCTTTAAGCCTCCGTATGTGAAATTAATGACTACTAAGTTTTCTTGAGCCTCCCTATGTGAACTATATTACTATCAGTTTTTCTAAAGCTTCCATATGTGATCTGATTGAGTATTCACTGAATTTGCAGATCGAAATATCTTCATTCAACGATAATGAGCTTGTGGCGGAAAACTTGAACGAGCAAGGATTTGTGCAAGGTGAAACAGCAACGTAGTGTATGTTTAAAACAGGCAGCAGAGCAGCCTAGTAAAGCCATCAGCGCCTTTGGAACAGTAAGTACACTGCAGAATCCCAAATTGAAAAATGTTGCAGCCAATCGATTTATATTGTGGCTAAAATTTGGGGACATCTTTGTCTGCAAACATGTAGCTGAACTGGATGGCCTGTCCAACCGATTGGCAGCATGAAATGAATGAAACGTTTTCGTATTTGTGCCCTTTTCCCTGATACTCCATCAGTGTTTTTGTGATCCAAGCAGATATTGTGATTTGCGAGGTAGACATATCTCTGTTAATCGTAAGGTACGGAGAATTGACTCGAAATCCTAGGCCCAACCCAATAGATAGCTGCTGATTAAGGGCTTGTTTGACAGAGCTACAGATCCTATCTCCAAATCCTTCATGATCCCAAAGACTAAACAAAAACGTTTGGCTGGATATCAAGCTCCAAAACTCCATGCATGCTTAAACAAGTAAGCTAGCTGCTCAAATAGCACTTCATTTATGAACATGAAAACACTTCTGGTGATGCTCGTTACCCAATTTTGCTGTTCAAATTTAAATTTTATTTGAGATTTGTTCCCCCCTTTCCGATAGGATGACTTTGAAATCGTATATGTAGGAGAATGTTATTTGAGAAAACCGTATTTTTACAAGCGTTGAGAAAATAATAATTTTATGAATTACAAGAAATTTCATCTACACAACTACACAAGAAACTCCAGGATGCTTTTTTTTTTCTGTAGAATAATTGATTGTATAGGAAACCCATATAACAATGATATAAATAACAGCTGTACAATGGAAATGCAAGTGTGTGTACACTACTTGCCGGATGAAACCTATTTCAATTCTTTCACATTTTGAAACATACATTAATTCTACTTTATATTGCCACCAAAAAATTTTACAAAACCTATCTCTAATAATAACCAAGCATCACACTAAGTAGATCAACTGTTAGGGCTCAAGATTAACCAGAAGATGATGATGTTTTTGCCAGTAATTAACCACTTCCCTCCGTCCCATAAAAAACCAACCTAGCACTCGATGTGACACATCCTAGTATTCGTATCACATCTAATCCTAGATCCTAGATTCATTTTTTTGTTTTGGAGGGAGGGAGTAGACCATATCCATGGCGTCGTCGTGTACAGTGTGTACTTCTCCCAAGAGCAGAGAGGAGGAAGAAGGAGAGATGGTCAGCTAGGACACCGAATGCCTCGTGTTCCGCGACGGCGTCGACCTCGTCTCCTCGCCGGGGCTCTCCGACGTGTCGGAGCTGCTGTTCTCGCCGCTGCTCGCCTTGCCGGACCACAGCTTGCTCAGTATCTTCTTCGGCATCAGCCCGCCACCGCCGCCCTTCGCCGACGCCGACGACGGTGGCTTCTTGCAGGCGGCCTGATCGCCACCGCCGGAGACGACGCCGTTCCTGTCGCCGCCGCCGCCGTTCTTGTTGTTGGCGAGGCTCATCGACCGGAAGGAGGTGGCGTCGACGGCGGCGCCGGACGACGTCGTCGTCGTCGGCGGCGGCGCCCACTGGTCGTCCTCGGTCGCCGTCGACCTCGAGCTGCCGTACGAGTTGCCGTCCTGCTCCCTGGGGAGGAGGGAGCGCGCCGCCGCCGGCGGCATGTCGCCGGTGGCCGCCGCCGCCGCCGCCGACCGGACCTGCTCGAAGAAGAGGACCTGCACGACGACGCGGAGCGGGAGGCGCTCGTTCTGCACGGCGTGCATGCTCGCCTCCGGCGACAGCTTCTTGCAGTCCATCAGCCCGCACAGCCTCTTCTTCTCCCCCTTCGTTAAACCCGGATGCTCCTGCAAAAATGTCACAAGCTGACAATTAGTTCATAAGTTTTAAGGCTGACAATTTACTCGCTCTGAAATATTTGACAACTTTTAAAGGTTTTAACAGTTTGACCAAATCTCGCCCTAAATGTTACTCCCCCGTCCCAAAATATGAGGGTTTTTAGGTAAATGTGATACATTCTAGTACAACGAATCTGGATATAGAGCATGTCTAGATTCGTTGTCCTAGGATGTATCACATCCACCCAAATTCCCTTATATTTTGGGACGGAGGGAGTAGAGATCTATAACCGGGGGTGTAGTTCAAAGGTTTCGAGTTCTTGGATCATGGCCATGTTACTCTATCTGATCATAAATATTTCACAAATATTTGATGTTTATGACAGATTTGATCAAATTAGGATGTTTTTCAAAAGTTCGATTGAAATCTTGTTCTAAACATCAAATTAATCTCTATAACCGGAGGGGGTAGTTCAAAAATTTTAAGCTTTTCGAAGCATGTGTCATGTTGTCAATGGGGGGATGTGGTGAAACATACCTTGAGATATATGTCGATGGCGCGGTAGAGCCCGTCGTGCACGGGCCGAGTCGCGAGGGGAACCATCTCAGCGAGGGCGATGAACTTCGAGAGGGGGAGGTTGGGGTCCTTCGCAATCTCTGCCAGATACCCATCGACCAGCTTCGCGACCGCGAGCTTCGAGCTGCTGGAGATGTTATTCAGGTTATCATCATCACCATCCATGGCTTCCTGATCATCATCCTCTTGTAGCTTTGCGCCATCATCGTCCTCGCGTTGCTGCGCCATGAACTCCTCCAGCATCGCCGAGATCATGTCCACATTGTACATGGCGGCCTCATCGGAGTTAGCGGGTATAAGGAGGTCCGAGACCGAAGCCTCATCCAGCTTCGCGCCGATCCTCTTTGTAAGATTGTCGCGGCACGCCTCATCTGATCCCAACAAGCATGAGGCTCTGAGAAGCTTAAGGAGGAAAGAACATGGAACTGAACCTTCCTCAGATGGAAGCAGAGAGATGATGGTCTCAAGAGCTGCAGAGTGCCTTGTGCAGTCAAGCCCATTGCTGACAGCATTTTCCAGTGAGCTGAACAGCCTCCTGTGAGCATAAGCCCTCAGTGCCTCACCAATCACCTCACTGCTGATTCTCCCCTTGGCCTTGATGGCCATGATCACCTTCTTGTACAGGCACATCTCAAGGTCACAGAGATCCTCCACCCACCAGTCTCTGGGCACCATCTGCTGCTTCCTCACGCCGTTCCAGTGCGAGTCGAGGCCGTTCTCCGACGGTAGCTTCCTCCTATTGTAGGTGTATGACCACTCAACCTCTGACGGATCGATGGAAGCCTTCGTCGCGATCGAATCGACGCAGTGGTTGATCACCTTCAGGTTCTCCGACCATGGCAGCAGCGACTTGGTTGTCTGAAGAACGATGATGGAGTCCTTCCAGGTTCTGAATATGCTTGAGGACAGGAACACATCGATCTTGTAGATGAGGTTCCCCTTGTCGATCGTCTCGAACATTTCAAGATACTCGGCTGCACAGCGGGCTGCGAGGACATTGTACGCGTTGAGGGTGACGATCATGCCATAGCAGAACTTGGCACAGATCTCGAATGCTGCAGGTCCCCCCGGGATGTCGGAGATGTCTATTTCGTCGTTGCTCTCTTCGTTTGTCGACGCCACCAATGTTTGCAATCGCGAACTCTTCGACAAAAGAGGGAACTGCATTTGATTTCAGCAAGAGTATGAGTAATCCTTTTATTAGTCACAAGAAAACAGCTGACAAACTAAATTAAATATATTTAATCATGGGAAGAACTGCACTGAATATGGATCAGCTATCACTAACTCCATTAACCATATGCCAAAAGAGGACTGAAACAAAATATTTTATTTTAAATAGAATGTTATGGCATCAAGAGAAGTACATGATAAAAGAAAATAGTATCAGAGATACAGAAGTTTTGAATCAGTTCCAAAATTCAAGTGGAATTGTATCTGTGTTCAAGAGTTAAAAATAGTGGTGGGAGAGCTCAAAGAAGTAACAAAACGTTCAGTCAAAGGGACTTGAGTTCAGATAAATGAAAAACCATGTATGCTCAACAATTCAAGGCTGTACTTGGCCATTTGCTAAAACACACTGTGTTAAGACTTAAGACAGTAAACTTATACAGATAGTAGAGTTAGTGTGTACCTTGTGAAGATAAAACTTCACTTCCCCTACAATGATTACGATGTCCGTTGCCAACTCAGTTGCAACAAACCTGAAAATACATTTTCATCAAGGACACATTCAACATTAGCATCACAGAGATGTATTACAGGCAGAGTTAGGACAAAATACATAGGTGTAAAGCATCAAAGATAAGCAAATAAGTATCGTATTTTTTCTTTTTGAAAAAAAGAAGTGATCAGTAGTTAAAGCACCGATTTTCTGAAGATTGTTTTGTTATGTTTTTTAGGGGCATATTAGCTCACAGCTGCTTAGTTGCTATATATGAATATCTTGAAGATCATTTTTTTGAGAGAAATGGCTGGTGATTATTTTGTGGAGTAACTGAGAGATTATATTAATCATGTTGCACAATGAGGACTCACAAAACTACATCTGAAATGGAAATGGAGGAAATAATAGAGAATAGCTGATAAATTGTGTGCTTTTATTTATATGACCGTGACTACAATGATTGCAGAGGCAAATGGTCACACAACAGTGGATGGTGAAAAGGTTGTCTTGGAAAAAAAGAACAATGAAACAAAAGGTCCCTGGAATCTAAACAATCTAATAATGCATCTTCATGATAAAGATGAAATGACATATGAAATCAAATCTCCACCCCCACTGAAACCGCTAGGTGTAACAAAAGGAGAGACAGAGTGTTAGCCTAGAAAAAGTGCCATGGGCAAAATGATAAAGCAAAGAAAGCAGCAAATTCATAGAAAGTAACTCTATGTATGACAGATATAACTAATCAAACTGCTAAGTGGTCCAAGGAAAATGATATGACAACAAATTCATTGTACAAAAGGTTAGGGAATTGTAGAAGTTTCATTTTCAAAATGGACCACAGCTCCACCTACCAACCCCTATGTCTGCTAGATGAACATTAAACAGGCTAGTGGAAAAGATGCAATGAAAATGGCACATGCTCCGAAGCACACAAATCGCTCAAGAAGAGATGCCATTGGCAAAGAATCAACGATGATGCATCCTATAAAGATGATCAATTGTATAGATAGCCTTTTGCAAGCTATCATGAGAACCACTGCTTAACACCACAAGTACTCACTTTCACAAAGGTCTTTTGGGTGCCAATCATTGTCAAATGAAAAAATAATGTGAACTTCACTACAATTTTCCTTTTTAGATTCAGCCTAGTTACTAGATATACCATCACCAGAAACTACAAAAGAGGGTGTTATAGTCTAGCTTTTAATTAAGGTCACATTCATTCAAATTTCTCTGATGTAAATAGTGTGAAAACCCTCCCCAACAAAAACCAGAATCATAGTTTCTTGGGAGACAAATACAACAGTCTATCTTTCAGTAGATCATGTAAAAAGCTCACAAGCATTTTCCCTACTCAAGATTACAGGGAAACAACATGAATTCAGTACCTTCACTTATTTAACTACACTAACATAACTGCACAGTTAGGCATCACTTTGCGCCCACATAGCTAAAGGCCATGCTTCCATGTGACCAGCTAACGATACGGTTGGCCCATCCTACTGACTACATTAATTTAGTTTTAGCTCATGATGCAATGATAAGTCAGATAGAGAACTGAGATTCACATAAAAAGGCATGCATCCACTCCTACATTACACAAAATGGATCAGGTCATCCCTTCTTAAGATCATTGCATAGTTAGATGCAGCGGCGTGAATTTTTATTCCATTATCTAAAACTTAAGATCACTTCAATTCATGGACTACTGATTCACAAAATAAAAGCTAGAGCTCAAGTGTATCAATTCAAAAGTCAAAAGTTACTAATTGTGAAGTGAAAAAAAAATTCATCTTTATAACCTGAAAATTTTTGGACAGAACTAGTTAAGGACTATCTCACCTGATATTGTTTCCCTCTGTCTGAAACACATCTGGCTTTGATCCAAGCTTCATATACTTCATCTTGACACACTAAGAACAACCTCAATCTGTCACCTTTTTTTCTTCTTATTTCCCTTCTTTTTTCACCCTTTACTTTGCTCCTCTAAGTCTCCAACAATCACCACAAAATCAGAACCACAAGACCAAGGTGACGCAAGGGACCACTGGCACACAACTATTTACTCCTCAGTCCAGAGGGCAAGAGCAACTATTAACTACAAAGATCTATGCCCTGGTGTCCCCCTTGCCAAGAAACCAAGTATTCTCTCTCTCTAGATTGGCAAACTATTGAGCCAATCTTGTCAAGCTCTGGGTCCAAGAAAGCACAATGCCAGGAAACCAAGAACTCCTCCAAGTTGGAATTGGATCACACAAACACAAACACAGAGGAGGAGGCAGCACCTGCAAAGCACAAGAGCAGCATCTTGGGGTGAGGAGACAGTGAGAATAATTGGGTGAGACAATGGGGGATGGGTTGTAGGGAGACCATGGGTACAAGCACTAGTGAGGCTGGAATCTTATCAGGTTGCAGTGGGGAGAAAAAACCACATGAAGGGGTGCAAATAAAAATCCAATCTTGAGCTCTTTTTTTAAGGAATTTGCACATGTAAGGCAGTCAAACAGTGAGTAAACAAAGAACTGCATGCTGCAGACCACAGGTTTGAGCAAACAGTTGCTTTCCTTGGACCAAGATGAGATTGGAGTGTACTGAAAACAAAGGAGGTGGTTCTGATTAACTGATTTCCAACCAGATTTTTTAGTGGAGAAAAAAAAGGAATTTATTTTTACCCCCAAGACTAACCTAATTCAAGAAAAGGAACATAACTAGGAAATTAATGTTCATAGAGATGAACTTGGAATAAAGTGTGTATACAAAACCTGGAAATGGCTGCACTACAGAACCATCAATCCAAGAAAAAAAAAATCCAGTACTTCTAGAAAGGCAAGATATTTTTTCCTCTCAAGAAAAACAAAAATGGACAAACCTATGAATCCCTAAACACCAATCCCACACACTGCTCCAAAGCTAGATAACACCATCTCTCTCTGAATTGAGTCACATTTCCAATGGAAGAACAACTCCATGAGATGAGGTCTCAACAACTTCAACACAACCTAACAGAGAAAACATAAAGGAAAGATGAACTTACAAGAAACTGAAGCTCAGGCAAGATCCTTTTCTCTCCCTTTGAAGATCAAAAGATCCCCAGCCACAGGCAAGAACTGATGCTGATGCAGGAGAGCTAGGGAGAAAAATACAAGAAGATTGCAGAGGGGAGAGGGAGAAGGAAGAGAAGCAGTGAAGTGAAGCAGGAGGCAATCAAGCAGACATCTTTTGCACCTCAGCTCCTGTGTGTTTTTCCCGGGAGGGACAGCTTGTTCGGCTTGCTTTGCTGCTACTCCAATGCAGGAAGGGAGGGAGGTGGTAATGGAGTTAGTTTGGCTTAAAAGCTAGTGCCCGTAGGGTGGGGGGCAAGTGGATGGACTTCTCTGTCCTCACAAATAAAATCTCTCTTTTTTTCCCCCTCTTTACCTTCATCTTTTCTTTTAAAAAAACGGCAATAATATTTTCCGTTGGATAGAAGACGCATATGTCGTTCATACGTACATACTTTCTCCATCATATAAAAGACAAACAAAGTACATAATACGTCTGTTCAGATTTATAGTATTAAGATGTGTCAAATCTTGTAGTATTATGTTTGTTTTTCATGTGACGGAGGAAGGAGACAACTTCGCATGTATATCCTAGATATACACATCCACGGATACACCCCTAACATATGCTAAAGAGACACGCACCTTAAGCGTACTTGCAATTTTATAAATGCACCGTCTCCTAATATATGTTCGAGTCGTCGAAATCTCTAGCCTTTTTAAATTTATGTTGAAAATCCATAACTATCGCACACATATAGATAGGATATAATTATGTACCCACGACGTAATATGACACCCTATTACTGGTGCTTTCTAGATGATAAATTTTTATCCTCTTAAGAAAGGAAGAAAAAGGAGAATAAATGTCCTATAAAGTCTCAGACAATGGGGTGGAGAGGGGAAAAAAATTTAGCAAAATATACACGCACATATCGCATCAGTTCCTTTCAGACAAAATCAAGGCCCATGCTGTGACCTCTGAGGTTCCATGTCGGGGATGAGCAGCATCTCTCACCTTCAATTGACAGTGAAGGTTAGGAGCCGTGACACTGCATCCGTAATTGCGTATTTTGCATGAGAGATGTGAGATTATATTCCACAGTGTAATATAATGAAAGCCGTCCATTCTCTGTCAGGAGTTAATGCCCAAGAGTGACAGCATTGTATACATGGTCCCTCTAATTATCAATTTTGGGACCCCAAATTAGGCCAATTTGGTACACGCGTTGCTGATCAATCATCAACTTGCGCAATTATGGAGATAAGCAGAGAGCAAATGGAGAGCTTTCATTGATGACGATCTTGATATGAAATCCAAACACCTCGTCTCTTAAAATATGGCTATTTCCAGTGTTTAAATTTTGTGCTGAAATATAACTACTTCGAAGTACTAAGTACTAATTAAGGGGTGTTCATAGGGATGAACTGTCCAAAATACCCACCATCCCACACCTATCTGGCTACCTCCATCAACTGACATTTAGTGAAGGGCAATCTAATCTTTTTACCTCTCTTTTTATTTTTCATGAAAAACTTCAAAAGCAGCTATATTTTAATATGGATGGAGTATTTGATTTCAGAGGAGGGGGATTAGCAGTGGAAGTGAAGTATAGAATATCAGTCAAAGTACCTGATGTAATGTTCAAGAAATTTCTTTCAAAAGATCATGTTGGGTCAGTTATGTTCTCTCTTTTGACCAAACTTCATTTGTTTACATCTTCAGTACGTTGCTTTGGTCTTCTCCATGGCCATCTGAAGCACCGGCCTTTCCTTCTTTTGACCCAAATTTGTCAGTGTGCAGGTTTGACTAGAAACTTCACTAATACTGTGTTTAGTTCCTTCCAAAGTTGGAAGTTTGGGTTAAAATTGGTACGATGTGACTGAAAAATTGTGTGTGTATGACAGGTTGATGTGATGGAAAAAGTTGGAAGTTTGGATCTAAACATAGCCTAACTTAAACTTCTGAAGTAAAAGTGTTAAGAAAAATCTAATATAAACAGAGTGCATGAAAATATATAGATAACTTTTTTTTGCGGGGAAAATATATAGATAACTTGAATGTATATACTTATATTAACATCCTAGCATCATGGATGATCCTTAATTGTGATGTCAGGTAGGATCACACTACTTGACCTCAGAAAAATAGATGAAAAATAACCCCCAACTGTGCTTAAGAAGATCTCATCATATCCATCGTCTCCTTAAACGTTTCCCAATGATGGTGCTCCCCTTTTCAAAGTATATTAACAACACTTGTGGTCTACTCTTTGCCTGAAGGCAAGCTAATCTCACTTCATCTTTCTTGGTCCCCTCCCCAAAATCTAATATACTTTTCTCTCTTGCTTTCTTTGCATGATTAATTTTCAAGTCATATGCATTGTTGCACCTGAAGTTTTACAATATCATGGTAGCATACAAATGAGAGGTGACATACATGATACATTGGAAATCAGCACTTACAATCTTATTTTAGTCCATGTTTGTAATGTAGGTTTTTTTCTTTAACAATATTAGGGGCTTCTACTACATTAGAAAATTGTTTACTACCTCTTTAGTTTTTTTTTCTTGATGATCTGGACAGTGAAACGGTTTGGAAATTTTGGTTGTGTACGTCCAGTTTGGATGCAGAGGCCAGGTTTTAATCCACTTTCTAACAAAAAAAAATTAGGAAATTCTACTGCAATGGAAAACTCTTTTATATTTGGATATTTCCGACAAATTATACTCCACATCACCTTGAAAATGTACTAGCAAATATGCACACTGAGGCCTGAGTTACATGGTGCAGTGGCAAATAGAAATAGTGAAAACTTGAGGTGGCTATGGTGAAATGGAACAAAACACAAAGTACAAGCTTTGCTCTTTCTCTTTATACTATTTATGTTAGGCTTCAAACTTTTTATCTGTCACACTGGTGAGCCTTGACACATGGTGCTGACTCCCCACATTGTGATCAGGAATCTGCTCATTGTTATGAGGGCATGCCTGTACTACCCTTCTTTTCTCCTACACATCTACCCCCTATCTCTCTCTCTCTCTCTCTCTCTCTCTCCTTTCATTAATTTTTTTGTTGCAAGATTTGGGGGATCAATTGTGCAGGTATTAATAGTTAAGTACTTAAGTCCATTGCATTGGTGTAATAGTGCTGTGATCTAGGATCCTGGCATGGGATTTGGATTGGCTCACAAGTCCCAATGGCCAATATTTTGTCTGCCCTACATATCAGCTCATAGATCTGAAGATCCATCAGCATATTTTTTGCAGGTTAGCTGGCCTGCATTGCATCCCCTACCGACCAAAGCAAAGGATTCACATCCCCTGTCATTACTCCAAACATTTGCTCCCTTTTAGACACTGTTACTATTAATCATTCCAGTAAAACATCTCAATTACGTAATTGTTTGCTCGTGCACATAATTTGTATGACGAGGGAAAAAATTAATAATGAAAATGGTTTACATCTTCGCCTTCTGACAAAGGCATGTAACCACATGTTTTGTTCAAGAGAGCAAAACGAAACGTGAGAAAAAAAAAGGTTTACTACCGTTTTTGTTTTGTCCTTGAAAGATATCATGAGTTACAACAGCAAAATTGTTCCATGACAACTGTGGCTTGATAACTTCTGTGGCAACAAAATTTAGTGATTAAGAAATTGTTTAGCTTGGCAAAGCTAGCTTCAAAATAAACAAGTAAACAAACCATATGACCAAGAGTGACATCTTCAGAGATTATATGTATACATTTCAGTCAGCTTCAAGAATCTCCATCCTCTGCCTCATCAGTTGTAATCTTACTTCTAGAGGACATGAATCTCCAGCAAAAGAGGGTGTCCTATGTCCTATGAGGGAGAAAGCATAAGCTATGGCCTACACTATCACTGACTACTGATGTGAGCTGATTTACCACCCTAATTCATCATAGTGCTGCACAGAGGATGTGTCCATGTTCAGCATGGCAACCATTCCCTACCCACTTTCTTGTGTCCATCCAACCATGGCTCCATCAGATTAATTTGTCCTCCAAAAGAAAGACTGATATCATCTAAGCAAAAGCTGGTTAACACAAAAACCATCCTTCTGTCAATTAATGACTCCATCAGAGAGAGATTGAGATGATGGCAAGAAAGAGACTGGAGAACTGATGATCATAGTAGTAGTAGTACAGTACATACAGTGTGTGGTTAGGTGACAGGACATTGGCATGCATGGATTGGCAGCTTTTTAAGTCAAAGTGAGATTTGGATCCCTCTGTGTGTCATTGTGTTTCATTGGGACCCTGTGTTAGGCAACTAATAAAGCTGTGATTGTGCTTTGTGCATGCTCTTGTTTGGCCAAGAACATGATGACTTGGCAAAAGACCCTACTAGTAGCATCATCACTGATTAACTCTTTTGTGGTTGTTTGCAGTCAGATGCAAAATTGAACTGTGCAAACTCTTTCTGAAATCCTCTAAAGAAAACTTTTCTGAAATCATTTTTTTTTGGTTGAATAGGAGTACTACTATCTAGTTGTCACAGGTTCACATGCCCATATGCCTGATGCTTGGAAGTTAGAACTCAGAGAGAACAATCAACTGAACTGATCACCATGCCCATGACTTGCCAAGTTGGCATGTGTTATATATTCTCTCTCATCCATGCTTGCTAGGTTCATGCATGGGCATGGATGTAATCATTTTCATCAGTAATTCATCATCCACAACCATATAAGCATGCATTGAACTCTCTTGAGAAGTGAGAAAAAAATATTATGATCTGATTCTCTCTCATATTTTCTTGTCAACCCATTCAAAGATGCATGGCACTAATTAAGTTCATGGCTACCTAATTACTCAGAGCATGAACCTAATACCACCAAAAACTACTGCTACAGCAGAGCTTATGCAATAACTTTGATCTATGTAGTAATGAACACCACATGGCATATCTAGCTAGGGACATTAGGAAAGATTCACATCAAATCTTCCATCATGAATTCATGATATATATATCCTCTTGCAATTGCAAGGTGTCTGGTGTTTCATTTGCCTTCAGCCTGGCCCCTACTCTGCTGAGTCTGAACAGGCACACTACTGTGCAAGCATGTTAATGGATGGATCTTTGGAAAAAGTCCAGTGAGAACAGTGCCCAGATTGGATTTTGCTGGGGCTCTCCTTGAAGCAATTAATTAATCAAGATTTGATTAGTATTCCAAGAGTAAAACATAAATAAATAAACTTTGATCTTAGCTAGAATCTAGATACATGCATGCATGTGTGGCTGAATTGGTCCTTGGCCCTACATAGAGAGAGGTGAACATCGATCATGTCACACATCCAACACTTATTCCCCTCCTCTTTTATCTTTTTCAGCTAACCAATCCACATGCATTTCAGATTCTAACAAGACATTAGGCCCATTTCTTCATGTGCATCTCAAACTAGGATTATTGGATGATTCCACAACCTTTTTTACTTTATTGCCCATGAACCATCAGCTACTTTGTTTCTCTTTCCCTTTCCTTCTCTTTAATTTCGGTTGTCACACTACTTAATTATCCAGATATGTTGAAGAGTCCATTTCAAGGATTTTAATTGGAGAGAATAAAGAAAATGGATTTTTGAATGGATAGATATGGAGAGATTATCAATGTGGTGACCCTCTTTTGATGCAACTATTGCTTTCACTGATCCAGTCCAAATAGTAGTCAATGTACTCTATATGTGGTCCATATATATATCATATATATTTGAAGCTTTCTAAACTAATCTGACATGTTAACCGACAGGTTAAGCATCAGGCCAAAAGAAAGTGTTATACCCTGTTAGATACTTTAATTTGCAAATATTTGACATAATGTGATCCTTTCATTGGTTGAGTTTTTCAAATCTTAACATTTGTATAAGTAACTACTGTCCATTATATATGTTTCAACATCAACCAAAGACTATAGTGTCTACCAAGTTTGACATGTGGTGTGATTTGTCTAGCTATATTCCCCTGCAAATTACGTGTCTATGTACACTATTATAAGATTCTTTATTAAATATTTCCTTAACCACATTTTTTTTTTGGTTTTTGAAATTAAATATGGTCAAAAGGAAATGTTTTTAGTTCCTCGGAAAAGCAATGATTTGCTGAAAAAGAAACCATAGGCAAGCTAGCATGTTTTTTTTTTTTTGCAAAAGAAAATTGTTTAGCAGCCCTCCTTCTATATGTTAAAAAAGAGAGAATAATTTGTTTTGTTAATTAACTTGCTGACCATACAGTTAACACAGTACCTGTTACTCATAACTACCTTTCAATTAGCAAAAGGAGGAGCATCCAAAGAGCACCCAAGATCACCCCTTTGAAATGGTTCCACATAGGATGCCAATGCCAGTGCCACTAGGCAATTAATTACAAAATTAATCACATTTAAGACCAACAAAAGCCATCTCTCTGTACTTGGGATTCCATAATTATTATTGATAGTTAACATGACCATCAGGGGAGATGGGTTTAGTTTAGGCTAGTTGACATCATGTGATAGAAGGCAATGTGGTGTACTATTCAAGTGTACAATATGTAGTTGATTAATTAAACTAATGAGGGTTTGCTCCCTGTTAAGTAGTGGCCTGCAACAAGGCCGTTGGTAAAGGTGACCCATGGAACGTGCATGCCGGTGTACTGCCTCTCATGCAGGCCACCATTAAGTGGTTTCCAAGGGTTTTATGTCTCTAGAAGTTGGACTAAGTCAAGTTATAGGTTAGCATCATCTTAATCCGTCTTCAACGTCTCGTGAAGAATCTCGTCATCGAACCATAACAGGTAAAATATAGGAGGTGAGAAATTGAAGATGCCATATATGTACCACGAGAAAATATAAACACCGAAATATTATGATAAATAGAATATGATATTTGTACTAGAAGAAAATATAAACAAGAAAACCTACATAAGAGAGATGGGGGCTGGGTGCATGGGTTTGAGGGATGAAAACATAGAGGGTCCTTAGTGCAACCCTTATTTGTTACGAGTTTCATCAATTAGATGATGCCATAGACATCATAAGGAAGAGGAGTTATATTCACATTAAGTTTGACTTGCATATATAATTAACCTTTTAAAAACTCTACGTAATGAGTTCATGTTATCCTTTACTATGGTCGTCACCGCTCTAGGTGTTTGTGTGTTGGTATAGTGAAGATGGCCACTTCAAGGAGGCATTCCTACTAATCACCATCATCATCATCATCATCATCATCATCATTATTGTTGTAATTATTTTCCATTTACATCTCAATATATTTGACCGGCATTTTGTCGAAAAATAAAAAATCTATCTAACTAAATTGAGCATAGGTATACCTAACGGACGGATTGAGATCTTCTGACTTACTTCCCTATGACGTGGGTCACTGACATATGGACCCTCTACTCAATGGGCCCATATATCAGTGACTCAAAGTTAGAGGATTCTCTTCCCAAAAGGACAAAAACATTTTTGTTGGCAATTTTGGATTAGTGTGGTGTGCGTCCATCGTAGCAACAAAATCACTCAGAAGTGAGAGAATTTTTTTCATTTTTAATTTTTTTTCTTTTAATATTTACAGAAATAATCTATCGGCGCAAAAAATTATAAAAATAGACCCTGCCACCCTAGTGGAGGGCGGCAAACTGACGTGGTAGACGGCGGCTCGACGACGCCGTCTACCGTCGTCTACGAAAATTGCATTTATCCCCTTGCCGCCTAAATGCAATTTTCGCGGCCCTAAAGAGTATTTGGCTGGTACTTTTTACATTGGTGGCAAGGGACCCAGATGCAAAAAGTACTAGCCAAAAAGTCCTAGGCCTGGGCTGGCTTTTTTGCATGAAGGCCCCTTGCCGTGGCAAGGGTTTTCGTGCAAAAAACCCTCCCTCTCCCGTCTGTCGTCACCGCCCGTCCCTCCCCCGTTTGCCACGTCAGCTTGCCGCCCTAGTGGAGGGCGGCAGGGTCTATTTTTGTAATTTTTTGCGCCGATGGATTATTTCTGTAAATATTAAAAGAAAAAAATTGAAAAATGAAAAAAATTCGAAGTGAGAAGCCAGCACATATGCAGGCCCATTGAAATTAGGCCCGCAGAACAAGCCCCTGTCCGACTAGTGGCCCAGTCCACCCAGAGAGGATCCGCGAATTCGGCCCGGCCCATAAACCCAACAGTGTTACTGGATCGGATATCTTACCTCTGTTGGGCCAAGCGGGCCCACAGCGTTAACGCCATTGTTTTTGCCGGGTTAGGATTATGAGCAGAAACGAAAAGAAAAAAAATATATTTTTTTACTCCGTTTAATATTACAATAGAGTAGTCCGTACTAATTACAGCGATGAAAAGTCGCCTCGGACGTCCGATCGGAGCGCTAACATCGGACGCGTAATTAGCCGTAAGATATCCATCCAATAACTGATAGCAAATCAACAAATTCAGGGGGAAATGGGAAAACAATTCTCCATGTGTTGAGAATGTACAGTACATGTTCGGGTTGGAGATGTAGCAGACTGATCGAACTATTTGATGCAAGTGCAAGGCTAGACTGATTAATTAGCTAGACTGATTGCAAGGCTAGTATATTAATTAGTTAGTTAGTTAATTAATTATGCTGGCCAAGAAACGCAGGCCATGCATTTCTGCAGGCTGTTCTAATTAATTAGCCAGTGCAACAGCCCAATCATTCCAAATGACGACCAATAGTTAATCAAATCCAATCCCAACTTAATCAACGAATTGATTTCATACAAGTGCCTACCCGTCCATCCACATCCACACCATGTTATGCAGTATTGAAGTACTCTAGTATTTTAGATAAGCCTATCTATGAGCATATTAAAGTCACATAAGTTCTTTTTTTTAATAATATATCGAAATGGTTTATATATGTGACCTATGCCGTTAAGCGGACAACCAATAAATTCTAACAGAAAAGAAAGCATAAGGTGTTAGGATATCCATCTTCCTCTAAATTATAACCCAGTTAAAATAACAATAAAAAGACTACATAGATTTATTTAAGCCACACTTGATTTTATCTCGTTTTTCGTTAACACGTTTTTAAATTGCTAAACGGTATATTTCGTGTAAAAAAATTATATAGAAGTTGCTTTAAACTACTATATAACTCTATTTAATTTCATACCCTAATTAAAACTCAATTAAAATTAATTAGTTATATGTTAATGGTTTTTGTTTTCCGTACTTTGATTCTATCTTTATATTGGTAGAAACGAGCACGCGTTGATTAAGGGTGTGTTTGGATGGAGGGATATGCATGGGTGGATAGAACATGGCGGCCTATTTTCTGTGGGTATTTGGTTGCTGGGCAGGGGTGGAATAGGGCGGCCCAGAGAGGAATATTCCCCCCAGATGTGGAGCGGCTGGGCGAGCTGGGTGAGCGAGTCGTGTCACCCCCGGGCGAGCGAGCGAGGGAGGCGGTCGCCTGGGCCCGACGACGACGACGACGACGACGACGGTGCGGGCGGCGTCGGCGGGAGGCGGCGGCTGGCAGGAGGAGGCGGCGGCCGGCGGGAGGAGGCGGCTGGCGGGAGGAGGCGGCCGCCGGCGACGCCTGCCGGTGACAACGACGATGCGGACTCGACGATGACGCGGACTCGACGACAACGACGGTGCGGGCGGCGTCGGCGGGAGGAGGCGGCCGCCGGCGACGCCTGCCGGTGACAACGATGATGCGGACTCGATGATGACGCGGACTCGACGACGACGACGGTGCGGGCGGCGTCAGCGGGAGGAGGCGGCGGCGGCAGTGAGCCCTAGATCTATTGCTTTTTTCTTTTTTTCTTTTTTTTCTTTTTTTATATGTGTATTTATAATGTGGAGAGGTAGTGGTGTAAAATTGCTACAGAATTTATAAAATGCATGCATTATGCATTAATTTGATGGGGTATATTCACCATCTTAAGTGAGAGGTGTCCACACCTACAAATCCAACCTACTCCCTCCAACCAAACAAAAAATTGGATCACCAAATCTATCTTCATCCCTACAACCAAACAAAAAACTGGATCGCCATATTCATTCTACCAAAAAAAACTGGATCGCCATATCCAACAAAATATAGACCGCCATATCCCATCCAACCTTGACCGTGAACCAAACACACCCTAATTGATTCACCAATCGATCTAGATAACTATAGTAGCTGGAATAATAAGTTTCAGTTAATCGATCTAGATAACTGATTCACCAATCGATCATCAGTACGGCATGTGTGTGTACGTGTACCTGCATATATCTTCTAGATGGATCAACGTTGAGTTCGAAAGAAAGAAGAAACTTCCTGAAAAAGATACGTGTTCCATGACCAAACCAAAGCTAGCTAGAAGCCTAGAAGCAACTGATCATCGAGCAAGATCAGATATCTGATATGATGAGAAGTAAGAACACGTAAAACTTAATTTTACCCAAAAAAAACTACGTAGAATGGTTTTCAATTACTTAAAATCTAAAAAATAGATTCATATGATATATTAAAGCAATTTCTGTATGAAAAGTATTCATGTACTAGCAAACATAAAAGAACAGTATAATTCATACACGTACGTTAATTATTACTCGGGGGTGTGAACAGGAGTGAAGACACGCGTGCACACCAGGGACTTCCATGCATGCATGGAGAATTATATTTGAGTGGATTTTGACCTTAATTTTAGACCTGATTAACTAGTGCTAATTCATGACTTCGTTCATCCACATTGCCGGATCCAGAAAATTAATTTATCGGTGTCATAACGTGTTTATTGATATCATAGTACGCTAATTATAATTAGATCATAGTGTTACTCTCTCCTTCCCTAAATTTGACGCCATGGACTTTTTTAAATATGTTTGACCATTCGTCTTATTTAAAAGCTTTTGTAAAATGTGTAAAACTATATGTATACATAAAAGTATATTTAACAATAAATCAAATGATAAAAAAATTAATAATTACTTAATTTTTTTCAATAAGACGAACGGTCAAATATTTTTAAAAAAGTCAACGGCGTCAAACATTTTAGGATGGAGGAAGTATAATATATGGATAAATAGTTTTGCTATAGGTTTTATCACAAATCGTCGGTGTCAGGTGACACCGGTCGTAGATCCGCCCCTGTTCATCTAGCATTCCAGCTCATGAGCAATATGAGTAGTAGCTAGCTAGCTAGCTAGCCTTTTAAATTTCATGAGAAGTTTAGCAGAGTACTAGCAAGCTTCGTAGATTGTTCCTTGTTTAAATTTGTTCATATTATCACGAGACTTCCATGCACGTACGCACGGAGAATCCCTTAGCTATCCAGTGCTCAACTGCTCATGTTTGAGTGGATTTTGACTTAATTTTAGACAGATTACTGCTGACTTAATTACGTGTTTTGACTCGCCACCGATCCACGGATTGAGCAAGCTAAGCCCAGCTAATTAACTAGTGCCTTTTTACTACTGCTAATTTCTTTACGAGAGCAGGTACAATAGTAAACTATTAGCCAGCTGTAAACATATTTTAGCGAGATAAAAGATGAGAGAGAAGAGCAGCAGACTACAGATCTGTATAGCCAGCTACAGCACGGGCTCCAAGACACAATGTGTATATGACAGGTGGGACCATATATAATAGTATAGTAAGCAACTATTGTATAAATTGACTATTAGATTGGCTATAAATGAATTGGAACCGGTAGTGGGCTATACTATTAAACTTGCTCTGAGAGCCATGCTAGCAAGCTTCCCAGAGTGTTCCTAGAGTCTTTAATTTTTCTTCAGTTAATTAAGGTGTTGACCACGTTACCTAGGAGAAGTAATTTAATTAGTGCCATAACTTACTAACCAAGCATATGCTTATAGATAATGTCTTTTTCAACTCGTGACAGTTGTTAGTTACCTAGAGTTTTCCTGCAACCTAGCCAACAGGTTGGTCAAACAACAACCACGTTTTGATCAACTAAATTCTCCTCCACGTCACACCCAAATTCTACATGATAAAAAGTGTAGTAAAGCACATGTACACATAACATGCATTATCCCGCTAATTATAAAGTATAACTTTATTCTATAGGTGATAAAAACGTGCACACTAACTGTACAGCAATTAATTAGTATTGTGACAACAGTATTACTTCAGTACTTGATCATCGATCGACTTAATTAGAACAAATATCATAATTCTGTTGCTGTACTGACACGTACACGGCCTCTGAATTTAATCATCTCAAGCAAGCAACCTAGCCAGCCAGCTATTAATCGTTTCCTTCCAAGTTACAGTATCTCAAGAGGTTGTAGGTAATTAAGCTACGAAACCAGTTAACCTATAATGACTAGTATTATCAAGACACTTTGTATATCGATCATAAAACATACACGTGCTAAAAATGATTTGGTCAGTCTTAGAGTAGATAAGATGTGCACACAAGCTAGCTAAGTGATCACTGATTGGTAGTAGCATCACACGGCAAGCAACAGCTATCTCTGATCGATCTCTTAACTCCAACTACTACCTATCACAGAATTAACTATAGCTATTTAATTATTTAGCTATAGCTGAGCAACCAAGAATTAATTAACAAAAAAATTAAATACATATGCGTATTTTTCTTATACATGTATTTTACATATTGTATATATATACATAAATTAAACCAATTCAACCAATGAAAGAATTGATCTGTAACTCCTATATCCAATTAAACCAAATCTAGCTAACAGGGGATTAATTACAAGATACAAATGATAGATGAACAAACAATGGCTATATACACAAACTAATCATCATTCCTAAGACTAATCACCAAATTAAGAAAGTAATTAACAGAAAAAACTATGGGTTTAATTTAATGGAATTTTATGGCTAAAATTAAACAAATCTTGTGGGCTTGGCTAGCTATGCCGGGATCATGAGCCTGGGCTTCTTGAAGGCGAGAGGGCTGAGCACCTCGTCGTCCTCCGCCGCGCACCGCTGGTCGGCGGCGGCGGCGACGTCCGGCAGCGCCGGCAGGTTGAGGTCGAAGCCCCGGCTCGCCGCCACCGCCACGGTCGTCTTCGCCGCCGGCTTGGACGCGCCGGCGCCGGCGGCGCTGCCGATCGTGCCGTCGTAGTGGCATCGCTTGTGGCCGCCCAGCGCCTGCCCCGTCGGGAACGCCTTGCCGCACACGTTGCACTCGTGCGCCCTCCCGCCGCCGCCGCCGGAGACGCCCGACGCCGACGAGGACGGCGTCGCGATAGCCGCCGGTTTCGTCTCCACCACCACCTCGTCGTCGTCGACCATGGCGGGCGGCGGCGGCGGCGGCGGCTTCCGGTGGCTGGCCTTGTGGCCGCCGAGAGCCTGGTAGGACGCGAACGCCTTGCCGCAGACGGAGCACCGGTGCTCCACCGCCGCCGCCGCCGCCGACGCCGACGCCGCCACGTCGTCGCCGTCGCGTCGCCCGCGCGCCAGCATGAGGAGGCAGAGCGCGAGGTACTCCTCCTCGGAGGGCGGCAGCTGCGGTCGCCGCCGCCGCGACCGCTTCCGCTTCCCCCACCCCTCCACCTGTCCTCCTCCTCCTCCGCCGCCGCCGCCGCCGCCGTGCGTGACGATCACCTCCGCCTCCTCCTCACTACTACTTCTCGACGCCTCAAGAACCGCCTCCACCGCCATGGCCACTAGTAGCTTAATTAGCTAAGCTTGGAGATGATCACAACTATCTTAATTAATTGGGTTTCTTGAGCTTGCAAGGGAAAGAGAAGTGCACAAGAAAAATGGAAGGAGAAGAGAGAAATGGAGAAGAGGAGTGGTGAGTAGAATTGAAGAGTAGGGGAAGAGTGTGGGGTTTATATGAGGAGGACAAGTACTCCTACTAGAAACATATACTCCTACATGGAGAGAGATGGAGTGGAGTCTTGGGGTCAAACACCGAGAAAAATATATGGATCAACATGGATGAATTAGAGATTTATAATCAAGTCTGTGGATGATTGATTATGTGTTGCTAAATACCCTACTAAGCTAGCTTGCTTAGTACTACATGCATGGTTGGGATTCATTAGTTATTTATTATTCTACTAGCAAGATTATTCTAGAAGAGAAGAGAGTGTAGTACTGTAGTGTGTGCATGGTGCAAAATACTTCCCCCGTCTTTAATACAGTAATCTAGTACCGGATGGAACACTTTATAATACAATGAATCTGAATAGGAAGTATGTCCGGATTCGTTGTACTATGAAATGTCTCGTTATGTATTAGATTGCTATATTATAGGATAAGTATTTATTACTTGTTGTATTAATTAATTAATTGTGTTGGTGTAGAGGGGCTAATTGAGCTAGTCCACAGGATGGAAAATTAAGCGTGGAATGATCCAATGGAATGGTCTGGGCAGCAGAGGCGGCGACCGGTGCCAACTGCCAAACTGTATTGTACTTGTGCTACTGTACTAGTGTGATCCATGTAGTAGTAGCAGCTTCCAAATGGATATGGCTGTCAGGCTGGAGTGACGTGTACACTACGTGCATGCTGATCCATCAGAAATTCTATTTTCACAAGGCAATTTTCCTAGTTTTGGTTCTTGTTTTTCACGCTTACGTCACACTTCAAAACTGCTAAACGATACGTTTTCTTAAAAAAAATTATAGGAAAAGTTATTTTAAAAATCGTAATATTTTATTTTCTATATAAAATTAGCTAATACTTAATTAATATCCTAATAAGTCATTTGTTTTACGTGCGCGAGAGATTAGTTTCCAACTCATCGGACCAAACACAGCCTTAATTTTGCGTACCACCGGTGTGCATGTGTTAAATCAAGGTGATTAACTAGTTATGCTATGAGATTGAATAAAAATTATTATACTAACTAATTTACTTTCTCCGTCATAAAATATTTTATCTAGACGATGGCCAAAACATCTTACGACGAAGGTAGATACTACCTCTGTCCCGATATAAGTGTAGTTGTAGGTTTCTATACCCAACGTTTGATCGTTCGTCTTATTTTAAATAATATAATTTTTTAAAAAAAGTCACACATAAAGTACTATTCAGTTTTATCATCTAATAACAATAAAAATATTAACCACACATACTCCCTCTATCAAAAAAAATTAAATATAGGATTTGATGTGGCATATTATAGTACAATGAATTTGGACAGATGTATATTCAGATTCATTATACTAGGATGTGTCACATCCAGCATTACGTTGGTTTTTTATGGGACGGAGGGAGTAAACTAGTGCATATCACTGCAGTACACATTGACCATAGTGTCCACGTGGAGGGTAACGATCGATAAGCCAGGCGCCACGGCAGCATGCAACGTCAGCAAAGTGGCCAGCTCACACCTAACAGCTGACGTCAGCAAGAATGCCCGGCCGGCGCCTTCTCCGGTCTCCACCTGCGGCCTCCGCTAGCCGCCACCTGGAGTCAACCAGTGCCAGCCACCTCAGCATTTCATGGCTGGGTAATATACAGGACTCCCTCTGTCTCGAAAAAACGAATCTAGTGTTGGATGTGATATATTCCATTATAATAAATCTGGACAAAGGTATATCTAGATTCGTTGTATTAGGATGTGTCATATCTAATAATAAATTAATTTTTTATAGGATGGAGGGAGTAGGGCATAGCTACACGCCTAAGTAAAAATAGAATTATAATTACTCCCTTCTCTTCAAATTAGTTATAGTTCTAGATTTATCCTAAGTCAAATTATGATTATCTTTAAACAAAATATGAATTATATATTATAGAAGTATTTTTTCCTATAAATCCTACGAGCTAGTTAAGCTATATGAATTTATGAAAATTGATAATCAAAGATTACCTAAAACGATAACTAATTTGAAACGGAGGGAGTAACATGTATGATATACTAGTTTCTCTATTTTTTCTCCTCCTCTCTCTCTAAACTATGTAGTATATTTAGTGTACTTATCTTAGAGTACTATGTGTAGATCTAGCTATTGTATATTTTTCCTCTCTCTCTAAACTAGCTAGTACTCTATCCGTTTCTAAATATTTGATACCGTTAATTTTTTAGCACATGTTTGACCATTCGTGTTATTCGAAAACTTTTGTGAAATATCTAAAACTATATGTATACATATAAGTATATTTAACAATGAATCAAATGATAGGAAAAGAATTAATAATTACTTAAATTTTTTGAATAATACGAACGGTCAAAGAAATTTAAAAAAAGTCAATAGTGTCAAATATTTAGAAACGGATGGAGTATGTATTTAGTATATTTAGCTTGGGGGATGTGTAAATCTAGCTATTGTATGAAAACCAACAATTCTTTTACTTGGTCTCTTCTCCAAATATGCTTGCAGCCCTGGAATATGTGCATCGTTTAAATGCTATATACACACAACAAACTATATAAAAAGTATAGAAAATGAAAAAATTGGTGTAGCAACTGATGAGTACATGTCCACACGTATACGCGTACATGTACTTATTATTCTTCGCGGCCAAGCAACTGAGCTCACTTGAGTATACGTACACATGACGAAGCTCGCTAGAATTGTCTACATCTCAGTACGTAAAAGTCATGAAAAATATTTCTCGAATACGAGTCTAATGGATAAGCAACTCTCTTAATTCAATTGTCAATGAAAAGTTGCAAAGTTTAATCTTAAACCCCATCATTGGTGTGGTCGTTGTAGATTTGTAATCTTAAACCCGAAAGAAAGGTCTAAATTAATCATGATCTCCCATAAATATGCTTTGTTTGCGTTTTTAATTAGTGACACATGCTTTGTAGCTAATAAATAAACATAATGCGCGAGTTGAACCTAGCTTAGCTTACATCCACTTCAAGTTTTGAACCTAAAACGAGTTTTCACATTACGATTAATTGTTTTTTTAATGGCAGGCAACGATGTATCAACGAGATGTACATCTATCACAGATATATGTCTACGATGATTTTATTAAGTTTAAGATATGTCGGTTTAGTTTTCGGAAGATATTCATAAATTAGCGTTGGATGAGTGCGCTTATACAAGTACCGTGTTTCGAAGAAAAAGATGCGCTTAATCAGCGTCAGTTCTTGCCTCGGTGCAAAATGTAGGTAGCGGATAACCGTGGCCCATTTCTAAAGAAAAAAGAGAGAAAACTGTGGCCCAGGAACAGATTGTAAAGGAACTTAACAAGCCCAAACCGTTAGAGAAAACCCAATGGGCCGGATCAGATACCAATCAGGCCTCCACTAGATCACGGCCCATCAGTCCAGCCCAAATTTCCGGGCTTTATAAATTGGGATAAGTTCATTCTATGCCCCTCAATTTGTCACCCAGTCTGATTTTCATCCTTAGTCCGAAAAACCGGATGCAACGCATCCCTCAGCTTATAAAGCCATGCAAACAGTATTGACCCGGTTTTGGCCGACTTGATTAGGTCTTCGTCCCATGTGGCATTAACGTGGTGCTTACGTTGTTAGAGTGCGCAGCCCGACCCACCAACCGTGGGCCACCCAGGTCACATTGGGCCTGCTCCACCACAGGCCTAACCGGAGCCACAACTTTAGGTCCTGGGCCTACACAACCCAAAAGACTAGTCTGATGGGTGAGGACCACCCCCACCTTTTAAGTCGTGCTCCCCCATCACCAATTACCGATGTGGGACTAAACCCAACGTATGTGGCAATTCTATCCGGAAAAATAATAACCCGTGGGGCCCATATGTCAGTTACACACACAAAATAATAAAAAAAGGTGGGGCCCATTTAGCCCCACATGCCATCCCTCTTCTCTCTATCCTATCTCTCTCACTTGGGCAGAGCATGGTGGAGCGGGGCGGCCAAAGCACACGACGGGCAAGCCGGAGCGGCCGACTGGCGGAGCAAAGCGGCAGCACCCGGAGCAAGCCGGCATAGGCGAGGGTCAAGGCGGCGGAGGATGACGACAACAACGCAAGCGCCGCGGACGACGTTGACCCAGACAAAGTGGAGAATGTGACCCTATCGCCGTCACTGCCAACGTCAAGGGCGTGCCAGGTAAGGTCGTCGTCGCCACCTAGGGAGGAGTCCTTGGCCATGTGGTCCTCCTCGCCACACTTGTAGCACGCACAGCAGCCTCCTTGCCGTCGTACCTGCCTCCGCCTCCATAGCCGCAGTCACCCCAACCGTAGCTGTGGTCCCCGCCGTTGCTGGGACGGAATCCACCGATGACGTCGAACCACATCACCATCCCTTTCACCCCCTCCGACGCCATCTCACGCTCTCCACCTGTTGGCCATGGAGCGCGCGAGCTCAGTGGTGAAGATGAGCGTCGCGTGTGGGAGAGGAGCAGCGCGAGGCGTGGCCGCGGGAGAGAAATGAGAGGAGTGGCGCACGATGTAGCGGCGGAAGAGAGAGGAGCATGCGCGCGGCGGTGGCGGGGGAGAGAGCGTCGTGCGGCAGCAAGCGGGAGAGAGGAGAGGAGCGTGGGTGGCGCGGCGGCGGGGGAGAGAGCGCCGCGAGGGTTGCTAGCCTCCCCACTTCTCCCTCTCTGCCATCCGGTGGAGAGAAGGAGATAAGGTAGATGTGGGGTCCACTATTTTATTTTATTTTGTTTGACTGACATGTGGGTCCCCTATATTTTGTTTAACTTTTTAGTTTTTCAATTTTGCTTTTTTATTTTTTTCCCGGATCACATTGCCACGTAAGCGCCATGTCAATGCCACATGGGACGAAGACCAAGTCAAAAAGAGCCACGTAGGCGCCACTTCATCCAAAACCGGTGACAATACCTTCGAGAGATTTTGTTTGCACCGGTTTTGTAAGTTACAGGATGAGTTGTATCTGGTTTTTGGTTAAAGGATGAAAATTAGACTGGGCGACAACTTTAAGGGACCTACACTGAACTTATTCCTTTTTAATTTCACTAGCTGCTTAAATCAGGCCCAAAATCAACATATTAGTCATCAAATAAATCCACTCCACTAGAGTCAGGCTTTAATTGGAGTATTTCCCAAACAGGAGAAAAAAAAGGAAGTAGGAAAGGCAGATTAGGCCTTACTATTAGTTTCCAAGGTACGAAAATGACATTTTGCGATTTGCCAACATCAACAGATTCAACACTAGAAAGAAAATTTAAAAAGGTGATGCTGATTGGATCCCTGAAACTAAAGTTTCGTCCCTGACCATCACTACCCTGTCACAAGGTGATTAGTGACGACTCCCCAATTGTCTCAATCGATGCTTCTTCACTCTCCTTTTGCTTAGACCTTATCCCTGAGCTATCACACATTTTCACACACACAGACACCTACCTTGTCCAAAGACAAGAGTCGTCATCATCATCCACATCATAATCACTTTCTTAATCCTTCTCTGATGAGTCACCAATGATTTGCACAGTAGCTGTAGTGCTGTTTGGTGACGATTAATACCTCCTCCATACTAAAGGAATTCGTTTAGAACAATATTTAAGTTAAACCTTGGAAATATAAATCATGAATAACTCTTAAGTTGTTGAGTTTGAAAATGTAAAAATTATATGTATAGATTTGTCTTGAAAAATACTTTTATAAAAGTATACATATATCACTTTTGAATAAATATTTTTATAGAAATAAGAAAATCAAAGTTGTGTTTTGGAGACCGTGTCGCTGTCCTAAATGACTTTCTTTATGAGTATGGAGGGAGTAAATATATACAGGTGCTTAATTAATTTCATGTATTTATTTTCTTAATCTTTTTTCCTGTGAAGTCGCCATCAGATGGTCCATTACGGTAACCGTGTGTATATATGGGTATAATTGCATCAAAAGAGTCATGTCATGCTTTGAGCGAGCTTGATGTGAATGTGATGTGTTGCTGTACATTTGTGCCATTAATTAATAAATTAAAGCCAGTCCAATAATCTGGTCAAGAGTGTAATAAACTATTGGATTAGTACTAATTGCTGTTCTCCGATGCAATAAACAACACTAATTACTTGCCCGGAATCCGATATGCACAGTTTCATATCACTCCCCAGTAGTACCAGGTCGGTGCCGACTTTGCCATCCTGCAAATTGTATCAGTATTTTATCATTAAAATTTAGCACTACTAATTTGTTAGTAGTATATGCTTTTCTGCATATTAATAATTGTTCAGTTGCCACAGAAAAAGAACATTTTCTGAGGCAGAAAATGCACTATTTCAGAATTGAATCATGCTTAGAAGGAACATGCCATGGTCTGTCTGCTGTGCTAGCAGCTGTACTTTTTGCCTCTTCATCTGCTTCATTCCATAGCACATAGGCCAAATTTTCACAACTCATGTGATCTGTCCACCACAAGGTTAGGTCTCCCTAATCATTAACCAAAGTGTGACATAAATTATTAAAGAAGGCAGTTCATAATCAAAGTGATTTGTGAGCAAATGTAGTGCCAGGATCATGGGATCCTGACAAACACAGTTTTTTTTTTCATCAGTCTATAACGGTGTCATTATTTTTTTGTGTGTCAATCAAGCAAAAACCTTTTCTCTGAACAGTAAAGTATGCAGCAAGTCGTCAACGGAGTATAGTACTAGTAGTAGTGACAGTAGTACTACCTGAAAGCTCATGCTTAAGTTGCCAGGGAAGAATAGTAAACAGCAATCTCCCCATGTGATGATCCTTCTACAACAAAAAAAATTCTTTTTTTCTGCATGATGCTATGATGATCTTTGAAAAGATTGTAGTAGTGTCATGCACTACACAGAGATTACATTCCAAATTGAGGGGGTGTTTGGGAGAGAGGGGCTCAAAACCATAAGTCCCCTCAAATCTTTTCAAAGATTATGGTTTTGAGAGAGGGGCTAAAGAGACTTATGATTTTGAGAGAGGGGGCTAAAGTTTCGCCCCTCCCTCCCAAACACCCCCTCACATAAAAAGAGCTGATTTTTTTTCACCTTTCAAGCAACAAAATCTCTCACGCATAAAGTAGTTTACCTTTAGCTACATCACTGTGTTGATACTGGTACCTTTTATGATCTAGGAGTAAGTAATATAATGATATAGGCTTTGACTGTTCGACCTACGGTTGATAAGCCGTAGAAAATGAAAAAAACAATAAAAAATAATTTATAAATAAAATTTTTAAATTTGTGTCACTAGCAGTTTAAAATATAATGTTACAAAATATTAAATTTTTTTAAAATTTAAACTCTTGTGTATGATATGTTAATAAACAGACTTTTTAAAGCCTAGGCTTAAGTGATGTTCAATCCAGGTAAACAGAAGGGTTATAAAATTGGTTATTTTTGTAAAAATGCTTTGACAGTTGACACCACTAATCCATTCCAAATGTCCAATACAATGAACACTGATGACTGAGGAGGAACCAGCCAGGAAAGGAGATGGTGCAGAAGAACCCACACCACCATGCTCACAGATGCACAGACACAGGGCTCCTCCCCAGTTTTAATGCTAGGACACTCTCCCCATCCTTGGAATCTGTTGCATTCAATACAGCTCTCAAAAAACTAAAAGAAAAAAGAAAACAAGATTTAATGTTGTCCTAGCTAGATCCATCCAAGGCTCCAAAAACACTGTTTGGCTCCTCCCAGTAGCTGAAGTGAACTGAACTCCTCTCATTTTCAAGAGTGCATTAGTACTCACTCCCCCCCCTCACATGTGTTGTGTTTTGCTTGCTTGTGTGATTAGTGGAGTAATCAAGAAGAAATAGTGGGGAAAGATAAGTGTGTGTGGGTGTGGCAATAAAGGTGAAGTCTTCAAGTTTGCAATCTTCTCCCTTTGCTCCCCACAAGATTACAAATCTTGTGTTTGTCTTGTTGCCACTGCCGCTGGTGATAGACTCTACCATACTAGAGAAAGCCATAGAAAGGAGATAAGAAGAAACCAAGAAAAGGGAGAAACAAAAGTTGAAGAAGACTTTCTGCTGATATTTTTGCACATATATATAATTTTTTCTCCTCCATCTGCACTCTCTGGAAAGAAGAAGAAGAAGAAGCAGAAGAAGCTTGGAGCTTGAGCTTTCTGAATTTGTAAGTTTATTTTGCTCTAATTTTGGGCTACCAATTGGGTTTATATTTCTCTAGTGGTGGTGACTGGTGAGTAATTTTCCCCTTATTTTATTGTGTTGATGTGAGGCCTTGGGGTTTTCTATCTCTTTGCATCGTTTTCGCTTTCATTTGTTTAGAGATTTGTTCTTTGAACAAAGCATGCAGAAATCTCTGAGGACTAAAGTGTTTCTCTCTGCTTGTCACTTTCTCCCCAATTGTGGAATAACTAAGAGGAATCGACATGGGGTCTAGTCTTCCATTCCACAAGATTTGCATCTTCCCCATGAATCTTCCAAGAAAATCTGTATCTCTTACTTCCTTTCTTTTTCTCTAGGTCTTGTCTTGCAAACTAGGATAAAGATACAAGTTAGTAGTACAAGAAACAGTAAAGGTGAAAGTCTTGTGTTCTTTTCCCTGCGATTTCTTCTGAAAAAGGTCGCCATTAAGAAAAAGCTTTGCAATCTTTGGAGTGTTCTTCTCACCCAGTGGTTTCTCTGCTTGTTCTCTTCTGATTAATAACAGTAGTAGCTGCTCATTAAATTGCATCTTTTTTTAATTTATTTAATTTCTGTTGATGTGAAACGCATCCAATCTCTTGCAATCAATGTGAGGCTTTCACTGGCGTATGAGCATAAAAAGGGGGGAAAGAAAGGTGGGAGTCTTTAGGTTTCTACTCCTAAAAATTGTTTCTTTCTTATGTGCAGCAGTCGGTGTAACTAATGGGGGAGATGAACCAGCCGCCGCCGCCGCCGGTGGCCGTGCCGCCGCCGATGGTGATGCAGCCAATCATGCATCCGCCCGTCGGCACCGGCGCCGTCTTCCCGCCGCACGAGCAGTTCCACCATCTCGCCTACTGCGTCCACTCCAACCCTTCCTGGGGTAAGGAAACCCCAACCCCTTCATTCCTCCTCTTTTTTTTCTTTCCTTGTGTGTTTTTGTGTTGGTTGGTGAATGGATTGGATATGATGAATATTCCCTTTCATCCCTAAAAATTTGGGAGATTTGATTTTTAGGAGTATCTGCTGGTTGGGGTTTTTTTGACTCAAGATATTTTTTGCCTTTGGAGTGGGGGAGCTTCTGTGTTGTGTTGTTTTTGTATGATTCTTGAATTGGGGGGTGTCCAGAGATATTTGATGTGTGTTTTGATTTGAAGATTTTTTTTTTAGCATAACTCCTGTTTCACTCCCCTGCTAATATTTGAAGAGATTATGGTGTCTACTGGTGCACACTATTGATGTTTTCCAGAGAGTTGTAGCTACTATTATTTTTTATAGACTAGTAAAAGGAATTGGTGGTGGTGATGATTTGCTTTACACCCCACTACTTCATCAGATCTTTAGTGAATGGATCTATGTAGACATAGCTATTGTTTGTACTACTACATGCTTATGTATGTAGATGTTGAATTCTTTGTAGTACATACGTATATGCAGTTGCTGGTTGACCTAGTGTGAATATTTTAATTGTGAAGGTAAGTATAACTGTATTTGTGTAACCATGGAACTTTTGACATGTTCATTTGAGATCCCCTGCAATATAGAGGCAAACACACTAGTTCTGTCAAAAGAATCTTAGAAGAGTAGTAGGATGTTCAGGCAAAAACGCTATGAAGTGCTATCTTGATTTTTTTAAATTATCAAATGTACTTCTGGAAATTAAATTACTCATGTCGATTGCAGAAATGATTAAGACATATAAAGCTTGTGCTCACTAAATTACTATTGTTGATATTACCTTCAGTTCAGGTGGCCGCACTTGCATTCCTCCACTATCTTGTGATGCTGGGTTCTACTGTCATGCTTGCATCAACTATTGTTCCTGCAATGGGTGGTACCCCGGTAAGTACATTGTTTATTTTGTTATAAAGAGTTTATTACGTACCATTATAGTTCTCTTCTAAAGAATTGGTACTGACCTTTTCCCGCTTGTTGCTAATAGGGGGATAAGGCTCGTGTTATTCAATCCTTCCTATTTATGAGTGGCATCAATACTCTCCTCCAAACACTTGTTGGAACGCGGCTCCCTACAGTTATGAATGCTTCCTTTGCATTTGTCGTCCCAGTACTGTCAATAGCCAAAGACTTTGAACAAAATAACTATGCGAGCAGTCACCAGGTAGAGTACCGTTCATATTTGTTCAATCATAGAAAATTGTCTGGATCATGATCAATTTATTTGCATTGATTGATCAAATTATTATTGATTACTTATAACCTATTAGGGATTTTGCAGAGATTTACTCACACAATGAGAGCAACTCAAGGGGCTCTGATTGTTGCTTCTATCCTCAACATGATTCTTGGGTTCAGCACAATTTGGGGGGCATTCGCCAGGTACATATCTTATAATATTTGTTCTTAGACTACAATAGTCATTTTGTGCTAGATTTTTTCAAGGTATTGACATTTGAATTGATTTCTTTCCAGGAAATTTAGTCCTGTAATAATGACCCCTGTTGTTTGCGTTGTTGGTCTTGGGCTATTTGCACTTGGCTTTCCCCAGGTACGATCTCTATATTATTTTTACAGGAAAATCTAGCAGTTCGCAAATAAAGGAAGCATGTTCTCTTTGGTTTCCCATGGTAGGTTGGAAAGTGTGTGGAGATCGGGCTACCAATGCTAATCCTTGCAGTTGTTGTGCAACAGGTAATGAATTAATCTCCTTATAGGGCGGTTTCTTTTAATAACACTCTAACCGGTGATATACTACGAAACTTACTATTTACTATGCTGTGTATGCAGTATGTGCCATATTACTTCCATCATTACCATGAGCGAATCACCTTCTTGTTTGAGAGGTATTCGTTGCTTCTTTGTATTGGGATTGTGTGGGCCTTTGCAGCTATCCTTACTGCTGCTGGTGCATACAACCATGTTTCACTCAAGACCCAGCAGCACTGCCGCACTGACAAGTCCTATCTCATATCATCGGCACCATGGTATTGTTCTCAAGTATATTGATTATGAACTGATTTTAAAAGGCTGTAGGTTCTTCAGATAGCCAATTCTAATCGACCCTTTACATACATGCTCTACTAGGATCAAAATCCCATACCCCTTCCAATGGGGTACACCAATCTTCACTGCAGGTCATTCATTTGGAATGATGGGTGCTGTACTTGTTTCTGCTTTTGAGGTAAGACCAAGGCCCAAAAATGTAATCAGATGTCTTTTGTTATGTTTTATCTTTTGTTGTTTCTAATGTGTGTTATCTCATGTAGTCCACTGGTGCACACTTTGCAACTGCACGTCTAGCTGGTGCGACACCACCTCCAGCTAGTGTCCTTAGTAGGAGTGTTGGTTTGCAGGTGAGTTTTGTTCAATATAAGATTTTATATTCTTACACCACATCTCAGTCTACATTACCGACACCAATAAAATGTCTTGTCTGTATCTAACTTGCATTTGAAAACAACTCCCCAGCTCATTAATCTCTAACAAGTAATAGCGAGACATCAAATATGGTTGTTTGTACATACTATGCATGACTTTCCTTTGATACTAAAAATATTGATTTAATCGGATGGATCTGTGGGAGAGCTGTTAGTTCAAGTCCTTGATTTACTAATGCTATTACCTATTATTTATTTTGCCATCCTTGCTTTTACTTGTGAAATTTTCTTGTGCCATCCTTGACGACTTTACAATTTTACTCGTGTGAAATGCAGGGCATTGGAATGTTCCTAGAAGGTATCTTTGGCGCTCCAGCTGGTTCATCTGTATCAGTGTAAGGGGATCTCAACTTTTATGCCCTTTCTATGAGTTTGTTATTCGAGAAGACTAGAACAGTTCCATGCAAATAGATGTTAAATATATATGCTTCAAACAATAAATGCTCAAAATAAGATGTAGTGTTGGTGTTAACAGAGTATCTAGTCCTACATTCTAGCTATAGTTGTACATCGTTCTGGTTAGGTAAAGCTTTTTGTGGTACTCAGTTTATTACTCTGGGGTAGGAGCTGATTAGGAACCATAGTACACATGATGAAATGTAAAGTTCACATATTTTTATGGGTAGGCCATGGTATGAAATTATTCTGTTATTATGTACAGAACATGTAATTATTCTGTACAACTAACCATAGCCAACTTGACGGTCCCTGCTTACACACTTAAAAATGATACGGAGTACTTGCTTTGCAAACCCTTTTGTGGTTAGGAATAGTGGAATACTATACTGGTGGGCTTTGATCACATTGCATGAGAGTAAGATTTAGTTTCTTTATATTTGTGTTCATTTGTGAACTGAAAGGACCCCTTGCCTTTAATATAATGCAGTGAAAACATTGGGCTTCTTGGACTAACAAAAGTTGGAAGCAGGAGAGTGATCCAGATATCAACTGGATTTATGATTTTCTTCTCCATATTTGGTAATCTTTTGGTCTCATCTTCAGTTGCCAAAGGGGAAAGATAGTTTTGTCTGAAATTTGTATACTTCTATTCATGCAGGGAAGTTTGGTGCTTTCTTTGCATCTATTCCATTGCCAATCTTCGCAGCAATTTTCTGTATCTTATTTGGTATTGTTGGTGAGTCCGAATTTTCTTTCTTAAGAGTCCTTGCATCGATGAATATATATGGCCGCAACATGATTGTGTTCATTTTATGTTCTAATCTGTTTTTTTTGGCATATCAGCTGCGGTGGGAGTCTCGTACATGCAATTTGCAAACAAAAATTCGATGAGGAACATATACATCATTGGACTTTCGCTGTTCCTAGGCATCTCGGTTCCTCAATACTTCCATGAGTATACTGCTTCTGCTAGCACTGGACCTGCCCGAACGAATGCTGGATGGGTATATTCCTTGCCCCCCTCGCATGCTATTTACACAGCATTATGTTCTGACCATCTGTGATCTGACTGTGGTGATACATTCTGGAATTATATTTTTGGTCTTTGCTCCTGCACTCTTTAAAAAAGTTTATACCTCGGTGTATATTATTTTAATTAGACACCTTTGGGCTTTAATTGTCTTAGGTCTGTGTCTTGAACTCTTGGTACATGAGTTCTGGTTTCTAAACAAATCTTTTTTGTTTCGTATTGCAGTTCAATGACATC
Organism: Oryza meridionalis; assembly: GCA_000338895.3. Lineage (NCBI taxonomy): Eukaryota > Viridiplantae > Streptophyta > Magnoliopsida > Poales > Poaceae > Oryza > Oryza meridionalis. The sequence goes on from CM002535.2 coordinate 22,332,491, forward strand.
ATAAACACAGTCTTCGCCTCTGGCCCGACAGTGTCACTGATTGTCGCATCGATCCTGGACAACACACTGGAGTTTAGAGGCTACGAAAACGACCGGGGGCTTCCATGGTTCATGCCGTTCCTGCACCGTCGGAAAGGTTACTCGGATCCTAGAAACGACGAGTTCTACAGCTTCCCGATCAGGGTGCATGACGTCATCCCAAGTCGATTCCTCTGACGGGCGAGGGTAGCGCCCGTTACCTGCGCTTCCGCGCATGTAAATCTCTTTGTTCTTGTTAGCCCTCCTTACTCCTGTGACATGTAGCAATTGGCACCGCCAAGATTAAAAAGTCTCAACTTAGTGGGGATATGGTACAAATGGTTAGGACTTTTGGTTTTCTTTTCTTTTTCCTCCCCTTTGGGCCAACCATTTGGTTAATTACATGATGGTGTAGAGTTGGTTAAATGATTTTGGGATGGATCTTTAAAGAATATCAGCCACCTCAATTTGTTGATTGCTCAGCCAGTGATGTAGATGTGCTTCCAGGACATGCATTGATTTCATCATAACTCTGTAATCACACCATCTTTTCACTGCATTTGATTGAGAAAACTTCAGAATCAGACCTGATGCACATTGAACTCAAAGAGTCTGGTCTTTGGATGACCGCATATAATCAATCAGGCAGTAAATTCCAGCATGATGCCACTGCCATCTCCTTCACCCTATAAAAAGAGCAGGTGAAGTATCAGCAGCTTGTTTTTGTTTTCCTTGCCTGAAGTTCAGAGAGATGATCAATAAGAGTTCATTCAGCTCAGTTGTAGCCTTGTAGGCCTTGGAGGCGTCAGGAACTGAGAGATAACTCGGAGTTAAGCTGTTGCCTGATGACGCTTCTTATTACGTGCTGATATGATGCTAGAAACCAGTTTCTAATCTGTAATCTCTGATGACACTGTCGCACATTGGCCTGAATCCTGATCGATACCTTGTATCTGCTAAACTGGAGTTGAATGCGATAAATTGGTGCCTAATCTCTAATCAGTTTTCTGTTTGCTTCGTACGGCCCATCTAATAGTGTACTAAATCAGCTGTACTGAAACTCTGAAAGCAAACACTCAATTTTCAGATATGATAATGTCCTTGAGGAAAGTAGAAAGACACTCAATTTTTCAATTTATAGTATTAGATCAAATTAGAGTGAACAAAATGAACACAAAAATAAAATATTTAGAGCAGAGTTAAACTACTGTACTTATAAGTACAAATTTCTAATGGATTGCCTCATTGTAACAGATTTTCTTTCCTCTGCTCCTGCTTTGCTCCAATCTTGCATTTCGTTTATAGAACTTATTTATTACCTGCTCACCCCGTAGCTTCTACTCTAAAAGATTCGATTGGTTCGTCACAACGATGTGGTGGTGTAGACTGTAGAGTTGGTGAATTAGGCTCTGTTTGTTGCTGCCTGTTTGCAACTCTCCCATCTCGATTTCCGTGCGCACGCTTTTCAAACTGCTATTTTGGTACGTTTTTTTTCAAAAAAGTTTCCATTTTGAAAAAAAAATTAGCTAATACTTAATTAATCACGCGCTAATAGATCGCTTCGTTTTCCGTGCTGGAGGCCACAGTTCCGAACATGCAGTCTCGAACACAGCCTTGTTATTATTTGGATAATTTCTCTATTAATGATATGGATTTTTTATAATAAAAATGATTTAAATCTCCAGCTTCTACTTCAACAAATAAAAAAGAAACTTCGGGTGATGGGACAAACCTCTAACTCTCTCTTATTATTAACTAGCATTAAATCACATAGATTAATGTATCAATTCTAATGGACCACGCAACCCATAATGAAATAAGAAACCATTTGCTATCGATTCGAAGGGTACAATACTATTGTGCATAGTATTCTGCTTCTTCTGTGGTAGCATCACAGATTAAAAATGGAGCCAATATAAAGACATGAAAATAAATTGCAGCATGTTAGACAATTGTTTACCATTAAAATCTGTCATTGCGGTAATAGGTCTGTTCGGTTCAGCTGGACTGTGGCTGTACAGCCACAGCGCTGCAAGCCTCCCGGCATAAATTGTTTGCTGAGTCATGTAGATACAGCGGTGCTGCTATCACAACCAGCTATTCCGAATGCACCCAATGCTAAATTAACCAACATAAAGAACAAGCTTCAATTACTATGTTCTTTTTCATGGACCTAAGTACTTCTCTAAGCCAATTATCAAAAATATTTTTGGTATAGGTGGAGGGATATTAAAAGAAAAAACACATATATCCAAACAACTCGAGTAATATGACTCTAAAAGAAAAGACGCTAGATTGTCTCTTTTGCATAATAGAAATTAACAACAATATTTATCTCCCCTAAAGCTAGGTTATCCTTTGTTAGGACTACTTTGTTATGAAGAAACGAAGTTTCTAATAGAACCTTTAAATCCCATAGTATCCTCTCGCAGATTCCAATATTGGAGTTCATATAGTCTCAATATATATAGATCTAACCGAAAATTAGCCATTCCAGTACATCCATTGATCCATCGTAACTCTATGACTGCAGTACTGCACCCTTCTTTTACCCTTCATTTGATGAGAAATCATCAGATCAAAGCAATTGCACATTGAAGCAAGCTGCAAGTGAAATGAAGTAGCAGCAACTTGTTTTTGTAGCTTGATATTTTGAGAGATGAACAAGAGGATAAGCTCATGGAGTTGGTAGGCCTGAGAGGCGTCAGGAACTCTCATATTAGCTGATAGGAATCAAGTTGTTCCCCGTCCACTGTGCTTCAGACTCTCTGGCTTCTCCACACATGTTTGGCATACATATTGCAACTCTTGGTTTGGTGCTAGCAACCTGTTTCCTTTTTGAGGGAAAGCTAGCCAACCAGTTTCTGCATCTTGCAGGCTCAGGGTTTCAGAGTTCAGACCAGCGAAATGGCGAGTGGATATGAATATGATCCCTCAATGTCGAGAATGCGAAATGCAGCTTCTTTCTTCACAGTTGTCGACTCATGAAGCTCGCAAAATCATGGTGAACTCCCCAAAGATCAGTTCGTAATGGCTTTGTGTTATCATCTTGTACAATCTTTGTCTGGATCAGTATGGTTCTGAATCAAGACAGGAAACACAAGTAGCCCTCCAGTCCCTTCTCCGATCTTGTCTACTATTTGTTAAATGATGTGAGAAAGCTATATATCATGTTAATTGTTAGTTTGACGTCATCTTCCCAACCGTCTCCGGCGAGTTTCATGAATGTGTTGTGATCACTCATCATGCATGAGTTCGGTCTCAATCTTCAGTCACCCAAAACACAATACTGAAATACGTACAAGATAATCAAGATCGAGTAATTTGGTCTCGGTCAAGACCGAAATACAATAATTTTAGAGTTGGAAAGAAATCACATAAATTATTAAAAAAATTATAATAAAAAAATCCACAATAATAATAAATAAAATCATGTGTCACTGGTAGTGGGTGCCCTCCAGTCGACCTCCTCCGCCTGTCGCCGCGCCCTCCTTTAGGACACCACCACCACTAGATCTTCTGAGGAGGACGGGTTGCTGACCCCTAGGCACCAGTGATTCAGAGTGGCGGGACAATGACATGGCGGAATGGTGTGATGACCAAAATGACTGAATAAAATTCGGTTAGTTGAACCCTAAGACCGAAGTGATCTGATGATCGAATTTGTCGGTCTTCATTTTCCGATCTCAGTCACGGTCTTTTCGATTCAGTCTATTTTTGCTATCCCTAGCTGTACTGAACAAAACACTCGATTCTCATATATATATGATCATGTCCTGTTTGCTCTACATTTATAAAAGATAAGACCAATGAGCACAGGTTGAGAAGATGAAGAAGACTCGATGGATGATCGACCTCTTGTTCTTGCCATGATAGCTAGGCTTGGGAGGAACCGGGAGCTGTCTTTTTACACATAACCATCTTCCTACCATATTCTCCGCGGTTCATTTGTCAAGTTAGTAGATCTCATTAACCACATCTACTCTTATTCTCAACGGATCATATTACATTTTATATGTAACTGGTCACCATGCATCTACTTTCCTTGGTAAGGCTATAGATTAGATCAAAGCAAAAAAAGAACAAATAAACAAAAAACGCTTCGAGCAAATTCAAAGTGCTCTATTGCTTACCAACTGGTTTAGTCTATGTCACTTTAAATGATCTCCCATAAATTCTTCTTGCTCCGGGTTCGGTCTAAAGATTCGATTGCTTTTTTACACGATGTTCTAGAGTTGTATGATTGGGTGAAATGATTTTGGGATGGACGTTAAAGAATATCAGCTACTATATTTCTAATTACTCTGTCAGTAATGTGTGAATTTACTTCCAGTTCCAGCACAAGCATTCATTCATCCCATCAAACATCATAATCAAACCCAGCTGCACGTTGAACTCGGATACAGGTCCTGAATGACTGAATTTTTATTTAGACAGTAAATTAAATTCCTGTGTAAAATACCATATGATCTCCTATGCTCCATAAAAGAGCAGACGAAATGAAGAAGCATCAACTTGTTTTTCTTTCCTGACATTCATAGAGATGAAGAAGAGGAGCTCATGTAGTTAGGCCTGGGAGGCGTCAGGATATATCAGATAAGCCAATTGTAAGATGCTGAAACCATTCTTCCTCTCAAGCATCAAACAAGTTTCAGACTCCAATGGACTTGTTTGGCATGCAACCCCTTGATCATTTGATGCTAGCTAGCAGCCAGTTTTCGCATCTTGCAGAGTTCTTCAGTGTTGCAGGAGATGATTTCTCAGTCCGGATTATCTCAGTGTTGAGGGTTTGTGATAACAAAGAAACAATTCAGCATTTGTTCTTCGAGTGCCCCATGACAAGATTCACTTGGAATGTGATGGCTTGTGTCTTTAACATAAAACCTGTCAATGACTTACATTTCACTTTAGGATCCTGGATTAATTCAAGCATGTGACAAAACAACAAAACAGCTGCTGCTAGTTGGAATAGCTGCAGTGATTTGGGCTGTGTGGAAAGTTAGGAATAAATCCTGTTTTGATCAAATTCTCCCACATGATCCTACTGATATTTTATATTATGCTGCTTGTTCCCTAATGACTGATTGGGCCCTTTTTGCAGAGTTCGGAGGAAAAGCAAACAAGATTGATGTGGGGGGTGCAATTGCTAATAATAAGGCAAATAACAAATGAAGTGTTCAAGTCGCAATATGGATGGAGGACAAATTAGAGAAGACTACGAAACGATAAAAAGTTGGAAGAACTGAGGAAGAATGAAGATGTGAATGGAATGTTATGCAGACACATGTGAATGGCATCTTAAAAGCTGCTGCTGAGTTTTTAGCACTAAGTTGTATGGTCGAAGACCTTAGACTGTTGGGCTGTTGTCGGTCGGCAAACAGTTGTTTTCTGTTTTCTTTTCTCCTCTGTTGGTTGTGAGCACCTGGGGGAGTTCTCCTCCCTGCAGGTAGTAAGACTTTTTTTTTTTTTTTGTAGTAGTAGTGCCACATTTCTTTAATAGAAATGGAGGGTAGATGCAACTCTTGATTTGATGCTATAGCAACCAGTTTCTGCATTTTGCATGGCTTCTTCAGGGTAGCCACTAGCCAGAGATTGCAGTTGTGAGTAGATATGATGATCCGCTGGACGCGGGATGGCGGTGATCGAACTTCAAGTGCCAATTCCATTGACGTGAAAATGTGATGCAATAGCTTTCATCATATTTGATAAACTTGTTCAGACCCCCAAGGTCCTAATAAATAACAAAATTAACGAAGTTAAGCTACATTTGAGATTAATTACATCTAGATCATCTTCTCGTTATAGGCTTACAGCATACAAAGAGATGAGATAGTGCATGTGCATAAACAGCACAAACATATGCTGCTGAGAAAAAGAGGATAATCTAATATTAACCATATGGTAGTTAGGCATGGGAGGCATCGGGAGATCTCTCCTGTCAATGGGTCACTTGCTGCTGTGTTTCTTTTGCAGAGCGTATTCAGAATTTTCACCCCATACAATGAACCAAATGTTTCAGATGCACAAGGGAGTACTCAGATTACATTCTGCATGTAACTAGTCTCAATGTATGTGATCTATCTTTCTCTCATTGTCACCTCGTGCAAGTTCTTAACCTAACCATTTTGTACTTCTGGATTTTCATTTAGTTTTCTCCTAGAAACATTGATACAAATTTGTTGATGCATCAGTCTGGCCTGCTATGTCCATCGACTAGAAGCCCATCGAGGAACAAAACACACGAATGTCTAAACATCATGAATATTGGACTGTAGTTGGAATATGCACTTAGCTGAACTTCTGAAAAGACATAATTATTCAATCCATCTGTTCGTTTATTTTTTCGAAATGTCCTTACAAGTTCAGAGTAGACTGTAGGAGCATGCTTCTGTTCATCCAAATAATTATCAATTTCACGTAAAAAGAAAATTACTAATTTCATGCATTGTTTGCCTTTCTCCATGACAGCCAAACCAAACATCTTTAATTTTTTTTGAGAAGATCCAAATGTCTTGGTTTAGAGCTTTTATTTCTTAATTGAGAAACTTTATAGTCTTTAAGAGTTACCGAGAGGGAAAGATTTTTGGTGCAAAAATTTTGTACTCATAAATCCTAGTACGTGAGATACAAAAAGGTATTAAATTTTAAAGTAAAAAGTGTGGTACCTCCCGGTAGCCTTCTTAAGAACCATAAAATTAATTTTCTTAGTTTGGTGAAGTGGCATTGGTGAACATTCATTATACTATTGAAAGCAGGAGATGAAGGAGAACAATTCAATGATTCATTGGTCTGTCATAATCTCATCGATCACTACCACTTTATATATATGGAGATATTGATCTATCACAATGTTAGATAGTCCACTCTCAAGAAAGAATTAGCATTAATTACACGTCTCTAGTTTTTCCAGAGCTAAGTTCTGCATTTAAATGATGGCATTAGATCATATGATATATAGATCAATGGACACAAATGCTAGAGAGAGAGAGAGAGAGAGAGAGAGAGAGAGAGAGAGAGAGAGAGAGAGGAACATTGTTCATGGAACTAGAAACTAAATTTTCATGTTCGTTGGCCTAGGAGGTATCAGGAGTTCACATGTCACCTTGATACACTGCCGAACAACTGAATGTAGCAAACCCATATAGGTGGTGGCTGAGATTTTTACTCCTCTTCTGAATCCTTGCCCTACTATTTTCTCCATCTCATTTAAAAATAGTACAAGGAAGGGAATAATTATCCAAAGAATCAAGGATATGAGAGGGTAAAGTTGCAAATTACACTATTTGAAGGTGGCTTGCTGGTGGTGAGGATGGGCAGCTTGGGGCGGCAGCTGGCCGGCTACGTTAGTCATTGGGGGTAATGTCGTCGCTGGCAATGTGTGGTGCACATCTCTCTTTGTTGTTTGCTAATCCACTACACGGTAAATATTGTACAGCCAGACAGAATTCGACTATCTCTAGATGAGAAATATGTTGTAAATATACTTTATAAAATACTTAGTCACACCCAAGAAGAATTTCCTGGAGATGCCACTGATTTAATTCGGTGGTGTACATGTGATACAGTTCTTTTGGATGCAGGTCGTCTGCAGTACTGCACTGCAGGGGATCTCAGTTGAGTTCTTTTTGCTCGTGGTTTGTTCGAAATTCAGCTGATAATCGTGCTTATCTGTATGGATCGGCGTGCCATCTTACACAATCTTGTCCATATTAGAGAAAAAAAACAGACACAGAGACTTCCCATCAATCCATCATCCTTTGATCTCTTGTTAAATGCAGAGGGCAAACATTGTTATAATCTGATCTCGTCTTCTGAAATTTCGGACCCCCCTTCACTAATCGATTTCGCCCGAAAACTTCAGTTTTTTTTTAACTTTTTTAGATTTGGTTGGCGACGATTTGAATCACCAGGGAGCAATAGTGAAAATTTGAATTTAGAACTTTTTAAAGTTGATTTTGCCCTTTTTTTTCAGCTTGGGTTTTGAACTGCTAAGAATAGTCTTAGCAGTATAAAAGTCTTACTAGAAAATTATTTATTTTCATTTTTTGGCTTTATTTTTCTTGGTTTATAAGCCAGTAGCTCAAATGCTCAATCAATGAGACAGCTTGGATCGATGATAGCGTTCCAATTCTCAGGTGAGTTAAAGGATATTTCGACTTTTTTAAAAGACATATTTCGACTTCAAAGAGGGGTTTCCTACGCAAAACACCACTTCCTGACATTATTGGTGTTTATCTGATAAATTAGTAGCCACAAAATAAATTTGGCACCAATTAGAACTGTCACCTCGTTAATTTGGTCTCAGTTTTTTTTCTGTTTGCATCAGTACTGCCTAGCTAATACAGAGTAATAATACTAGTGGTTTATTATGCATTGAGCTCAGCTGTACTGAACAAAACAATCAATTTTCAGATACGGCCATGTCCTGACTCCTGTTTGCTCTACATACAAAGGAGTACATGTAGATGGAGATTGTTCATTCCAATGGCTAGTTGGTTATCGATATGGGAGCTAGCTAGTAGGCTTGGGAGACACCAGGAGCTGCTCTATTACAGCGAATTTGCTGAATTCTGCATTTGATGGTAGGAGCTCTTGATCATTTGATGCTAGCAAACCTGCTGCTGCATCTTGCTGGCTTCTTCAGGCCGCACAGCTGGAAGAAGACGACGTCAACTGGACAGATGAATCCGGTGCACTGATACCATGTTAACTCTAGTGAATAATAGAAATAGGGAATAGATTTGTTGTGTATATATTGAGTTAGCGCCAATGACATATATTGAGTACAATAGAGATGAGAAATACCTCTAATACCCCCGACACATCTCTACTCCCTCCATCCTATATTGATCATCTCGTAAGATTTTTGAGGTCTTCCCAAATTGATGATCATCTAACTGTGCCTATTCGTTTATTTGTGCAAAATTAAATAGCATCGTAGCATGTCTGGTTGTTTATATGAGCAGGAGTCAATGTCATCGCTGCATGTCAATTCATTTATCTGTACAGGAGTAAATAGCATCGTTACATGCTCACCTTAATCGATAAGATTTAATTTAAGGAAGGATGTTTTCTTGCCTTGGTCTTGATGCCCATTTATAAATGAGATTTGCTCCAGTCCAGCAAAAAGTACCTCGAGATACCGGTATCTTACGGTATCAAATCGTTTCCGATCGTTGGATCAAGCTGGACATTGTTAGATCTAACGATCGAAAATGATTTGGTACCGTGAGGTATTGATACCTTGAGATACTTTTTGTTAGACCGGAGTAAATCTCTTTATAAAGACGATGATCAAATTGGGATGGTGGGAATATTTTTTTAACTGGCAGTATGACGTTGTTAATCTTGATATCATCTTCTCGTCGCCCTCCAGCGAGTTACATCGGTGCTTTGTGATCAGTAGCACGAGTGCTGTTGAAGCTTGCAGCTTGGCTGCTCTGCTCTTGCAGCCTTCGATCGATCAAACCAGTGCTATGTATAGATGTGATGTGTGGTAATGAGATTATCTGATAAATTGATGCCAAATTTCTTGGCAGAAAATAAACCTTGGATTTAACCATGGTAATTCGGCATGGGAGGCACCGGGAGATGTCCTGTGAATAGGTCGCTTACCTGCAGTGCTTTTTGGCTGAGCCTTTTCAGTATACCCAATGAACCAAATGAGAGAGATGCCCCAGGAATCATTTTATATCTTTCTCTCGCTGCATTTTACATCCAGATTTTCTTTCATTGTCCCTGTAAAATTTGATACAATTATTAGGTTGATGCATCATTCAGGCCTGCTAGGTCCATCATTAACTGGAAGCTCATCTGAGGAACAACACGCGCACGAATGTCTAAATGTCATGAATTGGACTGTAGTTGGAATATGCACTTAGCTGAACTTCTGAAAATACATAATTCAATCGCTCTGTTCGTTTATATTTTTCCAAAATGTCCTTACAAGTTCAGAGTAAATTTTAGGAGCATATGCTTCTGTTCATCCAAATAATTATCAATTTCATGTAAGAAAAACAATTACCAATTTCATGCATTGTCCACCTTTCTCCATGACAGGGAAACCAAACAACTTTAATTTTTTTTTGAGAACATCCAAACGTCTTTATTCAGTGCTTCATTTCTTAATTGAGAAATTTTATAGTCCTTAAGCGGTAATGAGAGGGACCGAGATTTTTAGTAGAAAAATTGGTACATCCTAATGCGTGAGATACTCAGAGGTATTAAATTTTATATTACAAAGTGTGGTACCTCCTAGTACCCTCATTAAGAACCATAAAATTAATTTTCTTAGTTTGGTGAAGTAGCATTGTTAAAAATTCATTATACTATTGAAAGCAGGAGATGAATAAGTAAAATTCAATGATTCATTGGTCTGCCATAATCTCATTGATCACTACCAATATATATGTATGGGGATATTGATCTATCACAATGTTAGGTAATCCAGTCTCAGTTTTTCCCGAGCTAAGTTCTGCTTTGAAATGATGGCATCAGATCATCAGATGATACAAACTTACAAAGATCAATTGACACACCAAAAAATAAGAAATGAGAGAGAGAGGGAGAGAGAGATTAACATTGTTCATGGAGGCAGTAACATGTGTTGTTTACTTTTGGTTTACATGGTTTTTAGCCTAGGAGGCATCGGGAGTTCTCCGGACAGCTTGATACCCTCCTCCAGGGCATATTTGTGACGCCCTGCAAATAATTAGAAAAATAAAGAGAAAGAAAAAGAGAAATGAAAAGAGAGAGCAAAAGCAGCAGCAGCAGCCCAGCCCAAGCAAAAACAGCCCAGTACTGTGCTGTACTGTAGTTTGCGTCACTGTAGCAGCCTGAAAACAATGTAGCATCGAGATACACTGTGGCACCGAATAATACCACCTCGCTTAATAAACACTGTGGTTTTTAATCCTTGTTTGATTTTTTTTCATAAAAACAAGGATGAAAATACAAGAGAGTTAATAGTGTAGGTGTGATCAAATGGATGAGTTGGGGTTAGTACCGTTTTCAGGCCCTGGCGTTACAATGTTGGTGGTGACTGAAATTTTTGAAGAAAAATCTAGTTAATACCTGTTACTCTACCAAGGCCTTCCAATGACTTTGCTTTAAGCAATATGGCCTCGGACTCCTATTGTTTTCTTCCTCTCTCTCTATTTAATTGGTTAAGACATTAAGAGCACAGGTTAGATTTTGATTTTCCCCTCTCCTAATAGATTTCTCCAAATGAGCAATGTTGAGTTAAATACAGTTACGTGGACATACATTTATGTGCTACATTGAAGTACTAAAAAATGAGGGTGTTGAGCAGCTACATCAGACCAAATATTACGAAGTATTGACATAAAATTGGTAAATTTTACAGAGGTCTCTGTACTGCTAGTAGAAGTGATCCATGCCCATCATCATCTTAAATCCAAGGGGCTAGACTTACTTATACTGCCAACCATGGTTTGCAAGTTCGTTTCAAAATTTCCGAGACCCACTGGCACGAAAATATTTGGCCCAAAATTTCAATTTGTTTCAATCTTTTTTTTGGTTGTACTCTTTGTTCTTGTTAGTCCTTCTTACTTCTGTAACATGTACTCCAAGATTAAAGTCTCAACTTAGTGGGGATATAGTACAAATGGTCAGGACTTTTGGTTTTGTTTTCCTTTTTTTTCCCTTCCCTTTGGATTTGTTCAGAAAACTATCAGAATCAAAGCAGGGGCATAGCTGCACATTGATCTCGGCTGCATGTAGCTGCACATTGATCTCAGCTGCATGTCTTGAGTGATTGCATGGAATCAGACAATTAATTCCTGTATGATAGCATTCTATCTCCTCTGCTCCATAAAACAGCAGATGAAATGAAGTAGCAGCAGCTTGTTTTTCTTGATTGATTATTTGGTTTTTATCAGAGATCGATGATCAAGAAGAGTTCATGGGGTTCAGGCAGCCCAGGTAGGCCTGGAAGACATCAGGAGCCGTCAAATGCGCCGATGGTAAGCAATCTTCTGCTGCTTGTCTGACCATTTTGCTTCTCACTCAAGTAGTCAAGTTTCTGAGTTCAGTAGTTCACTGCAATTCTTTCATTTGATATTAGCAACAACCCAACTGACCAGTTTCTGCATCTCGTAGGCTTATTCCAAGTCGCAAGACCAAGAGGTCATGATCATCTCAACGTCAAGGACACAGCACGAGTCTTCTCCTCCGTCCGGTTTCCCGAGTAACCGTTGAGATGCTTCCAATGATGTACAAGTGATGCAGTTTATTTAGCTGGTGATTTATAACTTGCTGAACTCCTCAAATTGTTCGTGCTAGCTTCCTGCTTTCACCTTTCACGATATTGTTTTGTGAAGAAGAGACATCCTCTGCTTGCGAATGATTAATCTGGTCCGCTTGATCGTGATTGGAACGGATTAGAGATGGTGTAGAGTTGTATGATCGGGTAATGATTTTCTGATGGATTGCTAAAGAATAAATAATACCAACCATCTCATTTGTTGATTACTGTGTCAATGATCAAAATCATCACCTTGTTAATTTGGTCTCAGCTTTCTGTTTGTTTCAGTACTGCCTAGCTAATATAGTGTAACTATTTCTAGTTTATATATCGAGCATTGTAGTCAGCTGTACTGAACCCCCCCCCCCCCCCCCCCTCAATTTTCATATATGATGTTATAATATATGGATAAGTAATTTGGCTATAGGTTCTATCAAAAGTCGTCGGTATCGCTCGACATCGGTCATTACACTAGAATTGCCCCTGGCTAAAAGATAGATGAATATCCATTTCCTGGAGACGACAAGCACTCGGAAAGTGAATGCATGAACTGATCATGTCCTATTTGCTCTACATATAAAAGACAAGACAAGGAGCACGGGTTGAGGAAGATATGAGAGAAAAGTAGTATGGAGATCGATCACTCCAAGTGGCTTATTTTTTGCGGTGGTAGGCTTAGAAGGCATCAAGAGCTGTCCTGTTACGATGGTGATCTGTGAAAGAAGCCACACATTTCTTTGGTTTAGGATCACCTGTAGGTCCATGAAATAAGCCACGCAACTTCTAAACTTCATGAGTTCTTTCTGAAGAACAAGTAGGGCCGCTGGTGCTATTTTAATAGAAGAAATGTACAATATAAAGATGAGATTAGAGTGAAACAAAATGAACTGCTAAGTACTACTAACTATTAATGGATTAACTCATGGTAACAGATTTCCTGTTTCCCTCTGCTCCTGCTTTGCTCCAATCTTGCATTTCATTATAGAATTTGTTTATCACCTGCTCCCCTCGTAGCTTCTACACCTTTAAAGATTTGATTGTTTCATCACATGATGACATGACGGTGTAGATTTGTATCTCTGAGTGAATTATTTGTTGATTGCTCAGTCAGTTATGTGGATGAGATTTCAATACATTCATTGATTCATCGCAATGCTGTGTAACTACACCCTTTTTCCCCCTGCTTTTGATGAGCAAACATCAGAATCAAACCAACTGCACATTGAAGAAAGCTGCAGGTCCTGGAACGACTAATTCCTGTATGACTATGTTATCTCCATTGCTCAATAAAAGCACAAATGAAATGAAGTAGCAGCAACATGAAAGTTTTTGTAGCTTGATGTTTAGAGACTATGAACAAGGGGAGCTCATGGAGCTGAGTCTACCCAGTGGTAGGCCTGGGAGGCATTGGTAGTTTTTTAATTCACTTTTAGGTCCTTCAATTTAACGTCGAGTCTACAATTCATCTTTGAACCGAAATACCAGACACAGTTCATTCATCAACTCCCAATATCGTGTCAACTTTGGTCTCAATGCAGTACAACTTCCGGTTTCGTCCAACGCGGCACATCAATCAAGCATATGATTTGAAGGATATATGATTAAGAAGATGATCAACTCATGTATTTGTTTTGTGTTCTCCACAACTTACAGTAGGCAGGCAGCAGGGCCGTCTCCAGGATTTTAGGGCCCGGAACAAAAATGTAAATTGGGGCCCTAAATTTTCTAAAACTAATATGTCACTTTCAGTCAACTATACAACTTTAATTTGTGTTTTTTCATACAATATTTACAAATACATTTTCAAATATTAATTCTAAAAGTGTAAAGGTAGTATTGAATAAAACCAAGAGCCATACTATGTTAAGATCAAAGTTGATACTCAACGTCAACTTGAGGAACCTAAAGTGAACTTATTCCTTTTTATTATATATATGGGCTGTTCTTTCACCGCGTGGGCCAGTTAACTCGGCCCATCACTTTAAGTGAGCCCACAAAACTGGCAGCAAAATATGGGCCAAAACATATCGTCCTGTGAAATATGGGCTTCTTGATGGGCCGACTCAATCATCACTTATTATGTACACAAAAAAAAAATACAGGAAAAATGCTTTGTTTTGCTCTTCTGTTCTGCCCCATGTTTTCATCTTGCTCTGCTCTTTGCTCTTGAGTAGAAAAAAAAAAGATGGATGAAAGTGAGATCACCATATCACACACTGATGCAGGATTCCTTGCTCAATAATGGTCGATGTGCTACCAGGTTGTGTCTGCTAGGGTTATATTGAATTTAGCACCAGAAATTACTGACATGTGGACTGAAAAACAAAAGGAACCTCCCACATTTTTTGTGCAGGTGAGTACAAAAGGAAGGAAAATTGTGACAAACAGGACCATATAGGACTGATGAAGATTGCGTTGTGATGATCTCAACAGTAAAACACGGCACTTGCAGTCGACGGTAGAGCATTAAAAAGTAAACACAAATATTAGGGAAGAACATAATATTAAATAATTAGAAGGAGTGAAACTTCAAATTTAGGTCAGCTAGCCCACCACCTTGCAGCGTTAGCCGGAAGATCTCTAGGCGTTTCTCGACGGTAGAGCATTATACAACATGCCTGATATGTGGCAAACCTTGGGAATTGGCTCTATAGTAAGCAGCTTCAATCGATCACATTTCCTACTCCTGACACTTAATCCATGGATTTTGGAAGATGGGTCTTTACCAATCAGATTCTGTCGAGCACTGGGTTTATGACTTAATCAGACCCTGATCGTTGTGTTCCTCGCGTGAATTGTCCACAATTCTTCTTCTGAGAGGACATTGTCTGCTGCTCTGATAAACCAATGTGCTCAAATATTTCAGTCATCGCCGCGCTATGCAGATACTGCATGTTAGCACATAGTAGCCATTAGTTCGATAATCTTCGTAGCATGTTCGATCTCTAAATTTAGTTTAAGCACGCAGAGCATTTTGACTGGAACTGAAGCCAAATGGTGATAATTAAGGCAAGTAACTTACTCTCCCCAAGGCATGTAGCATGGTAAGTCCTGATGCCTCCTGTGCCGAACAATATGCAAGAAATGCGATCTCTCTCATCTTGAGAATTTTTCTTCTCGTTCGTGTGTTCGTGCGTCCTCGTAATAGGACAGCATACAACTCACGCCTCCTGGTGCCGAACAAAAGTATATATGCATGTCTCAGATGGTGATGCGATAATTGAACACTGTAATTCCACTTCAATATCTACAGCACCTACTACTGTACAGAGAACTAAGAGCAAGTTTAATAGTATAGCCAACTACTAGCTCCAATTCATCTATAGCTAATCTAATTGCTCATTCATACAATAGTTACATTCTACACTATTAATACATGGTCCCACCTATCATACACACACTGCGTCTTGGAGTCCGTGCTACAGCTGGCTACAAATCTATAGCCCGCTGCTCTTCTCTCTCCTCATTTATTTTCTTAAAATATGTTTGCAGCTGGCTTATAGCCTGCTATTGTACCTGCTCTAATGGTGCTCAGCTCAGTTGAAGAATTGGAAGGTGATGTCCCTTACTCGTGTAGTAGTAGCCCTCTGCTTGGGAGTAGTTCTCCTACTGCACTCATGTCGTTCTACGAAAATGTCTTGTGGGATTCACCAATAATGTTAAGTATATATGTGTAAGTTAGTATGCTAAGGGCAGTTTAGTCTTTCCTCCTCCTATTGTACACAATTTATATGTGCTCTTTGAGCTTATCCAAGGTAACAATTCAATCGCCCATTTTTTCTTCTCTGAAATTAACAACCAAAACTGTCGTCCGTCAGATACAAAATGGATGATGGATGAGTGGACAGGGCAAAATGATTAGCAAATAAGACAGCAATATGAGTTCATGGACATAGATCATTCCAGTGACTTGTTATTGTGATGATATCTCTACGCTTGGAAGGCACCAGGAGGCGTGAGTTGTATGCTGTCCTATTACGAGGCATCAGTACATGCATCGTCTCATAGAAGGTCAGACCTATTGTATCTATATGGGGATTTAATATAGATCGATGAGAGGGAACGGTCTCGTCTCATAGAAGGTCAGACCTATTGTACCCATATGGGGATTTAATATAGATCGACGAGAGAGAACGGTCTCGTTTCATAGAAGGTCAGACCTATTGTACCCATATGGGGATTTAATATAGATCGACGAGAGGGAACGGTCGTCGGCGGTGTTGACAGAGGGGTTGTAACTCTGAAATATTGTAATATGCTGGATCAGAAATAAGTATCTGTAATCAGTGTGTGTCTTAGGTATGTAAGCTTCTGCTAAACCTCGTTAACAAATATTATGTCTCGGTGTCATCATCTTGTTTGGTACTCCTATGATGTTTCTTTCGTGTTTGGTTTCGGATGGTGATTTTGGACTGGTTTTATAACAGTTAAATCTATAGTTATGTAATATACCGACTTAAATATATACCGACTTAAATATGTAGTTTTGCGATAGTATGATCAAAAATATTTGTAGTTTTACAAAATTTACTCAAATATTTAATCATGCTTTTCCCTATTTTCTTGATGGTTTAGCCTGGCCCATCGCGAGAAAGATCCATTTTCTTAATTAGCTACTACCTCCATCCTATAATAATTATATTTTTAGGGAATTAGAGATAGATTAACAACAAACATAATTTACCACAATAACTCTATTTAATAACTACATTGCATGCACATATTCTATATGTATACTTTATTAAAAGGAAGGTTGAGTCACACATTCCATATGTAAACTAATTAAAAGGAAGGTTGGGGTACAAATTCCATTCGTTGGGTCTCATCTTATCAGAAATATAATTTTTGTGGGATAAAATTTGAATGGTAGAAATGTAATTATTATGGGACGGAGGTAATAGGTAGCAGTGATATCACAGGGATTTGGCTATGGAAGTTGCAGCATAAAGGTAGGTGCGACAGTAGCACCAGGTACGGGAGGTGTTCAAGTATATGCCAAAGTTAATATGTAAATATATAAAAGAATTTTTTGTGATATTGTAAGGTAGACACGTACGCAAGAGTGCACAAGTCAATATAGGCAGAAGTACCTATAAGCTAGTGTGTCCCTTTAACACAAGCACAAATTAAAGCACACAAAGAGAGACATTAGCTGTTAATCCCTAACCTCACTAGCTAATTTCTTGAAAAAACACCCGGCCCTGTGAGCACTAAAGATTTAAATTTGTTGATATATATATATATATATATATATATATATATATATATATATATATATATATATATATATATATATATATATATATATATATATATATATATATATATATATATATATATATATATATATATATATATATATATATATATATATATATATATATATATATATATATATATATATGACCCCACAACTCTAATACCATAAATTAGTTGTTAGAATTTTCACTCGGTGGATGATGGAAACACACACATGTAATGCACAAGGACAAGAAGAACTTGCACACACAAAAGTTACTCGATGCTGCACACCAGCACCTGCACTGCACTTGGATTCACCTCGCACACCTCTGATTACATGGTTTAAATAAACACACGCACATATGCACAGGTTCAGGCGGCTGCACAACTCGGCCAAACTCTCCCGTGACCACTAGTCACCTTTTCCACATGCAAATTAAGCACATCTCCATACGTGCAGATCACCACTAACCACCGCATGCATGAGTTATCTGATCCACTCTTCTCGCCATGAACCATTCACTTGACTTGGCCACACCTCCAAGCCAACGTGCGCCTGCATGACTGACCAAACTAACTAACACATGCATCGGCTGATTTGCTGCTTATACCTACTCGCCACGAATTGACCAAGCACCTGGTCACACAAACACTCACATCATGGCTGCCCCTCTTGGCCACTAAGCCATCTCACAGCTAGCACAAACTAATCCTAGACACCACTGACTCACACAAATATGCAAAATAACAAGATTAATTCTAACATTAGTTGTAATATCTCTCTTTATCTTTGTAACAAAGAGTAAAGAGCTGGTATATATCTCTCCGAAATGACGAGAAGAGATGTTATATGAGAAAACCTCGTGTGTGTGTATGTATATATATATATATATATATATATATATATATATATATATATATATATATATATATTGTCAAACATAGAAATCAACACAATCAAACGGCATATAAAATACAACATTTGTTTACGCTGACCACTTTAATTCGCCTATCGATCCGCTGCAGCCTGCAGGCAGGGAGAGACATATGCATGATCGCGTCTAGCTAGGTACGGAAGAGGAACCTTAGACTTATTTTTCTCTGACTTTAAACATAAGTTAGAGGGAAATAAGTTAGAGGATTCCAATCTATTTAGATACACGTTTACATATGCTAGCTCCAGCAAAGTCATGCTCAGCATGCCTGCAGAGCTTCATTATTCACACAAATAATATAATATAATATAGTATACTCCTTTGTTACTCATACTAGCAAGGTTGGAGTATACGCACACATGTGTATATATATAGTATACTAGCAAAATGCCCGTGCTTCGCTACGGATAAATTATTTCTTAGGCTAAGTATTGATTATAAATTTTAATGATAATTAGGATGGATAAAAACCACCATTGCACATTGATATAATTATATTCTCATAATACTCAAGATGGACGTGGATAGTCTGACGATCAAACGGCGGTACGGACTGTGTTAGGATGTGTCCAACAATTGGACTCATCTATTGATGGTGGATATTGGCAACGAAGAACACCAGAACAGCAGAACGCGACTAACAGCATTGTTCTTATAGGTAGAGACAGAAACGACAACGGCGACCTCTGGGTCGCTCATTTTTTCCGGTCCGATCTGGTTTTTGCCGAGTTTTCTTTTTGCCCGATCTGGTTTTTTAATAATAAACATGGTTTTGTCAGGTCTATTCCGGGTCGCTCATTTTTTCCGTTTGATTTGGTTTTTCTTCTAATAATAGACATGGTTGATCTCTTTTTCTAATAATACAATGGTTTTTTTTTTGGTTTGATCTGGTTTTTTGGTTGTGTTTCTAGTTGGTTGTTTTTTCCGGTCCAATTTAATTTTATACGTGTCTAACATAGATGACGGATGAAAATTAAGGTGAGTATGAAATTAACTTCAATTTTTATAATAGGTAAAGATAAAGATTAGGTAACTCTATTTGGGATTCAATCCTTCCGTGTGCACCAAGAAAAAATTGATTGGAAACAGCCGTTGGAAAAAAAGGGCCCACCAAAAAAACGCAACAAAGAAAAATCATGACCCACTAAGAATACACATGGTTTTTGCTGATTTTTTTTTGCCCGATCTGATTTTTTAATAATAAACATGGTTTTTTCAGGTCTATTCTGGGTCGCTCATTTTTTCCGTTTAATTTGGTTGATCTGTTTTTTTAATAATACACATGTTTTTTTTGTTGTGTTGCCAATTGGTTGTTTTTTCCGATCCAAAACAATCGGACGGAAAAAACCCGAGAGAAAACCAATCGGACGGGAAAAAAACCAACAAAAAAACCCACGCGCCAAAAAAACAATCGGACGAAAAAACCTGAGAGAAAACCAATCAGACAGAAAATAAACCAGATAAAAAAACCGCGTTGTGGAAGAAAAAAAAGAATATAACGACGGACAAAACAAATTTACGAAATCCTTACTTATTTTTTAATTAGATATAGAACAGATAGATATAGATATCGTTATTTCATATAATAACAATTTGCAACCTTAATTTTTGTAATCACAAAAAAAATGGAACGGACGGATGGATATGGCCTAAAAGTCACACCGTGAGTGACTAAGGGCCTCTTTGTTTAGTTTTAGACTTATTAGCTTAGACTTTTAAGTCAACTTATTGGCTTATATGATTTATAAACTGGTGGATTTAATGTCTTAAGTTTAGTGTTGGAGTTATACATCTATCTCATATAAGCCAAAAAAGCTTCTCCAACTAAGCTTTTGGCTTAATAGTGTTAAAATAGCTTATGGCTTAAAAAAAAGCCAAACGAAAAAGCTGCTTGTTTATTTAGGCTTAGATTTTTTGGTTTATAAGGCTGTATTTAGTTGGATCCAAAATTTGGATTTTGGTTAAAATTGAAGATAATGTGACTGAAAAGTTGTGTGTGTATGACAGGTTGATGTGATGGAAAAGGATTGAAGCTTGGATCCAAACTTTAGATCTAAACACAGCCTAAGTTGGTTTATAAACCTAAATAAAGAAGCCCTAAAAGTCACGGTCCGTGACTTTCGCATCTGCATCCGTCGAGAAAGCGGTGGGAGCCGCGCGCGTCATTTCTTCTGCCCACCGCGCCTCGTTTCTTCCGCTCACACTTATCCTTTCTCTTTCGCCAGCGCGCCTTCTCTCATTCTCTCCTCCTCCGCTCTCCCTCCCTCTACCAGTGACGAGAAAATTGCAGGTGCTCGACGGTGGCGGGCGGTGCCCTCCCTTTCGGTGGGAGGGGAGGCGGCAGCGGCCTGGTCTCCCGGATCCAACGGGAGGGGAGGGGAGGGGAGGCGGTGGCGGCCCGGTGTCTCAGCAGCGGCAGCGCCGGTGCCCTCCCCTCCGCTGGATCCAGCGGGAGAGGAGGTGGCGGTGGCCCTGTGTGCCAGATCCGGTGTCCCGGATCCGGTGGGAGGGGAGGCAGTAGCGCCCTCCCCTCCGCCGCATCTAGAAGGAGGGGAGGCAGCGGCGGCGGCCCAACGGCGGGTCGGCGGATCCCTCCCGGTGCAACGGCTGGTCGGCGGATCCCTGGAGCAGCAGCCGGTCGACGGCTCCCGGCAGCGAGGCAGCGTGGAGGTCCGGCAAGGAGCAGCGCTCTCCCCTCCCTCCTGTGTGATTTGTTTTACACTATAATTTGTTGATTTTCTATGATCTATTTTAGATTTTAGATGATTTTGTGATGATTCCGATTTGGATTGGGATTTGGAGAGGGGATGATTTTGTGATGATTCTGATTTGGATTGGGATTTGGAGAGGGGGCACGCGTGATGTGGGCGACGGATGAAGCGGACGAACGGATTTTTTTATCGCCCTTTTGATTGAATCGGACTTTCTTTTTTTTGGCTCACAATTGGGATTCGAGGGCGGGGGCTGGTGGTGCGCACCGCCGACGGATGAAGGCGGTCCTGTGACGATTGTGATGATGTGGGATTTGAAGAGGAGGTGTGCTCAATGTGGGGTTCTAGTTGTGTGATATGGAATTCCGATTGGGATTTTTGTTGGGGGGGGAGGGGGGTGTCGGACGAAAAATCACCGCAAGGACTCGATGTGACGATCGGAAAAATCCAAATATTTATATTAGTTATAGATTATAGATGTAGGTACGTACGTACGTAGCCGTACCGGTGACAATATGTGTATATATATAGTCTTCCATTTTAATTAGTATCTACGAGGACATGTTGCATGCGCTTGCCAGAGCGTGTCGTATTGCTGTTGTAGGTTCTCGAATTCCCTCTTCTTTTCTTCAATGTACCTCTCCAGGATTCTTATCCTTTCGTTAAGGGCATCGATTTGTTGCCGGTACGAATGGTTTTCGTCCATGTTTCGCCGCACTGTAGCTGATTCTGGCTGGGGCTGTTTATATATATATATATATATATATATATATATATATATATATATATATATATATATATATATATATATATATATGCATGCCAAATTAATTAATAATAATACCATGTATATATATTATAGCTAGTAAACGAGTAGATATATATGATCGAGTAGCAGAGGAAGAAGACAAGTATAGTAAATTAAGATATACCATAACTGATCGATGATAACAACTGTGATCGAGCTAGATCAGTTCAGCTGCACTGCACACTAGCCAGCTATAGCTAGCTTGTGTGTTCCTTAATTAATATAAGCTCTCCTAGACCGGCCGGCCTCTTTGATGCATGGATGCGAGACTCCAGACGCAGCTTAAATAGACACGCTGATGCAGATCGAGAGTTAGCTGCTTCCCTCTTGGCACCACAACATTAATTATTGGCCCGTTCTTTTCAGTTTTTATATATAGCCGCGGATACCAAATTATTCGTGCCACACTTTTTTAAAAGTACGATTAATTTCTATATAAACTTTCTTCATCAGTATTAATTGTATTGCTTAGATGACCCTTTTCTAACTATTTACTAATTGACTTTATAGTAAAAAGAAAAAGGAGACGGATCAGAGAAAGTACGTATAGTGTCTCACGGCCACGTTGAAGCTATAGCATCACAGTTTGCAATAATATGCTTTGGTCTCATTCGGGTTGAAGGAATCTTGAAGGAAAAATGGAGGATTCCAATTCCTACGGGAAATGGTACTATATTCATCCAGTCGGAACAGAGGTTTTATCTTGCATAGAAAAACTAAGGAAACTTTCATATGGTGCTAATTTCGCTGGAAAATAGCGGGAATAAAACATCCAGTATATATGACCTATTTGTTTTTTGTTCAAATCGTGTAGGATCAAGGCAAATTGCGCGATGATGCCACTAATGTAAGGCGTAAGCATCATCGGACCTTAATTTCCTTTGTTCATACTGTTCTTTAGGGATAGGAGCATGCATGGTTAACTCTCTAATTAACTTTGCAAGTACTGTTGTTTCCATTGTTTTTCCCACGATTGATAACAACAACCATTCCTATGAAATTTTTATGTTTTCAAATCCTATATTTTATACATGCAGTTCTACAATATTTTTGTGTTTTTTCTATTCATGTGCTTTTACAACTCCACATTTCAAACAAAACCCTATGGCTAATATTTGCTAGCTGCTGCAGCCGCTATGGCTACGGCCCTTTTTAACTACTGCATCCGCTACATCCGTTTTTAGCTCTTGCAGCCACAGTAGCAAGTGATGCCAATCACTCTTATAGCCCATAGGACGATGACATACAAATAACAATACATTCATGCTCTAAGGTCCCGTTCGAGAGGGAAAGAGTGGTGGTATTTTCAGCTACACTCAATACGAGACGAACCATTAACACATGATTAATTGAATACTAATTATTATAAAGTTGAAAATATGTTTATTTTTTAAAATAAAACTTCTATATGAGAAGTTTTTAAGAAAACACACCGTTTAACCTTTGTGAAACGTGTTAGCAAAAAAAAAAAAAACTAAACATACTAACTTTTTCTTCCTAAATTCTTACTAATTAATCCCTTCTTTTTTCTTTTATTCTTTTTTTCCCAGTTTTGTACCTCCCCCTTAATTATATGTTTTATTAATATATTACAGTAGGAGCCTCTCATGCTGTTTTCCGTCAAAAAAAAGTGCCATGCTATAAGTGCATCTAAATTTTTATAACTTATATCTACCTAAGTCAAATGGTTGAGATGATTGTTAGTACAAATTTAGTAAGAAATGAGTGCATCTAAAATTTTTATAACTTTTGTCTATCTAAATCAAAAGGTCGAGATGACTGCCAATAAAAATTTAGTAAAAAAAATTTAGTATTAGTGTATAGTAGTGCTCAAATGAAAGGTTGTGGCTTAATTCACTACTACCTCCGTTCTAGAAAGACCGTAGTTTTACACTGTTTATATCTAATATTTAACTGTCCGTCTTATTTAATTTTTTATCACTAGTATTTTTATTGTTATTATTAGATGATAAAATATGAATAGTGTTTTATGTGTAACTAATTTTTTTATATTTTTTAATAAGATAAATGGTTAAATGTTGAATATAAAAATCTACAACCGCGCTTAAATTGGGACCAAGGTAATACCAAACGGTGTCTAAGTCGTTTGTAAGGGGACCTGCAGGTGTGCACCCTCCATGCATTGAATGCGTACATTGTATTTTAGAGTCGTGATGTTCACTCAAGAAACGATGATTATGCTCCTACTACCAAATTGCACTGTGATATGCAGTACATAACCTCTGGCAGTTTAACGATAGCTATCAACAACCTAGTAATGTCACAAGTCTACGCGACCAAGTCTCGATCGGACTTTCTCCTACCACACTGAGAGTTCCAAACTCTCGTCCCGAGCGCATGCTTTTCAAACAACTAGATGGTGGATAGTTACTTTAAAAATTTATATTGATCCATTTTCTATTTTTTAAACTCAAACTTAATTAATCGCACTAATGAACTGCTCCCTTTTTCATGCCATAGGAAAACGTTCCCAACTCACTGCCACATAAAACCACATCAGTGCCGGTTTTTCCAACCGACACCACGGAGGCGGCACTGATGTGAATATTTAAAGGTGCCCGGCATCCCAAGAATAAAAAAGAATGGCTCGGCTCGATTGTTGGCTCAGCTCGATTTCTATGGGTATTTTTTTTAAAAAAACGGCACCTATAGTATATTATAGGTGTCTTTTTAATTAACTGACACCTATAATATATTAAAGGTGTCTTTTTTTTAAATAAAACCGATACCTATAGAATAGCAACACCTATAATTACTTAAAGGTGTCTTTTTTACGATTTCAACCCACGAAAATAGGAAAATATTTATAGGTATCGGTTTTAACACTTCCGACACCTATAGTACCGACATCTATTTGATATTTCGAAGCAATGACTGCAATAAACGAAAACAGCAACGAACCGATCCAGTTGCCAGGTTGTACTGCAATTTCGCAAGTCGCAGGAGGTCGTCGTCACCAAAAATTAATTCCCTGTAGCGATCATGGATCTGGGTACCCACACGACAGGCGTAATTAATGGCTATGAAGGGAGGGTACGTGGGCCCGATCCAGGAGTTAGAAGGTAGACTCAAACTCACATAGTACGATTTCTTGTACTACAAAATATAGGGTATGGAATCCTATTCAAATAAATGAAAAATAGAGACCAGAAAACTGAAGCCATATATGGCTAAGTGACTGGGGCCTCTTGAAGGCACAATATTCAACACCCACGATACAATCGACGGAATACAATCATCTTTAATTTTTTTGAGAAGATCCAAACATGTTTATTTAGTGCTTCCATTTCTTATTTGAAATTTTATAGTTCTTAAGAGGTATCGAGAGGAACTAAGATTTTTAGTATAAAATTTGGTATCTCACTACGAGAAAAATGGTTTTTTCAGGCGGGGTACGATCCGCCTGTATGCCAATGCCTGCGAAAATCGATGATTTTCACAAACGGCCCAGTCACCCACCTGTGAAAATCATCTCGACGAACAAGAAAAATTCGCCGCCACCGCACTCGCGCCCCTACCCACCTCTAGCCGATCTAGGGTTAGGGGAACTGCGCAGGGGCGCCGCCGCCGCCGCCGCCCTTCCTCGGGCCTCCCTCTGGCCGGATCTGGGAGGGAAGGGAACTGTCATCGCCGGCCTCCCTCCGGCCGGATCTAGGAGGGAGGGGAACTATCGCCGCCGCCGCCACCCTTCCCCGGCCTCCCTCCATCTAGAACTGGGAGGGAGGGGAACCGCCGCCGCCGCCACCTCTCCTCCCCCTCCCCCCTTCAATCGGAACTGGGAGGGAGGGGAGAGGAGCCGCGCCGACCCCGCCGCCTCGCCGTTGCCGCCATCGACCCCACGCCTCGCTGTTGCCGCCGTCGACCCCGTGCCTTGCCGTCGCCAACCCCGCCGACCCCGCCACCTCCGCGCCTCGCCGTCGCCGGGGTTTCCGCCGCCCCCATCACCGGTTGCTGAGGGAGCTGAGGGAGAGGAGAGGTGAGGGAGAGGAGAGCTGAGAGGTGACACTTAGAAAAAATCGCTGTGCCATGTGGTGTCTATTTAATACTTCTTAGTATCTCCCGATATGTGAGATACTAAGAAGTATTAAATTTTATATATTAGAAAGTGTGGTACCTTCCGGTACCCTCCTTAAGGACCATAAAATTAATTTTCTAAGTTTTGTAAAGTGACATTGTTGAACATTCGTTATTCAAAGTAGGAGAGGAAGAAGAACAATTCAATGATTCATTGGTTTGTCATAATCTCATTGATCACTACCAATATATATGTATGGGGACATTGATCTATCACAATGTTATATAATCCACTCCCATGAAATTAAAGCAATAACATTAATTAGATGTCGTCAGTTTTTCCCGAGCTAAGTTCTGCTTTGAAATGATGGTATCAGATCAGATGATTAAAAAATCAGGCTCTCATTGGCTTTGGCTTATTAGGGAATAAAAATTAATTTACAAGTAAAACTTTTTTATATGTGTTCTTAGCGACTTAAAAGCCAATGCTTAAAAAGAATCACGTTGAAAATATTTTAAATCAACTTCAAAATTAAGTTTGAAAATTTAAAATTTGACTTTTGCTTTAGCTTATTAGGGCAACCAATGGGGCTCTCAATTGAGACACCAACAAGTAAGAAATGTGAGAGAGAGAGAGAGAGAGAGAGAAAAGTAGTATGGGAGACCAATCACTCCCCCGTCCTCTGCCATAAGCAGGTACACAACCAATAATAAGATGAGACAAAATCCCCAACTACTCTTAAATTACTGAATGTTTATCAGACAATAAATTCGTGTATGATACTATGCTGTCTTCTTTTTTGATCCATATATAGAAGGGCAGATGAAATGAAGTAGCAGCAAACTTGTTTTTCTTCACTGATGTTCAGAGAGATGAACAAGTGGAGTTCATGGAGTTCAGCAACCAAGAAACTGGCTTGCTGCAGTAATATAATAGGCCTGGGAGGCGTCAGGAGCTGTGAGATAAACCGGTGGTGAGCTGTTGCCATACCATTCTGCCTCTCTAGAGCTGATGCTTTTCTAGCAAGTAGAAACCAGTTGATGCAAGTTTCAGATTTGGAAACTTCAGTGGACATGTTTAGCATACATACAAGTTTCTGCATCTTGAGCAAATCTGATCAATTCAATGTCGCAATATGCACGTATTTGACGCGGCCCATATCCATATCATCTTTCACAGCATTGTCCTTTGATCCCTATCATTTCTAATAGAAAGCAGAGGCAGTATTTCCACCATCCTCTAATCCGTTCTTATGGTCCTATTGATCGTGATCGAATGGCTGGAGATGAGGCTCCAATGTAATAATCTCTTAGTGGGTGCCTAGGTAAGAGAGTAATACTAGTAGGTTATTAAGCATTAAATTCTCTGAACTGAAAAAAAACACACTCAATTTTCAGATATGACCATGTCCTGCTTGCTCTATGAATATAAAGACAAGATCAAGGAGCAGGCTGAAGAAGAAATGATGGAGATTGATCACTCCAACTGCTTGCTTTTGCCATGGTAGGCTTGGGAGGTATCGAGAGCTGTCCTATTATGGATAACCCACTTTTTACCAAATTCTTTACTATCATTTCTAAAGTTAGTAGACTTCAATAACCACATCTTGCTCAAGGATCAAATTACATTTCATATGTAATTGGTAATAACACATACATTGATCTTGCTCAAGGATAATAGGAAGGTATTTTATGAAAAATACCCCTCCTTTTCTTCCGGGTGGGGTCGCTACTGATGAATCATCTCATGATCAACCTCATCAGTTGCAGGTCTTGAATAACTACTAATAGAAGCTAGCAAGAGATGCACAGTGCATCTTTTAAACAGCACATAAAGCTGCCGAGAGAGAGAGAGAGAGAGAGAGAGAGAGAGAGAGAGAGAGAGAGAGAGACGACGAAGATGGAGATCAATGGGTGGATCATTGTAGCATAGTTATGTCTGGGAGACACCGGGAAATCTCCTGTCAATGGGTCAATTCCCAGTGTGTTCTTTGCTAACTGTCTTGGGAATTTTCAAGATACCAACCACACAGGAATGGTGCATCAAGAAATCATATTACATTCTACTTGTGACTAGCCACCTTGCATATATAGATCTTTCTCTCATTATAGGCTCATTTAAGTTCTTAACCTCACCATTTTACCTCTGGTATCTTTTTTTCCCCTTCTTTATAAAAAACATTGATAGTTACAAATGGTTTGCTGCATTTTATGTAATTTCAAGTTGTTTTAAGACCTTCCCCGTGCTGTTAACTTTGTAAAACTTGTTTCCCCTTCTTCTATGCATTCCGGCAGATCTCCTGCCGTCGGTTACCTCAAAAAAAAAAAAAAACAAATGGGTTGCTGCATCGCTCAGTCCTGCTAGTGCTAGGCCCATCATCATCTGGAAGCCCATTGAGGAAGTCAGCAATGTCATGAATTGCACTGTTGTTTGAAAGTGCTTTGTTGAACTTCTGAAAAACAAAATTCACAGTCCCTCTGTTCATTTTTGTTTTTTGTAAATGTCCTCACAAGTTCAGAGTAAATTGCATGAGCTTCTGTTCGTCCACATAATTTCCAGTTTCACGCATTTTCACCTTACTCTCTATAACCACCAAACCAGTCGTATTCATTTTGCATAGTACAGACACATACTAAAAATATAAACTTTCTTTACCTTTTTTCACCTGAAAATTAAAATGTGGAAATGCATTTCCTCAGGCGGTTGCTTCCCCGCCTATGGAATTATAGCATTTCCACAGTCATTTTCTCAAAGGCGGTTGACCCAACCACCTATGCAAACCCATTTTAGCCACCAGTACAAAAGAAGTTAAGCGCTGCATTGAACTGGAATATAGCTGTATTAAATGATCACTTCAATCAGAAGCTATATAGCTAGACTCAATAACATACCAAGGACTTATTTAAGAGATGCCACATGCATACAATACTGTTTCATCGAACCAGATAAAAGTTTAGGTGAGAGTGCCAAAAATTTATTAAGAACAGCAAATTAGAGAGATACCCAACACAATGTTGGCATACATGGTTGTTGGCATAGGAGGTATTAGGAGTTTTTATGTTACTTATCTTTCTATATGCTTGGACTATATACAATCGATATATAGCTGGTGCAGCCATATTGAACAACACTATAAAAAAATGCCTATGTAGTATGCGAGGAGGGATTTGCATCATGGACTGCGATAGGCAACATCATCCTTGCTAAGCAAGAACAACATGGAGATGGATTTCAGCAGAGTAACCGCAACAACGGTAGTGGGCGACATTCTTGCGATGACAATGGAAAAAAAAATGTGAGGTCTCC
Source organism: Oryza meridionalis (assembly GCA_000338895.3). Taxonomy (NCBI): domain Eukaryota; kingdom Viridiplantae; phylum Streptophyta; class Magnoliopsida; order Poales; family Poaceae; genus Oryza; species Oryza meridionalis. The sequence goes on from CM002535.2 coordinate 22,361,811, forward strand.
TATAACAAAAAAAATGTTAGGATTCCAATCTAAAATGACACTTCACTACTATATATTCTTAGCTAAACCTATGTGAACTTCTGAAAGACAGAATCCCACTCCATCTGTTTGTTTTTTTTTTTCTAAAAATGTCCTCACAAGTTCAGAGTAAATGCATGCACGAGCATGCTTTTGTTCAGAGTAAAAATGTCCTCATATGTTAACTACTCCTGCGCAATTTCATGCATTATTTACCTTTCTTTATGACCACCGAAAGGGTCTTCTCTATTCTGTGCTCCCATTTCTCAGTGTATGATATGATAGATATGGATCACTCCTGTGCATATCTATAAAAAGGAAACCGAGCCGCCGAGGAAAAGAGACCATGAATTGAAGGAGATGGATCACTGCAGTGCATGGCCTGTAACATATGATAGTTAGGCATGTGAAGCACTGGGAGATCTCCTATCAATTCCTGGGGTGTTCTTCACTGATACTGTTCTTAGTGATGACTATACACGATGAACCACATGTTGCCGATGCCCTGAGGAATCAGATTACATTACATTATATTACAGGTCACCATGCATCTGTCGATGCATCTCCTGCTGTCGCAGTAGCGTGCTTCTGTTTGTCCAAATAACTAACCAATCAAATGCATTTTTCACCTTCTGGCCGTCTTTATTCAGTGACATCATTTCTTAGTTTGGGAAGTGATGGCATCAGTAAACATTGATTATATATTGACAGCAAGAGTGAAAAAAAAACAACAATTCAATGAACAACAGAAGTAGTTATTGGAACTCATCACCCAGTTGCTACTGTATAGTAGGCCTGGGAGACATCAGGAGCTGTCAGATATGCCGGTGGTAAGCTGTTGCATAACCATTCCTTCACTTCTGCTCTCAAGAAAGTTTCAGAGTTTCAGAACTCAGTGGTGCAGTCACATGTTTCTGCATCTCGTAGGCTTCTTCAAGGTTGCAGAACAGTTTATTGTCCAGTAAATCTGGTCGATATCCTCAACGAGGGATTTTCTGTTGTCTCGTGGAGCTTTCTTGGACGCTGGTAATTAACTTCAACAGTTCAACTGCTGATTCCGCTGATGCACGGGTGATCTGGTTGAACAATTGTAGTTGACTCTGCTAGAGTTAGCGATGTAATTCTCGAGGGAACTAAATGATACTCGCTTCGTTTTTTAATATATGATGCCGTTAACTTTTTTAAATGTGTTTGATCATTCATCGTATTCAAAAAAATCTTTTAATTATTGTTTATTTTATTATGATTTGATTTATAATCAAATGTTTTTTAAACAAGACTTAAACATTTTTATATTTGCACAAAAATTTTAAATAAGATGAGTTGTTATATGTTTGTCAAAATGTTAAATGTGTCGTATATTAAAAAAGGAGGTAGTATTTCAACTGAAAAGAGGACCTCATACGCGAAAGAAAAGCATTCCAACTCTTTAGTTTCTTGATTATTGCTGGATCATCTCATGCTGCTAATGTATTCTATTGTATTAATCCATGACGCACCCATCCAAATCCTCACCTCGTTAATTTTGTCTGCAGCTCTTCCTTGCATGAATGTTGCCTTGCTGCACAGAAATAGACTGTATGAAACAAGTGTAATAATAATACCGCAATCGTTGCATCTGACGATCGATTCACAAAGTCACGATCGGTTATTACTCCCTTCGATCGTCCCATTTTAAATGCAACCATAAGTTTCCGTGCTCAACTTTGATCGTCTGTATTATTTGAAATTTTTTTATAATTAGTATTTTTATTGTTATGAGATGATAAAACATCAATAGTACATGGCTTATGCTTTTAATTTTTTTAATTTTTTTTAAATAAAATGGACGATCAAAGTTGGACATGAAAAATCATAGCTACACTTAAAATGGAACAGAGGGAATACATGATTATCCTTTCTTCCGACATTATAAAAGACAGGATCCAAGGCGTTGAGAAAGAGATGAAGAGTTGATGGGCCACTACAGTGGCTTGTTGTCGAAAGTTAGGCCTAGGAGGTACCGGGAGCTTTCCCACTACAAAATAGCTCATTCCTTCAACTTCTTTACTACAACATTTACCGGATAACTAGACATGATTAACAGCGGGCTCCTCAATCATCAAGGAATCATATTGCATTTTATATGTAACTGGTCACCATTTTATATGTGATCTTTGTACCATGATCAGCTCGCATGCATAAGTTCTCCTAATCACCATTTTACCTTGAAAGTTTTCTTAGAAATATCTATAAAAATGAGTTACTGCATCTCGCAGGCCTCTTATGTTGGCCGTAGCCTAGAAGCCCACCGATGAAGTTTGCCTGCCTGTACAATTCATGACTGTGGTTGGAATTGTATATGCTGAATTTCTGAAAAACATAGTTCACCCACTCTGTTTTTTTTTTTTTTTTTTTTTTTTTTTTTTTTTTTTTTTTTGGAAATGACGAAATGTGTATTCTTTATTTCATCAAGAAAAAACAAAGTACAAAGCCCCCAATTTGATGACTAGAAATATGGACAAAAGGAAGGTTTCTTCTTGAAAAAAATTAACAATGCATTGCTTCCACAAAGCTATCTGATATCTGCCCTATCACGATCAAATGGCTGGATATGACCTGGTTTATCGAATGGGCTAACTTTTTCGATGTAAAGGTTGGTTTCCTCAAAAAAGAACCACTTAAATTAATTTGCCACCAAACCAAATCGTGTCTGTTCTGCAACCTTCTATTGCATCACTGTGTGGTAGCTAATAGTAACTGATGAGCATTTAAATCATACTTGATCATATTTTTTATTTTTTTAAGATAATAGAATAATTACATCCTGACATCCAAAGATGCACAAAGCTATAACATGTTAACACTTTCTACATGGCCGTATCATTTTGTTCCACATATATATATATAAAAGATAAGAGAAAGGACACCAGACTGAGAAACAAATATTGAAGAGTTGATGGGAGATAGACCACTCCAGTGGCTTGTTGCTCCATATATAATAGTTAGGCCTAAGAGGCATCGGGAGCTTTCCTGTTACAAACTAGCCTCCTGCTACTAAGTTTTTTGCTCAGCATTTCTCAAGCTAGTTGATATGATTAACAAGATATGCTCTTCCAAGTTGACGCGCGCCATATTCATGTATCATGCTATATATCCTCTTTGCTCCATAAAAAAGTAGATAAAAAGAAGTAACCGTGACGTGTTTTTCTAGCTTGATGTTCAGAGAGATGAACAAGAATATTTCATATTGCTATTGTATGGTAGACTTGGAAGGCGTCAGGAGCTCTCATACATCTTATTGGTAAGCTGTGGCCTGACCCAATTCTTCCTCTCTCAGACAAGCTTTAGACTTTCATAATTCATAAGTGGACATATTTGGCATATATGCAGCTCTTGATTTTGATGCTAGCAACCACCAAAAGTTTTATTATATACATCTTGCTGCAGACACCTTCAGGGTCGCAGGATGAAGCCCGAATGTCCTGGACGGAGGTTCACATCCTATACCATAATGATACTACCATTACAGGCACTGACATGTGGGGGTAATAAGAGGTTGAAACCTGCACTCCAGTGACATTGTGGCGATGCGATAGGGCTTCCTCCTTTGGCTGTTGTCTCGCGTATAGCTGGTGGCTTTTACGGTGAAATTCACTTGCTCCGGTGATGTACATGTGGTGCAATCTTTTTAATTTAGCTGTTGGTTTATGCAAAATTGTCATGCCAATCCCCTGCATCTGCTTGGAATATTTGTGTGCCATCTTCCATAATATCGTCCAGATTCATTCAAGTGACTCTAAATCAAGATACTCCATCCGTCCCACTCAATAAGGCGCTCACGAATTGTAAGATTCATCTTTTAAAATATTTGACCACTTATTATTTTATTATAGGTTATATTTTATTTGATAAAAATAATATTGTTGGGTTGACCGTTGAATTTAATTTCACATGGTTATAATTTTGCCGCGCAAATATTATAGTATATGAGAAATTTAAAGTCAAATATTACTTTTGGAGATCGTGTTAAGGTTGACTACGCCTTATTGAGTGGGACGGAGGGAGTAGGAAACAAACAGATCGAGACTTGCCAGCTTCCTCCCATCTCTAGTTATATGCTGATAAGTGATAACTACGCAATATATCACTTTAGTCGATCTGACACCTCATCTTTCCTTCCATCGCCACCATCTCTAGCACGAGTTACATGGGTACTTTAGTTTGTGATAACTAGCACGGCAGCAAGCTCGACATAACAGTTCATCGCTGGCTGACGAGTGGGGATGAAACACCTGGTTACTAGAAATACGGATAAAAGGAAGGTGTCTTACCCAAAAAATAAAAAACAAGCTGACTTCCGCAGGGCTGTCGTGTCTGCCTAATCGCGATTGAATGGTCGGAGATGACCGAACTGGTTTATCTAGGGGTAAATGATATCTATTATCTATCTATCTATTATTATATACTAAAAGTCCATTAAACTTTCTAAAATCACTCTCAAGTTGACATGTGGCATCTTAAAAACGCTCTCACGTGCCATGTGGTGTGACGAGAGGAGACGAGGACCCACAGGTGCAACCCATGTATTTGCGTTGTTGGACTCTAAAATTCAGCAAAACACCTAAAAATTTAAGGAACAAATCCACGGGTGCAGCCCATGTACGCATGTGGCTGCTTTCCTTCCATGCTCTTCTTTCTCTACGGTTGTTAAAAGATTTTTTTAATAAGTAGTAAAAAGATATTTAGCGTTCCTCTATGATAACAAAATTTCTAATAAACCGCTTGATCTAGACCGTTAGATCTACCAAATAAAATTCTGAAATCTTCTCCCTTTCTGTTTTTCCTTTGTACGCATGTGCCCTTTTTCCTCTGTTTTTTTTCTGTGGTTGTTAGAATCGGTTGTTTAAAAGATATTTAATGCCCTTTTATGGTAACAAAATTTGTAATAAATTGATTGCTCTAAACCGTTAGATCTAACAAATAAAATTCTAAATATTCTCTGATGGCTGCAACAAGTATGCATGCACCATCTTTGCCCTTTTTTTTTCTGCGATAGTTAAAAAAATATTTAATGCCCTTTTATGGTAAAATAATTTTGCATACATGCACATTGATGTCTCACATATGTATAGTAAAACACACTATGTCCATTGTTAATATTTTTGGCTTAATTTTGGAGCCAGGATTTTAGAGAGGATACATATACCCCATACCGAGTTGTACACTCAACACAGTTCTGTTTACATCCCAAATTTTAGATATCAAAAGCATTTCAAGGACGATTGATAGAACATAGATCTCTAATATTTCAAAAGAAATTAAAAGGACAACTGGAATTTAAACAAAATTTGGGCTAAACTGAAACAAATTTTGTTGAATACAAAGCCCAATATAAATTGCATAATCATTTGAACTTTTTTGCTTGAAGTTCAATAGCTGTTCTTAAAAAAAATTGAATTTCTTATAGTTTAGAACTCCAATGATATATAGTTCGTAGGAACCAACTCCATTGTTGCAATGTAATACTTTCCTATAATTCAAGATTTCATGGTTGTAAGTAATTTTAGTTTAGGATTTATGTGTTGCAAGGATAATTAGCATTCAAAATAGTCACAAACAATTTATTGACAAAAATTAGGTTGAGAATAGAATTAGGAAAAGTCACGCATACACAAATATTCACATGTGTGGATTAATACTTCAAGCAACATTAAATTAGATGCCCGCACAAATGCGCGGGCTTCCTTTCTAGTTTTGAGTTAATGGAGGGCTTCCTCCAAAAAAAGTACCACTTAAATGAATTTTGCAGTCATGCAAATTGTCACCTCTCGTTAATTAGGTCTTCAGCTTTCTGAGCATCAGTATTGCCTAGCAAGCTGTATGGAAAATGTCTTCCATGTCTTGGGTACATATATGTACTATTGGTTGATTTGTATTGGAGCCTCAGAAAACAATATATATAGGAGTACAACGATAGAGACAAGAGATAACGAAGGACTCTAAACGTATCAATCTTATCCTAATATTTTATATAACTGCCATATATACTCTAACAATTTCGTTATAAGACAATGGAAACATCCCATCTTCTACATCTGAGGGCGCACAAAACCTAAGTCACAGGGAACGTGGAACTTAGCTAAGTTCCTCATTCCGGGAACTTCGTTCCGGATCGAGGAACGGGAACTATGTGGAAATTCGTTCCAAAAATGGATGGGACATCGTTCCAGTACATGGTACGAATGATGGAGGAACTTAGCAGGATGATCTGAGGGAGGATGGGAAGGGCAATCCAAAATTTCCTTTGCTGCTCACTGCTATAATGCCTAGGTGCATATATGATTGCAGACTGCACCGCCGCCGTCATTGGGAAGGGGAGGATGGAGAAATAGAGGGGCGCCGCGTGTCGCACCTGCTTTTCTCCCTCCTGTCCACGACAGCGCAGCGCCAAAACCACTAGTCTTGCCATTGCTTCGAGCCATTTTTCATCGCGCTGTCGGCTTTGTAAGGAAAAATCAAATAAAAGAAGCACAATCCATGGAGTCAAACTAGGAACACTTAACACGTTTCTCAAATTGGGTACACCGTTCCGGATTATCGTTCCGAAAAAGCTAGGAACACGTTCCAACTATTGTTCCATAGTTTTAGTAGAGGTATACCCCTTTCGTTCCATGTTTTTGGAATATGACGTCCCACGTTCCCCATTCCAGTTCCTCGATCCATCGATCCGGGAACTGCATCTCAGCATAACTCTCATCGTCCAAACAATTATAGCAGATTCAGACATTTTTCACCTTTCACTAAGACCATGAAGTTTTGCGAACTATTGCATGATATGGCTTGGGTGGCATTGTAATCATTCTCGTGAGGGCCATGTGGTGGCTGGTCCTGCGCGCAAGTGTGACAAGGCAATGGAATCGTCTCATTTTCTCGTTGACGCCACAAATGCAATTGATCAAGAATTAAATTCGTGACTCCATCCGTTTACTTGATTGTGTAGAGTTGTATGACCAGGTGAATGATTTTGAGATGGGTCGTTAAATATCATCAACCACCATTTTTGTTGATTGCTCAGTCAATAATGTAGATGCGCTTCCATTAAAATCGTGTATGATACTATATGATGCCATGCTATCTTTTTTGCTCCATAAAAGAAGCATGAAAGGTAGCCAATCTTGTTTTTTCTAGCTTGATGTTAATTGAGATAAACAAGAAGATCCATGAAGATTTTAGACTACAGATCATAGCTTTGCTACGATATGGTAGGCCTGGGAGGCACCAGAAGCTGAAACATATGCGACTGGTAAGCTCGTCGCTGACCATACTTCCTCCAATGCAAGTTTCAGACTTTCCGGACTTCAGTGGACACTGTTTTTAGATATAGCAATACACATTCTGCCTGGTGCACATCAGCAGATATCCTTGCAATGCAACTCTTGATTTGATTCTAGGAACCAATTTCTGAATCCCATGGGCGGTTTGAACGTTGATATCAAGCTCTTCTTCATCGAGTGGATGTGATCACCTGAATGTCATGTACAGCACATATGATAGTTTCTTGATTGTCCAGTTCATCTCGCTTAACTTTCAAGAATGCTGCTGATAACAAATCCGTGAACTTCCATTACTGTTTATGGTGATGTACATGTGATGCAGTTCATGTTAAGCCTGTGGTTTATGCCAAATTGATCAAGCTGACCTGAAGCGATGAACTGAATGGCATTACAGTAGTGTACGGTCAGGTGCACATTGTGCTGAAAATTTTGCCTCTTCCACTGAAAATTTTGATGCTGTGACACCTTGAGCTAACGATTTAATTTGCTGCCTAAACGATCTCTTATTTTCACACTAAGAGCGATCACGTTGTTAATTTGATCCCTTCTTCCCGTCCTCCTCCGGACGGCAAGTTACATGGATGAGGACTCAAACTGAACCGCTAGAATGTATGTGAGATAATTAATGAGATTATTGGGTCGTCTCACCCTCATTGATGTCTTCTACACTCGTTACTTTTACACTTGTCTCTCCTGGTAATAGAATATCACAAAGTAGAAATGATCAATACCATCGATATATATGAGGTATACTACTAGCTAATAAAAAAAGATTGTACTGGTATAAATATATAGATATGGTACATTAGCTGTGAAAACGTAGTTAACATATAGTGAATTTTCATATATAGGGTAATATACTCTATTTGCTTCACACATAGATCTAAAATAGAGAAATTTTACCGTTCTTGAGAGATACCAAGTGGTAACAAAACTTTTAGTGCAAACTGTTACCTCCAAGTACCGGGGGCACCGAGTGGTACTTAACTTTGAGTGATTTTATAGTTTTTGAGTTGGTACCAGAGGCTACTATATTTTCTAGTGTAAAATTTGAGATCTCTTGGTACCTCTGATATTAGGAAGTACCAAATTTAATACCTCTTGGTATCTCTCAAGTACTAGAAAATTTCTCCTAAATTTTACAGTAGAAAATATGGTACCTCCCAGTACCTCCTCAAGAACTATAAAAACACTCTAGAAAATAAGTTCAAGGAGCACAACAAGCTTCTGAGAAAGAGATTGATCACTCCAGTGCAAGCTTGTTACAATTTTGTGGGTAGGCCTGAGAGACATGAGGAAATTTCATGTCACCGCACACTCTCCTCGCAGTAGAGCCTGTTTGGATCGATGTCTGCATGAGCCTGGCTCAGATGCTGTGTGGTGTGCAGGAATGGGTGTGTTTGGTTGCCGCGTTCTTTCCATCTAGACCCATCTCGTGGAAAATTCATCTCGCTGTCAGGTCCATTTCAAACACAGCTCCTGATCAGCTAGCCAAACTCTGTGCATGCAGATGCAGATGCAAAGCATTTAGATCCTGTGATGAGGAGGCTTCAGTGTCTGCTCATTTTCCTCTTCTCATTTATGTCTGCTCGTGCTCGAAGCCGGCGGATTGAGCTTCCTCTTTATTACCTCAGTCTCTCTGATCTTGTCTCTGATTGAAAATTGGTAGCTGAAATGTCCCCACCAAAAAAAGTGATACCTGAAATGTGTAAAATTAGTGAGATAAAAAATTGAAGGCCTGCTTTTGTGGCTTGTACGAAAGTAAAAAGTTTATTGTTTCTTGATGTTTGTGTTATTTGATAGGAGTACTTTATTCGAACTCTATTTATATTATCCTTTCGATGAAACTATAATTTTGTTCGGTAAGACATTATTTAGATCTTGGAAATGGGTAGAACATTCAACTTCCATACGACTTTATTCTTAAATTTGGCGTACAAACTTCTTTAATGCACTTTCTATTGGTTGCTGCCAACAACCAATCGACAGTGCATTGGCCAGTTCAGAGAGTAACAAAATTCAGTCACAAATTTAGAGTAAACGGCATGAGCATTCTTCTGTTCGTCCAAATGGTTAACAAATTCAACCATTTTTCGCATATGATAAAACCACAAAACTGGCCATTCTAGTTGTTGTGTTTCTCATTTTTTTCTTAGTTTGTGAAGTTGTAGAGGTGAACAAGCATTCTTGACAGCAAATGTGGAATAGAGAACAATTCAATAATCGTTATGCTGCTTAAATCATGCATAGCGATCACTTCCGCACCTTAGTACACATTGAGGGAGTCCACTCTCATGGAAGGATGAAAGTGACATATATATGGCTGTTTTTTCAGAGGTAGCAAGTGCTGCATTGAACTATATGTAAAAAGCAAAAGTCATCCATTGAACTGGAAGTTACTTGTATTAAATGATCACATGGCATCAAACACTATATATTCAACCCAATAGTAAGGAATGCTACACGCTGAGACCCATTTCATGGAGGCAGAGGAAACTCCAGGTTAATTTCTACTTGGCATTTTGCAAATTTCTATGCATAGCTGTTGGCCTCGGAAGCATCAGGACCTCTCATTTCACAGTTCCTCAAAACTGAGCTGGTGTCACCAAGACCTTCGCCACTTCTTGCTCGTGTCGCCAAGGCCATCGCCACTTCGTCCCTCTAATCGGTTTTGTCGTGCAGAGTTGTTTGGCTTGGTTCCACTTCAACTTTGCCGAGAAGCAACAATTTTTGGGCTCTCCGTCGGCAATCATCAGCAATTACAGCCATCGGAAAAGAGTAATCCGAGTCTGATGACTGAGGATGGTGGGATTTTAGCAAAACAGCGGACGAATAATGGTGAATGATGAGGGTGGGATTTTGCTGGACATTGCCTGATGAAGCGATATTCTGACGAGGAGGCAACTTGGCAGTGACAGTCAGGGAGCGGTAGGGCATAACAAGCATGACAAGATGAATGTGCTCAGCAACACAGACATTGTAAGATAATCATGTTTCAATTCTTGGGGACCAACCACCATCTATGAGTTACTGAAATTTCCGTACTTTAGCCCTTTTAAAAAACTTATTTTAGAAATAAACCGTAACAAAAGATTTGACCCTGACCTTAGCGCCGGAGCCAAAGATGCTGACTCGTCGCGACCGAGAAAAATACATTTTTCCGAACGCTAGTGTATTAATCCCCGTCCTAGGAAAAGCCAGGGTACACCACACAAACATGATATAAAAGACACATCTTTATTATATCGATAATATTTACATTATTACAAAGGCACTTCAGGCCTGACATAAAAAATAATCAGTAGCGGACTAGCGGGCCTATGGCTCCATCTTCACAGGCGCTCAACTGGGGTATAAGCCAGGACTCCACCTAGGACTTCTTCTCCAAAGCTTCTCTTACTGAAGGGGAGGAAAGATAGAGCAAGAATGAGTACAACCACAGTACTCAGCAAGCCACACTGGGAGATGCATGATTAATGCAAGGGGGTACAAGGAGTAATAACATAGGGTTATGTTTTGCAATAAATAGCATTTAAAAGACACTTAGTTGCTCCAAGCTATTTTGTAAATACGATCCTAGAGCTACACAATATTATTAATCAAGGCCGTGAACCCACACGAACCTGCCTTAACCCAAGGCCTACGATGATTCAGACCGAATTGGCAACTCGACCCTGGGTCCCAGCTCGTCCCAAGCCAACCCAGGCCAACCATTCCACATTTTAGTTGTTAAGCAGGTTTTAAGAATTTAAAACACTAACTTTGGTACATTGCTAGGCTTGCCCATAACCGAGGGCGCGACTATTCGAATAGATTTACTCTGATCGGAGGTGTACATCGTTACCCACAAGACACGTCTTCCTCACGTGTAACCACGTGCCACATACCACCACGACATATGGACGGAAGACATGACATAGTTTCCAACCCATCCTAGCCATAGACAAGAGTACCGACCCAACCCCACCTATGGCCGGAACCTCCGGGACAGGTAGGCAGGACTGAGCCCCTAGCAGCAGGACACCAGCCCTGTGCCATGACATCTCGATTATCGGGCCGCAGCTCGTGTAGCCTTCATTTGTCCTAGAGATGTCCATCGACCCCCGACTTCATCCATCTCCATCCGTGTACTTTTGTTTATAACCAGACTGAGCCACAAACTAAGCCTTACCCACTAGACATGTGGAAGTACGGTAGTGCTTTGCAACAGAGGTCCAAGCTTAATCCTTATAGTACCCGAGGTACGACTAACAAAACCCAACCACGCACCTCGAGCCCAGCCTAAAACCGTTTTGGGGGTTTTGAAAAGAGGGGGAGGTGTGTGTCCAATTCCAACATAAGCCAGCCATTCCATACTATCCAAATGATATGAGAATTCCCAAAGTCTAAAGTTATAAAACCACCTAATGTTGCATAATTAATCAGCGAAGCATCTACCTAAATTCATACTAGTGGAACCATGAATAGAGTACCCACTAGTTGTGGTTTTATTTTCCTAGGGTGAACAAGGTATTAATAACAATAGCAATAATAATAAGGTCATAACAAAGATAAATAGGAATGGCTAAATAAAACAGTGATAACGCGGGAATTTAAATAAAGCAATAATGCATTAATTTAAATCAAAATAATTTTATAAACTGGGATTCAATATGCTCAAGGATGATGTGACTTGCCTTGCTCAGAGAGAATAGCCTTCCGAACCTTCGGCGACGACCACGAACCACGCTTCGGGAACCTCCGGAACAACAAAAGCTACGCGAAGCACACAAGCAAAGCTACAAGCCTATAAAGAAGCAATAACAATACATAAAAAAAGAAAGCACATGGTTCTTTAGGTTATAACAAACATTAAGAGACTTGAACGGGTCGATTCGGAGCTCGTATGACCAAGACATGGTCATCCGAAGTTTAATGCTGTTATATGGAGATTCGCGGATTATTATAATTAGGTTTTGCAACTATAAAACATGTGTAAGCGCTAGCCTGGAAAGGACAGGAAGGCTGCGCTGTTAACATGCGGACTCCACATGTCAACCTAAGGGACCACGGCAGACCGGGTACACAGAGACGGTCCACGGGTCGACGGAAGCGGACCCCGTGTGTCAACCGAGGCGAGTGGCCGACAAACAGACTCCACTAGACACCATGCGGGCTGCACACGTGGAAACCACGTGGCTACCAAGCGTGCACACTAACACAGTCACCACACGCACAAGCGAACGACTACTGACACCAGTAGACGGGTACCGGGGTCGACAACCACACAATGGGCACGGGCAACACCGAAAGGACTAGGACGGGGCAGCGAGAGGACGGACCCTTACCACCACGCGACGAGGCGTGGGAACGACGATGGCGAACGGGCGCGGCGGAGACGGCTCGGAGACGACGGAGGCGAACGGCGAGGGAGCGACTTCGGCGGCGATCTTTGCACGGAGGCGAGACACGGCCGGCGCAGGGCTTGACGACGCGGAGCCGAGGACGAGGACGACGACGGGGCTGCAGTGGCTGCACGGAGGTGAGGCCAGCGTGGGACACGTCGCAGCGATGCCCACGACAGGGGCGGCATAGCGGGGCGACGAACCGGCGAGGAGGCGACGACGAACGCCGGCGGGGTGGGTGCCGACGAGACCGTGGAAGGGGCGGCGCGGACGATGGCGTTCCGGCGAAACAGAGGAGCAGCTGGGGGAGAGGACGACGCTGCGGCATCGACGGAGGAGACGACGACGTCGATCGGCGTACCGGCGATGAACAGCAGCCGGCCGGAGACGGTACAGTGGCGCCAACGCCACTGGTTGCCGGCGGGGGCACGCCTCCGGTGGTCTCCGCGTGAAACGAAGGCGACGCCGGGGAAGAGGAGGCGGCTGCGAGGCCGCTGGTGGCGACGGCGCGACCGGATGGCGCTCGGGCGAGGAGGGAGAGGCGGCTGGAGGCGGCCGGCGACACGGGAGAGAGAGGAGGACGGCGGGGAGAGGTGGTGAGGCCACGGGAGAGCGCGGGAGGGGGCTAAAACTGGAGAACGGACCAAGGGGGTTCCATTTTATAGGCAAAGGGAAGGAGCCGGCCACGGGAGGAGCGGGGAACGGCGGCGGAAAAGTCGGCCGACGGCCATGGAAAGCAGCCGGGATGGCGCGGCCGTTCCGGGCGATTGAGGGCGCCATTCAAGGGGGAAAACGGGGGAAATTGAAGAGGAAGGAAAGGGGATTAATTCCCCCCAATCAATTTGGAAAGAAGGGCATTGATTCGCGTGGATTTAGGGGAGGAATCGACGCTAGGTTTCACGGGAAAGAGAAGAGAGAGAGGATGCCGGGCGGGAGGAAGGAGACAACCGGGTGGGTGGGACCCACCGGTCGGGCGCGCAGTCAGCGCGCGTGCGGCGCGCGTGCACGCGGCTGGCTCGGCTCGGCCTGGGGGGGGGGTGCGGCTTGGGCCGGGCGGCCGGCCCAGGAGGAGAGGAGGGAGGGGAGGCCCGGGAAAGTGAGGGGAGGGGAGGGAGCTGGGCCGGGAGGGGGAGGGAAGGCCCAAGAGAAGGAGGGAGAGAAGGAGAGGAAGAGAAAGAGAGGGAGGAAGGGAGGACTTCCACCACGGGCCGAGGGAAAGAGAGGAAGACTTTGGGCCAGACTTGGCCCAAAGGAGGAAGGAGGATTTATTTTTAGTTTTTCTTTTTAGTAAACTTTGTTAATTGTTGTTGTTGCTTAATAAATATTTTCGGTGCTCTGAAAATTCAAGTAAAATTTGAGGGCTCCTTTTAGACCAAGGAGAATTTAACAAAAATTCTCCGGGCCACATTCTAATTTTCCTTGTACGTATTTTAGTGTTTGCTAATTTCTTTTTGAATTTTAATTAATTCTATTATTTCTTTTAGAGAATGATTTTTAATTCGGGATGAATTTATCAGGACGTGACATGACTGCTGAGGTCCAAAATCTCAACGTCATTTTATTTGGCGCTATGTATTTCACCATGGTGGCTACAACTCCACGACAGCAGCAGATAACCACCACGCTGAACTCAAATTCGGTGGGCTATACCATGCAACAAGTTGAGAGGTAGCCCAATGATTTAATGGCGTCTTCACCTCAGCAGCGGTCCAGGGTTTAATGGCCAGTCCTTTGGTCTTTCTCTTCTTTTAGTTGGTTCCGAGACTCCGAATTACTACCCATTGGCCACAAAAGGACAAAAATAGAAATATTAGCCAATAATAATAAGGAGTGCCTTGCTTTAAGGATAATTTTACCATCCTTGAGAAGGCGGCACCGGGAGGCATCACATTTTTTAAGTGTAAAATTTGGTATCTCTAGGTAGTAGGTATCAAAATTTTATAAAATCTTGGTACCTCCAAATACTTTAATAAGGGCTGGAACATTTCTCTTGCTTTAATGTTTTTCTCTCCTAATGGACATGGGCAGAGGCCACAAGATCGAACAATGGGCCAGTTCAGTTGATATGGCTGTTGGCATAGGATGCTTCAGGAGTTCTCATGCCACAACGAGATACGGAAATGCTGGCATCACCAAGAGCCACGCCATGGAGACTGGAAGCATGCATCGGCGCCATAGCCGCTGCACACTGTTTGGCCATGGCCTCTTGAGCAGAGAAATCACTGATCGATTTTGTTCTTATCTCTGTCATAGAAATTTCAAATGCATCCTTGAGGCGACTAGGTTAGTTTTGTCGGAGAATATGGTTGCACGTGCATGATTGTTGGGTAATGCAGCTTGCTCTGAAGTCAATAGGTGTGAAATAATCACATCAAATCACATAGTGATTGTTGCGTGTTTACTCCATCGTGATGCCTTCGATTACCATTGAAGCAATATTCGACCACATTGGGATTTCCACTAGTACGTGTTGGATCGATCACAATTGTGTTTGATCGGTTTCCACCTGAGTGAAAACAAACAAGGAATTGGGACAAGTTTAGAGGATCATGGATAAATCTATTAATTAGATGATATTAATTGTGATGATGTGCATACATTGAACCGGTGCAGAGACAAGGGTGACTCAGATGTGCGAATTGATCAACAATCGAAGCGGTGTGTATGGTGGTATTGTAGAGGCAGGTCTGGATTTGTACTTTGTAAAGATTGCAACCCACAAAAAGCAGGGCGATGAGCCCTCGATCCAAAAACAATCTAAGTGACAAACTGAATAATCATGCCTATACGGCTCCGATGCACCAGTGCTCCAGATGCATGTGCTGAACTAATCAATAAAATCAAGTATATGAAAACTCTCCTGGTTTGGCTCATAAAAAATATGAGCAAAAGGGTATTAAATTAATCATCGTGTCAAACCAAATGTGATGTCATATATATGTAGGTCAAATAGAACATAAAGGAGTTGGAAATGTTACATGCACACAAAGAGATAGAGAAATAGACTGTATGTGTGTCATGGTCCCATGGAGACAGAGGAAGCTCCAGATCTGTCCAGCCAGCGTGTTTGCTATATGTTATAGGCATAATTGTTGGCTCTTGGGTGGCATCAGGATTCATAGTTCTCTTTGTCATTTTCCCTTGAAACTGAGCCAGTGTCGCTAAGATTGTAGCCATCAGCTGTTATCTTGGACCCATCGCAATTTTGCACAAATTGAGAGAGAGAGAGAGAGAGAGAGAGAGAGATATGTCATTCATGGAGTCGGTTTGCTATGCCTGTTTGCTTGGGAGTGAAAGACATCAGGAGTTGTTATGTCACAGCAAGAAAGTGTCGATCCACTGTCGCCGAGAGCATCGCTGTGGTGACCAGAAGCATGTGATGGCGCCAACGCTGTTATCCACCTTTCAGCCACATTTTCCTTAGTGGGATATTAGGAGTAGTTCTTTTGTTCTTTATGGCAGTTAAGAAATGTCAGTTGTATCATTGAGGGCACCAGGTTAAGATTGTTGTAGTATCTGGTTACGTGTGCATGAAGGGAAACTGTAGCTCCTAAGGCAACAAGAAAGTGTCGAATGCTCACTTCGAATAAACAAGTGATTGTTTCATCTTTACTTCATCGTGTTTGAGGCATTTCGATCATGATAGAATTTCCATTTTGTTGGCTATCCCATCAGAACTGTGTTCAATTCCATCTGATAGAAACTATATCATCCCACACCCACTAAAAAGTTGAGTTACTTTTGGGAAGAATTGTTAAAGAACATCAAACACTTCATTTGGTAATACATCAGGTGTTAATATTTGACTTGGAAATTTCTCGCACATTTCCAGAATTGACTGCTCTTTAATTTTCTCTATCAGCCTTACCAACAGAAAGTGCATTAATTAGAGGTACTACAACATTTGCTCCCTGAAAGAAATCACTAAATCATCACAATCACTTCTATCTTCCCAGAAATTATTCTTTTTGCTGATGATTAACAACTGGCATGACGGTTGTGCAAGTTTCGGTAGCAATATAATGTTTCGATATGAGCAATATTTCATGGAGTAGATGACGCTCCACGGCTGTTGGCCTGGGAGGCATCAGGAGCTCTCATGCCACCTGATGAAATGGGTTAGCTGGTATCACCAAGAACCTTGCCAAGATGACTAGAAGGATGTCAGGGGGCGTTTCCGCCATCCAACATGGAGAGATCAGGCTTGTACATTAGGCGCGGGTGTGACGGTGCAAGAATTCTGTTGTACACGTCATAAAAATGGCACACATCACTGATGCATGACAGAGTTTCTGTAGTATGATGCAGATCTGTAGATGAATACCATCATCAAAAGATTGAATAATCATTATATAGAGCCTCTCTATGATACTCTCCCGTAGTAGAAATTGATCTAAACCATTCATCTCTTTTTATCTAACGGATTAGATCTCAATTAATGGTAATAGAAATTTGGAAGGGCATAATCATACATTGAAGTGAGGATGTGGAGGGATAATAATAATATTGTGATTTTGCGTATCAATTAGAAAGGCAATGACTTTTATGCTAGATCAAATGTTCAGCCAGCTACTGGAGGCGGCTTCCTGGGGGGAAAGCATCAGCGCAAGGTCATATACAAGGGGCGGACTGGGGTCGAGGCGTGCAAATATCAACTACCTCATTGATGATTAATTTCTCCATCAAGTCAATAAGGAAGCACCACTTGTGTAGTCGTGTGGTGGAGTCATAGGTAGGGTTTAACTTATCAGATTGACCAATTGTATCGGAGGTCACCGATAGAACGAAATTTCAGTCCGAAATTTCTGAAATTTTGAACAAAATTTAGCTAAATTTGAACAAATATTACTGAAATTCATGAAAAGTTAAAAAACAATAAAAATTTTGGCCAAAATAATATCGTATCGGAGGGGGCTCGAAATGACCGAAATTTCCGAATTTCAGTTCGAAATTCCATCCCTGGTCATAGGTAGGGTTGAAAGTGATTCGGATAATTTCCGTCCGACCGGATCTTTTTTCGGATTCGGATAGTTTCGGTTAGATATATCCGGAAATTTTCGAATTCAAATGTTTTTTTTGGATATGAAAACGAATATGATATAGGTGATATCCGTCGGATATTATCCGGTATTTTCCATTAGATATCCGACTTACACATAAGGCCCATAAGCCAGCTCAACCCCAAGAGGAGGTAAATCAGACTTCTTAGAAAAAATAAACTTCGAATTGAATTTTATGATACTAAATGAACTCATATGAAAAAGTTGTCAAAAACAAAGTTGTATAACTCAGTGAGATCTACTAATTTTATTTGGTCATTTCTCCATTTGAGTTTGATTGAACTATATAAAATTTGAATTTTAAAATGTAAGAAATTCAAATAATTTTTTCGGATAGTAAATGATTTCAAATGGAAAAATTGTCAAAAACAAAGTTGTATAACTTATCAAGATCTATAACTTTTATTTTGGTCATTTTTCTATATGACTTTGTTTGAATAATTTGAATTTGAATTTGAAAATATGACAACTTCAAACAATATTTTCAAATACTAAATGATTTCAACTGAAAAAGTCATCAACAACAAAGGACTATAACCCATCAAGATCTATAACTTTTATTTTGATCATTTCTTCATCCGACAAAGTGATAGTAACACTGTTCATAAAATTTACATATCTCTCATTTGGTTTTATAAACTATAAGAGAGAGATGTAGAAATGACCAAAATAAAAGTTGTATGTCTTGATGAGTTCTACAACTTTTATGTTTATGACTTTTTCAGGTGAATTTGTTTACTGCTTCAAAATATCATTTGAAGTTTTGAAATTCAAATTTTTAATTGATAAAACAAAATCAATAAAAAAGGCCAAAATAATAGCAGTAAAAACACAATAACATGATAGAGCATGATTTTAGAAACACAATATCAAAAATCGTTTGTGAGTAGTGAGGGGTTTTTATATTCCGATTAATATTCGTCACCATATTCGTTTCGCTTCGTATTCGCTCCGTATTTGTATCAATAATATTCGATTCCATTTTCATATCCGGGTTTCCGATTCCGATTTCGATTCCGAAAAAAATTATGAAAACGAATATGGTAGACCTAGTTTCCGACCGTATTTGATCCGTTTTCATCCCTAGTCATAGGTGCATGACTCCACTCACTAAGTTTCAAATCCTGAAGCCCACAAATATGGCTATGTGCATTTTTAGTTGGTATAGAGACAGGAAGTTATACTTCCATTGTCAAAACAAAAAAAATTGCCATGAAAATTTATCATACTGGAATACTCTGTTTGCTACCACTAGAAAGTGCATTCATTATCAGTACACTTTTTGCTCCATAAAAATTAGATGAAGGGACCCAAGCTGAGAAAGAAATGAACGAGTCGATGGAGATCACATATATGAATGCAATGATTGATGGTAGCGATTAAACTGCATTGACAGTTCTGAAATTAATATATGAAAAATACCCGAGCCAATTTTTAAACCCCTAGCTGGGTTTTGAAAGATGAGACAAAGAGGTAACATAACCTGACGAGACCTGAGTAAGAGATGAAGAGTCGAGTCACGATACTCACTAAAAGATCAATTTCTGGCAGTTCTTAGCTGAAAATTTCACGAGAGTTCTAGAGGACATGTGGTTTTTCAAGAACTTCAATGTGGCGCGCTGTTGGCCTAGAGGCATCAGGACTTCTCATGTAGCACCTAGGGCAATGGCGGATCAATATTTTTTTGGTGCAATGGGAAGTACAACAGTGAATGTAGGATGGGTGAAATGACCGCATCAAACCGAATATACTAAATTAGTAGCTGTTGCATGGTGATGCTTTCCATGGCATTGAAGAGATATATGGCCATCTCCTGGCATGATAAGGCGGATACACTTGCGTTACCTTCAGCAGCTGCTGGCATGTTGGATGCGCCGGAGTAAAGAGTACAGTTTTGGTGGCAATTATCATGTGAATTAATGTGTATTATCTAAACAGATTGTTTAATATGACTAGCTACATGTGCTGAATTGAATCAGATTGTACATTTGACTGTATGTAGAAATGAAAATCTCTATCTTTTGCTGCTGAACAAGTAGACAGGAGGCGAGCCATGGTGACTTCACCTCAGATTCTTACGGATTATTCCAAACTCATTAGTTCAGTGACTATGGAGAGGATGTTAAAGAAAATCAACTAATCTCATTTGTTGATTGTTCTCAGTCAGTCTGTCAGTGATGTGGGATGAGCTCCCAGTAAATTCATTGTTTCATTCTAAGTTGTTAACTCTGTACCTGCACCTTCCCCGCAAAAAAGAAAAAAAAAACTCTGTACCTGCACCTTATTTTCCCTGTACCTACATCCTTTTTTCTCCTGCATTAGATCAGAAAAATATCAAGACGAGACGACTGTATGGAATCAGACAATAAATTCGTGTGTGGCACCGTGCAATCTTCTTTGCTCCATAAGAAGAGAAGATGAGGTGGCCAAAATGACTGCGCAGAATCGCTTGATTCACCTCCTAGGAAGAATTTTATTGACCATTTCCCAAGAATTTCATTGGATACATGATATATGGCCGTGCTAGTTTCAGCATGTTTTCTTGATGAACAATGTTTCATGGAGCAGAAGCCACTCCAGCCTTGGAGCTGGTTGTGAACTTGCTTTAGCTGTTCGTGTAGGAGGCATCAGGAGCACCCATGTCACCTCAAAAAAGTGACGGGTACCTTTACTATCCTTGAAAATGTACTGGGAAATATCATATTGTTTAGTGTAAAATTTGGTACCTCGAAGTACTAAAAATTTTAGTGCAAAATTTCTCAAGGACAGTAAAATTCCTCTTGAACAATAATCCATGGAAGCCGTCATCAAGTTCTTGAAAGTTATGGCAGCGAGCCACTCAAGCCAAACTTGATTATTTTGCTTCTGAATCATGACTCATGAGGCGCCAGGAATTCTTATATTTTATTTTGCTTCTGAATCATAGTGGACTTGATTAATGATTATTGTTCTGATTCTGATGCTACCTTTCTGCATCTCCAGAGGTGTAACTGTCTTGGGGATCAGTATATCCTCTACTGAAGATAGAGTATATATGCTATCCGCCATTCTGCATTTGATCGACTTAGAAACATCTCGCATGAAAATTTCACCTAGTTTTCTCCCATCTGTTTGTTGGTCGATCTGATTGCTCCAAAGATGTTGAGTGGAATGGTCTGTCGTGTACAAAACCTGACCTGAAATGTTGAACAGAACAGCATTTTAGTAATGCGTGAGGTGCATATGCCTTAATTTCCAGTTGAAAAATCTGATGCCGACAGAACAAGAACTAGCTAGCAACTTTCTGCCTCGACTATCACGTTAATTTCATCATGCCTTCCCTGGTTCATCACTGATCACCAGTGAGTTAATTACATTGCATGGATTGACTGTGATCGTCGATCGATCTGTTAGGAAGTCCGCTTCATTGAACTAGAATAGCTTACTGTATTAAATGTGTTGAATAGTAGAGGAAGAAATATATACTATGAATATTAGACATGTTGTATTGAGCCTCAGGGGCCAGTATATGTAGGAGAACACATGGTTAGAGATAACGAAAACTACGATACAAAACAATCATCATATCCTAATATATCTCTAATTAACTACCATATACTCTAACAAAATGATCACATCAAATCGAATGCTACATATAGTTGTAGAGACCCAATGCTACATTCCGAGACAGTAATGAAGAAAGTTTTATGAAGCCAAGAGCAAACTCTAGATGGCGTGTTACTGTTCATGAATGGTGGTTGGCTTGGGAGGCATCAGGAGCTCTGATGCATATCACTTTCCTTCCAAATCAACCCCGATCGCTGAGACTAGTTGCCACCTTTCTTCTCACTGATATGTGGGCCATCACACCGCCGGTTCCCTCCACAGCCGCCGGTCTCCGCCGTTGCCATTGGCGGCTGCCTCGCAGCAAATTGCAGCCATGTAGGCTTCAGAATCATCTTGCTCACTTGCTGATGCAGCAACGGTATCCTCTAGCTCTCTTGTATGGCATGGAAGATGATCGAGGTAAGCTATCTTAGTCATGGTGACTGTTGGTTCTTTCTCCGTTTGCCAAACTGAAACTTGATTTTGGGAAATTATATTGGAAATGATATTTAAATAAATGAGAATTTCATCTCTCATTTAAATTTACCTCTAGTACTACATGCTTTGATTGATTATTCATTGTAACTTCGAACCTATACTGATTGGTGATTTTTTGATAAAGGAAGCTTCTATTAATTTCAGATGATTACATCAACTTGATAGAACCATCCTAAGAAGACTCAGCCTCTGCAATACTAATTGGTGATAATGGACTTAGAGTGTGTACAATGCCTGAGAATAAAGTTGGAGAAACCTTTCACAAAGAAATTGCTCTCTTCACAATGTATGAGATCGCTAATTAGTGATCGATCGCCTGAGACGATCAATTTTCTTCACCACTTTCATTTTTTTTCACCATATAGTTTTTCTTTTTGGGTAAATTTATATACATAAAGTTTATATATCTAAAGTTTACACACCTAAAAATTATAGGTCAAAAGTTTATATACCCGATTCAAATTCGAATTCGGATTCAAATATTTTATATATAGAATATTTATGTACATAAAGTTTATGCATGCATTATTTTCCTCTTTTAGTAAGTTTATAAACCTAAAGTTTACACATCTAAAGTTTATCCACCTAAAGTTTGTAGAGTGAATATTTATAAGTCAAAAGTTTAAATACCCAATTCAAATTCAAATTCGGATTCAAATATTTTATATATAGAATATTTCTATACATAAAGTTTATACGTGCAAAGTTTACGGTATAAAGTCTATATACATTAACGAGAGTATTAGATTTTTTTCTAATTTTTTTTACTAACTTTTTTTTTTGAAATTTATGATGAAAGGAGAGAAGGGAGAGGAGTATAGGGGGAGGGGCGGGTTGATCACTGGGAGCGGTCACCCGCCCATTAGGGGTGCCCCACAATGTATTGCTCCTACCACCGCACACATGTGATGGAGTGACAAGCTGAGGATGGGATGAAAAAGAGCCCATGGAGCCATGGAGATATGGATACCAGTGACTTGCCATGGCAGCTAGGCCTGGGAGCCATCGGAATCTCTATTGTAACTTGGTTGTTGCCGAGAGCTAGAGGTCACTTCAGCCATGGAGCTGATCAAATTACCATTGGGATGGATGACATTGTCCTGCTGCGTTGTCTCCAGCAACTCTGCCAATAAGTCAACCCAATTAGCATCCAGCAGCGACAAGCTGTCTTCATGGTGATGCGGATGCTCTATCATGACAGAAGAGATGAATTAATCCCGGACGATCCTAGCTTGCTATAGAAATGAAAGCTGGACAGTTGAGGTGATTGCTATGTTTTTTGTGGTGAAGTCAAATGCCCTAGAACTTTGATACTGCAAAGTTTGAATTTTTAGCTTCCGCTGACTTCCACTACCTTTTAGCCCTCTCGGTAGGTTTTTGGGGTATACGACATTCTTGAATTTTCCCCCATTTTTAAGAGGTATAGATATTTGTATTAATCTGGAGGTGCATACCTCTAGGTGGAGGTATATGTACCGAGGAATTTTACAGTACTTGAGAAAGTACTGCAAAATTCCTCGGTACATATACCTCCACCTAGAGGTATGCACCTCCAGATTAATACAAATATCTATACTGAGATATTTAGTATCTAGAGGTACCAAATTTTACATTAGAAAATATGATACCTCTAGGTAACTTCTCAAAGATAATAAAACTATCCGAATGTATCTTGTATACCTCTCAAGGATTAGAAAAGTCCTATCACTGCCAATGATTATAGTCAGTTCAACCCATTTAATATTTTTTACCGCTAAGGTATATCTCAACTATAAGGACATATATACCTCTTCAAGCATGAAAAAAAATAAAAATATTTAAATTAGAAAATGTGGTATCTCCATATACTATCTACAACTACATTTGTTCCTTAGTTAATGATGTATATACATCATTAATCCTTTTAGAGGTATGATGCTCGCCAAGACGACCTGAGAGATGCGAGAAGCCTTTGCTGCCATTCATCGTGCAGGATGCAGCAATGCTCTGATGCAGGTACAGATCAAGCATCGCAGGTACGGAGACATGCCTCGCCGCCATCCACCCTGCACGGTACAGAACTTAAGCATCCTTTTGTTCACGTCGTAAGGATTAAAGGATGGCAAACGCATGGCTGATGCAAATTAGAGTGTGTGCGGCTTGATACACATCTGTGCAATGGAAAATGCCACACTGGATGAATACCATCAAAAGGATCAATAATTATATATTCAAATCGAATTAAGGGATTAAAGGTTGATATTTAATTTTATCGTGATGTCCTCGCTGCCATTTATCCAGGAGAATTGTGTCAAAATTAATATACGACAAAATAAACAAGAAATTTTGACAAGTTGAGAGGACACGATAGATCCATCCATACTCGATGGCATCCATTGAACAGGTGCCAGTGGCCCGGGCAAGAATTGGGGAAATAAGTGTTTCTTAGGTCTTGTTGGTTGAACTTGGTACTTTGTTTGGTCCTTTAAGTGTATTTTGTGACCCATGTAATGGGAGGGGCTTAGTGCTTATATGTATGGACTTGGTTGGTTGTGTATATGTTTGGGATGTAGAGGCCAAGTTTTATATAAATCCTTTATCTAAAAAAAATTGTCCACATGCTGATTCTGAGACGACATTGATCTATCAGAATGTTAGGATGAACATGGCATATCTCCCGAATCCTTTTAGAGGTAAGTGCTGATGAATTGGAATTTACCCTCTCAAATGAAATAACTGGAACTTGTATTAAATGATCACATCAAACCAGATTCTATAAAGACCCAATAACATACCTAGGGTAAGAAATGCCAACACAGAAGCTAAAGATGGAGACATCAACAGAGCTAGCGTTTCGTAGAACCAGATTAAAATGTTCTTTTGTATGAAAATATTTACTAAGAACGGCAAACCAAAGAGAAGTTCAGGCAGTGTGTGTTGGCATGTATGGCTAGCTATTGGCCTGGGAAGTATCAGGAGTTCTCGCGTCACCTCAAAACACTAATTCGTTCGATAACCCTAGTGATCAAGTCCCTTCCTGGAGCAGTCAATTGCGTCCTCGATCATCTGAACCACAAACTTCTAGCGCTTGTCCGGCTGAATTGAAGAACTGGCAACGACAGCAAGAACATGGCCCTGAGCTGCGTCTCACCCAAGAGTCTGACTCTGTGTCGCAGCAAATTGGAGAACATTGATCAGCAACTAGGGTTCAACCTCTTGTGTAAAATCAAAGGTGTTTTTGATTATTATTCTATGATGAACAATTGGGCATTGGAGATTATTGGTTTTGTTATTTGGAATTTATTCACGAAGTGGTTTTGGAGATGATTGGATTTTATAGGTGAATTGCAGGTTCTGTTATTTCATGTGACTGGTCATACCGGGCTCTGGTAGCCGGTCAAACCGGTAGTGATCGAGCGGTCAGACCGGCCAGCTCGCGGTCTGACTGGCCGACTCTGTGTCGGTTTCGGTTTCGGGTTGTTTGCTTGGATATCCGTGATTATTTCATGATTCTGGCTTCTAGATGGATACTATACGTATGTAATACTGTTGTTTGCTACTAATGAGTCAAGTTGTGATAGCTTGGTCTCGGAATATGGTTTCTTTGTTTGTTCTATGTGTAGGTGACTCGATGCCTCGGGAGAGTATTTGCGGTGATGGACCGGGAGTCGGCTTGGGGATAAGACGACGTCCGTGGTAGTCAGAGATCATGCGGGATACTTAGGCTAGAGTTGATGCACGTGGTTGATGGAGATTCCATATGGCATACGATGGAGTTATTGTGTGTGTATGTGATGCGGAGTCGAATTTGGAAGGAGTCCAAATTTGGTATGATTGGTTATGTAAAGTTTGTTTATTGTATTAGAGGGTTTTCTAAGGTGTTTAGGACTCCTAGTATGAGTTTGGTTCGTGTCTTTAGGCTGCCTACCTCATGTATAAATAGAGGAGGAGCATGAGGCTTCCCGGTATCGCTTTTGAGAGCAATTGAGTTGAGTTTTGAGTTAGGGTTTCGAGTTTAGTCGAAATTTTTGTAAGGAGTGCTGTTGGTGCACTTTGTAAACACAGAGAGAATCAATAAAGTCGTCATCCACTTTAAGAGTTCTTCGATTTGTGTTTACCGGGTTTCAGCGGTCTAATTGGCGACACATCGGCGGTCAGACCGGCGGCATAGCGGCGGTCAGACCGGCGGCGTAAGGGCGGTCAGACCGGCGGCAGCGACAGGCGCAGCAGGCTACTTCGGCGGTCAGACCGGAGATTTAACACCGGTCAGACCGACGGCATCTAGTCGGTCAGACCGACAGATCAATCTCGGTTAGACCGACTTCCGTCGATTTCGAGGGTAACTTTTATTTCCGCTAAAAGTTTTTGGTTTTTGGGTATACCAACCATTCACCCCTCTTCTGGTTGGCTTAGTTATTGCTATTCAATCCTACATCTTGTTGCATTTCCATGCCGGCACGTGTAATCACCGACAGTCCTCCTATTTCATCCCCAAAACCAATTTTAAGGGATTTTAGTGGAAAAAGGCACTCCAACAGATCTCCTACTCCCTTGCATGATTTTTGGAGTTCCCTTTCCCGAAATATTCGCTCCTGTTGATATGTGGAAGAAAGCGGCGCCCTCACCCACTCCCAATCTCACCGCTCACACCTTCCTCCTCTCCTTCCCGCGTGTGGGAGATCGGCGCGGCTTCAGAGGGATTGTCAGGAGGTTGCACGCGCCGACGGAGGAAACAGAAATTCAGTTGGTATTCTCTTGGAGAGATTAGTTATTTTGCTTTCTATTTTCAGTTCAAGAAACCCAAAAACAAATTTTTGAGGAAAATTGTACGTAATCTCTTGATGATGCTCTAATAATGCAATTGTCTCAGTGTCTCGTTGACGATACAAAATGCAGTCAACAAATCATTGAGTTGGTTTTACTTCTGCTATGAGCTGTCCATCAGTTTGGCATAAATCCAATCTCTTTTGTATGCAATTACTAGGAATAACGTGCGGACATTGAACATGATGACATATGTCCAGTTCTTTTCCAGAGATTGGTGCTGCATGGAATTAGAATTTACTTGTACATTAAATGATTGCATCAAATAAAATACAGAGTATTATATCGTTACCTCAAAAAATATGGAGTAGAATATACTCTCTCTCTCTCTCTCTCTATATATATATATATATATATATATATATATATATATATATATATATATATATATAGGCCCAATATTACACCAATATGATTAAGAAATGCTTTATATGCAGGTAGAGCTAACGATGAACAATGTTTTCATGGAGGTAAATGAGGAAACTCCAGGTCTACAGCTAGTGTGCCTCGATCTACTCTCTACGCACAGTAAATTGTTGGCTTAGGAGGCATTAGGAGCTCCGGTAACACCATACCTCAAAATTGAGCTTGCATCTCTACAACCGTTGCCACGGAGCTAGAACTTGCTTCCAACCTGATGATCAACAATCTCGGCCTCGCGTAGCAAGCTTAATGGGGTTAACCAGTGCAGCACTGCCGCTATATTGCAGGATTGCCATCAACAATCTCAGCCCAATCCTCGGTTGGGAAAACTGATATTTTTGTTTACAATATGTGCTATATGTAAAATATTTATTTTTTGTAAGGCAAAAGCAGGAGTTCTGCCATTCCATAGATTTCAGGTACAAAAAGAAACTGTGTTCAGTATATTCACCATACAATAGAGCAAAAAAGGCTAGGCAACTTAAACTAGCTGATTACGATGAAAGGATTAGTCTATAAAATTGAATGCTACAAAACATCGATCTACTCCTATACTTGTTTGATCAATCTGCAGCTCTTTTATGCGATCGAATCTGCCGTCTGAGAATGAACTTATGAGTGCCTTTTACCTCCAATCCAGTGGAGTGGCAGCCGTGACCAACTGGCCATTGAGTTGAATAGTTGATGTTCTGAACTGAAGAATTGAATTTACCAAAATATCTGGTAGATTTTCTTCAGAATTGACCACTCTGTTCAGTAACATCAGATAGTGTGGAACACTTTTTTCCCCATAAAAATGACATGGAGTTGCACAAGCTGAGAAATACGGAGTAAGTAATTAAATAACTACTGTTTATACACCAGGCCTTGCCTCACCATTTTAGAACTTCCAAGAGGATTTAAATGTTTTTAATTAGAAAGATCAATACACAAATAGGTTACTGCATCTCTCAGCTTTATTAGGTTCAACGTCGCAATCAAGTCCATCGATTGAACTACTATTCCTCCTCGATAAACTTTGGAAGAAACATAGTTCAGTTCAGAGTAAACTACATGAGTTCTGTTTGTCCGAGTAATTAGTAAATTCATGTATTATTTGTCACTTTTTGCTTAGACCACCAAAACTTGAAGTATGAGATACTGTGCTCTTGTTTCTAGGTTGTTATAGTTCAACTAGTGAAGTTCTATTCTTGACAGCAAAAGTGGATAGAATAAGAACAATTCAAGACAGTATTCATTGCTGCTTAAATCATACCCTTCGATCAATTGATGTGTCAGAATGTTAGGCAATTCACTCTCTGGAAGGTATGAGCATGACTTATCTCCAGTTTTTTTCTTACAGGTAACCGCAGCATTGAACTTGAATTTACCTGTATTAAATTTCGCACCAAACCAGATGATATATTGACCAAATAGCATACAGTAAGAAATGCCACATGCTGATGTGGAGACATGAACAACGTTTCATACAACCAGAGAAAACTTTTCGGTTTAAGCCGCATATATACCCAAATTTTATTAAGAACAGAAAACCATACTACAGAATAGAGATCAAAGCAAGTCCAGCCAATGTGTTAGTATGTAGGGCTGTTGGCCTAGGAGGCATCAGGAGCTTTCATGTCACCATACATCTATGTCTGGCTGCATTGTATTTGATCCTTAGCTAGTGCAGTCATTGGACTAGTCCCGAGTCAGAAGATCAAGCCTGAAACAGTGAGATCATAAGGAGGCTCCAACCTGGTGATGATGGCGCTGGAGAGTTTGCCATAGATTCCTGCGATCATCAATGTCAGCCTTGTGTAGGAAACATGACAGTGTGGCAGAACTAACACAGCACCACTTGTAACAACGGCAGTGCCATATATTTTTTCGCTGGTAAATGCTGGTAGTATTTTACTACCTGTAGTATCATTTGTAGAAGTAGAAGATTGATTTAGTTCTATTACCAACAAAAAAATCGTTCTACTATCGGTAGCTAGTAATAATTTAATGGATGAAAGAAGACAAAAGGGTTAGATTAATTCTACTATAAGGTCTCTTATGAAAAAATTGGCGCCCGTTTGTTTCTCAACGGCTGACTTGTCCCGCATAATCTTGGTCCAACAGTATGTAATGACTGTCATCCAATCTGCTCATGGGGTGTGGAGGCTAATGGACACTGTAATTCCACTCCAAAGAGGATTCCTCTGCAAAATGCTACTCTGTTCATACTTTGATCAATTCACGGTCAGTCATGTAGGATCATAACCAATGTAGGTGATGCATATGAAAAGAACTCCGTAGGAGGCTGTATCTCACTGACATGTGCACAGTCACTGATTTTTGTTTCTGCTATTCAATCAGTCTGGCATAAATCTCGTTCATCAGGATTCAATTACTAAGAATATTAGGTAGCCCACTGTGTCTGTTTTTCTGAATTTTATTAGGATGAACATGACATATATCTCCAGGCTTTCAGATGTTAGTGTTGCATCGAATTGGAATTTACTTGTATTAAATGATTGCACCAAATCAAATATTATATAGACCCAATAGAACACCAACGTACATGCATGCACGCACACACAGGGAGATATATTAACACGTATTTCATGGAGGTAGAGTAAACTCCAGGTCTCCACAACAGCCTATGTGTTGCTATGCGTAATTTTTGGTCTAGGAGGCATGAGGAGCTCTCATGTCACTTTCTCCAACAATTCAAGCCGCTGTCACTAAGATCATAGCCACAAGAATCCTCTGGTTATTTTGGATCCATTACAATTTTGCTCAAATTTGGTAAAATAGAAGAGTTTCATCAGATCTCTAGCCGGTTCAGCCATTGCAACTCAAGGTGATCCTAGTGAGATGATGCATGGTGTATACAACACAGTCATTCGTCCCGCGATACTCATTACCGTAGGCACATCAATCACAATGAGGCCTGCCTTCTTGTGAATACCCAAAATTTCTAAAATAATTTGATATATGGAGGTATATTACATGCATCAATGTCGCCTGCCACAACACGACCAGCTGGGGACTGGGGAAATCATAGTTTAGGGGGTGAGTGAACTCTTACTAAATATCATCTTCTATTCTTGTGATGGATTTAATCTGTAATTAATTAATTATCGAGTGAATACCCAGACTTGAAATCCTATAAAGTGAATGGAGCCCAGTAGTGCAGCTACCAGTAGGATTGCAATCAATAACAGCGATACATTTCTCAGGTGGGTGAAACTGATATTTCTGCTTACAAGATGTTCTCTCTATATATAGAACGGCGCTCTAGTCATATACCCATTCGATCAATCCGCACCACCCAACTAATATTGAACTTATGGGTGCCAATTATTGTTTTTCTGAAATAATATGCCCGAAATTCTGGCAATTTAAAATTTTGAGTAGTTCGCGTGGCCATTGATTTGCTGCTTTGAACTGAAGAATTGAAATGTTCAGCAATGTTTCATGGAGGCCACTCCAGCCATGTAGATGGTGGCTATGGATGTTGGCCTAGGAGGCATCAGGAACATGCATGTCACCTATTCAAATGGGCCAATAGGCAACCTCTGCACAGCGAAGAGATCGCAAGCTGGCCGTATGAGTGTGCGTCAACACATTAGTTTCTTGATTGCTTTTTATTCTACTGATTCTCCTATCAACCTAGTGTAAATTTCTTACCAGGAAACACATATAGGTCTTATGGAAGTATTTCACTCCCCAGACAAAAACCTGTAACTAGTTACGAACTTATGATGTGTGAGTTTACTGTGAATATGTTATGCTCGAAATTTGAAGACCTCGGTACTGGTGTTAATTATTCTTTGCCAAGCTATGTGTTCGAAAACCTGAAACTTAATATCAGGATAACCTCTAGTCAGGATTACCTGGGCGTTAACTCGCTGCTTTTTGAACTGAAGAATCGAAATGACAGACTGATCACCTACCAATAAAAAACAAGCTAAGGGTTAAGAGGTCTGTCTACGAAAATTGATTTTCGTATGCAGCCCATGAACCGGTCATGGGGAAGCGATTTTCAGGCGAGAGCAGTTATGACCCACCTGCAACATAAAGGAGGTGTCATCCACTCTTATGCTTTTTAGTAAAAGCTGGGCGCAATGCCTTTCATCTAAAAAAAGGAGGTGTCATCCAGAAAAATCAATTCTGTAATGGTAAACCTATGTCTAAACTTCTGGACATGAGGCGAGCCATGGTGATTTGACGATCTTATATATGTTGGTAGGATCAAATGATCTAACTTGATTGAAGATGATAACCAATGGAATTTTTGGTGATGCAAACTTTGTCGACAAGGCTGCTCTCTAGCTTTCTTTCTTGCATTAATATGAATGAAAAACAGAGCTTGACCATTGAGGCTGATAGATATGCACGCGTCACGATCCATCACATAATGTGACATCCCATACAAACAGAAAATCAGATTGCCCTGACATGAACTCGACACCTCGGGCCTAAGGATTATCAACCACTTTGCAGAAGGGCTTTGAAAAACAGAAGGAACAAAAAAAAAAAGAACAAAACAAAAAAACAGTGAAGCTTAATCTATACTACTTTAAATATTAATAGTGGTGGCTGCAGTAAATCTACCATCACCATCCTCTTACTGATGTGTGGGCTCACAATGTGTATGTCAAAGAAACATAGCTCTATGTCTCATGACTCTGGCTAACTAGGTAAGAATCGAAAATATTTATGACAAAAAATGATTGGAGAGCTAACTATTTTTAGGCTTTAAAATGAATGCCAAAGATTTTTTTTAAGACTCCATGGCAACACACGGGCAAATCAGCTAGTATACATGTAACATAAGTAACAAGTTTAAACCAAAATGCTCTAATAAAGGATTCCAAACAACAAGGATGTTAAAAAAAATACCATCCTTGAATAGTCCTACATTGGTATTGAGCAGCGTGTTGAATAGTACTACATTGGTTGTGGAAGAGTAGCGTGTTGAATAATCCCTCACCTCATTAGCTAGCTTTTGGGGTGGGAAAAGTTCTTTACGATCCTACAATTGGTATCAGAGCCTGGCTAGTTCAACATCTCTGACTCGAGGAACAATGTGTGTAAGCCTGAAGGACCATCGGTGCCTGCGTGGTGCGGGGCCTGTATACCTGAGGGACCGTGGGGATACGGTGAAGGAGCGGTGAATGGCTGAGGGACACCAATATGTGAAGGGGGAGATTGTTGAATAGTCCTACATTGGTTGTGAAAGAGCAAGATACCTAATATATAAGTGGAGGAGCCCCTCACCTTATTTGCTAGCTTTTGGATGGGAAAGGCCCTTTACGATCCTACACTTTTCATGTGCATCGTGCTACGTCGGTTATGATCCTACATGACTGACCGTGAATTGTTCAAAGTATGAACAAAGTATCATTTTGCAGAGGAATCCTCTTTGAAGTGGAATTATAGTGTCCATTAGTCTCCATATCCCCTGAGCCAATTGGATGACAGTCATTTAATTTCATACTGTTGGACCAAGATTAAGCGGACAAGTCAGCCGTTGTGAAACAAACGGGCGGCAATTTTCTCATAAGAATTTTCAGTTACAATTTTTAAGTGGTCTTTCTTGATAGTACAACTAATCTAGACCTTTCATAGTAGAATATGTTTTTTCTGTTGATAGGAGAACTGATAAATCAAATTTCTTAATTACTTCTACTCATGATACTATTGATAATAAAATTCTACCACCATATATAAACCACCTAAAAAACATACGCCACAAGAATGCCACTGCCATTGCTACAACAACTACAAGCAGTGCTGTGTTCGTTGTGCCATACATACTGGCATGCTTCCTGCACGAGGTTGACATTGATGATCACTGGAATCTATGGCCATCAATGTCATCGAGCGGGGCCTCCTTATGATCTCACTGTTTCAGGCTTGATCTTCTGACTTTGGACTAGTTCAATGGCTGCACTAGCTAAGGATCAAATTCAGTGCAGCCAGACAGAGAAGTGTCTCCTAAGCCAACACACTGGCGGGACCTGCTTTCACCTTTTTGTTGTATGCTTTTCTGTTCTTAAAAAAATTGGGTATGTGGCTTAAACCCAAAACTTTTCTCTGGTTGTGTGATACGTTGTTCATCTCCCCCCTCAGCATGTGCCATTTCTTACTACTTAGTATATATGATCTGGTTTGGTGAGATATCATTTCATAAAAGTAAATTCAGGTCAATGCTGCAGTTACCTGTAAAAAAACTAGAGATATATAAGTCATGTTCACACTTTCCAGAGAGTGAGCTGCCTAACATTCCAATATATCAATATCCACAAACATATATAGTGGGAGTGATCAAAGTGTAAGATTTATACATAGAGATTTGCTTCCGTCCAGCAAAAATTACCTCGAGGTACCGGTACCTCATGGTACCAAATCGTTTCTGATCATTGAATCTAGCTGCGTAGGATGGGCATCGTTAGATTCAACGATGGGAAATGATTTGCTACCGGCCAGTAACACGAGATACTTTTTATTGGACCGGAGAAAATCGCTATATATAGTGTAAAATTGCTCTAAAAGATTAACTTGACCATCCAACATTTGGTTCCTTGAGGTACCACAAATTTTCGTTATCTCGAGGTACTTTATAGTATAAAATTTGGCACCTCTAGTGCAAAATGTGGTACCTCAAGGTGCTTAGTATCTCGAGGTATCAGAACTTTGTGTGCAAAATGTGGTACCTCAAGGTACCAAATATTGGATGGTAAAATTACTCTAGAACTTAACAGTACTTGTCATTTTCGATGAGTTGAACTTTGCAATTGCGAAAAACCTCGGCAACTGGCTCACTCTATAGTTAGCTTGGTCCAAAGGCCCTGAGCTTGTACATTCATTCATTTCTCCTGGTTATGTATTGTTTACTCATTCTCTATTCAATGAAATTGGCGGCTTCCCGATTCATTCAAAAGAAAAGAACTTTGCAATCATGGCAGACTACCACTGCCACACAAGCTCCTGAGAGCAGCATGACCACGACGAGGATGCATCGGCAGGTCAAGCTCCTGTCGTAGTAAAGGTTTGGGGCTGTGGCTTGGTGGACAACCTCCTGGGTCTCCATGTGCATTGTGTTGCTCTTTGGCCAGATGAAGAAAATTTCAGTGGCCGTGTGTGGAGGATCTTGGTGATTCTGTTTGATGAATTTATCATGAGACACAGCAGTTCCTGATGCCTCCTAGGCCAATAGCCATAGCAACTAGTTCAATGGATGGATTGGCCTCTTCTCCATGAAACACTGTCCATCAAGAATCATTTCTACCGAAACTTGCACGACCATATATCATATATATCCACTGAAATTCTTGAGAAATGGTCATTAATTAAGGAATTTCCTAGAGGTGATATTGTAACATCAAAGCTTCCATAGTCACTATTGGTACTTCTGATGATCCTTTTATGGAGCAAAGAAGATTGCACAAGGACTCCACCTACACCTTCCTTTTACATGCATGTGAACAAAAGTCCCATGGCTATCGATTTCAAGAGTGTAGCTTCACTGCGCAAAATATTCTACTCCTCCTATGAAAGCATCAAGGACCAAGAATGGAGTCAACTGGAAGACATGAAGACAACCTGCATGGGGTTAGACAATTTTTGGTTATCAAAAACTATATCATTGCGGCAATGCCAAATGGACCAACACAAAGGCGCTAGTTACAAACAAAATCAATTTTTTTAATGGATCTAGGCTCCCCTTAGCCAATTACCAAAAATATTAGCTAGGTCATGTGCCCTCCCACTTATATATTAGCTAGGTCTCTTGCCCTTCCACAACCAATGTAGGACTATTCAACACGCTGCTCCATACAGAAAACCTTATGTATCCCGCTTCTTGTTTTGAGAGAGATCATGAACACCGTGAAGTTCTTGCAAGTTGTAGCGGCAATAATGTTTCTGAGACGAGTTGCTTTTCGATGAACATGGGGCAGTGGCCACTCCAATTAACCAGCCATGGTGCTGGGTTGCTCTGGCTGTTGGACTGGGAGGCATCAAGAGTTGTCATGTCATGAAGTGAATGTGTGGCATCACAAGGATCATCGCGGCATGCATGGCTATTAGTTTCTATGTTGTAAACCTGTGCTGCCCTTCAGAGTTTCAGTTTCCTGGAGCGCGTCTGGTTCTCATTCTTCGGAGTTTTTCATTCGAGTATGTTTTACTAGATGGGCCAGTTTTCACCTCGTCTTTTCAATGTGCATCTGTGTGAGTTCATGATTTCCCTGAGAGTTTCGTTCCAGGGCGCCGTGTGATCATGGATCACCGGCGGCAATGGTGACCGCATCATACAGCATACGACTCCATAGTCGCAGTCTACAAACTGATTGGACATATCTCCAAGTCAGTGGTGTGGATTGATTCATGTGCTGCATTGATTCATGTGCACCCCTTCTTTTGTTTCCTGCATTTGATAAAAAATCAGACTGCTTCAGAGATATTCAGATTGTAATTAAATTCATTCATGATGCTGTGCTATATATTTTCTGCTCCATAAGAAGGCCAGATGAGGTGGCAAATGTGATGTGTGCGCGAGAAATAGATTGCACAAAACCTTGCTTGTATTTCTCGCTTCTCATGTTAGCTAGCAAGAATTAATAGAGATCATCATGAACAAGAGTTCATGGAGCTCATCATCAAGTTCTTGCAAGTTAACATGGAGTAGCTGACACGAGTAGCTCTTCGAGGAACATGGAGCAGTGGCCACTCCAACCAGCCATGCTGCTGGGTTGCTATGGCTGTCGGACTAGGAGGCATCAGGAGTTTTCATGTCACGAAATGACTGTGTCGAACTGGCAACGGCATCACGAAGAGCTTTCTCCATGGCGAACCGAAGCATGCAATGGCACCATGTAGTCACGGTAACATTCCACATCTGTTCCATCTCGACAATGCTAACGCCAATACGATCCTTAAAGCGACAACTCTGGTGAGATTTGCTGACATAGCAATGTGGATACATGCAGCACCGCAGCAATTGGTGGCATTTGATCCTCCCTTTGTGTTAACTGTTTGTTGTTTTCCAAGCTATTCTGTTCTAAGACTTGCAATTTATCATCGGAATGCATGATTCCCATTGAGTGGTAGCAAGGATACAGTTTCGCTTGCTGCTTGAACTGATGAATAATTGAAGTGCCCACTGATCAGTGATCAGACTTATGCGGCTCCCCTTGCATCACGGCAGCACTATTTTGGTGGTGGCCTGACGTACTGAACATGATTGGCTGCAAGTGCTGAATCAATAATTATTGCATGGAATCAGATAGTGCATTTGGTTGTCGACATATATGATATACAAGCTCTCCCAATCCAGACCATAAAAGAGATAACAAGAGGTGAGTAGTAGCTAAAGCTGAGAGACACAGGAGAATGAACCACGGGGAATTCAGGTTTTTGATGGATGCCAAACTCGAAATTCAGCTTGCTTGCTGCGTGGCTATGGTAGGCTTGGGAGGCACCGAGATTTCACTTGTTTGTCCAGTCCAGGAATTTAAGTTCTTGCCTCTCTAAGTTCGATCTTACTATGTTTTCAGAACTATCGCATATTTTCATATGCGCTTTGTTCGACAGTTTGAGTATCTCCGTCGGACGGCTGTACTGCATCTTGAGATCTCTCAGTGGAGTAACTACAGTACATGCCTATCATTCTTTTGCTCCACGAAAGAGCAGAGGAAGTAGCATACTACCATGAGAAAAATGAGTTGCTAGAACAATTTTTTTTCCGTTTGGCAAGCTTAGAGATTAGTGAGAATAACCATAGATGAAAGGTAAGATGATGTTGCCTCATCATTTCGCCTTAGTTTCAGTCAAAATCTGGATTAAATTGATTAAACAAGGTGGATGAGTGATGTTCATTAACAGTTGCATCCTGCAGTGGTTGCAAATCGCAGAAAACAAGTGTGAGAGAATCCCTGTCGACCTGAATCCGTCGAGTCAATAGAGATGGAGCCATATGGAGAAAACCGTCGAGGTCGGCGCTTCTCAAAAGCAGCCTCACACAACTGCTAATGAACAAAGGTGGTCTCAAGTACAGAACAAGCCATTGGTGTCGGTAGGAACAATTCTTTTGTGCCGGCATTTTATGGCACTGATGACAGGCTCATCAGTTCCGGATAAAAAACCATCACTCTTAGGATTTCACGAGTAACAAAAACTAACTTTTTCCAATCTAGAGATAACACCATAAATTTCTTCACCTGAATTTTAGAACTGACCTCTTTGAAGATGGTGGACTGGATCTAGATCTGCCGCTGCAGCTCGGCCGTGTCCGTGGACTGGATCTGCATCGGCGCGGTCTAGGACAACAAGCCAATGCCAACACCCCCACCATCATCAAGGGGGGAGGCCCGTCGTCGATGGGAAGGACGATCTTCCTGAATCCTGATCGACTCACCATTATTTTTCTCTAATATAACAACAATTAATGCAACTCCCATTCAGTCAATGACTTGTTGGTTTGAACTGATGAACAAGTTCATGACCTGAATATATATATATATATATATATATATATATATATATATATATATATATATATATATATAGCTCACATTCATTTGTAGCCTGCTTGTTGTGCAAATGCCCAATTGAACACGATAAGGATTGCATGTAATGAACTACTACCTGATAACTGCACGTTTGACTGATGTCTGCTCCATGTTTGTTCGTTCTTATCATTATTAGACTAGCAGCAACAGGCCAGTTTCTGTCATGTCCAACCACTTCAGATGCTACCAGCAGCAAAGCGTATTGCTTGTATCATGTGCCCTCTGTTGTGCAATGAAAGCATGAACACTTATCAGTTTCCAATGTTTGGGCTAGGAGGCATCGGAAACCCTCTGATTTCTTCAATGGTAAGCCAATGCTACCTCACCGTTTCGCCTTAATTTGAGCTAAAATCCGGCTTGAAATGGTCAGACATGGTGGATGTTTGATGTTCACTGACATTCTCAAATTCGCATCCTGCAGTGGCTGCAAATCATGGAAAACAAGCGAGTGGGAATCCCTGTTGAGTAATGGACTCAACAATAGTGGCTACTTGCAACGGGGGTGACATTGCCAGCAATCGCAGGCTGCCTTGTGTCTTACCACAACTGCTACCAGGCTCGCCATTTTCGCGTTGCATTGCCCGATTAGAGCACAATAGACTGGATGCAATGAATTAAATAATTGCGTGAAATTAATGTATATCTGATCACAAACTTAAAACTTGATTGACTTGGATGGATGACTACAGTAGGCATATGGAGACATTGTTTTAGCATCTGCATCTCCATCTTATCCAAGACATCGGCAAGTTGCTCATTACATTTTTTTCTCTAAATGCAGAACAAACCACATAACATAAATTCAGCCAGTTGTTCATCACCAACTACTGACCTGAACATAACCTATTTTGTATTAGCTTACACAACAATGTTCAGGATTCCCAGTTTTGCATAACTGATTAGCAGTGATACAAAGGCAAATACACATATTGAACCTAGTAATGTTCCAAAACCAAACAACATTTTAAGCTGACATTACACATCAGCCGGGAAGGACCAAGTCAGAAACTGGCGCCTGCGCTGCAGAACCTTGAACCCGTAAGTCATGTCATGGTCACCAAAACAATTATTGCATGGATATATCATCCACCTCCTCAACATTAACAGCCTACCATTGGACTCAAAGGAATCGCTGCTGAATCACATAATGATGATCAGTCCTAAAAAACCGTACATTACCGGCTGTTTGGGATCATCACGGATGATGCACTGATAACATCTTAATGATGACATATTGTCGTCATCGAGAGCTCAAGAACATCAAGGAAGCCCTTCTGCTCTCTACTGAGAGTGTATTGCTTCCCTTGATCGGAAGAAGGCAATGTCAGATACAGTCATGGTTGAGTTCCTATTCCTGTATGGAAACAAACTGATGCCGCCGATTCCTTTCTGTTGATTGCAATAGGAGACAGAAATGGCTCTCCCTCTAATATGATGGCGGCGTACGTGGGGAGCAGTGGGTGGCCGCCGACGCGCAGGAATGGCACACCGTGCCGAGGCGAGCCGGGTCGGCGAGGGATGGGAGGTGGAGCAGCACGAGGCCTAGCAGTGCCACCTGATCCAAACGACGTGATACCACCATAATAGTATCCTGAAAACCCGGTTTGTGGAGAATAGACCAGGTGCGTAGCCACCGGGTGACTAAAGCAATAACCTGCAAAGGAGAAGACACCATCTTGTTGTCAAAAAATACCCTGTTTCTGCTTAGCCAAATGGACCAACAAAGAGCTGTTGCACCCATCAAAGGCAAAGGCCATGGCAATGGGTAGCTATTGTTGGCCTCAAGTTGACAGGGAAATGAAAGAGCTTTGTTAAGTGCACTAGACCAATGGATTGCTAATTTGCTGTCATATATAGGCCTAGGAGGCATTGGGAGTTCTTTTGCTACTCATCTCAAAATCTGGTGTCACAGAGAACTCACCGATCATTGATGTATAGCGATAAGATGGCTGCAAAGGAATCCTGTGGCTGCAGGGGTTGAGGTAGATGGGCTGTTACCACAGTAGTAAACCTGATTATTTGAGTCTGGATCACTCATGCGTGATTATATCCAATGGTCCAGAGACCTCATCGGTATATGATATCTTTTGCAAAATTCCTCCAGCCACCGGGTCATCAATCACTGAAGTTAATTATAAAGAGGCCTTAACGCTTCATACTTACTTATTTTTAGATATTAAGGGTCTAAGGCCCTAATGGCATGTGCACAAACACAACGAACACGTGTTTGAAGACCCTGGCATAGTTAACAATATTGAATCAAGCAGTACATCCTTGTGTGATACAATGATCTGTTATGGTCCATAAAAGAGAAGGCAAAAGAAGCATACAAGTGCTGCAAGCTGCGAGTCAGAGTGTGAGATAGGAACCGTTAGGTCATGGAAGTTGTTCCAATCACATTTGCTATGATAGGACTAAGAGACATCGGGAGCTCTTGTGTTATGAGTGGTACAATTAGAATATTACCAAACAGCTTGTTAGCATGGGCATGCCCGATAAACTGGCTGAACATACAAGAAACAAGCTACCAAATCTTCCAAGGCGGGGGTCTTACCTAGTGATTCTGGTCTCATGGCACCTCTAGAAGGAGCAGAATTCTTGTGTGCTCAACAAGACCATGTCTTCCATTCAGGCCTTGCTTGGTCCTGTCTTCTAGATGCTCGTCTTTGGATCGAAGCCAGGGCATAGCCTATTGGGGCTCTTCTTACGATAGCCCTCCTTGTTTGATCTCTTGTTTCTTCTTGTTGCTCTCTGCTTAGGCTCCTTGATGTCCCTCCAACTACCATGAACTTAGCTTAGCTAGTTCTGTAAATTTCCTTTTTTATGTGGGTTGCTGGTTGTAAACAACTCTGTTTTCATCTAATACAAGTGAGCTTTTGCGTGTTCACAAAATAAAAAAAAAAATCTGGCTGAATCAATGGAGTAAAGATGCTCAATACATGCACTATAGTTGAATAATCTATTATTGAAAAAAGAACCTGAATGAATTGTCAAAAATCATCAATCCTGAGCCTTTGTCCTGATAATGTGCCATATATTAATACATAAGCTGATGAAAAATATGGATACCAGATCAGTACATATGTAGAAGAAGAGTAATCATATACCATATATTCTTTTCAGAAAAAAAAAGTATTACATATATATAGAAATTAACAAACGTTTTTGTGTTCATTCAGCATGCATGCTTGATCATTTGCTCTTTCTGATCATAAAGCGAAGTTCAACGTTGAGCATGCTAAATGCATGTAGTCAGATTATATTGCTCCGTTTGTTGTTTCTTCTTTCCCGTTTTTGTTTTCCATGAAAGGAAGACAACACATACTTCATTTGGTAGCACGATATATAGAGGGGGCTGGCCATGTTGAGTACTAGTTCATATGGTATGTTAGGTAAGTATGGAAAGCATTAGGGCATTTTCTACCAGGGACAATGACAAACAATGTCTACGGCGGGCCAGGGGCATGTTTGGTTGCTACCCTGAACTCCATGCCGAAGAAGAAATGATCTCCATGTGGAGGTTGTAACCTTTTTTTGCATGGTCTAAGCAGCTTGAAGATGTATGCGTTTTGGTTGTGACCTAAGCTTGAGAGTATATCAATTATTATCTGGTACTATGCTTACAAGTGTACTTGTAATAAAATCCTTTGCACTCCAGTGATTTAGTAGCATGCTTCTCGT
Source organism: Oryza meridionalis (assembly GCA_000338895.3). Lineage (NCBI taxonomy): Eukaryota > Viridiplantae > Streptophyta > Magnoliopsida > Poales > Poaceae > Oryza > Oryza meridionalis. The sequence continues at coordinate 22,403,126 of CM002535.2, forward strand.
TTTGCCTTATTAATTTGTTCATAAATTGCCCATCAACTAGGGGGTTATTATTTGGTTCAGAAATTTCTCGTACATTTTAGAATCAGAGAAGTTTTATGGTGTTTGTGTTCCAAAATAATAACCCCTCCTGTTGCTACCACCAAGCAGTGCCACAGTGTATTCATTAAATTGGTGGAACACTTTTTTGCTCCATACAAATGAGATAAATGAACATAAGCTGAGCAACGAAAGAAGAGTCGATGGAGATCACTTCCTAGGAAATTAGTGTTTGCTGATGAATTCTAATTGACATGATGGTCGTGCTAATGCAAGTTTAGGTAGCTAGCAAAGCCTATGCTCTGGTTGCTTATCTCTAAGACAAATTTTACAGTTTCTGAGAGATATCAAAAATTTTTGTGGAAACCTTATTATAGTACCGAGAGGTACAAAATTTTACGCTATAAAATGTGTAGTATCTGTTAGTATCTTCTCAAGTCACTCTATCTCGAAACTTTACTACAGCCACGGCTAGGAGTAAGGAGTTATCTTGTGACAAAATGCTACCAGTAGAGAGATCAAGTTAAACAAATTAATGCTTCAGCGAACCAGATGCCATCACTACAGCCAGCAGCTTGGCCTAGGAGGCATCGGGAAATGTATGAACACTTCAAAGAGAAGATGTGGCACCCCAGAATATTCTCCTGTTTTGAGCCAAACAATGGTTTAAACCGCTTGATATGACCATAGTTGAAGTGTGATGGTCACTACCAGCTACATCCTGCAGTGGCTGCAAATCTCCATGTTGAGTTGGATCTAGCGATCAAGTCGACGGTAGTGGAATGGAGCCCTCAAAGAAGCTGTCGAGTTCCAAGCTCGGAAATGGCGACTATATGCGACTTGGATAGCATTGCCACCACAGGTGGCCTCATGGGCATGGCTTTCCACAGGTGCTCTGCTAGGCCATAGGTTTTGCGCTGCTCCTCCATGTATGTAGTTCGAGCTCTCTTTCAGTTTGGCACAATGGGATGAGACGAGACCTCGGTCCAATCTAGTGCTAAATGTGTTGTGTATAAGATTTTTGTTTGAAAATCAATGTGCTTGATGTAGTGCAACAACAATATAAACTCTCCTTTTTTCAATAATAATAATAATAATAATAACTACTCCCATTCTGTTGCACGCCTGGCCTTGCCTTGTCTGCTACTAGTTCCCAAGTGAACACAAGAATGACTTCACGTACTGAAGTAATAAATTGCTTGGATTTAGATATTAGTATTACATTTGATCACGGACTAAAACTTTCAGTGACTTGGGTGGATGGTTGTACTAGGTTTAAGGAGACATTTTGTTTAAGCATATGCATCTCCAAGACATGCATCAGCAGGGTGTTCACTTCAATTCTATTCGGGCCAATTTATTTCTGAATTTGACAAACAAATCACACCATAGTTGCCTCATTCAGATTTCACATCAAACCACACCAAACTCAATACAGATGATATCGAACAAAAATGAAAGCAAGCTTGTCAGATTCGAGCAAATTGTTCTTCACCAAGTGCTTTCTTGAAGACCACCACTGTGATCTCGCATTGCTTACAAAGCGATGTTAACCCATCACAGGATTCAAAATTTTGCATAGCTTTGGTCATACTGATCATTTCAACTAACTAGCAGTAATAGGAATGTAATTAAACACATATTGAACCTACTAATGTTCCAAAGCCGAACAAAAATTTTAAGATATGAAGAAGGCACACATCCAAGGGCAGATCCCGCCATGACGGTGATACAGGTAGTAGAATTGTTTATCTGTCATAAAGGGTGATGGACATAATTTAAGATACGAAGAAGCCTCACATCCATCAGTGGAAAAAATCATTCTATTACAGGCAGATAAAGAGCAAAGATTCCTTTTTTTTAACAGTGAGTAAAGACTCCCTAGCTGATAACTGAACATATTTTGCTCAGAGATAGTGAGATGATCCTTTCATGGAGGCAAAGGTCATAGCAATGGGTTCCTATGGTTGTCCTGGGAGGCATCGGGATTCGGGACTTGTCATGTCATGAGCCCATGGACCATGGGGATATGTAAATGGGAGATTTTCTCCGGTCCAATAAAAAGTACCTCGAGGTACCAGTACCTCACAGTACCAAATCGTTTCCAATTGTTGGATCTAACAATGCCCATCCTACCTAGCTAGATCCAATGATCAGAAACGATTTGGTTCTATGAGGTCCCGGTACCTTGAGGTACTTTTCGTTGGACCAGAGCAAATCTCAACTTATCCTTGTCAGAACCTTGAGACTGAACTGAACGACTGCTGTTCTCCAATTGTAGGCTCTTCATTGAATATAGAAGGTGGCATTGAAGTGGAATGAAGGTGTTGAATAATTGCACCATATCAAATATACATGCAGATAGAGGAGAGAAACCTATACAAGCAGGTAAAAGGGAGTAGAGCGACAGAGACTCCCTAGCTTGGAAATGAAAATATTTTCTTCACACACACACACACAGAGAGAGGGATATATATATATATATATATATATATATATATATATATATATATATATAGAGAGAGAGAGAGAGAGAGAGAGGGGGAGAGAGAGAGAGAGAGAGAGAGAGAGAGAGAGAGAGAGAGAGAGAGAGAGAAGTAGAAAAGGCCATAGCAATGGGTAGCTATTGTTGGCCTCAAGCTGACAGAGAAATGAAAGAGCTTGTTAAGACGACTAGGCCAATGGATTGCTATGATATATAGGTCTAGGAGGCATTGGGAGTTCTTTTGCTACTCATATGGAGAGCTCATCAACGTCAAAATAATATGGAGAGCTCATGGATTATCGACGTAGAGCGGACAGATGGCGATGAGGGAATCATGTGGCTGGGGTTGAGATGTATGCATGGGTTCTCACCAGCGTAGTAAACTTGATGATTTGAATCTGGATCACTCGTGCGCGATTATATCCAATGGTACAGAGAACTCATCAGCACACTACTATAGAGAATACCATCGGTATCGGTTGGGAAACCCTCATGGGTGCCAGATTTCCCAACCGGCACCCAACAAGGGTCCTTTGAGTGGTCTCAAAGGTGCCGGTTTAGGAATGAAAAAAGCGGTTCGATGCATCGGATCAAATCGAGCCACACCCAATCACCCATGAGATCCTCATCCAAGAACATAATCATGAACAAAAACCATGGAAACAAGAATCATGAACAAATGTCTTAACAAAAATCAAAGAACAAAGGTCGGGGCTCCACCGCCTCGTCGCAGGAACCCCGCTGATGCCGCCCGGCTCACCTCCTATGCGGCCAACGCCACCCTGCTCGCCTCTGACATGGCTGACGCCAGATCTACCATGGGAGCCCCCATCGATGCTGGATCCACCGTGGGGACAGCCACCGCCAGAAGTGGCTTTGCCTGCCGTCGCCGTCATCAGAGGAGAGGGACTGAAGTGCGAGAGAGAGAGAGAGAGAGAGCAGGTGAGAGGGGGGAGGGAAACCCGGTTCCCGTCTTGGCTTGGTTTGTAAGGGTGTCGGTTTTTTTAAAACACGAGACATATAATATATTATAGGTGCCAACTTTGAATTAACTAACACCACCTTTAATATATTAAAGGTTTTAGTTTTTATAAAATCCCAGCACCAATTGTATAGGTGTCAGTTTTTCTATAGAATCTGTACCTATAGTCACTTAAAGGTGCCCGTTTTTTTGTGTTTTCAGCCCGCAATAGTATAGGTCTATAGAACCGGTATTATAAAATCACTCTATCTTGAAACTTTGCTACGGCTATGAATAGGTGTAAGGAGTTATCTTGTGACAAAAATGCTACCAGTAGAGAGATCAAGTTAAACAAATTAATGCTTCAGCAAACCAGAAGCCATCACTACAGCTAGCAGCTTGGCCTAGGAGGCTTGGGAAAATGTATGAACAGTTCAAAGAGAAGATGTTGTACCTGAGAATGTTCTCCAGCTTTGAGCCAAACTATGGCTCAAACGGGTTGCCATGGCCACGGTTGAAGTGTGATGGTCACTACCACCTGCATCCTGTAGTGGCTGCAAATCCCTGTTGAGTTGGATCCAACGAGTCGAGGGTAGTGGATCCATGGAAGAAGCTGTCGAGCTCCAAGGTGAACACAAGAATGACTTCACATACTGAAATAATAAATTGCTTAGTACTACATTTGATCACAAACTAAAACGTTCAGTGACTTGGTTGGATGTTTGTACTAGTCTCCAAGACATGAATGCGCAGGGCGTTCAGTTCAATTCCATTCAGGCCATCATATTTCTAAATTTGACAAACAGATTTCAAACCGAACTGCACAAAATTCAACCAGTTCATATCAAACAAAAATAAAAGCACATGTGCTTGTCACATTCGAGCAAATTGTTCTTCACCAAATGCTTTCCTAAAGACCACGGTAATCTCGCGTAGCTTACAAAGCGATGTTATCCCATCAATGCATTCAAAATTTTGCATAGCTTAGTCATACTGATCATTTCAACTGACTAATAGTAAAAGGAACGTAATTAAACACATATTAAACCTACTAATGTTCCAAAGCCGAACAAAATTTCTAAGATATGAAGAAGTCGCACATCCAAGGGCAGATCCCGCTATGACGGTGATACAGGTAGTAGAATAATTTATCTGTCATAAAGGGTGATGGACATAATGTAAGATATGAAGAAGAAGCCTCACATCCATCAGTGGAAAAAAATATTCTATTACAGGCAGATAAAGACCAAAGTTTCATTCTTTTTTTTTTAACAGTGAGTAAAGACTCCCTAACTGAGAAATGAGCATATTTTGTTCAGAGAGAGTGAGATAATCCTTTCATGGAGGCAAAGGTCACAGCAATGGGTTGCTATGGTTGTCCTGGGAGGCATCAGGATTCGGGAGTTGCCATGTCATGAGCCCATGGACCATGGGGATATTTTGGCGAACGTGCAAAAGGATTACACGTCAATATAGAAGAATATATTGGTGTGCAATTCTTTTGCGCGTATGCAAAAATATATTAGAAGAATGGACCACAGGGATATGTAAATGGCTATCTCTTTTCATTTTGTGGTGTTCTTCTGCATGTTCAACTGCATACTGACAGCATGTTCATTGCAGTAGAGATGTTCTGAACCACTGAAAGATAGGAGTTTTTTTTTTTAAGATAATGGATTAAACTGGCCTGTACATCCAAATGGATGTACACAGCCAGGAAGATAGGAGTTGTATGTCATTTACTCTCAGATCGCCCGTATAATTAATCAGGCGAAATCAGAGAAAAGTTGACTGATCCTGATGGTACTTCATCATCAATCTGTTGAGCTGCAACCTGCAGACCACCTGTTCTGTATACATTATATTTTGAGGAGAAAATTTAACCTAAAATAGTGACCAGCTAACTGCAATGTCTCCTACTTGGATCCTCTTGTTGTTTTGGCATTTTGAACTAAGCTTGTTATGCCCTATTGGTTTCACCCAATTGTTGACATGTGGTGATTACGAAGCTAACGATTACGAAAATGGTGACCAGCTGATTAGCAGCTTCAGGACGAGTGATTATAAAGACCTTGATCGGAGCATTCGACCGAGATCAACTCAACGAAAACAAATGCAGGGAGCAGGTAGGCCCTAACACTGCTTTATTTGTACTACACACACTGACACTTGGGCACACTTAGCTACATATATTTTGGATTGAAATTTCATAAAACTACACTGTCAACAAACATGTCCACCGGTGAGAAGATATGGTTGTTGCACCTAGGATGCATACTTGGGAGCTTCATCCTAGGTGGAACAATCACGATGCCATGCCAGCACCCTAAATACTCCCTTCATTTACTTTTGATGGACGTGTCAAAATGTGTGTGATCTTCTATAACTTGGACCCCACAACGTGTAGATTTATGAAATTTACTCTATTTATTTTTCCTCTTTTCTTTTCCATGCAAAGAAGAGAATAATACACTCATCTTTTTTAGATAATGGAAATGGATTACATCTCTGGCCTCTCCCCATAGGCACATAGCCAAAAATTCCAGAAGTGAACATAAAATAGCTTAAAAAAGGCGAGATGGGATAAACCTTCAACTTCTACCAATAATATGATCTACTAAAATAATGTAGGTACTACGTCATCCAAACTGGAATAAAAGTTCCTTGGCTACCAATTCTAAGCGTGTAGCATCATTGCGCATAGTATCCTGTTGTTCCTGTGAAAGCATCATACACCAAGAGTGGAGCCAATTGGAACACATGAAGATAACCTATATGATGTTAGGTATTTTTTTATGGTTAAATACTATATCATTACGACAACGCCAAATTGACCAACATAGAGCACTAGCTCCAAATAAAATCATTTTTTTTGTCTAGGCACTTCCCTTAGCCGGTTACTAAAATTATCTTTTGCATTGTGGGGGAGTGCGGATATTGAAGGTAAAGAAGACACATCGCCAAGCAAAACGTGCAACATGACAGTCAAAAAAAACATGTTGGATGGTCACTTGTGTATTAAAAAACAGCATTGCTTGTTTCCCCTCCATTTTCTCTTTATGAGGTTATCTTTTGTTAAGATTACTTTTTTTTTGAAGAAACCACATAAATACTTTGATTTTTAGTGGTACCTTTACCTCCCATAAGATCCTCTTGCGGATCCTTAATAATACACTCATTCGGTAGCATGATATATAGGATCTCCCCTCTGTTCCTCTAAGCTCAAGCACACACGCAGACACTACACCTTCGGACTACAGATGTTGAGTGCTAGTTCATATGGTATACATAGGTATGGGAAGCATTACGACTTTTGTTTACCAGGCACGAGACAACACTTGTGATCACAGGGGTATTTGTTTCGTTGCTACCTTGAACTACATGCCTAACAAGAACTGATGCCTGGAGATTCCAACAATTTTTTCCTGGTCTAAGCAGCTTCAAAGGAAAGCAAGCTGACAAAGAAGCCGAGTGCCGATGGAGATCAGTTCATAGTAATTTAGTTCTTTGGTAGCAAAAATTGACATGATAGTCCTGCTCATGCAAGTTTTAATAGCAAAGCTTCTACTCCGGTTGCTCATCTCGAAAATTTGCTACATCTACATCAGCTACGCGTCCACGGGTTATCTTGTGACAAAACGACATTGTTCAGCTAGTATCTTATGAAAGTTTGCTTGCTCGTTTCAACTGATCGATGAACATTCAGCAAGTATCTGGCTGATCCTACTTGGTCAACATTTTTCAGTTGTAGCCTGCTAGTTGCTTGATTGAACAAAATAATGACTGTATGTATGTACGGAACTAATAACCGAATGAAATTAAATGTTAGCACATCTGATCTTTTTTTTTTTTGAGAACTCACATCTGCATCCTCTCCAAGACATCACCAGGATGCTCCCTCCATTTTCTTCAGGTCATCTTTTTTGTGACTTTGCAAAACAGATCACACCATAAATATTATAGATCCTTCACTGAGATGGCTTGGTTGAATAGATGGCTAACGCGTCTTCCTTATGCCAAACATCAAATCATATATAAATATATCCTCCTAGTCTACATAAGCATCTATCCATGAGCAACCTATGCAGCACAAAGAAATATAATGCTAACGGTAGAGAGATCTAGATGAACAATGTCGTCTCAACTCTCAAGGAGCCAGAAGCCACTTCAGTGCAGACAGCAGCTTGGCCTAGGAGGCATCAGGAAATGTATGAATGCTTTAAATGGAAGTTGTTGTGCCAAAATCTGGCAAAAACGGCACTGCATGGTGGATGTGTGGTGGTCACTAACAGTTGCATCCTTCAGTGGCTGCAATTTGAATTCAACAAGCTTGAGAAAGTCCCTGTTGAATTCGATCTGCGGAGTCGATGGGGGAGCCCTGGAGGAAGCCTGTGCAGCAAGGAACATGGCTTGCCACAGGTGCTGTACTGGGCCATTTGGTTTCACGCTACTTGGACTTGCATATTTACATACCGTCTTATATTATCATAATCTCTCTTGTCAAAATTTTATGAAATTTTATATAACTATTTAAACCGCATGCATACTACTATGGTACCTAGGTGTAAAAGATATTTTCCCCATGCTGCTTCAAGGGAGTAGAGATGCGCAGCTTTTGCACTGGACACCAGCATGTATTCAGGGTAGGGACATACATCAATCTGGATCGTTCATGTATTATCTGACGTTGCAAAACTCACCCAGGTTTATTCACCAGGGGCGCAAGGGATAGGAGAATTAAAGGACGCAGAGAGACACTAATTATTTATTTATTTTATCTTATTTTTAGTAATGGAAGCTTTACTAATCTCAAAATTCTGAGAACACTCCTGGGCTCCACACAACAAAGTGCACACAACCAAAACACACCTCACGCACACCGCTAAAGAAAGAGCAGTAAAAAATCAAAGGCCATTAATTTTTGAGCAATTTTATGGTCCTTGAGAAGGTACCATGAGGTACCACTTTTTCTACTGTAAATTAGGTACTATGAGGTACCAAATTTTACACTAAATTTTTAGTACCTCATAATACCTCCTCAAGAACCGTAGAATTGCTCTTAATTTTTGATTTACCTCAAATGTTTCAGTGACAATATTTTTGTTCTTGGTATGATTCTAGCAATCAGTTTCTTCTTCTCCAGAGGCGTGACAGTCTTCAAGATCAGCAGATCCTGTACTAAAGAGTGCAGTATGTTGTACTGATAGTCTATAATATATAACTTGATCAATGGGCAAAGAAACGACCACAAAAGAATGGTACACAAGAGAGATCAAGATGAACAATTCTTCAGGTAGCCGGAATTGTGAAGATTGGCCTAGGAGGCATCGGAAATTGTATGGTTTGTTCAGTTCTAAGATGTTGCATCAACAATTTGCATTAGTTTTCAGCACCAGATGTTGGCAACACCTGAGAATTGTTTAGAATTCCAATCGTGATTTCTTCCAGATGGTTGTCTTAGCAAGATTGAGGTAGGGGCAAAAAGGTTTTCTAGAAATCTTCTTCATAGCATTCTGTCATATTTGGAAACAGAGGAATGGGCTTTCATAATGTGCTGCCCACTTTCCAGTCTTGGAGGGCTCAATTTATGAAAGAAGTTTTTTTTCATATGTGCAGAATGAAAGATCCACTGAAGCAAATAGTTTTTGATTAATTACAAACTTTGTAAAATTTTGAGTCCTCTATGTATTTTTAACTTCTTGTGAATATTTTCTTCTTTAAATGAAAATACACTGCTGGACAAATCCCTGGCAGTCCTTCCCCTAAAAAACCAATTTGCATTAGTTTCAGCCAATATTTGGCTTAAGCAGTGGCTGAGGCACTGAGCGGTAAGGTGTGGTAGGCCACCTGGGAGCTTTCGACCCTAGGGTCATTCTCGTCTTTTTGAAGAATTTCTCTCTCCAATTGCAGCCGAAAATGTCCTCAAGCAAATTACCAGTTTTTTAAGTGTCTTTTAACCGTGACACGCTTTTACGATGTCTACAAGTAAATTACACAAATTTTGGGTGTCATATAGTAAAATTTGCCAAAAAAAAAATATCGCATCCGATCCTACTATTACCAGCTACTGAACAAGTCCTTAAAGTTGACTGTGATACCATCCTACCCCCGCTGATTCATTCAGATTTCAGACTAAATCAACACATAAATTAAGCCAGCACATATCAGAAAAATGAAAGCATTTCCTACCCAATTCTTAGGAGTGAAAGCCACTGCTAGACAAAAGTAAATTGAATGTGGACAATTGGGGCCGGTGTTTTGATCTTCGACTCCCTTAACTGCTGCCTGCTCAATGTTGTTCCATTCTTTATCATCATGCTTGCTTGCCTGTGTTTCGCACCCTCTGCTACCAGGTCAGTTATAGCCTGCTAGTTGCCCAATGGAACAGGATAATGACTGCATCTACTCAAAAAAAAATTGCGTGGAATTAGATATTTAGTACAATCTGATGACAAACTTAATCCACTGAGTTGCCTGGCTCCATGTTGTATTGTTCAATTTAAAGTGAATAGTATAGTTTTCAAATTATATTGAAAAAAACATGATCATCAAACCAAAAATCTGAACAGATTCACAGACATCATTTAGCCCCTATACAACAATACTGAACTAATTCCTTTACCAAATTCTAATTGTTTTCAGATGAATTTGTCCAATTAAGGCAGAACATTAATTTTTTTTAGATAATGGAAGCTTTGTTCTGACTCAATCAATTACACCAAGATGATATAATCCAACTGAGCCCAACCCTGTCCTCTGCATATAATGCACACAGCCAAAAAAAAGATATAAACAACTAGAAACCTCTACGGTAGCTCAAGCACAAGAGTTCACTGGTGGAGAAGTGCTTTTTAGTCCCGGTTCATAACCCCCCTGTAGTCCCGGTTTTCCAACCGGGACTACGAATCCGGGACTAAAGATTGCTATCTTTAGTCCCGGTTCAAATAACCGGGACTAAAGATCGATCGGGACTAAATATTTTTTTTCTTTTTTTTCTCTTTTTCATTGCTTTTAGCATTGAATATAGATTTCACACCATCCCCTAATCATGCCAAGAAATCTCAAATCCAAATCATCACATATCACAGAACATCTCCAAATCCTCAAATAGATCATCTCCAAATATATTACAAACTCTTAAAAAAATTACATCACAAATTCTAAAATAATACATCACAGATTCACATCACACACACAAATCAAATACATCACATGATAAATCATAAATTGTAAAAAGAAAAAGAAAAGCCGGCCGGCCACTGCCGCCTCCCCTCCTCCCCTCAGCGTCGGCCGGCCGCCCCCGCGCCGGCTGCCGGCTGGCCCGCCCTCTTCTTCGCTAGCTGTGAATGGAAGGAAAAAAGGAAAGAGAAGAAGGCTAGGAGTTAGAGATAAGGAAAGAGATAAGAAGTTATTGAGGAAAAAAGAGATAGAGGGAGGAGTTTGTTGTGTGGACGGAAAAAGAGGATCGGTACTAGGGATTATATAGTGTGTTTTGATTTTTATTCCCGGTTAGTAGCATCAACCGGGACTAAAATTAGGTTTTTAGTCCCGGTTGGTGTTACTAACCAGGACTAAAGATCCTAGGGCCCTGACACGGCCTGACCTGGAATCAACCGGGAAACTTTAGTCCCTGTTGGAGTTACCAACCGAGACTAAAGATGATTTTTAGTCCCGGTTGGTAACAACAACCGGGACTAAAGATCTTCCTCTTACAAACCGGGACTAAAAATCATTTTTAGTTCCGGTTTTTAATGGAACCGGGACTATTGTGGATTTGGGTCGACCGACCAAAGATGGTTTCTCTACCAGTGGTTTGACAAAAACATAGATCTTAGTGACTATCAATCCATAGAGCTCAACAGAAATCTCTATATGCTAGAGTGCTAGAGCCCCAACAAAGCGTACATCAGGACTAACGCATTTTTCTTAAGCCAAATATCAAATCATAATGAAATATATCCTTCTAGTCTACATAGGCATCTATCCTGAGCAAGCTATGGAGCACAAAGAAATGCAAGCAGTAGAGAGATCTACATGAACAATGCCTCAAGGAGATAAGGGAAGCCACTTCACTACAAACTCAACAGCTTGGCCTAGGAGGCATCGGGAAATGTACGAATGTTTTGAATGGAAGTTGTTGCGCTTGCGCCTCAGCAACTTCAATTTGGTTTGAGCCAAAATCTGGCTTAGACAGCACTCCGTGGTGGATGTGTGATGGTCACTAACAGTTGTATCCTTCAGTGGCTGCAAATCAATTTAGACAAGCGTGAGATAGTCACTGTTGGTGGCTGTGTGCAGCAAGGAAGGTGGTTGCAGCAGGTGCTGTACTACGCTATTTGGTTTCATGCTGCTTCGACTTGCATGTTTTGTGCAGTATCTTATATTATTGTAACCTACCTTATCAAATTTTATAAAATTTTTATATAACTATTTTAACCGTAAGCATACACCTAGGTGCCATAAAATACTGGACACCAGCCTGCATTCAGGGGTGGGGGCATACATCAATCTGGATCGTTGAAGCATTATCTGACGGTGCAAAACTCACCCGGGTATATTCTCCGGTGGTGCAAGGGATAGTTATATGGAGAATTACATACGCCGGGATGTTGAGTTGTGATCCAAATTCATTTGCACTTAATAAAGGCCAGCTTCTGCCGTAGCGGAGCGAAGGCCTGTCGCCGGGAGGCTTGGGCCCATTGGGCCATGCACCTGGGGACGCCCGGGGGAGGGGGGTGCGGGGGCGGAGCCCCCGCGAAACGGATCGTCATCCCTTTTAGGGTTCCACCATATATATACCTCTTGTAAGCCGCCATGCGGCGATGTAACCTCACCCCAGATATAGTGAAGATATTTTGCTGGCTGGCGCCCATGGTTTTTCTCTCCTGTTTTGGGAGGGTTTTCCACGTTAAATCTCGTGTCTTCTGTGATTGATCTATTGTTCTTTATCGTTTGTTCGCTTATCGTTTCCTAACAAGTGGTATCAGAGCTTGTTCCCACATTAGGGTTTCACGATGGCGTCGATGAAGTATGATCTACCGTTGCTAGACTACAAGACGAGATTCTCGCCGTGGCAAGTCAAGATGCGGGCTGTTCTGGCGCAAACTTCGGATCTTGATGAGGCGCTGGAAAGCTTTGGGAAGAAGAAATCGACTGAATGGACCGCTGAGGAGAAGCGGAAAGATCGTAAGGCTCTGTTGCTGATCCAACTTCATCTATCTAATGATATTTTGCAAGAAGTGTTGCAAGAAAAGACTGTTGCAGAATTTTGGCTCAAACTAGAATCGATCTGCATGTCTAAAGATCTAACCAGTAAGATTCATATCAAGATGAAGTTGTTCTCACACAAGTTGCAAGAGAGTGGTTCTGTATTGAACCACATATCGGTCTTCAAGGAGATCGTTGCCGACCTAGTGTCGATGGAGGTATAGTTTGATGATGAAGATTTAGGTCTTTTACTGTTATGCTCACTGCCTAGTTCATATGCAAATTTTCATGACACCATACTTTTAAGCCGTGATAAACTAACCCTAGCGGAAGTCTATGAGGCGCTCCAAAATAGGGAGAAGATGAAAGGTATGGTTCAGTCTGATGCATCATCCTCTAAGGGCGAAGCATTGCAGGTCAGAGGCAGATCTGAGCAGAGAACCTACAACGACAGCAATGATCGTGACAAGAGCCAGAGTAGAGGCCGTTCTAAGTCTAGAGGTAAAAAGTTCTGTAAGTATTGCAAAAAGAAAAATCACTTCATTGAAGAATGTTGAAAGCTGCAGAATAAGGAGAAAAGGAAATCTGATGGTAAGGCCTCTGTTGTTACCAGTGCTGATAACTCTGATTCAGGAGATTGTCTTGTCGTTTTTGCTGGTTGTGTTGCTAGTCATGATGAATGGATACTTGATACTGCATGTTCGTTTCATATCTGCATTAACAAAGATTGGTTTAGTTCTTACAAGTCTGTGCAGAATGGAGATGTTGTGCGCATGGGAGATGATAACCCATGTGAGATCATGGGCATTGGCTCCGTTCAGATCAAGACACATGATGGCATGACACGCACGCTGAAAGATGTGAGACACATACCAGGGATGGCGAGAAATCTCATCTCTCTCGGCACACTTGATGCAGAAGGATACAAATACTCCGGTTCAGGTGGAGTTGTAAAGGTATCGAAAGGTTCTCTCGTTTATATGATTGGTGATATGAATTCTGCAAACTTATATGTCCTTAGAGGAAGTACATTTCATGGTTTTGTTACCGCTGCTGCTATTTCTAAAGATGAACCTAGTAAGACTAACCTGTGGCATATGCGTCTTGGACATATGAGTGAACTTGGTATGGCAGAATTGATGAAGAGGATCCTGCTGGATGGCTGCACTCAGGGTAACATGAAGTTGTGTGAGCACTGTATTTTTGGTAAGCACAAGAGGGTAAAATTCAATACCTCAGTTCATCGCACCAAAGGTATACTTGATTATGTACATGCTGATTTGTGGTGGCCTTCTCGTAAGCCCTCTCTTGGTGGTGCTCGTTATATGCTTACCATTATTGATGATTACTCTAGAAAAGTGTGGCCTTATTTCCTGAAACATAAAGATGATACATTTGCTGCTTTTAAAGAGTGGAAAGTCATGATAGAAAGGCAAACTGAAAAGGAGGTAAAAGAACTTCGCACTGACAATGGTGGTGAATTTTGTTCGGATGCTTTTGATGATTACTGCAGGAAGGAAGGCATCGTTAGGCATCACACCATCCCGTACACTCCATAGCAGAATGGTGTGGCTGAGCGCATGAACAGAACCATCATCTCCAAGGCTCGTTGTATGATGTCCAACGCTCGCATGAACAAGCGTTTTTGGGCAGAGGCTGCTAACACCGCCTGCTACTTGATCAACAGGTCGCCTTCTATCCCACTTAATAAGAAAACTCCCATTGAGGTATGGTCTGGTATGCCTGCTGATTATTCACACTTGAGAGTTTTTGGATGCACTGCTTATGCTCATGTTGATAATGGAAAATTAGAGCCTAGATCTATTAAGTGTCTGTTTCTTGGTTATGGTTCAGGAGTAAAAGGATATAAGTTATGGAATCCTGAAACTAATAAGACATTCATGAGCAGGAGTGTTGTTTTCAACGAATCTGTTATGTTTAATGACAGCTTGCCCACAAATGTCATACCAGGTGGTTCTGATGAGGAGCAGCAATATGTTAGCGTGCAGGTGGAGCACGTGGATGATCAGGAAACTGAAATTGTTGGTAATGATGTTAATGATACTGTTCAGCACTCACCTCCTGTTTTGCAGCCACAAGATGAACCTATTGCACATCGCAGAACAAAGAGGAGTTGTGGAGCTCCAGTCCGCCTTATTGAGGAATGTGATATGGTTTATTATGCTTTTAGTTGTGCTGAACAGGTGGAGAATACTCTTGAGCCAGCCACATACACTGAAGCTGTTGTTTCTGGAGACCGTGAGAAGTGGATCTCAGCTATGCAGGAGGAGATACAGTCTCTTGAGAAGAATGGCACATGGGAGCTTGTACACTTGCCAAAACAGAAGAAGTTTGTTCGTTGTAAATGGATCTTCAAGAGAAAGGAGGGTTTATCTCCTAGCGAGCCTCCGAGGTTTAAGGCAAGGTTAGTAGTAAAAGGTTTCAGTCAAATTGCTGGTGTTGATTATAATGATGTGTTCTCTCCAGTTGTAAAGCATAGTTCAATTCGCACATTCTTCAGTATTGTTGCTATGCATGATCTTGAGCTTGAGCAGTTAGATGTGAAGACAGCATTTTTACGTGGAGAGCTTGAGGAGGAGATATACATGGACCAGCCAGAAGGGTTCATAGTACCTGGTAAGGAGGATTATGTTTGCAAGTTGAAAAGATCTTTGTATGGTTTGAAACAGTCTCCTCGTCAATGGTATAAAAGGTTTGATTAATTTATGTTGTCACATGGCTTTAAGAGGTCTTAATTTGATAGCTGTGTGTATATTAAATTTGTTAATGGATCACCTATATACTTGCTGTTATATGTTGATGATATGCTGATTGCTGCCAAGAGCAAGGAACAAATCACTACATTGAAGAAATAGTTGAGCAACGAGTTTGATATGAAGGATCTTGGTGCTGCTAAGAAAATTCTAGGTATGGAAATCAGTAGAGACAGAAATTCTGGTTTGTTATTTCTTAGTCCGCAAAGCTACATTAAGAAGGTTCTTCAGCATTTTAACATGCATGATGCAAAGCCTGTTAGTACTCCTATTGCACCTCATTTTAAAATATCAGCTTTATAATGTGCTAGTACTGATGAGGATGTAGAATACATGTCTAGAGTTCCATATTCTAGTGCTGTTAGTTCTTTGATGTATGCCATGATTTGCTCCCGTCCAGATTTATCTCATGCTATGAGTTTGGTTAGTAGATACATGGCTAATCCTGGTAAAGAACACTGGAAAGCTGTTCAGTGGATTTTCAGGTACCTCAGAGGCACAACTAATGCTTGCTTGAAGTTTGGTAGGACTGATAAGGGGCTTGTTGGATATGTGGATTCTGATTTTGCTGCAGATTTGGATAAGAGAAGGTCACTCACAGGTTTTGTGTTTACCATTGGTAGTTGTGCTGTGAGTTGGAAGGCAACATTGCAGCCTGCTGTTGCCCAGTCTACCACTGAAGCAGAATACATGGCTATTGCTGAAGCATGTAAAGAATCAGTTTGGTTGAAAGGATTGTTTGCTGAGATTTGTGGAGTTGATTCTTGCATTAACTTGTTTTGTGACAGTCAAAGTGCTATATGCCTCACTAAAGATCAGATGTTTCATTAGAGGTCAAAGCACATTGATATCAAGTACCATTATGTTCGCAATGTAGTCGCGCAAGGTAAGCTGAAGGTATGCAAGATAAGTACTCATGATAATCCTGCTGATATGATGACAAAGCCTGTTACTGTTGCTAAGTTTGAGCTTTGCTCAAGCTTAGTTGGTATAGTGGTTTAGCCCAAGAGGCTATTTGGCGCCGAAAGTGTTTTTGTCTTTGTTGTGTTTAGGGTGAAGGATTATTTCATGCTACAAGAAGGAATTTGTCTCAAGGTGGAGTTTGTTGAGTTGTGATCCAAATTCATTTGCACTTAATAAAGGCCAGCTTCTGTCGTAGCGGAGCGAAGGCCCGTCGCCGGGAGGCTTGGGCCCATTGGGCCGTGCACCTGGGGACGTCCGGGGGGGTGCGGGGGCGGAGCCCCCGCGAAACGGATCGTCATCCCTTTTAGGGTTCCACCATATATATACATCTTGTAAGCCGCCGTGCGGCGATGTAGCCTCACCCCAAATATAGTGAAGATATTTTGCTGGCTGGCGCCCGTGGCTTTTTCTCTTCTGTTTTGGGAGGGTTTTCCACGTTAAATCTCGTGTCTTCTGTGATTGATCTATTGTTTTTTATCGTTTGTTCGCTTATCGTTTCCTAACACGGGATGCATTTTTTATTTACCTCCAGTGTTTCAGTGACAATATTATTGTTCTGTTATGATGCTAGCAACCAGTTTCTTCACCTCCAGAGATGTAACTTTCTTCAAGATCAGCAGATCCTGAATTGATAAAAAGGAGAGTATGCTGTACTTATAGTCCATAATGTATAATTTGATCAATTCTTTGGGTGTAACGTTTGGCCTAGGAGGCATCAAAAATCGTATGGTTTCTTCAGAAGTCAGCTGCTGCATCAACAATTTGCTTTAGTTTCAGTCAAACTCTGGCTTAAAGAGTGGGCTACCTTCAAATCTCAGACATGAAGCATATTATAATCCCTTTGAAGTTGAATCATCTGCAGGTCGATGGCATGTAGGTCACAAAGTTGCTGAGGTCAAGGGGTTCGGAGTTTTAAAGCCCGACTCCTTTTGCCTGCTGCTGCTGCATGTTCTCTCGTTCTTATCGTCAGACCAGCAGCAGCAACACGTGTTTGCCATGTACAATTCCTGAAGAGAGATCAATTTATTTTCTCATTTGACAAGCAAAGATCAGAGAGTATAACCATGTAGATATGGAAAGAATTGAGTTCTTACCGTGAGTATGGTACGCCTGGGAGACCCTGAGAACTCTTATGATTCATTTTTCCCTTCAGAGTTACAGTAGACATGATCACTGTTTTGGTTTCCAGTTTGTCTTTGGAACTAGTAGATCATATGCTGAATGCTGCATGCAACCTGTTGGAAATGCCTCGTTTCCAACAATTTGACTGCTGTACTACCAGTGACTGCTTTAATTTGACCAGGATACCATCTCACCCCAATGTCTCATTCAAATTTTAGGATAAATTAAACACATAAATTCAGCCAGCACATATCAGAAAAAAGGAAGCATTTCCTAGCCAATTTTTAGGAGTGGAGGCCACTGCTAGCCAAAAGTAAACTGACTCTGGATAACGATGGTCCGGTGTTTTAATCTCCGAACCCCTTGGCTTCTTTCCTTGTTATCATCAGGCCAGCAGCAAGCCAGCAACTGGGTGGTGTCTGCCATGTCCATCCTCCGATGATGCTACCAGCAGAATAGTTGGAATATATAGGAGGCATTTTACAAATACAACTACAATAGGATCACTACCATAGAAAAAAATATTGTACGAGGACCCCTATAGTTTGCAGGTGGACCGTAACTGGTCGCGCTAGCAAAAATTGACCTCCATTTTCACATACGTCTCCTTGCCCGCATGCAAAAAATCTATTTTCGCAAGCAGACCTCTTAAAGGGTCGTATGCGAAAATAAGCCTATTTTCCCAGACGGGCCTCTTTTTTCGGTCGACGCGTGGGGGACGGCCCTCCACTACCCAGCGGAGGAGGCCAGGGGCGACGGTGGTAGCGGCGGGGCTATCCCCCACGCGGATCTGGCGGCGGCGGTGGGAGGAGCCTAGCGGGAAGCGAGGAGCAAAGGCGGGGCACTCCTCCGTGTGGATCCAACAGCGGCGGACCGCACCAAGCTAGGGCTTCGATATTTGGGGACTTTTTTTTGGATTTATATTTTTGCATGCAGATGACATAAGCACCCGCACGTGGAAATCGGATTTGCACGTGCGGGGCGCCTGCATGGAAAAATAGAAATTTTCGCAGACACTTTCAGGCAAACGAGCGGCTCAACCACACGCAAAAATAGGTTTCGGACATTTGGAAAAAATGTTTTTTTTGTAATGGATGCCGACAAATTGGGCCCCAAGGGGACCAACATCACTTCCCCTTGTTTTTCCCTAAACTTAATGAAATTGGTTGACCTCCTTCGACTAGCTCAACAAAAAGAAAGGAATAGGAGGCATCGGAATGAGAAATCATCTGATTGCTTCAAAGCTATGTTGTTGTTGCCTCACCATTTCACCTGAAACTAGTTCTCGCTCAAATTGGTTCAGATATGGAGGTCGTGCGACTGACAACAATAGTTGCAACCTATAGTGGCTAATTGCAGAAAACGAGCGGGAGAGAATCCCTATTGAGATAGATCCATCAAGTCAGTGACAACGACAACCGCATGGAACGAGGATAGAACCGCTAGTGATCAAAGCCCCCAGCTTATCTACTCACACCAGGACATCGGGATACTATTGCGGTGCTTCACGATGGTTGGACCAGGTGGAATAGGAGTTCTTTTACCTAGGAGCATGAGTGGTGGTTTAGTCTACGGATTGTTAGCCACTAATATTTATGTTTCCGTCAAACTTTTGTGCATGGGATGAGGTTTTACCTGGTTCTTTTTTGGTTGTGTCCATTTTATGCAGAGACCAGGGGTGGGCACAATTGGATTGTATCATCTTTGTGTAACCTGTGTGGCTGTCTGGTGGAGCCATCAGTTCTGCTTCGCCACTCGGTGCAGTCCGGTCGTTGTGCAAGTGATTTGAATAGTGCAAGTGCCTTCGGTGTGCATGTGGCATTTGGTGGCTTCTGTTGTGGTTGCTATGGTAGAAGGGGACTCCAAGGTGAAAACCTTGCTCTGCTTGTCGGTGCTAGCAACGGTGTTGCCCTTGGGCACCGTTCACCTTCTTGAAGGCGTTGCTATTGGAGCTCTTATTCAACTGTATGTCAAGGGAATTCTCCGAGTGTAAACCTTAGATTCGTTTGGATCAGACGATGTCGTTATTCTGTCAGCGTAACCTTCTTGAAGGCTTCGTTTTAGTAGGTTTTTCCTTGTTGGACTGCTGTTCTTAGGATCGGTATGTCAATGTTAGGGTTTTCGCCGGTCTTCCTATGCCCGTTATTAAGGTTTTCGGGTTTGGTTTTCCTTATAAACTGCATCAACTCTCTTCTTCTATAGTGAAATTGTAGGAGCTCCCTGCCTGTTCCCTCGAAAAAGAATGCTAGCCGGTTTTATTAAGGAAGAGGAGTGTTTTACAAATAAAATGACAACAGGCATGCATGTCGATGAGATCCCTCGCCAAGGCAATTTGGACTAAGAGAGAATCATAGCTCATATCATGATTAATTTAATTACATGATGATGTGGAATTAGAAACATATATATGTATGAGGAGATATAATGGCACAATCCGTCTTTCTCAAGGATGGTAAATTACTCGAGAGGAGAGAAAATCTTGTCTTTCTCACTTCATGTTATGAACGTCATCTTCAACTTCTTCAAACAAGTTCTAGTAGAAACATTTCTAAGATGAGGAACATTTCAAGGAGCATATATGGAATAGTGCCCACTCAAGGCAGCTATAGTGTCAGCTGCTAGCCTTGGGAGGCATCAGGAGTTGTCATGTCACGCGGTGCCGGTGTCACCAAGATCCTCGTCATGGAGACCCGCAGCTGTTGATTTCATCATTTGAATCCCCTTCAGTTCTTCACACTATTATTGCCTTTGCATTGAAGTGGAACGATAATGTTGAGTGATTGCATCAGATCAAGTACTATATATACATGGAGATAAAGGATCATAAACCTATAGGATCATAAACCTATACACGCAGATACATATAAGGAGAACAGAGAGTCCCTAACTGAGAAATGAACAAATGTTGTTTAAGAAAGAGTGAAATATATAAGCCCTTTCCTGGAGGCAAAAGACAAAGCAATGGGTAGCTATGGTTGGCCTAGGAGGCATCAGGAGTTGTAATTCCGTGAGTCCATCCACAACGGGAACTTATGAAGGGTCACATCATTTTGTTTTTGGTTGGCCTTCCGCATATTCATCTGCATAAAGGCACGACTTACTCCTTTTCTCGACATGCTGTACTGATCAAGTTCTTGATGTACATGTACTTATCAATCAAAAGTTAAGCGGAGTTTCTGGTTGTCATCCACTTCTTGATGTACTCACATAGCAATCAAATTGGATGCATGCATTTCACTGCCACTGTGTGCCCCATGCTGGAGTTCCTTTGGTCGATAAGCAATGGCAACACTATCACGAAAAAGCGTCAACAGACTGGATTGTCTCAGTCTCGGTCTCTGTTGAGTTGCTAGCAATTTCCGCGCTCTCTTCTTGGACCGTTGCAGATTTTCAGAATTTGCACTTAATTTGTTCAGCTGAGATCAGGTGCATATGGTATCGATGCCAAACTCAAATTCCAGTTCCAGTCACTTAGCTTCACGTGTTCACGTAAAATCTTGTACTATCTCTGTCTCAGAATATAAGGAATTTTAGGGGTCAGAGACGGTTATTAAGAAAGTTGGTAGAATTAAATGGGAGAAGAGTGTGATTGGATAAAAAGTAAAGTTATGTGGAAAAATTGAATGCTGGAGGGTTGTGATTGGTTGGTAAAAGAATATTGGTGAAGAAGATGTTGTTTATTTTGGGACAAATCTTGAAGGCACTAAAGTTGTTATATATTGGAATGCAAGGACTAGTTTTTTAAGTCTTATTTCTAATTAGAACAGATTTGCTCCGGTCCAACAAAAAGTAACTCGACATACTAGTACCTCACGATACCAAATCATTTCCGATCGTTGGATCTAACAATGCTCCATCATGTCTAGCTAGATTCAATGATCAAAAACGATTTAGTACTGTGAGATACCGGTACCTCGAGGTACCAAATCGTTTCCGGTCGTTGGATCTGTAACACCCTAAAAATTCGACCAATAAAAACAAAATTCTAAAAATGCGGACCTTCGGAAACTTTTTAAATAAATTGCATCATGCCGATTTTGTTCGATGATTTTATTGGATTTTGATCTCGGAGTTCATCGATCACAAATAGAGGAAAAATTAATTAGGAATTAACCCTGAAATTAGGTTGGTTAAAGAAATAAATAAATTGTAATTTAAAATAAAGATTATGTAAGGATAGAAATAAATAAAATATTATCGCGACCATAATTGTGTCAATTAAATTTGAATGCGACGGAATAAGAATTAACCCTAATTAAAAATTCAAATAAATTATATAAATAAAATATGAGTAATATTTTTTGATGACATGATTTGCGAAAGGAGAAATAAAACTAAACAACTGTTTTCGACTGGGGCGGACGGAGGATTTGGGTGGTATCTGGAAAAGGCTAGTACCGTCCCTGGTCAATTAAGGACCGAGCCATGAAGTTAAGCATGAAACGACCCCCGTACAACCGTACTTCTCGAATGGGTATAGACCTAGCGGATTAGATAGCTGAGCGGAGGCAGTATCCCTGCATAGATGGTTCACCCCTGAGTGAGGCAGGTGCGCTACGGTGGGACAGCCGTTGAGGTAGGGCCGAGAGGCGTGCCCTACATCGGTGTCGCCATTGGTAGGACTGCCATGAGTGTATGTGAGAGAGAACTTAACTTGAACCATAATTTAATATGTATATGAGACTTCTCTTTCCCGGGAGCACCAGAACTCCTCTCACTGCTAGAAACATGGATGCCTAGAGTGCATGAGGATTGAAGTTCATGGAGCGGGTAATGCCAATGCAAGGTTATCGAAAAGCTTTGCCGTGACGAGTCTCATGTGTTGGGACGAGGCTCATGTGTTGGGCAGTCGCGGAGTGCGGGTAAAGTGTACATCCACTGCAGTGTGAGTAAACCAGATCTATTCGAATAGCCATGCTCACGGTTATTGAGCACTGGGACATGTATTACACTTGGCTAGACTCTAAATTCTTAACTTGTATGGGATGGGATATTGCATAATGATTTCTATGCTGATGGAGCCACTTCCTGAGAGGCGGGAAGGTGGACGTCCTCAGAAAACCATGACGATTCAATGGCGGGAAGCTATCCTTGGGATCACAATGGATGGTGGACAGAACCGTCGTTGTCTAATGCGAACACTGGTATTAAAACTTGATCAGTTTATGTTAGGTCTTAGGCTTGTGAAAAGAATTACAAAACTTGCTTTGTGCAAAAGAACCATAGCCATTCCTTGAATACCCTTTATCATGTGCATTGTTGCTGTGGTGGCTTGCTGAGTACGGTTGGTACTCACCCTTGCAATATACAAACTTAACCAAAAGTCAGAGATGAAGCTTCGGAGGATTCCTACGCTTACTACCAGGAGGGTGATGAAGACGATGGCGTTCAATAGGTCTTAGTTACGATCGTTGCCTGTGGCAATGGCGTGCCGCTGCCTTAACTCTGCTGCCTTATCTACTTCTATTTTTGGGATGTATTCCGGACCGCTCGGTCCGATGATTTAAAACTATGCCTGCGGGCATATGATGTAATAATTCGTACTAGACACTTGTGTATGTGCACTTGGTTTTTCAGCTATGAATTCGTGTGTACCAAACTACTTGATTCAGGGAAATGGTACTGTTTACACGATTGATTCCTGTTATAGAAACAGGGGTCCACAGGATCTTACCCAGCTAGATCTAACGATCGGAAACAATTTGGTATCGTGAGGTATCGGTACCCCCGAAGTACTTTTTGCTTGACCGGAGCAAATCTCTTAGAATATAGAACTATTTTTTTCTCCCTTTTGGCCCAAGGAATTCTTCAGAAATTGTGTAAAGTTATATAACCAGGTGCATGTTTACGGTCAGGTTGATGATATGCCATTTCTTGCATGGGTTGCTAAGCAAGTGGTTAATTATTATTTTTTTGTGAATAAGAGTGGTTAATATTTGGTAAGGAAAATTTCTTGTGATCATTTACTTCTTCAGATTTGACAATTTTACATGCATGGAAACAGTTTATGCATTCATAATATGATATCTTGCTCCCATTTTTTGCTCCTTATAAGATGAGGTGAACAAATAACAAGTAGAAGTGCTACACAAGCTGGTAAAGAGCGATAGAGCTTATTGTGATGAGCATCATGTGGGTTGCTATGGTAGGCCTAGGAGCCATCAGGAGTTCTGTTACTTATGTCAAATTCTATACTGGTAGATGCTGCATTGAACTGAAAAGACACTGCTGAGATATCAGCAGGTGCTTGCGCAAACATGGTTTCACAAACACAAGAAGTGGTGCAGACACTGCAACCAGGAGTGGACTTCACTATGGTGGTGATGTGTTTTTTATAGATTCGAGCACAACGAGGTTTCTGCTGCACTGCACTCCACATATTACTATTTAGGAAAAAGAATATCTGAACGAAAATGATATGTTCGAAAATCTTTTCATGATTTGGGTTAGTCTTCAAATAAATAAAGAATTTGGGTTTGATGATGGTGGTTTTTTATGTAATTTGAAACCAATATGACTCACTTTTTATCTTAGCCTAGAAGGTGCCCAATTGAACATCCGTGTTTGAGAAAAAAAAAAGGAACCTGCAGAATTACAGTAGTAACACCCTTCCAGATTACTGCATATGGCGCTTCCAATTAAACAACAATTAGAGAAACTCTGAAGACAACAAACTTGGCTGGTACTACAGAATAGAAAAAGAAAGAAGATTTATTTTTCAGGTCCTGGTCATTTCTTCCTCACCAACTACTGACCATAAAACAATCTATTTTTCTCCATATAAGGTGATATGCACGAGCACAACTGCACAAGTGCTACTAATTCATAGATGCACATTGAATACAGCTGCGAATCATATATATGATATCTCGCTCCCCTTTTTGCTCCTTACAAAATGAGATATCGATGAACAAGCATAAGTGCTACAAGCTGACAGAGAGTGAATAAGATCGCTTATTGTTATGAGCATCATGGGTTGCTATGGTAGGCCTAGGAGACATCGGGAGTTCTTCTACTTTGGCGGAACACCGCAACGGCAGTTGCTGCATTGAACTGCAATGACATTGTTCAGATACCTGGTGATTTGGGAAAACAGGGCTGTGATATCTTGAAGAACATTGTTCCATGCATGGATTCTAAGGCTACTCTAACCATGCAGCGTGACACTGAATTTGACCGTCGCCAAGAGTTAACATCACAATCACAAGAAGTACACAGGGGAGCAGATGCCGTCATGATGAAGGCAGGAGTGGGCTTCAATATCATTATGATATCCTTTTGATAGATTAATTCGAGCACAATGAGGTTTCTGGTGCACTGCACTTGACATATTACTATTTAGGAAAAAAATATCTGAGCGAAAATGGTATGTTTGGAAATCCTTTTATGATTTGGGTAAATTTTTTATGTAATTTGACAACAATACGACTCACTTTCAATTTTAACCTAGAAGGTGCCCAAATGAGCAATATTATACATGTTTACTTGTTGGACTACTTATAATTGCATCGAATCATATAGCAGTAAAAATCTACTGCAGATATGTGCGCTCTTCTCTTCCAATTGAACAACAAAGTACAGAGAGAAACTCCCAAGACAACAAACTTGGCTAGTACTACAGAATACAAAAAAAAAAAAGAACAAATCTATTTTTCAGGTCCTGGTCATTTCTTCCTCACCAACTACTGACCAGAAAGCAATCTATTTTTCTCCATATAAGGTGATATGCACGAGCACAAGTTCTACTTTTTTTTTTGAATGGACACAAGTTCTACTAATTGACAGATAGAAATGAAAGAGTCATGACTACAAAGTTGAGGACCAGGCCAGTGGGTTGTTCTATGCTAGGCATGGGAGGCTCCGGTAGTTGTTCGGTTACTACTTTAGAGGACCAAACAAATGCTAGACATGCTGCAGCTCATTCTTATTGATGGCCTTGCAGACATGCTACTTCAGCCTGGCCCTGGTGATTGTAATGGTCATGTTACATTCGACAGGGTACGGTTTTCGAAAAATTCATCTAGGAAATGGGGATGAATTTTGGATAGACTGCATAGTTTGGTCTTTCAAGTGTTCTCATACCTGAGGATGCTGGGTTTAAAGCCTACCTGCTGGAGAGAGTACTCTTCTAGATGAACGATTTATCAGAAGAAACACTGAGGATGATAAACACCGCTTGCCATGATTTAACCATGTTTTTCTTCGTTGTACATTCTACTGATTACAAGATTAATAGACCTGTTTTGCTCGAAAACAGATGGAGAAAAAATAGTTTAGGCAAAAATACAAACAAATGTACATTTCATGGCTGTTAAGCAGCCAAAAACATCAGCTTCACTGCATTTTCCTTCAAACTAAGACATGCATTAACTTGGCCAATACATAATCAAACAAAATTGAAGCACACTAGTCAAATAATAGCCATATAATTTCCTCCTCACCTACTGTTGACTTGATTACCTGAAGGAAACATAGAAAATGTTGCATTTCTTTCAAACAAAGAGTAAAAGTTTGCACTTGTACATGCACAATGAGCTTATTCATTATTCATAAATGATATCTCCCCTTCCCTCATTTTTTCCTGCTCCATATAAGAATAGATGAACAAGCACAAATACTAAAAGCTAACATAGAAGGAGGGGGGGGGGGGTGGAGCGGGTAATGAAAGAGTCATGAGGGCTAGGCCAGTGGGTTGCAATGGTAGGCTTATGAGGCATCGAGAATTCTTCTATTACTCGTCGAAATTACCTCTGTGCCAGGTGCTGCATTGAACTGCCAGGGCAGTGTTGACATCGGTACAAAACAACGAAGAAATGACTTATGTTGTGTTTAGTTGGAGGGGCGGGATGGGTAAGGATAGGACGAACACACTTTTGCTGGCGATAAATCCAGGTCTAAGCCGGCTAGCAAAATGTTATGGACCATCTCGACCCACTTGGACGTCTCGTTCGTGGAAATCGGTCAGTTCAAACCATCGTCCGCCTTCCTGCCGGTCGCTGCCATGAAGACACCGCTCATCTAATGTTTCATACACAGATGCTGCCGTGAAGACACATAAAGGTTTGCGTCCTGAAGTACTCTTTGATTTACAGTAAACCTTTTGCCCATAGATCAAAATCTGTTTGCCTATGAATTTTGGTTAAGAAATTTGATGGGCAAAATGTATGATGGATCAAATTTGTACGCCCATATATAGATCGAATTTTGATCAAATCTATGGACGTACAGATCTATGGGTGAAGAATTTTGATTAAAATTTTGCCCATCAAAATCTATGATGCCTATATGAATCTGTTCAGAATTTTGGTTTGATCGATGATGATGTTTTTTCGATGTAATTTGAAGACAATACTAATCACTTCGATTGAGCAATACGACATGTATTTGGACTAGTACATTATCTAAAAACATATTTAGACTAGTTATAAATCATGGAATCAGAAAGTAGCACATATGGATTGCAGATGTGCATTCTCTTTTAGACCCTGAAAGCCTTCCTGCTTAACAGATTACTGCATATGGCACTTCCAATTAAACAATACTATAGAAGAAACTATGGGAAACACAAAATACAGGCATGCAACTGGCTATGATTTGGTCATATTTTTCTTGGTTATACTGATTACAGTATGAAAAAAAGAGAGAGAGACATCCGTGTTTTAGTTAGGCGATGGAAAACAAAAGTACAGAAACAGAGTGTGTATTTTCGTGCAAGCATCTTTGTAGGAATTTTGAGAAAAAAAAATCATCGTGCAAAACCTTGAGTTGTTCTAAGTAATTAAACGGCAGCAGAAATATGCAATCTGGTGGCTGTCAAGGTTGCAAAACACTTCAGTGTGATACATAATTCCAAGGTGTCAAATATTGCATTAATTTCCAGAGGAACGTTAAATTGGCAATTAATTTGGGTAAAAAAAAGCCATCTTTTCTGCACGGACAATATGTTTTGTTGCGATCCGATATCCCTGTCTGCTCATGGGCTCCACTAGCATGCGTAGTGCAACAAAAAAAAAAAAGAAGTGACCAATGAACAACTGAAATATTAGTGCATGTTATTGAATAACTAATTAATTGCATGGGATCAAATAGTTCATCCTTGTGTGATATGATGATTTTTTTTTCCTTTTTTTCTATAAAAGAGCACGTCAAGAAATGAGCACAAGTGCTGCAAGGGACGAGAGGAATTAGTAGTCAGTTCATGGAGATGATTCCTGGTGGCTTTTGTTGTGGTAGGCCTATGAGGCATCAGGAGCTAATCTTCTGTTACTTTTGGTGGCCTTTGATTCTATAAGAAGGCACGGTTACCAACATGTTCGTTTCCACATACTCCCTCCATTTCAGAATGTAAGTCATTCTAACATTTTCCACATGCATATTGATGTTAATGAATCTAGATAGATAACATCAATATGAATGTGGAAAATGCTAGAATGACTTACATTGTGAAACGAAGGGAGTAGTAATTCTTGGCGCAATAGGAGAAAGAGTAAAAGTTTGCACTTGTACATGCACAATGAGCTTAGCTGCAAACTTGAATAAGGGGGCGCTGAAATAGGATTATTCATTATTCATAAATGATATCTCCCCTTCCCTCATTTTTTCCTGCTCCATATAAAAATAGATGAACGAGCACAAATACTAAAAGCAAATAGAGAAGGGGGGAAGGGGGAATGAAAGAGTCATGATGGCTAGACCAGTGGGTTGCAATGGTAAGCTTATGAGGCATCGAGAATTCTTCTATTACTCATCGAAATTACCTCTGTGCCAGGTGCTGCATTGAACTGCCAGGGCAGTGTTGACATCGGTACAAAACATTGATGGAATGACTGATGTTGTGTTTAGTTGGAGGGGTGGGATGGGTCAGGATAGAACGAACCCACTTTTCTTGGTGTTTTATTTGGAGATGGATAGAATGGAATTGTCCCTCTAGAGGAATATTCATGTTAAATCCAAATCCAGGTCCAAGCTGCCTAGCAAAATGTTATCAACCATCTCGACCCATTTGGACGTCTCGTTCGTCGAAATTAGTCTGTTCGAGCCGTTGTCCGCCTGCCCGCCGGTCGCTGCCAAGAAGACACCGCTCATCTAGGTAGTGTTTGGTTTCGGGACTAAATGGGATGGGATGGAACCATCCCGGATTTTTGGGTTGGGATGATTCCACTCACATGTTTGGTTTATAGGATGGGACGATCCCAATTTTTTGTTTGGTTGAAGGGACGAGGGAGAGATGGGATGGACGCCGTTTGCAACCACCGTCAACGATCGCCGGATCTGCCGCCACAGTCCTCCCCATCGCCGGAGGAAGAGCAAGAGGAAGAGCCGGCAGCGAGCAAGAGCTAGAGCAAGAGGAAGAGAACCATGGCTTGCTCACCTCCCCATCGCTGGATCCGCCGCCGCCCCTTGACCTCCTCCTCGCACGCCGCCGCTGCTCCTCCTCGCACACCGCAGATGCTCCTCCCCATCGCCGAATCCGCCGCCGCCCCATCGTGTAAAGGTTTGCGCCCTGAAGTACTCTTTGATGTAAAGTAAACCTTTTGCCCATAGATCAAAATCTGTATGCCTATGAATTTTGGTTAAGAATTTTGATGGGCAAAATGTATGATGGATCAAATTTGTACGTCCATATATAGATCAAATTTTGATCAAATCTATGGACGTATAGATATATGGATGAAGAATTTTGATCAAAATTTTGCCCATCGAAATCTATGATGCCTATGAATCTGTTCAGAATTTTGGTTTGATCGATGATGATGTTTTTTCGATGTAATTTGAAGACAATACTAATCACTTTCGATTGAGCAATACAACATTATCTAAAAACATATTTGGACTAGTTATAGATCATGGAATCATAGAGTAGCACAGATCGATCGCAGATGTCTTTTAGTCCCTGGAAGCCTTCCTGCTTGACAGATTACTTCATATGGCACTTCCAATTGAACAATACCATAGAAGAAACTATGGGAAACACAAAATACAGGCATGCAACTAGCTATGATTTGATCATATTTTTCTTGGTTGTACTGATTAATTATAATATGAAAAAAAGGGAGAGAGAGAGACATCCGTGTTTTAACTATGCAATGGAAAACAAAAGTACATAAACAGAGTCTGTGTTTTCGTGCAAGCATCTTCGTAGGAATTTTGAGAAAAAAAAATCATCGTGGAAAACCTTGAGTTGTTCTAAGTAATTAAACAGCAGCAGAAATATGCAATCTGGTGGCTGTCAAGGTTGCAAAACACTTCAGTGTGATACATAATTCCAAGGTGTCAAATATTGCATTAATTTCCAGAGGAACGTTAAATTGGCAATTAATTTGGGTAAAAAAAAGCCATCTTTTCTGCACGGACAATATGTTTTGTTGCGATCCGATATCCCTGTCTGCTCATGGGCTCCACTAGCATGCGTAGTGCAACAAAAAAAAAAAGAAGTGACCAATGAACAACTGAAATATTAGTGCATGTTATTGAATAACTAATTAATTGCATGGGATCAAATAGTTCATCCTTGTGTGATATGATGATTTTTTTTTCCTTTTTGTCTATAAAAGAGCACGTCAAGAAATGAGCACAAGTGCTGCAAGGGACGAGAGGAATTAGTAGTCAGTTCATGGAGATGATTCCTGGTGGCTTTTGTTGTGGTAGGCCTATGAGGCATCAGGAGCTAATCTTCTGTTACTTTTGGTGGCCTTTGATTCTATAAGATCGCCAGTGAAGATCGCTCTCTTGAACGGATGAATTTCAATTGAGTATGTTGAAACATGGGAGAATATGATCTTTTTTGCTCTCAAAGAACTGCAGAAATGAGAAGATCTACAGCAAAAGTGCCTTCGATAGAGATGATGAGCAACGCCAAAGTCGCAGATCCAGCTTCTTGGTATAGACAACAACTAGCCTGTTAAGCAGAGCGCTACAACAACCTGTAGCATTGCCTCACGCATTTTGCATAGGTGATCTTGAGTCAATAGTTGCTTAAAAGTGATTTTAATTACAATCCAAAAAGGTACCGGGAGGTACCACAATTTTTATTATAACATTTAGTATCTCTTGGTACCTACAGCATTAGGAGGTATCAAAATTTGTACTAAAAATGGTACATTTTAGTGCCTGTTGGTGGTTTTCAAGGACTGTAAAATTACTATGCTTAAACATACTGGCTAGTGGAATGCTTTATGGACTAACTAGTTGATTGTAACAGGTTGAATGATCATAATAATATTCCACTGTTAAGAGTCCAGTGACGATTTCGATCTGGCATGTCTAGGTGCAACAACTATATCCATACATCTTCTGAATATTTTGTGTTTCCACTATAAACAATTATTCAAAAATTCTTGAAGATAAGGACCGTTCCTATATCCATGTTTTGGT
The DNA here is from genome assembly GCA_000338895.3 of Oryza meridionalis. Classification (NCBI taxonomy): domain Eukaryota; kingdom Viridiplantae; phylum Streptophyta; class Magnoliopsida; order Poales; family Poaceae; genus Oryza; species Oryza meridionalis. The sequence goes on from CM002535.2 coordinate 22,434,048, forward strand.
GCACCTAATTTTATCACGGCCTTCTAATGTTCATTCAGATGGTCCTGAAGGCACTGAAAGTTTAATTAATCACCATCTAACAAGTGAAGTTAATTAACCATGGGGCATTTAGGGCTTCCCACTGAAATTTTTTAGATAGTGGGGCATGCATACATTCAGTGGTATGTAGTCTGGTAAACTAGTAGGTGCACATTGAACCACAATAAAATTATTCCTTATGTGTTCTTCATTTCTTTGTTCAGGCAGTTGCCCCTATATCTTCCCCCTATTTGACACTCAAGAGGATCATCTTGTAATGACGGAACTTCTGGCCTTTCTTCTTAAGAAAGATCATAGTATATCTCATCACAATATTTTATTTTATTTGGCCCATAAAAGGGTTGAAACAAAATCTGAGGATTGGTGCTCAGTGCATGTTCTTTTGGATGTTAAGCTCAAATAGCTCCAGCATTTCCTGGCAAATCATAGGCATAGAAGGCATCGGGAGTTCTACGGTCAGTTTGTCACTTGTGGCCAGCTCATGGGGTGCATTTCACACTACTTTGTCATGAGTTGAAAGACCTGAACATGATGACATTCAGTTATGTCCTGGTAGGCATCTTCCAGATATTGACAAACTTGGAAGTTTGACTAAAATTGAAAATTTGAAGAAAAAAATTAGAAGTTTATATATGTAGAAAATTTTTGATGTGATGAAAAAGTTAAAAGTTTGAAGAAAAAGTTAGGAACTAAACAAGGGCTGAAGCACCTCTAGGATCTATTCATGGTCTATTGCCCAACTTGAGCTCTCCAAAACTGTTTCCATAATCTTGACAAATTAAGGTAGAACAAAAAATGGTGAACGATGTATTATTATCAATTTTTAGAAACTAATACATAAAGTTAGTTACGACCAGGAAATTTAGAGTAGAATAGCTTCCAGCAAAACAAATTTTAGGCAACATTTCGTAGATTAAAAAATCTGTGTAAAGCAAAAATGTTTTATTCTCATTAGATATGGTGATTTAATATATACCAACTACCAAGTAAACATGAAATGAGTTGGGCACTTAGTCAGCTAATCCCTAGCAGCCCAGTCCTATTTCTAGCTCACCTAATGAACATGACTATATACATTGCATACTTAACTGTATTGAACCAAACAATACATCCCTACAAGATATATATGGTGACTTGTCATGGTCCATAAACGAGAAGTAAAAGAAGAACCAAGTGCCGCAAAGCTACCGGTGAGACATGAACAGTAATCCATGCAGGCTGCTCCAAGCCTCCAATGACATTTGCTATGGTAGGTTTAGGAGGCATCAGGAGTTCATGTGTAATAACTGACCCTTCTATATATTACCAAATGGCATGGCTGCCTACGTAAATCCACGGTGTTAGAACTACTGATAAATTATCTTTAGCAAAGGTGGTTGATGTTTCTCAATACTATTTTAAGAGTTCATTTGACCTGTGTGTAAATATCAAGAATGCACAATAGCTGTAATATCCATCATTAAAAAAAAACCGAAGGATTATTAAAAAAAGGTTTTTCTGAGCCCTTTTTTTCCTGATAATATGCCACTGCTTTATAGATAACTTGATAAAAAATGTATTACTGGCAAGTTGGATGCTCTTCTAGGCTGTGTTCCCAACCGGGAATAGTACGCACGGAAAACGGAGCGGTCTATTAGCGTCTAATTAATTAAGTATTAGCTTTTTAAAAAAATTGGATTAATTTGATTTTTTAAGCAACTTTCGTATAAAAACTTTTTGCAAAAAACACACTGTTTAGCAGTTTAAAAAGCGTATGCGTGAAAAACGAGGGAGAGGGGTTGGGAAAAAGGCATCCGAACAAAGCCCTAATATGGTTGACAAATATGTACCTACGTAGAAGCAGAGTAAATTATCTAAAGAAGAAACAGAGTAAATTATATTAATTATATGCAAATGATTCCAAAACTTCGGTGCTTGTTCAGGCATATGCATGATCATCTTCTATTTGTTGTCCTGATCATAAACAGAAGTGGATGTTTTTTTAATATACAGACACCTTGTTGAGACTGGACGCGTCACCTAGATGAGTACGGTTCAATAGGCAGAGATCAACCAGACGAATACAATACGGGTGTGTTTAGTTCACGCTAAAATTAGAATTTTAATTGAAATTGAAATGACGTGATGAAAAAGTTGAAAGTTTGTGTGTGTAGAAAAGTTTTGATGTGATAGAAAAGTTGGAAGTTTGAAGAAAAAATTGGGATCTAAACCAGACCTACATCTACAGGATCATGCAAGATATAGGCCTTAAGTGCCTAACACTTAGGTCATGTTTAGTTTCAAAGTTTTTCTTCAAACTTCGAACTTTTCCATCACATCAAAATTTTCCTACACACACAAACTTTCAACTTTTCTATCACATCGTTCCAATTTCAACCAAACTTTCAATTTTAGTATGAACTAAACACAACCTTATTTTAACACAGTTCTGGCCATCCGATTCTGAGTACTAAATTCATGTAGTCAGATTGCAACTTTCTTTTCTCTTGTCTTCTTTTGTTCTCTTTGCTAGCTATGAAGGTAAGACTCATAATATATTTAGGGCCTGTTTAGTTGGTGAAATGAAAATTTTTGGGTGTTACATCAGATGTTTGACCGGATGTCAGAAGCGGTTTTCGGACACGAATGAAAAAACTAATTTCATAACTCGCCTGGAAATCGCGAGACGAATCTTTTGAGCCTATTAAGCCATCATTAGCACATGTGGGTTACTGTAGTACTTATGGCTAATCATGGACTAATTAGACTCAAAAGATTCGTCTCGCGATTTACATGTAAACTGTTCAATTAGTTTTTCTTTTTATCTATTTTTAATGCTCTATATATGTGTCTAAAGATTTGATGTGATGTTTTTGCGAAAAGTTTTTTGCGAACTAAACAAGGCCTGGTATAGTAGCAAGATATATAGCTGGGATCTCTCCTCTGAGTTCAGAGCTAGGTAGTCCATATGATCATGCTGAGTGCTACATCATATGGTAGGTCTAGGAAGCATCAGGAGTTTTTCTATCAGCCAGAAGTCCGAGACGGGCAAACATGGAAGACTGGTGGTACAAGCCGGCATACCCCACGTCCCGAGGAAAACCATGCAGCTTGGGAGCTCTAGTGCGAGCGCAATGCTAGAATCTTCTGGCACATAGCAACCACGCAGACCATGATCATCCTTGAGAATAAGGAGGAAGCACGAACATGGATCAAGACGGGAGCCACCAAGATCACAGAGATCATCCCCTTCTGAGAGTAGCCTTTTGTTCTGTTTTACAGGACTATTACTTTTATGATAGACCATGTATATAATACTTTTGCGGGTTTTCTCCTTCTCTATTAATAAAAAAAAAAGAAAAGCTTTTGCCTTCCTTAAAAAAACACGCACAGTTCACAAAATTACGAGTCCAGCTACGATGCAATGCCATAGATTGTTGGTAGCAACATTCTGGTTGAGCTAAATTAGCGTGAACATCTCAAATGCCATGCAAATTGTTACTCCCTCTGTTCACGTTTACTTATCACTTTTGATCAGCATGCATATTTAGCTAATCACTTGCTTGGAATGAAATGGCCGTATTATCCTTCAGAACTAAGAACATTCTAGAGCTACCTAGCATTTGGTGGAGTGAATAGAAAGGAGACAACTAATAAGGTTCAATACATTTTCATTTAGATTAAGACATACGATTAATTAATAATTTGGCCAGTACATAATGAAACAAAATTTTAAAAAATTGTAGTTAGAACCTACCCATTTCTTCTTCACTGACCGCCGGCCTGATTATCTGAAGGCAATCCTATTTTGTGTATCTTGCAAAGAAAAGGTATAACCATCAAAAGGATTAAGGTTGCACCTGTAGATGCACACTGAACTCAACTGCGAACATGAATAACTGCATGGGAATTAGATTGTGCATTCATATATGATATCCTGCTCACCTTTTTGCTGCATATAAGAATAGACAAACGAGCACAAGTGCTACAAGCTGACAGCAAGAGAGAGATAAATGAAAGGCTCATGACGCTAGGCCAATTGGGTTGCTATGGTAGGCGTAGGAGGCATCAGGAGTTCTTCTGTTACGAGGGAAGAATATGACTGTGGCAGGTGTTGCATTGAACTGCAATCCCAGTGCTGATATGGCCGCTTAGGTGTCAAGATCTGGCTGAGAGAACTAATGTTCTGTTACGAGGGAAGAATATGACTGGCCTTAGCGGACGCTAACGCTCCAGCTCATTCTGCTATGTTGTCCGCATGGACATCAGGGGTTTCTAGCCAATAGAGCTCTGAATTCATTCGAAAAAAATAAAAAAGAAGCTAAAATGATGTTTGGTTAAGGGAGCTCAGTAATTTTGCCTAGGGGCTAAAATGATATTTGGTTTGCCGATCAAGGTTTCTCAATATAATTTGACAACAATATTACTCAATTTCAATTGAACAGTATTGCATGTATTTTCTGGTCTAGTGATTGCATGGAACCGTATAGTGGTAAAGACATTATTTGCAGATATGCATTCTCTTTTGTTCCATGGAAGCCTTCCAGCTGGACTGTTTACAGCATATGATGCTTCCAGTTGAACAATAGTTCAGAACAAACTACAGGGGAGTGAAAGTATGTTTTTCATCGTTGCACTTATTGCAGGAAGAAAAATGTTTTAGGCAACGTAAAACACATGGACAGATGCAGATCGATCCTCCTAGGGCTGTTAAGCCATCTAAATATCAGTATTTCAGCAGGACATTCAATGCATTTTCCTTCAGATGAAGACATACTTAAATTTTCATTCAGGACTGATGAATGTTCAATGCATCAAATTTTAGCCATTTCTTGCACACCAACTATATATTAACCTAACCACCTGGAGGCAATATATTTTTCATAGCTTGCCAGGAAAATTTATAGACATCACAGTGATTCTAAATTTCGCACAGGTTTCAACATTTGTTCATCCGTGAAAAGGATTTTAACATCTGCATAGTTGCCTACATATCGACCATACCAATATTCCAGACCAGAGCAACATGTCCAGCATAGAAAGGGGTTACCATTACTCATCAGAAGGGAAGAACCAAGTCAGATACTGGCGTTTCCAGCGCAGCTCTGACATCACCGCCCTGGGCCGCAAAAGGTTGATTGTCCCATCTCTCATGTCGTACACGCCAGAGTCGCCAAGAGGATCAACACATTGGCCGTGGCACCCTTTTGACGGATTGTCGTAGATCCTATGCATGAAGTAGATACAATCTTGCTGAATTCCATCAGCACATTGGCTAGCAGTGACAGACTTGGAGCACTCTGAACTAAGGAAGATTGCCTGGTCACCCAAGCTGTCCACCTTCACCCACTGGCCATGGCCATCAGAGATTTCCGCCGCAAAGACCTCGAATCCCCGCGTCTTGTCCATGTCACCCGCATAAAACTGCTGCCGACAGTTCATCCACCTCCTCACCATCAACAGCCTGCCATTGGAACCCACCAGGTATCTCAGCACCAAGGACTTGTTCTTACTACTCCCATCGATGTAATACTCGTGCTGGTTGGGATCATCCGCGATGCACCGACGATGCGACGCGTTCGGTGGATCGTCGACGCCATTGCTGCCAAGATCAAGAACAAGGAGCCCTTCTGCATTGGTGAGCGTGTAGAGCTTTCCACCCAAGAACGCAATGTCGGAGAACCGAGTAGGATTCAGTCCAGGAATCTGTGGCGCCATGAGGCCGGAGACGATGGTGACCACGCCTCGCCGCTTGCAAGGGGCGACGGCGACGTGCCTCCCGCACGACGTGACGACGGCGACGAGGGGATCCGGCGACGAATCGAGCGACGAGGAGAGGACAGATTTGGAGTACACGTTGACGTAGGCCCCGATCCCGATGAATACCCCCGGCTGGTCGATCGCTCCGTCCACGGCGGCGAGGTTCAGCCATGGGAGAGGCGTGATCGCCGACGCCGCCGACGAGGAGAGGGGGTTCAGAAGGGAACAGCCGCCGTCGAGGTGTATCAGGAAGGCGAGGTTGTCGACGGCGAGGTGGCCAACGACGCCGTGGCGGGGGATGGGGGTGGCGCAGCGGATGGGCTCGCCGTCGAGGTCGACGAGGCCCCCGTCGCGGAGGGCGAGCCACGGCAGCGGCGGGGGCAGCCGCGGGTGGCGACCCCGCGCGGCGCCCGCGCGCCAGGAGCAGCAGACGGCGCGGAGGCGGACGCGGTCGGGGAGGGATGGGAGGCGGAGGAGCACGAGGCCCAGCAGGTCCGCCGGGAGGTCCCGCCACGGCGATGGCGGCTGCGCCGCCGCCATCCTCGTCGGCGGCGGCGGCGGTGTTTGGGAGAGAGGAATGGTGTGTGAGTGTTCTCGGCTGGACTATTTAGATGGACCACACCGAAGGCCCATTTCTGGCCCAGAAGAAAGTAGTCTAATATTTGGCCCAATTAGGAAAAAACACACTATAACAGCTTCGCGCTCAATTTATTCAAGAGATTTGATAATTTGACACTTTTAAAAATAGGCTTTGATTATTTCATTTACTCAGATGGTCCCACGTATCTTTACAAGTATCAATTATCAATTGAAGTAAATGGGCGATGAAAAATATGCCAAATTATCAAAGTTATCCAATTTATTGTTGTTGCGTTGTGCTACGTTGAATCACTGTGCTTATTTTTCATGTTAGCTATATTGAAATGGAAACTTTTACACTTGATTTTTCATTTGTTGTACAAATAATACCTCTGTCCTAAAATGTACTAATAATTTTTGTTTTGTGTGGATATGTCCAGATACATATTCAATAGTTACTACATTTATATTTTGGAATAAATGGAAGGTGTTAGGAGTGAGGCGAGGTGTGGACCGTGTGGACTAGCCTAGGATGAATTATTTACATTTATAACATGTTGAGCTAATTCCTAGCCCAAAAGAAAGCAAGGGATATTCTTTGGCGAAAGAAACTCTACAATGGCATCAAAATGCGAATGAAATCGTATTATTAGGCCAGAACTAATTACGGAGTAGTTAATTAATTAAGCTTGCTTCCTCATATAGCTAGTGCTCTTGGTGTCTCCCTACCATTTGTTTCCGTTATTGTTCGTCTAATTTCACTTTATGTGGTCCAATCCTCTTGTCGATTGTGTCGGTGTTCTTGCTCTCATCTTAATAAATTCGGTTGACGTACTTTCAAAGGCCCAGCAAAAAAACGAATGTTTTGATTTATAACTTTTTGCAAACGAGCAAAAGGATTACACGTTAATATATTAGAAGGAAAATGTTTTGATTTGTTACTATTCATATCATAATCATGGCATGTTCGTATTTGGATGGCTAGGTACCAAAATATATGGACTGGACAAGAACTTTTAGTTTCCTTGCAAACCTTCCAAGTGAGGTGAAAAACATAACACCTCCAATAATTCACGACATAAAGATAGAGGTAGATTCTGCAATGAATAAGAAAATAACATTACAAAATGGTCATCAAGTCAAATATATATACAGCCCGTGTTGGGTCCTGATAATTCATACATTGAAAAGCATGTGAAGTAACAGAAATTAATGTCCTAATCTTGATAAGAGATGAGCATTTCTTGTTTCACATAAGTTGCTTTAGTTGGCATAGGAGGCATCAGGAGTTCTCACCCTACAAATTGATAGTGGAGAACGTAAGTTCTCGCGTCATCATCCCTCCTTGGTTTTCAGTCCAAGAAATAGCTAATTACATGGATTCAGGGGATCTGGGTCCTCTGTAGTTGAACTACTAATGCATGGTGCTACAGTGTTTTGCAGTAGTACTTGAACAATCGGATTTAAAACGGACGGTTCAGATCTATATGGCACTGTAGCATCAATATTTTACCTTATATGCAGTACATGCTCGAATTAGATCAACTAGATGAATGTCCTATATTGCTTGTGTATTATTTCAGTTTCTGCCAGATCCTAGCACCAGCGAATTGAAATGTTTGAGCACGCACTGTGCCACCATTGTAGACAATCAAAAATTTTCACAATTTGACCCTTTGCAAAAACTATTTTTACAAATGAACTGTCACCAAAACTTATTTAAAAAATGAACCTTTTTCTCAGCGCTAAATTACCTGGCGCTGAACTTAGACACCTCAGCATCACGTCAATTGGTGCTGAATGCCGTGCCACCGGGGATGGGAGACTAAGTCAGCGTGCCAATGCATATTCAGCGCCACGCTATTCGGTGCTGAGATGTCTAACTTCAGCGCCAGGTGATTTGGCACTGAGGAAAAGATTCATTTTTAAAATAAGTTTTAGCGGCGGTTCATTTGTAAAAATAGTTTTTGCAAAGAGTCAAATTGTGAAAATTTACGAAGGTTGGTCTCATTCGAAAGGTTATAACGGTGCAGCATTATGGCATATGCATGTAGTTCAGTGCTTAGGACGTACGCCATGTCGATCTAGGACGCGATAGCATTGCCGCGCGTTGGAGGGAATTGAAGGACGAGGAAGAGCAGAGGACAATTTTGTCTCAGATAGTATTCTAGCGTACGTGCTGTTCACAGGTTGAGAATGGTGAGGTGAAACGCACTTTTGACAAAATGGCATAATCTCAGATTTCTCCTAGCTAGATGAGAATGTCCTATGTAGTAACTAACTGTACATTGTTTGTGTACTATTCCCCATCTCTCTCAGTGGCAGAGTGTCCGGAGCAGTCGTCGATTCAGAAGAACAAAAAGGGAGAGCGCAATGAACAGCCGGCCACGGCAAAGGCTGTAATCTTTCTCTCCACCACCATCCAAGAAACCGGAGCACATACTGACATAACACGAGCAAAGCAAAAAAACAGCCAAAGTAAACACTGAATTTATAAAAATTACCACCGTCAGCTGGTTAACTCTTCATCTCGGAAGAACTGGAGAGATCGACCAATTTATTTTTTTCCAGGGGACAGGCAGGGAGTTCTTGCAATTCACTATAGAAGAAGAGAATTGATCCAGTTTATAAGAAAAACCAGATCCAAAAAACTTATAACGGCACAGTTAATTTATGGAAAACCGGTGAAAACCCCGGCATTGACATAATGAACCTAAAAACTAAGAACACCAGTCCAACAAGAGATAAAAATCCTAAAACGAAGCCTTCAAGAAGGATACGCTGACAGAACAGTGACATCATCCAATCCTAACAAATCTAAGGTTCTCACCCAGAGAAATCACTTGAAGTGGGGTTTGAACGAGGGCTCCAATAGCAACGCCCTCAAGAAGGTAAACGGCACCCAAGGGTGTCGCTGTTGCTAGCATCAGCAAGCCGAGTAAGGCGCTTTCGCCTCGGAGTCCCATCCAAACACAGTGTTCGCAACGAAAGCCACCAAATGCCACCTGCACACCGGGTACCTGTACTATGCACACAACCACCTGCACAATGGCTGGACAACGTCGATGAAGACCTACTCAGCCACCTTGCCAGACCGACGGAGCACAACAAGCTGCAGAGCTCATCGGCACCACCGGACCGTCGGCGCCACACAGACCCACCTATCATCGCCACCGCCATCGAGGTCCGGTCCTCGCCTGACCTGGCTTGGACACACCGGATCTAGACCTAGAGGGCAATATCCGGCCGTTCCCCATCCTGCACCACCACCACCGGCCGGCCTTTCGCGTCGGGACGCGCGGGAAACCGCAGAGCTCGCCCACGCACAGCCCTCACGGCCTTGGCCTTTTCGCCTCCCGGGTCGCCAGAGAGGTGACACGGGAGTCCTCCACTTCGTCCCAAAAAGAGGATCATCGAGATCGACCAATTATATCACCACAGATCGAAATTAACATGGTAGGGATCAGGAAACTAATTAATCTCTCTCTAATCAGCACAAACATATACCGTCAATGGAAATCTGGTCAACACGAGCTGATCAAAACGAACAATACAACAGTTTGTTATGCCGTTTGTTTTCTTTTTCCTTGATGGCATCTAGTTCGCCGGGGGCTAGCTGTTTCTGATCACAGCGGATGGCGATGGCCGCGGATCCATGGGACTACACCGACATGTTGCAGGATGTGGATGAGAGGCTACTGCAGTCAGAGCCAGCGCTAAACTTTAAAATATTTGAGTATGAATAATTTCGAAAATGTTTGTCATAAACATGGAACCATGTGTATAGATTAGTGTAATCCATTTCCATTACCTTAAAAAAAGTGTATAGATTAGTGTTAAAAAGTAATTTAATAAAATTTATATTTGTTGATATTATACATATTATTATAATAGAAAATGGTGGTCAAATTTGTTTTTTCTTATTCAAAACTATAAGTATTATCAACCCGAAATGAGTAGTAACCAATAGCTAAAAATATCATAAGAAATGAGGTCGAACCTTGATAGATCTAAAAACGTCGTCCCATCCCAGGAACGCAGGGACATTTTCGTCCCCACCTTATAAAAGGCCATCGTGTATCATGTTTCTTGACCATATTCCTCGATCCTATCGACATGGGAAGTTTGTGACTATTTAATTTGCACGCTAAGAAGAGCATATTGGAGTACACCATATGATAATGCGACTGCTTGTTCAATGTCTTTTTTTTTTTTTTTAGGTTTGGCAGGTATTGGGAGCTTTTACTTTACCAATTTGTTGATTCTAGCTGTGCAAAATCTTCCTTTGGAGTGTTGTCTTGTACACGGGTAGGCCGGGGGATGCTATGACTTATGAGAGTCTGCAGCATTGACAGTTTGTTTCAGTTGTCTTTTATTTTCACTTTTGTATGGTTTTAGGCCCTGTTTAGTTCCCTCGTAAGAATTTTACAACATGTCACGTCGAACGTTTGAACACCTGCATGAAGTATTTAATATATGCTAAAAAAATAGCTAATTGTACATATTGGGACTAATTTGCGAGACAAATATTTTAAGTCTAATTGCTCCATGATTTGATAATGTGGTGCTACAATAAATATTTGCTAATAACGGATTAATTAGGCTTAATAAATTCGTCTCGTGATTTACTGACGGATTCTGTAATTAGTTTTTTTATTAGTACCCGAACACCCCATACGATATCCTATATAATACCCGATGTAGCATGCCAAAACTTTATATCTCTGGATCTAAACACCCCCTTAATCCTATTGTCGATTGTATCCCGTTCTCGCTGGTCTTATCTTAATAAATCCCATCGGTCGGCATACTTCCCCAGCGCATGGCTTGAATAATTGCATCATCAAGTCAAATATATATACAGCCCTTGGCTTGGTCCTGATGGTTCATACATTGGAAGATTATGTGAAGGAGAAGAAGTGTTGTAGGCTAGAAGAGCATGTGATGAACCTTTCTTGTTTCACAAACACAATGAGTTGTTTTCTTGGCGTAGGAGGCATCAGGAGTTCTCATCCTACAACGTGACGCTACTGTAAGTTCTTGCCTCATTATCTCTCTTTCCTTTCAGTCAAAAAATAGCTTACAAGCTCGAATTAGATCGACTTGATCAATGTCGTCCTACTGTACTAACTATCTATAAAAATTTGCACGCGTACATATTGCAGTTCTTGCAAAATCCCAGCGTTAGCGAAATGTTTGAGCACATTAGTCCATTGGAATTGGAGACATTTCACTGCCAAAATACAAATGTTGGACACATTCATAAGGTTCCTCGGTGCAGCCTCATAACATGCGTTCAATTGAATGCTTGGGAGGCACAACCATGTTTTTAAACTGCCGGATCAGTTAAAGGATTAGGATGATCAAATCTTATTAATGTCGAGTTGCGGAAGCGACCAAACTAATCAGTTATTACCCAAAAGAAAAAGGGGAAAAACAGAGTTATAGAAACGAAGCATCAACAAACTACATTTATCGGAAGTCGGAAGATTAGGTGTAATGTAGAACATCAATATGCTTCATGAACTCAAGGTTTAGTAAGATATATCCTCATCAGTTCCGTCTTGGAGGTGTAGAAGCCAAAATCAGTGTGAAGGCACCTTTTGATGATTTTTGTGTATATATGTTGTCACACTTATGTTAATAAATTTGGCCGGTGTACGTACTTTCGGCAGGATCAAATCCCTTACTTAGTGTGATAAATTCGGTGTGGTTTTTACGTGACGTGATGATAGCTTTCCTGTATAGTTTTTCTTTAGGGATATTCAGAATTTTCATCAGATTTAATATTACCCTCGTGGACTGATCAACTGGATGTGTTCTCTCAATGGAGATATATACTTATATTACATTACATGAAAGGTAGGTGAAGAATACTTCACGGCTGCAGAGTAACTGTCTTCAAGGAGGGATCAAATACTTCATCTGTCAGTGACATGGGTGATCTCGCACAACAGGATCCACCCCCGCGTAAATCGATACTCACAAAGGTTTACTAAATTTTCGCCAACTTTAAACAAAAATTTACTAACGGGGTTGAATAAATTGTATTTCTCCCTTTATGTTGGTGGCTTTATAACGTGTCTTCTCTTCATTCTTTATTTTGGTTTAAAAACCAGGAACATAGTACGCGGATATAACTTCTGTTGAAGCAAAAGGCTGGATTCTATCCATTATCGAAACAAAAATACCTTGCTGCCAATTTTGCTCCATATATGATGAGACAGAAAAACCCAAGTGCCAAGTGCTGCAAGCTGACAGAGTGAAATGGTAAGAGTGGATCACACCAGTGGCCCGGTTGCTATGCTAGGCCTGGGAGGCGCCGGGAGCTGTTTGCTCACAACGGGACAGACATGGCGATGCCGCAGGTCGCTGCCCAAGAGGTGTAAGGAGTTGCCATTCCCCATAAATCCAGCATCAGGTTCACCATCGCCAAGTAAACCTGACTTTTTGCCAGAGATCATTCACCTTGATGCACATAAGCTACAATGGCAAGGTGATTGCAATTGCCATGTCCTGAGATACATCCTTCACATTGTTGAGCTGATGACATTAAATTTTGGGCCAAACAATAAAAATACTCAGTGTGGTTATTTTGGGACAGAATGAGCTGATTTCAGTGTCTGCTTCTTGTTAATTGAATCCCTTATAAATTGACACGAATTTCCCATTTTTATTCTTTTTTTTTCGAAACCATACCAGTCACCAGACAGTGCGACATGTGCATGTAAATCATGTGGTTTGTTAGTCCTTGCTCTTGTCATATGTAGTTGAAATTAGTGTTTTCACTTTCTGTGATATGAAGAGATCATAAACAAAATCTCTACAAAATTGTACGAGTTCAATAAAAAGCTTCCTTAGTCTAAACAAAAGAATTCTCTAAAAAAATATGATAAAAAAATCTGTAAATGAACAGGTGCATGGTTATGAGATGGTTGATGGATCTCCGAACCCATTCCCACTCAACCCTTCGGAGTCACTCGCGACTCCAGGATCCCTTTTTACTATTTCGACTTTGTATCCACCAACAATCCTATTTTTTTATTACACTATCATTGCTAAAAACTTACATAGAAAATTTACATGGAAAAACTTGAGCGATATGAGGAGTAAAAAGACTACGGGACCAACTCGGTCCACATCCATATCTTCCATTATTAGCAATGAGGTACAAATGTACAATGTTACCTTCACGAACTAGGAATCAAACAAAAATGACCACCCTAACATCAATATGTGACTATTCATAGAAGAAACTATTTTATTTCTGTCACAGGCGAGCTCATCGATCTTTTCAAACCATAGCTCCATGTTAGGAAACGATCGGCAAATAAACGATAAAGAACGATAAATCAATCACAGAAGACACAAGATTTAACATGGAAAACCCTTCTAAGGCAGGAGAGAAAAACCACGGACGCTAGCCATCAAATCTTCACTATATAGAATGAGGTTACAATACTGAACGGCGGCTTACAGGAAGTATATATAAAGGTGAAACTCTGGTAACAGGCATCCGCTTCACTCCGTCCGAAGTTGGTCTTTATATGTGTGTAGATGAATTTGGATCACAACTCAACACTCCAAACCTCAAACAATTTTCTATGGAGGTAACAGCCCATACAAACTGTCACTATTTTTAATGAAGTGAAGCATTTATTATCATTAATTATATGTTACTCAAAGCTGACCTGTCCTCAAAACTAACATTCTGAATTGAGAATATTCTCTCGAAACCTAATGCCCTCTAAACCAATGCTCAAAGACATTCCAGAGGAGATATTGTGCACAACGTACGTATATATATATCCAACCTCATTTGCCTCCAACCGCCAGCTTCATCAAGAGCTGGAACTAATAGAATTCCTCAGAAATTAAAGAGCTTCAATAACCATTATTTGTTTTGTTCTGCAATGTTGGAGAATCAAAGAAATATTGTTGCAGCAGATCAGAACTCACAAGTGTTAACTAGTGACAGTTATCACTTAGTTGCAAAATAAAATTTAAGTTAACAAGTATTCGTTGAAACAAGCAGTACAAATGGAATTTATGGAGCAAATAAGAGCAAATGGAATATATGACCTGTTTCTGAAGATACTACACAAGGCTGGTTCGATTGAACAGAACCCTGCATATTATACGAGAACAAAATAATATTCAGATTATGCAGCAGTGAGGAATATCAAACAACAAATATCAAGAGTATGAATTGACGTTCGGACAAAAAACAAGAAAACTGTGAGAACCGGCCAGGATCAGAATAAAATGTTACCTCGACCGGGATAATTGTAGCTTGATTCTGTGATGGGCCGATGGTCCAGGAAGAAATTTCTTTTCCCTCTAGTGCTGTTTGTTGTTGGCCATTTGTTGCTTGTGTGCACCCAACCATGTTCTTGATCCACCTGTAAACCTTGTTAATAGTCCAAGATGACGACAATGATATCCATGTTTGTTCTTGGTCGATCTGTACGTCCAATCGTGTTATCCTTCTCACATGAACCTATGGTCAACTCCGGAAGCTTTGGGCAATGAGAGAGAAGCTGTGAGAGTTCCTTCCTGGTAGCTAGCATTGGTCACTGTCTATCTCTGATTCTGAACTGGAAGTAGGCATTATTCAGCTTCCCCCTCACTTTTTGATGGCACAAACACATGACCTTTTTGTGCAGGAGTGGGCAGTCGCTAATATACAAAGCCTTCAAATCTTCTAAGTTACTCAATATCAACACCTCATCTAGGATGTGCAGTTCATCCTTTCCAGAAATTTCCAGTTCTACTATATCTGATGATTTTGAGTATACCAACATGTCTAGTAGTGATGATCCCACATCCTCTATCTTGACAGAGCACAAAGTTTTAGTCCATGGGATAGGGGGCAACAACACAACTTTTGGGCAACTTTTTATTTCAAATTCTTGTAGGTTAGGAAACCAATTCTGCCTTTCCTCTAGTTGATCTTGCCTTGAAGGATAGCAAATATTGTTCGCAAAAGGCAACCCCAACAACTGAGGGCAATCTCTAATGATCAACACTTGCAGTCGATGAAATAAGTGGCAAGTGTCTCCTAGATCCCATTTCTCCAATGCTTTTAGGTTGACTAGTTCTATCTTGTTTAAGTTGTGAAAACTTTGCTTTGTAATATTACCAATTTTGCGGCCAAATTCCTTTTGTGCCGACATATTCAACAATGTCACTTCATGAAGCACCGGCATATTTCCCAACCATGGAAGATCTTCCCAATCGACACCATCTAGATGAAGAGATTTTAAAGATTTAACAGAGAGCTTACTACCTAGCCATGTTGGACATGACCGGCTTCCGTGCCCTCTAATGCACAATACTTTAAGATTTGTACCTGGTTGAAGCCTATCGAGAACAACTCCTTCTATGTCACGCTCATTTCTTGGTACCTGAATATTCCAATCCACTATTAACTTGTGCAAGTAGAATTTGTCCATGAGTTGTGCTTCGGCTGCTTCTTCTTTTGTGTGTATCTTCTCAAGGTTATAAATACCAAGCTCCGTTAGTTCAACTAAATTCCCTAGTTGCTTTAGTTCAAACCCATTGCTTTGTTTTTTCACTTCAAATCTCTTTAGCTCTTGCAACAAATGCATTTTGCCCACATTGCAGATTTCAGAGTGATATTCATCATCATTCGTAAGAAAATGACGCAATTTTTTAGGTTGCTCATATCTTTAGGCAAGCTAAGACTCCCCACCCTTACTTGTAGATTCAGAATATTTAGAAGGTAAAATCTAGAAAGCATAATTGGTAAATGCATTTGTGTACAATTAGTCATCCCTAGGCTTAGATACCGTAGGTGGAGTGCTGAAAGCTCCATGTGGGGAATCATTTTTGGCAAGTGAAGTACACGAAGACCATTGGCTTTTTTTATCAGCTCAGCAAAAAAACCACTTAGACTTTCATCCCATTCTCCAAAGATCATCGAAGTTCGTAAGTTCTCAATATTCAATTTCTTCTTTTGCTTTCTCAATTCACCTATAAAGTTTCTGACAGTAATTTCATCACTATTTGCACCATCTACGATGATAGATAAGTGTCGCATAGATGGCCAAATTTCCACTGATCTCACGTTAGCACGATCTATGCTAAGACGTTCACGTGATGCAACCTTGAGCCCTAAATCATGTAGGAGGTCATGAATAATATAATAAGGCTTTCCATATGTTTTATATTCTTTGATAAATCCATGGTCTTCCAAATCCTTCAAATAACATAGCCCAATATCTTCAATGCTTCTGCTTTGACCATCAGAATAATGTATAATATCTAGTCCTATCCACCAATGGATAAGTTCGTTTCTATCGAATTTGTAATCTTCAGGAAACAAAGTGAAATAGGAAAAACATTGCTGCAGATGAAAAGGTAGATAATCATAGCTAAGCTTCAATGCAGGCATAATATCATGATCTTCAGTTTGTAGTTCCCATTCTTTACTATCGAGGACTCGCTTCCAGTGATCTTCATCAAGGCGGTTCTTTAGTAATCTACCAACAGTTTTTGCTGCAAGAGGGGAGCCTTTTAGTTTTTTCACTATGTCTCTTCCAATATCAAGTAGTAACTCATTTTTTGATTCCTCGTTATCAAACACGCTTGCTAGGAATAAATCCGAAAGGAATTTAATATCCAAACCTTTCACTTCTATTGTATCCGCGTTTGCACTTCTAACCATTTGTGCAAGTGCTGGAGAGCGGGTTGTGACTAGAATTATGTTTCCTCGCACTTTGTCTCCCTTTTGGGCACTCCTGAGTGGTGCTAGTAACCTATTCCATTCATCTTGGTCGCCACAGGTCCACATGTCATCCAAGACAAGCAAAAACTTTTTAGATTGCAATCTTTGTTCAATTAACTTCTCTGGGGTGCCACTCATCGTCTTTGAGTCTAGAGATGGATTCTGCAATTTCTTTTGCCAAACTACCCACGCTAAAATTGACAGATACATAGATCCAAATCTTTACATCAAAGAATGTTCCAGCTTCTTTATAAACATGTTGTGCGAGTGTTGTCTTACCTATACCACCTAGACCCACGATTGGAAGAACAGTTAAGTCTTCTTCGCGACTATAAACGCCTTTTGTGATGTCTTGTATGATTTTGACTGTCTGTTTTTCCCTCCCTAAAAAATTGGGTTCAGAAATCTCAGAAGTAGTTATGGGTCGGCTCCTAGCAATATTTTTTGGGATAAATGGTGTGTGCCCCCGGTCCGTAAGAAAATTGGCAGCAATGTCATGGACAATACTCCGGTTGGAATCTAGTAGGTCCAGATTAAGGATTGTGGAGACCTTAGTGCATAGTGGCTTCAGCTCGTCTACTATATCTTTCATTCTTTTCGATACCCCCACCCTATCAAACTCCAACTTAGGTGGCAACGTGATGGGGTCAGACGTATCGATGTTCGAAGTGTCTGCAGCTTGGACAGGTAGGGGAGAAGAGAAGCTTGGACATAATTTACCAGCAGAACGACGGACAGTGTGTTGAGCAGTAGAAACGAGCTTACGAGCGCATCCTCCAGCGTTCTCGTCAGGCAGCTGGTTGGTATTTCTGCCGCCTACCGTCACTGGGTTGGCGGCATCACAACCATGTTCTTCTTCCGGCTCGCCAATGGCCGGACATGAGCAGAGGTGAACAAGCTGCTTAAGAACAGCTTTGGCAGTGTGGCGAGCTTTGAGGGCGGTGTCACGGATGGCACCTCGGTCATCCACGTCCATGGCCTCGTGGGTGCCTCCGAGCTCATCCTGGACGCAGAAGTAATCCAGCTCATCCAGGGCGTCCTCGGCGCTGTACGCAAGCTGCTACAACTTGTGTAGCAGCTCCTTGAGCGTCGGGCCACGGATCTCCCTGCCTTGGGCGTTCTCGAGCATTGCCTGCACGTACAGCAGCTCTATCTTGAGGGCGTCGATGTTGGGGCCGAGCCCGGCGCTGGCCGCCCACGCCTCCAGGAGGCCATCGGTGACCGGGGCCAGCGCCTTGCCCACCACCCAACTCGCCGCACTGATTGCGACTTGCATATCCTCCTAATTAACACAATCGATCACCCAAACAAATTAAGGGAGGTGATCGATCAAGTGAGGTGAGCACACGAGGCGGCGCATGCAGGTGCAGAGAAAACCGTCGAGCTCTAGGGATCGATCGAAGCGGCCGTCGCTGCAGATAATGAAGTGGCCAGGCACAGGCAGGCAACGTGAATTAAATCAGAGGCTATGTTGGAAATGCTAGATGGAAAGTGGAATGAGGATGAAGAGATATTTTCTAGTGCTTTGCTGATAATGTACTGTGTCCCTTCATTTAATTAGCCAACATCAAAGGGTCCACCTTGAAAGGTACCATTACCAACTAAAGGGTGTGTTTGCATATTATTGTGGAAGGTTACAAAGGTGGGAGTGGAACCGGTTTGTTAAAAAAAAGTCAAGCACTAGAGGAAAACCTTAATAGAAGAGCAAACCTTTATCTTTACATTAATTGAATCAGTAAATTTGCATGGTGTTGATGCGAAAAACACACACTAGCCTAGGAGATCTGCTTAGCTCCAGTGCAGGTCCAAAGTTGGTAAGATGCGGGCGTGCCAGTCAGTTTGACCCTGCAACTGACAAGATATGTAAACAGTAGATCAAACAGCCGATCGGCTGACAAGCTGATGGAGCAATTCCAGCCGATGCCGATAATAGCCGATGCCGATACCAGCCGATAGCGATAGGGTTTAAGCAATCGGCTATATGTCCAATGTAGATGATGATATAAAGGCAATCGGCTGATGATAATAAAATATAACAATAATATAATCCAGTATAAACCAATCGGCTAATAATGATATGGTAGATAAGCATTGATCCGAAGGTTAAAGCATACATCGGCTGGAGGTCCGATGTCATAAAATCCACAAGATTATATTAAACAGTGAAACCTTTGTTGTCATCGGCTAAATCCAACTTGTATGTATATGCAATCCTTATAAGCCGATGCAACATCCAGATAACTTATCGGCTAGCACCCCGATAAAACATTAGCATGAACCTATCGGCTTAGCAAGATTTATATTATCAACAACAATCTAGTAGGTCGAACCTAACCGATGCAGCACGAGATTGTATATGATAATCTAATACTCGATGAGCCGATAGATCTGTCTAATGTGATGGATATAACAAATCTATTTAGAACAGCATTGTGATTGTAGAGATATATCGGCTAAGACAGAAGATCGGACCTAACCGAGACAGTTCCAGCTAAACCGATGCGTCTCTAAACACAATAGAATTAGAGATAGACTTGAGATATCAGTAGGCAAATCAATCAACCAAACCATAGCGATCCAAGAGATCGAAGCGATGCAGCCTTGAACGACGCCGATGGAGATGACAGATTCACCAGGGCCCGACGGAACGTAGGACTTACCCCTTTGCCGGAGATCGAAAGCCGATGCAGCCCCGCGTCAGGTGCCCAAATTCCGTCGGTTGATAAGTAAAAACCTCAGGGAAGAGGGTGGCGATGCGCCGAGAGTATTATTGATCGAGAGTTATAGATTACATAGACCCCGGGTATACATATTTATACCCATGGGTTGATACAAGTCCTTGCCGGACAAGAAAGGAACTATCCTAAAGATAAAAGGAAAACATAAAGTCCTTATCGGACACTAATCACACTTTCCTAAAGATAAAAGGAAACTAAGAAATTATTCCTAATTAATAGATAAACTACCATGCCGCATCCTCTTTGAACTCGGTTGCTTATGGATAAACTTCCTTTATTAGATTGATTTTCTTAACCGAATATAGCAGGAATCTGACTATTGGCAACTTGATAACTCCCATCGGCTGATTCCGAGATGCTGCAGACGATAGTGATTTTCAGCCGATGATGACTTTAGGGCTTACCAAATTTCACTGTTAACAACTATATATCCACTTTAGTATTTACATTCTGTACTCACAACAAAATGAACCATTAGGATGAGCGCGAAATGCTAGTTCAAATTTTTGCTCGCCTAGCTATGTACTAAGAGAACAACCAAGCTCTAGTTCATGAATATGAATCATGTCTATGATTACGGAAAATACGCTTTTCTCATCAACAGCTCAACAAGGTCTCATCCTTGGGCCTCATGATTATACATCATATTGCTTTGTCTTACAGGCAATTCCCGCGCATCTTTATCAGGTACGTAAGAGTATGATGCTGGTGTTCTGCCCCCCTCAATGCTCTACCAAAGACATAACCCACTGTGTCAGCATCCACACATATCAGGAAAGCTCCTGGTGCCTCCTGTCACTTTGAGAGAGGATTTGGGGATTTTACTGTTGATCCATTCAGTTAGCCCAAAGGGCATATATGAGTAAAATAGAGATGGGAAAGTACTAATATACCCATGAACACACAATACTCTTAACACCCCCCACTCAAATGCAATGTGTATACAATAACATTGCATTTGAAAGTTACAACTAAACACTAGGATAATCTATAAAATGCTTGAAGATGTTGTTGAAGAGTGCAACTCTAGAATGATGATGAAGATGGAAATCAATCCCTTCCTCAAAGAAGAGGACCTTGGAGCCTTCACAAACTGTTCTTCAGCTCCTTTGGTACCTTAAAGCCTTCACGAACCGTTCTTCGGCCATTCACTGATTCAGAGATGTGAATATGATGATGAAGAGGGTCAGGGTCCTTCATAAACTGTTCTTCGGACCTTTGTAGATTTAGAGATGTTGATGGTGATGATGACAGACCTTCACAAATTGTTCTTCGGTCCTTGACTGATGACGATGTCTAATTCCGATGTGGAGCTCGTGAACATGAAGCCAATGATGATGGATAACTCCGACTGGAGTTGATGAAGAGAGAGAGACTAGAGTAGCATGACTTCGACGAATTGAAGGATATGCAACAACTTTGGTGGACTTGATAGGTAGTAAAGGAAAATATGACAATGTGCTATAGCAAAAGACATAATGGTGGCTGCTAAGAAACTGTAGACTAACTGATTCTATCCATGGTAGTAGAGAGCAGCAGCAGATGTATATGGACAACAGGTGATGAAAGACCACGAATACTTTCAGTAAAACACAAGTTTGGATGGCAAAAGCATGACCAGGAACAACTCTTTGAAACATTTCGTTGAGCACCTTGTGTGCAGCATGGAATTGGCAGTTTATAGGCAGCACCCAAGGCTGGAGGTTCTACTTGGTCTACTACAAACTGATGACGAGGCCTGATTAGTGGAGAGGACCAGGGGCCAAATGTGGAGGAGGATGCGCGCCACGACGAGCGTAGGCGACGGCAACGGTTGGCATTGACGAGCGTCGCAACGTGCGGCGAGGATGACGACCATGAGGGCTGGCGAGGATGACCCCGTGATTGACGACTAGCCGCGTGTAGCGGGGGACGACGAGGCTGACGTTTTGGACGGGGTTCTCGCCGCCGGTGCGCATGGATGCATGTGGATGAGGCAAGAACGATGTTCCTGGCTGCTGCTACAGACCTAGAGTTGCTTGGTGTTGCTGCTGCTTGAAGAAGATTGGAAGACGAACAGGACGGCTAGCTGCTTGACTGCTTCTTGTTGTTTGCTTGTTGGATTTGGTGAATTGGATGTGCTCGCTGCTACTGCTGCTGCTTGATGCTTGAACGATTGAAGAACCTGCCCTACAACTCGACGAGGCTGTGGATGGGTTGGCGATGGATGAGGCCGACCATTTCTGCTGCTGCTGCTGCTTTGACGTGAAGAGGATGAAGACGATGGCTCGCCGGCGGCAATCCGCCGCCGGCGTGCCGGCGAAGTTGGGGATTGGCGGCTAGGGTTAGGATCTAGGCTCTGATACCATGTCACTTTGAGAGAGGATTTGGGGATTTTACTGTTGATCCATTCAGTTAGCCCAAAGGGCATATATGAGTACAATAGAGATGGGAAAGTACTAATATAGCCCTGAACACACAATACTCTTAACACCTCCTAGGCCTAGCTACCATGGGCAATCGACAGCTTCACAAGACACTGGAGCAAGTTTCACTTCTATGCGAAGTTGTGAACTAACACTCATTATGGACGACTCTGTCCCTTTTCAGCTCAGAGCTCTTGTTTCCTCTTTTATAAGCCAAACGAGTCCTTTGTGTGCATATAAGGACCAGTGAGTGAATGGTGAGGCCTTTGCGTACATAACCCAAAAAGAAAAAATAAGTAGATTTCTGCATTTTGGTCTCTAGAAAACTGCCGTAGTGATAATCAATTAAATCACAGAAGCACATACATAAAACCAAAACGCCATTCTTTCTGGTAGTAACAGTAAGCTCGGAACAGTGGATTCATATGTACTTGGTAATCCCTCTGTTCTATAATATAAGGCAGAACTACTTTTCTTAGATGTTCCATAATATAAGGCATGCATGCATGCATACAATTAACTAGGACCTCTTCTCCATTGAATTATTATTATTTAAATCCCCCACCCTTAAGATCGCTAATTCTATTATATGCATGCATTATATTTATTAGGATAATCCAAACTAGGAGATGATAATAATTATTTCTTGGTCTTTGGATTAAGGGTGGTTGTGCCTTATATTTTGGAATGGAGAGAGTAACACAGAAACGACGCATCCAAGAAAGAGTGTCCATGCTGGTCTGAAAATACAGGGAATTAGATCTGCCTAGCTACTTGTTACTCTCTGTGTTATTTCCAATGGGTCATGGACGATGTAGAGTCAGCAAAGACAGGGATAGTCGAACTCCCAACGTATCCCATCCTGACCATGGGAATTGTTTCAATAGGATCAGATGTGCACTCACCAGTTTTACCGTCTCTCTCTCTCTCTCTCTCTCTCACTCATCAGTTAACAGTGCTAGCTCTCATGCCATTCATATATGGAGGATGAGAAGTGTTCTCTATATCTACACAAGGTCACAAAATGCACAATTATTCAAGGGAGCATCAGGTGCTACAGTAGCACCAAGCTACTGTATGGCACCATATATTTGATGAGTGAGGGAGAGACAGTAAAGCTGGTGATCATTTTTGTATAAATCGCCAAGATTCAGACGTAACATGTACATCAGGGATAGTACGTCTCTTCAGTTTTGAAGTGTACCCAATTTCAACAAATTAAGTTTGGAGTTAGGAATTGAAAACTAAATATCCATGTTTGTATTAGTATTCTTGTACTCACAACAGATGAACCATTAGGAAGAGCGAAATTCTATATTCAAATTTACATTCGTCCAATGTAGCGAGACAAAGCCTATGCTTTAGTACCTCAATATGAACAAGTCCATATATCAGTACTGAATATCACCTAGTCCATCATCAGCTCAGTAAGGCCTTTGTCCTGAAGAGAATTCCCATGCATGTGTATCCTGCTGAACATCTACAAGATTCAGATGCTGGCCTTCTGTCTCCCTCAGTGCTCTCTTGAAAACTTGATCCACTATATCTCTGAGTCCACACATATCAGGAAAGCTCCCGGTGTCTCCTAGGCCTAGCTACCATGGATAAGCGATAGCTGACAAGTCACTGGAGCTAGTATTACACTATTACTTCCATTCGAGCATTAGCCGACAAGTCTCTGCATCTCATCTCTTGTGATTTTTCTTTTATAGGCCAATGAAGGTCTAACAATTTCCATTGCATTTTGAGACGTTCATGCTTTAGCTTGACTATAATTTTGCTGCCAATAATATATATATGGTTTTGCATTGTATCTTGAGTTATTGACTCCACACAACTTGTGACCACATGGAATGCACTTGCTCATCTATGTCACCATGGCTAGATGCATTCAGTTTTAAATTGAAAGACCGGAACTGCGTATAAATCAAAATGTTAGGCGAAATTTATTTGAATTTTTCCGGCCAACTCAACTTAGCCAGTAGACCGCAATCTAGAGGTGCTTGTGGATATTCAATTGGCAGTAATCACACCAAATTTAATTGAATGGCATCATATTTGGACGCTTTGACACTTCATCCATCATTTTTGGACAAGAGCAAAATGTGTTTCAAGTAACTTCTGTCGAGCACTGGTTTGATGGCTTCATCACATTAGCTGTGACATCTTAGAGGGAACTGTTTGAACTGCATGTAGGACACAGTTAATGTTCAAGACCTTTTGGTAAATTCAGGGTAGCCCAATCTAACACAAGGGCTCCTGGTGCCTCCTAGTCCTACCACAGCAAAAGTCACAGGAGCAGCCTCCATGAACAGAACTAGCTATCACCCAGTGTTTGCTCTACTTGTGCTTATTCATCACAAGCTATTTTATAGAGAGGAAAGAGATCAACATATCACACAACTACACAAGGATGTACTTCTATTTGATTACATGTTGTTAGTTATTCAGTGCCTATGAGAGGCATACTCATGTATAGATGTTCAGTTAAGTAGTTAACCACCTTTTTCCTTCTTTTTTTTTTTGAAACGAAAATATAGCACCTACAAGGCATGTATTCATGTACAATTGTTCAGTTAGCCACTTTTTTTCTTCAATTCTTGGAATGATGAATCAAAATGGACTGGTCGGTTGATTTGACGGTTCTCTGTTCATGATTCATTTTTCTTTTGCTTGAACAAATGGACATGCAGAAGTGTTCAGCTTCCTTGGTTACATGAAATGTACCCTAGCAAATGAAATAAATCATCTGCTTGTCTTGGTTCCAAGGTTTTACATACTCTGCCTTCCAAAAAACAGAGTACAGACCTCAAGGCCTTGTGGTGAACGTCATCTCGTCGACAACACATAACATGAGCACAGTTTACACATAACTTATTTTTAATCACTAATAAATGTTGAGAAAATGGAAGTCTGTATTCGGTGAACAAGCAGACATATGCAGTTGTCGGAGAAGACAGATGGAGGCGGGATGAGATCAATCTATCCTATCACATCAAGTCGCCACAAGACCACAAAGGAGCTGGTTTTCCCAGTACTGCACTCTGGGGTAACTCCTCATGATGTCTAGCTCCCTTGGGTTCCATGGCTTATACCGAGCACTCCAAAATTCCTAAAACTTTCATTGAAAATAGAGCACTTGTGACAAGAGAACTCTCAATGCCTCCCAACCCTACATAGCCACAAAACCAAGTAAATGCATTTTCAGTTTGGTGGTATCCAAATGATTCTGAACTCATTGCTATATATCGGCATGTCTGTCTTAGCCTCTAACAACTTTCATGGGCCAAAGGAGATTGTATATGATACGCATCTGAAATCTAAATGTACTACATGTATCAACTCAGAAGCAGATGCAGTCATGTCAGATTGGGCACTTCATCTGTTGGGGCCTATCCCCACTACTTCCTTTGTAGGACGTTTTGGGGTTCAAATAGATTCATGTATAGTACCATTTGTATGCTTCATATATGTATCTAAATTCATATGGATGTTAATGAATCTAGATGACGGATGGAGATGTCCAAATGTCATATAATGTAGAACAGAGGGAGCATATATGTTTATTGAAAAATTACCGACCTCACTATAAATTAAACTGCCCATGCTGTTGTAGATAAATTTCAGTTCGACCCAATAAAATTAGGTGACAGTGTTGAACATAACCGACAAATTTCAGTACAGTTATGAATTTAATATCCTAGGAGTCTTCCGGTTAGATTCACAAGGTGGTGGACTAGCCGGCCTCAGTTCGAAGCATCATCCTTTCTATTTTTTTTGATATTAGGTCGTTCTCTAATATTTGCGTTTTTTTAGAGTGTTATTTTCTTACATATGGAATAACGTAACTAAAATTCCAGCTTATGCATGATGTGATATTTTTTTTATGGAAACTGTTACATGGCTAATCAATCAAACCACAGCAGCAACAGTTATTACTAGCACACTACAACAGCGGGGAAATTCCTGGTAACTTCAAAATGATCCAAAGAGGATGAGTATCGTGATGAAAAACAAACTTGATCTCTGTCTAGCACAAGGAACAATACAAAGAGAGGAAACATTCCACTTCTGTAGTACATGTTTGTACGTTATTGCTTGCTTTTCAAAGCTACATTGGCTCCTCCTCAATTTGACATGCTATGAGCCTGCAGTCATCAGTGTAGGCATGTTTTGCTCTGTGCATGTTCTGCTCTGTCCATGTAGAAAAAAATCCTGATGCTTCCCATATCTAACATAAGAACTAGTACTCCAGCATGACCCCCACTGTAATCTGTATGTGTGTCTGCCTACTGCTCATGTGGTCTGAACTCAGAGGAGAAATCCTACATCTTGTATATCCTGCTACCAAATATATTATTGCCGTCCTCCTTGTATAGTAAAACGAAAAAAAAAGGAGGGGAAAAAGGAAAGCAGGATCCTCAACTTCTGTTTACCATCAGATAATCATGGATGCATTAACCAACATAAAAAGGTTTTAGTTTCTATGTATGTAAGGATCCGTCAACCATATATATTAGATAAGCGTCCAACATACAAGTATTACATTTTCCATGAACTTGACTAAAAATTAGTTGCACATTATCAGCACAAGGGCTCAGGGTCGGAACTCATGATGTTTGAATAACTCTTGGACTTCCTGTTAACAGATTACAGCTATATTGTGCATTGTTGCAATTTACACACGGATCATATGAACTCTTAAAATCAAGTATTGAGCACCAACTTTTTACTCGTGCTTCTTTGACTTTTCTTTTATGGACCACACCATACCATGTAAGGATGTATTAATATTTGATTCAATACAGTTAACTATGATGTCTACAGTAATGTTCATTTTGCTTGTGCATGCACCAGCAGAGCTAGAAATAATAGCATTCAAAAGTATTTGCAGTGGCAAGAGAACAAAGATATGTAGTAATGTACGATAGTTCGAAATTCCTCAGTCGATGATAGCATATTTTTGCAACCTTGATCTTTCCATGTCCGCACTCTCTATAGTAAGCAGGTGAGTTGCACTATCCTGTCCAATTTCCCGGAAATTGCTAGAGTTGCTAGACAACATTTTCCCAATACCTCCTAAGCCTCATGGCAAGGTGATAGAAGCCGTCTCCATGACAGATGTATATCTAACTATACATCTGTTACTGCTAACTGGCTATTCATCTCTTATAGGTAGCTAGATATATGGACCAAGAGAGACCATGATCTATCAATTGAAGGATGTACTATATATTTGATTCCATGTAATTATATATGCAGCATCTATAATCCAGTATCAAGTTATGTATAGTTCATTGTGCAACCAACATATGCAGAGTCTACCGTATCTAGCAGTAATGCTGAGCATCTCTTGAGGATTTTGGCTGCTAAATGTTCATGAAGGCATTTACCAGCAAATATATGGCACCTTGTCATGGCCAATGTCAGGGCTCCAGTTTTGCTCAAAGCAATTAGGTTCAGAGTTCAGACTTCAGACATGACAAACTTTTGATTGGCGCATCATTCATTAGGAAGGAGGGTAATTTTATCATTCTTGAAAAGGTACCTAGAGGTACCATTTTTTCTAGTGTAAAATTTGGTACCTCTAGGTACTAAGGGGTTGTTTGGTTGGTTGCCACACTTTAGTTATGCCATAATTTCTTAGGTATGTGTTTGTTTCGCTACCGCAATTGTGTCATGCCACACTTTCTCATATATCATATATCATGTATACCAACAATTCTCTAAGTAATTCAATACATATATCATATCCTTGCACAACCAATGTCGTAGATGGCCTTTGCCAGAATGCATATGGAATCTCCAAAAAGCACATCATCATTTGGACGTGCCAATGTTCCAGTTCATTGATCAACCGCCACACGGTTGTGTCTCTAATCGATCGAATCTATGCCTGAATAATCTGCCAACTCGCTCTATTCCACTAAGAAGTCCCGTGCATGTGTATCCTGCTGACGATTTGAAAGACCAAAATGCTGGTCTCTGGTCTCCAGCAATGCTTCAGCTCCTGGTGCACCAAACAAGCAAGTTCCTGGTGCCTCCTAGGCCTAACATAGCACTGCACTGGATCTAATTTTACTCTTCCATCTGAACCAGCACTCACCACAGATGACTGTCTATCTCTCTTGAGCTCCTGTTTTCTCTTTTATAAGCCAAATGGAGTTTGTCGGTGTGGTGGCCTAGGACTTTCCATGAAATGTACTATACCATCGAGAAATTTAAATAAGCGGGAAAAAAAAATCTAGAACATCCGATCTTATTTCGTATTATCATGTATGCATTCAACTACATTGTAGTTCAATGCATATATATGCACCTACCATATTGTATGACTGAGTTGAGTGTGCCTGTATATATGTTCTCTAGAGATCTGTTGTCATGTGGACATGAGTATAAGAAACATTTTTGTTTGCATGGACATGTATTTAAAAGATGAAAAATTTTAGTAACAGAAAACTTGCATTAAAAAGAACCGACACTAATGGTATTGGTGTCCACCTATTATTGCTCAAAGGTGCTGGTTATATATTTTTTTCATCCCGTGAAGATGGGAAAAAACCAATAGGTACTGATTTTAAATTAACCGGCACCTATGAGCTGGTACCTAGCTGGGCTGTGTACATCCATTGTGGATGTAGAGGCCGGATTTTAATCCATTTTCGAAAATAAAAATGAGCTGGTACCTAGCTATTATGGGTTTTGTAGTAGTGAGTCCTTCCAATGAATAACTAAACTTCATGCTAATATTGATAAAAAACACAGTGAACTGTTATAACACCAATAGCCCATGAGTTATTTATTCATTTCACGTCAGGGTAGAGGTTTTTTTTTCCCTTCACATGTGCTTCTATGGACCAGCGGAGATGGTTATAAAGCATAAGGATCGATGTACTGTTTGATTCAAAGCAGTTCCATTTCCACCTTCTAAGTGTTGTATTTCAGTATGCCGCTACCATGTTCTTGTATACTAATATACTGATCAACATATTTTTAGTGTATTGAAAGGATCTCATTCAGTGAAGTGTAAAAGTTTAGAAGAGGTAACTAGCTAGCAAGTAGTTTAATTATGAGCAATCAGACACACACTTAGTGGCTTTGCTCTTGAGGAGCTTAACAACTCTACCGTGCGCTGAAGGATTACATCCAGTGCTGTCTTCAGGCTGTGGTAGAAAAAGGTTCCCAACGCCTCCTAGGCCTAGCTACCATGCTCACACACCATTGGAGTTCTCGTCTATATGACCATATATGAATAACATGAGCTCGATCTCTGCCTCTCTGCTCTTGTGACATCTTTTTGTAGACCAATGAAGAATAGCATTATCTCTTAATTGCCTGCAAAAAGTGTAGTCCCTTTGAAGATAAGAGACTGAAAGCCCGGATCATGATTCATGAAAAAATGATCCCGGGATGCAGAGTTTTTATTCAGCAATTAGAATTTTAGTTGGGGTTTGTCCCATCTCCTTATGGCTTGATTTTTATATAACAAAAATCATTGGTTGTGTGCCTTATGGTGGAGACCAGAGATGCAAATCATTTTCATTATCTAAGAAATATTTCAACAAATGCCAAATCAATCACCTCAGCATTAATTGTACCTGTGGAATGCGATTATGATTATTCAACCTTTTACAATAAGCTAAGTGCAGGAGCATTCCACCGGACAACTATTGACTCTTGATGTCCGACGGAGACTGATGAATGAAGATCTTGATCTTTCAACTTGAGAACCAGTTCTGTACCCTATGCCTCCCTGGCCAATTGTTGAACATGGCAAGAAGACACGATCTATCACATTGTCTTGCTCATCCTCTCTATCAGATCAGTGCCTGCCATAGTTCTCCGATCCTCCTATTTGCATTTCTTTGTGGCCAAAAAAGCTCAAATGCATGCTCACATGATCTTGTAGGATCGAATCACAAGAACTAAGCCAACCAGAGGGGGGGTGAATGGTTGATATACCCAAAAACCAAAACTTTTAGCGGAAATAAAAGTTACCCTCAAATTCGACGGATCGCGGTCTGACCGAAGTAGTCGTGCCGGTCTGACCACCCAGATGACGTCGGTCTGACCGCCCTTACGCCGCCGGTCTGACTGCCGCTTGCCGCCGGTCTGACCGCCGGCAAGATGCCAGTTTGACCGCCGAAACCCGGTGAAACACAAATCGAAGAACTTTTAAAGTGGATGACGACTTTATTGATTCTCTCAGTGTTTACAAAGTGCACCAACAGCACTCCTTACAAAAATTTCGACTAAACTCGAAACCCTAACTCAACCATCAACTCAATTGCTCTCTAAAGCGATACCGGGAAGCCTCACGCTCCCCCTCTATTTATACATGAGGTAGGCAGCTTAAGCCATGAACCAAACTCATACCAAATTTGGACTCCTTCCAAATTCGACTCTGCATCCCATACGCACACTATACCTCCATCGTATGCCATATGGAATCTTCACCAACCACGTGCATCAACTCTAGCCTAAGTATCCCGCATGATATCTGACCACCACGGATGTCGTCTTATCCCCAAGCTGACTCCCGGTCCATCACCGCAAATACTCTCCCGAGACATCGAGTCACCTACACATGGAACAAACAAAGAAACCATATTCCGAGACCAAGCTATCTCCAACTTGACTCATTAGTAGCAAACAACAGTATTACATACGCATAGTATCCATCTAGAAGCCATAATCATGTAACAATCACGGATATCCAAACAAACAACCTGAAACCGAAACCGACATAGAGTCGGCCGGTCAGACCGCGGGCTGCGCCGGTCTGACCGCGCGATACACGCCGGTCTGACCGACAGCACCTGCCCGGTTTGACCGGACCCAATCCAGCACAGTACCTGTAAATCACCTGTGAAATCCAATCATCTCCAAAACCACTTCGAAAATAAATTCCAAATATCAAAACCAATAACCTCCAATGCCAATTGTTCATCACAGAATAATAATCAAAAACACCTTTGATTTTACAATCTCCCCCTTGATGAACACATTGGCAAACCCATTAAAAATGTTTTGGTGTTTGGAAAAATAAAAACAAAAGTGGTAAAAAGCACACTTCGTACAAATGTACACATCATGCTCAAAAATCCAAAAAAAAAAACTTCTCACTTTTGAAAAGAAAGAAATTCCCACTTGAACCAAAAACATGCTCTTCTCAACAACTTTCTCCAAAAATTCTTCTCTTCTCTCCCTTTTGACAATGATTTCATCAAGCATAGGAATTATGTTCATTAACGTTCAAGAGCTTAGCGTACATATAGCACATCATGTCATGTGTTGCAATAAAAAGAAGATGAACCCATCTATAATATAGCAAGCATGCATTAAAGTATAATCATGAACCAAAGATTTTACAATTAAGCTTGAATCAACAATCAAAATCCATGATTTCATACGATTTATAATGCAACATCTTTACAAGCACATAGATTGAAGAATAAACACTAAACATATAAACCTATTGCATTTATCACTCTTTCTCAAATTAGCTTTAGCACAAAACAACCAAGAGAATTTTTTACTTTTTCTTTTTTCTTGAGCCTTTTTGCTCATGTTTTTTTTCTCAATTATTCTGGGTACGTCCCTGTCGTCAAGACTGTTTCCAAGGATTCGACACCCATTATTTTGCTCATATCCTTGTCGTCAAGACTGTTTCCAAGGATTCGGTATTCATTTTTTTCGTATTTTTGTTCTCTTTGCACAATGAGCAAACAAAGCGATTTGAGGAATAACAATTCAATAAAGCATATATATAAAGCATTTATAAATCAAACCATATGCTAGCATCAATATTGCATATGTGCTTAATTCAAAATATAGGATTTAAGTGTCATGCATCATCTCCCTTAAAAGCAAAATCTAAGTCTCATGAAAAGACTAGAATACATACAAGCTATGCTAGAGACAAATAAACCTTCATAAAATTGCTAGCATGCACAAGAAAATACCATATGCATAAACAAAGTTCTCTCTTCTCAATTTTTGTCATTATCATATTTTTGCTTGATAAAACCATCAGGTACAAAAACTCCCCCTCAAACCATGCCAAAAGGATGAATTATTCCCAATTCACCATGAAGAAAAGCAAAACGATTAGAATCCAAAGGTTTTGTGAAAATATCAACAAGTTGCAACTTCGTATCCAAAAATGTCAATTCAATATCCCCTTTCTCAACATGATCCCTCAAAAAATGAAAGCGAATATCAATGTGCTTTGTGCGTGAGTGTTGAACAGGATTCTTAGCAATGCTAATAGCACTAGTATTATCACAAAAGAGAGGTACTTTATCAAAAGTAAGACCATAATCTTTCAAAGTAGAAATAAGCAAAAGAATATGTGAACAACAACTAGCAGCAGCAACATATTCAGATTCAGCACTTGATTGAGCAACACTAGATTGTTTCCTAGAAGACCATGCAATCAATGATGTACCAAGAAAATGACATGTTCCACTAGTACTTTTCCTATCAATTCTACAACCACCAAAATCAGCATCGGAATATCCACTCAAGCATATAGAAGATGAAGTAGAATACCAAATTCCAAACTCAAGTGTATGATTCAAATACCTCATTATTCGCTTGACCGCTTGACGATGTGAAGCACGAGGAGAAGCTTAAAAGTGTGCACACAAACACACAGCAAACTGTAT
Organism: Oryza meridionalis; assembly: GCA_000338895.3. Taxonomy (NCBI): domain Eukaryota; kingdom Viridiplantae; phylum Streptophyta; class Magnoliopsida; order Poales; family Poaceae; genus Oryza; species Oryza meridionalis. The sequence continues at coordinate 22,466,968 of CM002535.2, forward strand.
GTCTGGCCTAGAAGCAGTTAGATACAACAAAGATCCAATCATACTTCTATACTTCTTTTGATCAACAGCTTCACCATCTTCATCAGGATCCAACACAGCTGTAGAACCAATTGGTGTTGAAATTGGCTTGCAATTCTCCATCTTGAACCGTCTCAAAAGATCATTCGTGTACTTCGTTTGATGTACAGAAGTACCTTGAGGTGTTTGCTTAATTTGCAATTCCAAAAAGTACGATAACTCACCCATCATGCTCATCTCAAATTCCCTAGGTATAGTCTCAGCAAACTCCACAACCAAAGCGTGAGTTGAACAACGAAAAATGATATCATCCACATAAATCTGAACAAACAGTTGATTATCACCATGCTTAAGAACCAAAAGCGTTTTGTCAACCTTTCCCATTGAAAAACCTTTTGCAAGCAAAAAGTTCTTAAGCCTATCATACCATGCTCTAGGTGCTTGTTTCAAACCATATAAAGCTTTAGACAATTTAAAAACATGGTTGAGAAAATCAGGATTTTCAAAACCTGGTGGTTGTTTGACATAATCTTCCTCCTGTATAAAACCATTTAAGAAAGCACTTTTCACATCCATTTGATACAATTTAAAACCTTTTGAAGCAGCAAAAGCCAATAAAAGTCTAATTGTCTCAATTCTAGCAACAGGAGGAAAAGTTTTATCAAAATCCAAAACCTCCACCTGGGTAAAACCTTGAGCAACAAGTCTAGCTTTATTTCTCACAATCAAACCATCCTCGTTTTGTTTATTTTTGAAAACCCACTTGGTTCCAATAATATTATGTCCAGAAGGTGGTTCAACTAAAGTCCAAACTTTGTTTCTCTCAAAATTTTCAAGTTCTTCATGCATGGCGTTAATCCACGATTCATCAGTTAATGCATGTGACACATCTTTGGGTACAAAAGAAGCAACAAATGCAGAATTTGCACAAACATCATGAGTCGTTATCTTAGACCTAGTAGTCCGCTCACCTAAATTACCAATGATTTGTTCCGGCAAATGTCGTCGTTGAATATGCAAAGGAGCAGCGACTTCTGAAGTTGATTCACATTCTGTACCAGTACTGGTCGAAGTTGAAGTCTCTGGAGGACCATCTCGAACAGCGTCAACAGAACCCTCAGCCGACGACCCTGGCTGGTCTGACCGCACGTCCTGTGCCGGTTTGACCGGAGGTGTGCCGGCGGTCTGACCGGCCTGGCGCCCGGTCTGACCGGCCGAGCCGACCTCGTCGTCATCATCGCTCTCGTCTTCAAAAATACGACCATCCTCCCCCTGAATATGTGACAATGTACCTGCAATATCAGGTATAGTACCTGGACTAGCCTCATCAAAAGAAACTTCGCAAGTCTCAACGATTTTGTTAGTCTCCAAAATAATTACACGATAGCCACGAGAGTGTGTGGGGTAACCAAAAAACATTCCATCGGTAGAGCGTGCCTCAAACTTATCCAAATTTCCAGATTTCAAGACAAAGCATTTGCAACCACAAGCACGCAAATGTGAAACTTTGGGTTGACGTCCGAATCGAAGCTCATAAGAAGTTTTTCCAAGTTTTGACCTCAAGAAAATCCGATTTGAAATATAGCATGCATTGTTAATCGCCTCAGCCCAAAATTTTCTAGGAGTGTGATACTCATCCAACATCGGTCTAGCCATCTCAACCAAAACACGATTTTTTCTTTCAACAACACCGTTTTGTTGTGGAACACGAGGAGAAGAAAATTTATGTTCAAGACCTTTTTCGTTGCAAAATTGTTCAAATGAAGCATTTTTAAATTCACCACCATTATGACTTAGAATTCTTTTCAAAGAACCAGGAAATTCAAGATCCAATCGAAGAAACAAACCACGAAAGTGTTGAAACGCCTCGTCCTTAGTTGCCATAAAGAAAACCCAAGAATATCGAGAAAAATCGTCAACAATAACCAACACATACCACTTTCCTCCAACAGATTGCACTCTAGCTGGACCAACAGTGTCCATGTGTAGTAGCTGTCCCGGTGCATCCGTCATCACAGAAACAATAGGAACATGTGAAGAAGCAACCATCTTAGCATGACGACACGGTGTACAAACCAAATCAAGATCTTTCTTAAGTTTAGGCAAACCATGAACAAGATCCAAACCACTTAACCCAGTGAGATGATCAAAACCAACATGTCCAAGTCTACGATGCCAAAACATCACATCTTTATCAAACTTAGGAACCAAACATGTTATCAAGGTGAAACAGGATTATCAAAATCAGCTTTAAACACTCTTCCATAGTGAGAAATATTCAGCACAGAATCACCACTAGAATCAAAAACTTTACTTCCAGTTTTCTTAAAGTGAACCTCAAAATTTTCATCAATAATTTGTGAAACTGAAAGCAAATTATACTTTAAATCCTCAACAAAGCTACATTTTTCAATTCAAACTTGTCATTTACCTTGACCAAACCTGTAGCAAGAACGGCACTAGTAGAAGCATCACCAAAGATAATTGATTCAGTCTTGGATGCCTGTTTGAGGGAGGAGAACCAATTTTTATCACCGGTCATGTGCCGCGAACAACCGGAATCCACGATCCACACGTTCTCCTTCCTTGCCACCAAAGCCTACACACAAGAAGAAATCGAAGCCTCAGTACTGGGGTTAGATAATAATAAAAATTTAGGAATCCAGTACTGAGACACGCGATCAGAAGATCCAATAGGCATATATCCACGTGCAAAAACAGTTTGAAAATTTTCAGAAAAATTCCTTTGAGGTCGGTCTGACCGAGGTATAGTGGTCGGTCTGACCGGGGGCCGGTCTGACCGCTTCTGTACCACCCGTTTGACCGGTGCCCGGTCTGACCGCCGCTCAGTAGCCGGTCTGACCGCGGGACCCACTGCGGTCTGACCGGTTTCCTCGAGGGAAAACCAGATTTTTGCCACTTTGATTTTGCAAAAGCAATCTCTCTCTCCTTTTTCTGTTTATGAGCCAATCTGAACAAAAAACAAAAATATGTCCATCTTTCACACAAAACGAGCAAGTATATTTTTCACGATGCTTAGAAACATTGGCAGACTCAGATGACTTAGCAAAACAAGCAACAACAGAAGGTTTTGCATGCACAACATTGGATTTTGAAGATGATGCACTCAAAGTAGACATGATGCCGGCAGATTTAAACACAGTGTTATTAGTTTCAGGTTTAACCAAAATTTCACCACTTCTAGCACCAACACCTAGCACAATAGGAGGATGTCTAGTATGATGAGCATAAGGATTAAAACCTAAACCACGGTTATGTGTGCTAACCTTAGATTGATCTAGGATCATGTTAAGGTTCTTTTTACTATCAGAAAATCTTAGCAAAGAATTTTTCAAATAAGAAACCTCTTTTTCCAAATTAGCACAATTTTCACAATCTACCATGACACCTTTGCTTTTACGACATTTAGGGCAAGAAAACACTTCATTGTTTTTCACAACATCTTCCATGTACTCAACACGACCTAAAGCATCTTTTAGTTTCAACTTATTCAAATTACATGTTGAGCAATCCAAAACACCATGAGGTTGTTTTAACTTTTTATCACAAATCATGTTAAACATCAAACTAGCATGAAAAGGAATTTGATATTTTTGCAACAACTTATTAGTTAAAAACAAGTCATCCAAAGTGCGTGTGTGTAAAGCAAAACTACAAGCAAGAGAAGATTTATTTTTCAAATCATGTGCAACATTAACATCTCTAATTTTTGAAACCTCATTCATTAAAACCTCACAATTTTTGCAATCATCATCATTAGGACTAAGAGATTTTAATCTAGCAATTTCAGAATTAAGAGATTCAATGATAAACTCTTATTTTCTATACATCTTCTCACACTTCATATATTTTTTGCACTCAAAATATTACTAGCTTCCTCAAGAGCACTTACCTCATTGTCTTCACACTCTGAATCTGATTCACCACGCGCCATGAAGCAAACACCGGAGATGCTCTTTCCCTTATCTTCATCTCCACTATCACCATCTACGTCACTTAGTGGCTCAAACACAGCGTAGACTTGATCAAAAGCCTTCTTGAGAACCTCCTTGACCTTCTTCCCTTTGAACGTACCCTTTGACTTGTTGTCATTGGTCTTCCCTCTAGCATCATTGTCTTCCCTTCTGCCTCTCCCAAGCTTAGGACAACGCGCACGAAGATGATCAATAGATCCACATTCAAAGCAACAATTTGGACCACCTCTTTTCCTGAACCTGACATTCAAAGCACTAGTAGAAGCATCACCAAATCCTCCTCCTCGATCTGTTCGAGTTGATCATCGGATGTGGCATTAAATAAAGCAAGAAAAGAAGACTTTGATGAAGAAGCATTAACATCCAAAGAAGTTGAGGAAGAAACCAAAGCACTCGACTTAGAATCAACTTTACGAGAAAGAATATTCATCTTATGTGTTTTCAGTTTTTTGTAAAGCGAATCCAAAGTCTAAGTAGTCATATCAACAGACTCCTGAATAGATATAACTTTCATCTCCCAAATAGACATGTCAAGACCATTCAAAAAGTGGCGAGAAATCTCAGATTGTGTATAATTAGCATCATAAGAAGAATCAACAGATCTAAGATCACTCAAAATTTTATTAAACCTAGAAATATAGTCATCCAAAGCTTCTCCAGGTTTCATCTCAAATTTAATATACTCCTTTTTGAAAAGATCTCGACGAAGTTCTTTAATATTATTTGTTCCTTGATGAAAATTACTCAAAGCAATCCAAATCTAATGGGCAGTTTGAAAATAAGCAACACGATCATAATCCGAACGAGAAATCCCACTCAAAAGAATATTGCGAGCTTTGCAAATTTGTTCAAACTTAGTTTTTAAAGCAGCAGTATTAAGTTGTTCAGGGATCACAAAAGGATGAGAAACTTTTCTCCAAATATCATAATCCTCAGCCATAATGTAAGACTGCATTCTACTACACCAATGAGAAAAATCCGTTCCATCGAAAACATGAGGCTTAATTGAAAACCTAACAGCCATGGCAAAAACTCTAGATTGGTTAAAATCCAAAGAAGAAAACAAGGCTCTGATACCACTTGTAGGATCGAATCACAAGAACTAAGCCAACCAGAGGGGGGGGGGTGAATGGTTGATATACCCAAAAACCAAAACTTTTAGCGGAAATAAAAGTTACCCTCAAATTCGACGAATCGCGGTCTGACCGAAGTAGTCGTGCCGGTCTGACCGCCCAGATGACGTCGGTCTGACCGATGTAGATCGATCGGTATGACCGTCGAGATCAGCAGATGTTGCCTGACGCCGCCGTCAGTCTGACCGCCCTTACGCCGCCAGTCTGACCGCCGCTTGCCACCGGTCTGACCGCCGGTGAGATGCCGGTTAGACCGCCGAAACCCGGTGAAACACAAATCGAAGAACTCTTAAAGTGGATGACGACATTATTGATTCTCTCAGTGTTTACAAAGTGCACCAACAGCACTCCTTACAAAAATTTCGTCTAAACTCGAAACCCTAACTCAACCATCAACTCAATTGCTCTCTAAAGCGATACCGGGAAGCCTCACGCTCCCCCTCTATTTATACATGAGGTAGGTAGCCTAAGCCACGAACCAAACTCATACCAAATTTGGACTCCTTCCAAATTCGACTACGCATCCCATACGCACACAATACCTCCATCGTATGCCATATGGAATCTTCACCAACCACGTGCATCAACTCTAGCCTAAGTATCCCGCATGATATCTGACCACCATGGATGTCGTCTTATCCCCAAGCCGACTCCCGGTCCATCACCACAAATACTCTCCCGAGACATCGAGTCACCTACTCATGGAACAAACAAAGAAGTCTTATCCCCAAGCCGACTCCCGGTCCATCACCACAAATACTCTCCCGAGACATCGAGTCACCTACTCATGGAACAAACAAAGAAACCATATTCCGAGACCAAGCTATCTCCAACTTGACTCATTAGTAGCAAACAACAGTATTACATACGCATAGTATCCATCTAGAAGCCATAATCATGTAACAATCACGGATATCTAAACAAACAACCCAAAACCGAAACCGACACAGAGTCGGCCGGTCAGACCGCGGGCTGCGCCGGTCTGACCACGCGATAGACGCCGGTCTGACCGGACCCAATCCAGCACAGTACCTTTAGATCACCTGTGAAATCCAATCATCTCCAAAACCACTTCGAAAATAAATTCCTAATATCAAAACCAATAACCTCCAATGCCAATTGTTCATCACAGAATAATAATCAAAAACACCTTTGATTTTACAGATCTCACATACGTACTCGACATTTGTACCCAATTGGCATGGCAAATTCATAGGATCAAAATTTGAGGTATACACTTTGGGGATCATGATGTTCAGTACAATCGAAGATTCGTAGATGTAATAGAAGAGCTCATGATGTCTCAAGCACTTGCAAGTTCTTTTATGGAACAAAAAGAGACCACACCACCATATGTCACCACTAAGTGTTGAACACTCCAGGCCATCTTGTTGAGCCAATTAATTTAGATAAAAAAAGGATAGGCAAGAAATTAGTTATGCCCTCATGTCACAAAATTTAAAGGTTCGCTACAGGATTATAGATCATGAACGGCGTGATATGGCAACATATGTAAAATGTTTCAACATGTAGGATGTATCAACCAGTAGGATGTATCAACCAGTAGGAATAGGAGGCATCAGGAGCTGCCAGTAGGATGTCTATGTATCAACCAGTAGGATGTGTAGGTTTGATATAGTGAATTAGTGATGCAATTATTGAACACCATAATTCCACTTCAATGCAGAACCTACCATTGTACAGAGAACTAATGGTGCTCATCAGCTCGTTTTAAGGTGATGGCCGTGCATGAACCCTTACACTTCTTAACTTTAATAAGAGGCAACCAGATCCAGGTCATCCATGGAAAGATGATGACGATTGTACCAAGTGATGTGTCTGAACAACATTTATAAGATGGTTATATATGTGAGGAGATTGTCACGTTAGGGCACTATTTAAGTAATTTTGCAGTGAACACTTGCTTCATATGTGGCAACCTGAAAGTGAGTTGTGTAGGTTCAGTACTCTGCAGTCTTTAACTTCAATACTTGAGGAGGTGGTGCGAGATACCGCTCTTTCTAGTGTTAATTTATATAGGGTAATGGAAGATACAAAAATTAACACTAGGAAGGTGTGATATCTTGTGACACTTCCTCGAGGACAAAACCCTCAAACTTCAATTCAGCGTTCAGATCAATTGGAGGTCTGTTCCAGGGCTATACTGACTGTTAGATACAATTTAGGCACTGTTTGTTTCAGCTTAAGATTATTATAATCTAGATTGTAGAACTAGATTACTATAAGCTGGATTATAATAAGCCATCATATAATAAGCTGCTAGATGTTTATTTCTTTGGATTATTAGTTGTTTGTTAGCTGTTAGCCACCCAATAATCTCAAAAAGCACCTTTAGAGTGGCTTACCAAATTATAGTAATCTGACTTATAGATTGTAATAATCTATCATAATAAGCTATCTGTTTGTTTCAGCTTACTTCTAATAATCCAGATTATAATAATCTTAAGCTGAATCAAACAGGGCCTTAGCACCGCAATTTTTTTAAGATAATGAAAGCTTTTATTGAATCTAGTCAATTACATCAAGGTGATACAATTTTCCTGAGGGCACTTTCGGCCTCTGCATAACTAAGATGCACACAGCTGATAGCACCAGCAATTACCATTGGTGCACTGAAATATAAAAAAAATCTCACACATTCTTGGCTGAGTGAATGAAAAAGGAAAGAAAATTTTGACAAACAGTGAGAGGAGTAAAGACACAACTATCACTGCAATTAGCTTAACCAATATCTTGATGTGGCATGAACCAGCCCTTTGTCGACCTCACTTGTAGAAGCAGCCATGGCTGAAAGAGACTAGCTGGACCAGATCAACACTTGTACTCTTAAAGTCACACAATTGCATAAAAGTGATTGCTGTTAATAACAAAACCACTGTTGATGGATTTGATTTGTGACGTCCTCACTGTGGTTGTGGTGCTGTGAACGGGTGCCTCGTCTACAGTACCTGACACTTCATCCATTAGCTTTGGACGATGGCTCTGTATCAAGCTGCCTCCATTGAGCACTGGTTTGATGGCTTCGTCAATCCAGCTTTGACCAGATTCGACATGTTTCTCCCATGGATTGCCCTTGATTCTTCTTCTTAGTGGAAATCACCTACAGCTCTGATGAACCAATGTTCCCAAACATTTGTACCACTGTAATACCTCGTGACCGCTGCATTTTAAACACATTAGTTACTTAATTACTGTTTAGCATGTTTGCCAAGTTCAGTTTAAGCATGTAGAGCAAAACATTTGACATAAAATGAAGCCAAATGGTGATAAGGCAAGAACTTACTTTTCCAAAGTTCTGTATAATTCTAGTTCCTGATTCCTCCTATGCCCACCAAAGCAATAAAGAATGCCGTCTCTCTCATCTTTAGCGTTATGCTTCTTGGTCTATTCTTCTATATATATATCGACCAGAATGAATGTATGTTTGATAGGGTGATGTGATTATTGAAAATTGTGATTCCACTTCCATGAAGGACCTACCACTGAACAGAGAAGTAATGGTGCTCAGCTCAGTTGAAGGGTGATGTCCTTGCATTTTTCCTCTTGCCTTTTTTGAACCTTACATCAGCTAACTCTCAAATACCTAACATGAGCCGTTGCCACCGGCGGTGGACCCCCATGTCTTCCATGCTCAATAGGTAGGCCAGCCACTAGGTACCCATTACCCGTAGCCAGACCTATTCCTACACTATTTATAGAGGGTACGGGTAACAAGAAATTACCAATTTGAGTATTGTGTGGGGGGAAGGTAAAACCTATTTCGCCCATTATATCGATACCCAGAACTATGAGTAAAACTTTGGACAGAAAAATTTTTAAACTCATGTTCACATTATAAAAAGTTATCAAACTTAGATAATTCTTGTAGGGGTGTTTTATTATATCGAAAAGTGCATTTATACATATAGATTTGGGTATACAGATTACCCATACCCATTCAATTTGGGTATGGGCATGCTAATTTTAAAATGGGTAGGTAAAATTAGGTAGCTATTTATAAACCTAGGACCCATGCATGGATTACCCTTTTCCGTTAGATAATACCCAATCGATTTCGTTATGGGTAAAATAGAGTACAAATTGGGTTATTAATTAATTGATACCCTCCCCGGTCCCAGTGGTAGGACTAATGCTCCGGTCTCCAACTGATGCTGAGTACAATGGGTCCAATGTCTGGAGATTAAGCCTCCTTCTCTCACAATAAGCAATCTGGCAAAGAGAGGATGGCTGCAGTGCTGCCATCATCATTACGGGATCTCCCAGACCTGCTGGGCCTCGTGCTGCTGCGGCTGCCGTCCCTGATCCTATAGCATACCGTCAACCTCCGTGTCGTCGGCCGCCCCTGGCGAAAGATGAGAGCTCCCAATGCCTCCCAAACCAACCATATATAAAATTGATGTAACCATTAACCCTAGTCTTGTACCGATCTCTTACTTGCGCTTGTCTATCTTATCTTTTTATAGGGAAGATGGATAACACAATAAAAATATTGTCTGAATTATACGCAACATTCAAAGCCTTCCCTTACATGGAGCAATTATATATTCAAGGCCCTACTATACTAAAAAGTACCTCGAAGTACCGATACCTTACGGTACCAAATCATTTCTGATCGTTGGATCTAACAATGTCCATCCTGCCCAGCTAGATCCAATGATCGGAGACGATTTGGTACCGTGAGGTACCAGTACCTCGAGGTACTTTTTGCTGAACCGGAGCAAATCTCTCCCGTCCAACGGTACCTGGCGGTACCAAATCCTAGCCGTTGGATTCGGCTAGATACAACGGCTGAGGAAGTTTGGTACCGCGAGGTACCAGTTCTGACCCTGATACGGTACTGACCATGAATAGAAGGTGGAAGGGCAATATTGTATTTTCACGTAGGTACTAGATTTTGTCCGGTTGAGGTGAACCCTAGTTTTCTAATCTTGAATCTCCTCTGTCCGATGATGTAGCCGCGGTGGCTGGTGGCCTGGTGCATCAGTGCATGTGCTGCCGTGGCGGCGAGCTGCCGAGTTGTCGGACAAGGCGATGTGCCGCCGGCGATGGAGGCATTAGCGGCCGCAGCGGCGAGGTGGTCGTGGAGTCGTCAAACTAGCGATGCGGCGGTGGGGGCGTTTGCGGCCGCGGTGGCGAGGTGGTCGTGGAGTTGTCGAAGGTGGAACCTGGGGCGTTGATGCCGGCGGCTGCATAGTGGTTCTGGTGAGGTGGAGTTGTATGAGACCACTACAATGCGGCGGCGGCGCGGTGCTCCAGTTTTCATCTGGACTCTTCGTTTGCTATTGCAGTGGTGCCGGTGGTCGAGGAGTCGTCTACAGGCATTGCAAAAGTAAGCTGCTGTTGTTGATTTTTTTGGATGTTATATTGGAAAATTTGTTGAGTCATATTGGAATCCTATTTTCCCCAACTATCAATATCAATTTCAAGGTCTATTGTTTTTCTTCAATACATAAAGCTGCAATAGCAGAGGACACAATTTATTTTCTTGTTGATTTCGGTTGATGAGTAGCGATCGATGGTTGCAAGCCATCGCTCGCTAATGGCTACTCGTCTTTGTGGTGCATATGCAGCAGCGCAAATCCTGCTCTGTTCAGCAAAATAGTTTCCCCGTCCACGTGTTCAGGTGCACCGAGACAAAATTTTCAGAACAAAATACACACAGACATAAAAAAAGACAACAGATCATGCTCTGTTCTGGAGAACGACAAATTAAATTGGGCTGTGCTTGCTGGTCATGCGGTGCCAATGAAGGAGATCGGGCCGTGTGTGCCGGTGGTTCCATTGCGCTGCTGTGCGGACGCGGATTGGGAATCATGGCGGATGGAGGAAAAAACTAGCGCAAGAGGAGATGAGAAAGCGGCAGCGCCGAGGAAGAAGATTAGGCTTGCGATCTTTCGCTTTTCCCGATCCTACCCCCTCTGGATGGACAGACCGATTTGCTTTAGTACCAGGCGGTACTGGTACCCCCGGTACCAATTGCTGGACGGTAGCAATCCTCAAATCTCTATGGATGCCTATTCTGTACGTGTTAATTAGTGGAGCATTGCTCCAGTCCTCCTTTTTTTACCGCGAGGTAATAGTACCGTGAGGTACTAAAATCGTGTCCGTTGGTGATGCCCGATCCAACTGTCATGATTGCATGGTACCTCGAGGTCCCAGCTTGGTCGTGGCATGGGTAGCGTTAGTTAGCGACAGTGGAAGGGTAAAAGCGTATTTTCACGTTTGCAAAGTAAATTTGGATCGGTGGGAGGTCTGGTCGAGTTGGGGAAGGGACGCAGGCTTGCTCCCGACGGCGGCGTGTGGCGGAAGATACGACGGCTACCCACGCCGTGGCGGCGCCGCATCCATTGGTGTCGACCACGGCGTGCCCCCCCCACGTGTTGTTTTCCCCTTAGCGGCGGCGGCGGCGGCGCATCCATGGAAGCGGCGCAGAAGGCAAACCCGAGGTTTGTCCTTCTCCCCTTCGCGGCGGCGCCTCATCCATTCCTCTCGACGCCGCGAATACTGCGAGCGCGCGGCGGATAGGGTCACCGTCCTCTTCAGTTGAGGAGCTGTGCGGCAGCGCATTCGTCTCGACGCTGCGATGTGGTCAAGACCGTGCGGCGGATGTGGTCGCGGATTGGGTCGCCATCCTCCTCAGATGAGCATGAGTGCGGCAGCGCTGAGCTGGGATGGAGTCCCCCTACTCGAGATTTCCTCCCATGACGTGCTGACTCGCGTGAGAGTGAGAAGAAGGGTTAGCGCAGGCACGGGATAGCAAGATGGAGATGGATAGCGCCTCATGCCCATCGTACCCCTCAGCAATCAACGGTCGGATGAAGCTTGGTACCTCACGGTACAGTACCACGTGGTACAGAAAGAAGGATGGGAGAAAATCTCTAATTAGTGAGCAAGCAGTTGAGTGCTGCTTCATGCATGCTTAATCAACTGTTCGTTTCTTCTTACTTTTCATGCCTGAACATTTTCTGTGCAAGGCGGCGCAAAATTTAGAATCCTTTTGATGGATATAACTTTTCATTGCAAGCCATGCAAATTGGGTTGGCAAAATTTCAATTGGGAGTGTGTCAATATTGTTGTCAAAATACATTGAAAGACCATGATCATCAATCACAAATTCTGAACGTATATGCATAAAATCATTTAGTCCTTATACAACAATACCCTTCTCTAATCCTTCTTGTTTTTAGTTGGATTTGTTCAAAACTTTAATGTTTTCCACAGCAGCCGATCAAATCTCCATCTTCTAGATGCCACTAAGATAGAACATATCTCTGCACACCAATCTCCACACCAACATGTCAGAGTGAGAATGAGATTAAGCATATGACGCTCAGTAGAGGTCATTACTCACTCTGGTGGCAATCGCTCTGTTAAGTTGTGTACTTCCAACTCTCAGCTAAATCTTCTCCAATCTCTCAGCTCAATGCAGCAACTGCCACAGGGGTCTTCAGTAGTAGTAACCGATGAATTCCTGCTGCCTCCCAAGCCTACCATACGCTGGGATTTTTTTTTTTTGGGCGGGGGGGGGGGGGGGGGGGGGGGGGGGAGGAGTGGTGGGAGGAAAGGAGGACCATCGAAATCTGCTTTTGTACGTGTGTTCGTCATTATCTGCTTTTTCAGTAAAACGGACTATTGCTCTACGTATAAATTGTAATCAGTACTGTGTACAACTAAGAAAACCATGGCCAAATCATAGCTAACTGTGTTTGCCTTCGTAGAGTTTCTTCTGGATTGTCGCACCACTACATGAATGATTTTTCTAGACAAGCACCTCGATAGGTTGCAGACGGATCATAATTGTCCGCGTCTATAAATTGATCCTCATTTTCGCACACAGCTCCTCAAGAGACGCACATGCGAAAATCTATTTTTGCATACGGCTCTCTTAAGGAACTGTATTAGAAAATATGGCTATTTTTCCCGACGGGCCTCTTAAACGGACGCATGGAAAAGTATATTTTCGAAGACAAGCCTCTTAAAAGTACGCCTAGAAGTTTGAGTTATTTCTTCATATCTGTAGCGGCGGCAGGAGGAACACGATGGCTGTGGCGGGCTGATAGGCCCCTTGGATCCGGCAGCGGCAGCAACGGCAGCCATCCCCTGCCCAGATCTGGCAGTGGACGGCAGCGGCCAGCGGCCATTTTGCGAATTGTTTTTTTTCGGTTTTTTATTTTTGTGTGCATACGACATAAGCACCCGCACGCGAAAATTCGATATTCGTGTGCGGGAGCACCGTCCGCATGGAAAAATAGCGATTTCCGTAGACCCTTCCAAGCAGATGGGTCAGAGGTCCACACGCGAAAATCACTTTTGGCATGTCTGGAAAAATTTTTTTGTACTAGTGTCGTTCAATTGGAAGAGTTATCTCTCCAGCAGGGGTAGGCTATTATATGATTCCACACAATTACTAATCTGGCAAATACATGCATTCCTGTTAAATTCGGCACCTACGCTACAGCAAGAAGCCAATGATCTTCAGACCAGAATTTCGAATGGATTGGCGATCATCAGTCACTAAAATACACAGACTGAGCTATGCAGTTTGTCCAAAATTCATCCCTTTCTCCGATATGAATTTGTCCAAAAACTGTACCTTGTCCAATGGAACAGAAATCCCAATGTCCAAGGCATAATCAGGATGACATATTCCAGATAGCATTTGTGCAGCAAGCCAGCAAGAAGAGTCGCAGTCATGGCGGCAGCGACCGTGCACTCCGCTGCATTTCATTATCCCTTGGCATAAGTAACAGAAGATCTCCTTTTGCCTCCCATAACTAGGAACCAACTGGCATATTGTCCTCATATATACAAGCTGTTTGAGTTCTCATTTTTCTCAATCATATTGTAGCACGTTTGATCGTTCATCTCATCTTATATAGAGCAATTATTCGACGTTGTCACTTAATTTCATTGCATCACCTATACCACTATATATGGAGAATTGGAGGTGCTATGTTCAGCTCACAGGGAAGGTGTGTGACGACGAAAAGTTGACGCCCTTGCCTTCAATTTGGACCTTAATTATAGAGCCATCCAGATCCGAACAGGCCATTCAAAGTCCTAACCATTCGTCAAATCATTATGTGAGGAGTTTATCCGGTTAGGGATCAAATTAACAAGCTGAATCTCCCACATATTCACATACACATCAAACAAACCATACGGGAATCAGTGATAACGTGCTAACAAAATAGATGCATTTTTGTCTTTCCTTTCTTCTTTGTAAATAACTTCTCCATTTTTTTAATGTATATACCTTGGAGGCCTCCTCCACTGTGTTTTCGTAAAAAAAATAGATGCATATATATATTTAGCTCTCTTTTTTCGTGTTATCATTGTCAATACTAGGCGATGTTCATTCTTGCCTCTTTCCCTTGCTCCGGCGCGTTGATCAGTCCACAGGTACATACCCATACCCTTGTCCGATGAAATTGTCATATTGTCCTCCTTTCTTTACTGCGGTTTGCGGTTACCCACCTCCCCTTTTGAAGTATTCCATTACGGTATCCACCTTCTCCATGCACCTCAATCCCGCCTCAATCGCCTTCCTAAGCATCTTCATGCATCTGTAGTTAGGGTCCAGCCTTTCCTAAATCTGTTTAGTACTTTTACGAGCTTTGACCAACTGATCGGACTATAAGCTTCTGTGGTGTTCGTCTCTAAGAAACTGATGGACGAGTACATAATGATGACCCTATAGAAGTCTAAGAAAATGGTGGAGGAAGATCTGTACAAGCCAGATCCAATCTCCTTAATTAATGTCATGACCAGCCCTCCCACTCGTGTAGATGACACCATTAGATTATATGGTGGTCCACCATGTGCTCATACAGTCATACTCCATCTGTGTATGCATGAGATCATCTTCATCTGGTGCCAAGATCATGTCTCTCTAGTCTCTAGTGCTTTAAAACGTTAGGTCATGCACACTCATGACTCACGAGTAATCCTCTAGCTCAGAAAGAAACTAATTAATCATAATCATGTGTTAACAGTGAAATTTGGTAAGCCCTAAAGTCATCATCGGCTGAAAATCACTATCGGCTGCAGCATCTCGGAATCAGCCGATGGGAGTTATCAAGTTGCCAATAGTCGGATTCCTGCCATATTCGGTTAAGGAAATCAATCTAATAAAGGAAGTTTATCCATAAGCAACCGAGTTCAAAGAGGATGCGGCATGGCAGTTTATCTATTAATTAGGAATAATTTCTTAGTTTCCTTTTATCTTTAGGAAAGTGTGATTAGTATCCGATAAGGACTTTATGTTTTCCTTTTATCTTTAGGATAGTTTCTTTCTTGTCCGACAAGGACTTGTATCAACCCATGGGTATAAATATGTACACCCGGGGTCTATGTAATCTATCACTCTCGATCAATAATACTCTCGGCGCATCGCCACCCTCTTCCCTGAGGTTTTTACTTATCAACCGACAGAATTTGGGCACCTGACGCGGGGCTGCATCGGCTTTCGATCTCCGGCAAAGGGGTAAGTCCTACGTTCCGTCGGGCCCTGGTGAATCTGTCATCTACATCAGCGTCGTTTAAGGCTGCATCGCTTCGATCTCTTGGATCGCTCTGGTTTGGTTGATTGATTTGCCTACTGATATCTCAAGTCTATCTCTAATTCCATTGTGTTTAGAGACGCATCGGTTTAGCTGGAACTGTCTCGGTTAGGTCCGATCTTCTGTCTTAGCCGATATATCTCTACAATCACAATGCTATTCTAAATAGATTTGTTATATCCATCACATTAGACAGATCTATCGGCTCATCGAGTATTAGATTATCATATACAATCTCGTGCTGCATCGCTTAGGTTCGACCTACTAGATTGTTGTTGATAATATAAATCTTGCTAAGCCGATAGGTTCATGCTAATGTTTTATCGGGGTGCTAGCCGATAAGTTATCTGGACGTTGCATCGGCTTATAAGGATTGCATATACATACAAGTTGGATTTAGCCGATGACAACAAAGGTTTCACTGTTTAATATAATCTTTTGGATTTTATGACATCGGACCTCCAGCCGATGTATGCTTTAACCTTCGGATCAATGCTTATCTACCATATCATTATTAGCCAATTGGTTTATACTGGATTATATTGTTGTTATATTTTATTATCATCAGCCGATTGCCTTTATATCATCATCTACATTGGACATATAGCCAATTGCTTAAACCCTATCGCTATCGGCTGGTATCGGCATCGGCTGGAATTGTTCCATCGGCTTGTCAGCCGATCGGCTGTTTGATCTACTGTTTACATATCTTGTCAGTTGCAGGGTCAAACTGACTGGCACGCCCGCATCTTACCAACTTTGGACCTGCACTGGAGCTAAGCAGATCTCCCAGGCCAGTGTGTGTTTTTCGCATCAACAATAGTTTTGAATCGCTAAATACAAAGTTCGTTGAACTTGCATATACTTCAAAACTAAAGAACTATCCCTGATGTACAGCTTACATCTGAATCTTGGCGATTTATACTAAACTGCTCCCTGACTTTCTCCTGGTGAGGTGTGACTTACACTCCATTTGGTTGCCTAATCTTGGAGATATATATTCAAAATTGCAGCCAAATTTTATCTATGGTCCTACTTCCCTTGTTTCAACCATAAATTGAAATGAACTGATCAGCTGATTATTAATCGAATGGTGAGCTACATACAACTCTAAGCAATGACAATTGCACAATGGATCAGCACATATATACTGAATAATTAATTACATCGAATCAAATATTATAGAGTAAATTTTACAAAACTGCAGATACTTTGATCAAACTATCATAAAACTACAGATTTAAAAACGTGTTTCACAAAACTACAGATTTAGTGTCAAATTTATCACGGAACTATAGATTTAAGATATTATATCTCAAAACTATAGATTTAACAACTATTTTATCACAAAACTACCCATTTAAAAACTATTTTATCACAAAACTACATTTTATAACTTTAAATAAATAATTGTACTATGATCTAACTCTAGAATATGTAGTTCTTTGATAACTTCATCACTAAATCTGTAGTTTTGTGATATGGTGCATTAAATATGTAGTTCTGTGAAAAGTTTGACGCTAAATCTGTAGTTTTGTGATACACATTCTTAAATCTGTTGTTTTGTGATAATTTGAGCCAAGTATCTGTAGTTTTGTGAAATTTACTTAATATTATATCCTTACAAGATATTGCCAGAATATAGGCCTAGGATGCTTAGCAGTGCTGGCCTTCTGGAAAAGGTCATTTTGTGGCATAACGATGCAAGGATGTACTGGATTATGCAGAGAGCTGGTAGTTGATTTGTGTCATCAACTGAAAGCACACCAGCTCGATGTGTAATACAGACAGTTTCAAAGATTGTAGTGTTTAACTTGTATATCTGGTAACTAATGAGGATTTCCCCAATGGATTGATGCATCTGGGTGAATTTCTGAATTTTCTTAACTGCACATGTAACAGTCTGTACTCTGTTCCTGGAAGACAGAGTATATAAAAACCTTGTATCCGAGATCACTGATTTTCTTTCACTTACTAAAGTACACTTCATGAATAGAAAAAACCAGTCAATTTTGGCTGATCATTTCTGACGTTGTGCATGTTCAGTTTACCAGCCACCAGGGTCTAGTTTTGTTGTTGCTCTTTTCATTTTGTGTTTTGTACTATAGACCCATTCCATCTTAATACAATGATGAACAAGTTTTCTGTGTATTCCCAAATAAATTTGTCAGGTATGAATCTCAGGACACTGGGAGAAACCAGAGCTTTGACATTGGCCTGACAAGGTGTCATTTCTAAGGTGTCAAATAGTTGCATATATCTACCACATCAAATGATTGGGCCAGAGACCGCTTCACATCGGTCTACCGATGGCAGAAAAATTATCGGGTCCTTTAACCAACTATCTGCAATACTGCTCTCCCAACTCTACTTCATCCATACATACATTTATCAATCTTTAAAATACTTTTTTCTAAACTACTTATCCGATTATAACATCGTATTCGTTGTAATTAAATATTTGTAATAAGATATCACATGATTCAGTGTGCATTTTCACTGTATTTCATAAATTTTAGAGTTCTTTTAGATGGTCACTTTTGCAAGGTGGAGATTTGGTTCTCTGGGTGGGAAGGGCTTCCTGGAAATCTTTTTCCTAGCTGCCTGGCACATATGGAAGCAGAGGAATGCACTTATATTTGAAAATGTGCCCCCCTCCTTTCAGTCCTGGAAGTCTCTTTTTATGAAAGAAATTCTTCTAGTTTGTGTAGAATGAATGAACCACTGAAGCAATATGTTTTTAATTGGTTACAAACTTTATAGATTTCAGGGTTTTGTTGTAATTAAACTCTTGTAAATATTCTCTTTTAATGAAATCACACTGCTGGGCAAAGCCTTGGCAGTATTCAAGGTCAAAAAAATTTAGGCAACTACATGCTCTTATTCTTCCTCCTGCCATACTACTTACTCTCTCTCCACTCCATGCATGCATACATGTAGTGATCTTCAAAATATTTTTTCTTCTAAACTATTTATCCAATCTACGATCCAAACACACCGTTGT
The DNA here is from genome assembly GCA_000338895.3 of Oryza meridionalis. Classification (NCBI taxonomy): domain Eukaryota; kingdom Viridiplantae; phylum Streptophyta; class Magnoliopsida; order Poales; family Poaceae; genus Oryza; species Oryza meridionalis. Next base: position 22,485,701 of record CM002535.2, read on the forward strand.
ATTTGTTGTAATTATTTTTTTACAACAAGATATCACATAATTATATTTTGATGAAAGCAAAAAAATGTTTCAACCCATTGGTGGACAATGACCCAGGGGTGGCCGACGTGCGGCGGGTGAAACCCGGCGGCGCCGATGTGGGCGAGGGTTGGCGTGTGTATGCCGACCCCGGCGTGGTCGTCGGCATGGTCGACATGCGGCGGGTGAAACCCGGTGGCGGCGTCGTGCTAGAGTATCGGCGTGTGGACGCCGACCCCGGCGTGGTCGACTAGAGGCGGCAGGACTCCGGGTGAATCGGCCGAACTCGTCGCGCTCCTGACGGCGGGAGTGGTGGGGGCGACCCATTTCTACGAGTTCACCGAACTGAGGGTTGCGGAATGAGGGTTTTCGGGAGGAATCAACGGTGACGAAGATGGGGTGAAGTTGATGGGATGGTTCGGGGGGAGGATACAATGGGCGTGATGATGAAGAGAAGGCGAGGGGGCGTGGTGAAGTGGCGTGAAGGACGAGGGGGCGTGCAACTAAAATTACTAATATTTGGCAACCAGTCTCACTGAATTACGGGGGCCACTGAGGTGTGGGACCTACTGTACCCAATATCATCAGGATTATTTCCTACTTATAGTGATTTCTCGCAGATCTTCTTATATTTCATATTTCGAATCATACCATACACTTTAGACATGTTTACATTATGCATATGTCGTCCCAATTAGGTGTTTTTTCTAACGTTCTCATAAAATCTGGTGATATTAATTTTTATGAATAGGACATATGGTATATAATTTCTCAAATTAGGTGGGCAGCAAGTTTTCATGTATTTACAAGTTTACAACTTCACAAAATTTATGAGACAAGTTAAAAATCAATGATGTTGCATATTACAATGCCTTTCAGTGGTAGTTCAGTTACACCCACATCAAATATATACAAATTCTATGTAAATTGAAATGAATGTCATTCATGACCCCCCCCCCCCCCCCCCCCGATAAGTTTTTGTTTTCCACAGAGATAATAAAAATGATATCAACCATGAATATGCGTCATCTGTTCTATCACAAATGAAATCACCCAGCACAACACACATAAATATTTGTGAGCATCAAATGAACATATATAAGAGTAAAGCAGTACTGAACATATAATTTTGATAATAGGAGTTATAGCACCAACTTCATAGTGCTGAATCATCTGAAAATATAAAAGCAGTACTGAGAATTGAGTTTTTAGCAAACATAAACTTCACAACCCTATAGAAAGTAAGGACAAAAAGGGCTACGCAGAGCCTGAATACTCCAGAGGATAGATCTATTCTTCATCAGAATCTGTTACGTAGATGACATCCTCAGGCTGGTTGGGATTCTTGACAGCAGCAGAAATGATGGTGGGAGTCGCAGCTGGTTGAACTCTAGACATCTTATTGTGTGATTCTTGGTTCAACTGAGACTTCACTCCCTGGGTCAAGCACCTTGGGCTCCTTCTCAACTTATCAGTGGCACCAATTTTGGCCCTGGGCCTTCTTGCAGGTTTGGACAGAGAAACGTTAGGCGCCAAACAGAGTTCAGACTCTGTCTCACTACCAAAAGAAATTGTTCTGACCACTTCTTTTTGTTCAGCATCAATCCTTCCACGCTTGGAAGGATAAACAAAATCCACCAGATCATTACTCAGACCAAAAGCCATAGACCACACTCTTTTAGGTATCTTAACTGGTAGATAAGGCTTCAAACCAACCCACCAGTGATGTTCTATAGGATGTTTCAGCAGAGGTGGATTACAGCTTATGATCAGATGCAAGAATACATTGTCAGCCACAGATTTGCACACTTCTGGTGTAATACTCTTGAAAGGGAAGCAAGGCATTGGGGCCTGGTAAGTGATGATCTGCAGATGATTTTGGATCAACTGAATTTCGTGACCCATGTTGTGCACTGATTCTGACTCCTCCAAAGAGAATTCAGCAATAGATGCAGAGTCATGTTGCATCTCTCCCTCAGCAGGTGCATTGTTGGCTTGCTGTTCCTCCATCTCGTGAATCTGAACTTGCAAAGCATGGTTTTGATGCTCGAGCTCTGCAATCTGATTTTGCAGATCTTGAACCTGTTGCCACATTGCTGGCAAGTTCTCATCCATAGGGAACACATCAGTAAATTCCCCATTTAACACAAATGTTTGGATAGTCCAAGATTCCCCATGACCGAACTTACTAGCTGGGTTTCCCATTACTATTTTTCTGGGGACAGCACTGGGATCAGTGTACAAGCACCTAGCTAGAACCCTTCCTAGGACCGGATCATGATGATCCCAGCGAATAAGTTTGCCAAAACTGTTAACTACCCTTTCAATGTGGGTTTCATTTCTAAAATCAGGGGGTAAACCTAGAATCATGATCCAACCTTCCATGGTGAAAGTACAACTATGCCTATTATCCAGATCATCAGGACGCACAAACCGGGCATTAATATGTCCTGGGTTCAAGACCATGGGGGCTGCAGCAAGCATAGCATCTCTATGCAGTTCTGAAGTTAGTTTGACTAGGCAGAGCGCAAGAGGGAACCTGATAGCTCTTACCACTTGAAAGTGGTGCTCATGATTGATGATGTGAACAACCTGGTGGATTAGCTCCTGGATATTCGCTTCAGGAGATTGTGGTTGCACCGTGACTGCCAAAAAATATTCATGATGGTTCGGAGGAGGGTCTTGAATAGTAACATCCGCTCGTTCAGCACGGAACATTAATTCCTGAATCTGTAGGCCAGGTGGGAGGAAGTATTGTGGGTAGTGAATTTCCTCTAGGAGGTCCGCCATGATCTAATCGCCTACAATGGAGGTGTCTAGGGTTGCAGTTGGTGTGGAGGAAGGGCGGAAGGAAGAAGATGGAGTAGTTCAGGCATTGAGTGCGAGGAGGGCGATGAGGGTGCCGTGGGTTTCGGGGAGGGAGAAGGAAACATAAACCGCAGATTGGGAAGGAGTAGATATTGCCATCCAGTGCCCCCTCGATTGGCGGTTTGAACAGTATAGGGCAAAATTATTAGCCATTATTAGACATTATTAGCCATTTAACAAAATTTAAAAAAATTCCCATAGATATTTATGTCGCATAATATAATAATATTTAGTTAAATTTTTGCCACATTTGTACACATTTTGGCAATGAAGGATTTTGTACACATCTGGGTCCTCATGTGAATACAACATATCCGATTTTATGCTCATCGAGAACCACTTTATAGCATCACGAGTGGATTCGTAGTGCCTATTATATATTATACCACATAATATTATATACCGAAACAATACTGATCCCACATAGTACCTATTTTTCATAGTAAAAACTAAATCAGTTCACTATATCAATACCAATGTGGTTTCTCTTGGTACATGTCTCTATTTGCATGATATCTATACGATACTACTTTGAGCAAAATGATACTCCACTACCTACTAACCCGAAACTGACAACCTTGCTACAGACAAGATATCATTCTAATAACAAGATCACTAAATTACTTCTTATAAATTATACTGAGCAAGGCTATCATTCTTATAACAAGAACCCTAAATCACTTCTCATACATTACACTGATGAGTAAGTTACATCGTATCAGCTAACTTACATTTTGTGCTAAATTACTTTTATGATTTATGTCAATTACTTTAAATAGTTAATAATGATTTTGCTTTCATTAAGATACTCAATTAAAATCCAAAATTTAAACTGATTAAATCACATTCACCAGTGTATTCAAATTGCATCATATTAAGGAAAACAATCGCGATCACGAAGTTCAACTTATTTTCGGACAAGCAACTAGTGAAATAAAAGTTAAAACTTTGAAAATCAGCAAGATATTGAAAATATAATAGTTTTTACAGTGAATGACTCGGCAATGATCTAGGAAAATCGTCCTTAGGGTCAGCGATCTTGTTTATATATATAAGTATGACCGGGTTGACTGGCTTACGTGGTCGTCCACGGTGGCAGGTGTTTTACTCATTTCAGCCACCCCCTCCCCCCCCCCCCCCCCCCCCCGTATTTTGTCTCATCCATTTCCGATCCAACCATTCGATCCCCCATTTCCTCTTCCTATGTGGGGTTATAGTGATTGCAACTGCGAGTGGGGCGGCGACAAACACGATAGGCGGCGGCGGGTTCGTGAAGTTCGCTGGTAGGAGAGGCCATGGCTACACGAAGTAGTGGTTCATCTTCAAGTGCCAATAAGAAAAGGCCCAATCTTCCACTGATTCGGTGCCCTTGCTGTGGCGTGAAGAACATCGTTGAACTCACTGCAACGACAGATGCTAATCGCGGGCGCATTTTTTTCACATGCCCTGACCACGAGGTAATTAAATAGCTGAACAGGATTAGGTTTTGTTTAGTTTTTTTTATTTACTTGTTAGTGGTTGCAATTGATAAATGTGCGAATGTGTGCAGAAGGATGGTTCTGGATGCAATTTCTGGTACTGGGAAGAAGGGTATGTGAAGTATCTTGAGAGGAAAGGCTACATTGCTGAAAAGGAGCTGACAGATATGAAGCAGACGCCAGTGAGGAAGAAGAAATTGCATGAAGTGAATAATGAAGATGGTGGGGAAGATGAATTGAAGAAGCTAGTGTTACCTATAGTTTCCATTGGGTTGGAGATAGTACAAATTCTGAAGGGCATGGTTGTTGCTTTAGTATTAGTTGTTGTTGCTTTACTGTGTTTGGTGCTTGCTGTCTGTCTGAAATAAGAGGCCGATTATGGTTGATGTTTGAATGAAATAATGTAATGGCAATGACCATATTTCATAATACATTAATCCAAAATTTGTTCCCAGAATGTATTTCATTATAGTTTGCAAATCAATCGTGATTGTTGTTGCTTTCACCATGTTCGTTTATAGAGTACTAGTTAGTAGTGAAATAGAGTAGTTGATGGGACGGAGGTTTATTGTGGATATTATTAGTTTTTTGAACGTTCCCAAAAAAATTCGTGCGGTTTTCAAATTTGGTTCACATCCTGCCAGAGATTTGCTTAGTTAAAGAAACCACCTTTAATTAACTACCCCGGTCCGCCATCATCCGAGAATGCTAAAAAGCGAAGATTCACGGGCCCCGGAGGGGGGCGGGGCGCTGAGGTGGTAGGGCGCGGAGGAACTGACACGTGTCTACTTTCCTGGATTTTTTCGTATATATATGTACTAACTTTGTATGCATTTTTTTATACATAATAGTAGTACACATTTGAGTATACAAGTATAGTAGTATAATAATAGTAGTACTACTAGTAGTAGTGTATACTAGTAGTAGTACTAGGAGTAGTAGTAGTGTAGTACTAGTACTAGTAGTATTATATTAGTAGTACGGTAGTACTACTAGTTGTGTGGCCCCGCATTTGCACGCCCCGCAGCTATCGCACCTAATCCCGTGTCCTGTGCGTTATAAAAGGTAGTTAACAGAATGGTCCGATTGGTTAGATATGGCCACCCAGCGCCCTCCTCGCCTGGCGGTTTGAAGTGTGCGAAAGTACAGTAGTAGATTAAGATTATATTTATACTAATTAATAATTTCTACTTTAACTTGTTACACATTAATTAACCATTATTTATAGTACTGATTTTTTTCTTCATACAAAAAAATCATTTCTTTAGACAATCTTTTAAGACAAGCATTTATCTGTTTGCCAATTTTAAGATGCGGCCTAAAAAAAACGTTTTGAGTTAATCTTTTAAGACAAACATTTATCCTTTTGTGTGACATTTTTCCTTCATTTGTACACAACTATGATTTTGTACTAATTGTTCCAATTCCTTGCGTTCACTAGCCAGCTAGTTCATACACATTTGAGTCCTCATGTCAATGAGACATGTGTATAGCCAACTATTGGCTCCAAATCATATATATAGAGCTTCTAGCTGCTGCAGCTTCTGCACAATCAGAAGCTCCCCCAAACATTCCAGCTTTTGGTCAAGATAATAAAAAGCTGTAGTTGTAGAATACGGAAAATGAACTAGACCCACCCGTCATACACACATCCATCTTGGAGTCTGTGCTGCAGCTGGCTATAAATCTGTAGCCCGCTGCTCTTCTCTCCTATTTTATCTCCATAAAATATTTTAAATATGTACTATATACTCAATGTCTGGTCCCACATGTCATACACACATGCATCTTGAAGTGTGTGCTGCATCTGGCTACAAAACTGTAGCCCGCAGCTCTTTATCTCTCCTCTTTTATCTCCTTAAAATATTGTACTTGTTTCATCATTGAACCTGCTCAGTCTAGTACTTGCTCTTATATCCTGCTATTGTACCTGCTCAGCTGGTTAGTACGAGTACAGGTTTGGGCCCTCATGTGACAGCGACATGTGTGAAGTTTTGCCTTCATTTGTACACGAGTTTCCTTTTTAGGTAATACCATGTTTGTATATATTAAATTATGATGTTTGTATATATTAAAATAGGCATGCAACACCGTAATTACTAGATGAAAACCTCACCGCGTTGCTGCGAGAAATTATGGTTTATAATATGTACAAATAAGATTCAATATGATTATCAAAAATTAAAAAAAATAAAATAAGATTCAATAAGAAAGACGAATAGACAATTTAAACCATAGATCTAACATCCAAATTGGGGTGATGTGCCTTAATGAGAGAAGAGAGAAAAAGCATTAACTGTACTGGCTTTGTTATATTTCTTCAACTCCAACTTCAACTTTCTTGTTTTTATCGTTTTTCGTTTTTCGTGCGTAACAATCAGAGCAGATCGAACGCAGGTGTTTGGGAAACAGACTAACAATAAAACTAATTGCATAAATGAGAGCTAATTCGCGATACAAATTTTTATGCCTAATTATTCCATAATTAGCAAAACTTTTGCTACAGTACACTTTTGCTAATTATGGATTAATTAGGCTTAAAAAATTCGTCTCACGAATTAGCTCTCATTTATGCAATTAGTTTTATTATTAGTGTAAATTTGATACTTCAAATTAGCGTCGAAAGATCCGATGTGACAGAGACTAAGAAGTTTTCCATCTAAAGTTTAATAGGATTCCTGCGATGGCATGTTAGCCTAATGTTACAGTACTAGGAAATAATAAACTATTCGTGTTTATGACAGATAAAAAAAAACACTGCGGCGGACAATATGGTGGTTTCAGCCCCAAACCTTTCAACTACTCCAAACACTGTGTGAACTGTGAAGCCTACTCCATTCTCTCTAGTCCTGAATCCTCTCCATCGCCAATGGCGGACCTAAACCCCAATCCCCATCGCTTCCTCCTTCAAGGCCATTTGGTCCAATTGGGTGGTGAGTTTCGTGTTCCTCGTGTTGATATCACCTTGCCGCAGCGTCCTCGACATCGACATGAAGATTTTTGCTTGGCACTTGTGCAACCGGATCTACAGGAGCAGGATTGGGATCACCATCGAGCCATGATCTTGGAGCACCTTGAGGAAGATGGTATGTTCCAGGTTTATAATAGCTTTCGGCATGCTTCTGCTGTTGCCATGTTTCAACTACGCTCATTTATGGAAAGGGATGTCCTAGTTCACAGCCCCCCTTTTGTGTATGATGGGGTTCATGCAGTACGTTTTGTTAATCATGACCAAAGTCCGAATTGGAGGGCATCCATTTATCGCAGAGAGGGGTGGTTTATGTTTTCGGATTTTCCTCTTGACTACATTGATTAGCACCATCTAAATCTGGCTACTGCTTCTTTTGGCCAACTCACCTTTTGGTTACAAAGAGATGAATTAAAAGGTAGAGTTCTCATAAAAGCAAAATTCAAAGATAATGATTCGGTGCCCAGGAAGATTGTGTTGCATGATACTGTTGGCTATGGTGGAGGGGGGAATCTTGGACTGTTTCTGTCTTTTTGCTGGATGGTGATTCTATTGATGTGCCCACCGAAGAGGATTTGCCTCCAGCGGGCCCACAACCACCCCCTGATGGTGATGCTAATGACCCTGGTCATGGTTTTGCTCAGCAAGGACTAGGAGATTGGGATGATCTGGTACAGCAGCAGGCAGCAGATGAGGCAGTAGAAGATGCTTGGGGACAGGACCATCCTATGGGTCAGGTTGAAATGGAACAGCCTTTGGATGAGCCAGTGGAGTCTACATCATCTCCTCAGGGTGTTTGTAAAGCCCAATCGGGTGCCTCTCTAGCAATTGTGGATGTGATGCCTCTGGATATGCAGCCACCATCCAGCCCAGTGAGTGATGCTCCAGTTAACAAACAAGATGGGAAGACCATCTTGTTTAATCCTTATCGTAGACAGAGTTCATGGCTGCATCTGAACAAGGAGGTTCTGCAAGTTGATCCAATGATGGGCATTGCAAAGCCAAGGGCAAAGTCAGCAAAAAAACTTCAAATAATTTGCAGGTATATCAAAATTTTATTAGCACTGATAGTATTATCAAGGAGTCTGATTTTAATTGATATGTTCATGATGTTACTCACTCTGATTCATCTCCCTCTAATTGTGCAATTTCAGAGAGGATGTTGCTCCTAAGGATGTGTCTCAGTCCAGCCAGTTGGGTGGACAAGGAAGAAAGAACCCCATGCCAGAAATATAAGCTTTTGTTGAACAACTATGAAAGAATGAAGAAAAGCATCTATATGTTGTTAATATTAGTGTTAAGATTGTTGTTTCTGATGGTGTTCATATGTATGGACTGTCTTTAGATGATGAGCAGCTATTTTTGTAATATGATGTGTTTATGTATGGGTGACAACTCAGCTGTTTGCGTAACAATGCATTGATTATGAAAGACCTGGTTAAGCTTTATAATGGTGCGAGTTTTCCTTGTGAGCTTCTTGTTTGGGATTTATTTTTATGATTTTAAATATATATTCTTTTTGGCTATTTTCTAGGAGGATATCAGGAATGATAGACACTGGAATCATAAAGTTTCTTTGTTTTTAATGATAATACACATCTGGGCAAAGCCATTGCAGTTATTTCAGTGATATAAATATAAGGCCCTATTTGTTTCAGCTTAAGATTATTGTAATATAAATTATTGAGCCAGATTACTATAAGCTGGATTATAAAAAGCCGACATAGATTACTAGCTGTTTGTTTCTCTGGATTAGAGCAAAGCTAATAATATAGTCGACTTGTTGGCTATAAGGTTCTTTATAGCCTTCTCTTAGCCCACACATATAGTAATAGTTAGCTATTTACAATTAATACAGGGCCCACTTGTCTCTCTCACAAAATTTGTTGGTTCTTGTGTACAAGCCGCCTGTAAGTTTGTAGCCCGCTTCTCCTCTCTTCTCTCATCCACCTCAGCATTTAGCCGACTTACAGTCCACTATTATAATTGCTCTTATTAGCTGAATCAAACAGGGCTTAAATATCAAGACCTCAAAGTTTAACTTATTTTCGGACTAGTGAAATGAAATGTATAACTTTCAAACTCACAATACCTTTTTCAATTTAAGTTAATAAACCTGTTAAAAATTGTAGTGATTGCCCCGCAAAAATTGATTGGAATCGTTCCCTCCAAAAATTGATTGGAATCGTTCCCTCCAAAATATTAGCTAATTTTTTAAATTTATTTTTCAACCCACCAGAGATTTGCGTTATTAATGAAACCGCCCATCTCCTCGCCTTCGCAACTAATCCAGCTGCGAGTGCATTCTTCTATTCGGAAACAAGGGTCCAGCTGGGGAGGGCTTGTGCGGGCGGCGGCAGAGACGATCAGGAGAGGGCAGGCGACTCTACCCTCTCTGCAATAGCTAGCGGCTACTAGATCCAGAGTCTGCAACCATGTCACATACATCGAAGTCCCGATCCGGCAATGCAGAAGCTGCCGCCGGGCGTAAGGTGTCAGTCGAGGATGCCGACGTCATTTTTGAAGATGAGGATTTCGCTGATTCACAAACACAAAGGTGAGTATCATCCCCCCTCGTATTGTAGGGTTTGGAAAACGATTGTGGTAAAGGATTTTATGTAGCGTCCATGCATGCCAGCATCATCTACAACTAATAATGCGCATCTTTGATATGTTCATCTGTTTCTGGTAAAGGATTTTTATAGGGTGTATCCATCTGTTTTTCTACACCTAGATTACATTTCTGCTGAAGTAATGCGCATATTTGATACGTTCATTTCAACCATGTGTTTAATAATTGAGGTTAGCAAAACTGTTAATACCTGAGTACTACCTATTGTGCCTAATTGAAAGTTTCACTTTCTTCTATTGATGATATTAACAAGTGACCAGGGTATTCAGATGTATACCCATGATTTTTAGGCAAAAAATAGGTATTCAAATGAAGAGGAAGAATGATCACACTATTTTCAGGGAGAATTGGTACTGAAATATCAATAATACTTTGTATTATTGAAGAGGATGAATGATCACGCTATTTTTTTGTTCTCTATATATTTGTTATGTTGAACAATTGTCAATTGGTAGTTTAGTGCTTCTAAATGTCAAAATATTTTTCTTTGAATCAATTTTTTTTGGTACACATATAGCGTCAAGATGACAGGTGAGATTTGGACGATATGCATCCACTGCAAGGGATATGAAGAGCGCGTGGTCAAGTCTTGTATTGATAGGGCTAACTTAACATTTAGCAATTTGTTAAGTTTCAAAGAGCAGCTTGGGTATGGGGCGCGGGACTACTTGTACTACAAGAAGAGAAGTGCAAATGATATAGCCACCCTTGAGGCTGTTGATTACAGAAGAGATGTAGATGACATGATTCAGTATGCAGGTTCAGAAAGGAAAGTCAGGTTCGTACTGACGAAACAACAAGAAAACGAATGACATGTCAACATTACGCCCCTAAAGCGACCAAGGGAGACAGAGCATGTGAACGATGGTGATAATGTTGATGGTGATAATGATGATTCAGTTGATGCATACAAGGAATGGCTTGCATCAATCCAACAGGACGATGAGTCTATTCATGGTATATATGCTTGTTGTATTGCATTACCAAGTTGTGACTATCTATAGCTGTACCATTTACCTGCATAATTTTGTTTATGTCTCACAGATCTATACGATGATTTTTAGGGACGCAGCCATTAAAACATATACTGAATGGTTGAGGGAACAAGGGCAGCTGAAACAAATTAGTATGTATTTTTTTCCTTTGGAATACTTATCATTCCTAAATAAAGTTGAGAATCTACACAGTGCACATGTTTTTATTTTCTTTTTAGTGGCTTATCAAGCTTATATTACCAACAATAAGAATACATCAGATGGTGATGAGAGCAATGGCAGTAGCGACATGCCATCTCATCCTAGGAAAAAAACAAAGCATTCTGCAGGTTTTATTCTTTTCAAACTTCCTTAAATTTATACCTTCATTTATTCAATTGAATCAACATTTAATCCGTAGTGTGATCTTTTCTCATGTGATTCTAAGTAGATGGCAAGCAAGTTGGCCGTGGTACCTTGAAAGGACTAGCAGCATCGGCCAAGAGGTTGAAGTCACGTTCTCGGAAACTAAAAATTGATTTTCCCGCAAACCTGGGTGGTCCATGCGGGGACAATAGGCGCACATTTGTGGATGAAGTGGTCATGTACATGAGGTTACGGGCTCCACTAATTGGAGTTAAAAGGTGGGCAGATTTGAAGGATGATGTCAAGAATGCAATCGCAGAGTCCGTAATGGTATGTTTAAGGCCAATATTTATACATTTTATTTGTTCTGCAAGTCAATTTTTCTATTTGCTCCTCTGCTCACTATATAATTAAATGTCAATTGTTCAATTTGCTCCTCTGTTCACATTTTAATTAAATGAAATGTTTCCAACAGAATGTATGGGACATTCCGAAAAATGATGAATCAAAGCAAATGATTTGGAAGATTGCGAAAGAACGTTATAAAGGATGACGATCCAATTTTAGTGCTACATAGAGGGCATACGACACTTATGAAGAAAGAATGAAAAATAAGCCTCAAGACTTGGACATTGTGGAGTGGCACTACTTGATAATTTATTTTGGATCTAAAAAATTCCAGGTGCGGCACATTTTTGTACAATTAAAATCAGAAGCAGTAGTTCAAATTTTATTTTGCTAAACAGTACTTGTGTAATCTGTGCAGATGGTTAGCACCCAGAACTCAACGAATCGGCAACAAATGAAAACCATGCATCTGATGGGTTCCAAACCATTCTCTCAGTGTAGCTGGGAACAGGTAAATATGTGTTACATTCTTATGATCTTTCAACACATTAATCAAATATAGCAGTGATGTAAAATATTGCCATCGTAGAGAGATATAGGAACTGGTGCTGAGCCAGGTGTTCTGGAACTTTGGAAGACCACTCATATGAGGAAAGGAAAGTGGTCAAATGACATGTCTGACAGTATTTACGTGAGTACTAATTACTTTACACATTACAAGTTATTATTTGAGTCGCAACAATACCTAAATTGATGTCATACAATTTTTTACTTTCCCATAGAATAATACAGCAAGGAAGTTGGCCACGACAGAATCAGATGAAGGGTCTAAAAGTGCCTCATGTGGTGGTCAAGAAGGAGATGTTTTCCATATCACATACAAGGAAACAACAGGAACCAAAGCAACCCAGAGACATGGCCGTGGATACATTTCGAACCCAAGTAAAACCCAACTTCAGGAGATAGTACAAGAACAAGCTCGTGAGGTTGAGAGATTGAAGCATCAGGTTGCAGAGGTTGAGACATTGAAGGATCAGGTTGCAAGGAACAACCAAGAACAGGAATTACTTAAAGCCTCTCTCTACGAGCTTTAGAAAATGGTGGCAATGCAAAGTAAACAACCATTAACACATGAGGTAATAAAATCGTAATGTCTGCATGTTTTAATATGTCTACACGCTCTCTTCGCAATTGATTATTTAGACTAGACAAAAAAAACTATTACAATTGCCAATGTGCATTTGAGTAAAAATCATAGATAATTGGTGATGCATAAAATGGTTTTGTGATGCTTCTTGTGAGTCTGGACAACAATCATTTTTAGTGAATGATAATAGGTATATTACTGGTACTCTCTGACCTCACCTTTTTGTTGGTAATGTATAGACTACCCTTGATTCCAACAATTCCAAAGAAGTTGCAGATAGGAGCACTATGAATAACAATGATGTAACACCACTGCACACTCAAGAAAGGCCAGTGCACGCACAGGAAACAATGAATACGGTAACGAAATGAACAAACATTTCTGTCATCATTGTTTCGTGCATTGCTTAACATCTTACACCGTTCAACAATTTTAATTACACAGATGGACGAAACAAGCGTTCTCACACCAGACAAAGAACAAGAGCATATTACATCCCAGGTAATGACCTTGAACAAGGTTTCTACTCATCACGGTATTGTGCATTGATGTAATGATTACATCTAACATTTGTCAACAATCTTTACAACACAGATTGACCCAACAAGTGTAATCACAACAAACAAAGAAAATGTGCCACCCAGGAAGCAGGCAACGAACTAGACCAATCATTCCAGTCATAGCATTGAATTAAATCTAACATTGTATAACAAACTTTGTAAAGCAGAATGACCCAACCATACAAATCACAGCAAACAAAGATAATGAAGACCCTAAGACATGCAACACTAGAGCTTCCAAGGTTACAAAGAGTTTATTTACTGACAATGCTGGGAAAGGGACAACAGCGAAATACATTACCTCTAAGCAACTACTATCTGGTGCTCAAACACGAGCAAGCAAAAGGAAGCAACTGGTAAGAAAGATAAATTTCACATTGCCACTTCACAATCTTGCCCAATCTATTGCTATCATTTCACTTCAAAACATATTTGTCTTCAGCAGGACATTCCAGCTAGGGCGGGACATTAAGACTCAGAGCTTGGTGGACATGGGTACAAAGACAACAGGGTTTATGGACATGGTTTCAAATAGTATAGGGTTTTTTGGACATTTTATTATTGAATGTATGAATGGACAAGTTATAATGTTGTAATAGTAGTTTCAATTGACTGTGAGAGTGAATGATTGTTTGATGCCTCAAATATTTCAATATATATTCATTGAACCAATTTTTCCTGTGGAATATTTATATTGCAGTAACCAAATAAATCTGTGTTACAACATTGCACAATTCGTTGCGATAACCTAGCTTGAAGCGTGTAGCAACGACTCATACTTCGTTGCGATATCTGCGTATTGCAACGACTAATTTCGTTGCGATAACCTTTAAGCGTATATCAACGACCCATACTTCGTTGCGATACCCTTCGAGGGTATAGCGACGACCAATACTTCGTTGCGATACCCTTTGAGGGTACAATGACGCCTCATACTTCGTTGCGATATCCTTTGAGGGTATAGCGACGCCTTATACTTCGTTGCGATATCCTTTAAGCATATAGCGATGACAATCTTCGTTGTGATAACCTTTAAGCGTATAGCGATGACACCTGAATTGTTGTGATATCCTTTAAGCATATAGCAAGCGTACAGCCACGTCTGATGTCGTTGTGCTAACCTTTAAGCGTATAGCAGCGACTCAATCTTCGTTGCGATACCCTTTAAGTTTATAGCTACGAGCCCTACGTCGTTGCGATATCCTTTAGGCATATTGCAACAACGTACGTGTAATTGCCACCTGCAATTATCGTTGCAATATAGCGGATTGCAACGAAACTATAACGATGCGATAATGCTTGTTTGCAACAATCAAACGTGGTTGCAATAACAACTATAGCAACAACAATTAGGCTAACGCAACGCCAAATATCGTTACATCTTCAATAAATTGCCACGCTACGTCTTGTTGCAACACGCCAAATTTATCGCAACTACTATCTGAGTCGTCACAATACCCTATTGCATCGGCCACACTTGACATGCCTGGCGACGAAATTTTTTTGTTGCGATTTCTCGCTATTGCAACGAAAACACCTATATTGCCACGTTTTTGCGTCGTTGCGCTAGGCGTTTTCCCTTGTAGTGAATAGTGGCTGCCTGCAACGGGGATTTCTTTGCCAGCGATCACAGGCGGCCTTGTGTCTTCCCGCAGCTACTCTAGCCGGCTCGACGTTTTCGCGTTACATTACCCGTTTAGAGCACAATAGACTGGATGCAATCAATTAATAATTGCGTGAAATTAATGTATATCTGATCACAAACTTAAAATGTATGTGCACATACTTAAAACTTGAGTGACTTGGATGGATGAGTACAGTAGGCTTACGGAGACATTGTTTTAGTGTCTGCATCTCCATCTTGTCCAAGACATCAGCAAGTTGCTCATTCCATGTTTTTTTTTCTAAATGCGGAGCAAACCACATAACATAAATTCAGCCAGTTGTTCTTCACCAACTACTGACCTGAAGACGACCTATTTTGTATAGCTTAATTACACAACAATGTTCAGGATTCCCAGTTTTGCATTACTGATTAGCAGTGATACGAAGGTAAATACACATATTGAACACCTAGTAATGTTACAAAACCAAACAGCATTTTAAGCTGCGGTTACACATCAGCCGGGAAGAACCAAGTCAGAAACTGGCGCCTGCCCCACAGCTCCACGCCTCGAAGACCTTAGGTGCCGTTGGACTCAACTAGGAATCGCTGCTGAATCACATACTGATGACCAGTCCTAAAAAAGATACATTACCCGCTGTTTGGGATCATCACGGATGATGCACTGAATACTGAAAACATCTTGATGATGACATTTTGTCGTCATCGAGAGCTCAAGAACATCAAGCAAGCCATTCTGCTCCATTGAGAGTGTATAGCTTCCCTCGATCGAAAGAAGCTAAGGGCAATGTCAGATATATACAATCATGGTTGAGTTCTTGCTCCTGTCTGTAAACGAACTCATGCCGCCGATTCCTTTCTGTTGATTGCAATAGGAGACAGAAATGGCGTCTCCCTCTAATATGATGACGGCGTACATGGGGAGCAGCGGGTGGCTGCTGGCGTGCCAGGAACGGCACACCGCACAGAGGAGGGCCCTGTCGGCGAGGGACGGGAGGCGGAGCAGCACGAGGCCCAGCAGGTTAGTCGGGAGATCCTGCCTCGCCAACGACGGCGGCGCCGCCATCTTCTTCCTATGGCGGGGAAGCGAACACCGGTGGCGGCGGGGGCACCTAAGGGTGTAAGTGCCTAACCTGAACTCATTTATTTTGACAAGTGGGTTTGCGGCTTACCACCCACTTACACCCCGGCGGCGGCGGAGGTGGTCGGCATACTCTATGTCACAGTATATGGGCCTCGCATTTCTGGCCCAACTAAGAGGGCACAGCCCATAAAAAGCTAGGTTCTGCAGCAACCTCCTGCTGTGGGCTGTGGCTGTTGTTAGAATAAGTTTACTCTAGGTCCCTGATCTTGCACTGATTTTGAGACCTCGCTTAAGATAACGCAAAATCTATTTCGAGAGGCATCTTGATTTAGACTTAACGAGCGACACGGACAATTACGTGAGAAGTACTAGTAGCGTTACAGACATGCATGCAAGTAGTTTTTGCTATTAGGTTGTGCATATTTTTTTTCTTCTTATAATTTTTTCACTTAAATTACTTATCCGATCTATAATCCGATTACACCGTTGTGTTCGTAACAATTAAATCTTTACAACAAGATCTCACATGATTATATTTTGATGAAAAATCATAATTTACTTTTATGATATGTCTAAATTACTTTTAGATTTCACTAAATTACTTCTTAGACATACAAAAGTAAATTCAGTAAAGCCTAAAAGTAATTAAAACATATATAATTTGTGCTGATTAATTTAATTTCTAGATAGAGTCATGTTTTTATCTCTACAACGGATTTACTTCAAATGACATGCCAAAGTTACTTTCTTTTTGCTATAAGTTACTTCTATAATATATGTAAATTAATTTTAAGTTTTACTGAATTTACTTTTGTATGTCTAAGAAGTAACTTAGTGAAATCTAAAAGTAATTTAGACATATCATAAAGGTAATTTGTGATTTTTCATTAAAATATAATCATGTGATATCTTGTTGTAAAGATTTAATTGTTACGAACACAACGGTGTAATCGGATCGTAGATTGGATGAGTAGTTTAAGAGAAAATTGTATTTGAAGTATAGGTGGATGGTGTCTCTTATTGATAGAGTGGTAGCTGGTTTAGATAAACCAGCTACCACTAGCTGTGTAGTCACGTCCGATAACGCAAACATATTTGGTTTACACTAAATATATTTCTCTAAATTGATATGCATATATAAGGTTGTATTAGAGTATTAGCTAATACATTATCTTTTTATCTATGTATTGTTCTATCGGCTATGATATAAACACATCTAATCTCTGAGTTGATCAATCTGATTTATATACAATCTATACTATCTCGGTTAGGTCCGATCTATACCATTTGTCTATAATTCAGAGAAGATTGACTTAGAAATTATATGATCATTTGCCTCTACAACCGACATACTTAGAGTTGCTTATATTATTTTAACATCACTCCTGATAGCCGATTTTGTTTAATAGCATCGGCTAGGTTAAAGACGATATGTCATCAGCTCTCTAGCCGATCGGCTATCATTTATAGATTTAACTATTTTATTCTATTCTTGTTGGTTGTAGGATCAAACCAACTGGCACGCCTTGAACCCAAAAGTAAGATTTGGACCTGCACTAGAGTGAAGCAAATCTCTCAGGCCAAATCGGGTGCAGGTCCAAATCTTACTTTTGGGTTCCAATTGACATGGTGGTTGTGCTAATGCAATTTTCTGTAGCTAGCAAGGCCTATGCTCTGGTTGCTTATCTAGAAGATAAATTTTACAGGTTTTGAGAGGTACCTAAATTTTTAGCGTAAATTTAATACCTTGTAGTATTGGATCTACCGAGAGTACCAAATTTTATACTATAAAATATGGTATTTGTTAGTACCTTCTCAAGGATTATAAAATCACTCTATCTCGAAACATTGCTACAGCTACGGCTAGGCGTAAGGAGTTATCTTGTGACAAAAATGCTACCTGCAGTATACAGATCAAGTTAAACAAATTAATGCTTCAGCGAACCAGAAGCCATCACTGCAGCCCAGCAGCTTGGCCTAGGAGGCATCGGGAAATGTATGAACACTTCAAGGAGAAGATGTTGCACCCCAGAATATTCTCCTGCTTTGAGCCAAACTATGGTTTAAACGGCTTGACATGGCCATAGTTGAAGTGTGATGGTCACTACCATCTGCATCCTGCAGTGGCTGCAAACCCTTGTTGAGTTGGATCCACTGATCGAGTTGACGGTAGCGGAATGGAGCCCTTGAAGAAGCTGTCGAGTTCCAAGCTCGGAAATGGCGACCGCGTGTGACATGGATAGCATTGCCATCACAGGTGGCCTCATGGGCATGGCCGCATGGGTTGCCACAGGTGCTCTACTAGGCCATAGGTTTTGCGCTGCTCCTCCATGTTTGTAGTTCGAGCTCTCTTACAGTTTGGCACAATGGGATGAGACGAAACCTCGGTCCAATCTAGTGCTAAATGTGCTGTGTATGAGATTTTTGTTTGGAGATCAATGTTCTTGATGCAGTAGTGCAACAACAATACAAACTCTCCTCTTTTCAAAAAATAATAATAATAATACAAACTCTCATTCAGTTGCACGCCTGGCCATTGCCTTGCCTGCTACTAGTTCCCAACTGAACACAAGAATGACTTCACGTACTGAAGTAATAAATTGCTTGGATTTAGATATTAGTATTACATTTGATCACAGACTAAAACTTTCATTGACTTGGGTGCATGGTTGTACTAGGTTTAAGGAGACATTTTGTTTAAGCATATGCATCTCCAAGACATGCATCAGCAGGGTGTTCACTTCAATTCCCTTCAGGACAACTTATTTCTGCATTTCACAAACAGATCGCACCGTAGTTGCCTCATTCAGATTTCACACCAAACCACACAAAATTCAACACAGTTGATATCAAACAAAACTGAAAGTACACTTGTCAGATTCGAGCAAATTGAAGTGATTCGAGCAAATTGTTCTTCACCAAGTGCTTTCTTGAAGACCGCCACTGCAATCTCGCATTGCCTATAAACCGATGTTAACCCATCACAGGATTCAAAATTTTGCATAGCTTTGGTCATACTAATCATTTCAACTGACTAGCAGTAATAGGAACGTAAATACATATTGAAGCTACGGCTAATGTTCCAAAGCCAAACAAAATTTTTAAGATATGAAGACGAACAAAATTTTTAAGATATGAAGAAGTCACACATCCAAGGGGAGATACCGCCATGACGGTAATACAGGTAGTAGAATAATTTACCGATGATAAAGGGTGATAGACATAATTTAAGATATAAAGAAGCCACACATCCATCAGTAGAAAAAAGATCATTCTATTACAAGCAGATAAAGAGCAAAGATTCCTTTTTATTTTTAACAGCAAGTAAAGATTCCCTAGCTGAGAAATGAACATATTTTGTTCAGAGAGAGTGAGATAATCCTTTCATGGAGGCAAAGGTCACAGCAATGGGTTGCTATGGTTATCCTGGGAGGCACCAGGATTCGGGAGTTGTCATGTCATGAGCCCATGGACCACAGGGATATGTAAATGGCCATCTCCTTCCATTTTGTGGTGTCCTTCTGAACCTTCAACTGCATAGTGACAGCATGTTCATTGCAGTAGAGATGTTATGAACCACTGGAAGATAGGAGTTGTATGTCATTTGCTTTCTGATGACCCGTATAATCAGGTGAAATCAGAGAAAAGTTGACTGATCCTGATGGGTACTTCATCATCAATTTGTTGAGATGCAGCCTGCAGACCCACCTGTTCTATGCGTACATTGTGAGGAGAAAGTTTAACCATCAAATAGCCAACTTTTTTGGATTGGTTCTCCTAGATACTATGAAATGGTGACCAGCTGATTGCAATGTCTCCTACTTTAATCCTCTAGTTGTTTTGGCATTTTGAACTAAGCTTACCAGCTGTTGATTTCATCATTGATTGACAGTGATGGCTTTGAATTAAGGTACAAAGAGGCATAGGCGCATAGCCATCAACTTAGAGATTTGCTCCAGCCCAACAAAAAGTACCTCAAGGTATCAATATCTCACGGTACCAAATCGTTTCCGATCGCTAGATCCAACAATCGGAAACGATTTGGTACCGTGAGGTACCGGTGCCTCGAGAAACTTTTTATTGGACCGGAGCAAATCTCATCAACTTATCCTTGTCAGAACCTTGAGACTGAACTGAACTACTTTTGTTCTCCAGTTGTAGGCTCTTCATTGAAGTGGATTTTTTTTTTTGAATAGAAGGCACAGCGTGCTGATTCATTGAATATAGAAGGTGGCATTGAAGTGGAATGAATGTGTTGAATAATTGCACCACATCAAATATACATGCAGATAGAGGAGAGAAACATATACAAGCAGGTAAAAGGGAGTAGAGAGACAGAGACTCCCTAGCTTGGAAATGAACATATTTTCTTCAGAGAGAGAGAGAGAGAGAGAGAAGCCTTTCATGGAGGCAAAGGCCATAACAATGGGTAGCTATCGTTGGCCTCAAGCTAACAGAGAAATGAAAGAGCTTGTTAAGAGGACTAGGCCAGTGGATTGCTATGATATATATAGGTCTAGGGGGCATTGGGAGTTCTTTTGCTACTCATATGGAGATCTCTTCAACGTCAAAATAATATGGAGAGCTCAGGGATTATCGACGTAGAGCAGGCAGATGGCGGTGACGGAATCCTGTGGCTGGGGTTGAGATGGATGCATGGGTTCTTACCAGAGTAGTAAACCTGATGATTTGAGTCTGGATCACTATGTGTGATTATATCCAATGGTCCAAAGACGTCATCAATACACTACTACAAAACGTACCATCGGTGTCTGTTGGGAAACCCCCATAGGTGCCAGATTTCCCAATCGCACCCAACAAGGGCACCTTTGAGTGGTCTCAAAAGTGCCGGTTTAGGAATAAAAAAAAAGCGGCTCAATGCATCGGATCAAATCAAGTCATTCCCATTCACCCATGAGATCCTCATCCAAGAACACAATCATGAACAAAAACCATGAAAGCAAGAACATGAACAAATGTCTTAACAAAAATCAAAAGAATAAAGGTCGGGGCTCCGCCGCCTCGACGTGGGAACCCCGCTGATGCCGCCCCGCTCGCCTCTGACGTGGCCAACGCCACCCCGCTCGCCTCCGACATGGCTGACACCAGATCCACCATGGGAACCCCCGTCGATGCCAGATCTACTGTGGGGACAACCACCACCGATGTAGCCGCCGCCGGAAGTGGCTCCGCCTGCCGTCGCTGTCATCAGAGGAGAGAGGGAGGAGGGGGAGGAGAGGGGCTGGAGTGCGAGAGAGAGACCGGTGAGAGGGGGGCGAGAAACCCGGCTCCCGTCTTGGCTCTGTTTGTAAAAACCAACACCTATAATATATTATAGGTGTCAGTTTTTAATTAACCAACACCTTTAATATATTAAAAGTTCTAGTTTTTATAAAAAAAAACATGGCACCAATAGTATAGGTGTTAGTTTTTGTTTAGAACCGGCACCTATAGTCGTTTAAAGGTGCCCTTTTTTGTGTTTTCAGCCTGCAATAGTATAGGTCTAAAGAACCGGTATTATAAAATCACTCTATCTTGAAACTTTGCTACAACTACGGCTAGGCGTAAGGAGTTATCTTGTCAGAAAAATGCTACCAGTAGAGAGATCAAGTTAAACAAATTAATGCTTCAGCAAACCAGAAGCCATCACTCCAATCAGCTAAAGGAAAGGAGTAAAGAGATAACACTCCTGGAGAATTGATCTTTGCCCGGATGGCAAAAATCACATTAGTCCGGTTCAAATAGGAACAGGGGCTAAATAAATATCTTTAGTCCCGGTTGGTAACACCAACCAAGACTAAAGATCATTTTTACTCCCAGTTCAATAACTATTAGGCCGTGTTAGGCCCAGCAACTGGGACTAAAGATCATATCTTTAATTCTGGTTGGTGATACCAACTGGGGCTAATTATCTCTCTCCCACGTCCTTCTCATCATTATCTACCACCGGCTTCCTCTCCCTCCACCGCACGGCTCTCTCGCCTCTCTCTCTCTCTCTCCCTCTCTCTCTCTCTCTCGCTCTCTATGTTCTCTCTCTCTCCCTCTCTCAGCTCTCACTCTCTCTCGCTTCCTCTCCCTCCACCGCACCGCCCTGTGGCTCGTAAGTGGCTACGGCGTGGCGGCTCGAAGGTAGCTACGGCGTGGCGGCTCAAAGATGGCGATGGCCCAGCGGCGCCTCTTCCCTTTCCTCCTCCTCTTCCTCCGTCTGTCCTCCTCCTCTCCGGGAGCGGCAGGCGGCAGCAGAGCCCTCCCCTTCGCCAGATCCGATGGGATGGGAGGCGGCAGGCGGAGGCGCACGAGGGGGAGGCGGCAGGCGGCGGCGACGCCCACCTATCACACCCCTCTCCCCGTGGCACCATCGTACAGTACAGCGCCAAGGAGTGTGCGCCACAGGGGAATAGCGAACCGTTTCCTGCGGAACCGCGTTTGCCTGTACCAGTCCCAGGATACAGATGCTGGTACCCACGGTAACATGATGAATCATTGCAACACTAATAATAAATTATACCTTTATGGGGCACCTTTGGGTAATCCCTGAGATGCAACCTTCAATCAAAAAGCAGCAGCGGAACAAAACATAGCTAGAACTCCAATCCACGGGCAACGGCTTGGTTCTAGGGACGAAACCGTAACCTTTACCATCTTCAACCTGAGCTAAAAACAACAATAATGGGGGATTGAGTACTTTCGTACTCAACTAGCCATTAGGAAATGTGTAAATGCTAGCTTCAAAGGGAGGTTAGGTTCATTGGGCAAACCATTAATTTTAACAACATTTTTGAAATCTCTAGTGCGGGTTCATATAAAACATTTGGAAGGAGACTTACCGTCTCGATCCTACCGCGAGTTGCTTTGCAACAACTCGAGCTGAAGAGGCAAAATTTTAGTTTGATTCACTTTACTCTCTTTTCCTCTATTAGTTTCTTTTCACTTTCTCAATCTATCTCCAATAGATATCTCAAACTTCACCTCAGGTCAAGGACTTCTCGTCCCATCCCAATCTTGTCTCCTCTGAGCTATCCAACTCCTATAACACTCCGCTTCCACTCGGGAAGCCTACTCTATGATGCCATCTCGACATCCCGGGTCACACAGGCCCGTTTCAAAACCACTCAGGTCATCCGTCAGTCACACAAATCGACTCTGGCAACGATTCCCATCCCACACAACAATATTTCACAAAGCACAGGCAAACAAATCTACGCTAAGAGAATCACCTCACATTCGCCCTTGATCGTGGGCACGGCTATTCGAACTGTTTAGTTAAACTCTGCAGAGGTTGTATGCTTTTCCCACACGACACGAAACTTACACCGAGTACTGGCCGGTACCGAAAGTTCGTGACAAGGCCTTTCCAAAGCTAGTCCATAAAAATCCCATGCCACATAGTTGGTCGAGTCGCACGACAAGCATCAGGCAGTCACAGCCCTTGTCTACTCAGGGTACACTAGGGATGCTCCTACACCTATCGGTGCCGTATCACCACAACAGAGGCGGGGCCACATATGGCCAAAGATCTCATTACACACAAAACTTCGTCTCCTCAGCCCCAGTATCCCACTACCACTGGCATACAATATAATCATGGACCAACTTAGTACTTTTCCAGAGGTATCCCATAATACCCGTGTGGTCACACTGTAAGATGCTCGGATGGAATTCCCAAAAGAATCGGTCCTTACGTGCGAATACAAAACCAAGCCACTCAGGCATGATTCCGCATCGCGAGCTTTCGCAAACTATATTTTATTTTCTCAAACCCACCGACTTCACGAGTCGGGTTTTTCTCAACACTTTCACTACCCAATTTTCCGCATATCGACAATACAACCGTGTATATAGTGTTAGTGGGTATCTACGCTCAAGGAGCGTAGTTTCCTGAGTAACACCTTGGTGGGGCGACAAGGGTTAGGTTTAACGGTAACCTACAAAATGTAATGCAACTACTAGGTTGGTCCATTGGTCGTGTTCATAAACCGAGGCCGATTGTAAAAACGTGTACACTAATCATGCAATTTGCAAACAACACTTTTTATAAACTAGGTACAATATGATCGAAGAGTGGCTTTCCTTAATTGATGGTCTTCAAATCTTCGAGAAAATCCGCGTCAGTCGAATCTCCGGAACATCCACTACGCACCCGAAAAGAGAAAATCATCCAAAACCCTGTGAAGTAGATAATAACTATTATAACTAATAGTGCCATTATATAGATCTCAACTTTAGAAAGATTATGGAAGTCGAACGGAGTCAGTCGGAAGTACGGTTCAAGAGATATGAATTTTGGAACGTTAGTGGATTTTCTGGAATTTCAAAAGGGATTATTAGATTGGAAAGGAATATTCCCGAGAGTATTCGTTGACTGTGAGGCTCAGAGGAAGGTAAAGTAGACTTGGTGATAATGAGGCTGGGCTGGTGGCTTCGGCCTGAGGAAAAAAGAGGGACACGAGCTGGACTTTTTATGATCCTCAGGCCGGGCGGCCCAAATGACGGAGAGGAGTCAAGAGAGTGGGCCCCACTGTGGGTCCCACCATCACTTTCTTTTCTTCTCTCTCCTCTCTTCCTTCTCGATCTCTCTTCTTGCGCGCCCCAGAGAGAGCGAGGGAAGGAGGCCGGCGCGGCCGGGCGCGTCGGCGCGGGCCGAGGAGTCGAGGCGGGGCTCGATGGAAGGGAGCGGCCATGCGGCGGCGCCCGACCGGGCGCGACGACGGCCTGGCCAAGGCAATGGCGGCGGCAGCGGCGGCGGAGCCGGGGAGAGGAGGGGTCGACGCGGGAAGGAGGTCGGCACCCGGGAGGCGGCGCGCCGGAGGGAGTCACTTGCCGCGGCGTGATGGCAGCCTGCAGGAGCATGAAGAAGACGGCGGCGGCGGTAACTTCGATGGCCTCCCGGCCAGGCAGAGGCGGAGACGGCCGGGGTCGCGGAGGAGGCGCTCGCGCGAGCCGGCTTGGCCGTGCGCGGTGGCGGCGCCCGCGCGGAGAGACGGCTTCTATTGCCCTGGAGAATGGCGACGCGGTGGCTTCGAAGCGAAGGAAGGAGCCATAGGTGCACAGTGCAGCGAGGACTGGAGTGGTAGGGAAGGAGCCATAGGTGCACCGTAGGGAGCGGATGGACCCGGTGGAGGTTTTCGGTGTGGACGAGAGACTCTGGGGCGACAGTGGCTTGGCGCGGACGCCGCGTCTTGCTGGGTGACGGGTGGCGCACGGGGAGTGGTTGGCGGCGCCGCTGTGGGACCGCGGGAGGACGGCTGAGGCAGAGGCGGCGCGACGAGGTGAGCCCGGGTCACACTTTCGGTGTGGACGCACGGCCGCGGGAGCTCGAGCGCGAGGAAGCGACGTGGTGGACTGGGACTCTGGGAGCAGCGTCGTTGGAGTGGCGCGGACGCCGGGGAAAAGGCGAGGTGGCAGGCGGGCATTGGAGGGGTGGCGTCGGCGTGGGGCCGGTGCGACGACGTCGGCCACAGTGGCGAGCTTCTAGGGCAATGAAGGAGGGGAACGCGTCCGTAGGGGTGAAAACGGATCGGATAACTCTGAATCCGTTCGAAACGAGAATATGGTATGAGTTTTAAGAAATCCGACGGATATGGATATATATGCGGATACGGATAATATGATGCGAATGTGGATGCAGATATGGTATCTCTAAAATCCGGCAGAAATCCGATATGTCGTTTGCTGGATAATCCGAAATTATTAACACATGTAACCACTTTATCTATTGCATATAATATAAGGTTGTCCATCCAATGGCCTAATTTATTAATTAACCTAGATTTCTTAGTCTGACACTTTTACCGTCTCATGTCACAATTGTGCAGTTGTATTTTTATCTTATGGATATCATGTATTCATGTTGTTTAGCACCTAAGCATATAACTATTACAATGAGTTGTTCATTGATTATTGTATTACTGTTCATTACATTGTGTTGTCAAAACGACAACCGCGTCACGTCGAAGGACGTGGTTACTCAACAGTATTGGAAAAACAATAAATGTATTGATTGGTAAAAAAAAATTTGGGATCCCCCATTACAAGGCCCTAGGGGGCTATTTATAGCCTTAGCACAGGCTTACACCTTCTAGGGTTTAGGTAGTACGGGGGAATTTACATGGATACCCTTATGATAGGGACATTATTGAGGGCACACTATATCATTTACACTTATGGGCTCTAAATGGGCTGGCTGGGCCAGCTTGGTCACGACGAAGAGGGCCTCCATGGGCCTGGTGGCCTTCCTATCCTCTTTCTTCGCCTAGATTCCAGCCTTGGTGAAGCCTTCGTGCTTCGTCACATGGCGTTCGCCGTGTGCCTTTCACCCATGCGGTCTTCTAGATTGCGAAGCTTGGATGTGGGCCATCGATGTTCGCCTGCATGCTACGCCTCGCCATGTACCTTCGCCTTGGTTGAACTCGACGCTCCTGGCCTGATTCATCATCAGCTGGATGGTTTTGGTAGGTCCGGTCGAAAGCCCTCGTGACATGCCTCCAACAAGCCCCTCACGGGCAAGGGTGAGTAGGGAGCTTCGGCCGAGACCGTGCAAATTATGTGGTATGGCATGAGGCACCCCCTTTCGGCCGATGTTCCTGCCGAAACCTTATCATCTTGTGGAACAAGGTTACACTTATTGTTTTTGAACAAATTTCTGGTATCATATTTTCGCATCGCTCCTTGATTCCTTAACTCGTTCGGAATCGAGTTAGGTCATATGGCGATTCTTTTACATACAACCAGTTTTGGGCTGCGTCTCTACTGTTCCGCTGGCCTCTTGTTGTTTGGCCCAATGTGCGCGGGAAGTTACCGTTGTCCCAGCCGATCCATCACGCGACCGCCCGGGCCCGCCTCCGCGATCAACTGGCGAAGAGTGAGGCTGCCGAACGTGCCGAGTTATGAGGTGTGAGGCCTATGGGGCTTTTCGGCTTTTTCCCTATTTAAACCAGACTTTAGCTCTTGTGTCTGGGTTTTTTATTTGTCTAGCTTTTGTTCGTCCCTGGCGTTTGCTTTTTATGTAGCTATGTGGTTGTCAAAATGGTGAATTGGAAGCGAAGACATCCTGGTCAAACCTTAGAGGATTACGACCGGTGCCACGTCCAGCGCCGCGAAGACATTGCCACACTTTGGTTAGACTTCGAAATGACTAATCGTCAAGCTGCTATCGCTTGACGTCGGTGTGCATTTCGCCTCCTTCCCCCCTTAAAGTCGTGTACAATATAGATAACGATGACGAATCACGTTCGCCTGGCTTAGTAGGGGCAAGGCGAAAATGTCCTCAAACGGACGATGTAATATACTTAGTAGGGGCAAGGCGAAAATGTCCTTTGTATAACACGTATAAGTTTTCGCCTGTTGGAGCTTGTGCGTATTTTTAAGTTTCTTTTCGCTATCATCTCATTTTGTAACTTGTACGTTCGGAAGGGCGAAGCGTGTTGGCCCCCATGCGCATTAGCGAAAGGAATTCACATTGACTTTTCAGCCCTCATCATTCGCTCTCGACTTTTGGCATACGCGTCCAGAAACGCTTAAGTATTTGCATAAGTCTAGTGTAACGATGATCGGTATGTTTTCCGAAAACGAGCTATCGCGGTTTCAACGTTCGGCGAGCAGTTCTTGGGCCGATTCGTATCGCCCCCCTGGCTTTTTCGTTGATCAAACATTTGCCTTGGGGTTTTTCCACGAAATATCATACACAGAAAAGACGAAGACACCCATGAATTTTTATATGACCGAGCGCCAATTTGCCATTGCCCAACGTCGATACAGCATAGTCCTCGTTTTTCCTTCTTCACCGCTTAAAAATTTTGTTGATTTAACAACTAGCGATGTAGAAGATGCTCAAGGGGGTAGTCCTTCGTCATTGAGGACTGCTTTTGCAGATGAATCGGAGCTAGAGTCCGAATGCCCTTTGGCGGCAATGGAATTTATCAGTAACGTATGCTTTTTTTTCTTTTTTTTCTTTGCAAATAAATGGGACCTGGTGCATGTTACGCCTGTTCGGCTCATACTTTCCCTTTTTTTTGCCAAGGTATTTTTAGGTACTTCGACCGTTTCTAACCGTTGCCGGCTTTCGGTCTTTTTAGCACTTCGACTGTTTTAACTGTTGCCGGCTTTCAGTCTTTTATTGAACTTTGTTGAATGCTTCGTTCACAAGTCGAACAACGCGACGATCGAATGAATGGGCTGTCGCGGTTTCAATGTTCGATGACCAGTGTTTCTACCGATTTGTTTCGCCAACTCTCTTCGTTTCCTTTTCGTCCCCAGCCCTTGACGCAATACCTTACTGGTACTGTGGTGAAGGGTATGGGTGTGGCGAAAGGCTCCAGAGGCTAGGGTGGCTTCGTAGCCTCCCAGCTTGGAAGCAACTCATTTTCGCCGCCAGCCCTTGGCGCTGTACCTTATTGGTACTATGCCAAAGGTCATGGGTGTGGCGAAACATTTTCGCCATCAGTCCTTGGCACCGTACCTTACTAGTATTGTGGCGAAGGGCATGGGTATAGCGAAAGGCTCCAGATGCTAGGGCAGCTTCGTAGCCCCCCAGTTTGGAAGCAACTCATTTTTCGCCCCCAGCCCTTGACGCCGTACCTTATTTGTACTATGGCTAAGGGCATGGGTGTGGTGAAACCTTTTCGCCCTCAGCCCTTGGCGCTGTACCTTACTGGTATTGTGGCGAAGGGCATGGGTATGGCAAAAGGCTCCAGAGGTTAGGGTGGCTTCGTAACCCCCCAGCTTGGAAGCAACTCATTTTCGTCCCCAGCACTTGACGCCGTACCTTACTGGTATTGTGGTGAAGGGCCTGGGTTTGGCGGAAGGTTCCAGAGGCTAGGGTGGCTTCGTAGTCCCCCAGCTTGAAAGCAACTCATTTTCGTCCCCAGCTCTTGACGCCGTACCTTATTGGTACTATGCCGAAGGGCATGGGTGTGGCGAAACCTTTTCGCCCACGGCCCTTGGCGCCATACCTTATTCGTACTATGGCGAAGGGCATGGGTGTGGTGAAACATTTTCGCCCCTAGCCCTTGGCGCCATTCCTTACTGGTACTGTGGCGAAGGGACTAGGTTTGGCGAAAGGCTCCAGAGGCTAGGTTAGCTTCGTAGCCCTCTAGCTTGGAAGCAACTCATTTTCGCCCCTAGCCCATGATGCCATACCTAATTGGTATTGTGGCGAAGGGCCTGGGTTTGGTGACAGGCTCCAAAGGCTAGGGTAGCTTCGTAGCTCCCCAGCTTGGAAGCAACTTATTTTTGCCTCCAGCCCTTGACGTGGTACCTTACTGGTATTGTGGCGAAGGGCCCGGGTTTGGCGAAAGCCTCCAGAGGCTGGGGTGGCTTCATAGCACCCTAGCTTGAAAGCAACTCATTTTCGCCCCCAGCACTTGACGCCGTACCTTATTGGTACTATGGCGAAGGGCATGGGTGTGGCGAAACCTTTTCGCCCCTGGCCTTTGGCGCCGCACCTTACTGGTATTGTGGCGAAGGGCATGGGTATGGCGAAAAGCTCCAGAGGTTAGGGTGGCTTCGTAGCCCCCCAGCATGGAAGCAACTTATTTTCGCCCCCAGCACTTGACGCTGTACCTTATTGGTACTATGGCGAAGGGCATAGGTGTGGCGAAGGGCCTGGGCTTGGCAAAAGGCTGCAGAGGCTAGGGTAGCTTCTTAACCCCCCAGCTTGCAAGCAACTCATTTTCGCCCCCAGCCCTTGATGTCATACCTTATTGGTATTGTGGCGAAGGGCATGGTTGTGGCGAACAGCTCCTGAGGTTAGGATGGTTTCGTAGCCCCCCAACTTGGAAGCAACTCATTTTCGCCCCCAGCCCTTAACGCTGTACCTTATTAGTACTATGGCGAAGGGCATGGGTGTGGCGAAACCTTTTCGCCCCTAGCCCTTGGCGCCGTACCTTACAAGTACTGTGGCAAAGGGCCTGGGTTTGGCGAAAGGCTCCAGAGGCTAGTGTAGCTTCGTAGCCCCCCCAGCTTGGAAACAACTCATTTTCGCCCCCAGCCCTTGACGCCGTACCTTATTGGTATTGTGGTGAAGGGCCTGGGCTTGGCTAAAGGCTCTAGAGGCTAGGGTAGCTTCGTAGCCCCCAAGCTTGCAAGCAACTCATTTTCACCCCCAGCCCTTGACGTCATATCTTATTGGTACTGTGGCGAAGGGCATGAGTGTGGCGAAACCTTTTCGCCCCCGACCCTTGGCGCCGTACCTTATTGGTACTGTGGCGAAGGGCCTGGGTTTGGCGAAAGGCTCCAAAGGCTAGGGTAGCTTCGTAGCCCCCCCCCCCCAGCTTGGAAGCAACTCATTTTCGCCCCCAGCCCTTGACGCCGTAACTGATTGGTATTATGGCGAAGGGCCTGGGCTTGGCGAAAGGCTACAGTGGCTAGGGTGGCTTCGTAGCCCCCCAACCTGGAAGCAACTCATTTTCGCCCCTAGCCCTTGATGCCGTACCATATTGGTACTATGGCGGAGGGCATGTGTGTGGTGAAACCTTTTTGCCCCTAGCCCTTGGTGCCGTACCTCACTGCTATTATGGCGAAGGGCATGGGTGTGGCAAAACCTTTTCGCCCCCAACACTTGGCGCCGTACCTACTGGTATTGCGCGTAGGGCATGGGTGTGACGAAACCTTTTCGCCCCCAACCCTTGGCGCCGTACCTTAGTAATACTGTGGCGAAGGGCCTAGGTGTGGCGAAAAGCTCCAGAGGCTAGGGTGGCTTCGTAGCCCCCCAGCTTGGACTTAACTTATTTTCGCCCCCAGCTCTTGGCGCCGTACCTTATTGATATTGTGACGAAGGGCATGGGTGTGGCGAAAACTTTTTCCCCCGGCCCTTGGCACCATACCTTATTGGTACGGTGGCGAAGGGCCTGGGTTTGGCGAAAGGCTCAAGAGGCTAGGGTAGCTTGGAAGCAACCCATTTTTGCCCCGAGCACTTGACGCCGTACCTTATTGTTATTGGGGTGAAGGGCCTGGGTTTGGCGAAAGGCTCCAGAGGCTAGGGTGGCTTCGTGGCCCCCCAGCTTGGAAGCAATTCATTTTCGCCCCAAGCCCTTGACGCCGTACCTTACTGGTACTGTGGCGAAGGGCATGGGTGTGACGAAACCTTTTCGCCCCCAGCCCTTGGCGTCGTACCTTGCTGGTACTATGGCGAAGGGCCAGGGTGTGGCGAAAGGCTCCAGAGGCTAGGGTGGCTTCGTAGCCCCCCAGCTTGGACTTAACTTATTTTCGCCCCTAGCCCTTAGCGCCGTACCATATTGGTATTGTGACGAAGGGCATGGGTGTGTCGAAACCTTTTCACCCTCAGCCCTTAACGCCGTACCTTACTGGTATTGTGTCGAAGGGCATGGGTGTGACGAAACCTTTTCGCCCCCAGCCCTTGGCGCCGTACCATACTGGTACTATGGCGAAGGGCATGGGTATAGCGAAAGGCTCCACAGGCTAGGGTGGCTTCGTAGCCCCCCAGCTTGGAAGCAACTCATTTTCACCCCCAACCCTTGACGCCGTAACTTATTGGTATTGTGGGGAAGGGCCTAAGTTTGGCGAAAGGCACTAGAGGCTTGGGTGGCTTCGTAGCCCCCCAAGCTTGGAAGCAACTCATTTTCGCCCCCAGCCCTTGATGTCGTACCTTATTGGTATTGTGGCGAAGGGTCTGGGTTTTGCGAAAGCCTCAAGAGGCTAGGGTGGCTTCGTAGCCCCCCAGCTTGGACTTAACTTATTTTCGCCCCCAACCCTTGGCGCCGTACCTTATTGGTATTGTGGCGAAGGGCATGGGTGTGGCGGAACCTTTTCGCCCCCAGCCCTTGACGCCGTACCTTACTGGTACTATGGCGAAGGGCCTGGGTGTGGCGAAAAGTTTCAAACGCTAGGGTGGTTGGTCGGTCGTGGTGGCGACGGTCGAAGTTTGGACGTGAACAGTCGTGGTTTCGACCACTGCTGGCCTTGGTGCTTCGCCCCCGGCTCTTGGCAGCTTCATGTCGGCTCATCTGAGCTGAGGATTGCGACCCGGTCGAAGCTTTAACCTGAACAGTCGTGGCTTCGCCTTGATGCGTCGCTTCAGCTGCTGCCAGCCCTGGAGCTTCGCCCCTTACGGGCTCTTTAGACTCGCTTGCCGCCTCGACTCCCATTTCGCCCTTTTGGTCTGGGTTCCCCACGGACGGCGCCAGCTGTTGTCGAAACGACAACCGCGTCACGTCAAAGGACGTGGTTACTCAACAGTGTTGGAAAAGCAATAAATGTATTGATTGGTAAAATTTTTTTTTGGGATCCCTCCATTACAAGGCCCTAGGGGGCTATTTATAGCCTTGGCTTACACCTTCTAGGGTTTAGGTAGTATAGGTGAATTTACATGGATACCCTTATGATAGGGACATTATTGAGAGCACACTATGTCATTTACACTTATGGGCTCTAAATGGGCTGGCTGGGCTAGCTTGGTCACGACGAAGAGGGCCTCTATGGGCCTGGTGGCCTTCCTGTTCTCTTTCTTCGCCTAGATTCCAGCCTTGGCAAAGCCTTCGTGTCACGCCCAGAAATTCACTAATAATTTCCGAACTAATTTGTGCATAAACTCCTCGTCCAGGAATCAGCCTAGGTACACAAACTGACAATTTAATATACAGATTCATCATAAAAATAACGTTACATACTTAGAAAAGAAAACAGCAGCGGAATTAACGATCTAGCGATGGCTTCAGCTCCACTCCCGCAGGCAGCTCAACTGGGGTATAAGCCAAACGTCTTCTCCTTCGCAACTTGTCTTCAACTGAGGTTTGATTGATTATTGCAAGGTGAGCATATGACATACTCAGCAAACCACGCAGCAAATATGCAAGTGCACAAAGATACCAAAGAATGGCATAATACAGGGCTTATTTGCAAAAGCAGCATTTCGCAAACAATTGAGAATTGTAAAATAGTAGAGTAATTAATCATCAAATTTAATCAACACTGAACAGCACACCCATGCTGCTCAGGCCCAACCATCCTGAACAACCATACCCGGCTGTACAGATCTATCTCCAAACCAGAAGCTAAACAAATTATTACCAATTATAGCATCAATAAATATTGTGAGAGGTGTGAGACTAATCACGAAAAACATTGCTCAACTCGCCCATAACCGCGGGCACGGCTATTCGAATAGTTTTACTCTGGCCAGAGGTGTACCACTGTACCCACAAGACACAGCCCCACAACATGTCACCATGCGCCTCGATACCACCACGGTACCTCGGAAAGGAGCTGTGACAGTACCCCTCGCACAACACAATCCACCACAGTGCACCGTTCCCGGATCATAGTCACCCCCTTATAAACAAGGCATGGACTCCCCAGCGACCCCCGTGGGCTTATCTCCACCACTTCACAGTCTGGTGCTCTGCAATGAACCATGCTATACGAAAGGTAAAGCCGTTGCCCATGCTGGCTTGTGGTTGGCACGGTTAATGTCTCACAACAGTAGTTCGCGAACCGGTCCTTAATTGTCATGAGCACAACCATCAAAACCATGTACTCACAACCCACCATTATCAGGTTTTAGTTGGCAAATTAATTAATAAACCAATCACGGTTAACCATCATGAGCTATCATTAAATATAGTGATTCATAAGTTATCCCAATGATGTGCTAAGATTTCTAAGCATGGCTAAGCAATTATATCTAACATCTAGCTGAACCAATATATAAAGCTCAACTAGTCAAGTTACAATAACCCAAGGTATCAAGGAATAAAGTAATCAATGCAAACAGGCCATAACAAAGGAATAAGTTCACACCACCCGATGACATTCGAAAATAAATGCACAGTTGAAATAAATAGAGAATTTAAATATAGGATCAACATGCTCAAAGGAATTGTGTTTGGGATCTGTGTGACTTGCCTTGCAATACTTGGTCTTCAATCAATCTGCTTGAACACTTCCGGCGCTCTCACGAACCTTCGAAACGACGGAAACGACAAGCTAACACACAAAACGAGAAAAAAGACTAATAAAAACCAAATAAACAGTACATAAAAGCAAACAAACATGTAGATCATTATTTTAGATGAATTATGAGACTTGAACGGCCTCATTCTGACTTCATATGAATTAAATATGAATTTTACAAGATTTAATCTAATTAAAGCCCATTTTAAAAAAAATTAAATAAATTTAATCCTATTTATGGATAATTTTAATGTGTAGATCTTTATTTTATACAACTTTAGAGACTTGAACCAACTAAATCCGAGCTAAGATGAATTAGTTATGAATTTTTAAAGATTAAATCGGATTAAAACATTTATATGGATTTTAATTGAATTATGACGCAATAATGAATTATTTCTGAAAAGGAAAAAGAGATTATTGCGTCAGCGAGCTCGGCTCACGGTGGACCGGGTGCACAGCGACGATCTACGGAACGGACGGCCGAGATCGATCCTATCCAAAACGAACGGCTGAGATCGAAGCGGTCCACCACGGGTCTACGGCTGACGGCAACGATGACGTCGACGATGACGTCATCGCTGGCGGCGGCTCCGGCACCCCATGCTCGACGGCGAACGGCGGCAAGACGGCGCAATCGGAGGGTACCAACGGGTAGAGGGCGACGCGGCGAACTCACTAGTGGCTTGGACGGCGGCGGACGACGACGGATGACGACGGCGGCGAGGCTGAGGCGGCGGTAGTCTTCGGGTCGACGGTGACGGCGGTGCTCCGGCGGGAAACAGCGGCAACGGAGGGGTGGACGAGATGTTGCTCCTCCTCGCGATCCCGATGGTGGCGACGGCGACCGAAGGCGGCGGCTGCAACGGCGGCGCGGCGCAACTGGATCGACGGCGACGGCGACGACCAACGGGGAGACGTGGAGGCGGCGCTACAGACGGCGGTGGGCAAACACGAAGGTGGCGGCGGGTAGAGGGGAGCTCGGGGGTGCTTATAAAGGGGCTAGCGAGCGGCGACGGAGGCCCACAGCGATCGGCGGCGAGATGGAAAGCTAGGGTTGGAGGGAGAAAAGCCGATCCGAATCAAGCTCAAATCTGTCGGTTTCCAAACGAAATTGGCCGAAGTTCCAAAAGAGAAAAGGAAGAGGAGATCTCGAGGATCATTTCCCCTCAATCAATTCGGCCGGAGGAGAAAAGGGGCGGCCGGATTTGGAAGGGGCGGCGGCGACTTCGCGCGGCTAGGGTTTCGGCGGCGACGGCTGGAGGAAGACGATGGGCCTGACAAGCAGGTCCCACCTGTCAGCGAGCGGGAGAGAGAGAGAAGAGCGGCGGCTGCGCGCGCGCAGGCCGACTGGGCCGAGGAGGAGAGAGAAAGGGTTTTGGGCCGACTTTCGGCCCAAAGCCAAAAGAGAAATTTTTAAAACTTTTCCAATTTAAATAATTCATGAAATGCAATTTCATTTATTAAAAATACTTCCTTAGCTCAAATAAATCCCAGAAAAATTCTAGGAATTATAGAATTAAGCAAAGTATTTAATAAAATTTTATCTGGCCCAATTTTATATTGGAATTTATTATTTAAAATTAGATCTTTTCTTCTAGGCTTTTAAAATCATTTCTAATAATTCCTTTTAAACAACAATTTATAATTTAAGGATTTTTAAACAAGAAAAGCACTTAACACTTATAAGTAGATCATTAATGATGAAATAATTACTGAACTGTTCTTTGTATCATTTAATAATTGAGCTCTGAAAAAATCCGAGAAAATTTCAGAGAATATAATTAATCATGGAGAATTTAATAAAAATTAAATCCAACCATGCTTTATTTTTAGAAAATTTTATCTCCCACATTTAACTTCACTTGTAAATTAAAGAACATTTAATATAAATTCTATTAATAATTTATTAGATAATTTATAAATCCTAAAACGAAAATCAGGCTGTGACACTTCGTGCTTCGTCACAAGGCGTTCGCCGTGTGCCTTTCGCCCATGCGATCTTCTAGATTGCGAAGCTTGGATGTGGGCCATTGGTCTTCGCCTGCATGCTACGCCACATGGCTTCGCCATGTACCTTCGCCTTGGTCGAACCCGACGATCCTAGCCTGATTCATTGTCAGTTGGATGGTTTTAGCAGGTCCGGTCGAAAGCCCTCGTGACATGCCTCCAACACATTGCTACTCGATGTTGTATTGATTGCATACACACGTAACATCCAATAAATTTAAATCGTTTCCGAACCGATTCCGCACCGACTCCGCACCATTAACGACATCCGAAACAATCCGCTCCGCATCCACATCCGTACACTATCCGCACCCGCTCCAAATCCGCTTAAAATATATGGTTTAGGATATGGTATGACCACTATCCGTTCGAATCTGCTCCGTTTTCACCCTTACGCGTCTGGACTTCATCGTGGTGTGGCACGACGCGGTGTGGCATGGCTCGGGACAGCACAAGGCGCTGTGCAAACGGTGCGGGGCGGCTCAACACGTCGCTCAACCTGGCTCGACATTTCATCGAGCAGGTGGCGGGCACATGCAGCCTGCTGGGTGAGGAAGAATGGAGGGGAAGCAGAATTCAAGGGGGAGAGGGAGTGGACCGGCCTAGGTGAGGGAAGGGGCTGGCCTAAGGAAGAAGAAGATAGAGGGAAAAGTTGGGCTAAAGGGAAAAAAAAAGGTGGTCCAAAAGAATAGGACTATTGTGTATTTTTCCTAGGAAACTTGGAACTTGGAACTTGGAAACTTGTCCAAAAGAAAAGGAATTTGAATGGAATTTGAATTTGGAACGAAATTTGTAAATGGACCGTGGACTCTAATAATAGGTTTAGGAATTTGTTTGTGTTTAGGAATTCGAATGATCAGATTTTGAGATCTTTAATGGCACAGCCAAAATTCAAATAAGAACCAAATTTTAAAAATATTTTTGTATTTAAAATAGATTTTAAATGGGAGCAAAAATGGGGATGTTACACCTCCCCTCCGCCAGATCCGGCGGGAGGGGATGCGGCAGGCGCACAAGGGGGAGGCGGCAGGCAGCAGGCGGAGGAAGAACAAATTGATGTTCATTTTTTTTGAGAATTTTGTGATGTTCATTCGAGTATGAATTTGATCTGTGATGTTGTCTGTGAATTTGTGATGTTATCTATGAATTTGTGATATCAAACATAGTATGTTTATTCAATCTATGATGTCAATTTGGTGTGGGGATTTGGGGATGTAGGGAGCAACTCGGTTTGGGGAAATCAATATGCAAGCATCAAGAAACAATAAAAAAAGAAAAAAAGACTTGGGGGAAGATGGGTATCTTTAATTCTGGATTGGGCGTCCCGGTTTGCAACCCGGGACTTTTGACGGCATACACGGTGGCTTGGGAGTTCTACTTAACTCCAGTGCAAGTCCAAGGCTTGCCTCGAGTGCTCTAAGGGCATGACAGCTGGTTTGATCCTGCAACCAGCAAGGAAAACAATAAACACGGTCAGTTGACCAATAGCCGATCGGCCAATAGGCCGATGACGTATCGTTGATGGTCTCATCCGATATAGTTAGAGTGACATATTAAATGAGCAAAAGGTTCTAATATCGTCTGTTTGGTTTATCAAATATATTTTAGATGATATTATAGAAATAGCCGATGGAACAGTATTTAGAGCAACATAGATAAACAAAGATAATGTACTAGCTATTACTCTATTACAAACTTATATAAACAAATCAATCTATAGAAATATAGCAAATAACGATCAACTACCAAGTTTGACAACTTGGCCGATACTAATCTAGACTTGATATATTCATATAGGGTGATCTGTTGATATAAGTGGCAAATATACATAATACAGATAAAGAATCATGTATATTAGGTAAGATCACCTGAAACTCTGATACTATCCTTAATTATGACTAAGTCTAGGTTAGTCCCTAGGGTTAAACAAGACTAAGGATGATACATCACAAAGTAGGTAAAGAAGTTTAAAGTCTAAACAATTAAGTAATTAACCACTTTTCGGGATGGTAGATATCTTAGCTAATCTACTCTGGTAAGACAATTTAGCTGATACCGGCAAGAACCCTAAAGCGAGAACCAGCCGATAGGCCTTAATTTTGAGATACTAAGACTAGATTAGCTAAGATATATGATCTCCGATGGTTATGATAAAATGATTAGAACATCTAAAGCGACATAATAGCCTCAATAGCTTATAAGTAGAGGTCCACCACTTGCAAAACTGTTTTTTCAGCTAAGTCCTCCACCAGCACTCCTTCTGCGAAAAATCTTCTTTGTCTCCTGTGACTTATCCGGCGAACCGGTTCCCGACGACGAACCCCCTGCTTCAAGCGATCTCGCGCCTTTTTTTCTACTAACTATGATGCCACGTAGACGCCACGTTGGATAAAAACCCGGTCAACGTGCCACATAGGATGAAACCACCATTAAAACCGTTCGAGGAGGTAAATTGATCCGGTTTTCATAGTTGAAGGAACCTCTATAACTGGTTTTACGATTAAAGGATGCGATTAAATCAACGGAAATAGTTGAGGGAGGCCAAATATACACTGCTGGAGAACCACGGTTCGTAACCCCCTATAGTCCCGGTTATACAACTGGGACCAAGATTCCGGGACTAATGGGTGAAATAACCGGGACTAAAGATCCCGGGTGAAATAACCGGGACTAAAGATAAAAAAATTTTAACCGGGACTAAAAATAATTTTTAGTCCCGGTTCCTATTCGAACTGAGACTATTGTGGAAATCGCCCGATCCAACAAAGATCACTTCTCCAGTAGTGATACTTATTTTTTCTTGGAATGGGCTTGGAAGATCTTGTCGCAACGGTGGCACACCCCACACACCAACGTACCATCGTCGGTTCTTATCTTGGTTAAGTCTTCCCAGGCTCCTGATGATACTTTGCGCTAGTTGGCTGTTCTTCATATGGCCAGGATGAAGTACAACATCTCACTGTTTGTGTTTCGCTGCGCTAACTTGTCCAGGTTGCCAATCAACGAGAGCCTGCTCCCCCGATAAAAAACATGGCAGCTTCTCCCTAGGGAAGCATGGTAAAATCAGCTTGCGTACCTTCCAGCACCACGCATGTTGTTTGAATCAAACATGGCTTGGGTACGTGAATCATCCAACTGTGTGGTCATCAAGTCTGTATGCCGGGGGCACGCCATGCACACCTACTCCAAGCACCTATGGACGTCAAGCATTCAAAACTAAGCTTTTCGGAGAGCAGAAGAACATGCAATGCAGGTGGATTGTGTGGTTGAGAGGAAAGAAAAAGAGAAGATCATGATGATATGCAAAATAAGGTGAGTTATTATTGTACGATTAATTAAATATTAATTATTTTAAAATTTAAAAGAATGGATAAATATGATTTTGTGAAACAACTCTAGAAGATTTTATGAAAAAACACACTATTAATCAATTCGAAAAACGTGCGTATGAAGAACAATAAATTTTTTCTCCCAATCTACAGCTGCTGAACGCAAAGAGTGAGAAAGAGAGAAGAGGGAGAAAGCGGAACTAACCTTATAGCTAATTTATTATACTCTCCATTCAAAATGTTATACCTATTTCGTATTTTGATTTTTCTGAAATAAGTTAGTCATATCTGTATGCTCCATGTATGTAAGATTTAAATGAAGAGATAAAATTAAATGTTTTGATCGAAACCCAAGAAGTCATGTTGGCTACATGTATGTATATACTATTAGCTAGATCTTTATTATATGCAAGATAAGTTATTTTTACTTGGTCTTGGTAACAAGCGGTGAAACGGAATATGGCTAATAATTTTAGATGAAGGGAGTATATGTAATCTATGTGTAGGAACCCTTTGGTCTCGCATGTCAGG
Organism: Oryza meridionalis; assembly: GCA_000338895.3. Taxonomy (NCBI): domain Eukaryota; kingdom Viridiplantae; phylum Streptophyta; class Magnoliopsida; order Poales; family Poaceae; genus Oryza; species Oryza meridionalis. The sequence continues at coordinate 22,525,545 of CM002535.2, forward strand.
TTGTGGCATTGGAGATAAATTCGCACACCACACCACTAGCATAATTTAAAGTAATATACAGAAACACAAAAATATAATACCTCCATTCTTCCTAGCCATACACCTCATTAATTGATAAGCATTCGTGGCCGGCCTGTCCAAATATATTGCGACCATATATCAAATTTTTCACACGAGCATGATGTATACATTGATGTACCTCCAAATGACATCTGCAAAATTGTCAGTAAATAGCATTTGCAAAAGACATCAGAGGAGTTACGTTCAAAATAAAATGATTTTAAAAATAGCTGCACTGGAAAACCGAGAGAACAGATGACGTTCAGAGATCTGAATATCATTTCTGTGAACGATTCATCCAGCCATGTTTCATCTGTTCGACTTTGGAGAAGTACTCTTCGTTTTCCCTGTATGTGAATTCAGCAATGACCACTAAAAATCAAGACGAGAGAGGGAGCAGGCGAGCAGCTGCCGGACGGATTAAAAAAAAATCATTTCTGTGTATGTTCTTCTGAGACAGAAAAATTCAAAGAAGTGTTAGCCTATCAACTAAGCGCTCTGTGGAACTATGAAGTTCGAGTCAATCACTGAAGTGAACACAGAAATCACAGTTTGAGGATATGGGACTCTTTAACAAGAACACACAGTGGAAACAAAAAAATTAGGGAATGAACAGCCTCAGAAAAGCACGGGTAGGAAATAAAGACAAAAGAATCTGTGGTGTATGTTAAAAAAGAATCAAACAACACATATCACAAACCACTATCCAGATGTTTTGCTAGTTATATACTCCCTTCATCTCTAAATATTTAACGCCGTTGATTTTTTTAAACATGTTTAATCGTTCGTCTTATTCAAAAAATTTAAACAATTATTAATTATTTTTCTACTATTTGATTTATTATTAAATATACTTTTATGTATACATGTAGTTTTATATATTTCATAAAAGTTTTTAAATAAGACAAGCGGTCAAACATGTTTAAAAAAATCAATGGCTTCAAACATTTAGAGAAGGAGGGAGTATATCTTTGCAGGTGCGCAGCTGCAGAGCTGCTGCTCGCCTCCACGCCGGGCCGTCTCGGCGTCCGCATCCCAGCGCTCCTCGTGCCGGTGCGCAGCTGCAGAGCTGCTGCTCGCCTCCACGCCGGGCCGTCTCGGCGTCCGCATCCCAGCGCTCCTCGTGCCCTCTGGAACTTGTGACGACGGTGGTTACTGGAACACCCGGCCCTCGCCTTGGGACCATTGCTAGGCCTGAGCTGCAGCTCCAAACCCCGTCGAGCTATACTTGGCAGAGCATGGTGGATAGTTGCTGATATGCGTGGCAGCGAGCGGCATTTGTCACGGAGCAGCTGGAAGGAGAAAGCGATGGGGGCCCATGCCGGTCGTCGGTGTTCGTTGGCAAGAGGCAGTTGGTGGCGATTGAACGCACCCGTTCAATGAGGGGGAATTTACTTTTAGCCACTCTCTCAAAATGCCAGTGCTCAAATGCTACTCTCCCAAATTTTTATTTTCAAATACCATCTGGCCCACATGTCAGTCTCACTCTCCATTCAAACAAAAGTGATGCGGGACCCGATGCTGAGCGAGGCTGACATGTGAGGCTGGGTGGCATTTATGAATGAAAATTTGGGAGAGTGATATTTCAGCACTTTTTGAGAGAGTGGCTAATAGTAAATTCCCCCGTTCAATGACAGCGACCCACTCAATCAATGACAATGACAAACGGTCCATGCTGCAAAGCTCAGCCTCCACCTCACTGTCGTCCATGCATCGCTTCCAAGCACGCGAGGGGAATTGTTGGGAACATGCAGGGTCCAGGTGACCGGTGCAGGTGGCTGCTGGTGCTGCATCCATCCAGCAGATGATCCAGTAATGGAGAAAGTGATGTACTCTATTCGTCTAAAAAAAATAACTTCCCTTTTAAAGTTTGAATTTTATCATTAAAAAATTAACTTCTACCACCTTTAGCATATAAAATGAGAAATTTTATTTCTTCAATATCTTTTATCTACTTATCACCGTTATTATTTTTTCTAATAATGAGAGATATTTTGGTCATTTTTACTCTCTATTAATTTTACCTTAGATGTGTTATAATTTGATTTGATGTGGGACAGAGAGAGAGAGAGAGACACCTTGGTTACGTAGCACACGCATCGACGTAGGCAACGCTCTTTGATGCCGCCGTCGTCGTCGGAGGTAGCCATGAAAGGATCGTTTGACCACTTCTTCAAAGAAGTGTACACCATCGATCTTGATCATTTCCTTGTCAACGAGTATAGTTGCAATTGAGACTCGCTGATGAATAATGTTTTAGTTTGTGCTAAATTAAAATTTCCCAACTTTGACCACCTAATAAAAAGATATATCAAAATATATATAATACCAAATAAATACACTGTCAATACATACTTATGATGAATTAAATTAAATTAAATTTATGTTGAAAAAATGCTAGTGTGTGTTTTTTTAATTAATTTGGTTAGAGAAGTGTGACATAGGATAAAATTAACATCAAACGGTTGGGACTACTTGGGGCCCGTTTTGAAACATTCACACCCACATCCAGCTTCTAGCCTAGCTTAGAATTCACTTGGAAGTGGATATGGTAGTGACTGATTTAAGGGGAAAAAAAAGGATCAACGGGACCCGCACATCCTCTCGTCTGCTTAAAGAAAACGGACAGGGTGATATGCACATGGTTGATTTTTTTTTCTAACTCTGATGTTCACTTTTTTTCAGAAAAAAAGGATCAATAATGAGCAATGATCCGCCTAGCGGTTGCCCGTGCCAAATTGCCAACATCAGAGCCTCAGTGGAGCTCACACATAATGGTTGTCCACAGGGCCGTCCCTGAGCAAGTGAGAGGTGAGCGACCGTATATGGTCCTCAAAAATTAGGGTTCTCAAAAATTATGTGTTTCAATTTAGTTCAATATATTTCGATATATTTAGGATCTCTTCATCTTTTTTTTTCAAATTTCTTCATGTCTGCTTCATTGAATCGGCTAAAACGTGTTATTTTTTTCTTCGCTTCGATGAGTGTTCAATGGTAATCATGAGTATCTTAAAGAGCTATATTTTGTGATGAATATGTGAACATGAGTTCTAGGCAATGACGATTCCATTTTTTATTCAATAAGAAAAATGTGGTGATGCATAAAAAGTAATTGTATTGAGTTCTAGAGATGAGTTACAAAGACCTCTACCCACGGGCCGATATGAGTCATGATCAGACATGACACAAAGTTACCTAAAGATAAAAGGAAAAACATAAGTTCTAATCGGACACTAAACAAAACTTCTTAAAGATAAATCATGCATAATTAATAAATAAATTAAGCCATCATGTTATGGTTTTTCACGATTCCTCGAATCCACTAAAGAAATTTGCTAAATTTTGACGTTAAGATAGATCTAGCCAATGTACCCAACCGTCCGATCAGAGTTACATATCATCAGAGGTGTTACTTCCATGCTTTTTTTAAATCTCCTACTCCCTAACAGTAATTAAGAGGACAGGAGTTATCATCAGAAGTGCATTGGTGCATTCGTTGGCTGCCATAGGAAATTTCACTTTGCGTACTTGTGTTTGTTTTTTTAAATCTCTTACTCCCTAACAGTAAAACCACTGATACACATGTGTATGCTGTACAGCATACACCAATTATCTTTGGAGTATAATATTGGCCCGACCTGACCACGCCCCAGGCCAACGCTGGACCGGTTGTTTTGCGAGCATAATCACAAGGATTTTCTGCTTACATTTGCAAGTATTTCGTGATGATACCCCTTTTTTAAGTAAAGTTTGGATTTCCCTCTCCTTTGTGATCTCGCCCACACCATTACGCCCAGCCACAACGGATCGCTCTCGCACTACTGGAGAACTGATCTTTACCCGAATGGCAAAAATCACATTAGTCCCGATTCGAATAGAAACCGGGATTAAAAAATATGTTTAGTCCCGGTTCATAAGCCCAACGACACTTTATGTAACACCACAAACCGGGACTAAAGACTATGTTTAGCTACGGTTCAATTGTTGTCAGACCGTGTCAGACCACCAACGATCTTTAGTCCGGGTTGGTAACACCAACCGAGACTAAAGATTGAAAAAAACATGAATGAGTCGAGCCTCACGAGGAGACGCGGTCTCTCTAATTTCTCTCCCTAGTCCTTATCTTCTTCTCTCCCCCCGCATCGCCCTCGCCCTCCCCCTCCCCTCCTACCCTCCCCTTCTCTGTCGGCTAAGACGACGACGACAGCGGGCAGCGAGCGGCGGCAGTGCCCTCCCCTCCGTTGGATCTGGTGGGAGGGGAAGAGGCAGGCGGCAGCGCATGAGGGGGGAAGCGGCAACGCCCTCCCCTCCGCGGGATCCGGCGGGAGGGGAGGTGGCAGGATACCCCTCACTCTTTTGTACCTCACCTTGTTCATCTCCATGGCGCGCACCATCATCCAGGTCTTGCCTTGGTGATTCTTGTGGAAGTTCAGGGCGCGAAAGAGGAGGGCCTCCTGCTTCTCGACGAGGTAGTCGATGGCCTTACTGAGGAAGGTGCCAACGACGGCGACGCGCGAAGATGAAGGCACAGGCGAGGAGTTTGGCGGCGTCGCTGGCGGGGATGAGGTCGCCGTAGTTGACAGTGGTCATGGTGACAACGTAGAAGTAGAGGGCATCAAGGGCGCGGCGGTGGCGGCCTCAGCCTTAAGTGAGCAACGGTGGCAATAGTGGCCTCGGCCTCCGGTGGAAAGCAACGACTTAGTGATTTTTTTTTGTGGTTATGTTTTTCTCTGGGATGAACGTGATGATTATGTACTGTGATTCCAATTTTTGATTTTGCGATTCTGACGCTGGATGTTATTATGATGTTTCTTGGATGTCAATCTTGGGGGAGACCTTATTCTTACAAAGATGTTGATTATGTTAGTTTGTTCTATGGATGGTGCGGTGATGACATTGGTGAGTTCGGCTCGAAATCAATATGCAAGCAGCAAAAAATAATGAAAAAAAACCTTTAGTCTTCATTGGTAACACCAACCGGGACTAAAGATGGGCATCTTTAGTCTTAGATTAGACGTTCCGGTTTATAACCCAGGACTAAAGGGGTTTCAAACCGAGACCAAAGAGGGTATCCCCGATAGTGTTGGGAGCAAGCACTATGATTGGACACGATCTCCTGCTGTTATGTGCGGGAAGAGTCTCGATCCAATCTGGATTATAAGGTGCAAAGCCAAAACTTGAATGACGTGTGCGGGGGTGGAACGAATTGGACATAACGCGAGTGGGTGCCGGCGGGAAGACGGGTAGGTGCGCGAGGCAAAAGCGGACGTGCGCCCAGGAATCGGATTACCAAGGATTTGACGGAAACATATAAAATTAGAAAATCAACTCAAATACGTATGACATACCAAAATTTCTGTGAGAACTCAAAAATCTACTCAAACACGGATGACATACCAAAATTCTAGTGACAACATCTTCAATTTTATAATAATAGAGATAAGATAATATGGAATAGTGATCAATATTTACTATACGTAGAAACTGAACTTTATAACCATTCCGCACCTTTCTTGCCAGCCATCCTGCACCTTTCTTGCCAGCTAATAAGTTATTTACTGAAGTCACTTCTGTGGTAACTATTGAGTTAAAATTTTACTATTAAAATTTTACTATTAGTTTCCTACTATCACTTCTGTGGTAACTATTCTGTATTTAGTAATGATTTTACTGCCTAGTTAAATTGATCATCCTTATCTTATTTGTGAAAGTAATATTTTTACTGCCATGTATTTTGGCATTTTAGTCCTATGAGTAAACAAATTACTAATTGGAACTCGGGTCATAATTCCATTCTAGTCTGATGTTAGTAAATAAATTACTCGGGGTATTTTTCTTTAATAAATAGAAGAAGCTCTGCAGCTAAGCTCTCAACTCCAAGTTTACAAGCAGATGAGCAAACTGCAAAATACATATATCCAAATTAAATGGCTGCAAAAGACATATCTCAATGAAATTTACAAATGATTAACATTCAGAGCACGATGTCTCTAAAGCACCATGGTTTTCACCAACTGGGAGAATATACAAGATGTAGCAAAGATCCTTCAGCCATTAAGACAAAAAAGTGCAATGCATATATACCCTGAATGCCATCATTTTTTCAACTGAGAAAACACAAGATCCACCAAAGATCTTCCAAACGTTCAGAAAAAAAAGCATATATATAACAGTCTGAACCACTGGAAAAAATTGTGTACATATTACATTTTTCTGCTTCTTTCTTGATTAGAGCCAATGCTTCTGGGGATAGCAATAACAAAAAAATAAAAGAACCATTTAGAGCGATGAAAGCTTAGAACCGAGCAAAATTATATAGCAATAACCAGCTAGCATCAGGTAGCAAAAACGGACTAGCATCACAAAATCGCTGCAATTGAACGAGGCGGCCACGATGGCATCATCACTCAAGGAAGTAGGGGGGACGCCGTGGTGAATCTGCAGCTCAGACAACAAAGCTGGCATTAGCCCTCGTACTTCCTGGCGTACTTCTGTCGCAGCAGGACATGGCTTCCTTGCCGGCTTTGCTTCTTCTCAATCCACCGGCAAGAACGAATTCAGGTCGTGACGGAGCGGGATATGAAATCTACAGAGAAGATAATCATCCAGGTATTGGTTATGGAAGAAAAATAAATCTAGGGGTTGAGCATTTTCACTAAAAAGGGAAGGGAACTTGATCATTCCCAAAGTGAAACGGGTCATATTTCGCGAATAGAAAAATTCACAACTTTCCTTCTCCTACATACAGAAGAACTAATTCGTGCTACTCTGTTGACAAACATAATTTCAGAAAACTCATAACCAGTCCATGTTTTCTTTTGAAGGATTGCCTAGTACTCATCCATCAATAAGTTGAGTTTCCATACACTGCATGACCTCGAAACTACACTAATTTAGTTGCTACGGTTCTACTGAACTATAATCAATTCCAGAATTTTTTTTTTTTGGCAGAGACTGACCTTTGTCTTCCTAGATGAGGGTGATGAACAAACAATCCTCTCAATCTCATAACTGCAACAGTAGAAGATTCAGTAGTACAGTAAGTTTAATCAGTCATAATTAATATTGTTAATTAACAGATCATAAACTGACCTAATCAACACGCTAATACATCAGCACTGGTTCTGGTGATCTGCACCATCAAGATTCAGTACCAAATGGATTATGGACTAGTTCCTGTATTAAGTGCAGTGTAGTAGTGTACATTGCGCTGCACAAATTAATTCTTGGTTCCATTCATAACATCAACACATTGCCAGTATAAATCATGTAAATAAGAAATTGAACTATCTATAAATCATGAGAATAGGAAATCATTCCCGTATTGCACATTGACTGAATTATCAAATACTATAATTGCCAGGCTGCTAAGTAGAAGATGACTCTATTGAGGCATTTCACCAAACACGTGCCGTGCATTAAGAACATCAACTACCTTACCTGCAGCTCCGTTGCCATCGTTCACATAGCAGTGAGGAAAGATGGATGTTTGGTGGCGAGGACTGACGTCGGGGTGCCTCGCGGAGGGCGTCGTCAGGTCCGGCTGCCGGCGCGCGTCGGGGTTGGAGGCGACGGTAGGAAGCAGGCCGACGTCGGGGTTGGAAGGGGCGGTTGGCTGCGGGCTTGGCTTCGATCTAGTGCACGGCTGTGCACATGGCGGAGGGGCAACGTCAGCCATCAGCGATGGAGGTTGGGGACGGCAGCAGCAGCGACGCGCCCCGATGATGAGGACGGCTACCGCCTACCGGTGCCGTCCATCCATGAGCGCAACGCCTTGTTTCCCATCGTCGTGGGAGGAACGCCATCTCTTGCGCTTCCTTGGTAGGTCGCCGTCGCCGCCTCCTAATCGAACGTCAAGATGGAGCACCTGTTCCTGCCACCAGTGGAAACGGATCAAGGATGCTGGCTCCTCACTATAGCCCGCCGTCGTCGCCGCTCCCTGACGCCACAGCCGTCGAGCCATCGACCTCTCATTCTTGGAAACCGCCGTCTCCAGCCACCAGCGGAAACGGATCCAGGATGCTGCCTCCTCTCTCGATCCAAAAATATCGGGAAAATTGATAGCTGGTTGGTTACGGTGTGGGGACGAGCATATATATATATTCGTGGATGATTTATTACGGCAGTAGTAGTAAAACAATTACTCGTGGATGATTTATTTACATAAGTATTAGTAAAACTATTACTCGAGTTTGGGGGAGGGGAGGGGGGCAAGGCTGTGCGCGTGTGTGGGGAGGACTGAGGAGGTTGGGGGTAGGGATGGGTGGTGGGTTCTGTTTTAATACAACACAACCCATGTGTAGTATGTGTGTGTCTATATATATATATATATATATATATATATATATATATATATATATATATATATATATATATATATATATATATGTATATATGTGAATTGGCTGTGGCTGGAAATGGGGTACCTGGGAATGAGGGAATGGGACTATATATATATATGCTTCTGTCAATTTTGCAGCGGGCGCGGCTAGCAAAGGCCTGAGGCTAGCCAAAAAAACAAATTTTATTTTTTTTTGGTTGTAAATTCATCTCTGATGGGCATTTTACTAATGCCCGAAATAGATAAGTCATCTGTGACGGGCTCTAGCACCAAGTCCGTTAGAGAAATGTCATCCGTGTCGGGCTATTTTTCTAAGCCTGTTAGAGATAAGTCATCTCAACCGGAACTAGTTTGACTCAACACGTGTGGTCAAAGCTATCGGTGACGGGCTCTACCTTATGGCCCGATTAAGATGATAACTCATCCGTGACGGGCTTTGATTTTTGCCCGATTGAGATTAGTCATCCTTGACGGGCTATAAAATGCCCTTGTTTGACTCTTAATGTCGGGTCAAACTCATCTCTAACAGGCAAAGTTCTTGGCCCAATTGAGATAGTATACATCCGTGACAGGCAATTGCCCGATTGAGATATGATCTCACATCACTGACCTTTGCTCAGTGACGGGGGGCATACCCGAAAGTGATGAGGCATTATGCCCGTTAGAGATAAGCGATCCCGTTCTAGTGGGAATTCCAATAAACTATAATCAAATAAACAATAAAACTAAGTTATTTAGTGTTTATGTGCCCGGGTTACTTGATTTTTGTCTGAAATAATTGGCAAAGTAAAAAACCTACATGTACATGAGCTTCCATTAACATATATGGAAAGGGTTGACAGGAGACTACTACACAAGAGCAAATCAATGCCCCCATCATTAGTGCCAGTTGGATAAAACCCGACACTGATGAGGGTTTTTCCGCCCTAACGCCTATGCACAGCATATAACCGGCACTGATGGGTTTCCGACCCATCGGTGCCGGGTCATGCCCTAAACTGGCACTGATAAGTGGCCATCGCGCCCCCTCCAAGCTACACCATGACCTACATATGTTGTCTCAGAATCTGTCAGCAAAACACCCATGTGCTGGCAAAATTCTGTAAAAAATACTCACATATCACAGCTGATGATGATTATTCAGAGGACAAAGATGATGCATATGCATGGCTGGCTGGTGCATACAGCTGCAGCTGCAACAGTGAGGAAATGTACCAAAAATAACGACAGCCGACCACCTGCCATCATATGATCAGAAATCCAGAGGTTAGCAGGAGCCATGTGATCTGATCAGGAGTAGGGAAGCAAAACGATAATGGTGATGTTAATCTCTGAAAAAAGCATGCAGGGTAGCAGTACAGATGATGGCAATGTGAAGGTGAAAATGTCACCATGTTACTGGTGCTGTTGCAACTTACAATGCCTTTTCTGATAGAGACGATCTGTCATTAGACCCACAAATGCAAGTAATTATACTCCAATAAGTAAAACTGCCATCCATTCTGACAGCACTGCATTTACAAAGAGATTGTTGAATACACTCACAAGGTTCTTATATTTCCTATCGACAACACTTGTACAATTTTTGAAGACACGCTCGATAGCTCCGTTGAAAACAGAGGAACCTGGCTGAAATCATGTCATTCATGTTCCCTATTATTGCATCCTCTAATTAAAGTTGATATGTCTTTGCATTTATATTATCAGTGTCATACTGTAATACATTTCTCTAAGTTCGATCAAATGCTACTTGTAACTTCTAAGTTCATAGCTACGGTTAACTTTTGCATTCCAATTATGACATGAACCTAGAATAGTGAGTCAGAATGGTCTAAAAAAATAGCACGAGGGTACCATTTGATTTTTTTTTAATGCAAAAAATAATGCAATAACATGCTAGAATAGTGAGTCACGTTGTTGGCTAGCTGGTTGTAAAAAATGATGTTACATATTAACTTTGTACAGTTTACCTCAGGAGTAGCAAGATAGCATTATCAGATTAAATTCTCAATAGGATATGGCTGCAATTAGTTTTCAATCATGCCTCTTTAGCTCTATTGCAGTCCACACAGTACACATTTAGTGTTTGTAAGAAAAAATCAAGAGCCAACCTCAATTTGTACATTCTCTCAGCCATTCATGCACGACAGATGAAAACAGTAGGTAAGAAAAATAAAATACTGAAACATTGCAAAAGCATCAACATTCAACAGGGAAGCTAACCTGTGTAGGCTTCACTGATCCAGAAGATCATTTTACCTGACAATTATATGCTAGCTCAAGTTGTTCAGAAACATCTTCACGCAAGGGGATCCAATCAAGCCCTCCTTTGCGAGCAAACCAGTGGCCCCTCAAGACACGCCTGTTCTCCCCATTCCAGTACACAGGGAAGCAATGACGTCTCATTAAATCAACCTGCAACAGTGTATGTTCTTATAACAAAGACATTCAATATCTAGCATCAGCTGCAACTAAGGAACCTTTTGGCCCTTCGCTGCATTCAGCGTACTCTCTCCACCAGTATGCAAGCATGGCTTCCTCCCTCTACAAACCAGTAAACCAGTATTGTGATCTCGAAGACAAGTGGTTTAAAAAGACTGAGATGACATTATCCCCTTGTATTGTAGAGGGACTAGCACAACTCTCTTGGAACTAGATTGTCTAGTAATATCGCTTTTCAAGTGGATTGTTTTTATCACTGTTAGAACAGTCCAGTCTTCACATAAATGAGTATACACTTAAGACATTGGCATTGGTGTTAAAAAAGATAACCTCCAAGAAGGACGCCCCCAATGCAAGAGAATCTCTCATGCTGAACCTGAAGTAGTCCCCTTTTCCCACTATCTCTGTCTGTGGAACTGAAGCAGAGAGCACTGCGTCAACAGCGAACCGCACAAAACATAAGATCAGTAACACGTTTACCACACACTTCATAATTTTAAAGTCCAAACCGATGATCAATTTAATTGAGCACAGCAGTTCTGAAGTGTGAAGACATGCCACGGTCAAATATGAATCTAATGTAAATGGGCGTTGCTTCGAATTGCGAGTTCAATCAGCGAATTCATTAGCACACGCATGTGAACGCCTCTCTAAATCACACTACCCTATCAATTAGTATATTCAAATCAGCAATAGTCTCACATGAAACCTACATTCTAGCTACCGCAGGTTAACCACGAGTGACTGAAGCGGCCGGTTAAACTGGTGGTACTGGATGTAGCATTCTGAAGCAGGAGAGCCCGAGGGCCAACACACGGTGAGCGGATACGGGGCGGGTGGGGTTGGGGGGGGGGGGGGGGGGGAGGGGGGTGTGTGGGCGGGCGCACGCTGCACGCACCTTTGTCGGCCGAGGGGCAGCTTGCAGGAGTACCAGCGGACATCCTCGCCGTCGGAGGGGCTCTTGGTGCGGGCGAGGTACTTGCGGCGGGCGGCGCAGTGCTCGATGGCGTCCTCCAGCCTGGAGATGTTGGAGGGCGTGTTCCGCAGCGAGTCCGGCGACACGCCGCCATTGGCGCCCCCGGGAGCCACCTGGCTTGTAACTTTTGCATTCGATCAGACCAACACCACCACCGCAAAATCAACCACTACCCGTACCGGCAACACCTTGGAAGCCATGAACCTAGGGTTTGGAGTTGGGGATTTACCTCGTAGAGGCTCTTGCTCTCTGCAGCGGCCGGCGTGGGCTCCTCCTCCTCCTGCTGCTCCTCGCCGCCGCCGCCGCCGCCGCCGTCGCCGTCGCGGGAAACCCTAGCCCTCCTCTTGCGGCCCATCTGGTGGAAGCGGTAGTGGAGGCGGCGTGCGGTGGTGGATTTGGCGGAGAATTGGCGGCACGCCGCGGCGGAGAAGGAGGAGAAGGAGGCCGCGCGCCGCGGCGATGGATTTGGCGGAGAAGTGGTGGCGCGCCGCGGCGGAGGAGGAGAAGGAGGCCGCGCGGTGGAAAGCGAAGAAGTGGCGGCGCGCGGAGGAAAGGGGACGAAGTGGCACAGCGCCTAGGGTATTTTTTTTTTTTTGGCGTGCATTTTCTTTTCGGAGTGATTTTTTTTGGCGGTTCTTTTTTTATTTTTCCGCCCGAGCCGGCCGAGCGATCACCTCGTTCTATCCGACGGACGAAACCTAGCGTCATGGTGTAGGGAAGCAAGGAATTTGATTTTCGTGGGAAAAGTCGTCAGAGTGCCGGGTATTGGTAAGACCTGGCACTAATCTCCCCCCTTCCCCCAATCTCAAGCATTGCAACGGCAGAAAAAATTACAATGAAATATACACTGAGAGAGTTATATGATAGCATTGGGATCATCTTGAGCAAACTAAGCATACAACAAACCTGTGAATATTGTCATCAGTTTTTTTCTTTATACTAATCATCGTAAATTCTGCATATATTACTGTCCATCAACCACGTGCATTGATGTTTAGCCTAAGCATCCTGCATGATAACCTGATCGTCCGGATGTCATCTTCTCCCAAGTTGACTCCTGATTAATCACCAGCAATGCTCTCCCGAGGCATCAAAACTCACCTACACATGTATTAACCAAGTAACCATACCTCTCTAACTTGATTCAATGTTAGCACACAACAGTATTACATACGCATATATCCATTGATTAGTCATAAACATAAATTATCCACTGATATCCAAAGAAACAACCCAAAATCGAAACCAACAAAGGTTGCCCGATATATCAGACCGCGGGCTGGCCGGTCTGACCGCACGCATAACTCTGTTCTGACCGGCCTAGCTTAGCCGGTCTAACCGCAACCGTTAGACAAAAACTATCCTGTTCATCACTTAAAAAATCAATCATCTCTAAAAACCACTTCGCCATTCTCCAAATATTAAAATCAATAATCTTATATGCCAATTATTCATCGTTCAATATCAATCAGACACACTTTGATTTTACACGTAGCAGCAGCTATGTTTGATTCAAGGAGAATTTACAAATTTGCCACCAGTTTTTTAAATTCTGTAAGGATGTCACTCGAATGATAGTTTTAGTGGTATTTTTGCAATAATGATTTAAAGCAGTGGTAAATTTGTAACCGCCGCTTGATTCAATTGACGGCGATATTATCCCGCGTCCCAGACTTGCTATCTAAGCTTAGATGGATTATCCAGACTTGCCCGACGAGAGGACGCGCGCACGGGCGCCAGTGCGTGTGCGCTCGACCCGTACGTCATCGATAGGCGGCAATTAAAATGCTCTCGTCGTCGTCAACTCGTCATCGGCAGTCTGTCGACACAATTAACTCTACCTTGCACCTCTCCAACTCCTTCACTCCATTCAGAATCTTGCACCTCTCCGTGCTGGATACGTCGTCCACTATACATATTTCTAAACTAAGAGAACTCTCTCTAGCTACTACACAAGATTCATATATAGTCTGAATTCCATCTTAGTTATATTAAGCTACAGGATATATTCCATGGGGACTATAGACGAAGAGCACTTCTCCGCCCCTAGCGCAAGGAGTGGCGGGAAACAGCAGCAGTACGCCGCCGTAGCTGTACCAGGCTCGTTGTCCACGTTTCCGGCGGGGATGGAGCCAGTAGTAGTACTCCGGCCAGGCACCATGTGCTTCTCCGGCGTGGGAGGCGGGCATGGAATCGTTGAGGTGAGACAGTACTTTATCAAACACGCACTGCTTCACACCAGCACATACTGACACTAGCTCTTGCTCTTCCTCTTCCTCTTCTTCATCCTTGAGGTGAAGTGGTGAACTGATGAACTGATGGTGGCTCTCACTCCTCTGGTGAACTGATGGTGGCTGCTGTTGATCCGGTTGTTGCGTGCGGTAACTAACACCAAGCACTAACATTTGCACTAAGAAGAAGCTTGTTGTTTACTTCTTTTGTTCGTTTTTTTCCTCCTCCTGCTGCTGCCGCTGCATGCTAACTTGCTAAGGGTGCAATTGTATGCTGCTCATCCACCTCCTCCTACTACTTTGTTTAATTTCTCTTCCCCTCTTCCTCCTCCTCATCATTCGGTTCAGGTTCTTCAGTTCCTCCTCCTCCGCCTCCAGTGGTGGTTCTGCATACCGCTACTGCTGTTCCAGTTGTTGCACTGCTAACATCAACAGCAGCTGCCAGCTAGTGTTGGGAATCTGATTAATTCCCAACAGCTAGCTCGCCGCCGCAGCTGTGCGGCACCCTCTGCATGTTTCTGCCGTGGCTCCTTCATCAGCTAGCCTCTACGTGTGTTTCTCAAGAGGGAACGAATAAAGCGGGCCGGGGATGAGGTGAGAGGGAGACACTGTCACACTGATGAGATCAGTGGAGATTTTTTCTTAAACTCTTAACTAGATTCATATATGCGTCTTCTACCACCAGCTCCAAATTAAGCAATTCGACTAATTTTTCTCTGGCTATATCAACTTCTTCTTTGTTCTTTTTCTTCCTGCTGCTCCTGCATGCTAAGAGTCTAAGATATTTAGCATCCTGGAGTATCTTCTATAATTGGTGATTGGGACATGTTTAGAAACCCTTGTATGTACGTAGATATATCACTTTCCTTCAGTCAGCACAGCTCAATCACTTTCCTTTTGATGTAATTGCATTCCATTCATGTAGTCTTGGAATCTATTTAATTGAGGGTGGCTAGCACGATTGTGATTGAGCTGTGCCAAATCCTCTACCTGTTTTCTCTAAGGGTGCTTGCTCTCTACTGTGTTCATCCAGCTAGCTAGAGCTGCTATCTCCTCCTGCAGCTACCTGCTAGAGCTGCTGGCTGCCTGGCTATATCTCCTCCTCCTGCTCCTGCTAGCTAGCTGCGCTGCTACCTCCCTCCTACTTCTCCTGCTGCTGTTGATCTCAACCTCCTCCTCCTACTTCTCCTGGTGGTGGTGGAAGTGGTGGTGGTGGTGGTGGTGATAGGGTACAAGCTAGCGCATGCTGCCCATAGGACAGCTCGGCCTCCTCCAGCTGCGCTATAGCTAGCTAGGCTGCATATATCCTCGTGAAATAATGCTACTCCTAGCTAGGGTGCAAGTGCATGCATGCTGCTCATACATATGTATATCCAACCTCACCCTCCTCCTCCTGCGCTATCTGCTGGCAATTCATGTGTGATACTCCCTCTATCTCAAAATGTATGATACCGTTGACTTTTTATATAATGTTTGACCCATTCATCTTATTAAAAAATATATAAATATCATTTATTTTGTGGTGACTTGTTTTATCATCAAATAAAATATAATGTTAACTTATACTTTTACATATTTTTACTAAATTTTTGAAAAAGCCGAATGCTCAAATATTTTGCAAAAACGCAAGGATGTAGTATATTATACTAATATTGATCTACACTACTAAAAAGTCTTTCATGTATTGTGATTGTAGGACGACAACATCCTCAGGCAGCCATTCCGAGACGAGTTGGACTCCCCAAGATCCATATGTAACATATCGTTTCACTTAGTTTTAAGAGAAGGACTATTCTTTTTTACTAATAATATCTGATGAAAATTAATAGGGTAACAGAGATCTTGTATTTGGTGTTCAGTTAGTATATATATAGCTAGTGTATATAGGCATGAGACATGCATTGCTAGCGCTAGCTAATTGAATGTTTTCTAGATCGAAGTTGTTGAAAATTAATAAAAACTTGACTATTAGTGCAGTTCATATTTAGTTTTAGTTTATCTATGTAGCTTAATTGGAAGGGAAGTCCGGCCGCATGATTCCTTCAGTCAGTACTGCTTGCAAACCAAAAATCTAATTGTGATTCAAAATACAGTTAAACTGTGAGGTGTTATTCCTAGGTATATCATGCCTTAATTACTTCAAAACTGAGTATATCTAGTTATGTAGTATGCTTGACACGTTCATGTGATAGTATATATACGGGCCCTTCAACGATTTTTTAGATGAATGAAAATTCTGAAAACATTAATTCACAGCAAGAAATATTATTTATACTCAAATATGGTCTGATATATGGACGCTTAATATAAATCTATGCATGCAGCGCCGAGTACGCTTGATGCTCTATGTGATTTTATTGAGGATCCTGATCCGTCCCAGCATATTCAGCTCGTCGCCGGCCAGTTGGATGATACAACCATGTCTGCAACTGCGAGCAGCTTTGTAACAAACACTGCTCAAGCATGCGCAGGATCTTTGTTAGAGCCTGTGGTAACACCAAATTTTGCTGCGGCTGCTATGGCTGGTAACAGCAGCTTCAATTGCCATATGATCATTAATAATGATTCAGTTACAAGCGACTTCTTCACCGGTACGTGCACATTAAATTAACGATGATGTAATCTCACTGCATGGCATGCATGTTTTATATCATGAATTATGTCAATAAAGTGCATGTATGGTCATTACAATATGATCCATGTAAATATTAATCAATGGTAAAAACCTTTCTGGTTAATAGGTGTGAGTACGTAGATATATATATGTATATGTATATAAAGATAAATCTAAATAAATATAATAGATAAACATTCCTTTTAAATTTTTTAAATCTATGATAATTTCTCTGTCAGTGATTGTAGATCAGGATCATGTACCATCACCAACAAGCCATGCAACCGGGGTATCATCGTCGAGGAGGAGGAGATCAGCCGTATTTCAACACATGGAGTTGGATCTGGCCTCCAACACGACGGCGTCCTGCAAATACTGCCTGAAGAGATACTCGGCTCGACCAGGAAGCGGTACGAAGCATCTCATAAGGCACGCCTGCAGTTGTCTCGAGAAAAATGGGCGCCGTGAGGAAGCTGATGAGTTACGCGTCAAGACATCGAGGAAGAAATGAATATCAACTCCTCTACTCAAAAAACGAATCAAGGGAAAACACAGAAACATTAATAATTAATATGATGATCACCTGTTACTGTAGTACACATATACTACAGTGTTGTGCTTGCTGCACCTGCTGCATTCATGTTTGATGCACTTTTAATTAACAGAACATCCATAGAATATTGTATAAATGAAATAAGCCATGCATATATAACGGCTCGCATGTCACCCTGGAGATGTAGTAGAGGACAAAAATGCAGCCTATATTGTAAAAAAAAATGGCGCAAGTATGGTTTTATGATATTCGGGGCCCATTATTAGCTATCACAAGTACTATATTATTCAACTGTATTATTTTGAATATATATCCAATATTAGATCTATTTTCCTATCAAGAAATATTAGTTATATTTTGCTGCACTCTTCGAGTAGACCACAAGACTATGCATGACTAGTGCTGTTCCCAGGGATAGTGATGGGAAGAGTATCTTTACGTCCTGTTCCTACCTTGATCAATGCTATAGTGCGCTGGAAGCAGAGCTGCTAGCTTTTAAAAATAGGGATTGTGTGGTCCCTGCAATGGACTCTGTTGCCGTTGATAGTAGAGACTGATTGCCTGGTGGCTATCCACATGCTTCAAGCAGATGGGGAGGATAAATGGGCCTAGCTTTTCTTGTCCGAGAGGTGAAAGATCTGTTAGCTGGAATAAGGGAGATTAAAATTGTGAAGGGCCATCGTGACCAAAATCGTGTGAGCCATCTGATAGCGAATAAGGCTCGCTGCGAATCTATTTCAGATTTTTGGCCTGAGAACACTTGTAATTTCATCTCACATTTTGTGTGTGAGGAGTAATATATCTCCCTTTCCCCGCAAAAAAAAAGACTATGCATGACAACTTTCAAGTTATGATTTTTAATTTGGTATTTTATTATACAATTAGTTGTTGTGTGTTCTTATGCCTCAAATCATATTATTTAATAAGTTTCGTCATTCCTTCTTTTTTTTTATTTCGTTAGGTATGCTACTTTTCTTCAGCTCTGAGAAGAATCCAATGGTAATTATGGTTACCTTTTAGAACTATGCCTCATAATAACGATATGAGCGTGTATGTGTTCCGGAAGAATTAAATTTGAAAATATATTGTTCATTTATTTTTTTCAGAAATATCCGGAATGTAAATTTTTTGGCACAAATATACCGTCGTCGCTTCTGTCGACGGGGGATACCCGTAGACCGGATGATTAGGGTATTGGGCTCCGCTGGTACGAGGATCTACGTAGTACGACATCAAGCAAACAAAACACAAGGATTATACTGGTTCAGACCCCTTGGTAGGTAATAGCCTTAATCCAGTTTATATGGGATTATATGAGGAAAACTACAGATTACAATGGGAACAGTAGAACTCGACAATACCAACGAGATCATAGTCGAGTTGGTTCGACTAGATCTCCTGGCGACTTGGCTCCTGCGTGCTCCGGCTTTGTAGGCTGTGGTGGGTGTGTTGGCGGTGAGATTCGATGTCTTAGGTCCTGCCCAGGGGGTCCCTTATATACCTCGGATCAACTGATCTTCAAGTAGGATTCGGAGACATCGGATCCTATACGATATGATAAAACTCTGTCTTCTCTGAGTAGGACTCCTTCCATCAACTGCCTCATATGGGTATTATCCATATTCTGTAATGACATTCCTTTGCGTATACGGAAACTATCCATACACGTGCGGGTATACCGTATTCGTATATGCATGAGTCCAAGGATAGGGGGTATGCCTTATCCATAACCCTAACAGTAGCCCCCGACTTCAATTCAAATGAACTCATGTTGCCGTGCGCGACTTCTCATGCCGGTTTGCTTGTCGTTCTCATTTGGTCGATCTCGGTATGGTAACCGTAGAGACAAAGAGCTATCGACAACACCGAAGGAAGTTCAACGGTCATAAGTGAATTTAAATTGAAGTCTAAATTACTGCGTGCAACAGGCCTAGAAATTTCCGTGGGCAATCTCTCTCCTTTCCTTGGAATACGCACCGTCTGGTAGTGCGCCTATTTAAAGGGATTTTGGGATCCATTTGGGGTCCGTTTACCAAAAAGGCTTTTCGCCTTCTAGCGCACATCGCCCTCTCTGTTCACAGAAAATCCCTAGCTTCCCTCTTTCTTCACTTCTCGGCGATCATCCAACGGCAATGGATCTTGAGAAGTCTGCCTCCAACGCTGCGGTGATGAAGAAGCTGCAGGACGATGGCACCCTCCCAAGCCATGAGACCCTGGCAAGGGAAGAAGGAGGTATTGAACCTCAACCCGTCTTGGGTCGCATGGTAGTTGTAGATGATTTTGTTCTTCGTGGCTTCCTTCCTCCGCCTTCTGAATTTCTTCTCTTGATTCTGAACTTATATGGGATTTCTTTGCTCCATCTTAACCCCAATTCCATCGCCTTCCTAAGCATCTTTGTCCATCTGTGTGAGGCCTACATTGGGGTAGTGTCCTTTCTAGACTTATTATGTTTTTACTATGAGCTGCGATGGATGGAATCCAACCGGGTATCTGGTTGCTGTGGATTCCATCTTCGGGATGGCCTGAAGTCGAGGTGCATCCCCTTCCAGTGCCCGTCATCTCATAGTAAATGGACGAGGTGGTTCTATGTCCATATCGAGAACTCGGATCCAGTTCTCGTTGTCCCTGAGGATCAACCCGAGAAAATCCGGGAATGGACTGCAAAATCAGCCTTGACCCCTTCTCTACAATAGAGGTAATCGGCTGAAGCAAACAAGAGTCCCTGTTCATCAAAGGTTGGGCCCGGTAAACCAACATAGTTATTTGGAGGATGATGAAGATAGAAAAACTCAGTGGTGTCCTTCTGGTATTTTTACAAAGAGTCAGAAGAGAAGGGTGCAGAGATTGAGGAACAGGGAATGCTTTTAGGAAGTCGAGCAAGAAATTAATCATCGGCTGAGGAGGGCAAAACCGAGGCAGGAGTGGCGTGTCAAGGGTCAGGCTTCTGGAGCCGATGATGTCGTGGCCGATGAGGCAGAGAGGTTGGCAAAAGGGAAAAGTGTGGTAACGGCGTCAATTAATATGGTTTTCACCTTGCCAGCCGAATTTGGGATTAATCAGGCCGATGTCGATGAAGTGGAAGAGGAATCGGCTAAGTTGGTCCTATCACCAGAACAGGCAGTCTTTGAAAAGCCTGAGGGGATAGAGAATCGGCACCTTAAACCGTTGTATATAAATGGCTATGTCAATGGGAAGCCGATGTCTAAGATGATGGTTGATGGTGGGGCTGCAGTAAATTTGATGCCTTATACTACGTTTAGGAAGTTGGGAAGAAATGCTGAGGATCTCATCAAGACAAATATGGTGCTCAAGGATTTTGGTGGCAAGTCATCAGAAACAAAGGGTGTTCTAAACGTGGAACTGACAGTCGGCAGTAAAACTATTCCTACCACATTTTTTGTCATCGATGGGAAAGGTTCTTATAGCTTGTTGCTTGGAAGGGATTGGATTCATGCCAATTGTTGTATTCCTTCAACTATGCATCAATGCTTGATTCAATGGCAAGGCGATAAGGTCAGTTAATGTTGCTAGTGCCGATTTAGCTTTTTGGGAGATGGATGGCCTTGATTGTTTATCTGGAAAGGTTTGGGATGGAGATTTTCTAAAAGTGTCCGATTCTGATATACAGCCGATTGAAGATGGAGAACCCAAGTTATTGCTTTGAGGGCATCGTGGAGGGTTCAAATGTCTACACCAAGGACACAATAGATGATCTCGATGACAAGCAAGGACGAGGTTTTATGTCGACTGATGATTTAGAAGAAATAGACATAGGTCCAGGAGATCGACCAAGGCCGACATTTATTAGCAAGAATTTATCTTCAGAGCTTAGAGCCAAGCTGATGGAACTTTTGAAAGAGTTTAGAGACTGCTTTGCTTGGGAGTATCATGAGATGCCAGGACTCAGCCGATCGATCGTTGAACATCGGCTACCTCTCAAACCAGGGTTTAAACCGTACTAGCAGCCCCTGAGGAGATGCAAAGCCGATATGCTTGAACCTGTCAAGGCTGAAATCAACGTTTACATGATGCTAGTTTTATTCGTCCTTGCCGATATGCCGAATGGGTGTCTAGTATAGTTCCTGTTATCAAGAAAAACGGTAAGGTTAGGGTGTGCATTGATTTCAGAGATTTGAATAAAGCTACCCCAAAGGACGAATATCCGATGCCAGTGGCCGATCAGTTGGTTGATGCTGCTTCAGGACATAAAATATTAAGTTTTATGGATGGGAACGCAGGGTATAATCAGATTTTCATGGCTGATGAAGATATCCATAAGACAGCTTTCAGGTGTCCTGGTGCGATCGGCTTGTTTGAGTGGGTTGTAATGACTTTCGGCTTGAAAAGTGTTGGAGCCACGTACCAAAGAGCTATGAATTATATATATCATGATTTGATCGGCTGGTTGGTTGAAGTTTATATTGATGATGTGGTTGTTAAATCTAAAGAAATAAAGGATCATATAGCCGATTTGAGGAAAGTTTTCGAGAGGACCAGGAAATATGGTTTGAAGATGAATCCGACAAAGTGTGCTTTTGGCGTATCGGCTGGCCAATTCTTGGTGTTTCTTGTTCATGAGAGGGGAATCGAGATTGCTCAGAGGAGTATTAATGCTATTCAGAAGATTAAACCTCCGGGGAACAAGAATAAGTTACAGGAGTTGATCGGCAAAATAAATTTCGTCAGGAGATTTATTTCCAATTTGTCTGGACGATTGGAGCCTTTTACACCGTTATTAAGATTGAAAGCCGATCAGCAATTTACTTGGGGGGTAGAACAACAGAAAGCTTTGGATAATATTAAAGATCCCCGCCAGTTTTAATTCCTCCAAAAAAGGGATAGCTTTCAAGTTATACTTATCGGCTGGTGACAAGTCGATTGGTTCGGTGTTGATTCAAGAGCTTGAAGGGAAAGAGAGGGCAGTGTTCTATTTGAGTCGTCGGCTCTTGGATGCAGAGACAAGGTATTCTCCCGTGGAAAAATTGTGCTTGTGTTTATACTTCTCTTGCACTAAGTTACGACATTATCTATTGTCCAACAAATGTACCGTGGTTTGTAAAGCCAATGTGATCAAGTACATGCTATCGGCTCCGATTTTGAAAGGGAGAGTTGGCAAGTGGATATTTTCTTTAACAGAGTATGATCTTCAGTACGAGTCGCCAAAGGCGATTAAGAGACAGGCTATAGCCGATTTTATTATGGATCTTTGTGATGATTCAATCGGCTTGGTTGACATTATGCCTTGGACATTATTCTTTGATGGATCTGTATGCACTCATGGTTGTGGTATCGGCTTGGTTATAATTTCCCCTTGGGGAGCAAGCTTTGAATTTGCTTATGCTATTAAACATCATGTAACTAATAATCAGGCTGAGTATGAGGCAGTTTTAAAAGGGTTACAGTTGCTTCAGGAAGTTGAAGCCAATGCTATTGAAATTATGGGTGATTCGCTGTTGGTGATTAGTTAATTGGCAGGAGAGTATGAATGCAAGGACGATGCATTGATGATTTACTATGAAAAATGCCGAAAGTTGATAAATGAGTTTCGGCTAGTGACTTTGAAGCACATATCTCGAGAACAGAATGTAGAGGCTAATGACTTGGCTCAAGGAGCGTCGGGATACAAGCCGATGACAAAAGATATTGAGATAGAGATTGCTACGGTTACAGCCGATGATAGGAGATATGATGTGCTTCAATACTTGTAGAATCCTTCTCAATCGGCTTCACGGAAATTGCGTTATAAGGTTTTAAAATACACTTTGTTGGATGATGAGCTCTATTATCGGACAATTGATGGGGTGTTGCTTAAATGTTTGAGTGTCGATCAGGAAAAAGTTGCAATCGGCGAGGTTCATGAAGGGATATGTGGTACTCATCAATTGGTTCATAGAATGAAGTGGTTACTTCGACGTGCCGGATATTTTTGGCCGACGATACTGGAGGATTGTTTTAGATATTATAAAGGTTGTCAAGATTGTCAGAAGTTTGGAGCGATCCAGAGAGCGCCGGCATCGGCTATGAATCCTATTATCAAGCCATGGCCTTTTAGAGGTTGGGGAATTGATATGATCGGCATGATTAATCCACCATCGAGCAAGGGACACAAGTTTATATTGGTGGCGACCGATTATTTTACCAAGTGGGTAGAGGCGATTCCCTTAAAGAAAGTTGATTCTGGGGATGCTATACAATTTGTTCAAGAGCATATAATCTATCGGTTTGGTATCCCTCAGACTATTACGACTGATCAAGGTTCAGTTTTTGTATCTGATGAGTTTGTTCAGTTTACCGATAGCATGGGGATTAAATTATTGAATTTTTCACCGTATTATGTGCAAGCTAATGGACAAGCCGAGGCATCTAATAAGAGCTTGATCAAGTTGGTTAAGAGGAAAATTTCTGATTATCCTCGGCAATGGCATACTCGATTAGCTGAGGCATTATGGTCTTATCGGATGGCATGTCATGGATCGATACAGGTTCCTCCTTATAAACTTGTTTATGGTCATGAAGCTGTTTTGCCATGGAGGTTAGAATCGGCTCAAGAAGAACGAGGTTGCAAGATACTTTAACAGCCGATGAGTATTATAACCTTATGTCTGATGAGAGGGAAGATCTGGTTCAATCACGATTACGAGCTCTTACAAAGGTTACTCAGGATAAGGAGCGGGTTGCCCGACATTATAATAAGAAAGTAGTGCCCAAAGATTTTTCGGGAGGTGAACTTGTATGGAAATTGATTTTGCCAATTGGGACTCGAGATAGCAAATTTGGCAAGTGGTCGCCGAATTGGAAAGGACCGTTCCAGATTCATAAGGTGGTGTCTAAGGGAGCTTACATGTTGCAAGGACTCGACGGAGATGTTTATGGTAGAGCGCTGAATGGCAAGTACTTGAAGAAATATTACCCTAGCGTTTGGGTTAACGCATGATCGGCTGATATTGCCGATGCATGATAGCCGATGTGTCTATATCGCCTTGAGATGGCCGATATAGTTATATCGCCCTTAGTTGTTTTTCTATTGTAATCGGCTGATATTGCCGATGCATGATAGCCGATGTGTCTACATCGCCTTGAGATGGCCGATATAGTTATATCGCCCTTAGTTGTTTTTCTATTGTAATCGGCTGTGGTTCGCCGATGTACAATGGCCGATATAGTTATATCGCCCTTAGTTGTTTTTCTATTGTAATCGACTGTGGTGCGCCGATACACAATGACCGATATAGTTATATCGCCCTTAGTTGTTTTTCTATTGTAATCGGCTGTGGTTTGCCGATGCACAATGGCCGATATGGTTATATCGCCCTTAGTTGTTTTTATAATTTTATCAATGTTTTTGCATTGTAAAATTAGGGGGGCACATACATGAAAAAGTTGCAAATTTTTGAGCAAATTGTTGAGCATATGTGGGAAATATGTTAATCGGCACGAGGATTACAAATAGATAGCACATAGCACAGTTAGGGTATCTTAGCCGATTACAATAGATTTTTAAAAGTTTGTTACACAGAAGGTTACTGAGACAAATATCTCTGGATGGCCGATATAGCCCTTTGCCTGATCTGATCTATTTCTTCTATGGCTTGGGCGTCTTGAGCATCGGTTCCAGGGATGATTTTCAAGGATTTGGTTATGTCAGCAACGTTCTTGATAGCCGATTTTAGCTTTGTCTTCGGTTCTTCGACGGCTTGCGGGAGATCGGCTAGTTTCTTGTACTCCATATCCAGCTCAGCATTGCATTCTTGAAGTTGTGCAATGAGATCAATCTTGCGAGCTTCAAGCCGATCGATGTTTGATTTGATCGGGCCCTCAGATAACTGATCAAGCTTGGATTTCTCTGCATGCACAAGCTGCCGATTATGCTGGATTGTAGCTTCGATATCTTTGCGCTCCCGGCGATCGGCTAACCTTTGCCTGGCCTTCTCCAACTTGAATTGATGCTGCTCAAGGTAGACAGCTAGAGTAAGGGCGTCGGCTAATTCATCCGGGAGAAGAGCTTGGATGTCTACAAATCTTGCACGGATTGGTCCACAGTTGGTCACCAGGTTATCTAGTGATGCCTCTAGCCGATGAGAGATGTCTTCAAGTGTTCTTTTCACATCATCAGGTAGAAGAGTTGTTGCTTTGCTAGTGGTGTCTTCTTCTGCTTCATCGAAGTAATCTTGGATATTGAAAGAGAACAGATCGGCTAAAACCTGCAAAGGATAATATCATGGATGGTTAAAGATCAGGACATAACTGGCCGATCTCAAATTTATGTTCACAAAGCTTACCGGAACAGCAGGGGCAGCTAATTGCTCTTCCTCTTCAATGTGATGGCTGTCTGCAGCCGATGGAGTACGAGCGCCTGATTCTAGCTGTACAGGAGGGGAAGAAGGAGGAGGAGGTTGCAAAAAGGGCAAATGTTAGACAAAATCGGCCTAGATCAGTTAATGAGAAGAATTGAGAGTATCTTACTGGTGGAGCTGGTTTTGGGGTTGATGCAGCCGATTTCTTCCTCACAGCAGCCTTCTTTTTCTGTAGTTACCGAAAATATGAGGAATCGGCTATGAGGTAAAACGATTATAAAATTTTAGAAAAAAAAGGGGCTGCTTACCCTTAAGAAGTGGACTGGAGCAGAAGGAGTTTGAGGGGTCTGCTTGGGGG
Organism: Oryza meridionalis; assembly: GCA_000338895.3. Taxonomy (NCBI): domain Eukaryota; kingdom Viridiplantae; phylum Streptophyta; class Magnoliopsida; order Poales; family Poaceae; genus Oryza; species Oryza meridionalis. The sequence continues at coordinate 22,551,414 of CM002535.2, forward strand.
AAGCCGATGTTGTTTTTTCTGTGTCACCTATTTTGGCTGCAGCTTGATCAACATCATCCCCAATTACTTCCTCGTCCAGAGCTTGTTCGATGGATGGATCTAGGGCAGGCAGGTCATCGGCTGGTGTAATCTTCTTCGGCTTGGTTTTCCTCTTTAGAGCTGGGGCTGAAACATCTGCAGCCGATGATCTGGTTTTGCGTTTCTTGCCGGCATCGGCTGGTTGTCTGATAAGCCCTTGAAGAAGTGCTGAAGTCTTGGGGGCATTGTAGCCGATGGCAGAAGGGGATGGCCCACCTCCATTTGGAATTAGACTTGGGGCGTATTCAATGTCCTTGCCACTGTTGCTCCGGCGAGGAGAAGAAGATTCTGTTGTCTGCAAATCAGAAGAGAAGTTAGTCAAGGTTCAAATCGGCTGACGGCTATTCAAGCAAGATTAATGAAGTGAAGATTTACCTGAGGGATAGCATCAGGGAATAGGTCTGTCATATACATGGAGGCCGATTGATGGAATAGATGCAACTTCCATTCACCCCACCATCTGTCAAATACCCGGCTCCTGAACCTTGCCAACTTTATGTTTTCAATGCTGCCTAATGGAGGTCCAGGGATGTTTAGTAGCCGATCCATCATCAAGGTTGAGGAGATGTCACCTCTGCACTGGATCTTGTCGGTAAAGTACAGGCCGATGGGCAGCTGTCCCATTCCGAGTTGCCTAGCCGATGACATTGGATGGTAGAATTCATAGGAGACTTGAATATTTCTCCCTTGATGGATGCCGACAGGGAGGATGCACGGGCTGATAGCAGTAGTGAAGACTTCTCGGGAATGCTGAAATTTTTCATGGTTGATGTCTTCAAATCTGAAATCGGCTGGTAGCTCAAAGTCCATTGAGTTGGCGTAGAAGAACCAGACTCGAGCATCTTTCTGAAATCCATCATAAAGACTGAAGAACCAGTCCTTCAGAAGTTCAGCCGATAGCTTTGCTCCTGCATCGGCTGGTGTAGATGCATACTCTCCGTATGACATACATCTGCGATGGGTGCGTTCTTCTCCATCATCTTACACAATCGGCTCCAATCTTGGAAATTCAGCTTCTGTTACAGATGGCCGACTGACGACTTTTATAACTACCAGATTCAGCCAGGATTGCAGTAGCCACCATGGTCCGCCTGCCCCAACTACTGAGCCGATAATTATCTTGGCCGATGCATTATTCAACATCCGGTATAGATAGCCGAGAAGAATCTTGCCCAGGGGAATTTGCCTCTTCGATTCTAGGGCTTCGGCTAAGAATTGCCAGTTGGTTGTAGGACCACAACTTGACCCGCAGAAAAGGAATTTTTCTAGCCACATCAATAGAAAGGCTACATGCTCTCTTGGGGTAACTGGTCCTTTGCCCATGTACGTTGCAATGTACCCTAACCAGCCGCCAATGCTCTTAGTCTTTAACTCGAAAGTGTTTTTGGTATTCAAGTTCATGGGGTTGACCGACGAGGTTACATCTAGGCCGGTGAGCATAGTGATATCCAGCAGAGTTGGGGTCATCGGCCCTTGATTGAAGAGAAAGGTATTGAGGGTATTGAACCAGAAATAGGTGGCAGCGGCTATCAGGGGTTCGTCCTTGGCCGAGTTTGCCATTGTAGGAGCTAGGGCCTGGTTGATTCCAATTTCATCCCAGTGGGCTTGCTTGCTAGCCGATATCCGTTTGAACCATGCGGGCCAGCTTTTCTCAAGAGAGGGCCAGGATTTAAAGGTGTTTTTCCAATGGCTCATGTTTGGGTTGGTCGACCTGAAGGGGGTTCTGTTGGTTTCGGCTATGATGAACTCAGTGGGATCAAGATTGCCAATTGGGCCAAGGAGATATTGTTGATCATGCGATAAACTGGGAACCGCAACTAGATTGGAAAGATGCTACAAATCCAAGGCGACCGAGAAGAAGAAAGTGATATGAGACAAGTGAAAATCGATCTGCCGCTAAGAGAAAGGGATCTAGCCAGTGGATACATACCTCTGCGTACTCGGCCGATGGTGTGGCAGATGGGTTGGTTGATGGCGCAGTGGACGGACTGGCGAAAGTCGACATCCCCGCGGATCAGGATCTGGCCGAGGGAGATCGCCTGAAAATCGCCTTGCGCGTCGGGGAAATCGCTGGAGAGAGAGGAGACGGCATTTGCTTGAGCGGTGAAAATGGAAGTCACGGTGTGAAGATTCTCGAAGGCAACGGTTGGTATTTAAAGCACTGTGTAACGGCTAGAAAACGGCAAGTGCGATGTTTACTCGTACTCGGTGTATCAAGTCCAAAACATTACCAAATATTCCGGACTTGGGGGGCATGTGTTAACGGCCAAATTTGGTAGAATCAGCATCGAGGAAGAAGATTAGATCGAAGTGGAATCCAAGACGAAGATCGTTGCGGAAACAGAGCAAGAATCGGCTGCATCCGAATCGGCTACGATCAGATCGGCTGAGTCTGAGTTAGATAAGGATAGCCGATACAGCCGATTCCGACAATACGACTTGGTGTACGTCATCAAGTTGAGTTGATGTGCTTTACGGTGATTGCCACGCAAGGATAGAGTCCTAAGGAGGTGATTGTATCTATTAATTGGGATATTTTATGTAATTTCCATAGAGATATGTTTGGGCAAAAGTCTGCCGTAAAGACTTATAGTATCTTAGAGTTTGTTAGAGATAAGAGTCGTGTCCAACATGGACTTGTTTTGTAATCTCGGGTATAAATAGACCCCGAGCCCTATGTAATCAATTTTAACGCACACGTTCAATACAATTTCGGCGCATCGCCACCCTTTTTGCTTTAGTTTTATTACGACGAGTTCTTGCTTTCGGGTTGAGCTGCATCGGTTTCGATCTTCAACAAGAGGTAAAACTTGTTATGGCGGCTTGCGTTCTCGGGATTAGTGCTTCCATGTTTATGACACTCTAATCTTGTTTATGTAATCCGTCGAGTTATCATATATCTTATACAATCTCTAACAATATCATTATCTAACCTACAATCGGACAGCATCTATTAGTAGATTACAGCCGATTAGGTTAGACATCGACGTTGATTTAGATTATGTAAGATATCTACCACTCTATGAAACTTCCAGCGGCTTGATTGTCTAGATATTGTTCTTCTTTTCATACTTAATGCTGCATCAGTTGAGTTTGATCTATTAAGTCGTGCTTAGAATATCAATCTCTAGCCTGCCTTCTGGTTGCCGATTAGGGTAGTATCGGGGTTTCAGCCGATCTTACCTGATTTAACTACCTTTATTCCATATGCATGATTGACATGTTAAATCCGCCCTTTATATTAAGATCTTGTTACATTTAAGTATATTAGGCTTTTGTTCGATATATTCTACTTGTTTTGATATCTTAATATAGAGTGGTATCGGAGTATTAGCCGATACATGCTAGATCTATCTGATCGGCTATGCTATGAACTTATATAGTTCTATTATTAACATATATTTCGATCTAAGTGATTTATACTGTCTCGGCATGGCGTCCGATCTATCCCAATCACTTGATTTAAGTATATGTCGATATAGGGAGTATATATTGTTAATATCTATAGCCGATCAAGTAGATTTAGTTTACCCTTACTTATTCATGATTGCCGATCGATGTATATATGACATCGGCTCAAAGATAAATGGTATGTCATCGGTGCCTAGCCGATCGGCTATCATTTATAGGATTAACTACGGTTTCTTTGTATCTATTTCTTGTTGATTGCAGGATCAAATCAACTGGCACGCTCATACACCCGAAGGCGAGTTTTGGACCTGCACTGGAGTTAAGCAGATCTCCCAGGCCGCCGTGTTCGATTTTCACGTCAACACGCTTTTGGCACGCCCAGTGGGACCGATTAGAAGTCAGACATCAACCCTCATTCATGGCTGAGAAGCTGCCACCGTCGCCATCCTCGGCTGGCCCAGGGACTGTTAAGGAAAAGATCCAGAAGCTGGGCCTCAGTGACATCAATGAAGGGAACATTGTGACCGTTGACCCAGAAAAGTTCACACCTGACCAAAAGAAGGACTTCGAAGCAATGATACAGCAAGCACGAGATCAATTCTTAAAATCATTCACACATACCCGCAAGGGAACATTGGTTCAGAAGTATAAGGTGAAGATAATTCCTGATGAGCCGATGACCAGTACCTCCAAAGGAGAAGGAAAGAGAACCCTAGAATCGGCTCAACCAAGTGACAAAGGTGCTGCCGATGGCTCGACTCAAGAGAATCAGGGTGACAACTCTCAAGGGACCTATGGAGTTCAAGGTGATGGCGTTCATGGGCCACAAGGAGGGAATCCTAACCAAGACAATGAGACAGCGCAAGATTTCTTCAACAATTTCCAAGATCGGGTTGATTATGCCGTTCACAATGCTTTGATCAATCAATCTGGGGTGCTAGTCAATACCTTGTCAAACATGATGAAATCAATAGCCGATGGATCAATAGCTGAGCATCAGGCTGCGGGCCCGATTTATTTGCAAGGTGGTGTCTTCCCAAATTATTGGCCTTTGATCACTGGCGCTCAACTGTCTGCACAACCAGTTCCTCCCATTGCATCTTCAGCTCAGCCGACGGTACCGCCGTTGACTCCTTTACCTGCTCTAGCAGTATCGGCACCTGGCCAGCCGATTAACCCTCAGCTGTTGACCAGAGAGCAGCCACAACATACTGGGCAGGCGACAAATCGGCTAACACAAGATCAGGTTGCTGCTATGTTTTTACCCCTTCAACCTACTGTTGATCCAGTCCAGCAACAGCCGATATATCAAACGCCGCCAAGACACCAGATTGCACGGACGGTTCAACAAACACCGCCAAGGCACCAGGTCGCACAGCCGGCTCAACATACGCCATCAGGACAGCAAACTATCCAGCCGATCCACCAGCAAGGCTTCATGAATCAATCGGCTGGACAGTCGGCTGGACAATCGGCTGGACACGCTCTGAATCAGGTTGTCCCAGAGCAGTTGGTTCACCACATGCAGCCAGACCATACGGTGATACCTTAGATTGTGCCCGAGCATTTGGTGCAAAGTGTTCAGCCGAATTACCAGAACTACTAGGGGAGCAACTTGAATGATCAGTATCGACCTCCTTCCCCACAAGTCTAGTATCAGCAGGGAGGGTTAGTTCAACCTTAGCTCACTCCTCAGTATAATCAGTACAAGCCGATGCAGCAACAATCGCAAGGAGCAGCTCAGCAACGACCATGGGCTGATGTGATTGCTGATGTGATGAGGGAGCAGTTTGGGCTCAAGCCAAAGGATATTGGAAACTTGTATCGGCAACCTTACCCTGAGTGGTTTGAGAGAGTTCCTCTTCCCAACCGATTTAAAGTTCCAGATTTTTCCAAGTTTTCGGGGCAAGATGGTGTATCAACCTATGAGCACATTAGCCGATTTTTGGCTCAGTGTGGTGAGGCATCGGCTGTGGACGCTCTGAGAGTTAGGTTGTTCCGATTGTCTTTGTCAGGATCGGCTTTTACTTGGTTTTCTTCTTTGCCGTATGGGTCAATAAACAGTTGGGTCGATTTGGAGAAACAATTTCACAGCTATTTCTACAGTGGAGTTCATGAAATGAAATTATCTGATTTGACGGCAATCGAGCAAAGATATAACGAGCCTGTGCATGAGTATATTCAGAGATTCAGGGAGATGAGGAATAAATGCTTCAGCTTGAGTTTGACTGACGCCCAATTAGCAGATTTAGCCTTTCAAGGCATGATTGGTCCAATTAAGGAGAAATTCTCATCTGAGGACTCTGATAGCTTGTCACATCTTATACAGAAGGTAACACTGCATGAACAGAGGTTTGCGGAAGCTAGGAAGAACGCTAAGAAGGTTAATCACGTGTATCCTTATATGTATGGATCGGATGACGATGATGATGATTCCGAGATAGCTGTAGCCGAATGGGTAAGGAGTAAGAAGGTTATACCGCGCCAATGGGTGAAGAACTCTGGGAAAGAAGATAGGTATGATTTCGATGTTACCAAGGCTGACAAGATTTTTGATCTGTTGCTTCGAGAAAAGCAAATCCAGCTTCCCCCTGGTCATACGATTCCATCGGCTGAGGAATTAGGTAAAAAGAGGTACTGCAAATGGCATAATTCTGGGTCTCATTATACTAATGATTTCAAAGTGTTCAGGCAGCAGATTCAGGTAGCCATTGAAGGAGGCAAGATCAAGTTTGATGATTCCAAGTGGCCGATGAAGGTTGACGGTAATCCTTTTCCAGTTAACATGGTGCACACAGCTGGCCGAACAGCCGATGCTAGACGTACGAGAGGTTTTCAGATGAATTCGGCCAGAGTTATAGATAAATATCAAAGGAGGTATGACAAGCAACAAGAGAGATATTATGAAGAGGATGATGGTAGTTTCAATCCTCATTGGGGTTGTGAGTTCTTTAGGTTCTGCTGGAATGAGGGTATGAGGTTACCGACTATTGAAGATTGTCGTTGATGACTTCCGAGAACGCGGCTTGTCGGGGGTATGAAGTCGCGGCCGACTTCATAGGTCGACGGATCTAGCCGCTCCAGGCCTGCGTCCATCCGGCCTTCGATTATTCTAGGCCAGATGACGTGACCCGGATCTCACCTCGGGGTATTTGTCTTCGCATTTATAATTTCTGATCTGGTCCTCTGCTCTTCCTGACTAACCGAGTACGTGTTCTCGTTTTTTAGGTCTAGACAGCGAGACCGTGGTACGCAGAGTTGGCTAGGTGATGATAAGCTCACCGTCAGCGGCGGCTAACATCCCGACTCCGCTCTGTGACAAGGCGGCCTCCAAGTGCGTCGCCACGATCAATGTGAGTCAGTCCACAACCCTTTCCTTCTCTCCTCGAGGAAGTATTGTGACTTGATCTATGCAGGCTCTCCTGTTAACAGATGCCATCGGACCACTGGTGGATCACCAAGTTACCGCCTCCCTTAAGGAAAACATTCCCAAGGAGGCTACCGAAGTTGCTGCTGCTGGGAGCTACGGTCTCGGGAAGCAGAGGAAATTCTCCTCGGTGGTCGTCGGTACCCACCACAAGGCGGGGGACTCAAGGGTAAGATCCCTTGTCACTCTTAGTGTCGTTGTTGAGTAGGTTGATCTCATATTCTGCTATCTCACTCTGGACGCAGGTGTCCCTCCGCCACCTTCTCGGAGACGGAGGCTGGTGAAGTCGGCGGACAAGTAAGTAGGGAATTTTGATGTCTTTCTACTCTTGAAGTCTTGACCATTTGTTCTAACAATCAGGGTATGGTGTCTGCAGGATTTCGTCGTCGGCGCATAGCGGGGCGGACGCTGCCTCTAGTGCGTCTCCGGCTTCGGCCACGACTGATGTCACGGTTGTCGCCAAGGATGTGCCGGCGGCACCCGGGAGCCCTGTTATCGTGCCCTCCGGACCGCCGGCCACCGATGCCCTAAGCTGGGAGGAGGTCAAGGCGGAGATGGAGCGCATCCTTCGTGCCGGCGCCCGAGGAGTCGGGCGGGAGATCGAGCAGGCGAACGCCCGCGCGACCTTTGCCGACGAGCGCGCCGCACGACTGGAGCGCGAGCTGATGGAGACCCGTGAGGACCTTTAGAAAATGAGGGAACTCGTGGCGGGGAACGAGTTCCAGCGCCAAGGCCTCGAGAAGCGGATGTCTGAACTCGAGGGGCATGTTGGTGCCATCCGAAGCTCACTCCGGCTCAGCTTCACGCGTCTCCTCCAGATTACGGGTGAATGCGGCGTCACATACGACATCCCAGCGCATCCGGACGAGACATCGTTGGCTTCTTCACACTTCGACCTGTCCAAGGTTATGGAGGAGATCCCCCCGAAGCACGCGGCCACAGTAGGCGAGGAGATCTCCAACGGGATCTTCACCGGCGCCTGCCATGTCCTCGCGTGCATTAGGCTGGCGCGTCCCGAGTTGGATCTCGAAGAGATCCTGGCTCAGGGGGCCGCCGATGACGCGCGCAAGGGCGTGATGTCGGAAGTCGCCGACTTGGGGGAGTGTTGACGTGAAAATCGAACACGGCGGCCTGGGAGATCTGCTTAACTCCAGTGCAGGTCCAAAACTCGCCTTCGGCTGTATGAGCGTGCCAGTTGATTTGATCCTGCAAGCAACAAGAAATAGATACAAAGAAACCGCAGTTAATCCTATAAATGATAGCCGATCGGCTAGGCACCGATGACATATCATTTATCTTTGAGCCGATGTCATATATACATCGATCGGCAATCATGAATAAGTAAGGGTAAACTAATACTCCGATACCACTCTATATTAAGATATCAAAACAAGTAGAATATATCGAACAAAAGCCTAATATACTTAAATGTAACAAGATCTTAATATAAAGGGCGTATTTAACATGTCAATCATGCATATGGAATAAAGGTAGTTAAATCAGGTAAGATAGGCTGAAACCCCGATACTACCCTAATCGGCAACCAGAAGGCAGGCTAGAGATTGATATTCTAAGCACGACTTAATAGATCAAACTCAACTGATGCAGCATTAAGTATGAAAAGAAGAACAATATCTAGACAATCAAGCCGCTGGAAGTTTCATAGAGTGGTAGATATCTTACATAATCTAAATCAACGTCGATGTCTAACCTAATCGGCTGTAATCTACTAATAGATGCTGGCCGATTGTAGGTTAGATAATGATATTGTTAGAGATTGTATAAGATATATGATAACTCGACGGATTACATAAACAAGATTAGAGTGTCATAAAGATGGAAGCACTAATCCTGAGAACGCAAGCCGCCATAAGAAGTTTTACCTCTTGTTGAAGATCGAAACCGATGCAGCTCAACCCGAAAGCAAGAACTCGTCGTAATAAAACTAAAGCAAAAAGGGTGGCGATGCGCCGAAATTGTATTGAACGTGTGCGTTAAAATTGATTACATAGGGCTCGGGATCTATTTATACCCGAGATTACAAAACTAGTCCGTGTTGGACACGACTCTTATCTCTAACAAACTCTAAGATACTATAAGTCTTTACGGCAGACTTTTGCCCAAACATATCTCTAAGGAAATTACATAAAATATCCCAATTAATAGATACAATCACCTCCTTAGGACTCTATCCTTGCGTGGCAATCACCGTAAAGCACATCAACTCAACTTGATGACGTACACCAAGTCGTATTGTCGGAATCGGCTGTATCGGCTATCCTTATCTAACTCAAACTCAGCCGATCTGATCGTAGCTGATTCGGATGCAGCCGATTCTTGCTCTATTTCCGCAACGATCTTCGTCTTGGATTCCACTTCGATCTAATCTTCTTCCTCGATGCTGATTCTACCAAATTTGGCCGTTAACTCCGTCCTCCCCTTATTCGAGGAGTAGGATCTTTAGTCTCTTGTACTCTTTGATTGTAATACTGTAAAACACTTGCGAGCTTTTGACTGCTTTTTTATACAGTTGTTCCCTTTTGTTTTTCTTAGCAAATGGTCTCGAGTATCTTGACTTTTGCAGATGTGCTGATGTCGAGGATGTCCAGCAGAGCGGACATCCTATCTCACCAGTAGTCGTGCCGGCGCTGATGTTTGAACCGCATGTGCTAGAAGTCGATGGAGACGTTGTAACACTTAGCGGAGCCCAAGTCACCGCGCCAGGTTTGAACTTGAATGCTTCGCTCCACACTTAGGCTGACTAACTTGGCTTTTAGAAGCTTGACCTTAGTCTTTTCCTATTGGCAGGTTTCGAGAACGCCCTCGCTGATCGAGATCGTCAAATCCAGTATTGGAAGACGAAATTCAAGGTGGCGGAGCTCGAAAAGGCCATTGTGGAGACAAAGAAGGACCAGGATGTCAAGACGCTGCGAGGTCGCGAAGTTTGGTTGAACTCGTACCTCAAAAGCTGCTGCTCTGCGATGGCGGATGTCTGCCGCGAGTTGCGAGTTGCACGCCCCGCACCCGAAGAGTCAACTGTAGGATACATCTCCTAGATGAAAAGGGCATGTGCACAGCTCAATGGTATCGGACAGCGTATCAATGACAGCCTGAAGCGGGAATGTCGTCGAGCGAGCCGATATGCCGGGGGCCACGTGCTTGCCTGTATCTGAGATCATCGCCCGCATATGAACTTGGAGTTCCTTCGTGGGGGGTTCTCGCGTTCACGGATGACGCCTGCAGAGATCGACAACTTGGCGCAAGCGCTCGCACCTTTAGCTGAGGAGATCTTCAAAACCATGGATTGGCATTGGCCATCCTGGTAACTTTGTTCCTGTAAAAAACATCTCAAAGGAGTTTGTGATATTTAGGGATTTTACGATCAAGAGAACTTTTGTAAATAGAAATGAAATCTATCTAACTAAGTTTTTATGACCAATACCTTGTGTGCGAGTGTTTCTCTTTTGCCGACTCCGATCAGTTAGTTTATCGAGTTGTACACTCTCCCTAGCCCCCAGCCTTATCCTCGGAGCTTTGTTCTCGGAGGAAAAGGCTCGATGACCCGTGACTTGCCTTGGTTGAAAATGCACTTACCCTAGTCCCCAGTCGTGAAGTTGGAAAACCCAATTTCCGATTACACGGCTTGGTTAATACGCACGGTGAGCACTCTTACATGACCAGGTATGACATGATCGTTCGGTTGTGCTGAAACGTTACCCCTACCTGGCGCGCCACTGTCGACAGGGGATACCCGTAGACCGGATGATTAGGGTATTGGGCTCCGCTGGTACGAGGATCTACGTAGTACGACATCAAGCAAACAAAACACAAGGATTATACTGGTTCAGACCCCTTGGTAGGTAATAGTCTTAATCCAGTTTATATGGGATTATATGAGGAAAACTACAGATTACAATGGGAACAGTAGAACTCGACAATACCAACGAGATCGTAGTCGAGTTGGTTCGACTAGATCTCCTGGCGACTTGGCTCCTGCGTGCTCCGGCTTTGTAGGCTGTGGTGGGTGTGTTGGCGGTGAGATTCGATGCCTTAGGTTTGGCCCAGGGGTCCCTTATATACCGCAGATCACCTGATCTCCAAGTAGGACTCGAAGACATCGGATCCTATACGATATGATAAAATCCCATCTTCTCCGAGTAGGACTCCTTCCATCAACTGCCTCATACGGGTATTATCCATATTCTGTAATGACTTTCCTTTACGTATACGGAAACTATCCATACACGCACGGGTATACTGTATTCGTATACTGCATGAGTCCAAGAATAGGGGGTATGCCTTATCCATAACCCTGACAGCTTCTAATCACAATATCCTATGGTTGCAAAACTTTTGTATATGCTGAGATGTGGTCATTGCACCTGTGGAAGTTGCCATGTGATCTTTCGCAGTGGTGTTCGCATTCTTGATCAAGTTTAGTTAATATTTTTTCATCTCTTGATATATTAGAAAATCTAAATAGTCTAAAGCTAATACTTCAAGTGTGTATATACCATACAAACATATTCATAGTCGGCTAATGTTGATACATAGGGATTATTCACCTTTTCAATGGTTTTGACTCACATGGCATCTACGTGGTATGGTTGACCTGGTTTCATGTGATGGTTATATGGCGCTTTGCACCAATGGGATCCATGTGTCAATGGGACTTACATTAGAAAAATAAATTTAAAAAAATACAGTGCTACGCACGTCGGGCTCGAGGAGGGAGCGAAATATGGAATTGCAGCAGAACGTGGAGGGGAGGGACCTTCGACATGAGGTGGTGGAGGATGGACAACGACTGGGGCAAAGGGAGGGAGAAGAAGGTAGAAGCAGAGGCTGCAGTTGGGGGAAGGAGGAGGAGGCCCATGCAGAGGAGGTGCGCGTGCCACCAGGAGGGGTGACACAAACGGCTTGTTTGGCAACTCAAGAGAAGGGGATTGAGAATTTACAGGAGGGAATTGATAGTAAATTTAAGATGTGAATTTGATTTTTAATCTCAATATCTTGTTTGGTAGAAGAGGTGGAAATTGATGGGGAGTTTAGTTGGAGATTAGATCATTGATGAAAATGAATGGTTGAGATTTGTTGAGAGATAGCAAAGGAGGAGTTCCCACCCAATTACCACCCCCTACCTAGGTATTAAAAAGGAGGGAGTTGCTTCCTCAATTCCCCATCCCCATCCCACTTAAATTTCCATGTCTCCCAACCAAACAAAATAGTTAATAGCCTCACCCCCCTAAACTCCCATTCCCTTCTAAAAACTCCTCCCAACCAAACAGGCCGAAAGGACATGAGCGTGGTGGCGATAGAGGCAAGCCTCGCTGCTGCCAAGGTTCCAGAGACACCGAGAAAGAAGGGAGGACTGAGAAAGAGGTCCCAGATGCCGACAAGCTCGGGAGGGAGAGGGGTTATGGGCCCTTGTTACTTACTCCCTCCGGCCCATAAAAAACTAACCTGGACAAACATATGTCCACAGTTATTAGAACCGGATCAGACCGGAAACCGGCACTGAACCGCTATAGCAGCTCAGAGAGCAGGTGCATGCGGGGGAAAGTAAGAGAAAATATAGGGAAAAATGGTGCTACATGGGATTCGAACCCATCGAATCCCAGGGATGGGTTGGTTGGAACCGGGAGAATTTACTATTTGCCACTATCAAAATGCCAGTGCTCAGATGCCACTCTCCCAAAATTTCATTCCCAAATGCCACCCGTGCCCACATGTCAGTCTCACTCAGCACCGGGTCCCGCATCACTTTTGTTTGAATGGAATGTGAGGCTGACATGTGGGTCCGGGTGGTATTTGGGAATGAAATTTTGGGAGAGTGGCATTTGAGCACTGGCATTTTGGTAGAGTGGCAAATAGTAAATTCTCCCGGTTGGAACCACAGCACACCAACCACCAGGCCATGCTTGTGGCTGTGAATGAGGTGAATCAGTTATATATCTAAACTAATAAACCGCTTTGAACCAATAGTCCCGGTCAAACCAATGAACCATTATCAAGAGTCTCGCCGGTTCGATCACGTTTGATTCAGTCAATTGAAGTGGACTTTTTCCTCAAAAGTATGATCTACTTGACATATGGGGCTAGTTTGATTTTTTATTACCCCGTATAAATGTCGGTAGTGGCAAATTTTAATTAGACAAGCCTTTTTAATCTTTATTCCTTCAATTTTCAATTTTCGTTGTGTTCCTCAAAAGTTTTTAGTTTCTCCATTACTAAACAACTCAATTTTTGTGTTAATCTAAAAACATAAAAAGAATATATAAAATCACCACCTAATAAATTTGGAATTAATATAACTACGTACCTAAGCAAGTAACAGGGTGGGTCTGAAACAGAAACCGTGTTACGCACGGGAGAGCAGAAAAGGCCAACATAAAAATAAGTTGAAAGAGATATCAGAGTGCAAGTGGTCCATCCCCGAAAGTCATCCCACTATCTTGGCCGGTTTGTCCACTTGCCATAGTACGAGTTGATACTACAGCTGCGATTGCTATTTCAGATAGTTTTACAGACGTGGGGAGTAACATGGTTGATTTTTATCTGTAAGTAAAGGCTCCCTAACTGAGAAATGAACATATTTTGTTCAGAGAGAGTGAGATAATTCTTTCATGGAGGCAAAGGTCATAGCAATGGGTTGCTATGGTTGGAAGCATCAGGATTCGGGAGTTGTCATGTCATGACTCATGAGCCCATTGACCACAGGGATATTTTCGCGAACAGTGACCAGCTGATTAGCAACTTCAGGACGAGTAATTATAATTAAAGACCTCGATCAGCGCAATCGACTGAGATCAACTCCCGAAAATATCCCGTTTAGTTCGAAAAAGAAAATTTATGGGTGTCACATCAGATTGTTTGACTGGATGTCGGAAGAGGTTTCTGGACACGAATAAAAAAACTAATTTCATAACTCGCCTGAAAACCGCGAGACGAATCTTTTGAGCCTAATTAATCTGCCATTAGCATATGTGGGTACTGTAGTACTTATAGCTAATTATAGACTAATTAGGCTCAAAAGATTCGTATCACGATTTCCTCCCAAACTGTACAATTAGTTTTTATTTTTTTTCTATATTTAATGCTCCATGCATATGTCCAAAGATTCGATGTGATGTTTTTGAGAAAAATTTTTGGGAACTAAACAAGTCATCAACTAATAAAAATGCAGGGAGGGAGCAGGTAGGGCCCAACACTACTTTATTTGTACTGCACACACTTTGATACTTTAGACACTTAACTACATATATTTTGGATTGGAATTTAATAAAACTACACTATCAATGTAGAGATCCATCGGTGAGATGACATATCTGTTCAACCTAGGATGTGGACTTAGGAGCTTCATCCTAGGTGAAACAATCACGATGCTATGCACGCATTCTAAACACTACTCCATCCGTCCTAAAATATAACGATTTGGGATTGGATGGGACACATCCTAGTTAAAAAATCTGGACAAAGTATTGTCTAGATTCGTTGGACTAGGATATGTCCCATCTAATTCTAAGTTGCTATATTTTGGGACGAAGGTAGTATCTTCATTTATTTTTGATGGCCGTATGATTTTCTATAACTTGGATCCCAAAACATGCAGTACAACAAAATAAGTGTATCAAGACATTTATTTGAAGACGTATTTCTACTCGTCTCTATTTTCGGAACCACCTCATGAACATAGACGCCTTTCGAGACGTTCTGAATAACGTCTTCATGCCACGCGCCGCATCATCCTCGGGTCCCCGCCCTGGCCGCCGCCGTCTCGTCATCGCCTAGGGTGCCGCTGCCGGCTCGCCCTCGGCTTGGTCGGCGCCCGCTCCTCTTCTCCAGGCCATCGCCCGCTCATCTGCAGCGAAGCCACCGCCGTCGGCTCGTCCTAGGCTGCCAGTAGCTCGTCCTCGTGCAGCTGGCCTTCGCTCTTCTCTGTATGTTCTTGCTAAATGCAATTTCTAAATACAAACAGTACAGGTAACTAAGAGCATGTGTTTAATACACTATATCCCATGATCGACTAATCTTTTATTTCTGGTTATGTCATTTGTTTTTTTACTGTGGCACCTGTGCCATCTCTCTAAGTAGATAAGCAGTTGGAATACAGGTTGGAGAATTGAATTGATACAAGATTGAATGCATGCATTTTGTGATGGTTAATTATTTGTCTTATATCTTCCATTCTGCAAGACAGGCGAGCAAGAGTATTGAAATTCAATGGAACAAAGAAGTATAATTTTTTGTCAAGATTAAATGATCAGTGGGCAAGTGATGGAATCTATGTTATGTCCTCTTACCGTTGGGCTTTTTTCATGGCAGGTTATTATAGTAGAGTTTAGTATAAGTCATGGACTAGTATATTTTATTTGTGAACAACTGTATCGCTAGCCACTATGATCTCTAGTGTTACTTCTAAATGTTTTCAGATAGATAGAAATCAGTTGTATATACCTTATGGTTCAATGGGCAGGTCCTTAGTGCCTTCTAGATTTCTAGTACAGCCCGTTAAGTAAATCTGATATTGGTCCCTTTATCTTGAGTAACTTCACTAACTTATTTAAGACATGATATTGTTATATGCTACCATTTCCTTTCACCTAATTTTTAGTATATTTTGTTTGTGCGCAGTTGTAATATTTACAATGCAAGCACCTGTTGTATGTGAAACAGGGATTCAAACAGAGATACAAACTGCCTCCAATTTGCTATTGAAAATTGCTGCTTCAGCATTGCCAAATGGATTGCCCTTGAGATTGATGAAATGCCCAAGGGACTCTAATTGATAGAGGGACATTGCTCAAAATCCGGAATTTGCAGGTAGTACATTTAAGAGTGAAATCTTGCAGTGTATTTTTTTTCCTGAAGCAACTGAGCTAGAGGCAATATACTCTACATTGCAGCTTACCTAGTATAAATAGTATGATTTTTATGTACTCAGATTATAGAATAATGGGAGAATATATAGGTACTAATCTGATATAAATATTGTTGATCTACATTTTATAAAGGCTAAACATGCTAATTTTGGATTTATTTCAGAATACTGACAGTGTGGCAGTCAAAACAACAAAGTGCATATAACTCTAAAGTACGAAACAACTTGGTATGTTACATTATTTTAATTTTATCATGTAACTTAGTTTGTCACATTTCCAGGCTATGTATGCGGTGAGTTTGTAAAATGATCTGCTTTGCAGGACATTGTTGACTGCAAAGGAAAGAAAACAGTACATTGAAGCTTGGGAATTTTAGCAAGTACCAGTTTATGGATAGACTCTTTTTTTTTTTACAGATGATACACATGTATTTCTCGTATGGATGTCAATTCTGAGTGAATTGTTAATATAATTACTTTTCTCTGAACAAAGTGTGATATTATTTTGCGGCACATGTTATGTAGATGGCAGTAATATATGGTGCTATCCAATCTGAATTTCACTCTTATGGAAGGACAACAAAAGATCTAGCCGAATGTTCCTGTATACATATCTACAGATGCTGACACATAAGAGTGTCCTACTCTTTTCTTAAAGACACTCTAATTGTGGTAGAGACGCATTATCGGCTTATCTGTAAAAGCACCTCAATTGATAGTAGAGACGTGATTTAAATGTCTCATTCCTTATAGAGATGCTTTAGTGCAGTGTCTCTATATATTTGAGACGGTCCCAATGAAGACGCTTCTACGACGCTTTGTAAAGACGACTCCACTCTTTAACATTGAGACACCTCAAAACGTCTTTAGCCTAAAAATAAAGCGTCTCCATAGCTATGTGTTTGTTATAGTTTCCCTTTTTATTTTCCATGCAAAGAAGACAATAATACACCCATTTGGTAGCATGATATATAGGACCTCCCCTCTGTCCCTCTGAGCTCGAGCACACACGCAGACACTACACCTTCGGACTACAGATGGGGCCATGTTGAGTGGTAGTTCATATGGTATACGTAGGTATGAGAAGCATTACGACTTTTTTTTACCAGGCATGAGACAGAATTTGTGTCGGATATGTTTCGTTGCTACCTTGAACTACATGCCTAACAAGAAATGATGCCTCGAGATTCTAACATTTTTTTGCCTGGTCTAAGCAGCTTCATAGGAAAGCAAGCTGACCAAGAAACGAAGTGTCGATGGATATCACATCAGAGGAAATTAGTTCTTTGCCGACGATTTACAATTGACATAATGATCATGCTCATGCAAGTTTTGGTAGCAAAGCCTCTACTCCGGTTGCTCATCTCCAAACTTTGCTGTCTAGAGCTACACGTCACGAGTTATATTGTGACGAAACGACGTTATTCAGCTAGTATCTCGTGGACATTCGCCTGCTCTCGTTTCAACTCATGAACATTCAGGAAGTATATATCTGGCTGAATTTTTCAGTTGCGGCCTGCTAGTTAATAACTGTATGTATGTACTCAACTAAGAACCAAGTGAAATTAAATATTAGCACTTTGTTGGATGACTGTAGTAGGAAATGGAAACATTATTTTAGCATCTGCATCTTCTCCAAGACATCAGCAGGATGCTCCATTTCTCCCTCCATTTTCTTTGGGTCTTTTTTTTTTTGACTTTGCAAAACAGATCACACCATAAATATTTTAGATCCTGCACTGAGATTGTTAGAGTTTGTGTTGAATATATATACGTAGTCGGTTACAGTTTAATACTTGGAGTTGTACTATGTGTTAGGATTAGAGTAAGAGTCGGACTCTATCCTAGAATCTCCCTTAAATAGAGAGGGATGTCTGGTGTAACCGCATGGCGACTTAGCATAACGAGAGGGAGCGGCTGTCTGTGGCGTCCAGCAGTGAGTCGTCGTAACTCTGATACGTTGTAATATACTGGATCGGGGAGGAGCGCCTGTAATCAGTGTCCCGGACATGTAGGCCTCAGCTGAACTCCGTTATCAAATATCATGCCTCGGGGTCGTCATCGTGTTTGGATCTTCTATAATGTTTCTTCTGCGTTTGTTTACCGATGTGATTTCGGGGCCGGTTTTTTAACAGGTAGTATCAAAGCCTGCCGGAGATCCATAGATAGAGGCGCGATGGTGTGCCCCACACCGCGTATCCTGCAAGTAGTGTCCAAGGAGGGACATGGCGCAAGGTGGAGCATGGCGGGCTGGCGGCGATCAACGGAATTTGATCGATGGATCAAACACTTCGGGCGACGGTCTAAACCGTTCGATGGCTGCTTTCAACAGGGAGACAACCAGACGTGGTGCTCGGGTTGATGGTGGCGGAAGCGATTGGCGAACCAATCGGTGGATCGAACACTTCGGACGGGTGGCTCGAACTTTCCGATGAGCTACTTTCAACGGGGAGACGGTCAGACGTGACACTCTGGGTTGATTGAAGCTGGAGGCGATTGGCGTTCTTGACACTACACCATGTCACAAGGTTGCTTACTACAAATATGTCAGAAAAGGCCCTGTTTGCTGTTGAAAAATATGTCAAGAAAACTTTTACCGACAGAGGGTCTGTCAGGCCAACTGCTGCCGGCAAGTCTTTCCCGACTGATAAAGCTATGCCGACAGATGTGTTGACCATTTTTTCTCTTTGCCGACAGATAACCTTTCCTGACAGATGTACTTTTGCCGACAGATGGACTTTTGCCGACAGATAGTTTGACACTGAATTTTACCTTTGCCGACAAATAATATGACACCAAGAACTTACCAGGCAAAAAAAATATTAAACCAAGCTTAATACATCCAACAGGGGACAGTTACAGGTGCTTTTAATTAGTTTCATACATAATCCAACATACAAGTAATAAGAACAAAAGTGGATGCTAAAATCACTATATCATCTGAACTTGGACAGTTTGTATATAGATTAAATAGATATTGTAGCCGGCAAATATCTTGAAATGATCGAAATGGAGAACAGGTACACGCTTCACCCTTCAAAAGTCCATGCGACAGGGGGATTTCACTTGTAGAACTAAAAGCTGTATTTACGATGCAGAAAATATTGACAACTTGTAATCTATCAAAATGTCATATCAGAACCCACTAATACAAATGTTACAATAGGAAAGGAGCATGTCTCCTATACAAAAATGTAAAAAACGCCCCCAAAATAGATGTAACCACCATGGTAATTAGTTAATTACAACATCAACATATACTAGTGCTGCAAAATGATCGGATTAAATTATCTAGTAGAGATATGTTCAAGTTTTCTAGTACTACTTGTTGCATAAACAATTGCTTTGGGGAAATAGGCATATCTTAATTCCATTCTAGTTCAAAACTGACTTGCTATTTAGAGATCATGAAGTATGCAAAATCTGTCTGACAATCTGAGCCGACAATATATTTACGTGAACCATGGAAGTATGCACTCTAATTATCAGTCAGCTGCCAACCAACTAGGACAAGTAGATGTTGAACAACATATATATTCAGTGCTGCTAACTACCTACTGTGAAGTTATCTCCTAGAATTTGACACAAGAATTTTGTTAATACAGGAGATCTCGTCTTGCCAAGAAGATAAACTGAGGGAAAAAAAGACTCACCAATAAACAGTCATGTATGTGAGCAACCACATCCTCATTTTTTATTTTCATGCAATACCTGCAAGGAAAAATATAGTACAGTAGGTATACGCGGTTATTATCAAAATATAAATGGAACTATATATATGCACCAGCAAGAGAGAGAACATTGTGCCAATGAGTATCGTTGACATCAAAATGATCAAACAGTATTGCTATTTATTTTTTGCTCAAAAAGTTACCAGAGGCCTTCACTTGCTAAAAAAGAAACTGAATGTCATCAGTTATGTCCAGCTGACATAGAAAGGGCCATTTTCCATAAGATTCCACCCAGTAGCAAACAGTTTATATTCTACCAAAGTACCAAACAATACAGTGAGGATGTCCAGATTACATGTCAGCATTTGTTTATCAGGAGGTAAATGATTGTTGTTCTTCAAAGCAAAGTCACCTGAAATGTAAGTGGATAAACGTCATTCAGAGAAAAAAAGCAGAAACTTCCAGAGAGAAGAAAAGATAAACTCACCATGATTTTCTTCTATAGTGCATTACCATTCATACTTGGTAGTTATCTCACATTTAAGTATCTAAACTCTTAAAATTAAGTCACCTGAAATGGTTCATGTGAAATTACTATGTTAATCCTATAAATTCCTGTATTGCAAATGCAATGGGGCCTAACCTGGGCTCAATCTAATTCAATTTAATACAAATGATAGAGCATCATTATCTTAATATGTGAATCATTCTTGCTCTAGTAAAACAGTGCAGAAACTATGTCTCAGTTGCTATATACCAGGTCTGAATGAACACACACACACAAAACGATTTCATTTTATTACCTCACTCAAACTTTCCTTTTGCATTAAGATATATTCAGTATCATGCACTTACTCTAAGTTCTAAAATAAATGGTCCCACCTTAATATCAAGAGCTTGAAGGTCCAAATGTGAATTCAGAATATCCACAGCTGAGCACACACTAGCATAAATGTGAATCAGCAAGCACTAGCATAGACACAGCTAAGCAGCTGTGAACTTCTCAGCCTATGTACATCTTCATTGAGACTTGAGACATTGATCATGCAGGAAGCACTGTATCTGAATAGAAAGAGCCAGGCTCAGTTCCTGCTGATCGTGACCTGCTGCATATATAGCACTAAATTCACCAAAACAGAAAGGAAAACTGCAGCACAGTAATATTCATTGAGCATGATATCCATTCCTGTGCAGTATGCAAAAATGACCCAAAAAATGAAAAAAAAATCTAGAGCTCAACAGGATGAAAGAAATATTTAAGTGGAAATTTTAATATATATGTTTAATGCGTTTGTCACGTAGTAAAACTCAACCAATGTACATACAAATTAATAGAGAAACACCTTATAGAGGGTTATATGAATTGTGCTGTAACACTTGGGAGGTTGCATATCCGGTTTTAAAGTTTAAGGTGCCGGACGGACTTTTAATCTAAGTTTATGAAGTGTTTGGACCTTTTCCTTCTAAATTTGTAGTCGGAATTACAACTTATTTCATTATATATAACATTTTTTATTGATTAAATTAAATTAAGTTCATACAATACAAAACATGGTATCTAACTTGACTCTGGGTAGTTTCAAATCTTTGGAAATGCTAAACAAATCCATACACATCGGATGCTAAAAAAAGTAGATGGTGGATAAAACCATAAGCACATGACTGAAATCATCATATATGTTTCCTACTACTGCATCATCTAATTAGTGTTGATATGTTCTTTATTGGACTATTTCTCACTTATTACCTCACTCAAACAGTCCTTTTGCATTAATATATATTCAGTGTCATGCACTTCCTCTAAGTTTCGAGATAAATGGTACTCCAAAGTTCCAAACTAAACTGAACTTTTATATATTCAGCTTAGGGCATGTTTTTGGAGATAAAAAAGTTATACACAAAAAATTGCTCTAAAATTTGTAGCAACAGGACAAATTGCTCTAGTTGTTCAAATCTATACCTAATAAAAAAATTCGTAAGGCTTCCGTGAGGCTTTTTCGTCCGTCGGTGGTTTCCTGAACGCACGCGGTTTTTTTTGCCATCCAGTTTTTTCGTGGTTCTCTACCCCGGTTTTTTTTTCGTCGGTTTTTTTTCTCCGGTTTTTTTGGGCCGTCCGTTTTTTCACGGTTTTCTGGCCCGGTTTTTTTCATTGATTTTTTCTGTCCGCCTTCGCCCGCAGCCCCCAAATCCCAATCCCTCTCAGAATCGGATACAAGAGAAACAATTCCCAAAATCGGCACAACCAAATCACTCAACCACAATCATCACAAAATCACAAAATAAATGTCCAAGAAGAACTACAATATGCATCACAATCCGCCGGATCCGACCTCGGCCGTCGCCACTGCTGCCCTCAGCCGTCGCCACGCTATCAAACCGCGGCCGCCGCAGCCGCCGCCACCGCCGCCGGAGGGAGAAGAGAGGCGGCGGAGGAGGGAGCCTCCGCCGTTGGATCCGCCCGCCGCCGCTGGATCCGCCCGCGGCTGCCGCCGACGCTGCCACCGCTGCCAGAGGAAGGCGAGAGGGGGCGGAGGGAGCCGCCACCGCTGGATCGACCGACGCATTAGGTGGCGGCGGGGAGGATGGCGAGGCGGCGCAGCTCCGGAGCCCTTCCTCCCGCCGGATCTAGCGGTGGGAGGGCGCCTCTGGGCGGCCACCGCTCCTCCCGCCGCTGCCGCGAAGGGGCGGGCGCAGCCATCACCGCCGATACCGCCTCCCGCTGCCGCTGGGCCTCACCGTCTCCACCTGCCGCCGCCACCCGTCGCCCGCTGCCTCCCCTCTTGCGCCGCCGCCTGCCGCCTCGGCTCCGAGAGAGAGGAGAGCGAGAGAGAAGACCGAGAGGAGGAGGGCGCCGTCAGCCGGGCGGAGGGCGCCGTGCGAGGGGGAGGGGAAGCGGCGCACTGGTGAGGGGAGAGGGGAGGGCGTCGCTGGTTGCGACGGTAGTAGAGAGAACACCGAGAAAGAGGAAAAGGAAGGGAGGAGAAAGAGGATAAGGGAAGTCGGGAAAAACGAGAAGATGAGGAGACGGAAGGATCGAGGCGCCGCTTGCTCCGCTTGCTCTCCGCTTGCTCTGCTCGCTCTCCGCTTGCTCTCTCGGGGATAACGATTAGATCTGACGGGCCTTTTTTTTAAAAAAAATGAGCACTCTGTATTTGAATAAAAAAAACAGCACAAGTATACCATATAACCGGCACATATAGAGATTTATAGGGTTGGTTTTTAATTTTTGTTTGGTTTTAAGTCTAATGGGCCTTTCTTTTACAACTTTTTTTTATGTAAGGAATATATTTTTTTAAAGGGCTCATATCATAAAAACTAAATCCTAACGATCTAATATTTTTATATTTATTATAATTTTAGTTTACCCGTTGCAACACACGCAACACGAGCATCTATTTATTAAAAATGTTTAAATAATAAAATTTTCTTGACCTGTCCTTGTCCGCTCCTTTTTTTTCCCCTCACCGTCTAATCTTCTTTCATTTTTTTTAATGTCTACTTATTAACATTTGACCTCAAATACAATTTGTAAATAAAAAACAATACTCACTCTCACAAAATTAATAAGATTGATTTTTACGATTTGTTGAAGTCCACATATTTTTCTCAGGTAACAATACACATGTATATTCCCACAATTGCAAAGTGGGTATAGTTTAACCGGATAGGTTTCTTGTGGTGGAACCAGTCAATCTTGATTTAAATCTTTGATTTGACAGCGTTCGTGGTAAACAATTTTTTTTAGCAGATTAGTTGTCTAAACCAAACAACACTTTTTGTCACTGTACACACTCCGTGATCACCCGGTGCAACGCACGGGCACTTTTGCTAGTAATCAATAAATCTGTAAATTGGATATAGCTAATTAAGATCCTTACAACCAGTTAAACTAACATGATAAGGGAGATAGGCTATATGATGTCCTGTACAAACAAGCAAAGTCATGCAAGGGCACCTGTATACTTTTCCCTTTTCCTCACTTAAGGCAATAATTCAAGATCTTGATTTCTGAAGAAGAAAAACAAAAGGTAATGTTATTCCACTTAACATGAAATATATTATTTTTTTTAAAAAAAAAGAACTGTTTGAATACAACAATGAGCATGCATGGATAGCCTAGAATAGTGAACACACAAAAAATGCAGTGCAAACTGACAAAGTGAAGCATGATAAACACCAAATGCAGTGCAAAATGGGAATCGATGATTGGCATATGAATTACTAATGTATCATGTGTAGTCACTAATGTCTGTAAGAATAGACATAAACATGACATGTATGTACACTTTTTTAGCTGATCAGCAACTACTGTATCTAGTCTCAATTTTCATAGATACCATTTGACCCAAGCTTAATTTGAGGAGCATCGAAGGAACATCGAAAAGATGGCTACAGACTGATGCAAGTGAAGGCTCATGAACATCGAAGGACAACTTCAGACAGAATCACAAATGGGATTCTCGAAACACCATAATGTTTAGAGGGTTGTAGAATTGTAGTGTTACTCCCTGGTACCATTCACTCTACTACCTAACTACATTGCTCTGCTACTGCTGCTTCTTCTCACATCACACAACAACACAAGCTAATAAGCTATATGTCGCCAACCATTCATTCATTCACTCATTCTGGATTAATAATGAATGGACAGTACAACAATGTAACAGAGTAGATTAGCCAAAGAAAAGGCTGATATCCAAACAACATCTAGCTAGCCACACCACATCAATCCTAGCGAAAAAAAAATCATGAGATTAACTTATTGCCATCACAGCTAATAGAAGATGGAGGAAATGCTGCAGTTGTTGCAATCACATCAAATTCAGAACACTAGCGGCAGCGAATTTTTCAGAAGTAGCAGATCGAGAAGAAATTGAGGCATATAACCTGGTCTCTGAACAGGAAGGCCTTCTTCTTCCCAAAATCGAAACACAGCTTCTCTGGCTCAGGGAATCCACCAGCCTGCATGACCAAACACACAGAAAATCAACCATGGCGGTCTTGCTGGAAAATAGAGTTGTGTTGCTGCCACGTACCTTGGCGCTGTTGAGCTTCGAACTCGCTGCCGCTTGGTTCACCACTCGACTTGGCCGCATCCGGAGGGGATTGGGCATACAGCGCCGGTGGGAAGGCGGCGTGGAGGGGGCTGCGCGGTGGAGGGACGATGGTGGATGGGGGAGAGGAGGCGGCACGGTGGCAGGAGAGGAAGCGGTGCGGTGGATGGGAAAGAGGAGGCGGCGCGGTGGATGGGAGAGAGGAGGCGGCGCGGTGGATGGGAGACAGGAGGCGGCGCAGGGGGAGGGAGGTGGCGCAGGAGGGGATATTTTTTCGCGTAGGCTTTGGCGGCGGCGGAGGAGGAGGAGCTGGCGGCGGCGCAGGAGGGGGAGCTGGCGGCGGGCGCGCGGTGGATTTGGCGGAGGAGGAGGCGGCGCGCGGTGGATGGGGACAGAGGAGGTGGCGGCGCGCCGCGGCGGTGGATTTGGCGGAGAAGTGGCGGCGCGCGGAGGAAAGGGGAGAAGTGGCACAGCGCCAGGGTTTGTTTTTTGGCGTGGATTTTCTTTTCGGCGTGGTTTTTTTTTGGGCGTGGATTTTTTTTGGAGGTTCTTTTTTTATTTTTCCCGCGCACAACGCACTTAATACCGCCCGAGCCGCCCGAGCAATCACCTCGCTCTATCCTAACCGTCGGATTATGATCTGATGTACTAAATATTACTAGATGATTGATCACTAAGTTTTGCTGACATATAATTGGTTTCTACTCTTAATATTGCTGACAGATATTTTAACCCAAAATAAATTTAGAATTGCCGACATATAACATGTCTTTTTACATAGTATTGCCGACATATAGTTTGCCAAAAGCTTTTACTAATAGATAGTCTATCAGTGATTATTTATTTTCACCGACAGATATCTGTTGGTAATCTAGTGTCATGGTGTAGTGCGATCGGTGGAATCGAACACTTTGAGCGGGGTGGCCCTGGCATTTCGATGAGCTGCGTTCAACAGGGAGATGGCTAGACGTAGCGCTCGGGTCGTTTGGCGGCTGGGGAAGACGGCGTGGTAATTCGTCGGCTTCGGCTCACGACTAGATTGATGGGAGGTCAATCGTAAGTCGGAGCGGGTGGATCCTTGACGCTGATGGAGAGGTGTTGATGACAAGGCGGTGCGTGATGGATTGCTATAGTGACGATTGATGTACGCACGACAAGCATTGCACGGTGGCAGGCACTGGTTATTGGTCGGTGGCATTCGTCGTCGACGAAGTTGATCCGAAGTGTTTGGTGACAGTGCAAGAAGTCGTGGAGGCGTACATGAAGCTTGGAGATGGTCAGGGCCACGGCGGTGTGCGTGATCTTCGCATCATGGTCGAGCCAACGGCGTAGACCAGAGCGGCGTCACTGCCTCATTGGTAGCAGGCTCGGTTTGAGCTGTGATCTCGCAGTATCGTTTCTGATGGGGGTTCGCGGCGCAGTAGAGGATGCGGACTTGGAGTCTGGTCACAGTGCGTGAGGCATGATTGCAGAAGACGAGTTGGGAGCCAAGTCGGACACGAGAAGAGGCAGCGATGCCGACTCTGATTTGGGAAGAAATCGGATGCAATTGGCCTCATGCAGTCAGCAAGGAGTTCCACGGGATTGCAGCAGAGCAATCAAAGCAAATAATAGCAGTAGTTGGGCGAGATCACTTCTGATTTCGTGGAGCGGCGGTGATTTTTGGTGTCGATGAGCACAAAGGCAGCAGGAGGCACGTCGGGTTGCAGGCGACGTGCGGCGACGTGCGGCGGCGGAAGTGCTTGGCACGGTCGTCGAGCTTGTAGACAAGCTCCACGCGGGCCGGCTCCAGGAGGAGGAGGCGGACACCGGCAGCACAGACGGCATCAGCCCTTGCGTCGGGGAGACGGCCGGCTTCCTTCTTGGGTGTGAGGACAAGGAAAACCCGGGGACTTGAATCCTGGTTCCTCCTCATGCGTGAACAGTGCTAGTCCCACAATCAATAGCTAGCACACGCATTCACAACCTTGTCATCACATCCATACAAGAAAAATACATACATTTAGATACAAGGCTTACATAAACTTAGCGCAACCGGATGGCATACATCACTTTGGGCCAAACGGCCAAAAAGAAAGAGTTAAAACGCAGCGGAAAGAATAGCAATTATATATATGTTCAATGGTGTGCCCATCTACCAAACCACACAGGCAATCGACTAGGAAATCACCCTAGAAAGAACCATCCTTGAAACTCCGGTACCCGGCGCAAACACTCACATCCTGCAAGCAAGACTAAAAACAACAACAAGAAGTGGGTCAATACATACGAATTGGCAAACCCTAACCAAACCTTGGGAAGCTTAAAAGTACTTGCAAGCTGAGATCAATGAGGGCTATATTTGTGGTTCATTTTCGGCATAAAGCAAATTTTGATTCGCAATAGTAAATGATAGTAGGTTGCAATGAAATCTGTAAGACAATAAGCATGTAAGTAGGGCATCATAGTAGTAATATAATAGCATCATAATCATCATAGTAATATCATTCTTGTGCCCTCCATGGCAGCAAGCAACATGTCTCATTCTCAGCCCACACCGGGCAAAATCACTATTTCCCATCATACCCAGTTTCATCAAACATTTAAAAACAATGAAACTATACCCATGGCACTTCACCAAGTCGCTCATGATCGTGAGTACGACTAATCGATTAGTTTTAAACTCTGCAGAGTTTGTACAACTTTACCCACATGATATGAACACTCTAGTTTGTTTCGTGCTCGCGAAGCACTACCACACTCTACACATTGAATGCGGTCTAGAAGTCATGACGAAGCCTTTCGATTGTCTAATGCCTAACCTTGCATGAGCACGATAAGTGTTTATCCACACTAGGAGCAACCCAAGTGCCGCTAGGTCGGAGAACCCTCGCCATCCCTAGCGCCGTGGCAGCGAACACATCCGTTTCTCCACGAGGCACTTAACCGTTATATTGGACACGCTTAGACGCCTAGGCACAACCGCATTAGGTAGCTCCTATAAACCATCATTCCGACTAGTTCATGCTACTACGGCCTCCCAATGCAAGGTTCGACATTAAACAACTTAATAAGCTAAGGCCGTCCCATTCCTAGCATATGTGGTTGCACAGTATACTTAGATGGTGACACAAAGTTCAGTCCTTAATTGACTAGGGAGAGCACTCCCCTTATTGATGTGCAACTACCATCAGATGCACATCACTTGCCACCCCAGTCTAAAATCATCATTTTTAGTTTTCCTTTTTCACAAATATTAGAGGCAACCCCTCTGAACAATATTTTCAAATATCCGAAGTTTGAAGAGTGAATACCATGTATTTGTAACCATCGTAAATTTTCTAAGCATGGCTAGCTTTAGTATTAGCTCGAATATACCCACATTGGTGCTTAGGCAACACCACAACCCATCCTAGGTATATCAACAGCAAGGGTAATAAATGATTCAAGGTAGGCAATGCAACAAGTAGAAGTTGTTCTACCATAACCCAGTTTGAAAACATCGTGTGCAATTTATAAACAATATAGCAATTGCAAACATATAGGATTCAACATGATCAAAGAGGAATTGAATAGGGCTTGCCTTGATTTGTTTTCACGTAATACTTCTCTGATCCTGCTTACATCACGAACGAATCCACCAATACGTCATCTATTCAATTTTAAACATAATCCAAATGAACACCAAATAAACACCAAAAAAATAAAATATGCTCAAACATGCATGTTACTGGTTTAATAGATAGAACATGGTTTTAGATGAATTTAGGTGAAAGAATTTTAATTTTTCGATAAAGCATGTGAGAGATATTAACGGTCAAAGTTTTATATGCGGTCAACGACGTAACTAATCCTTGTCTGTTTAAACTGGCATTGCGCGCACTATTTTTGCAAAATTTGACCTTACAGTATTAAGGACAATATTATTATAGACCTAACAAAATTTGGCACACTTGAAAATGAATTAAGATGAATTAGTTATGTATTTTTGAAGTTTGCCTATTTTTCAGTTTTCCAAATTTTCCTTTTGAACTGTACTTTTGCAACTCGAACCCTGTGTTTTTACTTTTATTACAAATAGGTCCTGTCTTCTTCTCCATACGAGCAGAGACAGAGCACAGCCATGGCTGAGCTCGATCTCGAGCTCGCCTGCGTCAAACGGCGGCCCGAATGGAGGCGCGGTTAAAAGAGAAAATGCAGATAAGGTCTTTGTGATTCCGTTTCTCTATTCATCCTGGCCGGTGGTGGCCGGAGATGTGTTAGAACCCTAACTACTCAAGCAATCACCAACACACACACAAAGAGATAGCTTAGGAACCAATTACTTCTCACGATCCGACAGGATCGGAGCCGCCGCCGCCATCGCCAACAGGTTCCAGATCGATAGCCAATTCAAACACGGTACAGTAGTAGTTATACTAGTCACCTCTCAGATCACCAACCCCACATGGGCCGCTCATACATAGCAAGTTACACAGCCCACTCGGAGCCCAGGTACTTGGGATTGGCCTTGCGAGTCCGCCTCTCCCGCGCGAAGACGTCCTTTGGAGTTCCTCGTCCAGCTGCTTGCCACCCAGGTCCTCTTCAGCAATGGCGTCCTCATGCTCCAGCTTGCCTTTAGAATACCTGACATTCTCCCTTCCTTGACCACCGGCTTGCCCCCAAGCCGGAGCACAGGGAAAACGAGTCTTCAAGTCCTCTTCATCCTCCCAGGTAGCTGCTGACAGAGTCCCACCTGTCCATTGAGTCAACAATTGGGTAATAACATAGTTACCTTTGCGCACCACCCGACGATCTAAGAAAGCAGCTGGAATTTGCAGATCGCTTAAAGACGATGGCAAAGAAGGTTGCACAGAAGGAATAAAGCCAGTTGCTGATCTCAGTTGAGAAACATGGACTACTGGGTGAATCAAACAGTCAGCAGGCAAGTCCAATTTGTAGGCCACAGTACCCACAGTTTGCAGCACTTGAAAGGGCCCATAGTACCGGAATGACAGCTTGTGGTTAGCACGTTTAGCCACTGAAGTCTGCACATACGGTTGAAGCTTGAGATAGACCCAGTCACCCGGCTGAAACTGTCTGAAACTTCTGTTTTTGTCAGCATAAAACTTCATTTGCTGCTGAGCTCGATGCAGGTGTTGTTGAATCAGCTGTTGCATGAACTTGCGGTCCTTCAACCATTCCTCCAGGTCAGGTATAGCACAGTCTTGCATAGAAATCCCAAAGTGACTGGGCTGATACCTATACACCACTTCAAAGGGTGTCTTTTGCACAGCTGACTGGTATGAAGTATTGTACCAAAACTCAACTAAATAAAGCCAGGCAGCCCACTTGCGAGGAGTTGATTGTATAAAGCACCTCAGAAAAATCTCTAAACATTGATTAACTCTTTCAGTCTGACCATCTGATTGAGGATGATAAGAAGATCTCATATGTAATTTGATGCCTGCTATAGTGAATAAGCAGTTCCAGAACTGACTAGTAAAGATTCTATCTCGATCTGAAATAATGATTTTTGGCATCCCATGCAACTTATAGATATTTCTCATGAATGACTCAGCCACTCCAGCAGCAGTATAAGGGTGTGACAAGGGAATGAAATGGGCAAATTTGGAGAATTTATCTACCACCACTAAAACACAATTATACCGGTCAGACACTGGCAAGCCCTCAATGAAGTCAAGTGAAATTACCTGCCAAGCACCTTCTGGCACAGGTAGAGGCTGAAGGAAGTCCTGGGTACTTGACCCTTTCTGGCTTAGCTTGTAAACATACTTGGCATTGTTTCAACTGCTGTTGCACTTGGTGTTTCATGCCCCTCCAAGCAAACAAATGTTTCAATCTTCGATAAGTTACCGGAAAACCTGAATGCCCCCCAATTGGATTGTTGTGCATTTCAGTGATAAGTTTCTGTTGTAAGACAGGATTGTCACCCACCCAAACCCTGCCTTTATATCTGAGTAAGCCATTCTGTAAAGTAAAGTTTTCTCTGGCTGCTGAATTCAGAGACAATTCAGTTATCAATTGAGAAGTGTACTGATCATTACTGTATCCCTGCAGCACCTCCTGAAGCCAAACAGGAACCCCAGCTGACACAGCCATAATATGGTCAGGTAACTCCTCCTTCCTAGACAGGGCATCTGCAGCAGAATTTGTGTTTCCTTTCCTGTAAGCAATTCTATATTGTAGGCACAACTTAGTAAATGCTCTTTGTTGCCAAGGAGTATGGAGCCGTTGGTCAGTAAGATGAACTAGACTATGGTGGTCTGTCAGGATAGTGAATTCCTGGTGTTGCAAATATGGTCTCCACCTTTCCACCGCCAATAAAATGGCCATGCATTCTTTTTCATAAGTTGACAATCCCTTGGATCTTGGTCCCAATGCCTTGCTTAAATAAGCATTAGGATGGCCCTCCTGGGACAAAACAGCACCCACCCCAGATTCACTAGCATCGGTTTCCACCACAAAAGACTTTGAAAAATCTAGCAATGCTAAAACTGGTGCAGTCACCAATGCTTGCTTAATTTGCTGAAATGCTTGCTGTGCTTCTTCTGTCCACTGGAATGATACTCCCTTTCTTAACAGTTGTGTTAGTGGTTTACTCAATATACCAAATCCCTTAATGAATTTTCTGTAATATCCAGCTAGCCCCAAAAACCCTCTAAGTTTCTTCACAGTAGTGGGTACAGACCAATTGAGAACATCTTGTATTTTCTTAGGCTCTGTGGTCACACCATGAACACCAATAACATGTCCTAGGTAAGATACTTGCTGCTGTGCAAAGGAGCATTTTGACAGCTTGACTTGCCAATGGTCTTGCTTAAGTAATTCTAGCACCTGGGTCACATGTTCAACATGAGATTGCAAATCTGGACTGTATATTAATATGTCATCAAAGAACACCAAAGCACATCTTCTCAATACTAGTGCTAAAGTATTGTTCATTGCAGTTTTAAATGTAGCAGGAGCTCCTGTAAACCCAAAAGACATAACCTTATACTCAAAGTGACCAAAGTGAGTTTGGAAGGCAGTTTTGTGCTCCTCTCTTGGCATCATTCTGATTTGATGATATCCTACCCTAAGGTCCAATTTTGTGAACCACTTGAAACCTGAGAGCTCATCTAGTAACTCCTCAATGATAGGTACTGGATGTTTACTTTTGATAGTCATAGCATTCAATTGCCTGTAATCCACACATAATCTCCAGGAACCATCTTTCTTTCTTACCAGTAGTGCTGGAGATGACCAAGCACTCTAACTAGGTTGAATCACTCCAGATTCAAGCATTTCAGTTATTTGCTTCTCTATTTCATTCTTGAGCTCTGGGTTGTATCTATATGGTCTCAGATTGACTGGCTTAGCTCCTTCTACCAGGGGTATTTTGTGGTCACCGTTTCTTTTTGGTGGCAAGTCTATGGGTTCTGCAAATACTTCTTGATACTGCTGGAGCACCTGCTGAATGGGTTCAGGTATGACAGCATTTTCTTCTTCCCCTACATCAGAAATTTTAACCATATACATGATTGCTCCAGACTTAGCCATTCCAATCAGCTGCTGAACAGAAATCTGGGCACACTGCTTGCTAGTAGACTGAATGCCATGCAGCCTGACTAACTGATTCTGGTACTGAAACTCCAGCCATTTGTTTACCCAATCAATTTGCATAGGGCTGTGCTGTTCTAGCCAGTCCATCCCCAGGATGATATCATAACTGCCTAGAGGAATTAGTTTGAAGTCATTTTTGAAACTCTGCCCTTGCATGTACCAAGTGCAACCAGGCAACACCTTAGAACACAGTAACTGGCCACCATCTGCAATTTGCACCTTCAGATTTTGCTTCAGAACCTCCACTCCATTTAGTTTCTTCCCCACTTGCTCATCAATGAAAGAATTGGTATTGCCAGAGTCAATCAACATTAGCAATTCTGTGCCCTGAGTCCAACCCCTCAACCTGATAGAATTAGCTGACTCAGTCCCACTAGCAGCATGCTGTGATAGAGCCATAATTATCAAATCCTTCCCTTCCTGTGTTTTCTCTGGAGTTTCTGCCTCCTCATCCTCCATTTGTAACATGTCCACCAGTTCCTGTATTACATGCAGCTGCACAGAAGTAGCACATTTATGATCTTTGCCCCACTTTTCCCCACAAGTGAAACACAGTCCCCTGGCCCTTCTAAAAGATCTCAGAGCTGCCACTCTATCCTCCTTTGCTCTACTGGTTTCAGTGTTCTTCCTTTCTTTAGACTGTGCTGGCCAAGTCTCTCTAGTGGGTGTACCAGACAACTGCAACTGAGAACTGGACTTGGGCATTGTTCTGACATGCACAGTACTATCAGATTTCTTGTATTGTCCAGACTTCACCCCTTCCATAGCTTCCTCCTGTAATAGTGCCACAGAACTGGCAGCATCCATGTCCTGTGGTCGCTGCACAATCACTACCCTCCTAACCTCATCCTTGAGCCCATCTATGAATTTCTGAACAAAATACACATTAGGCACAGTCTGTTCATAAGCAAGCAACTGATGCATCAAAACAATCAAAAGATTCAACATATTCAGCCACTGAGACCGTCTGTCTGATATGAAACCATTGTCGCACCAAAGCCTCTTGCCTATCCTGAGTAAAACGAGCACACACCCTTTCACACAAATCGAACCAAGTCACCCCAATCAATTGGTTGCGAACAGATTGCAACCAGTATGCTGCGTTTCCCACAAAATTCAGAGTTGCTACCTTCATCCATTGTCCCGGTGGTATTCCATAAACATCAAAGTAAACCTCACAATTGGCACGCCACATCTGCGGATTTTCCCCATTAAACTGCGGACAAGTCATTGCAGGTATAGCCCCAGCAACCAACCCAGATCCCCCTACGTTCTCCATCTGCTCCATAGTCGACTCAAAAGTAAAAGGTGAACCAGAGTTGATTACCAATTCTCTCTTACCATGGATCAATGAAGGGGACGGAGAGGGTGACACAGTGAACGGATCCTCCTTAGTTTCTCCATTCGCCTTGTCTGCTCTAGCCTAACGAAGTAGAGTACTCTCCATCTTTTCCACCTTCACACTGAGACTTCCCAGGGATGCTTGTAGATCCCCAACTTGCTTCTCCACGAACGGAAGCCTTGCCTCCACCGCCGCCTTGAGGTCTCTCAGATCCGCCCTGCTTCTCTCCTCTGCTTCCGATCTCTTCTTCTCGTTCTCCTCCAGAGTTTTCAGCAGTAGATCGAGTTTGCCATCCTGCGCCATGATCTGCGCGGCCTGCTTCGTGCCGTACTATGGCCTCTCCAGGATCACAGCTCTCAATCCGCTCCAAATTCAGCCAACCCGGTTGAAGCAAGTTGCCTTTTCGCGGTTTCCACCCGAGGGCGGAATCCAATCCTCAACCAGTGATTCTACAGCCGAATCGAGAGAGTAATGGATTGAAAAACGAGCTCTGATACCAGATTGTTAGAACCCTAACTACGCAAGCAATCACCAACCAAGAACACACACAGAGAGATAGCTTAGGAACCAATTACTTCTCACGATCCGATAGGATCGGAGCCGCCGCCGCCGTCGCCACCAGGTTCCAGATCGATAGCCAATTCAAACACGGTACAGTAGTAGTTATACTGGTCACCTCTCAACTCACCAACCCCACGTGGGCCGCTCATACATAGCAAGTTACACAGCCCACTCGGAGCCCAGGTACTTGGGATTGGCCTTGCGAGTCCGCCTCTCCCGCGCGAAGACGTTCTTTGGAACTCCGCCTTCTTCCTGCTCCTCGTCCAGCTGCTTGCCGCCCCGGTCCTCTTCAGCAATGGCGTCCTCATGCTCCAGCTTGCCTTCAGAATACCTGAAAAGATGGCCGGGAACTCGTCGGCAGCGAGTCTGAGCGGTGGCTGCTCACGGGCTGCACATGCATGTGGCAATGCGTTCGCGATCCGAGCAAAGAGAGACATGCAGTAGCACCATGAGGCTCAGCCGAAGCTTACCAAGAGGTCGGCCAAGGGTGGACGAGCTCCGGTGAGGTCGGGCAGCGCGGGTGGCGGTGGAGTAGACCGGCGGCGACGGTGACACAGCAATGGCTGGATCTACAGCATGCATGCCGAAATCATTACATGCAACATGTACAACACCATCCCAGGTTGCTACTACTGCAAGCAATCGACCAATGGCTCACCGGTTGGACGGGAATCGACGACGGAGGCGCTAGGTCGGAGTCGGACAAGACGGTGGTCGATCTCCCTCCTCGATGCACCATTCTTAGGTATTCTTGGGGCGTTTTGGAGAGGATGATGAGACGAAGCTAGTGGCACGGCAGCTCATCCGGATTCGCCTAGAGGCGGCGGGAACGGCGACGCGATCCGGCGGCCGTGCACTGAGCCTGCGTGAAAGACGGCGACACCGAGACGACGCAGCGGTGTTCGGTCGGCTCCTTGTTGTGTCTGATGGGGAAAACAGAGTCAGTGAGGCGCAGGGAGAAGGATGACGTGCTTGGTTT
This sequence comes from Oryza meridionalis, assembly GCA_000338895.3. Lineage (NCBI taxonomy): Eukaryota > Viridiplantae > Streptophyta > Magnoliopsida > Poales > Poaceae > Oryza > Oryza meridionalis. The sequence goes on from CM002535.2 coordinate 22,586,402, forward strand.
GGAGGGAAACTCACCGAGACGACGATGGCAACGCCGTGTGCTCGCCGGTGCAGAAAACGGCCCTCGTGTTCCGGACGATCCAGAGGTGTTTCCCCCTCAGGATTGACTGGAACGCAATGAGGCGAGCTAGGGGAATACATTGGCGCGGTGGTAGGCTTATGGGAGGAGGTTTGGTTGATGCCTACGCTTCGAGTTCACGGGATGGGTTCTGTCTTGCGTCCTCGAGCCATGCGGCGATGGAACGGGACGGCTGGGCGGTGCCGTTGTGTCAGCAAGGTTCAGTGGCTTTCTAGAGAAGGTTTGATGGCAATAGATCGTGTCGGGGTGGATGGATTTGGTCAGAACGTCTTCGTCAACGAGAGGCGGAGCCGTACCCGCGTTCTTGTGAAGCCGTTTGGCGCGAGGGGTTGGGCTGGCGGCCGTGGGCTGGTCCAGGGTGGAAAGGGTGCGAGGTTTAGTCGAGAACGCAGGGTGGAACCAGGTCTGGGACGAATTTGAAGACCGCGGTACCCGTTCTCTTATCCGGAAGACATCGCACGCCACGTGCTCGACGAATTGCCCAAGAGGGAAGAGAGTGTATAGGAGAGGCAAGGGGATGGCTTGGTGTCTCCTGGGAATTTACTGAGGATGACAAGTGGGGCCTGTGTTTTTGGGACCCACGAACAGAGGAAGGATGGTAGAGAGATTAGTACACACAGGTTTTAGTCAAATTCCAGGATTTTTCCTCCTCCTTCTCTTTGAAAATCATTTTGACCAAGATACCTAAGGGTAAACATTATGGTGATTTTTGTGGAGGTAGGCTGTGGTGCATAGATTCCATTTTTCAAGACGCCACTTCAAATTTCGAAATGGTTTGCTCCCAGAAATTCGAACAAAAGGGCTCTTGCTGAAGGTTTGTTGAATTTTTAAAGGGGATAAACTGACTGGATAAATTCTGGAAAATTTATATTACTTCATGATAAATAAACTAGTATTTTAATAAATTATATAGTGTATATGCATCTGTTCAATTTGTTTCTCATCTTAGGGATGTATCGGTTTAGCCGATGATGATTTTGAATTAGTTTAAATTTGTCGTGCTTATTTGGGCGATCAATCTAACTGAGAGCTATCTATGATCCTTAGTATTGTGTTGAGTTTACTGGAATTTTTAGACACACAGATTAGTCAGGATAATTCCATAATTCGTTGTTAGGCATATGAGTGCAATAATGGATGCATATAAAATCCAAAAACAAGCCAAAATAAACATGCAACACATTAGAGGCACACTCTATTCCTCAGCAGTCAGCATAAGAGATTACACCTTGAAATGCTTGGATTTCACGATACTAAGATCTAGGTAGGCCATGCTAGCTCGTGCTTAATGTCACGCCCGGAATTTCTATCTAAAATTCCAAACGCTTACATGTGTGTAAACCCTCGTCCAGGAATCAGCCGAGGCATACAATAACAAATTGATAATAGAGTACAAATATTACTCTAATTAATAAGCGAATAAAATGTCATTACAGAGGTAGATAGTTCCTCTCAATCAATAAAGATCTAAGCAGCAGAAAAAAATAAACGGCACAGACGACTTCACTCCACAGGCAGCTTGACCAGGGCTACGCCTATTCTTCTACACCATCAGCATCACTATAGAACTCCTCCTCTGATGAATGATTGCAAGGTGAGTATATGACATACTCAGCAAGCCACGCAGCAAATATGCAAGTGCACGGGATAACAAAGGAAGGCATAATATAGTCTCATTTGCATAAACAGCATTTAATAAATATTTCAGAGTTTAATAAAACAGTAAAGTATTTAATTAAACAGTATTAATCCAATGCTATACAACATACCCTGTTGCATAGGCCCAACCATTCTGAACAACCAATCCCGGCTGCACAGTTCTATCTCCAAATCAGGAATATATCATTCCAAACCAGGAGCTAAACAAATTATTAACATCATCATTTATTATGGTGTGAAATATGAGACTAATCACGAAAGACATTGTTAGACCCGCCCATTACCGCGGGCATGGCTATTCGAATAGTTTTACTCTGGCCAGAGGTGTACCACTGTACCCACAAGACACAACCTCAACATCATATCAACCATGCGTCGCGATACTTAACAAGTACCCGAATAAAGATTGTGACAATACCCTCTATATAACACAATTCAAAGCAGTGCACCGTTCCCGGATCATAATCACCCCCTTGTAAACAAGGCATGGACTCCCCAGCGACCCCCGTGGGCTTATCTCCGCCACTTCACAGTCTGGTGCTCTACAATGAACCATACTATACAGAAAATAAAGCCGTTGCCCACTTTGGCTTGTGGTTGGCACGGTAAATGTTTCACAACCGAAAATCGTGAACCGGTCCTTAATTGTCATGAGCACGACCATCAAAACCAGGTGCTCACAACCCACCATTATCAGGTTTTAGTTGGCAATTTAATTAATTAACCAATCACGATTGACCATCGTGAACTAACGTTAAGTCATCATTAAATAATAGTGAATCATAAATTATCCCATTTATATGAGCTAGTGTCTCTAAGCATGGCTAAGCATCCTATTCACTTTAGCTAAAACCATATAATGTTCTAGCTAATCAAATTATTAACCAAGTGACAAAGATTAGGGAATCAATAGCAAAAGGGCTATAACAAGGCAATAGGTTATTCCCACCCAATGACATTCAAAAATAAATGCAGTAGTTGAATAGAAACAATAGTTTTAAATGGGATCAACATGCTCAAAGGATTGTTTTGGGATCTGTGTGACTTACCTTGCTGGCCTTGGAACTCTTCAAATTCTTCTCCTGCAAACTCAGACTCTCCGGGAACGTCGGAATCTAAACAGAAAAGAGCAAAATCACCAAAACAGCACATAAACAAGCATGAACAGCACATGTGGATATTTTTAACATGTAGATCTCAATTTTAAAAAAATTTAGAGACTTGAACCAACTAAATCCGAGCTAAGATGAATTAGTTATGAATTTTCAAAGATTAAATCGGATTAAACCCTTTATATAGATTTTAATTGAATTATGACGCAATAATGAATTATTTTTGAAAAGGAAAAAGAGGATTATTGCGTCAGCGGGCTCGGGTTCACGGTGGACCGGGTCCACGGGAATGGTCTACGGAACGGACGGTCTAGATCAACTCTATCCAAAACGGACGGCCGAGATCTAACCGATCTATCGCGGGTCTACGGCTGACGTCGCGATGACGTTAGCGGTGACGTCATCACCGGCGACGGCTCGAGCGGCGCATGCTCGCCGGCGAACGATGGCGCGGCAGCGCAAACGGAGGGCACCAACGTGTAGAGGGCGACGCGGCGATCCTTACCGAGACACGAACGGCGGCGGACGGCGACCGAATGACGACGGCGACGAGGAAGAAGCAGCGGCGACCTTCGGCTTGACGACGACGGCGGTGCTCCGGCGGTCTTCGGCAAAAACGGAGGACGGGACGAGGACGGCGACGACTAGGCGAACCCGACGGTGGCCTTCCCCAGTGACGACGACGACTGGAGCGGCGGCGGCGCACGGCTGAACAAGCGGCGGCGACGGTGGCGCACGGGTTCTCGCGGAGGTGACGTTACAGGCGGCGGCGAGCTAAGGCGAGGGTGGCGACGGATAGAGGAGGTCCCGGGGTCCTTTTATAGGAGCTAGAGGGCGGCGATGGAGGCCCACGGCGACCGGCGACGGCGATGGAAGGTTTAGGGTTCGGGAGAGAGAGACGAATCCAATTTGAGATCGAATCCACCGCTTTCCAAACGATTTTAGCCGACGATTCCAAAAGAGAAAAGATAGAGGGGATCCCGAGGATCATTTCCCCTCTATTGATTTGACCGGAGATGGAAAGGGGCGACGGAATTGGAAGGGCGGCAGCGGCGCGGCTCGGCTAGGGTTCGGGCGCGAGGAGGACGACGAGTCCGACAGGTGGGCCCCACTGTCAGCGGGCGGACGCACGCGCGAGCGGCGGCTCGGCTGCGGGCTGACTTGGGCCGACTGGGCCGAGGGAGAGAGAGAGAGAGGGTTTTGGGCCGACTTTCGGCCCAAAGCCAAAAGAGGGATTTTTAAACCTTTTTCAATTTAAATTATTCATGAAATGCAATTCCATTTATTAAAAATACTTCCTTGGCTCAAATAAATCCTAGAAAAATCCAGGAACTATAGAATCAAGTAAAGTATTTAATAAAATTTATCTAGCCCATTTTTATATTGGAATTTATTATTTAAAATTAGATCTTTGCTTCAAGGCTTTTATAATTATTTCTAATAATTCCAATTAAACAACAATTTATATATTTAGGATTTTTAGGGTGTGACACTTAATTAGTTCTCTCAATTCGCCTTAACACGCGGCCTACGCTTCAACATACTCGCTTTTTATGCTTGCGCATGGCTTGCTCTTCAGCTTATATGGTTAAAAAATTTGTAAGTCATTTGATGGGATTTATTTACTGCACCCAGGTTCAATACCTTAAATTTTATTTGTTGTCCCATATTTCTTGTGCGTGTAGGATTTTATTTGTCTCGTCAACTCTTTAGGTTTTGTTGATGATAGTTAAAAGTGTTCTGGCATTCTCTCTAGGTTAAACACTCCTTATATTTGACCTTAATTATCGTTCAGACATTTAGTAAAAAAAGAAATTTCTATTGTCTTTTATTCTCAAGCATTTGTGCTCAAATGCTCTATTATCTTTATGTGACCGTGTCTAATTTATTACTTCCCCACATCTTGATTTTCTTTTCTTTGCCAGAAATGCACAAGAAGGAACAACTCCAGATTTTTTTAATGATTTCAAAATAACTGATTTTCATATTTTAATTTCTTGGTATGCCATATTGGGCGTCGGTTGAAGGCCAGCGGTCTTGAGGGCAGCGTCGGCGGTGCACTCATCGTAGGTCCCGAGGGGAGACGGCGCTTCAAGAGATCTCGTGGGTGGCGACGCTTTCTAGGCGGGCGGCGGCGCCTTTGGTGGCGGCGTGGCTCCGGAGCTCGGTGGGTCGGCAGAGGAGCGGCGGCTGGGAAGCGGCGCTGCAGGCGCTGGGCAGCGGCGCCCTTGGGCCGAGGAGATTGAGCAGAAGGAGCCAGGTAAAAAGGGGATCGAGCGATCTGTTTCCTTTTGAGCGCGGTGGTTGAGTCAAGGTAGCTTACACGTGGGACCAAGCAAACATGCAAGGTGATTAGTGCATTGGAACTTGATGAAGGCTCATGCACACGTGATGTTCTGAATTTTTTATTTATAATAATTAATAATCCTTAAATTAAATAATCAGTAATTCTTTGGGAAGATTAATCAAAATAGGATGGACGCTATCCCTAACCGCGTCCAAACATGGACACTCTTACAAACAGCATCCAGATCTGGACGCTCTTTCAAACAGCGTCCACCTTCCTGGTGCAGCCACACCCTTAATAAGCTATCAATACGCTAAGAGAAGTATCGAAACAAAAGTTGTTCGACCTAGCTAGGGTTAGGGATCACCGGCGTCGTCGTATGCGCCCGTTCGCCTTCGATCGGGAGGCTATAATCCGTACACTTCACCCTGCGAACCACGCCGTACTGTCGTTGTCGACGCCAGCGCCTTGGATTTATCCGTTACTTAGCGCCATCAATCCAGCCACGACGTCTTCAGTGGCAAGTTCGTTGGCTGCTCGCCGGCCGGCAACAGGTGAACTGCAACATGCATACATACGTTGATGTATGTACATCTTTCTGTGGGAGCTAGGCAACAGATGCCCATGCATACGTTTAGCTAATTAGCATTGATCAGCTGCTGTATACATTGTGTTAATTCATACGTACTTTATATATGTTGACATATTTGTGTAGTTGGATCGGTAGTGTATGTTCTTAAATTATAAGCTATTCGTTGATATTTTTAATATGCAAATCAACATTTTTTTAAAAAAATCTGAAGGATATATGAATAGATTATTATTTAACTAGTAGTTATATAACTTGCTTTGTTAAATTAAATTAGGAGATATATGTACAGATTATTATCTAACTACTAATTATTTAACTTGATTTGTTAAATTATTGAGTTTGTTTTGCACAGATGGCTGAGAGAAAAATGATTATTGTTCTAGTATATATTGATGGGAGAATACAACATGGAGATAAGGGTGTGGAATATAACATTCCTCCAAAAATAACTTTTCCGGCACTTGAGGCTACAACCTTTGAAGAAGTCAGAAATGAAAATTTTCAAGCCCTTGGGTACACTGAGGATCATTGTGCAATAAGTATCCAAGCTCGGTTTGATATCGGAAATCCTGGACCACAATATTTTCAACTCATTTCTATTTATGAAGACAAGGGATGGAAGATGATATTCGAGAAGACGTGTGGGCAAGTTGTTGAGCTTTATGTCAATTGCACATCTACGGAAGCAAGATTAAGTCAAGTTAATAGTATGCCCTTGGTTGAATCAAGCAGGCATTCGGAAAGGGATGGCTCTGGTGTTTCTTTGGAGCCAGGTACCATTCATTCTGCAGGACATGTCGTATCCACTTTAGCCCATGACCCACATTCAACAGCATTGCCGTTGTCTCCACCAACCAACCAAGGTAACATGGAATACGAAACAACGACAACTATAGGTGATGCCAATATTGCGGAAGACACATATGTAGGTGAGGAGACAGATCTTGCAGAGGATGGACAAGATAGTGGTAACGAGCAAGATTCTGATGATGCCCTTAACAATAGTTCAGATGATGATATTTCAGAACCACGTGTTACTCATTCTGTCAATGCCTTTCCTTTGATGCGTGCATCTGGACAATATGCTATAAAAGCATTCAGTGATTTATCCGTACTAAGGGAGACAACAGCAGATGAGAGTTTCTTTGGATGTAAGAATCAATTTGACAATCCACTAGCAGAAGCAAAGACTTTTGATTCAAAAGAGCACCTACAGATTGCCATAGGTGAGTTTCATATAAATAAAAATTCAGAAATTAAATATAGCATAAGTAGTCAGTCTAAGCTTATAGCTCAGTGCACGGGTACTAGTTACATGTGGAGGCTGTATGCAACACCGACAGGAATAGGCTCATGTTGGATGATAAGGAAATGTCCGTATACTCACACTTGTAGAGCACCGGCTGATAGATTTGATCATGCTTAGTTATCGTCTGCTATGATTGCTAATGTGATACGTGATGCATTAAGGGATGACTTGGAATTAAGTATAAAAAATGTGAGATCACTAGTCCAGCAGAGATATAGAAATGTGAAGCCATCTTACAGTAAGTTATGGTGTGGTAGAGAGAAAGCAATAGCACAATTTTTTGGTAGCTAGGAAGGTTCATATGGTCTGCTTATCCCTTTCTTAGAGGCTATAAAATCTAAAAACCTGGTACAAAGTATGTTCTTTTGTCGAATCCAACGACTCGGGAAGGGCAGCGATCATTTAAAAGTGTGGCTTGGGCATTTGGACCATGCATTAATGCCATTCCATACTTACGGCCAGTAATAAGCGTTGATGTATGCTTTTTGTCAGGGAAATACAAGGGTAGATTGTTGATTGCTTGTGGATATGATGCTAACAATCAGCTACTACCTCTTGCATTTGCTATTGTAGAGAAGGAAGATAGTACAAACTGGGGGTGGTTTATGAGATGGCTACGGAAAGAGGTAATAGGATATGGAAAGTTTATGTGTGTTATATCTGACCGACATAAAGCCATCAAATGTCTGTTTAAGCAACCTCACATTGGATGGTATGAGGGTGCCGGTGAATGCGTGCACCGTCTTTGCTCACAGCATGTTGCTGAGAATTTATGGAAAGCTTGTCGTAATGACATGGTGCTTAAGACATTTAAGTGGGTAGTGAAGAAAAAGAAACCCCGAAAATTTGAAGAAGGAATGTTATCAATTGCAAATATTTGTCCTGAGGCAATAACCTATCTTGAAAAAGTTGGGAAGTACTTGGAAGAAGATAAAGATGAGCAAGAAAAGCCTAAGAAGGTATTTGGTTTCGGTAGTATTCAATGCCTGCATAACATTAGTACAAAAAGACAAGTGTGTCAATAAATATGTTGTTTGTCATAAGAATCTAACTATAAGTTGTAACTCAAAAGATATGGAAAACTTACCACAGTTATATGGGGTAGGGAATTCATGTAAACTACACCACTTGGCTCTAAATATAGGGCAATCATCCGGTTGTTCTTCTTCTTGCTCCCCCACTTCATCCGTCTTTGGGATTATATTTTTTGGCCGACCTAATGGCAAGCGTGACCATGACCACAACTGTAATAGTACTAGAGGGCCAAAAATTTCAGATCTTGCTTTCTCAGCACCAATGCTCAGTTGCCTATACAACATAGCAAGTGCAGCTGCTCCCCAATTGTATTTAGTTTGCACTGCTAAATTATCCATAAATTGGAGGTACATAGCAGAAACACTATCTCCAGATGCGTCAGTAAAAATAATGGAGCCAATAATTCTAAGATAATTGCTCGACTATGCCAATCAATCTCCCGTTGTGTTGGGTTATTGGGCATGACATGAAAGCGATCACGTAGTTTACTTATATTTATGGAGTATCGTGAATAGGTCAGTGCAAATGTATCATCTTCTTTTTTCCTCTTTTTTTTCTTCATTTTTTGATGTTCTGGTGGAATCCCAAGATACCTCTCAATCATATCACCCCAATTTCCATCAGATTGGCCCACAATTGGTTTTCCCTGAATCGACAAACCCCATAGGCAACTAATATCTTGTAGAGTAATTGACATCTCCCCTATCGATAGGTGAAAGCTATTTGTCTCAGGTCGCCAACGTTCGACCAATGCTGATATCAAATATTTGTCAATTTTAATGGTCTTCATCTTTGCGATTTGATAGAAACCAATATTTTCTAGAGCTGACTGACATAATGGGTGGTAAGAAATTCCAATGCGATGGTGCCGTATATTCATTGAACCACTAGGCTATATCAAAGAGAAAAACAATTACTCATGGGCAACCTAGATGACGATATGAGCACCAAACAAAATGGCAAGAAACCAAAATAATAAATAAAAACCTCACATTTTCTGAAATTTTAGATACTTTTGTGTTGGCCATGAGGCATCCATAGTAAATCACTGAATCAACCATCGTCAGCCATTTTCAAGCCATAGACAATGTTAATAACCAAGAACCTAAATCAGTATTTCGATGCTACAGTATCAAAAAAACTTAATTACCAGTTCAGTAGTTCGCAAGAATTCAGGATGAAACTATCCTGTTTGATTCCATTCTCCACGTGATGTAATTATCCATCCATATATTGCATTCTAAAATGTGTTATATGCAAAAACAAAATTAATCAATTGTTGTGAGTCAATTATGCCTATCAAAATCACCTGATTAGGAGTTCTGGTTGAAGTTCTGGCCGAGCGTGCGGAGAGGCGGCGCATGCAGGAGAGAGAAGTGGGAGGAAGAGGGAGGTTCCTCACCGGCGAGCACGGCGGCCGGTGCGAAGGATGAAGGCAGCGGCGATGACCGGCGATGCGGAGGCGCGGACGGGCGGCGACGGCACCCTAGCAGAGAGCAGAGAGGCGTTAGGGGTAGGGAAGGCGACCACGGCGGCTTTAAACGCCGGCCGAAGATGGAGACAATGGCGAGCTCACCGGCAAACGTGGGGAACAGAGCTCCGGCGTCGTTCGGTGGTAACCAAGCGGCGACCGAGGTGCGGGCGGACTCGGTGAGCGTGACGGCGGCGATTTCACAGCGCAGCGGCGGCTCTAGCGGCGGCGACGCGCGGCCGGAGGTGGGCGGCGGGCGGCGGAGCTCGGGTGCGCGGCGCGAGCGCGGTAGAAGGCACGGGAGAGTACGGCGAGAGTGGAAAGAGGGAGAGGAGGCTCGGGGAAGTGATTTATAGGGCACGGGAGGGGCGGACGAGGCCGGGGATGGCCCCTATTTGGCCGGAGACGTGGGGAAGGAGAGAGAGAGAGAGGTGGGATTCAAAATCGAATCCCGCCCACTTTCGGGCGCGCGCGAGAGCGGGAAGAGGTAGGGGAGTGGGCGAGCGACGTGGGCACGCGGTACGGGCGGAGTGGGGGCAAGAGGTGGAGCGGAGAAGGCAGCGGCGCGGGCGGTTGGAGCTCCGGCTCCAACGGCCGGAGGTAGGAGACGACCGACAGGTGGGCCCTACCTGTCGGCGCCCCAAGGGAGGAGAGGAGGCGGCTTGGGCCGGCCCAGCAAGAGGGAGGGGGCGTGGGAGTGAGACGGGCCGACGGCCCATCAAGAAAAGAAAGAAAAAGAAAAAAGAGAAAGGAGAAAGGATTTTTCCCGGGATTAAAATATTGCACTTTGCGAATTTTAATTGATTAAAACTATTTCCAAGGCTCTGAAAATTCCACTAAAAATCATGTTAATATATTGCGACATGTGGAACCCAAGAAAAATCCCACAATGCCAATTCCAATTATTGAATGCATTTATTAATTAGGGAATTAGCTCATGGTTAAAATAAAAAATTTCTTCGGGCAATTTATAAAATTATTTTAAAGCAAAGAGGGGAACTTCAGGGCGTGACAAGCATTCAGTTTGTTCTATTAAAAAGAACACTCACCTAGCTCAATTGATATGCCAAACATCATTGGTTATATGGGATGAGGCTCCTGTTAATCATAAACACTGCTTTGAGGCTCTTGATCGATCACTGAGAGATATCCTAGCAACCAATGATCCATCATTTGCCAACAAGCAATTCGGAGGCATCACAGTTGTTCTTGGAGGAGATTTTAGGCAAACACTTCCAGTTCTGCCTCATGCAAAAAAGCAAAATATCTTATCCTCATCTATCACACGCTCTCATTTATGGCAACACTGCACTGTTATGCACCTTACAGAAAATATGAGACTTCAGTCACCTTTATTATGTGATACACAACGCCGCCGCCTCCAAGAATTTGCAGAATGGTTGCTACAAATTGGAGAGGGAACAGTCCCTGATTCTTCTCCTACTAATCAAGTCGATGCTTCTTGGATAAAGATACCGGAGTATTTGTTGTTGCCAGGTGAGACAAGGAACCTTTCAAGCCTGATCTCTTTTGTATATGAGGCTTCAAGTACCTCTCACACAGGTTCTTACCTATGTGAGCGAGCAATTCTAGCACCAACAAATGAAATAGCAGCAGCTATTAATGCGCAGATTATTGCACAGCTGACAACACAAGAAATGTCATACTACAGCTCAGACACAATTGATGATAGCACAAGCAATCATGCCACCCTTGATGCCCTTTACCCAACTGAATTCCTTAACACAGTATAGATCAGTGGCATGCCAGATCACCACCTCCAATTAAAAATAGGCGTTCCAATTATGCTGTTACGCAATATCAACCCGTCAAAAGGCCTCTGCAATGGTATAAGGCTTATAGTAACTCAGTTGACCCGTCGTGTAATTGAGGGGGAAATAATAACAGGAAAGGCAAAAGGATCTAAGGCATACATTCCAAGGATAGTGACCACTTCAATTGATAAGAAGTGGTTTTTTAAATTAAGGAGGCGCCAATTTCATGTCCGAGTGTCATATGCAAAGACTATAAATAAGAGCCAAGGGCAATCTCTCAGCAGAGTGGGTGTCTATCTTCCTAGCCCAGTCTTTTCACATGGGCAACTCTATGTTGCGTTCTCACGTGTGACTTCGCCCGATGGTCTACGGGTTTTGATTGAGAATAACCCACCTGAGTATATAGACAGCACCCATAATGTTGTTTATAGAGAAATTTTTCATGATTTAGGCCAGCAGGCAGCACATGAATGATCCACCAGAACTCCAACAGTATAATCATTTTTATTGGTTACAATGCTTTCCCTAAGGTATAGCCTTCCACTTTATAGTTTATTAGTGGTGCTAAATTTAAGTTCATTGTATTCTTTTTACCCTCATGTGCTTACTGCAATATTGACTTTACTTCACTACTTTGCATGCCTGTTAATCTGGTGCTTCCTCGCATCTTTACATTATTCTAGATGATGCAGAGACATACAGCTTTTAACTGGAGACATTTTAGTGAAATAATCTATATAGCCTTCCCCTCTTGTAACATTTTAGCTTTTTGTTCACCAGGTAGCCAAAATTGGTTATGGTGCATTTTTATTAGATATCACCTTCATTCTGCACTTTTATTGTGATGCTAAACTGAACCTCATTGTGTTTCTTTATCTCTCATGCACTTACTAAAATAAATTGACTTTTCTTCATGACTTTGCAGGGCTGTTAATCTGGTGCTTCCTTATATCTTTGCGATATTATAGATCATGCAGGAACATGCAGCTTTTAAGTGCAGACATCTTGCATTATATATTACTGTTAAGGTAAAGACATAGCTATCCCTCATTTCTTTTGCTATGGCGATACATGCTCCATGTAGATCTTATTTCTCTAATTTCTTTTACTCGTCTACCTGATCAGCACTGAACACTAGATTCAATATTTTCTATAGTAATACATGCTTGTGAAAAGAGACACTTATTGCACATGATCACCAAAATGCACATATGGATGTTTCTTTGAATAGTTTTTCATATGTTTCTTCATTGCGGTTCATGTCCGCTCAATACGAGCCATATAGATACTTCAGTTCAATTTCCATCTACATGTTCTCTTCTAATCTTCCTGAAAATGCTAAGGTGATCAACTCTGCTTGCTGTTTCAGTAATTCAGACATTGTAATGGTCAAACTCTTCCTCTCTAGGAACACAAAGCATCTGTATAGCTTAAACCATAGAATTTCTTTTGAAATATTATTACATTGTACTGTTGTGATAAATTCTATCCATGTTCTGTTTTAACCTTTTCACGCAAATATACTTGCATCGCTTGCAATATGGATAGCTGTTCTATCTTGATCTACACGTTAGTTACACTTTTTTCAATTAATGTTTATTGCAATGATCAGCATCTCAAGGCACAATCATTTTTCATCGACACTCTCTATACGTCGAAGATTTCTTGCTCAATCTGCTGGTATAATTTATATTCTTCTGATTTTTGCATTCCTGTTGTTTTCCTTATGTATGGTATTTCTTTCCATTTATTCTGCACAATCATCATTACTGGCTCAACCTATACTGCCGTATGTTCAAACCATGTTTACAGACTAATTTCTCATGTTGTCCCAATTCATTTATTCACCGGAAATTGTTTTTCCAATTCTTAATCAGGATTTCCCCACCCAGATCATATAACAGCTCCTTGATCACGTTCAATTATTTGTTGTCCATGTTATGCAATTTTAACACTCAACTTTCCTCTAATACCTTCTAGTAGCCATAATTGCTTCATAGGTTTTATTTATGTTCGATTTTTATATTTTGTGTGCTAACCGCTAAGCAAGTTCAGTGTAAAAATAATTTGACTGCATTTTACAGGTTACCTATACAAATGTGGTACTTGGAGATTCTTGCATTTGTGCAGTAGAAAAAAAATCCCATATCAAATTTAGATTCTCTGAAGACTTATACTCTCTCTACTTTGAAGTACTATTTCATATTTGATCATGCATTCATCAGGTTTTCCATCCACATGCTTCATAACACATTTACCTTACAGACTCACTTGCCATCTCATCAACTGTCACATAATATTCTTTTCTCTGATTCAACATGATCAGCCACTTCAACAACTGTACATACATGGATGTTTCCCATGCATACATATTTTACTTAAAAGATATCTGCTATTCATCATGCTACTAGCCTTGATGTTGGTAATTGTACTAATGCAAGCTGTTATAATGGATAAGCAGAACAAGGCGACCATCCATCTCGAGTGATCATCATGTATTTCATATTTCCATCTCGAGTGATTATCATGTATTTCATATTTCCATCAGCTAGGTGCCGAGCTTTTCTGCCAAAGAACATATCAGAAGACATGTATGCTCTATTATATCACTTTTGACTTAAAAGAGTGTGCTACAAGATAAACCAACTTACCACCCTCGCTGGTTCTCTTGTCTAATGAAATAACATATTTTACATATATTATATGCCTTAATGGTCTTTCAGTACGATTTTTGTTGTCATCTGAAATATTGAAACATATATATTCATGTTCATACTAATGAGACTGCATTTTGTAATCATATTAGCTTAGACATTGGATTTATATTTTGAAATCTACATAAGTACCTTTTATTTTCATGTTTCACTCAACACTGCATAATAATCAATGTTCGTTCATAATGCCCCGCGGCAACGCGCGGGGTCCAACCTAGTTTCCTTTCATCCTCGGACCACCAATCAATCAAAGGCCAATTGTTTTGTGGCCTTAGGAGGAATTATTCAACGCATGCTGCCAATCCACACCCCTTCCATATAAACTTATAGCCTAATGGCATAAGTGGTAGTAATTCTGATCAATCATATGACTTGCTGAACTCATCCTAAAATCCTGAAAGCAAATGACAAAAATTACAGCAAAATTTTCATGATTTGCATCGTACAGGCAAATGATACAGAATTATCTAAAGGTCTGGTACATGTTGATTTACCCCTTAACACATTTCCATTATAAAAAATATACCAGAATATATGGGTGTGACTCTACCCGTCAGGTTGCTGCTCCTCCATTAAGAGCATTGCTAGCATTGTTTGGATGCATCTAAGTTGTTGTTGTTTCATCAATATTTTATTGAATTTAAGAAAAATGGATTGGATTTAACAACAAAAAAAACTGTTAACAGCATACATTACCTAATGTACATTGCACGGTAAGATAGCTTAACACTGACCAAATAAACTTTTTCCATTTTTGTTGAACGACTGAAAAATTTCTACTGCACTTGAGTGAAGTGATGGTGAAAATAACACAGTGAAATCAACAACGGGCTACTACTCACCGAGTCGAGGAGGATGCTGGATGCCTTGAAGTCGCTAGATGACCAGTGTGTCGGTGTAGTGGAGAAGGCATGCCCCTGCATCCTCCTCATCCATGGCACGGGACTATCGAGACCTTCACAAAATTACAGTTCAGGCCAGCTTCCACAAGTCTTTCCGGAATTGACACAGAGGTGGTGGTGACAAACTGATGGCGAAGGTCGCTTTTCTAGCGTGAGGTTCAGAATGAATAAATGACATTGTAGACTATTACTTCATGAACATTAATTTGTTGATGATAAACATTGCAAGGCATGTTCAGACAATGAACTAAGTAGATAACGATAAACTCCAGAGCAAAACATGGCTGTCCAAGGTTATGAAAGATACAAGTACAACATAGCCAATATTAATTTGGTAAATGTTCAAAATTAGGATTATGAACTATAATCCATTGTTTTCCATAACAGAACAGTAATTCACAATCCAAAATACAGATTCAAGTCCAATTTATGGACTGAAAAAAAATGATGTATGACAAGGTTCAGAATCATTTAATCAATAATAAATACTGTCAAATTTTCAAAATAATCAATTCACATCCAGTTTCATGAAAACAGTACATGTAGAAATGCAACATTCAAATGATGCTCTACAGGCATCAATTGCATCGTTCCCTCGGCCTCTACCAAGTGCCAAGTGACCAGCATGGTTAAAGAGATCAATCATACAACAATAATGTTTCATTGTTGGCCTGATAAAGTAATGATTGAATATGAAATATTCATGAAGTGAAAATTTTCTGGAAGATATAAAATAAAAGGAATTTAGTACATCTAAAGGCACTTAGTTTTATATGCAGAGCATGCTCAAAACCAGGAATGACATGGCAAGCTCGATGTTTACATAAAAATTTCTAGAAAGTTTAGAATGTGAATATACTTAAACAAACTTCAAAGTTTTAATACCAAAATATACTAAATGAAGGGATTTTGTGAATCAAAAGGGAAAGGTATCATCAAGCAGAGTAGCAAGTCATATATATGGGATTAGCAGGATTTACCTCTTCCTGAACCCCAGTTGTTCTCTTATTTGCTGCTGGACCAATGCATTCCATTCATTTCAGTTATTGCACGAACTTCCGCTACAGGATCACTAACAAATTTCACAAATCAATAAACCTATTAACACACCCTTAACCGAAAGGTAATGGACCCTGCATGCCTCTTGTAGTATGTAGTCTGCAATATCTGCAGCTAGATCCCAACTAAAATGGCCCAATTCAATCGAAAGACCATCTCATTCAGCATCATTTGTGCAATGTCCAGTATATGTCTGATGAACAACTTGATCAGCAGCTGCCTGCAACGCTTGTAAACTCAACAAAGCCATAACCTTGAAGTTGTCCACTTTGTTTTCCCAGATAAGCTTCACAGATTGAACCTGCAAATCAGTGCAAACATCACAATACGGTCAGGCAAAAACACAAAGTTGAGAATCCAGTTTATATGAGAATCCAGTTTGGGTGAAGCTGAGACCTGACGGGACTTGCAAAGGAAATAATGCAGACATTTTCTCACTTACAATTGTTCATGTAATTTCCAATTTTATCCCCCATACACCACCAGCTACAAAAAAAAAAGCAGTAGCAGATTCTTTCTAAGCCATTGACTAAATACAGCACAGTGGAACATGCAATCTTCACCTTCAATTGCAGCCTACGCTGGTCGAAATCACTGCAATCACTGGATAATTGCATCGAGTAGCTAGAGGGCATAAAAAATATATTAATTACATACTTGATTGAATGATGGTGAGCAGTGGAGGACTTCTGAAATAAGGCATGAAGCAAATATATATGTGGCTGCAGTTGACAGATTCAACAATTGTCCAAAGAGCGCATGCTGGAGATGGGGGCTTGATGGCGGGATCCAACATCAAGCAGGCGTCGCGGGGTCAGAGGGGACCCTGCAGGGGCGCAATGCGAGGTCGTCGAGCTTTGGGCGCATGGATGGCGCCTGGGCCATGGATCGTCGTGGGAGGGTATTGGTGAAGATAATCCCGATGACAATGACATGGACGTAGGCGGCGAGGTGGAGGGGTAAGATGAGAGCGTGGGGAGGAGAGGAGGTCGCGGAAGGAGGATCAATGGCGACGGCGATCCCTACTCTCTGTCCTCTCGCCTGGCCGTGGAGACGGAAGCGACCAACGATGACGGGGACCCTGGCGCCTACGAGCGGTGGCAGCGGGGTAGGGAGAGTGGTGGAGAAGGCAGCGGCGGTGACGACGGGGTAGGGCGAGCGGTGGAGAATGCAGTGGCGGCACCCGGCGCCTACGACAGAGCAGGTGCCAGGGGTAGGGTGAGCGGGGGAGAAGGCGGCGACGGCGGGCTGGTGATGGGAGCATAGATTTGATTGATTGCTAATTTCCGTAACCACTGTTTAGACGGAATGGGAGATCGCTAATTACATGGACAGATCCAACTCGCGATATTAGTTGTTGGATGAAAAGATGTAAGGGTTAAAAATAATCTGTGTTTGATGAACTGCTACTTTTTATATTAGTAGAGATTAATAAAAAATATTTACAAAAGGTTTATCCACTGTGAAATAACTGGTCTCTCAATAACATTTAATCTAAAAACTAAAAGGGAGAGATCGTTCTTAAAGAATTCTCTCCAAGAAGAAACTGAAGGGGAAACATTCTGAAAAATTAGAGAGTTCCTTTGTTTCCAAATGTTCCATGTTGCATAAAGGACTTTCTCAACAAAATGTGCAGATCTATAAGAAGTCTTTGCTTGATGAAGAATATCTTCAAAAGCGAGAGATACATACCAGACAATACCATTTTGTGCCCAGCAATCAGTACTAAAGGGACATTAAAAGAAAAGCTGAAAGGTGGTTTCTCTTGCTTGAGTTGAACAAAGAACAAGAGTTAGATCAGCATTGTCAGGAGGACAGTGTCTTCTATCAAGCATATCATAGGTATTTAATCGATCAATTAAGACAAGCCAACCAAAAATCTAAACTTTCATAGAGCACTTGCTTTTCCAGATCCTATTTAGATACCCAAGCACCTGTATATGCATAAAATTGATGGCATAAATCTTTCGAGAGGAAAACAGCCCATTACCCCAAGCATAGGTCCATACATCCTTTTCATCAGTTAGATGATCCAAAGGATCAGCAGCATACATAGATTCATATTCCTGGAAGGCTTGTTCAGATAAAGGAAGAATAAAGAGTTGTGAGAGGTTCTTCGAGAAAGTTATACTCAATGAATCCTTTAATGAGATGCATTACTGATCTGATTTTGTTATTCCACAAATCATCCCAGAACAAACAAGTTTTTCTATCACCCAACTGGGAAGTCATTGTCTGGCGTTGGGATTGGCATAGTAAGAACTCCCAGGAACACCATTGAGAAGGACAGAAGATGAGTGCGAAGAAATATTCATGTTGACAGGCCTCTGAAAATATCCACAAATTGTAGGACATCCCTCCACTAGAAAGAGCCTTTAGGGCGAACAACATGTGGAACCTTACCAGAATAATAGGAGCTCCAAATCAATTTGACCCAAGGTATAGAATGCCTGTTATACTTCATCAAAAGGGCATTAGTATGAAGTCTAATACCAATATCACCCAAGCCTCCTCTATTCTTAGGTTGACAAACCCTATCCCAAAGAACTAGAGATTTCCTGCTGGAATTTATGTCAGAACCTCTCCATAAACAATGTCTTCTAGCTCTATCGATAATTTCAATAACTGATTTTGGGAGAGATAAAGAACACGTATAATAAGTTGGGAGGGAGGAGAGAACAGAGTTAACCATAGTTAATCTATCACCATAAGATAGGAGGGCATAAGCCTTCTTTCAATTCTACCAACAAGAGGTGCAAAATCAATGACCTTAGGTCTGGTAGTTCCCTAAGGAAAACCTAAATAGGTAAAAGGCAAAGCAGCAATAGAGCAGCCATATAAACTAGAAAGATGTTGCACCTTTTCTGGATCCACATTCAAAGGTACCATGCAAGATTTGCTGTAATTAATCTTCAAATTAACCTGTTGATGAAGCATATGTATTGAGGATAGCCTTCAAACAAAAAAGTTCCTTTGAGGAAGCTATTAGGAATAGCAAGGTATCATCTGCATACTGGACAACTGGGAAGTCATTGTCTGGCGTTGCGATTGGCATAGTAAGAACTCCCAGGACCACCATTGAGATGGACAGAAGATGAGGCCGAAGGAAAAAAATCAGATTAATCCAATGTAGCCACTTGGAGTCAAAACCTTTTTGCCTCATGATGTCCAAATTAACGGAGTGTTCTATGGTATTAAAAGCTTTTTTAAAATCTAACTTGAGGAGAATTATCTCCCTCTTTGACTGTTGGCATTGATGCAAATACTCAAAAGACCATGAGAGACAATCTTGTATAGTTGTAGCTTTTATAAAACCATATTGATTTTGATGGATGAGGTCTGTAATTACTGACTGCAATCTATCAGCTAGCACCTTTGTTAAGAGATTGAGAGGCACACTTTGCAAAGAAATAGGCCTATAGTAATTAACTTTTTCAGGTGTTGATTTCTTGCTGCTAGGAAGAGCAAGGTATTTTCTAGTTACCATTTTTTGCTCCATATAAGATGAGGTGAACAAGAACAAGAAGTGCTACACAAGCTGATAAAGAGCGAAAGAGCTTATTGTTATGAGCATCATGTGGGTTGCTATGGTAGGCTAGGAGCCATCAGGAGTTCTTACTCATGTCAAATTCTATACTGGTAGACGCTGCATTGAACTGCAATGACACTGTTGAGATATCAGCACGTGGTTTGGGAAAACATGGCTAAGAGATCTAGATGAACACTGCTGGATGCATGGTTTAATTCTGAGGCCCCTCTACCTGTGCAGCATGACATTTTGTATTTGACCATCGCCACTAAAATCACAAACACAAGAAGTGGTGCAGACACTGCAGCTAGGAGTGGACTTCAATATGGTCCTGATGTGTTTTTTTATAGATTCGAACACAATAAGGTTTCTGCTGCTATGCCCTCCACATAATACTATTTTGGAAAGAAAATATCTGAACTTCCTTTTTCATTTTTGCAATCTTTCTTTACATATTGCACAACATCTGATCAAGATTATCCGCACCGTCGTTTTCTTCAACAGCTCCCTCCGCCTCGCCTGTTGTATTTTATGCAAATCCATCATACTGAGCCTAGTCCGGAATGTTGTCTTCTTCTTCATCATCTTATTCCATTGCAACCCCTAACTCTTCGTGCGATGTCCAACATAGCTAAGCATGAATCCTGACTGCAACAAGTGGACATGAAGAATTCTTGATGTAGAATACTTCTTCTAGTTTTGTACTTTTTCTATGGACAACATATAAAACCCTTAGGTTTGTGGGCATTGGCCACACTCAAAAAAATAACATGACATCAATAAACTCCTTCAACCGTCAGCCCACGGTATACATCCATTTCCGATTCATCTATATCAATAAACAAATATAAAGGAAGTCCACGAAACTTAAAATAATTAAATAATCATATAATAATTCAAAACATCATAATTAAACTCAAAACCGACGGTACGTATACATAGAAAGCCTATATGCGTTCATACACATAAAAATCATATATGAGGAGATTGTTGTTGAGCTCACAAATCTCTATGACCATTTCTTTAAAAAATTGGAACTATACTTTTTCATGTTTAAAAATTCTAAAAATATTTTTAATAAATTCTTCTTATTTTTAACGATTTTAACGAGTTCTTAATCGGAGTCATGGTTAATTATATATAAACTAGTAAAGCCAACCGCCGGCCAACAACCCATGTATGTAGTGTAATTGATACGCTATTTCAAATTAATATAATCCACCTTAATTTCTGATGCAAAAAATTATATGCATGCGACGATTATAGATGGACCTAAGACTTAGGTGCAAGCTAGTAGCACACAATCGATTTCTGGATGAACATCAAAATAACCGGATCAGAAACCAATCTTTGACTGGGGCCGCTTGCCTTCGCTAGCTATTCGTTCACTAATTCAATCATGCATGAGAAGGATTAATTCCTAACATAGCCGGGCGCACTTGATGTCTCTATCTCTTTCCTCCACCTCTGCGATCAGGAAGTGCACAAATGCAGATATAAAATCACAATAGGAACGAACCCATCCATAAGATCGTTTCCAGGGACAGCGAGAATATGGCAGGAGCATGGAGCGGATTACCAGTAACCACGAAGCGTATGCATGAGCTCGTGGAGTACGACATGTGTTGAGGCACATGACCACCGCCGCCGTTGCTGCCAGCAGCCGGCGTGGGTACAAATCGCTGATGGGATGAACACCGCCCGAGGAAAAATACCTACATACGTGAGAGAGATTTGATAGGTATGGACAAAAAGGCGTATGTATTGGGGGAGATTCGATGGGCTTTTCAAGGCCCATGACTTAGTAATGGACGGTTAGGATAATAATATTTACTTAATTAACGGTTAGATCTTTCTGACTAACGTGAGAACTCGTAGAAAGTACCTAATTAATATAGGTATAAATAGATAGATAGATTCTAGAAGTTTTCACAAATTCTAAATATATTTTTTCATGTATTATCCTTATTTTAATTATTTTTATTTTTTAAAGTTCTAAACATATTTTTAATGCATTCTTCTTATTTCTAACTATTTTAAGGATTTTTAAATAGACTTAGATTCTATTTTTTTATTTTCTATAATTTTCCTTTGTTATATTTTTAAAACATTTTTATCCAAATATTTCTAATATTACGAAGTACCCTTATTTTCTATAAAATTCTCTCTCACATATTTTTCCATATACCTTAATTTTTAAGAGAGAATGACATATAGAAACATAGCTAGAAATGTAATATGTTAACCATACATCAATATAGGATGAAGTTTCTAACATTTTAGATCCCTTATATTTGTGTAATATCACCAAAATATTTTCACAAAAAAATTTGACAGCACCTCTCTTCCTCATCCTTCACTTTGGCAGTAATGGCTCGAGCTGAAGGATGAAGAAGACATATAAAACGAAAATGATCTTTAGTACCGGTTGATGTCATCAATCGGTACTAAATTGTTGATCTTTAGAACCTACTAAAGATCCCCGAGGGTTTGACACGGTATGATAAGATTTGAACCAGTACTAAAGATATACTAATCGGTAATAAAGATTGCAAAGTGCAGTTAGACAACTTATTTAGTACTGGTTAGTAATAAATCAGTTGTCCAGTAATGAAAAGCTGGACGGACCACAGGTTCTTTCATCCGGTGGCCTGCTCACTGCTCACTCGATCGAGGGCCTCAGAATAAGTCGAAAGAAATAATAGGCCCTATCTAAGTGCAGGCTGAATTTAGGGCCAAGTAAGGCCCGCGCTACTTTAGCTCAGGTCTTCGGCTTTGTCTGTTCTCTTAGTTGAACTGCACCACGTCAAACACAATTAACCAACGTGCTCGTACTGTTTTGTAATAATTAAAAAGTCATGAAAAAAAACTTATTACTCTAGTAAATAGTAACGTCAACTATAAAAACTAGCGTATTTTATTTTACGTCTAGTTGAACATTAAAAACCTTGCAAATGCTGTAGCTTTTCTCCGAAGACTTACCTCGCAAGTCGTCGATATATATAGTTATCTACTACGTACCTAATAACAAGTTGCTTAATGATTCCATATCACCAAATTGAAAATTCATTATGCTTTATACAAGTTGCATCGTACCACGAAAGGTAGTAGCGCGTGATGTCGTCAATCGTCACGTACGACAAATTCAACTTTAAAAACGCCGTGGTAGCTTTATGTATCTATCTATGTATTTTATATATTGTAAACATAGCTTAAAAAGAAGACAACGTCCGCTCCGGAGAAAGACAACTTGCAAAATTAAATAAAAGAAAAATAAATAAAATCTAAACCATTAGAACGTAAGGGGACTAAAATTATAACATAAAAGATTGGCAGCAATAATTGTATCACTACCACACAACATCACATCAGTTCCCCTATCATTAGTGCCCGTTTGAGAAAACCCGTCATTGATAATAGTTTCCCGTTCCAAAAAATTGAGCTTGCGCTATGCATATGTTTCACCTAGCACTAATGAGAAGACATCAGTGTCGGGTGTTATAACTAACCGGCACTGATTGTTTGGCAATATATCAATATCGGGTATTACCACTAACTGACACTGATGAGTAATTCATCAGTGTTGGGTCTTACCAGTTGAAGCGGGATGACTACACTTTTGGTAGGAAAAGACATCAATGCAGGGTATTCTCGATGATGGGTTTTACCACTAACTGGCACGGATGTCCTTAACAAGATTAATACTTATTTTGGATACATGAACTTAACTTTTTTCATACAAACTCGGATTTTTGCAAAGTTTATATGGAAATTGACCTCTCGATGAGGTCTACGATTTTGTAGTTGATTTTTTTTATTTGAATTCTTTTAAATAGTCAAATTCATGATCTAAATCCATTTTCAGCAAATGGATTAGGGTATTTAAAAGAAATCAAATAAAAAAGTTGTCAACTATAGATCTTATCGAGAGCTATAATTTTCATATAAACATTGTCACGATCCGAGTTCATATGAAAAAGTTATGTTCATATATCCAAAATTAGCACTAATGACCTAGCACTGATATCTTTTTTCGCCAATAGTCCAAACATCTCGCTCCAAATGGTAAGACCCGGCGCTGATGTGTTACTCATCAGTGTCGGTTCGTGGCAAGACCCGGTACTAATATGTCACCAAATAATCGGAGCTAGATGATTATAAGACCGGGCATTGATGTCTCCTCAACAGTGCCTAGTGAATCATGTGTATAGCACGAACTTGTTTTTTGGAGCTGAAAACTATCGTCATTGCCAGGTTTTATCAAACAGGCATTGATAAGGACACACTGATGTCTCTTCTGTGATAGTGCAAGATGTTTAATCTTTCTATATCCTCTGTTAGTTTATCTTGAAAACCAATTGTATAGCTGACGAGCGGGATGCTTACCCTTGAATTGACTTGCTCCACTTTGCCATTTTTTTATTTATTTCTCACCTAGCTAGGTTCGTGGTTTCAGATCAATGCGCTGTTACGTAATCCCTTCGTTTCATAAAAACAATTTAGTATTGGATATGACATATTCTATTACAACAAATCAGACAGAGTACTAGGGTTATTTTTTTTGAACGGAGAAAGTAATAGAGTACACCATAAGTGTTTACCCGACTAGGTGCCTGAAATGATTTGGTGTTCGATAAACTCATCCAAATTTATCACAATTTATCAGATTGAACACATAAGAACATGAATAGGCTACCACTACTACAGAAAGCGTTTTTTGCTTACGGGTAGAATTGATCTTCACATGCAGTTGGCTGGCCCGCATGCGCGAAATGGTCTGCAAAGATCACCATTTGCGCATGCGGCCGATCCAGCCGCATGCGAAGATCGCATGCGAAAATAGATCTTCGCATGCGGTCCATTTAAGCAGCCGCATGTGAAGATCTATTTTCCCATGCGGTCGACTTAACAAGACCACATGCGAAAATCTATTTTCGTATATGGCCGTCTTAAGTAGACCGCATGCGAAATTCAATTTCCGAATAGCTAAAATAATATTTATTCTAGCCTTTTGGTGAGATGTGTCTCGTAAGTAATATTAAATTATTGAGGGATTTATTATCGTATCTCGGAATAGTAAGCATATGAGATAAGACAAGTGCCACAGTAACAAACATGTAATACATAACCATAAATTCAATCGTAATTTACATACGAAATATATAATACAAGTGCCACAATTTTTTCATCGTATGTATAAGTAGTATACATGTCATTGCATATGTTCTTTCTCCCACTTTTTGAGAGGTTTAAATTTGTCGTCCATTGCGAGTTCACTCTGGTTGTCGTAGAAGAGACCTCTTGTGTTGCAGACATTGCGACGGATGAATCGGCAGAGGTCAGCGGCCACATTCAAAATAGTACCGTCGTTGAATCGTTGTGCAATATATGGGATTTCGGGGATCTGCGCACAGGAAGGAAAATAAAATGGTACTCAGTGAGAAGTGTGTGCTAGATGGGTTTCTTTGTAGAGAAGAGTTCGCTGACTTACTCGGTTACTGGTTGTTTTGTACCTCCCGTTTACTCTGAGCATCTCGCATACGTAAGAACCGCACAAGTTAGTTCCCGGTGGTTGTTTGTAGCACTGTGATATAATTATGAGGGACCGATCTCAGTAGATATAATTTAGTATATATGTATTGTTCGATAATTAGTCGTATTGGTATAGATTTGATAGTACCAGCCAGCCAGTCCTGACGGATAACTTCTTCTGGTCTGGAATATGTACTGGTCCGCCTCTTTTGCGATAGTACTTGTGTGCTCTATTTGAAGAAAACAATTGTTTTATCAGTAGTTAGAAGACTGGGATCGACCTAAACAATTTATATTAATGAAATGTTTATCACTTACAAATTCAAAATAGTGAGGAATTCCATAAATGTCTCCTTGTCATAGTGTGTGGGGTCCAATGATATGATCAATTGGTCTTTTGGATATACAAGGAATAATATGTAGTGGTCTCTTCATATAAGAAAGGCTTATTGGAGACAGAAAATTCCGAAGAAGATAAATTAATTAAACAAAAAGAAGAGAAAGCTTACGTGAACGCGTAGGGGACCATTAAGACATCTTTGTCGGCGTGCGCCAACATTGCTATTGCCAAGTATGTTGCTACTTCTAGCTTCTTCCTCTTGTGCAATGTCTTCACATATTCTTCCTTTTCTTGAGGGGTCTTGCCAACCAATTGCTCGCAGTCCTCTCTCAGCTCTACGGTGTGTTGTGTTTTGCATATTCTTGTTGGATCGATGTATCCATCCTTTGCTCCAGTTCTATCAGCTTCGTGGAATTGCATACTGTACAATGAACAAAGAAGTAATGAGATTTGGTTTCTTTGTTTGGAATGATACGTGTAACATGTAATAAAGAGTTCAGACTTACAGACAGAACGCCGCAATGAGATTAACGTCCATTTTATCTAGCTTGTAGAGGGCGTAAAGGTCACGGAAAGAGATAAGAAATATCCCATTAGGACCACTCATGAAAGCACCTTTCAGGACGGCGACGCTTATGAAACTGAGACCCTTCCTAGATGCTTTGATATACCATTCGTGCATTACCCTCATTTCCCATGGTAGCTTGTTCATAAGATAAGTTGGCAAGAATGGCTTGCCATACTCATAAGTTTCTGGCACATCAATAGATAACCAGGATTGCACTTCATCTTGGGCCGCTAGTACTGACTTCTGGGAGTCTGACATGACATGAGCAAGTTCTTTTCTCTTCTCAGAATTCCTGAAAGCTGAAAACATGAACTTCTTATCCTTGTCAATCTCCTTTGGGTCGTATGTCGATATCAACTTTGGAATTATACGATGAGGTTCCAAAGGATTAGACTTCGGTTCGGATGTAGTACCTTCTGGTATGTGCACTTGTTCTACCAGAGCAGATTGGGGTGTAGGTGGAGAGGCTTGAACTGAGGACGGAGCCGGGGGAGCTGGGGAGGTGGGAGAGGCTTGAACTAGTTGCGGAGTCGGGAGAGCAGGCTGTTAAGAAGGGGAGGGTGGTGGTGTAGGTTGGCGAGCCGATGACCTAAGCGGTGGTGATGTAGGTTGGCGAGGCGGTGACCTAAGCGGTGGTGGTGACGCCGGATGTTGAGGTGATGGTGGTTCAGGAGGCGACGGTGGTGCAGGAGCGGCAGCTGTCCTTGCCTGCAATGAGGTTGGAGGTGAAGATCCTGCTGCTGGAACGACCGTGGTCAGGATTATGTCTCTGCGGTGCCACAAGATAAACTGATTCACTGCATCACCGAGAAGTTCAATCCCCTCAGGTGCAGGTATGTCTAGTTCCAAGGAAATGTGGTTGCTATGGACCTTGGCGACCTGTACCCTTGCATAATCCTCAGGGATTGCCGTGTTGTGGAATTGACGTCCGGGTATCGCTAAACCCGTTGCAACCTCCTTAGTCTTTCCAGCGCGGCCGATAGGTACGATGAGACTGCGCGGAGTTGGTCTAGTTATACTATCCATAGGGAAGGGAGTTGTCTGCACTGAGCCTACACTGCTGGGTACATTAGTTGTTTGCTGTGCGGATTATGTGGGTTGCTGGCCATCAGGGAATAACCTTGGAAAGGCTGTCGGGTTTTCAGCTGCCAACGAGTAGAACTGTTCCTTCACTTGCGCGTAGATTTTGTCTAATAGTTGTTCTTTGTATTTGTCTCTCTTCTTATAACTGGGTGCGTCTTGTGGAAACCCTATCTTCCAACTCGGATTTGAGGACAAACCCCTTACACGTCCAGAGTGTTCGGCGGTCCCCAACGCCGTAGTAAGCTGGTCTCGCTCCCTCTGTGGGACGAACTGTCCTGATCTTTCTTTCTCGACTATCTGCTGCAAATTAGTAGTCACTTCTTCTATGTCTGGAGTCTCGAATAGTATGTCTCCCTCATCCGAGACTTGACCTGTGCTGCGCACCCAAACCCAGTTCTTGCTACATTCCACCATGGGGTCTACCAGCAGAGGTTTGCCGGCCGCTGCAAATCTTTGCTCGGTCTCCCGCCATTGATCGACGTGCCCAGCGTATCCGCTCGACCCCAATCTATGGGGATATCTGTTCTTCTTCGCGAGCTCGGACATTTTTTTCCTCAAAGCCAATGCTTCAGCTGTTGTATGAACCGCAACAAACGTATCCCAGTCAGCCTGCGAGATATGTCCATAATCCGTGAACGGTGGGAGATTCTTCTGAGCATAATCCCGATTTAAATCGAACTTCCACTGTCGCCATCGATCTCCCATCTTGCTAAGTGCGTAATCTCTCCCCCTGACCTCTGATCCAGGAGGGTACACAAAATACTTCTGCAACTCATTCCAGAGAAGTGTCTTGATATTGTCATCCACCGTTTCCCATAACTTGACATTAATGGGACAACGCGTCCTGACTAGAGTGCCACAGGTGTTGCTAAACTTGGACCGCACTATCGGTGGCTCGAAGGGCTTCCCATCCTGATCGAGAGCAACCACGTTGTAAATTTCCTTGGGTAATTTATTCTTGCTTCTCTGACCACGTCTTTTTTTCCCACTCCCGCCAGCACTTATAGATGTATCCGTACATTTAGGTGCAGACGTAGCAGTGTCCATCCCAACTTCTTCCTCTCTCCTGGTCCTCGCGGCTTTACGTTTCGAGCGGCGTCGGACTACCATCTGCACAGTATAGGTAACTCTCTACACCATTAGCTTCATGTCACATCATAGTTAGTAAATAATATATGGCTAACGATGTTCAGCACTTACGGCCTGTTCCATAGGTATGTAGTCCGGATCATCATCGCGAGGGGTGACTTGTGTTATTTCCATTGGAAACGGGTTTCTTGGTGTGTGCCGCGTTTCTTCACTAGAAGTGTCAGGCTGCTTGTTGCTACCGGATTTTTGAGAAGCGTTACCTTCCTGAGGCGCTATTGGTGCGTTCGATGGAACCTTATCATTCAACATCTTCCAACGTGACGTAAAAAAATTTGACATAAGTCCCAATTTGACGTAAGTCCCAGTTTAACATAAATTGACATAAGTCCCAATTTTAACATAAGTCCCAATGTAATATAAGTCTCAATTTAACATAAGTCCCAATTTTAACGTAAGTCCCAATGTAACATAAGTCACAATTTAACATAAGTCCCAATTTAACATAAGTCCCAATTTTAACATAAGTCCCATTTTAACATAAGTACCAATTTTAACATAAGTCCCATTTTAACATAAGTCCCAATTTAACATAAGTCCCAATTTAACATAAGTCCCAATTTTAACATAAGTCCCAATTTAACATAAGTCTCATTTTAACATAAATCCCAATTTAACATAAGTCCGAGATTAACACAAGTCACAATTTAACATAATTCCAAGATTGACACAAGTCCCAATTTAACATAAGTCCCAATTTTAACGTAAGTCTCATTTTAACATAGGTCCCAATTTAACATAAGTCCGAGATTGACACAAGTCACAATTTAACATAATTCCAAGATTGACACAAGTCCCAATTTAACATAAGACCCAATTTTAACATAAGTCTCAATTTAACATAAGTCCCAATTTAACATAAGTCCGAGATTGACACAAGTCACAATTTAACATAATTTCGAGATTGAACATAATCCACAATTAAACATTCTCAAAATTGCACAATTTAACATTCTCAAAATTAAACAATCCATAATCCACAATTGCACATTTCACAATCCACAATCCACAATCCACAATTGCACATTTCATATTTCTTTTTTCTGAAGGAAATGTTACCGGGGGACTTGGGACCGGAGGAGCCGGCGCGGCGGTGGCGGGGAGGTATTGCCGGCGGCGACGGCGGTGGCGAAGAGGGGGTACGACTTGGGGAGGAGCCGGCGGTGGCGGGGAGGACTTGGCGGCGGCGATGCAGCGAGGGGGGAGAGGTCCTGGCAGCGGCGACGGCAACGGCGAGGGGGACAACTTCGGGGAGGAGCCAGCGGTGGCGGGGAGGAATTGGCGCTGGCGACGCCGAGGGGGCTGGGGAGAGGTCCAGGCGGCGGCGACACGGCAACGGTGAGGGGGACGACTTCGGGGAGGAGCTGGCGGTGGCGAGGAGGAATTGGCGCTGGCGACGGTGAGGGGGCCGGGGAGAGGTCCTGGCGGCCGCGACACGGCGACAGCGAGGGGGACGACTTCAGGGAGGAGCCGGCGGTGGCGGGGAGGACTTGGCGCTGGCGATGACGAGGGGGCCGGGGAGATGTCCTGGCAGCGGCGACACCGCGACGGCGAGGGGGACAACTTGGCATCGGCGACGCGGTGAAGGGGGAAATTTTCGCAGCCTGGCGAGTAGGGTTGCGGGCGCCGGGACTTAGAAAATTTTGGCTCCCCGTGCTCCCTATATATAGGCGCAGATCATCGCATGCGGGTGGCTTAAGCGGCCACATGGAAAAATGATCTTTCCATGCGGGCGACTTAAGCCGGCCGCATGTGAAAATGATCTTTCCATGCGCGTCGTTAAGCCGGCCGCATGGAAAAAAGATCTTTCCATGCGGGCCGTTAAGCCGTCCGCATGCGAAAATGATCTTTCCATGCGGCCGGCTTAAGTCGCCCGCTTGGAAAGATCTTTTTACCAAATAAACTCATATTTTTTCTTTCATCCAAATAAACTGTACATATATATTTTTTCTAAAATTTTGGTACAACAAAAATTCTAAATATTTTAGGCAGTAAGAAAACTCATGAGTAAATTTCACAAAACTACAAATACTTTGGTCAAATTATCACAACACTATAGATTTAAAGTGATGTATCACAGAACTACATATTTAACAATAAATTTATCACAAAACTATAGATTTAATGTAATTGTTTTAAGTTTTGTGATTAAATTGTCATTAAATCTGTAGTTTTCTGATAATTTGATCAAAATATCTGTAATTTTGTGAAAATTACTCAAAACTCATTACCAAATGTTACATGCTAAAGAGTACAACATAAGGGGCACTTAAATTCATCCGGATACATTTGGAACACAATGACAACTAAAGGTTACAAAATAACTATGACTTAATAACCTTGGCAACACCATCTGCTCGAACGTACGACATATTCGCTTCATCGATTGTTCTCTCAACGTTCTTAATTCGCATAGAAAGATCAGTAAACAATGGTACATCGTCGAACTGGTTGTAATCATTGGGGTCTTCGATGTTGTCGATGCCGACGATCTATTGCTTTCTGGATGTTCAGGCCATAGTCCAGTTCCCATATTTCCTGTATGGTCCCGTAATACGACTTCTTTTCACCACTTGTGTCAATCGCTTCGACACGGATCCCTCTGTTTTATGTGGTGCTTTTCATGTCCTTCATAGTCGTATACAAGGTAAATCCATTGATGTCGTAACCTTGCCATGAATTGACAATACTTGAAGGCCCACATGCCAGTCTTTGCAAAGTAAGTTCCTCCACAGAATCACCAACTGGCAGGTTTAGATCTTTGAACCACAGAGGAAAGCGACGCTTGTGCTCTCTTGATACCCAATCATTGGATCGCCCTAGGAAGCAGGCTTTGATTTCTTCAAGGTGTCGCTCAATGAATGGCTCAACGATAGCGAGTTGTTGAAGAACGCTTTTGTGTGCCGCGGACACCTTTTGTAATCATTATCGAAGAACTGCTTCCTACCAACAGTACCCCTTCCAGACAATCTCCCTTCGTGTCGATGAACAGGAATCCCAATGGCATTAGCATCCTTTATGTAATCCATACAACACTCGACCGCCTCTTTAGTTGTGTATCCCTCTACCATTGATCCTTCAGGGTGAGCGTGATTGCGTACATAGCCTTTGAGGATCGACATGTAACGCTCATAGTCCCACATCTGATGTAAGTATAAGGGACCAAGTTTAATAATATGAGGGACGATGTGAACGATCAAATGCTCCATCATATCTAAATATGATGGTGGGAAATACATCTCAAGCTGGCATACGGTCTCGACAGCAAATGTCTGAAGGGGACCTAATTCCAGAGGATCAAATACCTTCTGCGAAATTCGATTGAAAAAGTAGCACAACTTTGTTATAACCACCTTGGTATGGACTGGTTTGTTATAGCCGCCTTATTGCAATTGGTAGGAATACCGTTAGCAACCTATGGCAATCATGCGCATTGTATCCGGAAATGGTCAAATCCTTCATTGATACTAGCTTCCTGATGTTCAATGAGAAACCAGTAGGCACTCTAATCCCTTGTAAACATTTACAGAAGGCTTTTTTCTCTTCAAGTGTCAACGAGTAACAAGCAGGAGGAATCTCGGTCTTTCCATTTGGCAGCACTACTGGGTGAAGGTCATGCCATATGGCCAAATCTACAAGGTCGTTACGTGTCGAAACATGAATTCGGCAATAATAAAAGGGGGTAGCGCACGAGACCTAAAAGTGGATGGATGCGGAGACAAGGATTTAGACAGGTTCAGGCCCTCTTAATGAGAGATAACACCCTACTCCTGTTTGGGGATTTGAATCCGCCCGATGTCGTATAGATCTGACGATCTACTTGTGAATATGCCCCCTAGATGGCCTCCTACCCACCTTTTATAAGATGGGGGGCAGGATTACAAGATAGAAACCTTAACCAATATGGTATCGGTGTCCTAAATCTACTTTACAATATTATCAAACCAGGACTTTAGGCCATTCCATAATATACAAGGAAACGTAATACCCAAGCCATAGTCTGTTACATATTTCATAGATATAAGTTATCCCCTATAACCAGTCGGATAACCATGCCGTTGGGTATGGGGTACCCATAATCTCCACAGTAGCCCTGAGACCTTCACAGTCGAAAAGATAATCTTCTCTCCAACTAGATTACTCCAAAGCCGAGTTCTTCAATAATCTTTGTCATGGTCTCCCGAGTACTTTTACCAAATCTGAAGACTGTGGAGGGCTGAAAAATAATTGAATGTAAACTTAGGTGCATCGACTAGATGCACCTAATAGGTGTAGCCCCCGATTATGTGGTTAGTTGAGCAAACTGATCATATAGTCAAGGAGTAAATAATCCAACCAACTCAGTGGTTTTTGATAATTATAGTCAACTAAAGTGACTTGATATTAATATATAGCATATGCAATGTTAATCCCCGAATAACATGATCCAAATGATATACCGACTGCTTTTTAAAATAAGATGCGTGCAACCTAAAGTTGACTTCATCATTGAAAGTTCACATGGCAAAACAACTATAATGAAGCTTGTATGTTGTGAATAAAGAAATTTTCAAAGTATTGGGCACACACCATGCGCACACTGCTTTAATAGATGTGCTTAAGTCCCTAAAAGACACATAATTTCACCACACCTGGAAATATATGGCATATGTGGTGTAACATCCGAGTAAATAAACTCATAAAGGATTTACCAACCGCCTAGAAAATAACCATAATATATAATCAGCCTATGCCATAATATTGGTCAATAAAAATGCACAATTACATGGCAGAAAAGCAATGGTATTGTATCCAATCAATTGCTTGATAAACTCAAACAGCACCTTGACTATAAAAAAGTCAGAGGGGCAGCTATGAAAAACTTCACTGTTGGGTACCTTTTAAAATGCATTGTACCAACTCCTAAAAAGTTGAGTAACTGTGGTATAAAAGGATTTTATGGTATTGGGCACTTGATCACGTGCACTTTGACCTAAGCAAAAAGTGCCTATGTCCCTAAAAGAACGTGACAGGCCACACCTGAAAATATGGGTTGCAGACATACTAGGCCTAGGCTAAAAATATGCCTTCGACACCCTTTAAAATATGACGTATAGAACACACCAATTAATATGATCCCAAGTGATAAATATCATGGGTGATGAAGATCATGCATATCTCATCTGAGTGGCCTATGGTCCAAATAGTTATCCCTCATGAGGTATAATGAAGTAAATATAAGAATTGAATCCCAACTGGCGCAAGTATTCCGTTGATAGCCCTTATGGGGAATAATGATTGGTCCAGTCTTCGAACATAGAAAGTAGATCCATAACCATGAATTTATGTTGCATGTATTTGGAACAAGTCCAAATTGAAGGCATTATCCTTGTGTTTGAGTTGATAAGCCCCACAACATATAGCTTGTCCTTCTGTCATAGTCAAAATTGTCCATTGGCAATAACTGATGCAATCGACATGAAGGCAAGATGAATAACATGAGGATGATATTGCCCATCAAAGGTGACAAAGATGTTGGTGGTGGTAGAATCAGTAACACCAATCGAAGGTGATGAAGTCGCATAGCCGTGGAGGCGAAGAAACCAGTCGGTAGCAGTCAGGTCAGCCAATGGTGAAGATGAAGGCGCCCAGCAACAACGACATAATTATGTAGTCATGGCGGCGAAATAATCAGTCGGTGACAGATGAGGCAACTAGTGATGAAGACATAGATGCGTATCGACGGCGATGGTGAAATCCACCAATCATGAAGATGAACAAAATAGTCAGCGACGGCAAACGCAACCGACGGCAATGACGATTAGCAGCAACAGAGATGATCGACTATGATGACAAAGTTGCCAATCAATAGCAGTAGAGTAGGCTATGTTGAAGAGGCTTGACAGGATGTTGATGAAGATGACGATGTCATTGATCCAGTCAATAGCAGTGTAGCAGTCAATGATAACGATGAGGTCTCCTATCGGCAGTTGTGTAGTAGGCCAACCGTGAAGACGAAATAACAAGTTGACGATGAAACTCGGTGATGACAGAAGCAACCAAAGGCGAAGACATAGTCACCTCTTAGCAACAACGGAGATGTTAGGGCCGATGAAGTAGAGGTGTTGGTAATGATGCAGTGACAATAATCCTTCAAATTGTTGAGAAGATGTCGAAGCTCGAATAGTTTCCTTGATGCGAGCGTGTGCATAACGAAGATTAATGTAATGCCCCTTGATTTATGAATATGGCAGTAGAACTTGCTGTTGCAGATTAAATCTAAACTCCTTGATTGCGAGCGGATTGGTTGATAACTCTAAACTCTTGGACATGTAGATTAAATCTCAAACTTGATACTTGAGAAATTTGGAGTAAATTGTGGCGGCATCTAGAAGCCAAAATTGCCGGTGAAATAATTGGAGTTGCTGAAGTAGAACGCTTGCTCTGAAGCGAAAAGAAAACTTATGACTCCTGAAGTAGATTCCATAGAACTCGTTGGCTGATTCATTAATTGATTGCTTCATCTTGACATAAAGCTTGTCGAATTTTGAGAGTCTTGTATTTGTGTAGCCCCCGACTCTTTGGTGAGTTGAGAAACAACTGAACATAGAGTCGGGAACTGTAGCTTCCTGTCACCGAGTATTCATTGCTTGAGTGAAGATGCTGAAGATGTCCAAGTAGAATTCTTAAAAATTGGAGAACCACTTGTTGTAGTAGAATAACACGGCGTCGAATCGGTGCCGAAGATAATAAAGATGATGTCGCTCCACCATGGTGACAAAGTTGCATAGCCGTGATGACGTGAACATGAGTCAGCAGCAATAGATGCAAACCGGTAGCGAACACACGTAGTTGTGAAGATAAAAACACCAGACGGCGGCGGCATAACCAGTCAGCGACGGAAGAAGTAGAATGATGACGAAAACAAAGACGTCCATGAACGGCGGCAAAATAGGCCAGCCATGAAAGTGAAGACACCATGGATGGCGGCGAAGGCAAACCGGCGATGACAATGACGCTAATCAATGATGACGAAGACGCGTATCCGTGGAGGCGAACAAGCCAGTCGGCGTCAGATAAGGCGGCCAACAATGAAAACGATGACGTCCATCAGTAGTGGTAGCGGTATAAACCAGCTGTAGAGGCGAGGGCACTAGTAAGCAGCAGACGAGACGACCGGCGGTGAAGACAATAAGGCCAATCAACACTGGCAGAATCATACAACCATGGAAGTGAAGAGACCAGTTGGTAGCAGATGTAGACAACTTGTATTGAAGATGATGACGCCTATTAGCGGTGGCGGCGACGTGGCCAATCGTGAAGACGATAGCACCAGTTGGCGTCATACGAGGCGGCCGGTCGGTGAAAATGTAGACGTCCAACAACGGCGGCATAATAGGCCAGCTGTGCAGGCGGAGACACCAGTCGGCGATAGACGAGGCGGCCAGTCGGTGAAGACGTAGACGCCCAACAACAGCGGCATAATAGGCCAGCCGTGTAGGCGGAGACACCATTCGGCGGCGACAGAGGCAAGCCGGTCGGTGAAGACGTAGACGCCCAACAACGGTGGCATA
Organism: Oryza meridionalis; assembly: GCA_000338895.3. Classification (NCBI taxonomy): domain Eukaryota; kingdom Viridiplantae; phylum Streptophyta; class Magnoliopsida; order Poales; family Poaceae; genus Oryza; species Oryza meridionalis. Next base: position 22,622,146 of record CM002535.2, read on the forward strand.
ATAGACCAGCCGTGCAGGCGAGGACACCAGTCGGCGGCGGTGAAGGCAAGCCAGTCAGTGAAGACGTAGACGCCCTACAACGATGGCATAATAGGCCAGCCGTGCAGGCGAGGACACCAATCGGCGGCAGACGAGGCGGCCGGCGGTGAAGACGTAGACGCCCAACAACAGCGGCATAATAGGCCAGCGGTGCAGGCGGAGACACTAGCCGGCAGCATACGAGGCGGCCGGTCGGGGAAGACGTAGAGGCCCAACAACGGCGGCATAATAGGCCAGGTGTGCAGGCGGAAACACCAGTCGGCGGCGATGAAGGCAAGCCGGTGGCGAAGACGTAGAGGCCCAACAACGGCGGCATAATAGGCCAGGCGTGCAGGCGGAAACACCAGTCGGCGGCGACGAAGGCAAGCCGGTGGCGAAGACGTAGAGGCCCAACAACGGCGGCATAATAGGCCAGCCGTGCAGGAGGAGACACCAGTCGGCGGCGACGAAGGCAAGCCGGTGATGATGTTCTGACTGATCCATTCCTGAAGCGTCGGAGATAAGCATAAAGCCATGAATCCCTATTTTGCATATCTGGATCTAGATCCTGCAGAACAAACATATAGAATGAGTAGTATCTGATGTAAATATAATACTCGAGGAAAATTCAAGTATTAAAAATGTTTAAAAATATGTATCTCTCCTCTTGTCAATTTTGATTTCCCTGAGAAGATGACTCTTTACGTTTAAACACTCTGCCCGACTAGTCATAGCCCCCAAGCACCGGGAGTCGGCCTAGGCACTTCCCAAACATGCATACGAGTGATATGAGTTCGTCATTAATGGAACAAAGTTTCACGGATCGGAATTTACTACTCGGGTACTTTTGAAATTGTTAAGAGCAGAAAATAAATTATCTTATCTCTATGCTTTTGATTTCTTCCCAGTAATACTTAGCACCTTGCGTTATACACTCCATCCAACGAGCCCCCGGGTGCTAGGAATCGGCCCAAAGGCAACTATCCATCGACAAACCAAACGGAAAGCATAGGGATATAGAGTTCTATAACTCGATAGGCACATTTGTACTCGGATTATGTCGCAAGCAATCAAGATAAATATTATGAAAATTGTTGAAAAATATGGTATAACATCTGTAGCCCCCGACTCACTAGTCTACGGTAAACTAGTTGATGTAGTGAGGCAGAGGAAAAGGAAAATATCATATAAGGAATAAATGATGACTTAGCTTTTTTAGTATCCCCTCGGTGACGGCAGAGGTGGCCGATGTGGAAATAAATTAAGTTATCCATCAATGACAAAGAAAACACCAGTCGGTGGCGGCGGAGGCGGTCGACGGTGAAAGTGAAGACGCCCATCAATGACGGCATAATAGGCCAGCCATGTAGGCGGAGACACCAGGCGGCGGCGGCGAAGGCGAGCCGGTCGGTGAAGATGTGGACGCCCATGAACGGTGGTGTGACCAACCAACCGTGTAGGCGAGGATACCAATCGGCAGCGACGGAGGCAGGCGGTGGTGAAGATGTAGACGCCCATCAACGGTGGTGGAGTTCAACAACGGTATAGGCGAGGACACCAGTCGGCGGCGGACAAGGCGGCCGGTCGGTGAAGACGTTGAGGCCCAACAACGGTGGTGTGACCAACCAACCTTATAGGTGAGGACACCAGTCGGCGGCGGACAAGGCGACCGGTCGGTGAAGACGTAGGGGCCCAACATAGGTGGTGTGACCATCCAACCGTGTAGGCGGAAACACCAGTCGGCGGCGGACGAGGCGGCCGGTCGGTGTAGACGTGGACGCCGAGATTGATCTCCTCGACTGGACTGCTCCGAGACGGAGAAAGTTGGCAGTTGGTCTAGTACGGTGTGTCGCTAGGACTACAGGCAATCCGCGACTCGGTACAGGACAACACAACAAACCAATTTGGTTAGTGATAAAAAATAAACATGCTTTACGGCATGATTAGGTAAATCATGTGTGTTGATTGATTTTTAAATCAATCTCATACGGGCATGGATGTCAGAAGCATCCATGCTGTCGGGCGTCATGTCCCTGGAGGCCGCTAGCTTGAGCTCAATTGCCACCGATATATGAACGCAACATATAAAAAAAACAACAGAGATCAATCTGGATGATTAAAAACCAATCAAATAAAAATAGATTAGAACAACAAACCCGATTATTCTCTCTGTTAGATTGATTTGATCGGAAGATGATGCCGGTCAGCTCGGCATAGGCGATCCAAAAAATTAAACACCACTGCTTATGTGCATCTGCCCCTGTAGCCGATGGCTAGCTAGCTTGATGTTCCTTTGGCATGACGCCATCGCAGGAGGTAGCCGGCGGAATCTCATCAACAGCCAATACATGCATGTAAACAAAAATTTGGGCGGCACATCAATGTGTGTAATTAGAAATCAATTTGGTAAATAATACTAATAGATTGGAAGGAAAGCTCTCGTGACTCGGAGAGTGTGTCCATCGAATTCGACGAGATTGATCTTCCTGGTTGAGTTGGATCTTGAACCAAAAACCACGCTGGTGATTTCTAATATTAGTTCCATCACACTTATCGACGAGAAACTCGACGCACCCCTACCTGGCGCGCCAATTGTCGAAACATGAATTCGGCAATAATAAAAGGGGGTAGCGCACGAGACCTAAAAGTGGATGGATGCGGAGACAAGGATTTAGACAGGTTCAGGCCCTCTCAATGAGAGGTAATACCCTACTCCTGTTTGGGGATTTGAATCCGCCGGGTGTTATATAGATCTGACGATCTAGTTGTGAATATGCCCCCTAGAGGGCCTCCTATCCACCTTATATATGATGGGGGGTAGGATTACAAGATAAAAACCTTAACCAATACGGTATCGGTTTCCTAAATCTACTTTACAATATTATCAAACCAGGACTTTAGGCCATTCCATAATATACAAGGAAACGTAATACCCAAGTCATGATCTGTTACATATTTTATAGATATAAGTTATCCCTTATAACCTGTCGGATAACCATACCGTGTGGGTATGGGGTACCCATAATCTCCACATTACGTGACTTCAATCCATCCTTCGTCTTACTCGGGATGTCCAGTAATGTGCCAATGGTGCTATCAAACACGTTCTTCTCGAGGTGCATAACATCAATTGCATGTCGAATCTCTATCATTCCAGTAATATAAGTATCTGAAGAAAATTGAGTAATTCTTGAAAGGCAACGCAGTATCTTTGTCACCATCACCTTTCTTCCTCTTTACTGTCTTCTTCTTTCCCTTGTCATATAAAACCTTAATCTTCTTTGTTATCTTATACACTTATGTACCACTTCGTGCTTCTGGGGCAGTGTCATTCTCCACCGTATTATCGAACAATCTGGCCATCTTACGGTACCTGTGTCTTTGTGGTAGGAACCGTCGATGTTGCATGTACACTGTCTTCAAAGACGACGTCAGGTATTTGTACGAAATTTTCTCCAAACATATTAGACATCCAGTCTTCCTTTTAATCTGCCCAGATAATGAAAAGTTTGCAGGTAGGTCATTGATGGTAACGAATATGATCGCACGTAGATTGAAGTGCTCCCGCTTAAACTCATCCCATAGTCGTAACCCCTCTTTCCAAAGCTCCTCCATGTCCTCCATCAAAGGCTCAAGGAAAACATCTACGTCGATTCCAGGTTGGTTTGGACCTTGTATGAGGATAGTGAGAAGAATGTACTTTCGTTTCTGACATATCCATGTTGGAAGATTATACATTGTGAGATGAACTGGCCATGTGCTGTGTGAGCTGCTTAAGTCACCAAACGGGTTCATTCCGTTAGTGCTCAACGCAAACCTTACATTCCTGGGATCCTTAGCAAATTCTGGGTGTTTTGCATCAAATGTCTTCCACTAGCAAGCGTCGGTGGGATGTCGAATCATACTATCTGTCTTCCGACTCTCTTGATGCCATCTCATCAACTCAGCATCAGTCGGGTTTGAGTACAGACGCTTCAGGCGGTCCTCAATTGGTAGGTACCACATCACCATTGAGGGAATCTTTTCGCGCTTACCCTTATCAGATTCTGGATCAGTACACTCTGTATCTACGGGCCCATTTCCCGTTTTATACCGACTTGTGCCACACGTTGGGCAACTTTCCAAGTCTGCATATTGTTTATGGTATAATATGCAGTGATTCTTACAAGCATGAATCTTTTCTACACCAAGAGATAAAGGACATATGGGTTTCTTCGCTTGATACGTGTTTGATGGTACAAAGTTAGGCTTAGGAAGCAACACACGCAACAAACTCATCAGATCATTAAAACTTGTGTCCGATCATCCATGTTTAGCCTTCAATCTCATAAGTTAAAGCACTGAACGCAAGACTGTGAAATCCTTATCACATCCCTTCGTTTCATCGTAAAGAAGATCCTTCGATGCCTTCTCTAATGCCTGCCAATTCTCCAATTCTCGTGACCTGCCCGCTAGCACCTCTGGTTCAACATGGCGTAGCATATCCTCTAAATCAAAACCACCCTCGAAATCATCGCTATCAGTGGAAACATCGACATCCATTCTTTCACGGGACATGTCTTCGATTATAAAATTCTCTGCCTCATTCATCTCGAAACTTAACTCTTCATCGTCATCTTCGGGATCAGCGAATTCCCTGTGATAAGTCCAAACCTTGTAGTTGGCGGTGAATCCGTACTCCATTATATGACCCAATATTTCACCAGGCTCTACCAACAATTTCTGATTCTTGCAATGACGGCACGGACAAATGATCTTTATCATATTCTCCCTCAAAGCATGCGCTTTAGCCTGATCAATAAATTTAGTTGCTTCCTTAATAAATATCGGCTGCGTTCTCCGCATCTCATACATCCATGACGACCGATCCATCTATTTATATAAAGACAAAAAAGTTATAGATAAAAAAAATAGACGGCAGGTATTTTATACAAAAGTTTAAATGCATTTGTCCTTCCAAAAAACTTACAACAATACATGTAACTAGTATGTACAAGTGATTACATGCAAAATTTGCCCATCAAAACATATATTTTGAAGCTAGATTTTGCAAAAACAAGCTAGAACAGACCTTGTCAAAATATTAAAAAAACCCCCACTTTCCACCAACGAAATATAACAAAAATGGAGCCAAAAAATGGAGCCAAATGAAGGAGGAGAGAGAGTTCTTCACCTTTCGTATAGAGTTCAAGCAAAAATTTCGAGTTGAAAACCTCCCCCCCTAATTGTTGCTTGCTTTAGGAGAGAGAGAGCTTCGTTTTCAAATGGTCGAGCTCGGACCTCGAAGAGCATATATGGCCGATCATCGCGTGCGGTCCCATAAGTCAGCCGCATGCGAAGATCCATTATCACATGCGGCTGCTTAGGACAGTCGTATGTGATAATGGGCCTATTTTCGCATACGGCCATCTTAAGTAACCGCATGCCCTAATACATGCGGTCCCTTAAGACGGCCGCATGCGAAAATAGACCTATTATCGCATGCGACTGTCTTAATCAGCCGTATGCTATAATGCATCTTCGCATGCGGCTCGTCGACCCGCCCCCGGGGGGCGATTTTTCCAGGCGCCGACACAACTTGCCCGCATGGAACCAAACCCCACCCCCCCCCCCCCCCCCCCAAGTAGTGTACGCTCAATGACACCCCATGGCAATTTATCAGATGAACTACATAAGAACATACAGGGTCATGCTGAATGAACTCGTCCTTCACAGGGTTCGATCTGATAAATTGGGACGGGAGGACTTCCAAGCATGACCTCTTCGTGTTCCTGTGTGATCGATCTAATAAATTGGGTTGAGTTTATCGAGCGTCAAATCACATTTCAAGTCACCTAGTAAGACAAAAGACACTCTAAAAGGACAATAGGGGCTGCTTGCAGAATTGCCAATCACCCGTTAGTGTCGGTAGACGGCCATTTGCCACGTAATAAAAAACGAACTTTGGAGGATATCCTAGATGGCGTTAGGAGTATAGACTGTAAAACTTAAGAACAAAAGTTACTTTTGTAAAAATTTACATAAATAAATAAAATTTTGAAATATTCACGGGCTTGATGAAAAGCTAGCACTACTTAAAAAATGATTTTTCTGTACGAGACCCCATAATTTTTACAAACGGACCATAACTAGCAGCGTCTGCAAAAATGGAGCGGCATTTTCGCATACGGCTCCTTAAGACACCCGTATAGAATGGCGTCTTAAGATGTCCGCATGCAAAAATGCGGCTCACTTAAGCGCCCGCATGGAAAAATCGATTTTTTTATACGGGCGTCTTAAGGAGCCGTATGCGAAAATAAAATTTGAAAAATTTGAAACTAGTGTAACTCACTCATATGAACTCCAAGTTGGATGATTCTTTTTCCTAAATGTTTCTAAAATCATGCTCTATCATTGTGTTCTTACTGCTAGTATTTTGGCCATTTTTTCTTAAGACTTTGTTTTATCAATTAAAAATTTGAATTTCAAAACTTCAAATAATATTTTGAAGCAGTAAATGATTTCAGCTGAAAAAGTCATCAACAACAAAGTTGTATAACACATCAAGATCTACAACTTATATTTTGGTCATTTCTTCATCCGACAAAGTAATAGTAACATTTTTACAAAATTTACATTTGCCGCATGAAGAAATGACAAAAATAGAAATTGTAAATCTTGATGAGTTATACAACTTTGTTGTTATTGACTTTTTCGATTGAAATCATTTAGTATTTCAAAATGTTGTTTGAAGTTATCATATTTTGAAATTCAAATTCAAACGGTTCAAACAAAGTTATATAGAAAAATGACCAAAACAAAAGTTGCAGATATTGATGAGTTGTACAACTTTGTTGTTGATGACTTTTCCATTTGAAATCATTTACTACCCGTAAAATTATTTAAATTTCTTACATTTTAAAATTCAAATTGTATATACTTCAATCAAACTCAGATAGAGAAATGACCAAAAGAAAATGGTAGATCTCAATAAGTTCTATAACTATATTTTTGACAACTTTATTACATGAGTTGATTTAGTATCATAAAATTCGATTCGAATTTATCATATTTTTGCAAAATCATTTTTGCATGCAGCGCTCTTATGTGGTCTGCATGCAAAAATCATTTTTACATGCGGGCCTCTTAAGTGGTCCGCATGCAAAAATACTACCCCAATTTTTTTCATCTCCCTCCACTCTCTTTCCCTCCCACCACGTCAAATTTTTTCCAACTATCTTTTCTCTCTCCATTTATTACCCTCTGTTACACTCTCCCCTCTCTCTTTCTCTCCTCTCTCCCTCTCTCTCAGAGCGGACGGGTGGTGGATGGCGCTCTCGGGCAGGAGCTGTGCCCGAGCGGCGATGGCGTCGGCGGGCGGCGTATCCGGCGGGGCCACCCTCGGGAGGGCCGGATCCGCCACCACAGGGAGCTGCTCGGCTCGGCGGTGGCTTGGCGACCTCGACTCGGCGGCCCACCATCCCCTCTACACCACCGCCGACAACGACGACAACCCTCCCCCCTCCTCAACGCCGTAGCGGCGGGGGCGGCTCGACTGCCTCGGGTAGCGCCGCCGCCCCGCGAGGATCCGGTGCCGCCGACGAGAACGACGGTGGGTGGTAGGGGCAACGGATCCGCTGACGGCGACGACGCCGGGCGGCGGGGGCAACGGATCCGGCGCCGACGATGACGGATCCGGCGCCGGTGATGACGGCGGGCGGCGGGCGACGGGCGACGGATCCGCTGCCGGCGACGACGTCGGCCGGCGCCGCCGCCGACGGATCCGGCACCGGCGACGACGGCGGGCGGCGGGGGGTGGCGGGGCCGACGGATCCACCACCGGTGACGGCGTGCGGTGTGGATGCGGTGCTCCGGTGGCGGGCTAGGGTTTGGTTTGGGGTTTTTTCGATTTTATTTTTTTTGTTTGCTGAATTTATTTTCGCATGCCGCCGGTATAAGTGACCGCATGCGAAAGTGGGATTTTCGCATGCGGTTGAGCCGGCCGCATGCTAAAAGGATGATTTTTATAGATTATTTTATCTATGCGGTTGGCGCAACCACATGGAAAGATACTTCTCAACCGCATGGAAAGACACTTTCTCTACTAGTGTAGCTGGTCTCCTTTATCCATTGGCCTGCTCACTCGAGGGCATCAAAGTCAAAAGAAACATGAGTAAATTGTGTTTAGGGTCAACTTTTGTTATTAAAGTTTTAGTTTGAATCATATTTTAACCTATCTTTTCACTTTTCACTTTATACTAGGTTATTTTTTTCTTGGAATAAAATAATAGGCCTATCTAACTTAGCGCGCTCGGTCCTTCGGCTTTGGCTTCTGTACTCTTTTAGTTGAAACCTCATCACGTCAAACTCAATTAACCATTGTAATTTCTGACAACTGACAAGTTATAAAAAAACTAAGCGTATTTTATTTGATGTTTAATGAACTTTCAGAAACCTCGCGCTGTAACTTAATTAATTAGCTTTGTTCGGAGGCTTGACCTCGTAAGTGTTCGATGAACCTGCTAAGTACAAGATGCTTATTAATAATTCCATATGACCAGATTGAAATTTCATTATGCTCTACGACAAGTCGACAACTTGACAAGTTGCGAGAGTAGCGACTTGCGACTTTTTCCTTAATTAATCTCGTCACGACCAATTCAACTTTCAAAAACACCGACAGCTTCATTAGTTTTAGTTGGGAGCAATTTTACAGTTTTGAGGAGGTACCATGAGGTATCACTTTTTCTATTATAAATTTAGTACCTCATGATATCTATATACTATGAGGTACTAAATTTTACACTAAATTTTTAATACCTCATAATAACTACTAAACGACTGTAAAATTGCTCTTTAGTTGGAGGTCTGGTACCACGCAAGTTGTCGATGGACACCTACTATATTCACCTAACCAACCAAGTTGCTTAATAATTACACACGACATTATCGACTGATAAGGGCGCTCCTACCTTATGAGTACCGGATTAGTATATCTTGAGATTAACAAAGTCCAAATAGATATCTTGTTGTCAATGCGGGTACGTCACATATCAATAAAATAATAATTGATTAATTGTTTACTCGGTCGACATATCGTACTAATAGAGGGGCGAGGTCTCCAATCCAGAGTAAACAACTGGAGTAGTTTTAGACCGTACTCTTTTGTTTTCAAAATAACGGCGGAATCAAGACTTGGCTGCATACCGTCTGCCGGAGTCGTTTTAGACCGTACTCTTTGTTTTCAAAATAAGTTAATTTAATGTACAATATGACACATTATAATATTACTAGTAATATATCGTGCATGTGCAAGGCACGTTTTGGTAATGTATATACAAAGATAGAACAATAGTGACATTTTTAAGGCAATCTTTTTTTAAAATTATGCACGTGCAATACACGTCATGACCTATATTAAAATTACATTCTTTCGAAAATCAAATTCACAGTAATATATAATCAAAAGCTAGGACGCACAGTTAAATAATCAATATACTTTTATATGTTTGAATAACATAACATAGCATAGCTAATTATTTTTTTTGCTATTTAGTACCAAGGAAATCCTCCCAAATCTTGCAATGTAATACTTTTCAGGGAAAATATAGGTTGCGCTTGAAGTATCTTTAATGGTAATGAAACAAGTCACAGATATACATAGCTTTTTAATAAAATTATCAGTCAAGCATCATGTCCTACAAGTCAATAATATTATATATTTAAAAACGAAGGTAGTAATATTCATGCATCAAAGTGTGACTGCTATTTTGGTTTTTTGATCAGCCCCTTTGATTGAGCAATATACCAATCAGACAAACTTAAGAGAAAAAATTTTCTCATGTTTAGTATAAAATTTCAAACAATTTCTAACTGTTCCGTATGTGCCAAGTGGTCAACAAAACTGAAGAGAATTCCTTGGTTAGGTATCATTTATTTGAAAATTGTAAACATAACCCCCTTTCTTACTCCATGCCAAATTTTGTATAGAAAAAAATGTAAAGCCCTGCTAGGTTGCTATAGAGTACAACCACTTTAACATGGGCAACACTTGATGAATTACAACAGCTAGACGATTACGAGGGTACAAAACACCAGATGAGAAAAAATTAGTTTAACCGAAGATAATTTATTATGCAAACCATCTTCCTCACGTGTTGCCTTCCTCGAACTGAATCATGTATTCTGCACTTTGTGAATTACTGCATTGATATACTAGACCATTCATGCTTTGGATCGAGCGATGGTCGAATCACCATGGGAAAGCTGTTTTCATTTTATTTTTTTAATAATGAATTTCCCTTCCATTTATGCTTATGAAAACATGGTCACAGACTAACTGTGTGGAAAAAGAATTTTATCACTGCCCCATGTTTTTTCCTTTTGCTCTTGAGCAGCAACTTGTGTTTTTTTTGTCAATCTCAAACAATTAAAGACTGAATCAAATGATAGGTTAATAAGTAATTTTTTGAAATATGTAAAACTATATGTATACAGAAAGTATATTTAACAATAAATCAAATGATAGGTTAATAAGTAATTTTTTAAATAAGACGAACAGTCAAACATGTTTAAAAAAGTCAACGAAGTCGAATATTTAGGGACGGAGGGAGTATATGTCTATCTATCATATACTAAAAATCCATTAAACTTTCTACAAACGCTTATAAACCGCCACGTGACACTCCTATAAACACTCCTACGCCGCCACGTGGTGCTTTAAATTAGAGAAAACCATATAAATTCTTAGAAGAAATATCCAACCCTCGATTTTCAATTAAATCAGTGGACCCATTATTTTATACTATTAGAATAGATTTATACTTATAAAAGAAAGGAAAAAGTATGAATTACCCCCCCCCTCCCTGAACTATATAAATTGAAGATCAAAGAACCCATCGGCTGACGAGCCGATAGAGCGATACTAGCCGATGTTGATAGGGTTTTGAGCAATCGGCTATATGTCCAATGTAAATCCTAACACTTGAGTAAATAATGTTATAAATACAATCGGCTGATGATAATATAAAAAAACAATAATATAATCCAGTAGAAACCAATCGGTTAACAATGATATGATAGAATAAGCGTTGATCCGAAGGTTAAAACATAAATCGATTGGAGGTCCGATATCATTAAATCCAAACGAATAGATAATCAATGAAACCTTTGTTGTCATCGGCTAAATCCAACTTGTATGTAATCCTTATAAGCCGATGCAACGTCCAGATAATTCATCGGCTGAAACCCCGATAAAACCCTTATTAGCAATCAAAAAGACGCTTAAAGATTATGGTTCTAAGCACGACTTAGTAGGTCAAATCCATTTGATGCAACACTAAGTATGAAATTGTTAATAGCAAAACTTGGCATCGGACTCGGGCACGGAAGGAGGAGGTCGGAACAGACTCGGCGCCACATCTTGGTCAGATTCATAATCTAAAAGCATATCGTCTGGAATCACATCGGTTGAAGGTGATGGTTGGAGGTTGACTCGGTTAGAAGGGCCAGAGGCAAATTTAGCCGATACGGCACAACCAAGACGGGGTGTGGATCCAAATTTGGAGTAACCGTCATTGCCAATTAGAGATAAAGCTCGTTTGACGGCAATTGTATCCATTAATTAGGTTAGTTATGCCAATTTGTTTAGTTTTGGCAAGAGACCGCCATATATGGTCCTGTTTGTAACTTAGAGTTTAGAAAGTTCTTAGTCGTGTCCATAATGGACTTATCTGTGCCCGGGGTATAAATATTAATCCCCTAGCACTGTAATACGGGAGACAATCCAATACAACTTCGGTGCATCGCCACCTTTTACTTTTCCTGTTTATTTTCGGCGAGTTCTCTCCATAAGAGGTAACCCATCTCGATAGCTTGTGCTATCGGGGCTATTGCATCGCTTTAGATGTTCTAGTTCTTTTATGATGACCATCGCTATCATATGTCTTAGCTAATCTAGTTTTGGCATCTCGATTTAGCTATATCGGCCGTCTCTGGCTTTAGGGCTTCTGCCGGTATCGGCTAAATCGCCTTGCTAGATTAGATTAGCTAAGGCATCTACCATCTTGAAAAGTGATTAATTCCTTGATTGTTTAGACTTTAGGTTTCTTTACATACTTTGAGATGCATCATCCCAAATCGTGTTTAGAACCCTAGAAACTAACCTGGAACTAGTCATAATTAGAGATAGCATCGGGGTTTCAGTAGATCTTACCTGATATGCTTGTTTCTTTATTGTTACACATGTATTTGCCACCTATACGGATGGGCCTCGCTATAACCCGACATCGGGACCGTGTCGTATCGGCTAGGGCCGCTAATTCGACCATCGGCTCGGTCCCGGCGCCTATATAGGTGCGTGCCAGAGTACTAGCCAGCACGTTATCATCTTCTTTGCTCTGTTCTTTCTCTATCGGCTACTATACTGCTAGCGTTGTCTTGGTATTACATGCTTTTATCCTTATAGATAGTGCTTTGGCCGATAGGGCGTTCTTAGGGCATTGTTATTATTCCTTGTTATGCTCAGTCCACAGCCGACCCAATCGGCTAGGGACCACTAACGATACGCTGTTGGCCTATCGGCCGATCGACTATCGGCTGACTAACCTCCTGTTTTTGTTTCCTTGCTGATGGTAGGGTCAAATTAGCTAGCACGCCCTTAGCACTCGAGGCAAGCCTTAGACCCGCACTGGAGTTAAGTAGATCTCCCAGGCCACGCGTGTTTTCGCATCGACAGAAACGAAAAAATATATCTAGACAATCAAGCCTTTGACTGATTTTCAGGATGATAGATACATTATATAATCTAAGCCAACAAAGTAATCTAGCCAATATCGACAAAACCCTAGAAAGAAATCGGTCGATGCAAGTAGAAAACACTGTCAATCTAGATTATAAAATGCATATAATAACTCGACGTCTTACATGGACAAGATTATAATTTCGAAGCGATCGACGCACTAATCCCAACAATGCAAGCCACCATAACAAGCCTTACCCTTATTGGAGATCGAAGCCAATGCAGCCCAACTTGAAACGAAGAACTCGTCAAAAGTAAAAGTGTGACGATGCGCCAAAAGTAGATTGTGTTGATCTATGGAGATAGATTACAATAACCCCGGGTGTACATATTTATACCCATAGACCGTTAAGAGTCTCGATGGGACACTAAACACACTTTTCTAAAGATTAAAGAAAAATTACAAGTCCTGATCGGACACTAGATAAATATTTCCTAAAGATAAAAGGAATGTTACTAAATCTTGCCTAATTAATAGATAGAATTAAACTGCCATGCTGTGGTTTTCACGATTCCTCCTCGAACTCAATCTCTTCTAGATAGGTTTCCATCGGCTGATCGACTTCTTTCCTTAACCGAATCCGCTAAAAAATCTTACCAAATTTTGGCGTTAACAATAGACGATTGTTTAAAACCCTATCGATATCGTTTGGTATCGACATCATCTAGCATGCTATATCGTCTTATTGGCCGATCGGCTCTTTGATCTTCAGTTCATCTATCTTATCAGTTGCAGGATCAAACTGATTGGTACGCCCGTACTTCAGCGATATTTTGGACCTACATATTGGAGCTAAGCAAATCTTGTAAGCCATTGTGTTCGTTGACTTAGTGTGCGTCAACATAGACCTGACACCATCGGCCAAGCGTGGATTTTTCGTCAACATGTGGATACCACCATCTAGAAAAGAGTCCTCATCTCCAACATGCCAAAGGAATACAACGTCGCTATGGGCCTATTTGGGGGAGCTTCTAACTGCTTCAGCTGCGACCAGAATCAGAATCTTAATTAAGCTTCCTCAAACAGACCCTATAACATACTCAACTGCTCCTCAAGCTTCTCCTTGAGCTCTTCTTCTTTGTCTGCACCCCCGCCAACAACTGTGTCCACAACGTAACCCCCCTTCATGAAGAGGAAGGTTGGTATACTGTCAACACCGAATTCTTCAGCAATAATATCCATTTCCTCGGCATCAACCTTGAGGAAAACAACATCCCTGAAATTATTTGCGAGATTAGAAAAAACTGGAACCATCTTGCGGGATGCTGGGCACAATGCCGTGGTGAAGATAGTCACCACTAGCTTCTTTGGGTCAATTTGGTTGCTGATCCACTTGTCAAGGCTGTCGATCGTGATGACCAACTCCTCCGCTCCATTCGCAACAGGGCGTGACCTGTTCAATTCCAAGACCGGACGGTTGGTGTTCCGACCTACTTGTTCTCTGATATGGGTCTCCGCAGCCTCCACCTGCGAAGCTGTTAAAGTGGTGTTCGTCCAGTCAATAGTTGCATGAACCTTTACGAGACAAGGGAGCTGCTGGATACCAAGATCGAAATCATCATCATTTGTGGTCATCCCTGTTTCCCGGGCATCGAGATCCAGCCGAAGCCTTCGGAGCTGCGGCATGGCTCCTACATCAAACCGCAGGCCCATCCCACGACCATACTCACTGTTATACCATAACACCTTGAGGCACGGAAAGCCGTCCTCGCTACTCACGGTCAAACATGGACTGGTCTTCGACTCTAGTTTTAGGACAACTAGTTTAGGCAACTTCCCGAGGGCTCGGATAGTATGTGCTTCTACCGCTTCAACACTGATATGCAGGTGAGTGAGGGCTGTCAGAGAGGCCATCTCCTGTAGTGGATCAGGTGCGTCTGCGTCCAAGCCTATTCTCAGCTCAAGTTTTCGCAGTTTGTGGGCCCATGAATCAACCGGTAGTAATAAATCGAGCAGAAGATGCGGGTAATTGTCAAGCAAAAGGGACTGCAGGTTTGATTTTCCTACCTCCTCGAGGAATTGCCTCACTCTCTGCCGATCATTATTTCCATTATGACCGTGCAAATGACTAAATCTTACCCCAAGCATCCTCAGCCGGCCCGACTCACGAACAAGCTGTGCCATATCGTCCGCAGGTGAGCCATTAGGTCCCACAACGACCTTTGATAGTTCCTCCAAATTTTGCATTCCCCCAATTCCTCTCGCTAATATCAATTGTTCGCCCAGCAGAGACACCAGCTTCTTGTCCCTAAGTTCGGGTAAATGTCTCACATTAGTTCGCCTTAAATCTAAGGTAGTCAATAGCTCGAGTGCCATAATTTCTGGAGGCAGCTGAGTGACGTCAGTACTGCCAAGTCCCAAGTACCTCAGCAGGGACAAACGTCCAATGCTTTCCAATTGTTTCTTCTCCAAGCCCTTGGTATCTTCAAGATCCAGCACCCTCACATGTTTGAAGTCCGAAAGATGAGGGATCCTGCTAGCATCCCCAGAAAATGCAAGGGTGCGCACCCATGATAGGTGCAAAGAAATTGCTTTGTCGTCTTCGTCACTTCCTCTTGATAGGTGCAAAGAAATTGCTTCGTCGTCTTCGTCACTGCTTGAGGCATTACTCTTGTCCTCTAAACGACAGTAAGTGTCACACTCGTCGTCTTCATCACCATAGTCGAGGCTTACTCGCCGAACCCTGTCACGTGGAAATACTCCAGACATTAACCCTGCACCCGCTGAAACAAAGTTTTCTTCAGTTGACAAGTGTTCCATGAAATCAAAGACAACACCATGAACACTGCAACCAATTGGCTGATCATTACTGTCGTCAAAGGCCGGCTCGACCAGCCTCCTACTGATAAGCTCGTCAAAGTATCTCTCTCCAGTTTCCCAAGAGCTGTTTCCAGGTCCAGGTATAAGCCCTTCAGTTACCCATCTTCGTATGAGACGATCTTTATTGATAACATTATTTCGTGAAAAAGCAGCCAAGTACAGGAAGCAAGACTTCAAGGGAAGAGGTAGATCGCCATAACTGATGTCCAGTATGCTCATCGCTTGTATCGCGGAATAGGATTGATTGGATTCACATAAAGTAGTTTTGTTAAGATTTCCTGACTTCACGGACAATTCTGCATATATCGGGCCAAATAAACCGGCAGCAATAAGTATGGCCATTGGCACGCCACCACACAGCTGCAGCACTTTCTTTGAAGATTCATTGAAATGATCTGGCCATTCTTCTCCTTTTTGAACGTATATACTATTACGAAATAAGATTTCCGAATCAGCCTCGTCAAGAGTGATCATTTCATAAATAACATCACTGGGACGGCTAGAGCATGATAGGGCAACATCCTTCAGGCGAGTTGTTGTCAGTATCCGACTTCCAAAATTATTATCAGGTAAAGCACAAACAATAGCGTGCAAATCCCCTGTATTCCGTATGTCATCAATGCAGATGAAATACCTGGCATTTTGAAGGTAAAACGTAAGTACACGTCAAAGATTACTGAAACTATGCCACTATGGTACGGTGCAGCATCAGTTTTACTTTTATAAACATAAATATATAGGAGTAGAGGGACCAACAGGCTCTTCACAACTTTATAAATCATCTAACAAAATGAACAAAATCATGTAAAAGAATAGACATATTTTTTTGAAGGAATAAAAATGGACATAATCAATTGCATGGGCACTTTTGGGGCTATCCTATATTATTATTATAAACAACTACATAAAAAGCATTTTTGGCTGTGAGGGCACTAGCCCTACGCAGGCGGCCCATATTTTTTGCTGTGAGGGTCCGCGAGCGAGTCTGGTGATCGGCCACTTGCGAAGATCTATTATAGCATGCAATCGACTTAACAGAGCAATCATTTAATGTCATATTTATAAATGAAAAGTAATTTGTGAATAAAACTTTTATATACGTGTGCTTAGCGATCTAAAAGCAAAGGCTGAAAAATAAACTTCGATGAAAAAATCTTAAAATCAGCTTCAAATTTAAGGTTGGAAATTCAAATTTTGGCTTATAAGCATAAGCATAAGCAAAAAGATGAGGCCCTAAGATAGCTGCCTGCGATAGTCCAAAAACTTGTTTCTAAACAGTAAAGTTAGACGAAAGCAGATGTATGTAAAAATAATATGACTTGAAATACCTCTTGGTGCGTAAGAATCCCCAAAGTTCACTAATGATTTTACTGTAGCTCCTGGATTGCCAAGCATCCACCTCCGACTTCTTCACTTGGCAGAGTATTTCAATTAGCGCGGTTCTCGTTGATGTGGTCCGGCCGACAGATACAAAAGCTTGGCACTCGAAATCTTTCACAAAAATGTCTCCATATATCAGCATGGCAAGAGCAGTCTTGCCATGGCCTCCCGTTCCGTGTACAGAAACCACCTTTAGCTCCTTCTGCTCGTTCTTCAGATGTTTTAGAAGCTCTGATTTTGGACCATCCATGCCGACGAGGACTGTCTTCTCCTCCAAGAACAACCTACGACCGGAGACTTCGCTGTGTTCGGCTCCAGCATAAGGAATTTGCGAAGTAGGGGCTTGCTTGAGAAGCTCATACCTTTTGCACCGCTTTCGAGCTTTCTTGATCTGGCCCTTGAATTGGTCAATTTGCTTGGCCGATTCGCTGAAACTGGCTACCTCCTGCTTCTCCAGATCAATCCAGTCTTCTATGTCGTAGATCATCTCCCGGGCCTGCTTCATCCACACCTTAACTTGCTCACCCATCCCCCGTCCTCCGGTAAATCTGTTCAGATCCTCCCTAAGGCCCGTGATATCTTTGAGCAAGTTCTTGATATTGCCATGGTTCTCCATTAGTCGGGTGATCTTCACAAAAAGGGAGTTGATTGCCCCCGTCGAATAGCACACCATAGGTGGAGGCTCCATGATCTCTTGCCCGTACACAACAAAGGATGAGTTTGGACGATTAGGAGCACGAAGCAACGAGTGGCTAAATCTGTACGAGAACGTCTCTTTATAATTAAGGGAGACACGGCAGGCCAGCATATATAGTATTAAGCAACTATAACATCTCTTGTGGCAAATATATTATACTTGTTGGAACAGAGTTTACAAATGACCAACTTGTGTATCCCTTTTCCGTCTGAGGATAACATTTACATATTTATACACATAAGAAAATTATAGCCCTACCCCTATCTTCCTAGCTACTCCCGGGTGGACGACAGGTGGGCCTACTGATGGTCCAGGAGTCTATTCGCCGGTTCAAAAGTCAGCGGCACCCATTAAGGAGGGCAGTAGGGCGCCATCATGGCGCCGGCCTTTACCCGGTTAACAGTTGGCTCCGGGTAATAACCGGCACCTGCTGTTGCATCGCCAATTGCATCATGAGGCTGGTGGTGGTTGGAGAATGAGTAGTATGCTTTAATGGTGTCCCATACTTGCTCGTAACACCTTGCCCAGGCTCCAGCTCCGGAGCCTATGAGCTGGCTCTTGGCCTCCGGATCCTCTCACTGCTGGAGAAAGGGGCTTTAGTCCCGGTTGGGAACCCCCCTATAGTCCCGGTTATGCAACCGGGACCACGAATCCGGGACTAAACATACCCATCTTTAGTACGGGGTGAAATAACCGGGAGTATAAATCTATTTTTAATCCCGGTTGGTATTACTAACCGAGACTAAAGATGGAGCTACGCCAGGTTCGGTTGCTCTTTTTTTTCCTTTTTCATTGTTTTTAACATTGGATATTGATTTCACTCTATCCCCGAATTATACCCAAGAAATCCCAAATCCTCAAATCGATTATCTCCAAATACATCCCCAATCGTCACAGATCACACATCAAAAGGATCATCTCCAAATACATCCCAAATCGTCATAGATCGCACATCAAAAGGATCATCTCCAAATAAATCCGAGACAGTTCCAACTAAACCGATGTGTCTCTAAACACAATGCAATTAGAGATAGAATTGAGATATCATGTAGGCAAATATATCAACCAAACCAGAGCAATCCAAGAAATCGAAGCGATGCAGCCTTGAACAACACCAATGTAGCCAATAGATTCACCAGGGCCGGTGGAACGTAGGACTTACCCATTCACCGGAGATCGAACGGAACCAATGCAGCCCCGTGTCAGGTGCCAAATTCTGCCGGATGATAAGTAAAAACCTCAGGAAAGAGGGTGGCGATGCGTCGAGAGTAGTATTGATCGAGAGATATCATACAATGATCCGGGGTGTACATATTTATATCCATGGGTAGATACTAGTCCTTGTAGGACAAGAAAGAAACTTTCCTAAAGATAAAAGGAAAACATAAAGTCCTTATAGGACACTAAACACACTTTCCTAAAGATAAAAGAAAACCAACAAACTATTCCTAATTAATAGATAACTTGCCCTGCCGCATCCTTCTTGAATTCGGTCACTTCTGGATAAGCTTCCTTTGATAGATTAATTTTCTTAACCGAATATAGCAGGAATCCGACTATTGGCGATACGATAATTCTCCTAGGGGCTTACCAAATTTTGGCGTTTACAGCCCCGACAGTCCCCTTCGCACAAGGTGTCCAAGGGGTTAGCCTTGGAGTCGCGGGGCCGGCTGCGCCTGGTGCCGACCTCGCTTTGACCTCGAGTGCCCGCGCGCCGCCCGTGCCAGCTCCTGGCCGCCTTCCTGGAAACTTTGCTCCGGGAGGGCTTCCTGGGCTCGGGGTCGAAGGGGCTCCGCTCGATTGGAGTCCGCTCGTAGAGGATCGGGCCAGCGTACTAGCTAGCTCGCTCAACTCCGTGGAGCTGACGGACCTCCGCAGCTTTTTACACTTCTTGCTTCAGCCTCCTTATACTAGCAGCCGTTTCACTAGGTGATGGTTGCCGGGGCGGCCGCTGCGGAACGCGGTGGCCGCGACGCCCTAAGCCTACACACAGAGCAGCTCCAGGTGGAGGAGCTTCGATCCCCCGCGTCCACTGCCATGTCCAAGACGGAGATCGCCCATACCGCGGCTCGCAACGCCTTGTCTTGTGCGGATACCGCGCGCCAGCAAGCGGAATCTGAGCTCACGGTCACTCGCGTGGAGCTTCTCCACGAGCTCGGCGCGGTAAAACAATTATCAGAAGAGCTGTCTATCGCTAGATCAGCTCTGGTGACACGCGAGACCGAGCTCCATGCCTCCCAGAGCCAATATGAGCAAGCCAGGTTTATCCTTGCGTAGCTCAACACCTGGGCCCAGGCTACCATCGAGACCCTTGTGCGCGCCTTTAACAGCATCGAGGTGCAAGGACCTGCACCCCTAGCGGAGGACAGCTCCGTCGAGGACAAGCTCAAGTGGGTGGAGAAGGCCGGAAAATTCACCACCAAGGCAGTGGCTGGCTACGGGACTTGGTGCTCCTAGGCCACCACCCGGATGCTTTCCACACTCCTTCGCAGCAAGTTCTGCTCGCACGTGGGCCCCTCCGTGCGGTCGACCCCGGAGGAAGTTGTTAATCTGACCGTGTTGGGCTCCGGCTCAAGCTCCTCGAGGCGCGACGCAGATGACTTCACCAGGAAGGTCTGGCCCACACTAGGTCTCGACATGGCGGTGGCGGCCATGACCTCGGTGGTTTAGGGCCAAAAAAGGAGGCCTCGTAGGTTTAGGGCCCGGAATCCCCCTAGGATTGACTAGTTTTTTTTTCTTACTTTTGTACCCAAGGCCCGAACGGGCAGTAGTTTGTACCTAGGCTATCTCAATTTAATGGAAAAAAATCATCGTTGCTTCCATCCTCTTCCTGAGTCCTTCCCCCGTAGCAAGCTATGGCCCAGCCGCCGAGGGGGGCATCTACACTGTCGGAAAGAACAAGCATGGAGAATGTTGTGCCTCGTCCAGCCGCTTCGTCACTTCCAACGGTGGCTCCAGAGCCTGCTGCTATTGCCCCCAGTCCAAAATTTTACCCAGTGGCTCCAGAGGCAGATCACGGCGCTCCGGCGTCTTCTAGCTCCTTCCACTAGGACACCTCTAGTGGCGACTCGGAGTTTGACGAGGAAGGCTGGTCCCCGCCGCCCATCGATGACGCTGCCTTGGACTTCAGTGTGTTTGACTTTGACCTCCCTGGGACCAGCTCTAGAGCCGGAGGTGAGGCGCTGGGGTCCGGATACCATCCGTCTCATGGGCTTCAATCATGGGGTCGCCCTGCCAAGAGGGCCGTTGGTCGGGGGCGACACACAACGCCTAGGGCGCATCTCAAAGTAAGTAGAGAAACCTAAAGCCTAAACAATCAAGGAATTAACCACTTTTCAAGATGGTAGATGTCTTAGCTAATTTAATCTAGTAAGGCAATTTATCCGATACCAGTAGGAACCCTAAAGCGAAAACCAGCCGATAGGGCTAAATTGGGATACTAAGGCTAGATTAACTAAGACATATGATAACATATGGTTATGATAAAAGGACTAAAACAACTAAAATGATGTAATAGCCCTGATAGCACAAGCCATCGAGACGGGTTACCTCTTGTCGAGAGAACTCACCGAAAAGAAGAACAAAAGGATGGCGATGCACCAAAGTTGTATTGGATTGTCTCTCGTATTACAGTGGTATGGGGTCTATATTTATACTCTGAGTACAAACTTAGTCCATTATGGACACGACTCATACTTTCCTAAAGATAAATTACAAAGAAGACCATATACGGAAGTCTCTTACACGAACTAATCACAACCAACATAACTATCCTAATTAATACATACAATTGCATTAATCGAGCTCTATCTCTAATTGGCAATGACGATTATTCCGATCTAGGCCCATACTGAGCCCAAGTTATACCGTATCGACTGTATCGGCCATTGGCCTAATCAACTTGATCAATATGGGCCTCTGTTTCTAGCTGATATGGTGGCCAGCCGATACGTACTCCGACTCCAAATCCAACTGGATTCACCACCAAATCCGCTTCGATCTCCTGCCTTCTTTTCTGAATCTGATGCAAAATTTCGCTGTCAACAGCTCCTTATCGTAAACGTGAATTTGAAGACATAGCAATCTAAGGCTGCGCAGGATCTTCCTTTGATGGATGCCATCGGACCCCTGGTCGATCACTTGGCCTCCTCGACGTTGAAGGAGAAATCCATCTCTGAGCAAGCCAGTGCCATACACGCAATTAGGAGCAGCGGCACAAAGGCGCCAAAAAGGAAAGGGTCAGGCATATCCAAGCTGGCCCCTGGAGTAGGCACGCTTGTTCGGACAAGCGGCTTGTCTTAGAGGTAGGTTCCAACTCCAGTACTTGATAAAATGTTCTCGTAGTAGATAACGCTGGTTCTGACTTGTGATCTTTCCTGAGGTTGCTATCAAAGCACCTCGAGTACCGGGGAGGGAGCTGTTGAAAGGCTCAACAGGGTAAGAAAAGCCTTAACCAAATGTGCTTTGGATTTATCTTTAACCTCACGTGAGAATATGATGTTCATTTTATCAGCTTCCACACAGCGTCCGCCGCATGGATACCATCTCCTCTGCCCCAGCCGCCATTGCTTCTTTGACTTTGCCTCCAACTCCTCCTCCCCTCTACATCATTCCATCCACAAGTGGAGCCGATCGGTTAGGCGAGGACCACCGCCTAGTGGAGATTAGGCTATGCGAGCTACTCGCCGAGATCGAGCAGATAAAGGAAACCACCTCGTCCTTGGACGGACGCGTTGCCCAACTTGAGCACAAGCTCGAGGAAACGTGCAAGGACCTCTAGAAAATGAGGGATCTCGTCAGGGGCCACGACCAACAGTGGCGGGGACTTGAGGCGAGGATGGCGGAGATGAATGGACACCTAGCGTCTATCCGCAAGAGGGTGCATGACAACTACATACGGCTGGATACGCTGGCGCGCAGACTGGGGATCAACACGAAAATAACCCTCCACTCCGACGAGACCACAGTCGTGTCCTCACTCGCGGACTTGATTAAGGAGCTTGAAAAATAGACAAATGGTCATTGACCGGGGTTGGCGAAGGTCAGCGGCAGTGAGATTGAATCGAGGGCAGGTGCGCTAGGGTGTGGAAAGATCGAATCAAGGCGAAAAAAGGGTTTTTAGAGAAAAAACCGCGCGTAGCAGTTTCGGTCTCCATCCTCACGACGCCTCAAAAATCGGGCTGGTAGTAGGAAGTTAAGGCGGCATGCGAGCATGGCTAAACTCCCACAACTAACCCGCAGAATGATGAGACATGCGACGTGATAGAGCATTGTCACACCCGTTAAATCCTGACAAGGTGCCTCCAGGGGCTTGACTCCTGTTTTCCTTTGAAGAGAAGTTCCAGGTCCGGCCTCTTTCATCTCTCCAGCCCGACCCGGGTCTAGGGGCTACTGTCGGTGAAATGGGAACCGGGGTACCCATTTCCCCGGCAAAACAATTACAACTAAAAGAAATAGGATGCTTAAACCATCCTTAAAAATAAAAAGCTACCCCAGGGTGATGTGGCTAGGGGCCCACCTTAGTGGGTCGCGGGCCCACCTGTCACGCCCGGAATTTCTATCCAAAATTCCAAACGCTTACATGTGTGTAAACCCTCGTCCAGGAATCAGCCGAGGCACACAATAACAAATTGATAATAGAGTACCATTATTACTCTAATTAATAGGCGAATAAAATGTCATTACAGAGGTAGATAGTTCCTCTCAATCAATGAAGATCTAAGCAGCGGAAAATAAAGATAAACAGCGCAGACGACTCCACTCCACAGGCAGCTTGACCAGGACTACGCCAAATCCTCAACACCATCAGTATCACTGTAGAACTCCTCCTCTGATGAATGATTGCAAGGTGAGTATATGACATACTCAGCAAGCCACGAGCAAATATGCAAGTGCACAGGATAACGAAGGATGGCATAATATAGGCTTCTTTGCATAAATAGCATTTAATGAATATTTCAGAATTTAATAAAACAGTAGAGTATTAATTAAACAGTATTAATCCAACACTATACAACATACCTTGTTGTATAGGCCCAACCATTCTGAACAACCAAACCCCGGCTGCACAGTTCTAACTCCAAACCAGGAATATACCATTCCAAACCAGGAGATAATCAATTATTACCAGTTATAGCATCTTTCATTATGGTGTGAAGGGTGAGACTAATCACGAAAGACATTGTCAGACCCGCCCATAACCGCGGGCACGGCTATTCGAATAGTTTTACTCTGATCAGAGGTGTACCACTGTACCCACAAGACACAGCCCCACAACATGTCACCATGTGCCTTGATACCACCACGATACCTCGGAAAGGAGCTGTGACAGTACCCCTCGCACAACACAATCCAACACAGTGCACCATTCCTGGATCATAATCACCCCCTTGTAAACAAGGCATGGACTCCCCAGCGACCCCCGTGGGCTTATCTCCGCCACTTCTCAGTCTGGTGCTCCGCAATGAACTATACTATACAAAAGATAAAGCCGTTGCCCACGCTGGCTTGTGGTTGGCACGGTTAATGTTTCACAACCGAAACTCGTGAACCGGTCCTTAATTGTCATGAGCACGACCATCAAAACCATGTACTCACAACCCACCATTATCAGGTTTTAGTTGGCAAATTAATTAATTAACCAATCACGATTGACCATCGTGACCTATCATTAAGCATCATTAAGTAATAGTGAATCATAAGCTATCCCATTAATGTGCTAATGTTTCTAAGCGGGGCTAAGCAATTACATCTAATCATCTAGTTGAACCAATATAAAGCTCAACTAGTTAAGTTATAATAACCCAAGGTATCAAAGAATAAGGTAATCAAGAACAAAAGGGCCATAACAAACAATAGGCTAATTCCACCCAATGACATTCGAAAATAAATGCAATAGTTGAATAGAAACAATAGCTTTAAACGGGATCAATATGCTCAAAGGATTGATTGGGATCTGTGTGACTTGCCTTGCTGGCCTTGGAATTCTTCTAAATCTTCTCCTGTGAAAACGGACTCTCCGGAAACGTCGGATTCTAAACAGAAAAGAGCAAAAACACCAAAACAGCACATAAGCAAGCATGAACAGTACATGTGGATATTTTTAACATGGAGATCTCAATTTTAGAAAAATTTAGAGACTTGAACCAACTAAATCCGAGCTAAGATGAATTAGTTATGAATTTTTAAAGATTAAATTGGATTAAATCATTTATATTAATTTTAATTGAATTATGACGCAATAATGAATTATTTTTGAAAAGGAAAAAGGGATTATTGCATCAGCGAGGCTCGGGTTCACGGTGGACCGGGTCCACGGCGGCGATCTACGGAAACGAACGGCCGAGATCGATCTAACTCAAACGAACGGCCGAGATCGATCGGCCCACGGCCGGCTCACGGGAGACGACGACGATGACGTCGGCGATGACGTCACCACCGGCGGCGGCTCGGGCACGCATGCCCGCCGGCGAACGATGGCGCGGCGGCGCGAACGGAGGGCACCAAAACGATGTGGGCATCGCGGCGATCTCACCGGTGACCAAAACGACGGCGGAGGATGACCGGACGGCGACGGCGTCGAGGAAAAGGCGGCGGCGACCTTCGGCTTGACGACGGCGACGGTGTTCCGGCGGTCTACGGTGACGGCGAAGGGACGGATGAGGACGGCGACGCGATGGCGACCACGACGACGGTCTTCCCGAGCGACGGCGACGGTTGGAGCGACGGCGACGCACGGCTGGAGCGGTGGCGGCGACAGCGGCGCACGGCTACATGGTGCTAGAGCGCTACGGACGGCGAGAGGCGAAGGCGAAGGCGGCGACGGGTAGAGGGGAGCTCGGGGATCCTTTTATAGGGGTCGGAAGGCGGCGGCGAAGCCCACGGCGGCCCGGCGACGTGAAGGAAAGGTTAGGGTTCGGGGGAGAGAGAGGAATCCGATTCGAGATCGAATCCGCGAATTTCCAAACGATTTTAGCCGATGATTCCATAAGAGAAAAGGTAGAGGAGATCACGGAGACCATTTCCCCTCAACGAATTCCACCGGAAACGGAAAGGTGCGGCCGGATTTGGAAGGAGATGGCGGCGGCGCGGCGCTAGGGTTTCAGGCGCGGGCGGACGGAGGAAGACGACGACTCCGACAGGCGGGCCCCACCTGTCAGCGAGCGAAGGAGAGAGAGGGGAGCGGCGGCTGCGCGCGCGGCGGCTCGGCTGGGCCGACTGGGCCGACTTGCGCCGGGGAGGAGAGAGAAAAGGTTTTGGGCCGACTTTCGGCCCAAAGCCAAAAGAGGATTTTAAAAACCTTTTTCAATTTAAATAATTCATGAAATGCAATTCCATTTATTAAAAATACCTCCTTAGCTCAAATAAATCCCAGAAAAATCTAGGATTTATAGAATTAAGCAAAGTATTTAATAAAATTTTATCTGGCCCAATTTTATATTGGAATTTATTATTTAAAATTAGATCTTTTCTTCTAGGCTTCTAAAAATCAATTCTGATAATTCCATTTAAACAATAATTTATAACTTTAAGATTTTTAGGGTGTGACACCACCTTTATCTGTTTGTAGGATAAGAATGTAACCTAAGGTCTGCCTCAGACCCGGTCCTGTCCTGAGTCCCGGGCTCTCCTTAGTCCTTGTAAGTCCTACGCTACTCAGTAAGAGGAGCGTAGAGACATACAAGTTCTACATATGAAGAGATATAGACTAAGGTCTGCCTTAGACCCAGCCTTACTCTAGGTCTCGGGCTCACCTTAGCTTGTGTAGGTTACACACTACTCTATGAAGAGGAGCGTTGAGACCTATAAAATCTATATCTTAAGAATGAAACCTAAGGTCTGCCTTGGACCCGGTCTTGTCCTGGGTTCCAGTCTCACTTAGTCCTTCTAAGTCCTACGCTACTCAGTAAGAGGATAGAGACATACAAGATCTACATCTTAAGAGAAATAGACTAAGGTCTACCTCAAACCTGGCCTTATCCTGGGTCCTGGGCTCACCTTAGTCCTCATAGGTCATACTTTCTGCAAGGAGTGGAGGGTGGACACATGTGGACCCCTGTTTTTATAACAGGAATCAATCGTGTAAACAGTACCATTTCCTGGATCAAGTATTCTGGTACACACGAGTTCGTAGCTGAAATATCAAGTGCACATACACGATAGTCTAGTGCGAATTAGTACATCATAAGCCCGCAGGCATAGTCTTAGAACATAGGACCGAATGGTCCGGAGTACATTCCAAAAGCAAAAGTAGATAAGGCAGCGGAGTTAAGGCAGCGGCACGCCATTGCCACAGGCAACGACCGTAACTAAGACCTACTGAGCGCCATCGTCTTCATCACCCTTCTGGTAGTAAGCGTAGGGGTCCTCCGAAGCTTCATCTCCGACCTCTGATTAAGTTTGTATATTGCAAGGGTGAGTACCAACCGTACTCAGCAAACCACCACAACAACAATGCACATGATAGAGGGTATTCGAGGAATGGTTATGGTTCTTTTGCGCAAAGCAAGTTTTGTAAATC
Organism: Oryza meridionalis; assembly: GCA_000338895.3. Lineage (NCBI taxonomy): Eukaryota > Viridiplantae > Streptophyta > Magnoliopsida > Poales > Poaceae > Oryza > Oryza meridionalis. Next base: position 22,649,360 of record CM002535.2, read on the forward strand.
TTTTCACAAGCCTAAGAACTAGCATAGACTGATCAAATTTTAGTACCAGTGTTCACATTAAACAACGATGGTTCTGTCCACCATCCATTGTGATCCCAAGGATAGCTTCCCGCCATTGAGTCGTCATGGTTTTTTGAGGACGTCCACCTTCCCTCCTCTCAGGAAGTGGCTCCATCAACATAAAAGTTATCATACAATATCCCATCCTACACAAGTTAAGAATTTAGAGTCTAGCGAAGTGTAATACACATCCCGGTGCTCAATAACCATGAGCATGGCTATTCGAATAGATTTGGTTTACTCACACTGCAGTGGATGTACACTTTACCCGTACTCCGCGACTGCCCAACACATGAGCCTCGTCCCAACACATGAGACGCGTCACGGCAAAGCTTTTCGATAACCTCGCATTGGCAGTACCCGCTCCATGAACTTAAATCCTCATGCACTCTAGGCGTCCATGTTTCTAGCAGTGAGAGGAGTTCTGGCGCTCTCGGAAAAGAGAAGTCTCACACACATATTAAATTATGGTTCAAGTTAAGTTCTCTCTCTCACACACTCATGGCAGACCTACCAATGGTGACACCGATGTAAGGCACGTCTCGCGGCCCTACCTCAACGGCTGCCCCACGGTAGCGCACCTGCCTCACTCAGGGGTGAACCATCTATGCAGGGATACCGCCTCCGCTCGGCTATCTAATCCGCTAGGTCTATACCCATTCGAGAAGTACGGTTGTACGGGGGTCGTTTCAACCTTAACCTCATGGCTCAGTCCTTAATTGACCGGGGACGGTACTAGCCATTTCCAGATACCACCCAAATCCTCCGTCCGCCCCAGTCGAAAACAGTTGTTTAGTTTTATTTCTCCTTTCAAAGATCATGTCATCAATATCATGGCAATGTGGCGCTCATGTCTCCACATGCCGCATCTCAATTATCCTCCCAAAGGTAATTGCCCAAGCATATAGCATTTGATAAATATTAGTATGCATGATTCTAGAATAACATTTCTAAGCAATTGTCATAATTGACTAGGGACTCATACGTAAACATGGTTACAAGGATTTAAGGGTAAACAATAATCAATGCATGGCATGATCACAAGTAGGATGTTCATCATTGCATGCAATTTTATTTGTAAACAAAACAACTTCGCAATTGGGATCAACATGTTCAAGGAATAGTGATGACTTGCCTTGCTCGTAGTCCTACGGGTCTTGATCCTCGCTCGGATCCGCAACTCCCTGGGGCTCTAAAATTACGTGCGAAGAAACGATTTGAATTCGGTTAGAATTCAAATAAAGATCCAAGTAAATCCAAAAAGATATCGAGCGCGGAAGTCAGTTCCTTACATTATCTATTTTGTTCGTGAAATAGAGCTAACCCGATCTTAACCTATCCTTCCTAAACTATTTTGCGGGTATAAATATTTTATTAGCACAAGTTTTTAATTTAATCAGCCCGAGTATTATATCCTTGTAATAGTTTAGAAATCTCTATGGCAAGCTAAATACCGGACGAGATCCTAAAATGTTCTTATAATAATGTACGATTTAATTTAGCCTATGACTAAACGAAATTCACGATCAAATATAACACACGGCTAAAATTCCTAGTAATTAAATCCGAATATCTACCATGAATTGATTACTTATAGAGATTACCAAAATAATCTATAATTATATAAAATTTTGCAATTTTACGACTACAAATAATCTATAACTAAATACTAATTATTTTAAATTTTCTAAACCTCCTTAATCTCTCCCTAATCTTCTATCTATTTTATATTTTCTTTTCTTTCTTTTTCTCTCTTCTTTTCTCTCTCTTCTTTCCTTTTTCTCTCATTTTCTCTCTCTTCTTTTCTTTCTTTTTCTTTTTCTTTCTTTCTCTCCCTCCCGGCTTCTTCTCCCTCCTCTCTCTCTCGGCTCTCCGCCTACCCGGGGCGGCGACGACGACCGAACGAGGGGAGGGCAGCAGCGGCAGCGCAAGGCGGAGCGTCGCACGGCGCGGCGCGGCGCGGCGGCACAGAGGCAGCGGCGCGGCGGCAGCGGTGGGGGAAGAAGGGGAAAATAGGGGAAGAGGGGGTGAGGTGGTGCGGGGTGGAATGGCGACCGGGGGGGATTTATAGGGCGCGGGGAGGGGTGGCCGGCTTAACGGCGATGCGACGGCTCGCGGCGCGTGGGGCTCGAGGCGACGGCGACGGGCGAGCGGCGCGCGGCATGACAGGCGGGGTGACGCGACGCGCGCGGCGGCACGGGGCTCGGCGCGATGGGATGGGCGGCGCGGCAGCGGCGCAGGCGACGGCGACAAGACGGCCGCACAGCGGGGCACAGGCGCGAAGGCGTCGGGCGGCGATGCGACGGCGCGCAGCGCGCGGGGCGCGAGGCAGCGGGCGCGCGGCGTGAGGCGTGACGGTGACAGGCGCGCGGCGATGGGACGTCAACGGCGATGGATGGAGATAGCGGCTCGGGGCGCAAAGCCGGCTAGGGCGGCGCGGCAGCGATGGCGACGGCGCGCGGCGCGGCAGCGGCGACGGGACGCGGCGGCGACGGCGGCTCGGGGCGCGAGGCCGGCTAGGGCGGCGCGGCAGTGATGGTGACGGCGAGCGGCGCGGCAGTGGCGACGGGACGCGACGGTGACGGTGGCGCGGGGCTCAGGGCGGCTAGGTGCGCACGGCAGAGGAGGGGGCAGGGCTAGGGAACCTTATCGCGCACCTACTGCGCAATGAACAGTGCTACCTCCTATTTATCCCTAATTTATTTAAAACGTTTTTGAAGGTTCGTATTTTTAGGGTTTCATTTTTGTTAGTCGAATTTTCAGGGTGCTACAACACATATGATTAGAAGATATAAAAACTAAGGTCTACCTCGGTCCCGGTCTCGTCATGGGATCCGGGCACTGGTGGAGAAACCATCTTTCGTCGGTCGGCCAAATTCCACGATAGTCCCGGTTGCAACAACAACCGGGACTAAAGATCATCTTTAGTCCCGGTTAAAAAGGGTAACGGGCATATTTGATCTTTAGTCCCGGTTGGTAACACCAACCGGGACTAAAGATCATCTTTAGTCCCGGTTCAACTGCTGTCAGGACTTGTCAGGCCCCCCCGGGATCTTTAGTCCCGGTTGGTGTTACCAACCGGGACTAAAGATAGTAACTTTAGTCCCGGTTGGTGTTGCCAACCGGGACTAAAGATCCCGGTGATCTTTAGTACCGGTTGGCAACACCAACCGGGACTAAAGTCCCACCCCTTTATATATGTCTTCTTCCTCCTCCTCCCCGAGCAAGCTTCAAAATTTCTTCAAAAAAGAGGGGAGGTCATGCCAAAATTTATAGTGAATTTACTTTGGTGATTATATACAAATCGGAGGTGCCTAAAAGGTTAGCAACTTCATCCTCCAATGTTTTTTTTGGTCATATTACATTTGAAGCTATGTTTCGCACACTTTTTTGTCTCCAAAATTTTGTTGTAAGTTGATGAGAGAGAATTTGTGTTGGAAAAGAAAGAATATATAGAAATTTTGTTTATTTGCTAAATAAGGTTTCATAAAATAGTTGAGTAGGAAAATATAGTGAAAGTTAATCTTAAAAAAAAGAATACAAACTAAATTTAAAATGAAAAGAATTTAAAACTTAAAAAATAATAAATAAGAATTAGTTGGTGGAATATTTTATAATTTTTGTATGAATAATGATATGTCGATATTGTATGACTGTTGAAAGAGTTTGTGATTATTTTACCATTATTGTATGACTGTCATTATTGTACGAATGATTATTTGTGTATGATTTTTTTTTCATTTCATGTAGATGGATCGGCAATGGATGTACGCTGACCGGCGGTCCAAAGAGTTTATTGACTGCGTGCATTATTTTTTGAGAGTGGCCGAAGCTAACAAGCAGAAGGGTTTTATTTGTTGTCCATGCAATAAGTGTAAGAATCAGAAGGAGTATTCTGCATCCAGGACTATTCATTTCCACTTGTTTGAGTCGGGTTCATGCCAAGCTATAATTGTTGGACATGCCACGGAGAGCAAGGGGTTGAAATGGAAGAAAATGAAGTGGAAGACGACAATATTCCAGACTTTGCTCAGTACGCTGTATTTGAAGGAAATCAAACGGGCGAGGAGGACATAGATGCTGATTATAACGATGTTGCAGATGATCTTGGTCAGATGTTGCAGGATGCCAAGGAGGACTGCGAGAGTGAAAAGGGGGCCCATAAATTGGACAAGATGTTAGAGGACCACAGAACGTCGTTGTACCCAGGTTGCGAGCAAGGGCACAAAAAGTTGGATACCACTCTGGAGTTCCTGCAATGGAAGGCAAGAAATGGTGTTAGTGACAAGGCATTTGGCGATTTATTGAAACTCGTCAAGAACATTCTTCCGGAGGGAAACAAATTGCCCGAGACAACGTACGAGGCTAAGAAGATAGTCTGCCCTCTAGGACTGGAAGTTCAGAAGATTCACGCATGTCCGAATGATTGTATCCTATATCACGGTGAGGAGTACGAGAACCTAGAAGCATGCCCTGTTTGTAAAGCACTACGATACAAGATTAGACGAGATGATCCAGGTGAGGTTGACGGGCAGCTAACGAAGAGGAGAATTCCTGCTAAGGTGATGTGGTATTTCCCTATAATACCACGGCTAAGGCGTTTGTTCAGGAACAAGGCGAATGCTAGAATGATGCGTTGGCACGCTGAAGAACGTCAACAGGACGGGATGCTGAGACACCCCGCAGATGGTTCGCAGTGGCGAAACATCGACAGAAAATTTAAAGACTTTGGAAAGGACGCACGAAACATACGGTTTGGTTTAAGTACGGATGGCATGAATCCTTTTGGAGAGATGAGCAGCGGCCATAGCACTTGGCCCGTTACGATGTGTATCTACAACCTCCCCCCTTGGCTATGCATGAAGAGGAAGTACATAATGATGCCGATTATTATTCAAGGCCCCAAGCAACCTGGTAACGACATCGATGTGTTCCTAAGACCACTGGTCGAAGATCTTAAACTGTTGTGGAAGAAGGAAGGTGTCCCCGTGTGGGACGAGGACAAACAGGAGGAGTTTAACCTACGAGCGCTGCTGTTCGTAACCATCAACGATTGGCCTGCACTTAGCAACCTATCCGGGCAGTCCAACAAGGGGTACAAGGCTTGCACTCACTGTATGGTTGAAACAGAAAGTACGTATCTTAAGCACTGTAGGAAGGTTGTGTACATGGGTCATCGTCGATTCCTTGCAGCAAACCACCCGGTACGGAAGAAAGGCAAGCACTTTGAACATACGGCGGACCACCGTACGAAGCCTAAACATCGCAGCGGGAACGCAGTGTTTGCTATGGTTAAAGATCTTAAAGTAGTGTTTGGAAAGGGGCCTGGCAGCCAACCTATAGAGAGCGAAGATGGTCATGCGGCGATGTGGAAAAAAAACTCCATATTTTGGGAGTTACCCTATTGGGAATTCTTGGACGTCCGCCACGCAATCGACGTGATGCACCTCGCTAAGAACCTTTGCGTAAACCTTCTTGGCTTCCTAGGTGTATATGGAAAGCCGAAAGATACACTGGAAGCGCGTAATGATCTGAAGCATATGGAACAACGCGGCGACCTTCACCCGGAACCAAAGGAGAAAGGCAGCCATTACTTGAGTCCCGCCAGCTACACTCTTAGCAAGGCAGAGAAGGAAAGTATGTTTCAATGCTTGGAGAGCATCAAGGTACCGTCTGGATACTCCACGAATATAAAGCGAATAATAAGCACGAAGGAGAAGAAGTTCACAAACCTAAAGTCTCATGACTGTCACGTGTTGATGACACAGCTGCTACCAGTTATAATAAGGGGTATCCTCCCAGACAATGTCCGGGCAACAATAACAAAGCTATGTTCTTTCATGAACGCAATTTCGCAGAAGGTCATCGATCCGGATAGGTTAGAAGCCCTTCAGAATGATGTGGTGCAATGTCTTGTCAGCTTTGAGTTGATATTTCCACCTTCATTTTTCAATATAATGACGCATCTGCTTTGTCACCTTGTCAAAGAGATCGGTATTCTCGGGCCTGTGTTCCTACACAATATGTTTCCTTTCGAGAGGTACATGGGCGTTCTGAAGAAGTATGTTCGTAACCGTGCTCGTCCAGAGGCAAGCATCGCCAAGGGGTATGGAACAGAGGAGGTCATTGAATTCTGCGTTGAATTTATTGAAGACCTTCGCCCAATCGGGGTACCTGAATCACGCCATGAAGGGAGACTACGGGGAAAGGGGACTCTCGGGAGGAAAGCTATAATGACGGTAGACAACAATTTATTCCGTAGAGCCCATTTCACGGTTTTACAACAATCTTCATTGGTGGCTCCTTACATCGAGGAGCACTTGGCTCTAGTTCGCGCCAGAAACATCGGTAAGTCCGATGCATGGATTACACGGCATCACATTGATACTTTCCCCGCATGGCTGCGACAACATCTCATGGGTAACGAGACGATTAACCAGCAACTGGCCTTCCTGGCGAGGGGTCCATCTGGCTCGATCGCGACATTCCAGGGATATGAGATCAATGGGTACACATTCTACACAAGAGCCCAAGACATGAAGAGCACGAACCAGAACAGTGCTGTTCGTATCGATGCCATGGGACACGATGGTACAACTGGCACATATTACGGTGCCATCGAGGAGATATGGGAACTTGACTATGGACATCTCAAGGTCCCTCTGTTCCGGTGCCAATGGGTTAGGTTGACTGGTGGAGGCGTAACGACTGATGACAGTGGGATGACAACGGTTGACCTTAACAAGGTTGGATACTCGGACGAACCTTTCGTCCTTGCCAATGATGTAACGCAAGTTTTTTATGTGAAGGACATGTCTAGCAAAGGAAAGAAGGGCAAAGGGCCTGACGAGCCGAAGCGCCATGTTGTTCTCCCAGGCAAAAGAAAAATCGTCGGAGTAGAGGACAAGACTGACGAGGATTACGATCAGTTAGATGGGCAACCCCCTTTCACGGTGACGGTTGACCCTAGCATCCTCCTATCAAACGAAGACACCCCTTACTCACGTAGCGATCACAAGGAAGGAACAATAGTGAGGAGAAAGTACGTGCGGACAACCGTCACCGCCGAAGTGTTGCCGTAATTGTTGTAAACTATTTTGGATGTATTGAATATGCTAGTTATATATGATTAATTACAATTTTTAACAATTTAATATCATGCATATGCTAATTATATACGACTATTATAATTTTTAAAAGTTTTGAATCATGCATGTCGGATTCACAGATGCTAGTTACAATTTTTAACAATTTAATATCATGCATATGCTAATTATATACGATTATTGGAATTTTTAAAAGCTTTAATTCATGCATGTTGGATTTACACATGTTAATTAGAATTTATAATGCATTATTTATATTTTAGAAACATATATGCAACGAAATTCAATATTCAGTGCTATTAACTTTAGTCCCGGTTCTTAACCCTAACCGGGTATAAAAAAAATTTGGAAATAGCGGGAAAATATCTTTACTCCCGGTTCGTGAGAAGAACCGGGAGTAAAGATATCTTTACTCCCGGTTCGTAACACCAACCGGGATTAACGATAACATCGTTAATCCCGGTTGGTGTTACGAACCGGGAGTAAAGATATCTTTACTCCCGGTTCTTATCACGAACCGGGAGTAAAGATCCGGGGGTATATATATTCCCGGTGCGCCCTCGTCTTCTCCACCAACACTTAGACGTTTTCATCGAGATCGAGCATCGGTCCTTCGCCGCCACTGCCTAGGGCAACCCGTGCCGACGCCGCCGTCGTCTCTCACCGTCGCCTGGCGGTCCTCGCCGCCTCCGCCGCAGACGCCGCTGCACCGTTTCTTGGGTGAGAGCCCCCGGCCTCTCTCTCTCTCTCGATGTACCCTCGTCTCTCTCTCTGTTTCACCGACGACGCCAAGAAACGCCGACGACGCCGACAACGCCGATGACGCCCTTTCTCTCTCTTACGCCGATGACGCCCTCTCTCTCTTACGCCGATGACGCCCTCTCTCTCTCTCACGCCGATGACGCCGACGAACTCCGACCCATGACGCCCCCACGCCGCCGCCGCGCCCCCACGACGCCGCCGCCGCCACGATGCCGCCGCCGCCCCCACGCCCCCACGCCGTCGCCGCGCCCCCACGACGCCGCCGCCGCCACGATGCCGCCGCCCCCACGCCGCCGCCGCCGCCCCCACGCCACCGCCGCGCCCCCACGACGCCGCCGCCGCGGCGCCGCCATCGTGCCGCCGCGCCCCCACGCCGCCGCCGCCACGATGCTGTGGACCACAAACGAACGAACGAACGAGCGAACGCGAACGAACGAACGAACGCGAACGAGCGAGCGAACGAACGAACGAACGCGAACGAGCGAACGAACGCGAACGAACTCGAAATTATAAAAGAACACAAACTAAAACTTGTAAAATCCATATAAAATTAAATATAGCTCATTTTAAGATGATTCAAATTTCTGTGAATTCACCAAGTTGGGAACTTTGATGTTATGTAATAAAAACTTGCACTCACAGTACAAATTTAGCTTCTAAAATTTATCCAAGTTAAATCACACATAAAGCATGCACAAACTTATAAAATGCATACAAAATTCATTTCAACTCATTTTGGAGCAAACTCAGTTTCTACAGATCCACCAACTTATGTTCTCCTATAAAGCAAAATGAAATAGTACCAGAGAATGTTTTATGTACCAGAGAATTGAATTACAAAATCAAATTAATTTCACAAAATTCTATAGTGTTGTATTTTTGTAACAAACATTTGGACATCTAAAAGATCTTCAATGAAAAGATTGTTTAACTACAAAGTTAAACAATACATTATATGTTCCTTTGCGATTAGACTAATACATTTTTTTTGGATGTTGCAGAGAAGACGTCGTCGTCGTCGTCCGTCAAGCCGAAATGGTAGCTAGCCCTCGAAGGAATTCGCGCAGGCAAGTGATGTAAAGATGTGATTGTTTGAGATATAATATAAGATTGTTAGAATTCTAATATAAGATTATTAGATTATTAGAGTTAGCATATGTGAGTGTTAGAGATAGTTAGAGTTTTAATATAAAATTATTAGAGGTTTAATATATGAAACTTAATTAGACTTAGCATATGTGAGTGTTAGAGATTTAATATAAGATTATTAGAGTTTTAATATTCGAAACATATTTGATTGTTAGAGATTTAATATAAGATTATTACAGATGTAATATACGAAACTTAATTAGACTTAGCATATATGATTATCTACCGTACAAATACACGACACTTAGACTTAGCATATTTGAGTGTTACAGATAGTTAGAGATTTGATATAAAATTATTAGAGGTTTAATATACGAGTTAGTGAGGAGATTGTTATACTTAGCATATATATATGATTATTACAATTTTAATATAAGATTAGTAGCGATTTAATATGAGATTATTCGAGATTTAATATAAGATTATTAGAGTTTTAATATTACGGTTAGCAAATACATCCTACAGACCTAACATATATTATTGTAATGCACAGATGGCTGATCGCGACGAGGAACAGATATTGTATGATACAATTGCAGAGGGAAGTAGCCAGTACTGGAACGAAGAAGAGGGGAACGAGGATCCAAACCAGTACTTGAACGTGGAGGGGAACATGGAGAGGGTTGCGGAGGGGAACGATGAGGAGGAGGCTAGTGGAAGTCATCCCTCCGCTGGACAGAAGAGGGCACGCGGACAACGAGGTGCCGCGAAGAAGATAGAGGGTCGGCACATCATAACTGAGGTGGACGCAGACGGCCGACCTACTGCCCCGGCGGAAGCAGCCAAGAATTTTGTACGCCACAGTGGTTGGGTTGTGAGGGATAACGTGCCTGTCAGCATGGTGTACTGGCGCAGAACAAGGGCACGCGGGGATAATGACAGCTTTGTCCCGGAATCAGAGAAAGAGATGCTGTGGACCACAATGCTCGAGACGTTCACGCTCCCTGCGGGTACAGAGAACATAGTGAAACACTGGACTCTTAAGAAAATGGCAGAACAGTTCCAGACCTTCAAGGGAGACCTATACCGGAAATACATCCTGAAGGGGCAGACACCGAACTTCGACGTATTCCCGAAGCTAAGGGATCACTGGGAGGAGTTCGTTGCTTACAAGACAGGTCAACAAGGGCAGGCGATGATGGAAAGAAACAAAGAAAATGCCGCCAAGAAGAAGTACCATCACCACTTGGGGTCAGGCGGCTATAGCGTCGCGATGCCGAAGTGGGAGGAGATGGAGGCAAGCTTGCTTGAGAGGGGTATCGAACCGGCCACCGCTAAATGGCCTGATCGATCAAAGTTCTGGTTCTATGCTCATGGTGGAACGCTCAACCCAGGTGATGGCTCCTTGGTCTTCAGCGATCAGATACGCGAGGCTGCGAGTCGACTAACGGACGCAGTGGAAGCCTCTTCTCAGGGCACGTTCCGACCCGACAGAGAGAAGGACGAGCTGTCACTCGCCCTGCAGACTCCAGAGCATCCAGGACGAACACGAGGGAAAGGGGTGATTCCTTGGAAGATTGGATTCAAGGATGACATCCACACGTACAGGAGTCGGATGAGGAGCAAGAGAGATACCGAGGCGAAGATTGCAGATCTCGAGTACAGGATATCGAGCTACGAGCTCAGCATGCAAGAGGAGGTGGCCCGGAAGGTGGATGAACGCATGGCAGCACATCGGTCACACGATCCCCAGCCGTACATACCTCCTCCAGTGGTTAGCCCACCAGGCAATCGTAGCAGCTGCGCCTCAACGGGGCAGGTAGTATCACATAGCATGGACGCTATGCAAACCCGGGACGAAACCACCTGCCCCGTTGATGAGATCACGCATCGGACACCATGTGAGCTGCATATTCCCTTCAAGAACTTATCAATCAAGGTATGCTCGATATAATACATGATTTTTGACTCGTACGTTCCGCAATTTGCTGCTTAGGTTGATTACTAATAGATAACCTCTCCTCACGTGAAGGTGGCGTCAGGAATGGCCATCCCAACAGACATATCAGGGACTTACCACTGCAGGCCGATTCCAGCAGGATACTCGAGGGTCGAAGTTGAGCTGGTGGAAGCCGTGTACGAGGACCTCGAGTTGGACTACCCAGGAGGAGACGGTGAGACGCATCTACGAGACACAAGCCACGCCATTATACTATGGCGCAAGCGGTACATCATCCTCCCTGGGCGACAAGCGGCGTCTCGTGCACCATCTCCTCCGGCTCCTCCGCCTCCTCCTGCACCATCTCCTCCGGCTCCTTCGCCACCTCCTCCTGCACCATCTCCTCCGGCTCCTCCGCCTCCTCCTGCACCATCTCCTCCGGCTCCTCCGCCTCCTCCTCCACCGTGTCCGCCTGCACCTCCCAAGACAAGGTCTCGCCAAGCTCCACCTCCTGCCAGCACAAGGGCAACGAAGAAGGCCAAAGTTGAGACCACCAAAAACAAGGAGCCGCCGTACGATTGCAGTCAAGAGGAGCTTAATGCTTACGTGGCAGGAGAAGTGAAGAGGCAACTCAAGCCTCGGAGTCCTGAAAAGAAGATACCTAGTGACCCGAGCGTGAAGAATTTCTTCAAGGGAATGTCCACCGCAAACAAGGAGGCCTTGAAGCTATCGGACTATGACCGAACACTCAGGAAAGCCTATTACAAGAAGTCCAAACCAGGTCCTCAGCTTGGAGAACAACCACACCAAGTGGTCGAGCCGTTGGTGACCGGCGAAGACTTTGGCATAACGGATTTCATTTCAGACACTGGTCTAACCATGGCTCAGTTGGTTGGAGGCGCACCAATCCCGAAGGCGGAAGTGGCATACAAGTTTGAACTCGGTAAACCGCTTGTCAGGCCCGAGCAGCTGCAGTCCCTACCGACACAAATGTACAAATTCCATGAACGGTACATGGAAATGAGCGCCAATGGTAGAGAGATGTTCGGAGCGAGGATCAGAAACCCCGACTTCTTGCAAGGAGAAGATGTTCTATGGATCAATTTCAAGGATGTCTTCGATCTGTACCATCGGGACGCCCTTGACGTCTCTCTTCTGAGCGCATGGATTTTGTAAGTATCTTTGAGTTCGATTTGTTTCGTTCAATAATTAGCTCCTGGCATATATGAAAGCAATAATAATTTCCTTTCATTGTTGTAGAATGGAGATTCAAAGGGCCCGGCGGCGGGGGGTTTACAATACTGGGTTCATCGACCCTCGCAAAATCAACACCGAAATGCTCGACAACTACGAGAAAGACACAGAGGACAATCTCGTCCATCTCCTAACACAGCAGCATTTCAAGACATTCATACTATTGCCGTACAACACAGAGTGAGTTTTTATTGTCGTTCGAACAAATTTCATTCCCATACATATAACATGTGCATTCTGATATTTATCTCATCTCATGCATATTCCAGATTCCACTGGGTCCTGTTCTTTTTTGACTTGGAGGCAGGCAGAGTCACTGTGTACGACTCAATGAATAAAGAGGAGAAGGTTTTTGACAAGGTCTTCCAAATGATAGACAGGTAATATAATGCCATCTATTCCACAGTCGCGGGACTCTGTTGATATTATGTTGATCTCGGGTAATATTTAATTAATCATAGCTTGCAACTGCACATGTAGGGCTTGGGATCGGTTCCGTCAATTGGTCCGCGGGACTTGGAAAGAAAAACTTGGACGGAGGTTTCATTTTCCAGTGAGTACATGCATGATCCAAAATTATATTGAATTGAATCTCTAGTTACAGTTAATATAAAGAGTATATTAAATCTCTCATCGTTTCTCATGTAGTGTGCAAAGCAGGACAAGGGAACTAACTTGTGCGGCTACTACGTATGCAAGTATGCCCACTGCCTATCAAACCAAATATACACCAAACGAGAGCTCGATGTACGTATACATAAACCGTTCAAAATTTCATTGCGTATCGATTTGTTAAGTTGTTTATTAATTTCATATATTGATATGTCATTATTTTCCGAATGATAGCGTATTCACATGAGGGAAAAACTCCCACACAAGGATTTTATCACGGCTGTTCAAGAACAACTGATGGGGTTCATCAACGAAGAAGTCCTTAATCCCCATGGTGAATTCTACTATGACGGATCGACAATTCGTAACGTCGGTCCTTCCTCTTCTGACGTAACGCAGGCGTCGAAGTCGTAGCTACAGCTAGCGAGCAAATGAATTGTACTATACATGCATGTACATACATATTTACATATGTACGTACATTTACTTTAGTGGTAATATATATTTTGGTAACATATATGTACATAAAATGTTAAGTGCTTTAAATTATAAATATGTGTGTAATATATGTATTTATACATATATATACATACGCATATACATATATATGTATTCTATATACAACCATAATATATATATTGCAATGCATATATATATAATCAACCATGCAGCAAACAGGGCAATGCAAATAAAAAAAAAGGTACATGGATCTTTAGTCCCGGTTGGTAACACCAACCGGGACTAAAGGCTGACCGATCTTTAGTCCCGGTTTGTGTTACCAACCGGGACTAAAGATCGATCTTTAGTCCCGGTTATTTCACCCGGGACTAAAGATCGCTATCTTTAGTCCCGGATTCGTAGTCCCGGTTGGACAACCGGGACTAAAGGGGGGTTACAAACCGGCACTACAAACGATTTCTCCACCAGTGGGGCACACCTTAGTCCTTACAGTTTCCGCATTCCTCTGTAAAGAAGAGCATCGAAACATACAAAATAAATATATTATCTATTCATCAAAGACATATTCGAGAAGCTCGCATAAGAACAGATGAACTATCATCGATCACAAAAAGCGCGAGGGCGTGACCTCATGACCGATTGGGGAGATGGGCGCGCTCCACGGGCTGTTGTGAACAATCTCTCCGCCATTAATTAAACAGGTTTATGGGAGCCCTAGCCAGTCTGGAATTGAAAGGATGTTGACAACACACCAGCACTGAGTCATTAGCACCGGTGGACCAGTTAACAACTTGTGCTGTCACTGCCTTGCATAATAATTGGCCCTCCCCTCAACACGTTAATATTGCCGACAAAGATGGACGAGGGAGACCTTGACTCGGCCACAGAGTCAAGTCGTCGGCCTTCGCGGTCCCATCTATAGTGGTTTGGTCGATGGCAGTGCATGTAATGGCAAATATCTGTAATGGCCATGGTGGATAATCTTATTTCTTTTGAGAACGACAACATAGGCTTATTTTCTAGCTAAATATTAATATAATAAATGCTATCAATTTCAACTATTTTTTTAGGAAAATCTATAAATTTAGGGGCATCTGTGATTTTACCCCTATTCTCGATTGCAATTATAATTTTACCCTTTTTCAGACTTTGTGATTTTACCCTCACATTTTAAAATGAAGCTTAGGTTTGCCCTTATTATGTCAAGTCATCTTAATGGTGTTAACTCGATGGTAATAAGACATGAATACCTCATATTTGCCCGTAGTGCCGTAGTGCCCTGTGGTTGTAAGGATCATTCTATGCTCCATACATTCCCAAAAGTAACAAAATCAGTTCCATGATATAGAACCAACCATTAATTATTAATATTCATCTGCAGCCTACTAATTAATCGCATGCTAAAATATCTATCCAGATCAAGGGGAAAAAAATGAAAACAATATCACTGGTGGCTACAAATCTCCATATCAAGAGGAAGAAAAAAGGTGAAGAAAAGGAGAGGAGAAACAGAGATTGAAGCTGGAGGTTTTTCTTCAGGCAGAAATGAGGCTCCTAGAGTAGACAGTGCATCCAATTGGTCTCCCAGACTCCCACATGCCTTGCAGCCACCCCTCCCCCGCCCCTTGGTTATGGATTTGGAGGGGGAACGGGTCAGCAAAAGTGAAGTGCCCCTCTCTGGCGTGCTTCGTCCCACCCCGCGCGCTGCTTCTGCTATCGTCGCTCGCTCCGCCATGGACCGCCACAGGGTACGAGAGGGGTTCGAGAAGTCAATTTTGGTTGCGAGGCGATCGAGAGTGGGGTCAGTGGATTTGGTTGAATAGGTAGGGGTAGAAGAGTATTTACATACTTTCTAAGTCAATTTTCTGTTTTCTTTTAACCCAATTAACATGGGACCATCGAGCAGACATCCAAATTAGGGGTAAACCAGATTATTCAGTTTGAAAAAAAAAATAAGGGTAAAATCGTAAAGTCTAAAGTAGGGGGTAAAATCACAATTACACCTAAAAACAGGGTAAGAACTCAATTGTCCCATAATTTTAAGAGCAACATGTGGTCCTTAATTGACCGGGGACGATACTAGCCTTTTCCAGATACCACCCAAATCCTCCGTCCACCCAGTCGAAAACAATTGTTTAGTTTTATTTCTCCTTTCACAGATCATGTCATCAATATCATGTCAATGTGGCGCTCATGTCTTCACATGCCGCATCTCAATTACCTTCCCAAAGGTAATTGCCCAAGTATATAGCATTTGATAAATATGAGTATGCATGATTCTAGAATAGCATTTCTAAGCAATTGTCATAATTGACTAGGGACTCATACGTAAACATGGTTACAAGGATTTAAGGGTAAACAATAATCAAGGCATGGCATAATCACAAGTAGGATGTTCATCATTGCATGCAATTTTATTTGTAAACAAAACAACTTCGCAATTGGGATCAACATGTTCAAGGAATAGTGATGACTTGCCTTGCTCGTAGTCCTGCGGGTCTTCATCCTCGATTGGATCCGCAACTCCCTCGGGCTCTAAAATTACGTGCGAAGAAACGATTTGAATTCGGTAAGAATTCAAATAAAGATCCAAGTAAATCCCAAAAGATATCGAGCGCTGAAGTCAGTTCCTTACATTATCTATTTTGTTCGTGAAATAGAGTTAACCCGATCTTAACCTATCCTTCCTAAACTATTTTGCGGGTATAAATATTTTATTAGCACAAGTTTTTAATTTAATCAGCCCGAGTATTATATCCTTGTAATAGATTAGAATCTCTATCGCAAGCTAAATACCGGACGAGATCCTAAAATGTTCTTATAATAATGTACGATTTAATTTAGCCTATGACTAAACGAAATTCATGATCAAATATAACACACGGCTAAAATTCCTAGTAATTAAATCCGAATATCTACCGTGAATTGATTACTTATAGAGATTACCAAAATAATCTATAATTATATAAAATTTTGCAATTTTACGACTACAAATAATCTATAACTAAATTCTAATTATTTTAAATTTTCTAAACCTCCTTAATCTATCCCTAATCTTCTATCTATTTTATATTTTCTTTTCTTTTCTTTTTCTCTCTTCTTTTCTCTCTCTTCTTTCCTTTTTCTCTTCTTTTCTTTCTTTTTCTTTTTCTTTCTTTCTCTCCCTCCCGGCTTCTTCTTCCTCCTCTCTTTCTCTCGGCTCTCTGCCTACCCGGGGCGGCGACGACGACCGAACGAGGGGAGGGCGGCGGCTTACTGACGGTGGTGGCGGCGGCGGTGGCGCAAGGCGGAGCGTCGCACGGCGCAGCGCGGCGCGGCGGCAGCGGTGGGGGAAGAAGGGGAAAAATAGGGGAAGAGGGGGGTGAGGTGGTGCGGGGTGGAATGGCGACCACGGGGGATTTATAGGGCGCGGGGAGGGGTGGCCGGCTTAATGGCGATGCGACGGCACGCGGCGCGTGGGGCTCGAGGCGACGGCGACGGGCGAGCGGCACGCGGCGTGACAGGCGGGGTGACGTGACGCGCGTGGCGGCACTGGGCTCGGCGCGATGGGATGGGCGGCGCGGCAACGGCGCAGGGCGACGGCGACGAGACGGCCGTGCGGCAGGGCACAGGCGCGAAGGCGTCGGGCGCGCGGCGATGGGACGTCGACGGCGATGGACGGCGACGGTGGCTCGAGGCGCGTGGCCGGCTAGGGCGGCGCGGCAGCGATGGCGACGGTGCGCGGCGCGGCAGCGGCGACGGGACGTGTCACAACCTGATTTTCGTTTATAAATTATCTAATAAATTATTAATAGAATTTATATTAAATGTTCTTTAATTTACAAGTGAAGTTAAATGTGGGAGATAAAATTTTCTAAAAATAAAGCATGGTTGGATTTAATTTTTATTAAATTCTCCATGATTAATTATACTCTCTGAAATTTTCTCGGATTTTTCAGAACTCAATTTTTAAATGATACAAAGAACTGTTCAGTAATTATTTCATCATTAATGATCTATTTATAAGTGTTAAGTGCTTTTCTTGTTTAAAAATCCTTAAATTATAAATTGTTGTTTAAAAGGAATTATTAGAAATGATTTTAAAAGCCTAGAAGAAAAGATCTAAGTTTAAATAATAAATTCCAATATAAAATTGGGCTAGATAAAGATTTATTAAGTACTTTGCTTAATTCTATAATTCCTAGAATTTTTCTGGGATTTATTTGAGCTAAGGAAGTATTTTTAATAAATGAAATTGCATTTCATGAATTATTTAAATGGGAAAAGTTTTAAAAATTTCTCTTTTGGCTTTGGGCCGAAAGTCGGCCCAAAACCCTTTCTCTCTCCTCCTCGGCTCAGTCGGCCCGCGCGCGCGCAGCCGCCGCTCTTCTCTCTCTCCCGCTCGCTGACAGGTGGGGCCCACCTGTCGGATCCGTCGTCTTCGTCGCGTCGCTGCCGCCCGAAACCCTAGCCGCCGCCGCCTTTCCAAATCCGGCCGCCCCTTTTCTCCTCCGGCCGAATTGATTGAGGGGAAAGGATCCCCGTGATCCACTCTACCTTTTCCCTTTTGGAAACATCGTCTAAATCGTCTTGGAAATCGCCGGATTCGAGTTCGATTCGGATCGATTTCTCTCCTCCGAACCCTAAACCTTCCTTCCCGTCGCCGGTCGCCGTGGGTCTTCGCCGCTACCCTCCTAGCCCCTTTAAAAGGACCCCCGAGCTCCCCTCTACCCGTCGCCGCCTTCGCCTTCGTCTCTCGTCGCCCGTAGTGCTCTAGCCTCGTGCAAGCTAGCGTCATCGTCGTCGCCGTCGCTCCAGCCGTGCGCCGCCGTCGTTCTAGTCGTCGCCGTCGCTCGGGGAGGTCACCGTCGTGGTCGCCGTCGCGTCGCCGTCCTCGTCCGACCCTTCGCCGTCGCTATCAGCCACCGGAGCACCGTCGCCGCCGTTGACCCGATCGTCCCCGCTGCCTTTTCTTCGTCGCCGTCGCCGTCCGGTCGTCGTCCGTCGCCGCTTTGGTCACCGGTGAGTTCGCCGTGCCGTCCGCTACCCGTAGGTGCCCTCCGTTCGCGCCGTCGTGCTGTCGTTCACCGGCGAGCGGGTGCGCCCGAGCCGCCGCCGAAGGTGACGTCACCGCTGACGTCATCATCGTCGTTCCTCGTGGCCCGGTCGTGGACCGATGGATCTTGGCCGTCCATTTTGGATGGATGAATCTCGGCCGTTCGTTTTCGTGAACCGCCGCCGTGCACCCGGTCCACCGTGAGCCGAGCTCGCTGACGCAATAATCTCTTTTTCCTTTTCAAAAATAATTCATTGTTGCGTCATAATTCAATTAAAATCCATATAAATGTTTTAATCCGATTTAACCTTTAAAAATTCATAACTAAATCATCTTAGCTCGGATTTAGTTGGTTCAAGTCTCTAAAGTTGTATAAAATAAAGATCTACATATTAAAAGTATCCATAAATAGAATTAAATTTATTTAATTCTTTTTAAATGGGCTTTAATTAGAGTAAATCTTGTGAAATTCATATTTAATTCATATGAAGTCAGAATGAGGCCGTTCAAGTCTCATAATTCATCTAAAATTATGATCTACATGTTTGTTTACTTTATATGTATTGTTTATTTGGAGTTTTTTAGTGTTTTCCTCGTTTTGTGTGTTAGCTTGTCATTTCCGTTGTTTCGAAGGTTCGTGAGAGCGCCGGAAGTGTTCAAGAAGATTGATTGAAAACCGATTATTGCAAGGCAAGTCACATAGATCGCAAACACAATTCCTTTGAGCATGTTGATCCTACATTTAAATTCTCTATTTATTTCAACTGTGCATTTATTTTCGAATGTCACCGGGTGGTGTGAACTTATTCCTTTGTTATGGCCTGTTTGCATTGATTACTTTATTCCTCGATACCTTGGGTTATTTTAACTTGACTAGTTGAGCTTTATATATTGGTTCAGCTAGATATTAGATATAATTGCTTAGCCATGCATAGAAACTTTAACACATTAATGGGATAACTTATGATTCACTATTATTTAATGATGGCTTTATGATAGTTCACGATGGTCAATCGTGATTGGTTTATTAATTAATTTGCCAACTAAAACTTGATAAAGGTGGGTTGTGAGCACATGGTTTTGATGGTCGTGCTCATGACAATTAAGGACCGGTTCGAAAACTACTGTTGTGAGACATTAACCGTGCCAACCACAAGCCAGCATGGGCAACGGATTTACCTTTCGTATAGCATGGTTCATTGCAGAGCACCAGACTGTGAAGTGGCGGAGATAAGCCCACGGGGGTCGCTGGGGAGTCCATGCCTTGTTTATAAGGGGGTGACTATGATCCGGGAACGGTGCACTGTGGTGGATTGTGTTGTGCGAGGGGTACTGTCACAGCTCCTTTCCGAGGTACCGTGGTGGTATCAAGGCGCATGGTGACATGTTATGGGGCTGTGTCTTGTGGGTACAGTGGTACACCTCTAGCCAGAGAAAAACTATTCGAATAGCCGTGCCCGCGGTTGTGGGCGAGTTGAGCAATGTTTTTCGTGATTAGTTGTCACGCCCGGAATTTCTATCCAAAATTCCAAACGCTTACATGTGTGTAAAACCTCGTCCAGGAATCAGCCGAGGCACACAATAACAAATTGATAATAGAGTACAATTATTACTCTAATTAATAAGCGAACAAAATGTCATTACAGAGGTAGATAGTTCCTCTCAATCAATAAAGAACTAAGCAGCGGAAAATAAAGATAAACAGCGCAGACGACTCCACTCCACAAGCAGCTTGACAAGGACTACGCCAAATCCTCAACACCATCAGCATCACTGTAGAACTCCTCCTCTGATGAATGATTGCAAGGTGAGTATATGACATACTCAACAAGCTACGCAGCAAATATGCAAGTTCACAGGATAACCAAGGATGGCATAATATAGGCTCCTTTGCATAAATAGCATTTAATGAATATTTCAGAATTTAATAAAACAGTAGAGTATTAATTAAACAGTATTAATCCAACACCATACAACATACCCTGTTGTATAGGCCCAACCATTCTGAACAACTAACCCCGGCTGCACAGTTCTAATCTCCAAACCAAGAATATACCATTCCAAACCAAGAGATAATCAATTATTACTAGTCAAAGCATCTTTCATTATGGTGTGAAGGGTGAGACTAATCACGAAAGACATTGTTAGACCCGCCCATAACCGCGGGCGCGGCTATTCGAATAGTTTTACTCTGATCAGAGGTGTACCACTGTACCCATAAGACACAGCCCCACAACATGTCACCATGTGCCTTGATACCACCATGGTACCTCGGAAAGGAGCTATGACATTACCCCTCACACAACACAATCCATCACAGTGCACCATTCCTGGATCATAATCACCCCCTTATAAACAAGGCATGGACTCCCCAGCGACCCCCGTGGGTTTATCTTCGCCACTTCTCAGTCTGGTGCTCCGCAATGAACTATGCTATATAAAAGATAAAGCCGTTGCCCACGCTGGCTTGTGGTTGGCACGGTTAATGTTTCACAACCGAAACTCGTGAACCGGTCCTTAATTGTCATGAGCACGACCATCAAAACCATGCACTCACAACCCACCTTTATCAGGTTTTAATTGGCAA
Source organism: Oryza meridionalis (assembly GCA_000338895.3). NCBI lineage: Eukaryota > Viridiplantae > Streptophyta > Magnoliopsida > Poales > Poaceae > Oryza > Oryza meridionalis. Next base: position 22,670,263 of record CM002535.2, read on the forward strand.
ATTAATTAATTAACCAATCACGATTGACCATCGTGAACTATCATTAAGCCATCATTAAGTAATAGTGAATCATAAGTTATCCCATTAGTGTGCTAAAGTTTCTAAGCATGGCTAAGCAATTACATCTAACATCTAGTCGAACTAATATAAAGCTCAACTAGTCAAGTTATAATAACCCAAGGTATCAAGGAATAAGATAATCAAGAACAAATGGGCCATGACAAACAATAGGCTATTTCCACCCAATGACATTCGAAAATAAATGCAATAGTTGAATAGAAACAATAGCTTTAAACGGGATCAACATGCTCAAAGGATTGATTAGGATCTGTGTGACTTGCCTTGCTGGCCTTGGAACTCTTCTAAATCTTCTCCTGCGAAAACGACTCTCCGGAAACGTCGGAATCTAAGCAGAAAAGAGCAAAAATACCAAAACAGCATATAAGCAAGCATGAACAGTACATGTGGATATTTTTAACATGTAGATCTCAATTTTAGAAAAATTTAGAGACTTGAACCAACTAAATCCGAGCTAAGATGAATTAGTTATGAATTTTTAAAGATTTAATCGGATTAAATCATTTTTATAAATTTTAATTGAATTATGACGCAATAATGAATTATTTTTGAAAAGGAAAAAGGGGTTTATTGCGTCAGCGGGGCTCGGGTTTATGGTGGACCGGGTCCACGGCGGCGGTCTACGGATCGGACGGCCGAGATCAATCCGACCCGAACGGACGGTCAAGATCCATCGGCTCACGGCTGGTTCACGGGAGACGACGACGATGACGTCGGCGATGACGTCATCACCGGCGGCGGCTCGGGCACACATGCTCGCCGGCGAACAACGGCACGACGGCGTGAACGGAGGGCACCAACGGACAGCGGGCGGCACGACGAACTCACCGGTGACCAAATTAGCGGCGGAGGAGCAACGGACGACGCCGGCGACGAGGTTGAAGCGGCGGCGGTCTTCGGGTCGACGGTGACGGCGGTGCTCCGGAGGTCTACAGCGGCAACGGAGGGCGCTACGGGCAACGAGAGGCGAAGGCGAGGGCGGCGGCGGGTAGAGGGGACACCGGGGAACCTTTTATAGGGGTCGGAAGGCGGCGGCGAAGCCCACGGCGGCCCGGCGACGGCGATGGAAAGCTAGGGTTCGGCCGAATCCGATCCGAGCTCGAATCGTCACTTTCCAAAGTGAGATAGCGATCGATTCCAAAAGAGAAAAGGCGAAGGAGATCACGGAGAGCATTTCCCCTCAATCAATTGCACCGGAGAAGGAAAGGGGCGGCCGAATTTGGAAGGGCGGCGGCGGCGGCACTCGGCTAGGGTTCGGACGCGGCCGGCGCGACGAAGACGACGGATCCGACAGGTGGGCCCCACCTGTCAGTGGCAACGAGCGCGCGCGCGGGCGGCTCGGCTCGGACTGGGCCGACTTGGGCCAAGGAGAGAGAGAAGGTTTTGGGCCGACTTTCGGCCCAAAGCCGAAAGGGGAATTTTAAAACCTTTTTCAATTTAAATAATTCATGAAATGCACTTTCATTTATTAAAAATACTTCCTTAGCTCAAATAAATCCCAGAAAAATCTAGGAATTATAGAATTAAGCAAAGTATTTAATAAAATTTTATCTGGCCCAATTTTATATTGGAATTTATTATTTACAATTAAATCCTTTCTTCTAGGCTTTTAAAATTTTATCTGGCCCAATTTTATATTGGAATTTATTATTTACAATTAAATCCTTTCTTCTAGGCTTTTAAAATCTTTTTCTAATAATTCCATTTACACAATAATTTATAACTTTAGGATTTTTAGGGTGTGACAAACCTACCCCCTTAAACAGAATCTCGTCCTCGAGATTCGGAAGAACTGACGAAAAGATGCGGATGAGCGGACTTTAATTCATCTTCTCGTTCCCAAGTAGCTTCTTCTTCTGAGTGATTACTCCATTGCACCTTACAGAAACGGATAACTCGATTCCTAGTCCTTCTCTCGTTTCTCTCCAAAATACGGATTGGTCTCTCGACATATGTCAGATCCTCTTGGATTTCTATCTGTTCAAGGTTAGCTTCCTCAGTAGGTACCCTTAAACACTTTTTCAACAGTGACACATGGAACACATCATGAACTCCTGCCAACGATTGAGGTAATTCCAACTGATAAGCAACCTCACCTCTTCGACTAACGATCTTATAAGGTCCCACAAAACGCGGAGCCAATTTTCCTTTGGTCTGAAAACGATGAACTCCTCGGAGAGGCGTGACACGAAGGTACACATAATCTCCTTCTTCAAAACTCAAATCTCTGCGGCGATTGTCGGCATAACTCTTATGACGAGACTGAGCTACACGCAATCTTTCTTGAATGACCTTCACTTTTTCTTCTGCTTCCCTAAGGATATCAGTTCCGAAAACCTGACGTTCTCCCGTTTGATCCCACAAAAGCGGAGTACGACACTTACGACCATACAGTGCTTCGTAAGGAGCCATTTGAAGACTAGCTTGATAACTGTTGTTGTACGAAAATTCTGTGTAAGGCAAATTCTTATCCCAACTTCCACCGAAGTCTAGAGCACAAGCTCTCAGCATGTCTTCCAAGATCTGATTCACCCTTTCGGTTTGTCCGTCTGTCTGCGGATGATAAGCAGTACTGAAGTTTAGCTTAGAACCCAATGCAAGGCGAAGATGTTCTTCATGCTCTTCTTTGGTTCGAGAGTAGATAAGAATGTCATCAATAAAGACGACCACGAACTTGTCTAAGTATTCCATAAACACATTATTCATCAAGTTCATGAAGAAAGCGGGGGCATTGGTAAGTCCGAAAGACATAATAGTACACTCAAATAACCCATACCGAGTAGCGAAAGCCGTCTTAGGTATGTCTTCCTCTTTAATTCTTAACTGGTGATACCCTGATCGAAGATCGATCTTGGAGAAAACAGTGGCACCCTTAAGCTGATCAAACAAATCATCAATTCTGGGTAACGGATACTTATTCTTGATAGTCACATCATTTAGGGCACGATAGTCTACACACATCCTCTAGGTATGATCTTTCTTTTCCACAAAAATAACTGGAGCACCCCATGGAGACGAACTTGGTCTAATGTATCCTTTCTGAAGCAAATCATCTACTTGCCTCTTGACTTCCGCTAACTCATTGGCTGCCATTCTATAAGGTCTCTTATGGATTGGAGCTGTACCGGGTACCAGATCTATTCTGAACTCTATATCTCTTTTAGGCGGCATACCAGGTAAATCATCCGGGAACACATCTGGGTATTCCCATACTATAGGAATTTCTTCCAAAGCTATTTGGTTCAGACGTGACATTGAAGGCTCTGAAGACAATGCGTGAACAGTTACGACTTGGCCATCAATGCTGGTGAGAGTTACTTTTCTATTAGCACAGTCTATCACACCTTTATATCTGGCTAACCAGTCCATCCCTAGGATGACATCAAGGTCTTTGGATTCTAGCAGAATAAGATTGGCTAGAAATGGCACTCTGTGAATCTCTATTCTGACAGAGGGGCTACGTTGCACTGAGAGTGCTTGATTACTCGGGGTACTAACCATCAAAGGACGTCTAAGATCTTCTACTTCCATCCCATGATTTCCCGCAAAACTTATAGATAAAAATGAATGTGTAGCACCAGAGTCGAAAAGTACTGTTGCAGGAACTGAATTAACAGGGAACGTACCCAAAATCACACCTGGAGCATCCTGAGCTTCTGCAGCAGCAATATGGTTGACACGAGCCTTTGTCGCTGGTGCGGTGGAGTTGTTCTGTGCAGGGACAACCTTCACGCGTCGGGGCTTCGGGCACTTGTCGGAGTAATGGCCTGGTTCACCACAGTTGAAACATACCCCGGGCTTGTTTCCTTGTTCCCTCTTGACAGGCTGATGCGGTGTCGGAGCCGTCACCGGACGTGGAGCATGGTTGCGATTGTTGTTGCCAGCATTGTTGTTGAAGAACTGACGCTGCGGACGAACAGCAGACGAAGAACCTCCCTGTGGCATAGACTGAGATCCCAAAACAAGACGTGTCTTCTGATTATTCCCTTGCTGAACTTTGAAGTGGGCAATCCTACGCTTCTTCTGCTCCATGCGGTTGTGCTTATCCTCCTGACGAATAGCCTTATCCACCAATTTCTGGAAATCATGGTAATCTCCAGCCATTAATGGGTAGGAAAGCTCATCATTTAGTCCTTCCAGGAACTTCTCTTGACGCTCTTCATCAGTGTGTACTTCTTCCGGAGCATAACGAGCTAGGCGATTAAACTCATGCAAATATTCAGTAACAGAGCGAGATCCCTGAGTAAGCGCTCTGAACTCCCTCTTCTTGAGAGACACCACTCCCGATGGTATGTGCGTCTTGCGAAAGGCAGCAGTGAATTCAAGCCAAGTGATAGGTTCCGCCGTGGTCCTGTTGAGACAGAAGTGATCCCACCACTCAGAAGCAGGACCATGCAGCTGGTGTGAAGCAAAAGAAACCTTCTCCTGATCAGTGCACTGAAGCAAGTCCAACTTCTTTTCTATGGCGTGCAGCCAATCACCAGCCTCTACCGGATTAGTAGTGCTGGAAAAAGTAGGAGGCCTCACATGAAGAAATTCTGCTAACTTGTTCTGGGGAGGTGCATGGTTATTCCCTTGATTCTGCTGGTTCTGGAGTTGCTGCATCATCATATGCATAAGCTGTGTCTGCTGAGCCAAAACCTGGGCAAGCGTGGGATTCTCTCCATTGTTGTTGTTGCTGTTGTTGCTGTTGCTGTTGTTGGGACCATTTCCAACACTGCGAGTGAGCACCATCTGGCATGGACAGGAGCACAAGAAGAGAAACCGGGGAAAACTACTTAGGACAGAGAATTATTTTGACTTTTATTGATCTTGACTGAGTTTCATTGTTACATAGATTTGAAGACTCTCACCCCACTAAACTCACCACTACTAAACACTCGAAAGCAAACAAACGCATGCACTTACATCTCACCACTGATGTAAACCACATGCGAGACCCACACACACAACCAAACTTAAACAAGCAAGCTAACACAACGATCTAAGGCAACGGCTTAACAAGGCGTTCTAGGTCTTCCGAGCATCGGAGTTGATTGAAGGCTCGATCGGCTCGTCTTCATCATCATCTTGAGTTGCTCCCCACTCGACCTTTGAATGGGTGCGCTTCGATTCTTCTTCTTCATCATCACTTATGTTGATGACCTGGGGATTAGCTGGGGTAACTTCTTTTTCCACCACACGAACCTTTGGCGCCAACTGGTAGCGAGGAACAAAAAGAGCTCTCTTTCTTGCAGTAAGACGAACTCTGGCTTTCTGTGGTGGTGCTTCTCCCTTCAGAGCAGCTAGCTCCTTCTCCAAACGCTCCACCTTGTACTCCAACTTGCAAATCTTCGTACGGTTCCAGTCTTCACGATCATGAGCTGCTATCACAATTTCAGCACGGGTCTCATCCATAGCCCATAGCATCTCGACCAAATGCCTTGTGGTAGCATCATTCTCAATTCCTGCAGGTTCAAGGTAGCTGCCACGGTCACTCCCCTGGGGTTGCCGAGGATGGTAGCGATACTCCGTATTGGCCAACTGGTTACTGTAGCGGTCACGGAGCTCTCCGATGGCGATTCTTGCCCCCTCCTGACATGCATGCATATAGCTTCCCCCTCCAGCCTCGAACATCACTGATGGGATATCTACACGATTACTGATCAAGGTGACTTTAACACGACACTTCTCTTCATCGCGATCATGAGCAATCTGGGCATACAAAGGGGCAGTCCCAAATCCTATGGCAAAGGACATCGTACGCAACTCCTGGACAAATCCTTCAGTACCAAACAAGTACTCAGGCTTGTAGCGCGTCATCTAAAGACAAGTGAAAGGAGGGAGTTAAGACATCTATCCAATTAATAGCACAAGTTTTCGGGTTACTTTGAATAAAATTAGAAATTCAAAGAGAAAGGTAAATGAATAAAGTAAATCAATTTTTGCGAGATAAGTTGAAACGGTTAGAAACAGGATCACCGGTTTTGCACTTTTGAATAACAGGCTTCTAAAGAAATAAATTAAAAGAGAGTTATAAAATCAACATGCTAAGTTTATTACATTGCAGCAAGATTAAACAAATCAATGTTTTAAAACCTTTGCTAATAAATGGGCCATTAGTACAGTAATTGATGTACAGTACTAACAACACAGAAAAACAAAGAGTAAATTTTAAAGGAACAATTTAAGGGAGTACAAACTGCATGTGCCATTAGCTTGGTTTAATTAAAAGGGAACGGGAGAAGAACAGTTCTAATTTTCCAATATTTTTAGAGGGCTCCTATAGGTAACAGTTTGGCATATCCTACGGTCAAGGAGGCTCTGATACCAACTTGTCACGCCCGGAATTTCTATCCAAAATTCCAAACGCTTACATGTGTGTAAACCCTCGTCCAGTAATCAGCCGAGGCACACAATAACAAATTGATAATAGAGTACAATTATTACTCTAATTAATAAGCGAACAAAATGTCATTACAGAGGTAGATAGTTCCTCTCAATCAATAAAGAACTAAGCAGCGGAAAATAAAGATAAACAGCGCAGACGACTCCACTCCACAGGCAGCTTGACAAGGACTACGCCAAATCCTCAACACCATCAGCATCACTGTAGAACTCCTCCTCTGATGAATGATTGCAAGGTGAGTATATGACATACTCATCAAGCCACGCAGCAAATATGCAAGTGCACAGGATAACCAAGGATGGCATAATATAGGCTCCTTTGCATAAATAGCATTTAATGAATATTTCAGAATTTAATAAAACAGTAGAGTATTAATTAAACAGTATTAATCCAACACCATACAACATACCCTGTTGTATAGGCCCAACCATTCTGAACAACCAACCCCGGCTGCACAGTTCTAATCTCCAAACCAAGAATATACCATTCCAAACCAAGACATAATCAATTATTACTAGTCAAAGCATCTTTCATTATGGTGTGAAGGGTGAGACTAATCACGAAAGACATTGTTAGACCCGCCCATAACCGCGGGCGCGGCTATTCGAATAGTTTTACTCTGATCAGAGGTGTACAACTGTACCCACAAGACACAGCCCCACAACATGTCACCATGTGCCTTGATACCACCATGGTACCTCGGAAAGGAGCTGTGACATTACCCCTCACACAACACAATCCACCACAGTGCACCATTCCTGGATCATAATCACCCCCTTATAAACAAGGCATGGACTCCCCAGCGACCCCCGTGGGCTTATCTCCGCCACTTCTCAGTCTGGTGCTCCGCAATGAACTATGCTATATAAAAGATAAAGCCGTTGCCCACGCTGGCTTGTGGTTGGCACGGTTAATGTTTCACAACCGAAACTCGTGAACCGGTCCTTAATTGTCATGAGCACGACCATCAAAACCATGCACTCACAACCCACCTTTATCAGGTTTTAATTGGCAAATTAATTAATTAACCAATCACGATTGACCATCGTGAACTATCATTAAGCCATCATTAAGTAATAGTGAATCATAAGTTATCCCATTAGTGTGCTAAAGTTTCTAAGCATGGCTAAGCAATTACATCTAACATCTAGTCGAACCAATATAAAGCTCAACTAGTCAAGTCATAATAACCCAAGGTATCAAGGAATAAGATAATCAAGAACAAATGGGCCATAACAAACAATAGGCTATTTCCACCCAATGACATTCGAAAATAAATGCAATAGTTGAATAGAAACAATAGCTTTAAACGGGATCAACATGCTCAAAGGATTGATTAGGATCTGTGTGACTTGCCTTGCTGGCCTTGGAACTCTTCTAAATCTTCTCCTGCGAAAACAGACTCTCCGGAAACGTCGGAATCTAAGCAGAAAAGAGCAAAAACACCAAAACAGCACATAAGCAAGCATGAACAGTACATGTGGATATTTTTAACATGTAGATCTCAATTTTAGAAAAATTTAGAGACTTGAACCAACTAAATCCGAGCTAAGATGAATTAGTTATGAATTTTTAAAGATTTAATCGGATTAAATCATTTTTATAAATTTTAATTGAATTATGACGCAATAATGAATTATTTTTGAAAAGGAAAAAGGGGTTTATTGCGTCAGCGGGGCTCGGGTTTACGGTGGACCGGGTCCACGGCGGCGGTCTACGGATCGGACGGCCGAGATCAATCCGACCCGAACGGACGGTCAAGATCCATCGGCTCACAGCCGGCTCACAGGAGACGACGACGATGACGTCAGCGATGACGTCATCACCGGCGGCGGCTCGGGCACGCATGCTCGCCGGCGAACGACGGCACGACGGCGCAAACGGAGGGCACCAACGGACAGCGGGCGGCTCGGCGAAGTCACCGGTGACCAAATTAGCGGCGGAGGAGCAACGGACGACGCCGGCGACGAGGTTGAAGCGGCGGCGGTCTTCGGGTCGACGGTGACGGCGGTGCTCCGGCGGTCTACAGCGGCAACGGAGGACGGAACGAGGACGGCGACGCGACGGCGATCACGACGGTGACCTTCCCGAGCGACGGCGACGGCTGGAGCGACGGCGGCGCACGGCTGGAGCGGCGGTGGCGACGGCGGCGCACGGGTTGCACGGCGCTAGGGCGCTACGGGCGACGAGAGGCGAAGGCGAGGGCGGTGGCGGGTAGAAGGGACACCGGGGAACCTTTTATAGGGGTTGGAAGGCGGCGGCGAAGCCCACGGCGGCCCGGCGACGGCGATGGAAAGCTAGGGTTCGGCCGAATCCGATCCGAGCTCGAATCGTCACTTTCCAAAGCGAGATAGCGATCGATTCCAAAAGAGAAAAGGCGAAGGAGATCACGGAGAGCATTTCCCCTCAATCAATTGCACCGGAGAAGGAAAGGGGCGGCCGAATTTGGAAGGGCGGCGGCGGCGGCACTCGGCTAGGGTTCGGATGCGGCCGGCGCGACGAAGACGACGGATCCGACAGGTGGGCCCCACCTGTCAGCGGCAGCGAGCGCGCGCGCGGGCGGCTCGGCTCGGACTGGGCCGACTTGGGCCGGGGAGAGAGAGAGAAGGTTTTGGGCCGACTTTCGGCCCAAAGCCAAAAGGGGAATTTTAAAACCTTTTTCAATTTAAATAATTCATGAAATGCACTTTCATTTATTAAAAATACTTCCTTAGCTCAAATAAATCCCAGAAAAATCTAGGAATTATAGAATTAAGCAAAGTATTTAATAAAATTTTATCTGGCCCAACTTTATATTGGAATTTATTATTTACAATTAAATCCTTTCTTCTAGGCTTTTAAAATCTTTTTCTGATAATTCCATTTACACAATAATTTATAACTTTAGGATTTTTAGGGTGTGACATTAGTCTCACACCTCTCACAATAATTATTGATGCTATAATTGGTAATAATTTGTTTAGCTCCTGGTTTGGAGATAGATCTGTACAGCCGGGTATGGTTGTTCAGGATGGTTGGGCCTGAGCAGCATGGGTGTGCTGTTCAGTGTTGATTAAAATTGATGATTAATTACTCTACTGTTCTACAATTCTCAATTGTTTGCTAAATGCTGCTTTTGCAAATGAGCCTATATTATGCCATTCTTTGGTATCCTTGTGCACTTGCATATTTGCTGTGTGGCTTGTTGAGTATGTCATATACTTATTCTTGCAATAATCAACCAACCTCAGTTGAAGAAAAAGGATCCAGAAAGAGAAGACGTTTGGCTTATACCCCAGTTGAGCGGCCTGTGGGAGTGGAGCTGAAGCCATCGCTAGATCGTTAATTCCGTTGCTGTTTTCTTTTCTTTTGTAAGTATGTAACGTTATTTTTATGATGAATCTGTATATTAAATTGTCAGTTTGTGTACCTCGGCTGATTGCTAGACGAGGATTTTATGCACAAATTAGTTCGGAAATTACTAGTGAATTTCTGGGCGTGACAGGACGCGACGCGCACGAGGCGTGACGGCGACGGGCGCGCGGCGATGGGACGTCGACGGCGATGGACGGCGACGGCGGCTCGGGGCACGAGGCCGGCTAGGGCGGCGCGGCAGCGATGGTGACGGCGCGCGGCACGGCAGCGGCGACGGGACGCGACGGCGACGGCGGCTCGGGGCGCGAGGCTGGCTACGGCGGCGCGGCAGCGATGGCGACGGCGCGCGGCACGGCAGCGGCGACGGGACGCGACGGCGACGGGGGCGTGGGGCTCGGGGCGGCTAGGTGCGCACGGCAGAGGAGGGGGCAGGGCTAGGGAACCTTATCGAGCACCTACTGCGCAATGATCAGTGCTACCTCCTATTTATCCCTAATTTAGCCTATTTCCTATATAAATTTTATTCTATAAATCCTAATTTTTGCACAAATGGAGTTTACTTAATATTTGTGCTATTTTAACCAAAAGATTCACCCTAGATTAATATTACCCATATTTAATTTTTACATAATTTATTTGAATTTTAATTAGGGCTAATTCTTATTCCATCGCACTTAAATTTAATGGTTACCAATATGGTCACGATAATATTTTATTTATTTCTATCCTCACCTAATCTTTAAATTATAATTCAATTATTTATTTTGCCAATTTATTTTTAGGGTTTATTCCTAATTAATTATTCTTTACTCACGATTAATGAACTCCGAAATCAAATCCAAATAAAATAAGCGAATAAAACCGGCATGATGCAATTTATTTAAAAAGTTTTTGAAGGTCCGTATTTTTAAGGTTTCATTTTTGTTAGTCGAATTTTCAGGGTGCTACAACACATATGATTAGAAGATATAAAAACTAAGGTCTACCTCGGTCCCGGTCTCGTCATGGGATCCGGGCACACCTTAGTCCTTACAGTTTCCGCATTCTTCTGTAAAGAAGAGCATCGAAACATACAAAATAAATATATTATCTATTCATCAAAGACATATTCGAGAAGCTCGCATAAGAACAGATGAACTATCATCGATCACAAAAAGCGCGAGGGCGTGACCTCATGACCGATTGGGGAGATGGGCGCGCTCCACGGGCTGTTGTGAACAATCTCTCCGCCATTAATTAAACAGGTTTATGGGAGCCCTAGCCAGTCTGGAATTGAAAGGATGTTGACAACACACCAGCACTGAGTCATTAGCACCGGTGGACCAGTTAACAACTTGTGCTGTCACTGCCTTGCATAATAATTGGCCCTCCCCTCAACACGTTAATATTGCCGACAAAGATGGACGAGGGAGACCTTGACTCGGCCACAGAGTCAAGTCGTCGGCCTTCGCGGTCCCATCTATAGTGGTTTGGTCGATGGCAGTGCATGTAATGGCAAATATCTGTAATGGCCATGGTGGATAATCTTATTTCTTTTGAGAACGACAACATAGGCTTATTTTCTAGCTAAATATTAATATAATAAATGCTATCAATTTCAACTATTTTTTTAGGAAAATCTATAAATTTAGGGGCATCTGTGATTTTACCCCTATTCTCGATTGCAATTATAATTTTACCCTTTTTCAGACTTTGTGATTTTACCCTCACATTTTAAAATGAAGCTTAGGTTTGCCCTTATTATGTCAAGTCATCTTAATGGTGTTAACTCGATGGTAATAAGACATGAATACCTCATATTTGCCCGTAGTGCCGTAGTGCCCTGTGGTTGTAAGGATCATTCTATGCTCCATACATTCCCAAAAGTAACAAAATCAGTTCCATGATATAGAACCAACCATTAATTATTAATATTCATCTGCAGCCTACTAATTAATCGCATGCTAAAATATCTATCCAGATCAAGGGGAAAAAAATGAAAACAATATCACTGGTGGCTACAAATCTCCATATCAAGAGGAAGAAAAAAGGTGAAGAAAAGGAGAGGAGAAACAGAGATTGAAGCTGGAGGTTTTTCTTCAGGCAGAAATGAGGCTCCTAGAGTAGACAGTGCATCCAATTGGTCTCCCAGACTCCCACATGCCTTGCAGCCACCCCTCCCCCGCCCCTTGGTTATGGATTTGGAGGGGGAACGGGTCAGCAAAAGTGAAGTGCCCCTCTCTGGCGTGCTTCGTCCCACCCCGCGCGCTGCTTCTGCTATCGTCGCTCGCTCCGCCATGGACCGCCACAGGGTACGAGAGGGGTTCGAGAAGTCAATTTTGGTTGCGAGGCGATCGAGAGTGGGGTCAGTGGACTTGGTTGAATAGGTAGGGGTAGAAGAGTATTTACATACTTTCTAAGTCAATTTTCTGTTTTCTTTTAACCCAATTAACATGGGACCATCGAACAGACATCCAAATTAGGGGTAAACCAGATTATTCTGTTTGAAAAAAAAAATAAGGGTAAAATCGTAAAGTCTAAAGTAGGGGGTAAAATCACAATTACACCTAAAAACAGGGTAAGAACTCAATTGTCCCATAATTTTAAGAGCAACATGTGGTCCTTAATTGACCGGGGACGGTACTAGCCTTTTCCAGATACCACCCAAATCCTCCGTCCACCCAGTCGAAAACAATTGTTTAGTTTTATTTCTCCTTTCACAGATCATGTCATCAATATCATGTCAATGTGGCGCTCATGTCTTCACATGCCGCATCTCAATTACCTTCCCAAAGGTAATTACCCAAGCATATAGCATTTGATAAATATGAGTATGCATGATTCTAGAATAGCATTTCTAAGCAATTGTCATAATTGACTAGGGACTCATACGTAAACATGGTTACAAGGATTTAAGGGTAAACAATAATCAAGGCATGGCATAATCACAAGTAGGATGTTCATCATTGCATGCAATTTTATTTGTAAACAAAACAACTTCGCAATTGGGATCAACATGTTCAAGGAATAGTGATGACTTGCCTTGCTCGTAGTCCTGCGGGTCTTCATCCTCGCTCGGATCCGCAACTCCCTCGGGCTCTAAAATTACATGCGAAGAAACGATTTGAATTCGGTAAGAATTCAAATAAAGATCCAAGTAAATCCCAAAAGATATCGAGCGCGGAAGTCAGTTCCTTACATTATCTATTTTGTTCGTGAAATAGAGTTAACCCGATCTTAACCTATCCTTCCTAAACTATTTTGCGGGTATAAATATTTTATTAGCACAAGTTTTTAATTTAATCAGCCCGAGTATTATATCCTTGTAATAGATTAGAATCTCTATCGCAAGCTAAATACCGGACGAGATCCTAAAATGTTCTTATAATAATGTACGATTTAATTTAGCCTATGACTAAACGAAATTCATGATCAAATATAACACACGGCTAAAATTCCTAGTAATTAAATCCGAATATCTACCGTGAATTGATTACTTATAGAGATTACCAAAATAATCTATAATTATATAAAATTTTGCAATTTTACGACTACAAATAATCTATAACTAAATTCTAATTATTTTAAATTTTCTAAACCTCCTTAATCTATCCCTAATCTTCAATCTATTTTATATTTTCTTTTCTTTTCTTTTTCTCTCTTCTTTTCTCTCTCTTCTTTCCTTTTTCTCTTCTTTTCTTTCTTTTTCTTTTTCTTTCTTTTTCTCCCTCCCGGCTTCTTCTTCCTCCTCTCTTTCTCTCGGCTCTCTGCCTACCCGGGGCAGCGACGACGACCGAACGAGGGGAGGGCGGCGGCTTACTGACGGTGGTGGCGGCGGCGGTGGCGCAAGGCGGAGCGTCGCACGGCGCAGCGCGGCGCGGCGGCAGCGGTGGGGGAAGAAGGGGAAAAATAGGGGAAGAGGGGGGTGAGGTGGTGCGGGGTGGAATGGCGACCAGGGGGGATTTATAGGGCGCGGGGAGGGGTGGCCGGCTTAATGGCGATGCGACGGCACGCGGCGCGTGGGGCTCGAGGCGACGGCGACGGGCGAGCGGCACGCGGCGTGACAGACGGGGTGACGTGACGCGCGTGGCGGCACTGGGCTCGGCGCGATGGGATGGGCGGCGCGGCAGCGGCGCAGGGCGACGGCGACGAGACGGCCGTGCGGCAGGGCACAGGCGCGAAGGCGTCGGGCGCGCGGCGATGGGACGTCGACGGCGATGGACGGCGACGGTGGCTCGAGGCGCGTGGCCGGCTAGGGCGGCGCGGCAGCGATGGCGACGGTGCGCGGCGCGGCAGCGGCGACGGGACGTGTCACAACCTGATTTTCGTTTATAAATTATCTAATAAATTATTAATAGAATTTATATTAAATGTTCTTTAATTTACAAGTGAAGTTAAATGTGGGAGATAAAATTTTCTAAAAATAAAGCATGGTTGGATTTAATTTTTATTAAATTCTCCATGATTAATTATACTCTCTGAAATTTTCTCGGATTTTTCAGAACTCAATTTTTAAATGATACAAAGAACTGTTCAGTAATTATTTCATCATTAATGATCTATTTATAAGTGTTAAGTGCTTTTCTTGTTTAAAAATCCTTAAATTATAAATTGTTGTTTAAAAGGAATTATTAGAAATGATTTTAAAAGCCTAGAAGAAAAGATCTAAGTTTAAATAATAAATTCCAATATAAAATTGGGCTAGATAAAGATTTATTAAGTACTTTGCTTAATTCTATAATTCCTAGAATTTTTCTGGGATTTATTTGAGCTAAGGAAGTATTTTTAATAAATGAAATTGCATTTCATGAATTATTTAAATGGGAAAAGTTTTAAAAATTTCTCTTTTGGCTTTGGGCCGAAAGTCGGCCCAAAACCCTTTCTCTCTCCTCCTCGGCTCAGTCGGCCCGCGCGCGCGCAGCCGCCGCTCTTCTCTCTCTCCCGCTCGCTGACAGGTGGGGCCCACCTGTCGGATCCGTCGTCTTCGTCGCGTCGCTGCCGCCCGAAACCCTAGCCGCCGCCGCCTTTCCAAATCTGGCCACCCCTTTTCTCCTCCGGCCGAATTGATTGAGGGGAAAGGATCCCCGTGATCCACTCTACCTTTTCCCTTTTGGAAACATCGTCTAAATCGTCTTGGAAATCGCCGGATTCGAGTTCGATTCGGATCGATTTCTCTCCTCCGAACCCTAAACCTTCCTTCCCATCGCCGGTCGCCGTGGGTCTTCGCCGCTACCTCCTAGCCCCTTTAAAAGGACCCCCGAGCTCCCCTCTACCCGTCGCCGCCTTCGCCTTCGTCTCTCGTCGCCCGTAGTGCTCTAGCCTCGTGCAAGCTAGCCTCGTCGTCGTCGCCGTCGCTCCAGCCGTGCGCCGCCGTCGTTCTAGTCGTCGCCGTCGCTCGGGGAGGTCACCGTCGTGGTCGCCGTCGCGTCGCCGTCCTCGTCCGACCCTTCGCCGTCGCTATCAGCCGCCGGAGCACCGTCGCCGCCGTTGACCCGATCGTCCCCGCTGCCTTTTCTTCGTCGCCGTCGCCGTCCGGTCGTCGTCCGCCGCCGCTTTGGTCACCGGTGAGTTCGCCGTGCCGTCCGCTACCCGTAGGTGCCCTCCGTTCACGCCGTCGTGCTGTCGTTCACCGGCGAGCGGGTGCGCCCGAACCGCCGCCGAAGGTCACGTCACCGCTGACGTCATCGTCGTCGTTCCTCGTGGCCCAGTCGTGGACCGATGGATCTTGGCCGTCCATTTTGGATGGATGAATCTCGGCCGTTCGTTTTCGTGAACTGCCGCCGTGCACCCGGTCCACCGTGAGCCGAGCTCGCTGACGCAATAATCTCTTTTTCCTTTTCAAAAATAATTCATTATTGCGTCATAATTCAATTAAAATCCATATAAATGTTTTAATCCGATTTAACCTTTAAAAATTCATAACTAATTCATCTTAGCTCGGATTTAGTTGGTTCAAGTCTCTAAAGTTGTATAAAATAAAGATCTACATATTAACAGTATCCATAAATAGAATTAAATTTATTTAATTCTTTTTAAATGGGCTTTAATTAGAGTAAATCTTGTGAAATTCATATTTAATTCATATGAAGTCAGAATGAGGCCGTTCAAGTCTCATAATTCATCTAAAATTATGATCTACATGTTTGTTTACTTTATATGTATTGTTTATTTGGAGTTTTTTAGTGTTTTCCTCGTTTTGTGTGTTAGCTTGTCATTTCCGTTGTTTCGAAGGTTCGTGAGAGCGCCGGAAGTGTTCAAGAAGATTGATTGAAAACCGATTATTGCAAGGCAAGTCACATAGATCGCAAACACAATTCCTTTGAGCATGTTGATCCTACATTTAAATTCTCTATTTATTTCAACTGTGCATTTATTTTCGAATGTCACCGGGTGGTGTGAACTTATTCCTTTGTTATGGCCTGTTTGCATTGATTACTTTATTCCTCGATACCTTGGGTTATTTTAACTTGACTAGTTGAGCTTTATATATTGGTTCAGCTAGATATTAGATATAATTGCTTAGCCATGCATAGAAACTTTAACACATTAATGGGATAACTTATGATTCACTATTATTTAATGATGGCTTTATGATAGTTCACGATGGTCAATCGTGATTGGTTTATTAATTAATTTGCCAACTAAAACTTGATAAAGGTGGGTTGTGAGCACATGGTTTTGATGGTCGTGCTCATGAAAATTAAGGACCGGTTCGCGAACTACTGTTGTGAGACATTAACCGTGCCAACCACAAGCCAGCATGGGCAACGGATTTACCTTTCGTATAGCATGGTTCATTGCAGAGCACCAGACTGTGAAGTGGCGGAGATAAGCCCACGGGGGTCGCTGGGGAGTCCATGCCTTGTTTATAAGGGGGTGACTATGATCCGGGAACGGTGCACTGTGGTGGATTGTGTTGTGCGAGGGGTACTGTCACAGCTCCTTTCCGAGGTACCGTGGTGGTATCAAGGCGCATGGTGACATGTTATGGGGCTGTGTCTTGTGGGTACAGTGGTACACCTCTAGCCAGAGAAAAACTATTCGAATAGCCGTGCCCGCGGTTGTGGGCGAGTTGAGCAATGTTTTTCGTGATTAGTTGTCACGCCCGGAATTTCTATCCAAAATTCCAAACGCTTACATGTGTGTAAAACCTCGTCCAGGAATCAGCCGAGGCACACAATAACAAATTGATAATAGAGTACAATTATTACTCTAATTAATAAGCGAACAAAATGTCATTACAGAGGTAGATAGTTCCTCTCAATCAATAAAGAACTAAGCAGCGGAAAATAAAGATAAACAACGCAGGCGACTCCACTCCACAAGCAGCTTGACAAGGACTACGCCAAATCCTCAACACCATCAGCATCACTGTAGAACTCCTCCTCTGATGAATGATTGCAAGGTGAGTATATGACATACTCAGCAAGCTACGCAGCAAATATGCAAGTGCACAGGATAACCAAGGATGGCATAATATAGGCTCCTTTGCATAAATAGCATTTAATGAATATTTCAGAATTTAATAAAACAGTATAGTATTAATTAAACAGTATTAATCCAACACCATACAACATACCCTGTTGTATAGGCCCAACCATTCTGAACAACCAACCCCGGCTGCACAGTTCTAATCTCCAAACCAAGAATATACCATTCCAAACCAAGAGATAATCAATTATTACTAGTCAAAGCATCTTTCATTATGGTGTGAAGGGTGAGACTAATCACGAAAGACATTGTTAGACCCGCCCATAACCGCGGGCGCGGCTATTCGAATAGTTTTACTCTGATCAGAGGTGTACCACTGTACCCATAAGACACAGCCCCACAACATATCACCATGTGCCTTGATACCACCATGGTACCTCGGAAAGGAGCTATGACATTACCCCTCACACAACACAATCCATCACAGTGCACCATTCCTGGATCATAATCACCCCCTTATAAACAAGGCATGGACTCCCCAGCGACCCCCGTGGGTTTATCTTCGCCACTTCTCAGTCTGGTGCTCCGCAATGAACTATGCTATATAAAAGATAAAGCCGTTGCCCACGCTGGCTTGTTGTTGGCACGGTTAATGTTTCACAACCGAAACTCGTGAACCGGTCCTTAATTGTCATGAGCACGACCATCAAAACCATGCACTCACAACCCACCTTTATCAGGTTTTAATTGGCAAATTAATTAATTAACCAATCACGATTGACCATCGTGAACTATCATTAAGCCATCATTAAGTAATAGTGAATCATAAGTTATCCCATTAGTGTGCTAAAGTTTCTAAGCATGGCTAAGCAATTACATCTAACATCTAGTCGAACTAATATAAAGCTCAACTAGTCAAGTTATAATAACCCAAGGTATCAAGGAATAAGATAATCAAGAACAAATGGGCCATGACAAACAATAGGCTATTTCCACCCAATGACATTCGAAAATAAATGCAATAGTTGAATAGAAACAATAGCTTTAAACGGGATCAACATGCTCAAAGGATTGATTAGGATCTGTGTGACTTGCCTTGCTGGCCTTGGAACTCTTCTAAATCTTCTCCTGCGAAAACGACTCTCCGGAAACGTCGGAATCTAAGCAGAAAAGAGCAAAAACACCAAAACAGCATATAAGCAAGCATGAACAGTACATGTGGATATTTTTAAAATGTAGATCTCAATTTTAGAAAAATTTAGAGACTTGAACCAACTAAATCCGAGCTAAGATGAATTAGTTATGAATTTTTAAAGATTTAATCGGATTAAATCATTTTTATAAATTTTAATTGAATTATGACGCAATAATGAATTATTTTTGAAAAGGAAAAAGGGGTTTATTGCGTCAGCGGGGCTCGGGTTTATGGTGGACCGGGTCCACGGCGGCGGTCTACGGATCGGACGGCCGAGATCAATCCGACCCGAACGGACGGTCAAGATCCATCGGCTCACGGCTGGCTCACGGGAGACGACGACGATGACGTCGGCGATGACGTCATCACCGGCGGCGGCTCGGGCACACATGCTCGCCGGCGAACGACGGCACGACGGCGTGAACGGAGGGCACCAACGGACAGCGGGCGGCACGACGAACTCACCGGTGACCAAATTAGCGGTGGAGGAGCAACGGACGACGCCGGCGACGAGGTTGAAGCGGCGGCGGTCTTCGGGTCGACGGTGACGGCGGTGCTCCGGCGGTCTACAGCGGCAACGGAGGACAGAACGAGGACGGCGACGCGACGGCGATCACGACGGTGACCTTCCCGAGCGACGGCGACGGCTGGAGCGACAGCAGCGCACGGCTGGAGTGGCGGCGGCGACGGCGGCGCACGGGTTGCACGGCGCTAGGGCGCTACGGGCGACGAGAGGCGAAGGCGAGGGCGGCGGCGGGTAGAGGGGACACCGGGGAACCTTTTATAGGGGTCGGAAGGCGCGGCGAAGCCCACGGCGGCCCGGCGACGGCGATGGAAAGCTAGGGTTCGGCCGAATCCGATCCGAGCTCGAATCGTCACTTTCCAAAGTGAGATAGCGATCGATTCCAAAAGAGAAAAGGCGAAGGAGATCACGGAGAGCATTTCCCCTCAATCAATTGCACCGGAGAAGGAAAGGGGCGGCCGAATTTGGAAGGGCGGCGGCGGCGGCACTCGGCTAGGGTTCGGACGCGGCCGGCGCGACGAAGACGACGGATCCGACAGGTGGGCCCCACCTGTCAGCGGCAACGAGCGCGCGCGCGGGCGGCTCGGCTCGGACTGGGCCGACTTGGGCCAGGGAGAGAGAGAAGGTTTTGGGCCGACTTTCGGCCCAAAGCCGAAAGGGGAATTTTAAAACCTTTTTCAATTTAAATAATTCATGAAATGCACTTTCATTTATTAAAAATACTTCCTTAGCTCAAATAAATCCCAGAAAAATCTAGGAATTATAGAATTAAGCAAAGTATTTAATAAAATTTTATCTGGCCCAATTTTATATTGGAATTTATTATTTACAATTAAATCCTTTCTTCTAGGCTTTTAAAATTTTATCTGGCCCAATTTTATATTGGAATTTATTATTTACAATTAAATCCTTTCTTCTAGGCTTTTAAAATCTTTTTCTAATAATTCCATTTACACAATAATTTATAACTTTAGGATTTTTAGGGTGTGACAAACCTACCCCCTTAAACAGAATCTCGTCCTCGAGATTCGGAAGAACTGACGAAAAGATGCGGATGAGCGGACTTTAATTCATCTTCTCGTTCCCAAGTAGCTTCTTCTTCTGAGTGATTACTCCATTGCACCTTACAGAAACGGATAACTCGATTCCTAGTCCTTCTCTCGTTTGTCTCCAAAATACGGATTGGTCTCTCGACATATGTCAGATCCTCTTGGATTTCTATCTGTTCAAGGTTAGCTTCCTCAGTAGGTACCCTTAAACACTTATTCAACAGTGACACATGGAACACATCATGAACTCCTGCCAACGATTGAGGTAATTCCAACTGATAAGCAACCTCACCTCTTCGACTAACGATCTTATAAGGTCCCACAAAACGCGGAGCCAATTTTCCTTTGGTCTGAAAACGATGAACTCCTCGGAGAGGCGTGACACGAAGGTACACATAATCTCCTTCTTCAAAACTCAAATCTCTGCGGCGATTGTCGGCATAACTCTTATGACGAGACTGAGCTACACGCAATCTTTCTTGAATGACCTTCACTTTTTCTTCTGCTTCCCTAAGGATATCAGTTCCGAAAACCTGACGTTCTCCCGTTTGATCCCACAAAAGCGGAGTACGACACTTACGACCATACAGTGCTTCGTAAGGAGCCATTTGAAGACTAGCTTGATAACTGTTGTTGTACGAAAATTCTGCGTAAGGCAAATTCTTATCCCAACTTCCACCGAAGTCTAGAGCACAAGCTCTCAGCATGTCTTCCAAGATCTGATTCACCCTTTCGGTTTGTCCGTCTGTCTGCGGATGATAAGCAGTACTGAAGTTTAGCTTAGAACCCATCTCTTCCTGAAGCTTCTTCCAAAACTTTGAAGTAAACTGACTACCTCGATCAGACACTATTTTCTTAGGGACGCCATGCAAACACACAATCCTTGCCATATACAATTCCCCCAAACGACTTCCGGAATATGTTGTCTTTACTGGAATGAAATGAGCCACTTTGGTAAGTCTGTCGACTATCACCCAAATAGAGTCATGGCCCGATGACGTTCTGGGTAAACCCGTGATAAAATCCATACCGATCTCTTCCCACTTCCATTCCGGTATCTTCAAAGGTTGCAACAATCCTGCGGGTTTCTGATGTTCTGCCTTAACTCGCTGACAAACATCACACATAGCTACAAACTCTGCTATCTCAAGCTTCATACTTGTCCACCAAAATCTTTCTTTGAGATCGTGATACATCTTGGTACTACCAGGGTGAATGGAGTACAACGTGTCATGAGCTTCTTTCAGAATTGCATCTTTCAATTCTTTGTTCTCTGGAACACAAATTCTTTCGCCCAACCATACGGTCCCTTGCTCATCTTCCAGGAAACCGATAGCTTTTCCTCTTCTTATATTCTTCTTGATCTCATGAATATCAGGGTCATTAATCTGAGCTTCTCTAACCTGATCAATGAGAGTAGGCTTTGCTTCTAGGGTTGCAACAAAACCTCTAGTGACAATTCCCAAATTTAATCTTTCAAATTCCTTGCATAACTCCAATGGCAACTGTCGTCCTTCCGTAGCATTGCAGTAGCCTTTCCTGCTAAGAGCATCTGCTACAACATTAGCCTTTCCCGGGTGATAATGAATTCCTATGTCATAATCCTTGATTAATTCCAACCATCTCCGTTGTCTCATGTTTAGATCCGGTTGAGTAAAGATGTACTTTAAACTCTTGTGATCGGTGTACACCTCTGTACGGGCACCGAAAAGATAGTGACGCCAAATCTTCAATGCATGAACTACTGAAGCTAACTCAAGATCATGAGTAGGGTAGTTCTTCTCATGCGGACGTAACTGACGAGATGCATAGGCAACCACCTTCCCATCTTGCATCAGAACACATCCTAACCCAAGCTTAGATGCATCGCAATACACTTGGAAACCCTTCTTTGGATCAGGCAAAATCAAAATGGGCGCTGATATTAAGCGACTCTTCAACTCTTGAAAACTCTGCTCACATCCTTCTAACCACTTGTATTTCACATCTTTCTGAAGCAGTCGTGTCATGGGCTTAGCAATCTTGTTGAAATTCTCTATAAACCTCCGGTAATATCCTGCAAGACCCAGGAAACTGCGAATCTCTGAAACTGTCTTTGGTTGCTTCCAATTGGTTACCGATTCCACATTACTAGGATCAACGGCAACTCCTCCGGCTGAGATGACGTGACCAAGGAACTTCACTTCAGACAACCAGAATTCACACTTGTTAAACTTAGCATACAACTGATGTTCTCGTAGCTTCTCCAATGCAAGGCGAAGATGTTCTTCATGCTCTTCTTTGGTTCGAGAGTAGATAAGAATGTCATCAATAAAGACGACCACGAACTTGTCTAAGTATTCCATAAACACATTATTCATCAAGTTCATGAAGAAAGCGGGGGCATTGGTAAGTCCGAAAGACATAATAGTACACTCAAATAACCCATACCGAGTAGTGAAAGCCGTCTTAGGTATGTCTTCCTCTTTAATTCTTAACTGGTGATACCCTGATCGAAGATCGATCTTGGAGAAAACAGTGGCACCCTTAAGCTGATCAAACAAATCATCAATTCTGGGTAACGGATACTTATTCTTGATAGTCACATCATTTAGGGCACGATAGTCTACACACATCCTCTAGGTATGATCTTTCTTTTCCACAAAAATAACTGGAGCACCCCATGGAGACGAACTTGGTCTAATGTATCCTTTCTGAAGAAAATCATCTACTTGCCTCTTGACTTCCGCTAACTCATTGGCTGCCATTCTATAAGGTCTCTTATGGATTGGAGCTGTACCGGGTACCAGATCTATTCTGAACTCTATATCTCTTTTAGGCGGCATACCAGGTAAATCATCCGGGAACACATCTGGGTATTCCCATACTATAGGAATTTCTTCCAAAGCTATTTGGTTCAGACGTGACATTGAAGGCTCTGAAGACAATGCGTGAACAGTTACGACTTGGCCATCAATGCTGGTGAGAGTTACTTTTCTATTAGCACAGTCTATCACACCTTTATATCTGGCTAACCAGTCCATCCCTAGGATGACATCAAGGTCTTTGGATTCTAGCAGAATAAGATTGGCTAGAAATGGCACTCTGTGAATCTCTATTCTGACAGAGGGGCTACGTTGCACTGAGAGTGCTTGATTACTCGGGGTACTAACCATCAAAGGACGTCTAAGATCTTCTACTTCCATCCCATGATTTCCCGCAAAACTCACAGATAAAAATGAATGTGTAGCACCAGAGTCGAAAAGTACTGTTGCAGGAACTGAATTAATAGGGAACGTACCCAAAATCACACCTGGAGCATCCTGAGCTTCTGCAGCAGCAATATGGTTGACACGAGCCTTTGTCGCTGGTGCGGTGGAGTTGTTCTGTGCAGGGACAACCTTCACGCGTCGGGGCTTCGGGCACTTGTCGGAGTAATGGCCTGGTTCACCACAGTTGAAACATACCCCGGGCTTGTTTCCTTGTTCCCTCTTGACAGGCTGATGCGGTGTCGGAGCCGTCACCGGACGTGGAGCATGGTTGCGATTGTTGTTGCCAGCATTGTTGTTGAAGAACTGACGCTGCGGACGAACAGCAGACGAAGAACCTCCCTGTGGCATAGACTGAGATCCCAAAACAAGACGTGTCTTCTGATTATTCCCTTGCTGAACTTTGAAGTGGGCAATCCTACGCTTCTTCTGCTCCATGCGGTTGTGCTTATCCTCCTGACGAATAGCCTTATCCACCAATTTCTGGAAATCATGGTAATCTCCAGCCATTAATGGGTAGGAAAGCTCATCATTTAGTCCTTCCAGGAACTTCTCTTGACGCTCTTCATCAGTGTGTACTTCTTCCGGAGCATAACGAGCTAGGCGATTAAACTCATGCAAATATTCAGTAACAGAGCGAGATCCCTGAGTAAGCGCTCTGAACTCCCTCTTCTTGAGAGACACCACTCCCGATGGTATGTGCGTCTTGCGAAAGGCAGCAGTGAATTCAAGCCAAGTGATAGGTTCCGCCGTGGTCCTGTTGAGACAGAAGTGATCCCACCACTCAGAAGCAGGACCATGCAGCTGGTGTGAAGCAAAAGAAACCTTCTCCTGATCAGTGCACTGAAGCAAGTCCAACTTCTTTTCTATGGCGTGCAGCCAATCACCAGCCTCTACCGGATTAGTAGTGCTGGAAAAAGTAGGAGGCCTCACACGAAGAAATTCTGCTAACTTGTTCTGGGGAGGTGCATGGTTATTCCCTTGATTCTGCTGGTTCTGGAGTTGCTGCATCATCATATGCATAAGCTGTGTCTGCTGAGCCAAAACCTGGGCAAGCGTGGGATTCTCTCCATTGTTGTTGTTGCTGTTGTTGCTGTTGCTGTTGTTGGGACCATTTCCAACACTGCGAGTGAGCACCATCTGGCATGGACAGGAGCACAAGAAGAGAAACCGGGGAAAACTACTTAGGACAGAGAATTATTTTGACTTTTATTGATCTTGACTGAGTTTCATTGTTACATAGATTTGAAGACTCTCACCCCACTAAACTCACAACTACTAAACACTCGAAAGCAAACAAACGCATGCACTTACATCTCACCACTGATGTAAACCACATGCGAGACCCACACACACAACCAAACTTAAACAAGCAAGCTAACACAACGATCTAAGGCAACGGCTTAACAAGGCGTTCTAGGTCTTCCGAGCATCGGAGTTGATTGAAGGCTCGATCGGCTCGTCTTCATCATCATCTTGAGTTGCTCCCCACTCGACCTTTGAATGGGTGCGCTTCGATTCTTCTTCTTCATCATCACTTATGTTGATGACCTGGGGATTAGCTGGGGTAACTTCTTTTTCCACCACACGAACCTTTGGCGCCAACTGGTAGCGAGGAACAAAAAGAGCTCTCTTTCTTGCAGTAAGACGAACTCTGGCTTTCTGTGGTGGTGCTTCTCCCTTCAGAGCAGCTAGCTCCTTCTCCAAACGCTCCACCTTGTACTCCAACTTGCAAATCTTCGTACGGTTCCAGTCTTCACGATCATGAGCTGCTATCACAATTTCAGCACGGGTCTCATCCATAGCCCATAGCATCTCGACCAAATGCCTTGTGGTAGCATCATTCTCAATTCCTGCAGGTTCAAGGTAGCTGCCACGGTCACTCCCCTGGGGTTGCCGAGGATGGTAGCGATACTCCGTATTGGCCAACTGGTTACTGTAGCGGTCACGGAGCTCTCCGATGGCGATTCTTGCCCCCTCCTGACATGCATGCATATAGCTTCTCCCTCCAGCCTCGAACATCACTGATGGGATATCTACACGATTACTGATCAAGGTGACTTTAACACGACACTTCTCTTCATCGCGATCATGAGCAATCTGGGCATACAAAGGGGCAGTCCCAAATCCTATGGCAAAGGACATCGTACGCAACTCCTGGACAAATCCTTCAGTACCAAACAAGTACTCAGGCTTGTAGCGCGTCATCTAAAGACAAGTGAAAGGAGGGAGTTAAGACATCTATCCAATTAATAGCACAAGTTTTCGGGTTACTTTGAATAAAATTAGAAATTCAAAGAGAAAGGTAAATGAATAAAGTAAATCAATTTTTGCGAGATAAGTTGAAACGGTTAGAAACAGGATCACCGGTTTTGCACTTTTGAATAACAGGCTTCTAAAGAAATAAATTAAAAGAGAGTTATAAAATCAACATGCTAAGTTTATTACATTGCAGCAAGATTAAACAAATCAATGTTTTAAAACCTTTGCTAATAAATGGGCCATTAGTACAGTAATTGATGTACAGTACTAACAACACAGAAAAACAAAGAGTAAATTTTAAAGGAACAATTTAAGGGAGTACAAACTGCATGTGCCATTAGCTTGGTTTAATTAAAAGGGAACGGGAGAAGAACAGTTCTAATTTTCCAATATTTTTAGAGGGCTCCTATAGGTAACAGTTTGGCATATCCTACGGTCAAGGAGGCTCTGATACCAACTTGTCACGCCCGGAATTTCTATCCAAAATTCCAAACGCTTACATGTGTGTAAACCCTCGTCCAGTAATCAGCCGAGGCACACAATAACAAATTGATAATAGAGTACAATTATTACTCTAATTAATAAGCGAACAAAATGTCATTACAGAGGTAGATAGTTCCTCTCAATCAATAAAGAACTAAGCAGCAGAAAATAAAGATAAACAGCGCAGACGACTCCACTCCACAGGCAGCTTGACAAGGACTACGCCAAATCCTCAACACCATCAGCATCACTGTAGAACTCCTCCTCTGATGAATGATTGCAAGGTGAGTATATGACATACTCATCAAGCCACGCAGCAAATATGCAAGTGCACAGGATAACCAAGGATGGCATAATATAGGCTCCTTTGCATAAATAGCATTTAATGAATATTTCAGAATTTAATAAAACAGTAGAGTATTAATTAAACAGTATTAATCCAACACCATACAACATACCCTGTTGTATAGGCCCAACCATTCTGAACAACCAACCCCGGCTGCACAGTTCTAATCTCCAAACCAAGAATATACCATTCCAAACCAAGAGATAATCAATTATTACTAGTCAAAACATCTTTCATTATGGTGTGAAGGGTGAGACTAATCACGAAAGACATTGTTAGACCCGCCCATAACCGCGGGCGCGGCTATTCGAATAGTTTTACTCTGATCAGAGGTGTACCACTGTACCCACAAGACACAGCCCCACAACATGTCACCATGTGCCTTGATACCACCATGGTACCTCGGAAAGGAGCTGTGACATTACCCCTCACACAACACAATCCACCACAGTGCACCATTCCTGGATCATAATCACCCCCTTATAAACAAGGCATGGACTCCCCAGCGACCCCCGTGGGCTTATCTCCGCCACTTCTCAGTCTGGTGCTCCGCAATGAACTATGCTATATAAAAGATAAAGCCGTTGCCCACGCTGGCTTGTGGTTGGCACGGTTAATGTTTCACAACCGAAACTCGTGAACCGGTCCTTAATTGTCATGAGCACGACCATCAAAACCATACACTCACAACCCACCTTTATCAGGTTTTAATTGCCAAATTAATTAATTAACCAATCACGATTGACCATCGTGAACTATCATTAAGCCATCATTAAGTAATAGTGAATCATAAGTTATCCCATTAGTGTGCTAAAGTTTCTAAGCATGGCTAAGCAATTACATCTAACATCTAGTCGAACCAATATAAAGCTCAACTAGTCAAGTCATAATAACCCAAAGTATCAAGGAATAAGATAATCAAGAACAAATGGGCCATAACAAACAATAGGCTATTTCCACCCAATGACATTCGAAAATAAATGCAATAGTTGAATAGAAACAATAGCTTTAAACGGGATCAACATGCTCAAAGGATTGATTAGGATCTGTGTGACTTGCCTTGCTGGCCTTGGAACTCTTCTAAATCTTCTCCTGCGAAAACAGACTCTCCGGAAACGTCGGAATCTAAGCAGAAAAGAGCAAAAACACCAAAACAGCACATAAGCAAGCATGAACAGTACATGTGGATATTTTTAACATGTAGATCTCAATTTTAGAAAAATTTAGAGACTTGAACCAACTAAATCCGAGCTAAGATGAATTAGTTATGAACTTTTAAAGATTTAATCGGATTAAATCATTTTTATAAATTTTAATTGAATTATGACGCAATAATGAATTATTTTTGAAAAGGAAAAAGGGGTTTATTGCGTCAGCGGGGCTCGGGTTTACGGTGGACCGGGTCCACGGCGGCGGTCTACGGATCGGACGGCCGAGATCAATCCGACCCGAACGGACGGTCAAGATCCATCGGCTCACGGCCGGCTCACAGGAGACGACGACGATGACGTCAGCGATGACGTCATCACCGGCGGCGGCTCGGGCACGCATGCTCGCCGGCGAACGACGGCACGACGGCGCAAACGGAGGGCACCAACGGACAGCGGGCGGCTCGGCGAAGTCACCGGTGACCAAATTAGCGGCGGAGGAGCAACGGACGACGCCGGCGACGTGGTTGAAGCGGCGGCGGTCTTCGGGTCGACGGTGACGGCGGTGCTCCGGCGGTCTACAGCGGCAACGGAGGACGGGACGAGGACGGCGACGCGACGGCGATCACGACGGTGACCTTCCCGAGCGACGGCGACGGCTGGAGCGACGGCGGCGCACGGCTGGAGCGGCGGTGGCGACGGCGGCGCACGGGTTGCACGGCGCTAGGGCGCTACGGGCGACGAGAGGCGAAGGCGAGGGCGGCGGCGGGTAGAAGGGACACCGGGGAACCTTTTATAGGGGTTGGAAGGCGGCGGCGAAGCCCACGGCGGCCCGGCGACGGCGATGGAAAGCTAGGGTTCGGCCGAATCCGATCCGAGCTCGAATCGTCACTTTCCAAAGTGAGATAGCGATCGATTCCAAAAGAGAAAAGGCGAAGGAGATCACGGAGAGCATTTCCCCTCAATCAATTGCACCGGAGAAGGAAAGGGGCGGCCGAATTTGGAAGGGCGGCGGCGGCGGCACTCGGCTAGGGTTCGGATGCGGCCGGCGCGACGAAGACGACGGATCTGACAGGTGGGCCCCACCTGTCAGCGGCAGCGAGCGCGCGCGCGGGCGGCTCGGCTCGGACTAGGCCGACTTGGGCCGGGGAGAGAGAGAGAAGGTTTTGGGCCGACTTTCGGCCCAAAGCCAAAAGGGGAATTTTAAAACCTTTTTCAATTTAAATAATTCATGAAATGCACTTTCATTTATTAAAAATACTTCCTTAGCTCAAATAAATCCCAGAAAAATCTAGGAATTATAGAATTAAGCAAAGTATTTAATAAAATTTTATCTGGCCCAACTTTATATTGGAATTTATTATTTACAATTAAATCCTTTCTTCTAGGCTTTTAAAATCTTTTTCTGATAATTCCATTTACACAATAATTTATAACTTTAGGATTTTTAGGGTGTGACATTAGTCTCACACCTCTCACAATAATTATTGATGCTATAATTGGTAATAATTTGTTTAGCTCCTGGTTTGGAGATAGATCTGTACAGCCGGGTATGGTTGTTCAGGATGGTTGGGCCTGAGCAGCATGGGTGTGCTGTTCAGTGTTGATTAAAATTGATGATTAATTACTCTACTGTTCTACAATTCTCAATTGTTTGCTAAATGCTGCTTTTGCAAATGAGCCTATATTATGCCATTCTTTGGTATCCTTGTGCACTTGCATATTTGCTGTGTGGCTTGTTGAGTATGTCATATGCTTATTCTTGCAATAATCAACCAACCTCAGTTGAAGAAAAAGGATCCAGAAAGAGAAGACGTTTGGCTTATACCCCAGTTGAGCGGCCTGTGGGAGTGGAGCTGGAGCCATCGCTAGATCGTTAATTCCGTTGCTGTTTTCTTTTCTTTTGTAAGTATGTAACGTTATTTTTATGATGAATCTGTATATTAAATTGTCAGTTTGTGTACCTCGGCTGATTGCTAGACGAGGATTTTATGCACAAATTAGTTCGGAAATTACTAGTGAATTTCTGGGCGTGACAGGACGCGACGCGCACGAGGCGTGACGGCGACGGGCGCGCGGCGATGGGACGTCGACGGCGATGGACGGCGACGGCGGCTCGGGGCACGAGGCCGGCTAGGGCGGCGCGGCAGCGATGGTG
Organism: Oryza meridionalis; assembly: GCA_000338895.3. Taxonomy (NCBI): domain Eukaryota; kingdom Viridiplantae; phylum Streptophyta; class Magnoliopsida; order Poales; family Poaceae; genus Oryza; species Oryza meridionalis. The sequence goes on from CM002535.2 coordinate 22,699,905, forward strand.
ACGGCGCGCGGCACGGCAGCGGCGACGGGACGCGACGGCGACGGCGGCTCGGGGCGCGAGGCCGGCTACGGCGGCGCGGCAGCGATGGCGACGGCGCGCGGCACGGCAGCGGCGACGGGACGCGACGGCGACGGGGGCGTGGGGCTCGGGGCGGCTAGGTGCGCACGGCAGAGGAGGGGGCAGGGCTAGGGAACCTTATCGAGCACCTACTACGCAATGATCAGTGCTACCTCCTATTTATCCCTAATTTAGCCTATTTCCTATATAAATTTTATTCTATAAATCCTAATTTTTGCACAAATGGAGTTTACTTAATATTTGTGCTATTTTAACCAAAAGATTCACCCTAGATTAATATTACCCATATTTAATTTTTACATAATTTATTTGAATTTTAATTAGGGCTAATTCTTATTCCATCGCACTTAAATTTAATGGTTACCAATATGGTCACGATAATATTTTATTTATTTCTATCCTCACCTAATCTTTAAATTATAATTCAATTATTTATTTTGCCAATTTATTTTTAGGGTTTATTCCTAATTAATTATTCTTTACTCACGATTAATGAACTCCGAAATCAAATCCAAATAAAATAAGCGAATAAAACCGGCATGATGCAATTTATTTAAAAAGTTTTTGAAGGTCCGTATTTTTAAGGTTTCATTTTTGTTAGTCGAATTTTCAGGGTGCTACAACACATATGATTAGAAGATATAAAAACTAAGGTCTACCTCGGTCCCGGTCTCGTCATGGGATCCGGGCACACCTTAGTCCTTACAGTTTCCGCATTCTTCTGTAAAGAAGAGCATCGAAACATACAAAATAAATATATTATCTATTCATCAAAGACATATTCGAGAAGCTCGCATAAGAACAGATGAACTATCATCGATCACAAAAAGCGCGAGGGCGTGACCTCATGACCGATTGGGGAGATGGGCGCGCTCCACGGGCTGTTGTGAACAATCTCTCCGCCATTAATTAAACAGGTTTATGGGAGCCCTAGCCAGTCTGGAATTGAAAGGATGTTGACAACACACCAGCACTGAGTCATTAGCACCGGTGGACCAGTTAACAACTTGTGCTGTCACTGCCTTGCATAATAATTGGCCCTCCCCTCAACACGTTAATATTGCCGACAAAGATGGACGAGGGAGACCTTGACTCGGCCACAGAGTCAAGTCGTCGGCCTTCGCGGTCCCATCTATAGTGGTTTGGTCGATGGCAGTGCATGTAATGGCAAATATCTGTAATGGCCATGGTGGATAATCTTATTTCTTTTGAGAACGACAACATAGGCTTATTTTCTAGCTAAATATTAATATAATAAATGCTATCAATTTCAACTATTTTTTTAGGAAAATCTATAAATTTAGGGGCATCTGTGATTTTACCCCTATTCTCGATTGCAATTATAATTTTACCCTTTTTCAGACTTTGTGATTTTACCCTCACATTTTAAAATGAAGCTTAGGTTTGCCCTTATTATGTCAAGTCATCTTAATGGTGTTAACTCGATGGTAATAAGACATGAATACCTCATATTTGCCCGTAGTGCCGTAGTGCCCTGTGGTTGTAAGGATCATTCTATGCTCCATACATTCCCAAAAGTAACAAAATCAGTTCCATGATATAGAACCAACCATTAATTATTAATATTCATCTGCAGCCTACTAATTAATCGCATGCTAAAATATCTATCCAGATCAAGGGGAAAAAAATGAAAACAATATCACTGGTGGCTACAAATCTCCATATCAAGAGGAAGAAAAAAGGTGAAGAAAAGGAGAGGAGAAACAGAGATTGAAGCTGGAGGTTTTTCTTCAGGCAGAAATGAGGCTCCTAGAGTAGACAGTGCATCCAATTGGTCTCCCAGACTCCCACATGCCTTGCAGCCACCCCTCCCCCGCCCCTTGGTTATGGATTTGGAGGGGGAACGGGTCAGCAAAAGTGAAGTGCCCCTCTCTGGCGTGCTTCGTCCCACCCCGTGCGCTGCTTCTGCTATCGTCGCTCGCTCCGCCATGGACCGCCACAGGGTACGAGAGGGGTTCGAGAAGTCAATTTTGGTTGCGAGGCGATCGAGAGTGGGGTCAGTGGATTTGGTTGAATAGGTAGGGGTAGAAGAGTATTTACATACTTTCTAAGTCAATTTTCTGTTTTCTTTTAACCCAATTAACATGGGACCATCGAACAGACATCCAAATTAGGGGTAAACCAGATTATTCAGTTTGAAAAAAAAAATAAGGGTAAAATCGTAAAGTCTAAAGTAGGGGGTAAAATCACAATTACACCTAAAAACAGGGTAAGAACTCATAATTTTAAGAGCAACATGTGGTGCAATGTCATTGATAAACAAATGCACAAACTCTATAACATCCCTTAGAGAAAGAGATCAATTTACTGTCCTATAATATTAAGATGCTGAAAATAAGTTTCACATGTTAGCGACTCACGTAAGAGGGGCCCTCTCCCATCTCTAGATTCAATTTGAGAGTGCTGACTTTTGTGCACAACTGCACAACCGTCGGACTATAAAAAGCGTAACCATGCATATCCTTATGTGCACTTTTGCATCTCTTGCACCTCCCCCTTATTGCCAACATTTCACTGGAAATGACTTCAATTCTGCGCTGCGCATTGTCTGTGGTAAGCGAGGTCTGCCGCGTGATGGAGAAAGACGCGGAGCGCCATGAGAGACTCTTCGGTGGCCTCCAATTCATCCAGCAGGAGATGGATATGGTGGATGCCTTCTTAAAGGATAAATACCGACCACAAGGAGCTGTGCAGGAGAGATGGGTTTGTCAGCTGCAGGAGCTCGCTTACAATGTTGAAGATTTAGTGGAAAGTCTCTGGTTACCAGGGGCTTATGGCAAAATCCTGGTGGCTATAGGTATGGACCGCCGTGATCAACGCCTTATAAGAGTCGATCAATTCAAGGAGACAATCAAATCTTTAAAAGAGTGGAAACAGAGCACTGAATCAAGCGATGTCGAAGACAAAGATGACAATGATGAAGACGAAGAAGAGGATCTTGAGGGCATCGACGGGCCCAAAGGGGAAATTCTTAAGCTGCTCTCCCCGTCGCCAGGAGAGAAGCAGCAGCTGCGGGTGATCTCCATCGTGGGATGCCGTGGCGTGGGGAAGACTGCCCTCGCAAAAGCAATCTACAATGATTATAAACAGTCTACAAGCAGTCAAAAGCCCTCCCACGCTTTTGACTGCGTTGCTTGGGTTATGGCCTCGGGATGCAACAATAAAAATGACCTAATTGGCAACATTCGGCAGGCCATTGCAAGCACCAGCCCGGCGAAAGCTAAAGGTAGTCTCATGGACATTTTGTCCAAAAACAGGTGTGTCTCCCTGTCCATTTCTTTTCTTCTTTTTTTTTTGGCTGCTCTTCTTTCTTATGTATTTCAACTATTCAACGGTTAGAATTAAGCTACCAGTTAAGTGGGTAGAAAAGGCTTTTGTTTATATTACCACCTCACTTAACAGTAGTAGAAAAGTGAAGGGGTTATAATTGTCTAAAAAAATTATGAGGGCAGGGTAAAATTGTAATTATGCATATTACTGCCCATGTCGATACAGTAATTAACCACCTTCGACTTGGAGAAAATCACAGGAATCACAACGAGAAAATCTTGTTAGCTAGAGATCGTTAACCAAAACAAGAATGCCATGGGATATAACCTGATTTATTTATAGTAGTAACTAAATTATCGATTTCTCAGAGTGGTAGTTAGTTTCAGTTGGAAACTTCATTAAGTAATCGATTCCATGTGAAAATTCGGATAAAACAAATTAGAAATGCACTTGGAACAGAAAACCGGTAATCGGAAAAGACACCAATTCTTTCAAATTTAGAGATCGGATTAACAAATGGAGTCCGCTGAGCAGTCCTCTTCGCTGTCCACTTTCCCCTGGCAGCGCTCGCCTCTTCCCCCTACCCTCGTGCGATCGGAGGAATCGCGACCATCTCTACCGGCACCGGTGGAGCTAGCGGCGGCCATCTCGACAGGCACTAGACAAAAAATCAATGAATTGAAACGAAAGGAAAAACACATAACTACCCTTAATCTAATATACTTAGCAAAGTACTAATATACCCTTACGAATTAATGGCTCAGATCATTTCTATTGGTAGTATATTACTACCAATAGAGAATACTACCAATAGAGAGTACTGGAGCGTCGTCCTTACATCTTTAGTACTACTATCTTAGTTAGCGGTAGTAGAAACATGAAGGGACATTATATTGTCTAAAAAATAGATATGGAAGGGATATAATCATCATTTAGCCATGACTAGATATTTTTTCTCCTCTTTTGGATTTTTCGTCGATGCCAGCGGAATGGATGACCACGTATCATTCTAAATGAAGGAAAAAAAACCCTAAAAGACAAGTTACTCATAATCACTGTATTAGTAAATTACTAATTTACCCGTAATTCTATTGGTAGTACCTTTATTTCAGGTTATAAGACTTTCTAGCATTGCACATATTCATATAGATGTTAATGAATCTAGGCACATATATATGTCTAGATTCATTAACATATATATGAATGTGGACAATGCTAGAAAGTCTTATAATATAAAACGGAGGAAGTAGTATAATACTACCAGTAGAGAGCACCGGAGCATCGCTCTATTATTTTTTTTTTTTTGCTAAACATTCAACTCAGGAGATATATACTATAGTGGTGAAGGGAAAGGTCATTTGCCAACCTAAAGACCGAGGATGAGGCCGGAATCCAAAACTTAAGGTACCAGGAGGTACCATATTAGAGTTAAATTTGGTTATTTAAATAAGTTATTAGACTTGCAAAACAAGTGTTTTCTGATGAAATGGTTATTTAAATAAGTTATTTTGCGATTCTTGAGAAGATATTAAGAGGTACCATACTAGTGTTAAATTTGGTACCTTATAATACTCCAGTATTTATGAGGTACTAAAAATTTTAGTACCACTTGGTATCAAGGACGGTAAAATTTCTATATTTAAATTGTCAAGTGAAGTTGCAAATTACCTCTTTAAGTAATATATTGAGTGCCTCTCAAAAAAAATATTGAGTGGATGCTCGCAGTAAACAATTGGTGTTGTGATTTAAGAATTCATGAATCATAGAGGAATTTAACCGGAAACTAAAGATCAGTAATAACTAGAGTGTCGGCATTACGTACTCTAGCCGCAGAATCCTTCAAATCAGTTTGGTTTCCCCTGTACCTACTCCAGTGCAATATAAATCTCAGTGAAAAAACAGAAATGTAAATGAATTTGCTCAACTTTATTAATCAAATCATGTTCGAAACGAGCCCACAAAAACGTAGGCGTCTAGTACACGAACGTTCGTGGGAGACGAATCCCGCGATCGGTTTTGATAGCGTTAGCCTTCCTTCGTACTAAATCACATGCCTAATCATGATTTGCACATATTTTACCGTTTCTGTTATAATCAAATCCGTGCATGCTTCATCCTTTTTTTCTCTAAATTTGTTTAGATTGGACTCTTCTTTTTAGAAAATATTCACTAAAATTTCTAATTGCAGATATAATTTATATATAGAAAGTTTTTATATATAAAGTCTATATGTATAAACTTTTCATATGAAAAATCTATATATATAAAAAGGTATCAGAAATATTACCTGTAAAAAGTTTCCAAAAAATAGTTCACATAAAAAGTTTCCGTTAATAAGATTAAGGAAATCTGAAAAAAAAATCGGCTTGAAAAAAAAAAAGAGTTCTCGTAAAAGAGGAAAGAGAAAAAGAAAAAGAAAACGAAAACTTAATCACGTAAAAGTGAAAACAGATAAACAATACACGTGTGAAGAAGTATCGATCCCTCACCAGTTCGCGCGATCGGTTAGTGGCGAACATTCGCCCACTAGCTCTTTCGCAGAAAAACGCCCTCTCTCTCACAGACTCGTTCCTCTCAACCCAAAAAAGAATGACGTTTTTCCTTCTGTCCCATCTCATCTCTCTTTCACCCTAAGGTTCTCCAATCTCCGGACTTGGAAGTTATATGGTTCGTTAATCAACTAAAATCTAATGATCCACAGAGAAAGGTATTTCCGAAAGGTAGTAAAAAGTGGGCCAACGTACTTAATCCATACATTAGGTGGAAAGTTAAATAGGTAATTATCTTGATTTTACAGCGACAAGACTGAGAGAGGGTAATTAAATCATGACGTGGTGTGATCGACAGAGGGTCTAATGGCAGTCCCAACCTATAGTGTCCATAAACAGTGTCTATAGTGTCATATCAATAAGACATCACAATAGAAATTACACTCCACAACCCATGATTTCTTAAAGTAGGCCATTAATAAATACATAATCTCTCTTCTCTACCAACCATATTTATTCTTCATTTATTATGAAGACACTATTCTCTCCCAATGCAAAACTTAATAGTGTCCAGTGCATAGGTTCTGTGTTGAAGCTGTGTCTTGCATGAGACCCAGTTTCTTCCTCTCTTCACTCTCTCCCTTAATTAATATAGTGCCACATAAGTTAAAAGTCCTACATTACAATGTAGATAATATCATAGACACCATTCTAGGTGAAGGGTTGGGACTGCCTAATGCGCCACTAACCTCGCGATTAGTAATTGTGTAATTAATGATAAAGCTATGAAACTAATTGATAATCGTGTACATACTTTCCTTTAATCTATAGTATATCAACAAAAGGGAAAAAAAGATTCTCATATTGTTATACTCCCGCCGTTTCATGTTTTAACCTTTTTTTTTTGTTAAACTTTGTTAAATTTGAACAAATTTATAATAAAAAATTAGTAACATTTAAAATATTAAATTAGTTTAATTAAATATAATATTAGATATATTTTGATAATATATTTGTTTTGTGCTAAAAATATTATTATGTTTTTTATATAAATTTGGTCAAATTTAAATAAGTTTGATTAGGAAAAAATCGAAATAACAGAGGGAGTACGTGCAAAATGGGTATAAATGATTGATATGGAAATTGAATGAGTCCCATGAGCATGTATCGGAAGCACTACGGAAGTTGCAGAAGCAGATTAGAGATGGAAACATTGGTGTTACCGTACCATCCATGTTTACAATATTTTTATTCCTAAACTATTCTTATTGAATCAATGGTGCGTGTTTATCCGAGGGGGAGGTACTGGAGGTACTCCCTCTAAAGCACAGTAAAAGTTATACAGTGGAGAAGGAGAAACCCCAATAACCACAAGACTTGGCCCAATATGGCACAATTAATTAGCCCCTATGGATTCACAAGCTCATATAATCTATCAGTCCCTTGTCACTCACCATGATCACTTACTAGTTTCTCCTGCGGATCAAAGACAGACAAAACATCTTTTCAAAATAAGTTCTTTCCAACTTGATCCACATTAGCCCAACAATAATTGCTTTCGTTAATTATTCATCACATATATCGCACATGATTTTGCAAACAATTAATATCTAAATAACTCCAAATAGAGCCCTAACAACTAGATTATATTTTTAGAAAAAATGTGTACAGGTTTCATACTTTTTTCTGATTCCAAATGAATTAGTTATGAATTTTCAGAGATTAAACCAGAATTTTATTATTTTCATAAATACGTGCATAAGGGAAACCTACTTCTCAGACCAGCTAGAGGGTCAAATTTGTCCTGTTTCCACAGTATGAATGCCAAAATTGGACTCGGGCGATAGCTAGTTCGATGGTAAAAAATGGAGTTCTTCCTGATAGTTTTGATAATTGTCATTTTAGATGATTATTTAATAGGTAAATTGGCACACGAGAGATTAATTTCTATCCTGTCCAACCTTAGACTACAACAAATTAGAAATGCTTGACATTTACGTTTGGCTATTCTAGGCCATTACATTAATTGTTTGAACTAAAAACCTCATAGTTCATATCAAGAGATCTGTAGGTCTAGAATCGTCAAATTTTTGTGTGATTAAACACCATAAGTTTGACACATATGAATGTTTTATTGAAATATGTTATTCATCTTTCTTTGCTAGGTGCTTGGTCTTTATTGACGATGTGCAACAAAAGCAAGTGTGGAAAGATACTGTGGATGATTTCCTAAAATATGACAGTGAAAGCAGAATAATTGTGACGACAAGTGTTATTTCTGTCGCTAAAGCCTGCAGCTCTGGCAGTAATGTGTACACTATGAAACGTCTTAAAGATGATTGCGTAAAAAGTTTGTTCTGGAGGAAGGTTTATCCCGATGGAAGGACACCTCCAACTTCCGTGGCAGATGATCCAGAAACAGAAGCCATCTTCGAAATATGTGGTGGTTCACCACTCCCACTGACTTGTGCAGCCAAATATTTAAATGGAAAAGGAGATGATCTTGCCAGTTGTCACTGTAAAGAGGCAAGACAAGAGCTTGGCAGGTACCCATCAGACAACAATGCAGCGATTGAATTCAAAAGAATGAGAAGAGTTCTTATGCAATGCTACGACAGCCTGCCTGACTATGACGACAGGTCCGTCTTTCTTTACCTGAGTATATTCCCCAGGGGGCATCATTTAAAGAGGGAGAGCCTAGTGAGAAGATTAAAAGCTGAAGCTTTTGTCAACATAGAGCCTAGTAAATGTTTTGATGAGTTGATAGACAGGTGTATCATTGAGCCAGTGCAGACACGCGACAATTCAGTAGCTAACAAGTGTCAAGTTCATGGTGTAGTACTGGAGTATATCATTCAAAAGTCAAAAACTAAAAATATGGTCACTCTGGTTCAGGGGCAAGAACCCCAAGGGCGACCTAGACCTGCGGCCTGTGTCCGCCGACTCTCTGTTCAGTCCAGTACCAACGACAGATTTGATGATATTCGATGCAAATCTTCTTTAAGGTCGTTAACCATGTTCAACAGTGAGCTTTCTGATTTACGGTGCTACAAGATGCTGCGACTCCTCCATCTTGATGGTTGCACTGAGCTTGATAACATATTTCTTGAAGGCCTGTGTGAATTGACGCTTCTCAGGTATCTCAGCCTCAGAAGAACTGGCATTAACGAGCTTCCCGAAAAAATAAAGGAACTACATTGTTTGGAGACGCTGGACATCCGAGATACAATGGTGCAAAAATTGCCCAAGGAGGTCATCATGTTGCCAAAGCTAGCTTACCTGTTTGGCAAGTTTCAGCTACCTGACGTAACAAAAACACTTTCTGACTTCTTGAAAAGGAAGAGTTTACTGCACACTCTTTCGGGATTTGTTGTTACTAACAAGCAACGAGGTCTGGAACATGATATACTAAGTGCAAGAAACCTGAAGAAGGTTAAAGTATGGTGCAACGATACTTCTGTTCGTAAGCATGCCTCAAGCAGAAAGTTTGGCAGCAATTCGAGCTCAACGGGAAATAACACAAATTTCGTCAGTCTTCTTACGAGCTCCAAGCCTCTGGAGTCTCTTTCAATTGTTTCTACTGGACTTTGCAAAGACTTCTTGGCCTCGGGTCCATGCACCGTCAGTTCTATCAAACTGCGGGGAAATTTGTACAGTCTGCCTGATCCAAAAAGGTTAAGTGAGCTTACTCACATTAAGAAGCTGCAACTCTTCTCAACTGGTCTCAAAATCGAAGAATTATCTTCTTTGCAATATTTACGTGGCTTGGAATATCTGAAGCTGGTAGAGCATAACAAACCATCTGGAGTATCTTGCCACCGCACTTTCATTGTGGAGAAAAATGGATTCGAAAGCCTTAAGAGCCTGTGCATTGATGCCCCAATGGTTCGATTAAAATTCAAAGAAGAAGCAATGAGAAGCCTAACCTCCCTTCTCCTTGTTTGTCGTTGTTCAATCGCTGGTTGTTCTCGCAATCCATCACAAACCATTGAGGGCATCTTACATCTTACAAGACTCAGTGAGCTGATAATCGGCAGTACTATGCATCAAGATTGGGAAGCAGTAGCAGATGGGCACCCTAACCGGCCGTGTGTGAAGAGGCAACAAGAACCAAATTAAATGCTGACACAACATAACTTGTGTGGAGCTAGCAGCCCATGCTCACTGCTTTATTTTTTCTTTTCTTGTGTTCTTCTGTCTGATCTTCCCTTTCATGGATGCTTGGTGGCAAATCTAAACAGATATTTTGTTTCCTGTTTCGTGGAAGACAAGGACTACATACAACTGCCGCTAAAGAAAACAAGGATTATACTGTTCCTCACTAACCATACATGGAAGTGGAAGTATTATATCTCTGTCTTTCTGCTGATATTCTAAGTACTTTTTTTTTCAATAAATTGTGATTTTGCAATTCACAGACTTTCGACCTGTAACCTCTATAATAATTGGCTACAATTAGTTCAAAGCAGCAAAACCAATCTGCAGCCCTATCACTCGATGGAAGTTATCCTATTGCAAAGCTTCGATCATATTAGCTTGTCAAGCTACAAATTGTTTGAATTTATATATGGGCTAAGCCACATGTGGAGATTAATTCCTACTAATCTTGCAAACACCCACCTTATAGAAAGTGTTGCATATGAACCTTCAGTACCACCCTCCTTATTCAAGTAGAAGGAAACATCCTTATAAGGGATAGTGCTCTTCTAGCCACTTAAGCAATGTGTGGAGGAGAGAACTAGAGGAGCATACACGCGCGCTGGTGATATGCGCGTGAATGGTCCACCAAAATTGGCACCTCATGCTTGCGCAGAAGAGGCTTCCTTTTGTAGTTTTGTTTTCCGTGTGTTTTTGGAAACACATTGAGTTATCCGGTGCGTGGAGTCCGAATAGGTTACGCGTGACCTATCTGGATCATTTACGCGTTATGGAGATCGTGCAGGCGTCCTGATCACGCATTATGTTATCTCTATATAATCTAGGGTTTTCCTCCTCCTCTGTACTACCCCATTGCTCGTAGTCTACTCCATCTAGCCCACTAGAGCGCATCAGCGATCAGGAGAGTAGGCCTCCGAAATCTTCGTCTTCAATGTCCTGCACTAGGAGAAGGCACTAATAAGGTTTTTCTAGAAGCGCTTCGCGCTACTATTTGCTGGACTTCCACAATGGCCCGTCTTCCTCTACATTTGGGTGCTGCACATCGACGTCAACACCGGGTACCACATGTTGTACGTATGGTGTGTGCCCCTCCTCATCGAGCATATCCTCTTTTGCAACATAACCAAAACCGTCGATATGTCTTAATCATGTTTAGCATTTTTTATATGTTCATGTGTAGTTGTCTAGTATACATGTCTAGATCTTATGATATGGCTATGGTAGTTAATTTTATCTGTTTAATGTCATGATTTATTTATGGAATAAATTAAATCTACATGTGCTTATATTTCCAACAATCCAAAAACCTTATTATAGGCATTATGGTTTTACTATGGCTGGTTTTGTTGGTGCACACTACAAGAAATATGACCTTCTGTGATGAATTCCTCGTGACATCGGAGCTATTCGTCATTAGCACATTGCATTTTATGACGATTAGTATGGGATGGGGCGGCTTAGTGACGAAAAAAATGTGTTCGTCGTTAATACCAACTAGAAATCATCATAAAGTATTTCAATGGGACATCGTGACGAATATTAATTTGTCATAAGGGGCACAAAGCAAACGTCATAGATAGATATAATGCATTTCTAGAAAAATATACTCCCTCTATCGCATAATATAAGACGCGGTCAAAGTTGGCACGGTCTCCAAATCTAATCTTTAGCTTATAATTTCTCATATACTATAAGATTTGTAGTAACAAAATTATAACCATATGAAAGTAAATTTAAATGTAATTCTAATGATATAATTTTTAACAAATAAAATTCATTTCATATTATACTAAATGTTGGTTAAATGTTTAAAAGTTGAATCTTAAAATGCGTGCACGCCTTATATTATGGGATGGAGAGAGTATTAAAAGTTAAAGCAATTTAATCAAGTGAATTAATGAGGAAACTAAAATTTTACTTTAAAAATCATGGCCAAAAATATTATTTTAATATTCTACGTGGTCTAAATTATGCTTTGAAATTTTTCGTGAATTTTTAGAGCTCAATAAATAATTTTAATACCACAAAGTTTATTTAACCTATTAAAATAAATAGAAAATAAATTAAAATTCATCTCTCCATGCTTGGGCCTTTTTCGGCCCAAGTATTACTATCTCCCTCCCTCAGCCCGCAGCCTCTCTCTCCCTCGTCCTCCCTCTTCGGGCCGCTGTCCGAGCCTTTTACTCATCACTCGCCGAGAAGTCCATTTTACCTCCCTCCTCTCAATTCAAATAACTTTTCGGGTAGTAAATGATTTCAAATGAAAAAATTGTCAACAACAAAGTTGTATAACTTATCAATATCTACAACTTTTGTTTCGGTCATTTTGTTATATGACTTTGTTTCAATAATTTGAATTTGAATTTCAAATTATGACAACTTCAAACAACATTTTCAAATACTAAATGACTTCAACTGAAAAAGTCATCAACAACAAAGTTGTATAACTCATCAATATCTATAACTTTTATTTTGGTCATTTCTTTATCCAACAAAGTGATAGTAATATTATTCACAAAATTTATATATCTCTCTTATAGTCTATAAAACCATATAAGTGATATGTAAATTGTGTGAACAATATTACCATAAATTTGAGCGCATTTATGCTGTCCCACTGAGCGCCCAGTCCTCCATCCCAAGCCGGGGGCTCTTGAAGCCCTGGTTTCCTCCAGGACGTGTGGTTAGCCCCGGAGGCCTTGATGGGCTTCCGGAGTCCTTTTTTGGCCCCAGAGCCCACGAAGTGCTCAGGAGGCTCTGGAGCCCCTGGGCAGCTCTGGAAGCCTCGCATGGCTCTGGAGCCTGCGGGAGCCTCCAGATGCCTCAACCACCCTCGGAGCCTTAAGCCGGCTCCGGAAGCAGCGATAGCCTCCGGAAGCCTTCCTCGGCACCGGAGCCTCTAAATTGCTCCGGAGGCCTAGGATGGTGGTCACCTTCAGTCATTTTCCTAGGGTGGATGGCTCCGCCGAAGCTTGGTTTGCCTTACGGAGGCTTGCTCCTTTACCCGGAGCCATTCCCCCAACAGACCTGATTACCTGAAGGAAACATAGTAAATGTTGCATTTCTTGCAAACAAAGAGTAAAAGTTTGCACTTGTACATGCACAATGAGCTTAGCTGCAAACTTGAATAAGGGGGCGCTGAAATAGGATTATTCATTATTCATAAATGATATCTCCCCTTCCCTCATTTTTTCCTGCTCCATATAAGAATAGATGAACGAGCACAAATACTAAAAGCAAATAGAGAAGGGGGGAAGGGGGAATGAAAGAGTCATGATGGCTAGACCAGTGGGTTGCAATGGTAAGCTTATGAGGCATCGAGAATTCTTCTATTACTCATCGAAATTACCTCTGTGCCAGGTGCTGCATTGAACTGCCAGGGCAGTGTTGACATCGGTACAAAACATTGATGGAATGACTGATGTTGTGTTTAGTTGGAGGGGTGGGATGGGTCAGGATAGAACGAACCCACTTTTCTTGGTGTTTTATTTGGAGATGGATAGAATGGAATTGTCCCTCTAGAGGAATATTCATGTTAAATCCAAATCCAGGTCCAAGCTGCCTAGCAAAATGTTATCAACCATCTCGACCCATTTGGACGTCTCGTTCGTCGAAATTAGTCTGTTCGAGCCGTTGTCCACCTGCCCGCCGGTCGCTGCCAAGAAGACACCGCTCATCTAGGTAGTGTTTGGTTTCGGGACTAAGTGGGATGGGATGGAACCATCCGGATTTTTGGGTTGGGATAATTCCACTCACATGTTTGGTTTATAGGATGGGACGATCCCAATTTTTTGTTTGGTTAAAGGGACGAGGGAGAGATGGGATGGACGCCGTTTGCAACCACCGTCAACGATCGCCGGATCTGCCGCCACAGTCCTCCCCATCGCCGGAGGAAGAGCAAGAGGAAGAGCCGGCGGCGAGCAAGAGCTAGAGCAAGAGGAAGAGAACCATGGCTTGCTCACCTCCCCATCGCTGGATCCGCCGCCGCCCCTTAACCTCCTCCTCGCACGCCGCCGCTGCTCCTCCTCGCACACCGCAGATGCTCCTGCCCATCGCCGAATCCGCCGCCGCCCCATCGTGTAAGGGTTTGCGCCCTGAAGTACTCTTTGATGTAAAGTAAACCTTTTGCCCATAGATCAAAATGTATGCCTATGAATTTTGGTTAAGAATTTTGATGGGCAAAATGTATGATGGATCAAATTTGTACGTCCATATAGATCAAATTTTGATCAAATCTATGGACGTATAGATATATGGATGAAGAATTTTGATCAAAATTTTGCCCATCGAAATCTATGATGCCTATGAATCTGTTCAGAATTTTGGTTTGATCGATGATGATGTTTTTTCGATGCAATTTGAAGACAATACTAATCACTTTCGATTGAGCAATACAACATGTATTTGGACTAGTACATTATCTAAAAACATATTTGGACTAGTTATAGATCATGGAATCATAGAGTAGCACAGATCGATCGCAGATGTCTTTTAGTCCCTGAAAGCCTTCCTGCTTGACAGATTACTTCATATGGCACTTCCAATTGAACAATACCATAGAAGAAACTATGGGAAACACAAAATACAGGCATGCAACTAGCTATGATTTGATCATATTTTTCTTGGTTGTACTGATTAATTATAATATGAAAAAAAGGGAGAGAGAGAGACATCCGTGTTTTAACTATGCAATGGAAAACAAAAGTACATAAACAGAGTCTGTGTTTTCGTGCAAGCATCTTCGTAGGAATTTTGAGAAAAAAAAATCATCGTGGAAAACCTTGAGTTGTTCTAAGTAATTAAACGGCAGCAGAAATATGCAATCTGGTGGCTGTCAAGGTTGCAAAACACTTCAGTGTGATACATAATTCCAAGGTGTCAAATATTGCATTAATTTCCAGAGGAACATTAAATTGGCAATTAATTTGGGTAAAAAAAAAAGCCATCTTTTCTGCACGGACAATATGTTTTGTTGCGATCCGATATCCCTGTCTGCTCATGGGCTCCACTAGCATGCGTAGTGCAACACAAAAAAAAGAAGTGACCAATGAACAACTGAAATATTAGTGCATGTTATTGAATAACTAATTAATTGAATGGGATCAAATAGTACATCCTTGTGTGATATGATGATATTTTTTTTCCTTTTTTTCTATAAAAGAGCACGTCAAGAAATGAGCACAAGTGCTGCAAGGGACGAGAGGAATTAGTAGTCAGTTCATGGAGATGATTCCTGGTGACTTTTGTTGTGGTAGGCTTATGAGGCATCAGGAGCTAATCTTCTGTTACTTTTGGCGGCCTTTGATTCTAAGAAGCCATGGTTACCAACATGGTCGTTTCCACGTAGTATTTCTTGGGGCCATAGGACACTAGGTAATTAATTAACTCTAGCTAATTTATACTATATTAATCAGTTTATCAGATCATTAGTAATTTAGTATGTAGGACTCCGGTAATTTTTATTTTGGGTTCACCACTGATCGGTGAAGATCGCTCTCTTGAACGGATGAATTTCAATTGAGTGTGTTGGAGCATGGGAGAATATGATCTTTTTTGCTCTCAAAGAACTGCAGAAATGAGAAGATCTACAGCAAAAGTGCCTTCGATAGAGATGATGAGCAACGCCAAAGTGGCAGATCCAGCTTCTTGCTATAGACAACAACTAGCCTGTTAAGCAGAGCGCTACAACAACCTGTAGCATTGCCTCGCGCATTTTGCATAGGTGATCTTGAGTCAATATTTGCTTAAAAGTGATTTTAATTGAGCATTGTTCCAGTCCAGCATATTGTACCTCGAGGTACTGGTACTTTGATGTACCAATTTAAATCCGGCGGTTCATTCACGGAGGGTAGGATTGAAAATCTCACACGCTAAGCAGCTCGTGATGCTCCTTCTCTCTGACTGAGTGACTGTGTCAACGAAGACTCCAAGAGCAAGAGCAAGTCCAAACCAAGAGCAAGGGCGTGGTGGGAGCGGGACGAGGGGTGGTCGGCGCCGGTGGTGCCGGGGGCGTCGGCGGCGGGGTGTTGGACAGCGGCGCGTTGGGCGCTGGCGGTGTCTGCACGGCGGCGAGGTAACGAGGAGCAGGAGGGGTGGTCGGCGCCGGTGGTATTGGACGGCGGCGCCTGCGTCGGAGGCTGCTACGCGGTGGTGGAGGCGACGAGGACCTGCGTCGGTCGCCGATGTGCTCGAATCCGGCAGCGAGATTAGGGGAAGGGCCGCAGCAGGCGTATGTCACCGGCGAGCTTGGGGGAAGTGATGCACGGAGGCTCGTCGGCCCCCTCCACCTCCACTCCGGCTAGCCTGTCCATCCCTGGTGAGAGCCATCGATCGATGCAGGCATGCAGCATCTTTTGGAGAGAGAAAAGACAGGAGGAAGATGAAGAAGATACACGCGAAATTACTTAACTACCCTTGCTTCTTTAGTACCTCTCTATGCTCTATAAAATCACGCGGATAGTACTACTAGGTACAACTCTTTCTCACCCGTTGGATCAAATGAAATCGATGGCTCAAATTGCATGTACCGGCAGGTACCAAGGTACCTGCTGGACAGTAAAAATTCTCATTTTAATTACAATCCAAAAAGGTACCGGGAGCTACCACATTTTTTATATAACATTTAGTATCTCTCGGTATGTATCTACAGCATTAGGAGGTATCAAAATTTGTACTAAAAATGGTACATTTTGGTGCCTCTTGGTGGTTTTCAAGGAGTGTAAAATTACTATTCTTAAACATACTGGCCAGTGGAATGCTCATAGACTAACTAGTTGATTGTAACAGGTTGAATGATCGTAATAATATTCCACTGTTAAGAGTCTAAGTTGGGATTTCGATCTGGCATGTCTAGGTGCAACAACTATATCCATACATCTTCTGAATATTTTGTGTTTCCACTAGACAATTATTGAAAAATTCTTGAAGATAAGGACCATCCCTATATCCATGTTTTGGTGCACCTAATTTTATCACGGCCTTCTAATGTTCATTCAGATGGTCCTGAAGGCACTGAAAGTTTAATTAATCACCATCTAACAAGTGAAGTTAATTAACCATGGAGCATTTAGGGCTTCCCACTGAAATTTTTTAGATAGTGGGGCATGCATACATTCAGTGGTATGTAGTCTGGTAAACTAGTAGGTGCACATTGAACCACAATAAAATCATTCCTTAAGTGTTCTTCATTTCTTTGTTCAGGCAGTTGCCCCTATATCTTCCCCCTATTTGACACTCAAGAGGACCATCTTGTAATACGGGCACTTCTGGCCTTTCTTCTTAAGAAAGATCAGATAGTATATCTCATCACAATATTTTACTTGGCCCATAAAAGGGTTGAAACAAAATCTGAGAATTGGTGCTCAGTGCAGGTTCATATGGATGTTAAAGCTCAAATAGCTCCAGCATTTCCTGGCAAATCATAGGCATAGAAGGCATCGGGAGTTCTACTGTCAGTTTGTCACTTGTGGCCAGCTCATGGGGTGCATTTCACACTACTTTGTCATGAGTTGAAAGACCTGAACATGATGACATTCAGTTATGTCCTGGTAGGCATCTGCCAGATATTGACAAACTTGGAAGTTTGACTAAAATTGGAAGTTTGAAGAAAAAAATTGGAAGTTTATGTGTGTAGAAAAGTTTTGATGTGATGGAAAAGTTAGAAATTTGAAGAAAAAGTTGGGAACTAAACAAGGGCTGAAGCACCTCTAGGATCTATTCATGGTCTATTGCCCAACTTGAGCTCTCCAAAACTGTTTCCATAATCTTGACAAATTAAGGTAGAATAAAAAATGGTGAACGATGTATTATTATCAATTTTTAGAAACTAATACATAAAGTTAGTTACGACCAGGAAATTTAGAGTAGAATAGCTTCCGGCAGAACAAATTTTAGACAACATTTCGTAGATTAAAAAATCTGTGTAAAGCAAAAATGTTTAATTCTCATTAGATATGGTGATTTAATATATACCAACTACCAAGTAAACATGAAATGAGTTGGGCCCTTAGTCAGCTAATTAATCCCTGGCAGCCCAGTCCTATTTCTAGCTCACCTAATGAACATGACTATATACATTGCATACTTAACTGTATTGAACCAAACAATACATCCCTACAAGATATATATGGTGACTTGTCTTGGTCCATAAAAGAGAAGTAAAAGAAGAACCAAGTGCCGCAAAGCTACCGGTGAGACATGAACAGTAGTCCATGCAGGCTGCTCCAAGCCTCCAATGACATTTGCAATGGTAGACTTAGGAGGCATCAGGAGTTCATGTGTTATAACTGACCCTTCTATATATTACCAAATGGCATGGTTGCCTACTTAAATCCAATGGTGTTAGAACTACTGATAAATTATCTTTAGCAATGGCGACTGAAGTTTCTCTATACTATTTTAAGAGTTCATTTGACCTGTGTGTAAATATAAGAATGCACAATATCTGTAATATCCATCATTAGAAAAAACCGAAGGATTATTAAAAAAAGGTTTTTCTGAGCCCTTTTTTTCCTGATAATGTGCCACTGCTTTATAGATAACTTGATGAAAAATGTATTACTGGCATGTTGGATGCTCTTCTAATATGGTTGGCAGATCTGTACCTACGTAGAAGCAGAGTAAATTATCTAAAGAAGAAACAGAGTAAATTATATTAATTATATGCAAATGATTCCAAAACTTTTTCAGTGCTTGTTCAGGCATATGCATAATCATCTGCTACTTGTTGTTCTGATCATGAACAGAAGTGGATGCTTTTTAATATACAGAGACCTTGTTGAGACTGGACGTGTCACCTAGATGAGTACGGTTCAATAGGCAGAGATCAACTAGACGAATACATCTGCAGGATCATGCAAGATATAGGCCTAAGTGCCTAACACTTATTTATAGACAGTTATGTCCACCCGATTTTGAGTACTAAATGCATGTAGCCAGATTGCAGCTTTCTTTTCTATTGTCCTCTTCTCTTCTTTTCTTTTTCTTTTGTTCTCTTTGCTATGAAGGTAAGACTATATAAGGATCTCTCCTCTGAGTTCAGACCTGGGTAGTCTACATGGTCATGCTGAGTGCTACACCAAATGGTAGGTCTGAGAAGCATCAGGAGTTTTTCTACCAAACCTGAGAAGAATCTGGACTTCTGTCCAGAGATGGGCAAACCTAGACCTCCAAATTCATGAAGGTCGATTGCACAAACGTAAAAGACTGGTGGTACAAGCCATCACGCATACCCCACGTCCCGAGGAAAACCTTACGGCTTGGGGGCTCTAGTGCGAGCGCAATGCCAATATCTTCTGGCACATAGCTACCACAACAACCATGGTCGTCACTAAGATTAAGGAAAAAGCACGGACGTGGATCAAGACAGGAGCCACCAAAATCATAGAGATCATCCCCTTCAGAGAGTAGTCTTTTGTTCTGTTTTACAGGTCTATTATTTTTATGATAGACCATGTATATAATACTTTTGTGGGTTTTCTCCTTCTCTATTAATAAAAAAAAGCAAAGCTTTTGCATTCCTTCCCCCCCAAAAAAAAAAAAACAAGAAGATACGCACAGTTCACATAATTGCGAGTCCAGCTACGATGCAATGCCATAGATTGTTGGTAGCAACATTCTGGTTGAGCTAAAGCGTGAACATCTCAAATGCCATGCAAATTGTTACTTCCTCTGTTCACGTTTAGTTATCACTTTTGACCATAGTATGCATATTTAGCTAATCACTTGCTTGCCATGAAATGGCCATATTATCCTTCAAAACTAACTAAGAACATTCTAGAGCTACCTAGCATTCGGTGGACTGAATAGAAAGGAGATAATTAATAAGGTTCAATACATTTTCATTTAGATTAAGACATACGATTAATTAATAATTTGGCCAGTACATAATGAAACAAAATTTTAAAAAATTGTAGTTAGAACCTACCCATTTCTTCTTCACTGACCGCCGGCCTGATTATCTGAAGGCAATCCTATTTTGTGTATCTTGCAAAGAAAAGGTATAACCATCAAAAGGATTAAGGTTGCAACTGTAGATGCACACTGAACTCAACTGCAAACATGAATAACTGCATGGGAATTAGATTGTGCATTCATATATGATATCCTGCTCACCTTTTTGCTGCATATAAGAATAGACAAACGAGCACAAGTGCTACAAGCTGACAGCAAGAGAGAGATAAATGAAAGGCTCATGACGCTAGGCCAATTGGGTTGCTATTGTAGGCGTAGGAGGCATCAGGAGTTCTTCTGTTACGAGGGAAGAATATGACTGTGGCAGGTGTTGCATTGAACTGCAATCGCAGTGCTGATATGGCCGCTTAGGGGTAAAGATCTGGCTGAGAGATCTAATGTTCCATACATGCAGCTGGCTGTGGGCGTTGGCAGAAGTACTGGACTTAGCGGGCGCTAGGGCTTCAGCTCATTCTGCTATGTCCGCATGGACATCAGCATCTAGAAGTCCTCTTTTAGAGGTGTCTAGCCAATAGAGCTCTGAACTTATTTAGAAAAGAAAAATAAGAAGGATTTTTGGTTAAGGGAGATCAGTAATTTTGCCAAGGGGCTAAAATGATGTTTGAAAATCCTTTCTGGAATTTGGTTTGCCGATCAAGGTTTTTCAATATAATTTGACGACAATAATACTCAATTTCAATTGAACAGTACTGCATGTATTTTCTGGACTAGTGATTGCATGGAATCGTATAGTGGTAAAGATATTATTTGCAGATATGCATTCCCTTTTGGTCCATTGAAGCCTTCCAGCTGGACTATTTACAGCATATAATGCTTCCAGTTGAACAATAGTTCAGAAGAAACTACGGGAGAGCGAAAGTACAGCGCTATGATTTATTTGATCATGTTTTTCATCGTTGCACTTATTGCGGGAAGAAAAATGTTTTAGGCAATGTAAAACACATGGACAGATGCAGATCGATCCTCCTAGGGCTGTTAAGCCATCTAAATATCAGTATTTCAGCAGGACATTCAATGCATTTTCCTTCAGATGAAGACATAAATTTTCATTCAGGACTGATGAATGTTCAATGCATCAAATTTTAGCCATTTCTTGCACACCAACTATTAACCTAACCGCCTGAAGGCAATATATTTTTCATAGCTTGCAAGGAAAATTTATAGCCATCACAGTGATTCTAAATTTTGCACAGCTTTCAACATTCGTTCATCCATGAAAAGGATTTTAACATCTGCATAGTTGGCTACATATCGACCATACCAATATTCCAGACCAGAGCAACATGTTCAGCTTAGAAAGGAGTTACCATTACTCATCAGAAGGGAAGAACCAAGTCAGATACTGGCGTTTCCAGCGCAGCTCAGACATCACCGCCCTGGGCCGCAAAAGGTTGATTGTCCCATCTCTCATGTTGTACACGCCAGAGTCACCAAGAGGATCAACACATGGGCCGTGGCACTCTTTCGTCGGATTGTCGTAGATCCTATGCATGAAGTAGATACAATCTTGCTGAATTCCATCTGCACATTGGCTAGCAGTGACAGACTTGGAGCACTCTGAACTAAGGAAGATTGCCTGGTCACCCAAGCTGTCCACCTTCACCCACTGGCCATTGCCATCAGAGATTACCGCCGCAAAGACCTCGAATCCCCGCGTCTTGTCCATGTCACCCGCGTAATACTGCTGCCAACAGTTCATCCACCTCCTCACCATCAACAGCCTGCCATTGGAACCCACCAGGTATCTCAGCACCAAAGACTTGTTCTTAGTGCTCCCATTGATGTAATACTCATGCTGGTTGGGATCATCGGCGATGCACCGACGATGCGACGCGTTCGGTGGATCGTCGACGCCATTGCTGCCGAGATCAAGAACAAGGAGCCCTTCTGCATTGGTGAGCGTGTAGAGGTTTCCACCCAAGAACGCAATGTCGGAGAACCGAGTAGGATTCAGTCCGGGAATCTGTGGCGCCATGAGGCCGGAGACGATGGTGACCACGCCTCGCCGCTTGCAAGGGGCGACGGCGACGTGCCTCCCGCCCGATGTGACGACGGCGACGAGGGGATCCGGCGACGAATCGAGCGGCGAGGAGAGGACCGATTTGGAGTACACGTTGACGTAGGCCCCGATCCCGATGAATACCCCCGGCTGGCCGATCGCTCCGTCCACGGCGGCGAGGTTCAGCCATGGGAGAGGCGTGATCGCCGCCGTCGCCGCTGAAGCAGACGAGGAGAGGGGGTTCAGAAGGGAGCAGCCGCCGTCGCGGTGTATCAGGAAGGCGAGGTTGTCGACGGCGAGGTGGCCGACGACGCCGTGGCGGGGGATGGGGGTGGGGCAGCGGATGGGCTCGCCGTCGAGGTCGACGAGGCCCCCGTCGCGGAGGGCGAGCCACGGCAGCGGCGGGGGCAGCCGCGGGTGGCGACCCCGCGCGGCGCCCCCGCGCCAGGAGCGGCAGACGGCGCGGAGGCGGACGCGGTCGGGGAGGGACGGGAGGCGGAGGAGCACGAGGCCCAGCAGGTCCGCCGGGAGGTCCCCCCACGGCGATGGCGGCTGCGCCGCCGCCATCCTCCTCCTCGTCGTCGTCGGCGGCGGCGGCGGCGGCGGTGTTTGGGAGAGAGGAATGGTGTGTGAGTGTTCTATTTAGATGGACTATTTAGATGGGCCACACGGAAGGCCCATTTCAAGCCCATGTGAAACTGAGTCTTATTGTTGTGGCCCAATTAAAAAAAAGAGAGAGGCGAATTTAACAAAACTATAGATTTATTTATAAGGTATGGTATTACACAACCACATTTTTATTGTGATAAAGTTATTTAATAACTATAAACTTTAGAGTTTATAAAGCTGTAGTTGTGTGATAAAATTGAAGTTAAATATGTAATTCTGTGATACATTGTTTTAGATCTATAGTTTCATAACAAATATTCATGTTAGCTATATTGAAAAGAAAAAAAAATTATACTTGATTTGTTGTTAAAGTGTAGTGATTTTTGTTATGTATCTGTACGAGGATATGTCCAAATACATAGCCAATAGTTACTATATTTATATTTTGGAATGGATGGATTAGGATTTAGGTGTTTACGGGTGAGGCGAGGTGTGGACTGGCCTCCGTCCCGTCAAATTCGGGTGCCCTGTGGAAAGTTGAAGGATAAAAACTTAATTAATGATATAATATGAAAATAATTTATTCTCCGTAATATATTTCATAGCAATCTAGAATGGCCTAAAATGATAATCCAATATTAGGGATTACCGGATTAGAAATTACCAGAAAGAATTAGGTCAGAGGCGCAGCAGGCGTCAGGCGGCACGATCGTACGAGAGAAAGAGGTGAGGCGTCGTTTACTCCTCTCATTCGTTGCGATTGGCGATTGGCGAGATCCACAGTGGGAGGCGATTCAAGATTGCGAACCGGCACAACTGTGTGAACCGGCAAAGGCGTGTAATCGAAGCCGAAACAACAAGAAAAATAACAGATTTCTAGACTAGTTAGGCTACCAATTTACTTATTGAGTTGTATATCTAGTTTTGAAGTTTTGGGCTTAGGGGGACCCTGAAAATTGGGGGCCCTGTGCGGGCGCGCTGGCCGCACACCCCTAAGGACGGCCCTGCTAGAGTGCTAGGATGGATGAGAACTTTTAGTTTCCTTGTCAAACCTTCCAAGTGAGGTGAACATATTACACCTCCAATAACTCACGACATGTTCTAAAAAAAACCAATAATTCACGACATAAAGATAGAGAGGTAGGTTCTACAATGAATAAGAAATAACATTACAAAATGGTCATCAAGTCAAATATATATACAGCCCTTGTTGCCTTGGTGCTGATAGTTCATACATTGAAAAGCATGTGAAGGAACAGAAATGTTCAAATCTAGATAGGAGATGAGCATTTCTTGTTTCATAGTACATTTCTTGCTTCAATTTGGTTGGCATACGAGGCATCAGGAGTTCTCACCCCACAGAGTAACAGTGGAGTAAGTTCTCGCGTCATCATCTCTCCTTGGTTAATTTCAGTCCAAAAGATGGCTAATTACATGCTCGAATTAGATCAACCATAGATGAATATATGTCCTATAGTAACCAACCATACATTGCTTGTGTATTGCAGTTCCTGCCAAATCCAAGCGCGCCTGCGAAATTTCTGAGCACATTGTGCCATTGCCATTGTAGACAATTCACAGGCGAAATACGAAGGTTGGTCTCATTCGAAAGGTTATACGATGCAGCATTATGGCATATGCAATGTAAGTGCTTAGGATGTACGCCATGTCGATCTGGGACGCGATAGCATTGCCGCGCGTTGGAAGGAATATTGAAGGACGAGGAAGAGCGGATGACAATTTGGTCTCAGATAGTATTCTAGCGTGCTGTTCACAGGTTGAGAATGGTATTTTATCGAATCCATTTTGCCGAGTGGCATTGAGGTGAAACGAATGGTATTTTATCGAATCCCTTTTGCCGAGTGGCGTTGAGGTGAAACGCACTTTTAACAAATGGCATAATCTCGGATTTCTCCTAGCTAGATGAGAATGTCCTATGTAGTAACTAACTGTACATTGCTTGTGTACTATTCCCCATCTCTCTCAGTGGCAGAGTGTCGTCCGGAGCAGTCGTCGGAGCCCAGTACCACTGCCGCTCGCCACCAAGACGGCGCCGTTGATCCCCGACCTAATGAGATCGAGCCCATCAGAAGAACGAAAAGAGAGAGCGCAATTTTATTTATTTAGAGAAGGGTATTTTTGTTTACTCTGCCTCTACATCCAATCAGATATATGCAGCATTTTTAAATTAATTAGGAACTTAGCCTATCGAACAGGGAATTTAGCCCTCAAATAACATAATACAATTTTATTTATTTAGAGAAGGGTTTTTTTACCCTGCCTCTACATCCAATCGGATATATGCAGCATTTTTAAATTAATTAGGAACTTAGCCTATCGAACAGGGAATTTAGCCCTCAAATAACATAATACAATTTTTTTTATTTAGAGAAGGGTATTTTTTTTACCCTGCCTATACATCCAATCGGATATATGCATCATTTTTAAATTAATTAGGAACGGAAAAGGCTATACGTACTAACTTTTTCTTACTAAATTCTTACTAACACTGATGTGTCATGCTATGAGTGCATCTAGATTTTTTGTAACTTCCATCTACTTAAATCAAACGGTTGAGATGATTGTTAGTAAAAGTTTAGTAAGAAAAATTTTGTACGTGTAGCATTGCTCATTAGGAATTTAGCCTATTGAATATGGAATTTAGTCCTCAAATAACCCAATCTGAAATTCACTCCTATGGAGATTTAAACTCAGGACCTTGAGCTGCTACTCAGGTCATTGTAACTACTAGGCTACATGCCCTTTCACACGGGAGTGCAATGAACAGCCTGCTACGGCAAAGGCTGTAATCTTTCTCTCCACCACCATCCAAGAAACCGGAGCACATACACGAGCAAAGCAAAAAACAACCAAAGTAAAAAAATTACCACCGTCAGCTCGGAACTGGCCAGAGATCGACCAATTATCACCACTGATCGACATGAACATGGTAGGGATCAGGTACTAATTAATCTCTCTCTAATCAGCACAAACATATATATACCGTCAATGGAAATCTGGTCAACACGAGCTGATCAAAACGAACACACAACAGTTTGTTATACGCCATTTATTTTCTTTTTCCTTGATGACATCAGTTCGCCGGAGGCTGTTTCTGATCACGGTGGATGGCGATGGCCGCGGATCCATGGGGACTACACCGACATGTTGCAGGATGTGGATGAGAGGCTACTGCCGTCAGAGACAGCGCCAAACTTTAAAATATTTGGGTATGAATAATTTCGAAAATGTTTGTCATAAACATAGAACCATGTGTATAGAATAGTGTAATCCATTTCCATTATTAACAAAATGTGTATAGATTAGTGTTAAAAAGTACTTTAGTAAAATTTATATTTATTGATATTATATATATATTATAATAGAAAATGGTGGTCAAATTTATTTTTCGAAGACCGCGTCCTTATTTAAAACTATTAGTATTATCAGCCCTTCGGGAGTAGTAGCCAATAGCTAAAAATATCACAAGAAACAAGGTCGAACCTTGATAGACCTAAGGACGTCATCCCATGGCCTGGAACGCGGGGGCATTTTCGTCCCCACCTTGTAAAAGGCCATTGTGTATCGTGTTTCTTGACCCTATTTCTCCATCCTATCGACATGGGAAGTTTGCAACTATTTAATTTGCAGTCTAATAGGCCTTGATCAATACTAGTTCCATACCAAAGAAAAGCCTATGGAATTTTCACCTGGACAGTGCATTTAATTATTGTGCTATACCTTTTTCTCTATAAAAGATAAGACGAAGAAGAGCATATTGGAGTACACCATATGATAATGTGACTGCTTGTTCAATGTCTTTTTTTTTTAGGTTTGGCAGGTATTGGGAGCTTTTACTTTACCAATTTGTTGATTCTAGCTGTGCAAAATCTTCCTTTGGAGTGTTGTCTTGTACACGGGTAGGCCAGGGGGGATGCTATGACTTACGAGAGTCTGCAGCATTGACGGTTTGCTTCAGTTGTCTTTTACTTTCACTTTTGTATGGTTTTAGGCCCTGTTTAGTTCCCACGTAAAAATTTTACAACCTGTCATATCGAACGTTTGAACACCTGCATAAAGTATTAAATATAGGATAAAAAAATAACTAACTGCACATGTTGTGACTAATTTACGAGACAAATCTTTTAAGCCTAATTGCTCCATGATTTAACGATGTGATGCTACAGTAAACATTTACTAATGACGGATTAATTAGGCTTAATAAATTCATCTCACGATTTACTGACGGATTCTGTAACTAGTTTTTTTATTAGTACCCGAACACCCCATGTGACACTCTATATAAGACCTGATGTAACACGCTAAAATTTTACATCGCTGGATCTAAACACCCCCTTAATCCTATTGTCGATTGTATACCCGTTCTCGCTGATCTTATCTTCATAAATCCCATCGGTCGGCATACTTTCCCCAGCCCATGGCTTGAATAATTGCATCATCAAGTCAAATATATATACAGCCCTTTGGCTTGGTCCTGATGGTTCATACATTGGAAGATTATGTGAAGGAGAAGAAGTGTTGTAGGCTAGAAGAGCATGTGATGAACCTTTCTTGTTTCACAAAGACAATGAGTTGTTTTCTTGGCGTAGGAGGCATCAGGACTACTCACCCTACAACGTGACACTACTGTAAGTTCTTGCCTCATTATCTCTCTTTTCTTTCAGTCAAAAAAATAGCTTACAAGCTCAAATTAGATCGATTTGATGAATGCCGTCCTACAGTAACTAACTATAAATTTGCACGCGTACATATTGCAGTTCTTGCAAAATCCTAGAGTCAGCGAAATGTTTGAGCACATTAGTCCATTGGAATTGGAGACATTTCACTGCCAAAATACAAATGTTGGACACATTCAGAAGGTTCCTTGGTGCAGCCTCATATCATGCCTGCAATTGAATGCTTGGGAGGCACAACCATGTTCTAAAAATGCCGTGTCAGTTGAAGGATTAGGACGATCAAATCTTATTAATGCCGAGTTGCGGAAATGACAAAATCAGTTATTACCCAAAAGAAAAAGGGAAAAAGCAGAATTAGAAACAAAGCATCAACAAACTACATTTATCGGAAGTTGGAAGATAATTTGGTGTAATGTAGAACATCAATATGCTTCATGAACTCAAGGTTTAGTAAGATATATCCTCATCAGTTCCGTCTTGGAGGCGTAGAAGCCAAAATCAGTGTGAAGGCACCTTTTGATGATTTTTGTGTATATGTGTTGTCACACTTATGTTATTAAATTTGGTCGGTGTACGTACTTTCGGTAGGATCAAATCTCTAACTTGGTGTGATAAATTTGGTGCAGTTTTTACGTGACGTGATGATAGCTTTCCTGCTTAGTTTTTCTTTAGGGATATTCAGAATTTTCATCAGATTTAATATTTTACCCTCGTGTGCTGATCAACTGGGATCTCTCCTCTCAATGGAGAGATATACTAACATTACATGAAAGGTAGGTGCAGAATACTTCTCGGCTGCAAAGTAACTGTCCTCAAGGAGGGATCAAATAATTCATCTGTCAGTGACATGGGTGATCTCGCACAACAGGATCCGCCCCTGCGTAAATCGATACTCACAAAGGTTTACTAAATTTTCGCCAACTTTAAACAAAAATTTACTAACAGGGGTTGAATAAATTGTATTTCTCCCTTTATGTTGGTGGCTTTATAACGTGTCTTCTCTTTATTTTTGGTTAGATACTTTATTTTGATTTAAAAACCAGGTACATTGTACTACGCGGATATAACTTCTGTTGAAGCAAAAGGCTGGATTTTATCCATTATCGAAACAAAAATACCTTGCTGCCAATTTTGCTCCATATAAGATGAGACATAAAAGCCCAAGTGGCAAGTGCTAAAAGCTGATAGAGTGAAATGATAAGAGTGGATCAGACCAGTGGCCCGGTTGCTATGCTAGGCCTGGGATGCACCGGGAGCTGTTTGCTCACAACGGGACAGACATGGCGATGCCGCAAGGCGCTGCCCAAGAGGTGAAAGGAGTTGCCATTCCCCCCAATCCAGCATCAGGTTTACCATCACCAAGTAAACCTGACTCTTGCGATGGAGCAATACCGCCGCTTACTACTAGCCTTTGCTGGATTTCATTCTCCTTGGTGCACATAATCTACAATGGCTAGGTGATCCCAACTGCCATGTCCTGTACGTGAGATATATCCTTGCACATTGTTGAGCTGATCACATTAAATTTTGGGCCAATCAATAAAACTCTCTGCGGTTATTTTGGGACAGAGTGAGCTGATTTCAGTGTCTGCTTATTGTTAATTGAATCCCTTATAAATCGACATGACTTCCACTTATTTCGTTCTTTTTTTTAAACGGCATGCACCAGACAGTGCGACATGTGCATGTAAATCATGTGGTTTGTTAGTCCTTGATCTTTTCATATGTAGTTCAAATTAATGTTTTCCACTTTGTGTGATATGAATATATCATACAAAAAATCTCTAGAAAATCATACGAGTTCAATAACAAGCTTCCTTAGTCTAAATAGAAGAATTCTCTAAAAAATGATATAAAAAGTTTGTAAATGAACAAGTGCATGGTTACGAGCATGTTGATGTGTCTCCGACCCTGGTCCCGCTCAACCCTTCGAACTTGCTTGCGAGTTGTGACTCCAAGATCCCATTTTATTATTTTGACTCTATATAAAGTGTTGGGACCAAAGAGAAGTTTGAATTTTTGCACAAGCATTTTCATAGGAATTTCGAAAAATAAAATCATCTATCGTGGAAATCCTTGAATTGTTATAAGTAAACTGCAGAGATGATGCACACTGGTCTCCAACTAATCCTAAATTCTCCCACATTTTATATGTCATCCATGTACCATGTTGGAACATTTTACATATGTTGCCATATCACGCCATTCATGAATCTATAATCCTACAGCGAACCTTTATTTTTTGTGACACATGAGGGCATAACTAATTTCTTGCCTATCCTTTTTTTTATCTAAATTAATTGGCTCAACAAGACGGCCGTGAGTGTTCAACACTTAGTGGTGACATATGGTGGTGTGGTCTCTTTTTGTTCCATAAAAGAACATGCAGGTGATTGAGGCATCATGAACTCTTCTATTACATCTACGAATCTTCGATTGTACCGAACATCATGACCCCCAAAGTGTAGACCTCAAATTTTGATCCTATGAATTTGCCATGCCAATTTGGTACAAATGTCGAGTACGTACGTGAGATCATGGGAGCATGCATTTGAGCTCTTTTGGCCACAAAGAAGTGCAGATAGGAGGATCGGAGAACTATGGCAGGCATTGATCTGATAGAGAGGATGAGCAAGACAAGGTGGCAGATCCTGTCTTCTTGCCATGGACAACAATTGGCCTGGGAGGCATAGGGTACAAAACTGGTTCTCAAGTTAAAAGATCAAGATCTTCATTCATCAGTCTCCGTTGGACATCAAGAGTCAATAGTTGTCCAGTGGAATGCTCCTGCACTTAGCTTATTGTAAAAGGTTGAATAATCATAATCGCATTCCACAGGAAAAATTAATGTTGAGGTGATTGATTTGGCATTTGTTGAATTTTTTTTAGATAATGAAAATGATTTACATCTCTGGTCTCCACCATAAGGCACAGAACCAATGATTTTTGTTATATGAAAATCAAGCCATAAGGTGATGGGACAAACCCCAACTAAAATTCTAATTGCTGAATAAAAACTCTGCATCCCGGGATCATTTTTTTCATGAATCATGATCCGTGCTTTCAGTCTATCATTTTCAAAGGGACTATACTTTTTGCAGGCAATTAAGAGATAATACTGTTCTTCATTGCCCTACAAAAAGATGTCACAAGAGCAGAGAGGCAGAGATCAAGCTCATATTATTCATATGGTCATATAGAAGAGAACTCCAATGGTGTGTGAGCATGGTAGCTAGGCCTAGGAGGCGTTGGGAACCTTTTTCTACCACAGGCTGAAGACAGTACTGGATGTAATCCTTCAGCGCACGATAGAGTTGTTAAGCTCCTCCAGAGCAAAGCCACTAAGTGTGTGTCTGATTGCTCATAATTAAACTACTTGCTAGCTAGTTACCGCTTCTAAACTTTTATACTTCACTGAATGAGACCCTTTCAATACACTAAAAATATGTTGATCAGTATATTAGTATACAAGCACATGGTAGCGGCATACTGAAATAATACAACACTTCGAAGGTGGAAATGGAACTGCTTTGAATCAAAAAGTACATCGATCCTTATGCTTTATAACCATCTTCGTTGGTCCATAGAAGCACATGTGAAGGGAAAAAATTAACTTCTCTACCCTGACGTGAAATGAATAAATAACTCATGCGCTATTGGTGTTATAACAGTTCACTGTGTTTTTGTATCAATTAGCACAAAGTTTAGTTATTCATTGGAAGGACTCACTACTACAAAACCCATAATAGCTAGGTACCAGCTCATAGGTGCCGGTTAATTTAAATTCAGTACCTATTGGTCTTTTCTCTTCTTCACGGGATGAAAAAAATATAGAACCAGCACCTTTGAGCAACTATAGTTGGACACCAATACGATTAGTGTCAGTTCTTTTTAATGCAAGTTTTCTGTTACTAACATTTTTTATCTTTTAAATACATGTCCATGCAAACAAAAATGTTTCTTATACTCATGTCCACATGACAACAGATCTCTACAGAACATATATTCAGGCACACTTAACTCATTTATACAATATGGTAGGTGCACATGCATTGAACTACAATGTAGTTGAATGCATACACGATAATACGAAACAAGATCGGACATTCTAGATTTTTTCCGCTTTTTAAAATTTCTCGATGCTATAGTACATTTCATGGAAAGACCCAAACCTCCATACCGACAAACTCTATTAGGCTTATAAAAGAGAAATCAGGAGCTCCAAGCTAAGAGAGATAGAGAGTCGTCTGTGGTGAGTGCTGGTTCAGATGGAAGAGTAAAATTAGATCTAGTGCATTGCTATGTTAGGCCTAGGAGGCACCAGGAACTTCCTTGTTTGGTGCACCAGGAGCTGAAGCATTGCAGGAGACTAGAGACCAGCATTTTGGTCTTTCAAATCATCAGCAGGATACACATGCACGGGACTTCTTAGTGGAATAGAGCGAGTTGACAAATTATTCAGCCATAGATTCGATTGATTAGAGACACAGTCGTGTGGCGGTTGATCAATGAACTGGAACATTGGCACGTCCAAAGGATGTGCTTTTTGGAGATTCCATATGCATTCTGGCAAAGGCCATGTACAACATTGGTGTGCAAGGATATGATATATGTATTGAATTATTTAGAGAATTGTTGGTAGTCAACTGAATTTTTATGATAAATGGCATTGCAAGGATGAGCTTTATGGTTAATTGGATGCTAGCTTGGATTATGTAGAAAATTTGTGGTTGACTCGTGTCATAAACTGAAAGCCCACGAGCTTGATCGATGTGTAAAATAGTTAGTTTCATTCTCTTCAAGGAATTGCAGTATTTTACTCTTGTAGTCTTGTACCAGCTAACTTCTGTGAATTTTGTTGACTGATTGATGTACCAGCCTGAGTTTTGAATTTTGTTAATTGCACACACAACACACAGTACTATGTCCCTGAAAGACAGAGTATATAAAACCGTGTAACCAAGAAATCTGTTTTTATTTCACTTACACAAGTACAATTCATGAACACAGACCAGTGAATTTTGATTGATCATTCCTTGAAATGAAGAAACAACCTTATTTCTTATGACTGATGAAAATGCCATGCCTATTCAGTTTGTCATCACATTTTTTTTTTCATTTTGTGCTTTGTACTAACCAGACACCTTCCTTCCTAGAGGAAAGAATTTTATAGTCCTTAAAAAAGTACCTTGAGGTAACTAAATTTTACACTAAAATTTTTTGTACCTTGAGGTATTTAGTACCTAGAGGTACTGAATTTTACACCAGAAATATGGTACCTCTAGGTACCTTTTCAAAAGTGATAAAATTACACTCCTTCCTAATGAATGATGCGTCAATCAAAAGTTTGTCACGTTTGAAGTCTGAAGTCTGAACTTTGAACCTAATTGCTTTGAGCAGCCTTGGCATTGGCCTGACAAGGTGCCATATATTTGCAGGAAAATGCCTTCATGAACATTTAGCAGCCAAATTCCTCAAGAGATGCTCAGCATTACTGCTAGATATGGTAGACTCTGCATATGTTGGTTGCACAATGAACTATACATAACTTGATACTGGATTATAGATGCTGCATATATAATTACATGGAATCAAATATATAGTACATCTTTCAATCGATAGATCATGGTCTCTCTTGGTCCATATATCTAGCTAGCTATAAGAGATGAATAGCTAGCTAGCAGTAACAGATGGATAGTTAGATATACATCTGTCATGGAGACTGCTTCTATCACTTTGCCATGAGGCCTAGGAGGTATTGGAAAAATGTTGTCTAGCAACTCTAGCAATTTCCGGGAAATTGGACAGGAAGCTAGGCCCCTACCCACAGCGTCATAGTGCAACTCCCCTGCTTATACTATAGAGAGTGCAGACATGGAAAGATCAAGGTTGTAAAAATATGCTATCCTCGACTGAGGAATTTCGAACTATCGTACATCACTACATTTCTTTGTTCTCTTGCCATTGTAACTACTTCTTGAATGATACTATTTCTAGTCCTGCTGCTGTATGCACAAGCACAATGAACATGTAGAAATTTCATAGTTAACTGTATTGAATCAAATATTAATACATCCTTACATACTATGGTGTCATGGTCCATAAAAGAGAAGTCAAAGAAGCATGAGTAAAGATAAGGTGCTCAATACTTGATTTTAAGAGCTCATATGATCCGTGTTTAAATTGCAACAATGCACAATATAGCTGTAATCTGTTAACAAGAAGTCCAAGAGTTATTCAAACATCATGAGTTCCGACTTCTGAGCCCTTGTGCTGATAATGTGCAACTAATTTTTTAGACAAGTTCATGGAACATGGACAGAGCAAAACATGCCAACACTGATGACTGCAGGCTCATAGCATGTCAAATTGAGGAGGAGCCAATGTAGCTTTGAAAAGCAAGCAATAATGTACAAACATGTACTACAGAAGTGGAATGTTTCCTCTCTTTGTATTGTTCCTTGTGCCAGACAGAGATCAAGTTTGTTTTTCATCACCATACTCATCCTCTTTGGATCATTTTGAAGTTACCAGGAGTTTCTCCGCTGTTGTAATGTGCTAGTAATAACTGTTGCTGCTGTGGTTTTATTGATTAGCCGTATAACGGTTTCTATAAAAAAAATATCACATCATGCATAAGCTGGAATTTTAGTTACGTTATTCCATATCTAAGAAAATAACACTCTAAAAAAACACAAATATTAGAGAACGACCTAATATCAAAAAATTAGAAAGGATGATGCTTCGAACCGAGGCTAGCTAGTCCACCACCTTGTGAATCTAACCGGAAGACTCCTAGGATATTAAATTCATAACTGTACTGAAATTTGTCGGTTATGTTCAACACTGTCACCTAATTTCATTGGGTCGAACTGAAATTTATCTACAACAGCATGGGCAGTTTAATTTATAGTGAGATCGGTAATTTTTCAATAAACATATATACTCCCTATGTTCTACATTATAAGACATTTGGACATCTCCATCCGTCATCTAGATACATTAATATCCATATGAATTTAGACACAGCATACAAATGGATCCATACATGAATCTATTTGAACCCCAAAACGTCTTACAAAGGAAGTAGTGGGGATAGGCCCCAACAGATGAAGTGCCCAATCTGACATGACTGCATCTGCTGCTGAGTTAATACATGTAGTACATTTCGATTTCAGATGCATATCATATACAATCTCTTTTGGCCCATGAAAGATATTAGAGGCTAAGACAAACATGCCGATATATAGCAATGAGTTCAGAATCATTTAGATACCACCAAACTGAAAATGCATTTACTTGGTTTTGTGGCTATGTAGGGTTGGGAGGCATCGAGAGTTACGTTATCACAAGTGCTGTATTTTCAACGAGAGTTTTACGAATTTTGGAGTGCTCGGTATAAGCTATGGAACCCAAGGGAAACATCATGAGGAGTTACCCCAGAGTGCAGTACGTACTGGGAAAACCAGCTCCTTTGTGGTCTAGTGGCGACTTGATATGATAGGATAGTCCGATCTCATCTCGCCTCCATCTGTCTTCTCTGACAACTGCATATGTCTGCTTATTCACCGAATATGGACTTCCCTTTTATCAACATTTATTAGTGATTAAAAATAAATTATGTGTAAACTGTGTTCATGTTATGTGTCGTCGACGAGATGACGTTCGCCACAAGGCGTTGAGGTCTGTACTCTGTTTTTTGGAAGGCAGAGTATGTAAAACCTTGGAACCAAGACAAGCAGATGATTTATTTCATTTGCTAGAGTACACTTCATGTGACCAAGGAAGCTGAACACTCCTGCATGTCCATGTGTTCAAGCAAAAAAGAAAAAAGAATCATGAACAGAGAACCGTCAAATCAACCGACCAGTCCATTTTGATTCATCATTCCAAGAATTGAAGAAAAAAAGTGGCTAACTGAACAATTTACATGAATACATGCCTTGTAGGTGCTATATTTTCGTTTCGAAAAAAAAAGAAGGAAAAAGGTGGTTAACTGCTTAACTGAACATCTATACATGAGTATGCCTCTCATAGGCACTGAATAACTAACAACTTGTAATCAAATAGAAGTACATCCTTGTGTAGTTGTGTGATATATATGTTGATCTCTTTCCTCTCTATAAAATAGCTTGTGATGAATAAGCACAAGTAGAGCAAACACTGGGTGATAGCTAGTTCTGTTCATGGAGGCTGCTCCTGTGACTTTTGCTGTGGTAGGACTAGGAGGCACCAGGAGCCCTTGTGTTAGATTGGGCTACCCTGAATTTACCAAAAGGTCTTGAACATTAACTGTGTCCTACATGCAGTTCAAACAGTTCCCTCTAAGATGTCGCAGCTGATGTGATGAAGCCATCAAACCAGTGCTTGACAGAAGTTACTTGAAACACATTTAGCTCTTGTCCAAAAATGATGGATGAAGTGTCAAAGCGTCCAAATATGATGCCATTTAATTAAATTTGGTATGGTTACTGCCAACTGAATGTCCACAAGCACCTCTAGATCACAGTCTACTGGTTAGGTTGAGTTGGCCAGAAATGTTCAAATAAATTTCGCCTAATATTTTGATTTATACGCAGTTCCGGTCTCCCGATTTAAAACTGAATGCATCTAGCCATGGTGACATGGTGAACAGAAGAAAGCTCCGCGGTGATGAGCAAGTGCATTCCATGTGGTCGCGAGTTGTGTGGAGTCAAGATGCAATGCAAAACCATATATATTGGCAGAAAAATTCTAGTCAAGCTAAAGCATGAACGCCTCAAAATGCAACGGAAATTGTTAGACCTTCATTGGCCTATAAAAGAAAAATCACAAGAGATGAGAAGCAGAGACTTGTCAGCTAATGCTCGAATGGAAGTAACAGTGTAATAGTAGCTCCAGTGACTTGTCAGCTATCGCTTATCCATGGTAGCTAGGCCTAGGAGATACCGGGAGCTTTCCTGATATGTGTGGACTCAGAGATATAGTGGATCAAGTTTTGAATAGAGCACTGAGGGGGACAGAAGACCAGCATCTGAATCTTGTAGATGTTCAGCAGGATACAAATGCATGGGAATTCTCTCCAGGACAAAGGCCTTGCTGAGCCGATGATGGACTAGGTGATATTCAGTACTGATATATGGACTTGTTCATATTGTGGTACTGAAGCATGGGCTTTGTCTCGGTACATTGGGCGACTGTAAATTTGAATATAGCATTTCGCTCTTCCTAATGGTTCATCTGTTGTGACTTGTGAGTACAAAGAATACTAAAACCAACATAGATATTTAGATTTCAATTCCTAACTCCAAATTTTGTTGAAATTGGATACACTTCAAAACTGAAGATACGTACTATCCCTGATGTACATGTTACGTCTGAATTTTGGCGATTTATACAAAAATGATCACCAGTTTTACTGTCTCTCCCTCACTCATCAAATATATGGTGCCACATGGTAGCATGGTGATACTGTAGCACCTGATGCTCCCTTGAATAATTGTGCATTTTGTGACCTTGTGTAGATATAGAGAACACTTCTCGTCCTCCATATATGAATGGCATGAGAGCTAGCACTGTTAACTGATGAGTGAGAGAGAGAGAGAGAGAGACGGTAAAACTGGTGAGTTTATGTCTGTAATCTGCATGGATGTTGGAAACTCTGCTCACTGATCCTATTGAAACAATTCCCATGGTCAGGATGGGATGCATTGGGAGTTCGACTATCCCTGTCTTTGCTGAGTCTACATCGTCCATGACCCATTGAAAATAACACATGAGAGTAACGAGAGTAGCTACGCAGATGGAATTCCTTGTATTTTCAGAGCAGCATGGACACTCTTTCTTGGATGCGTCGTTTATGTGTTACATCCTCCATTCCAAAATATAAGGCACAACCACCCTTAACCCAAAGACCAAGAAACAATTATTATCATCTCCTAGTTTGAACCATCCTAATAAATATAATGCATGCATCTAATAGAATTAGAGATCTTAAGAGTGGGGGATTTAAAAAATAATAATTCAATGGAGAAGATGTCCTAGTTAATTGTATGCATGCATGCATGCCTTATATTATGGAACATCAAAGAAAAGTAGTTGTGTCTTATATTATAGAACAGAGGGAGTACCAAGTACATATGAATCCACTGTTCCGAGCTTACTGTTACTACCAGAAAGAATGACGTTTTAGTTTTATGTATGTGCTGCTGTGATTTAATTGATTATCACTACTGCAGTTTTCTAGAAACCAAAATGCAGAAATCTACATAATTTTTTTTTTGGGTTATGTACACAAAGGCCTCACCATTCACTCACTGGTCCTTATATGCACACAAAGGCCTCGTTTGGCTTATAAAAGAGGAACCAAGAGCTATGAGCTGAAAAGGGACAGAGTCGTCCATAATGAGTGTTAGTTCACAACTTCGCATAGAAGTGAAACTGGCTCCAGTGTCTTGTGAACTGTCGCTTGCCCATGGTAGCTAGGCCTAGGAGGCACCAGGAGCTTTCCTGATATGTGTGGATGCTGAGACAGTGGGTCGTGTTTTCGGTAGAGCATTGAGGGGGGCAGAACACCAACATCATACTCTTACCTAATAAAGATGCACGGGAATTGTCTGTAGGACAAAGCGATATGATGTATAATCATGAGGCCCAAGGATGAGACCTTGTTGAGCCATTGATTGGAAAAGCGGATTTTCCGTAATCATGGACATGATTCATATTCATGAACTGGAGCTTGGTTGTTCTCTTAGTACATAGCTAAGCAAGCATAAATTTGAACTAGCATTTCGCTCTCATCCTAATGGTTCATTTTGTTGTGTGTACAGGAATGTAAATACCAAAGTGGATATATAGTTTTGAATCGCTAAATACAACGTTCGTTGAACTTGCATATACTTCAAAACTAAAGAAACGGACTATCTCTGATGTACATCTTACGTCTGAATCTTGGCGATTTATACTAAACTGGTCCCTGACTTTCTCCTGGTGAGGTGTGACAAACACTCCATTTGGTTGCCTAATCTTGGAGATATATATTCGAAATTGCAGCCAAATTTTACTTCCCTTGTTTCAACCATAAATTGAAATGAACTGATCAGCTGATTATTAAATCATAGCTTTAATCGAATGGTGAGCTACATACAACTCTAAGCAGTGACAATTGCACAATGGATCGACACATACATACTGAATAATTAATTACATCGAATCAAATATTATATCCTAACAAGATATTGCCAGAATATAGGCCTAGGATGCTCAGCAGTGCTGGCCTTCTGGAAAAGGTCATCTTGTCGCAAGCATGTACTGGATTACGCAGAGAGCTGGCAGTAGATTTGTGTCATGAACTGAAAGCACACCAGCTCGATGTGTAATACAGCCGGTTTCAAAGAATTGTAGTGTTTAACTCGTATATCTGGTAACTAATGAGAATTTCCTCAATGGATTAATGCATCTGGGTGAATTTCTGAATTTTCTTAACTGCACACACACGTAACAGTCTGTACTCTGTTCCTGAAAGACAGAGTATATAAAAACCTTGTATCCGAGATCACTGATTTCCTTTCACTTATTAAAGTACACTTCATGAACAGAAAGAACCAGTCAATTTTGGCCGATCATTTCTGACTTTGTGCGTGTTCAGTTTACCAGGGTCTAGTTTCGTTGTTGCTCTTTTCATTTTGTGTTAATGTACTATAGACCCATTCCATCTTGATACAATGATGAACAAGTTTTCTGCGTATTCCCAAATAAATTTGTCAGGTATGAATCTCAGGACACTGGGAGAAACCAGAGCTTTGACAATGGCCTGACAAGGTGCCATTTCTAAGGTGTCAAATAGTTGCATATATCTACCACACCAAATGATTGGGCCAGAGACCGCTTCACATCGGTCTACCGATGGCAGGAAAATTATCGGGTCCTTTAACCAACTATCTGCAATACTGCTCTCCCAACTCTACTTCATCCATACATACATTTATCAATCTTTAAAATACTTTTTTTCTAAACTACTTATCCAATTATAACATCGTATTCGTTGTAATTAAATATTTGTAATAAGATATCACATGATTCAGTGTGCATTTTCACTGTATTTCATAAATTTTGGAGTTCTTTTAGATGGTCACTTTTGCATGGTGGAGATTTGGTTCTCTGGGTGGGAAGGGCTTCCTGGAAAACTTTTTTCCTAGCTGCCTGGCACATATGAAAGCAGAAGAATGGACTTATATTTGAAAATGTGCCCCCCTCCTTTCAGTCCTGGAAGTCTCTTTTTACGAAAGAAATTCTTCTACATATATGAAGAATGAATGAACCACTGAAGCAATATATTTTTGATTGGTCACAAACTTTATAGATTTTAGGGTTTTGTTGTAATTAAACTCTTGTAAATATTCTCTTTTAATGAAATCACACTGTTGGGCAAAACTCTGGCAGTATTCAAGGTCAAAAAAATTTAGGCAACTACATGCTCTTATTCTTCCTCCTGCCATACTACTTACTCTCTCTCCACTCCATGCATCTTCAAAATAATTTTTCTTCTAAACTATTTATTCAATCTATCATCCAAACGCACCGTTGTATTTGTTGTAATTATTTTTTTACAACAAGATATCATATAATTATATTTTGATGAAAGAAAAAAATGTTTCAACCCATTAAAACTCATAGTTTCATATATTATAGTAACATGTTTTAACGTGTATTCTTATTGTGTTTCACAGAATTTTTAATTGTTTCAATTACTAATTTTTTATTTCACCATGTATAACTTAATGTTTCACCGATTGATCAACTGAAATATTTGACCGCCTGGCTTTTTTTAGGAACAGGGCGCCCGATCTAAAGTTTCCTCCGATTGGGTCCCACAGGAAGCCATGTTTTCTGTGTATTTTTGTGTGTGAGCGTGTTCAACACGGTGAATATATTTTCGTCTGCAAAATGCAACTTCAGAA
This sequence comes from Oryza meridionalis, assembly GCA_000338895.3. Lineage (NCBI taxonomy): Eukaryota > Viridiplantae > Streptophyta > Magnoliopsida > Poales > Poaceae > Oryza > Oryza meridionalis. The sequence goes on from CM002535.2 coordinate 22,740,136, forward strand.
AAAAAAAAAGTGATTGAGAACAATATGTAGGTTGGTTGGCAGAGAGTTGTTAAGAGTATGCTATTGACATGAGTTCGTTCTGGTCCCCTATCATTTATTCTTTATCAATAATGAATGTTAAGTCCATCCTTCTAGGTGTTATTTTTTTTCATTTCAAAAGAAAGAAGGAAAAAAGTTGGTTAACTGAACATCTGTACATGAGCTCATGCCTCTCGTACATCCTTGTGTACTTGTGTGATATGTGTACTGATCTCGTTTTGCTCTATAAAAGAGCTGGTGATGGATAAGCACAAGTAGGTATTGCAAGCAATGAGAGATAGCTAGGTCTGTTCATGGAGGCTGCTCTAGGCCTTGGAGGCACCAGGAGCCATTGAGTTTGATTGGGCAACCTATGATTCCACAAAACATGCAGCATGGTCTCATATTAAACATTGCCTAATTAACTACTACCGTGTCCTAGTTAGGCTTGCTGCATGTTGTAGCGAATGGTCAAATATATTTGACCCATTTCCCTCTCAGAAGCAGAATGATGGAGAAGCTGGCATGACGACCCTCCAAACCAACAGAAGTTGAATCGAACAGCCTCATCCAAAGATGATGGATGAAGTGCCAAGTGTGACAAGTGTACTGCAGTTGCTCGATGGAGGAGGCTGCATCGTAGAGAAGAGAACCATTATATTGCCCAAGATTGGAGTGTTGTTACGATAACATCTGGGGACGCCACATATTTAGATGTAACATCTCCTCTTAATTTTAATAAAATTTTTCGGGCCTTTTCTTCACCGCCAGCCCGGTGAAAAAAGAAACAAATTTAGTTTATCAGCAGTGGCTTTATCATCGATGGCGATTGTTGATTTGATTCATTTAACCATGGTTCAAAATTCTGGAATGAAATTTTCGAAATTTCGTTTCTATAGGAAACCCCCCCCCCCCAAAAAAAAAGATATTATTTTGGCTGATTTTTTTTTCATTTTTTGTGAATTTGGCAATATTTTGTTCAAATTTGACCAAATTTTGTTCGAAATTTCGGTATGTTGTCACCCTCAATACAAGTTTGCACCATGGCTGCATGATATATAGGGAACTGTTGCCTAAGATTGGTGGATTGATCAAGTTTGCTATCTGCGGATCCCTAGGGAGGCTAATATCATACTGTCATGAGATATCAAATTGTAATACATAAGATATTCGTACTTGCTAGTGTATCATGTAGTGCCTTGTATAAATTAACACTAGAAAGAGTGGATTAATATTACTCCACTCTATTGGCTTATTTTGTCACATGTGGCACGAATACGTACCTACAAGGGGATTCTCCACGTACACGTGATTGATTAGCGTGTTCACACTATCAAGATTAGAGCATTAGCATGTCATTATGATTAATATAGTGAGTTGCATATTTTTTTTATTGTATGGCAAACTTCATATTGTGCAAACTTAATTTTCTATTTGATAGGAAGACCTTTTATTACTTAACGGTTTTTTACTAGATTATGAAACTTCCATTTCAATCCAAAGTCTATTCAAATAATAAATAGAATTTTACTCGTAAACTTTATACAAAAATAAAAAATATGTTCAGAAACTTTATTCGATAGTAAAAATTAAAAAAGCAGTTTACCTAGCAATTTTCTACAGGGATAAAAAACTTTCTACCACAGAAAATTCTATATTGTATAACTTTATGCTAACAAACGTTCATCGGGAATGAAAACTTTATTTATACTTAGAAACTTTGGACAAGAATAAATAGTATTCGATTTTAGAAAGATGTTAAAAAACAACTCCAATATCAAATTGATAGACATAATAAAATGTACTACTCTGTTAAAAAAACACCAATCCTATCTTGTATACAGGTTCATAGCTAGAACTGGGTTTTTAATGGGATGGAGAGGGTACATTCTTGTTTTGGGCTGGGCCAAACTAGTAATTGGGGCAAAGTCAGCCCAACAGCAAGTTGCGGCACATGGACAGGTAGACATATTCTCTCGACTCTGCTCTAAGCAGGTGACTTCCTGCCAGAATTTTTTACATTTTGGTCCTTTTTGAAAACTTATTTTATAAATAGACCCATGGGAAAACTTAAACCGGAAATAGTCCTTTTTGGGGCGCCAGAGTGGCTGGCGCCGTACCCCAACACAGTGGCGCCAGCCACACTGGCGCCGTGCCCGTGCCACCGTAGCACTAGGGCTGTCGTGAAGGTGCTGACTGGGCAGAATGGGGGCGCCAGTCACACTGGCGCCGCCCCTCATACCACGGCGCCAGCATGGCTGGCGCGCCCCTTCTCTGTGGGCCGCCCCCTTAAACCCCGTGGGCCCCACCACCTTTCTCCTCCCCACTCCCATTTTCGCCCAAGCACCAGCCCGAGCTGAGCAGCAGCAGCTCTCCCCCTCACATCCCCACCTCAAATCCACTCCATTTGAACTCGTTTTTCGCGGGATTTTTTGTGGAAATCGAAGAGAAAGGTAGACTCCTCCATTCCCCCCTATTTGTTTTCGTTTTTATTGGTTGAATTTGTGGATCGGAGGGTAACCCTAGAACCCCTTATTTGCCCAAATTTGTGATTTTTAGCACTTGTTCTTGGGATTGGCTTGTTGTAGTGCTACATGTTTGCAATGTACTCATTGGTGTCACGAATTTTTGAACCATATATGTGGTAATGTTAATTTTTGGATGGTTTAGTTGGATGGATGGATGAAAAATTAGGGTTAAGGCATGAAAGTAATTTTAATTTGATGGACTTGATGCTATAGCCTATATGTTAAACTTTTAACCATTAATTATATGAAGGGGAGAAAATTTTGGTTGCATTATAGAAATTTTGGTTGGGTTGTATGATGGAGTATTTGTAATATTTCGATGTGTAAAGCACTAGTAAACTTGTTGATAGTTGTAGGTGGATTAAATATTTTTTTTGGAGTAGTAGCTTTGGGACAAATTAAGTTATGCATTGGTTATAAAATGGTGGTTTGGACTACATTTAGGAATGAAGATTTAATTTTTGTTTGCAAAGTTACATTTGATTTTTTGGTGTAGATGGATAGACTTGTTCGTGTTTACTACGGTGGTAGAGTGGTGGAACCTTATGTTGGTGCACATGTTGAGTTTGAAGATATGTCATTGAAGACCATTTTGTTTCCCACCCACCTAACTCTAGATGAACTAAGGTCACGAGTGAAAAGTTCTTGGATGGACCGAGGATAATGTGGTGATTCGTTTTTATGGGAGATACGATGTTGGTCAAGGGCATAAGTATATATTAAATGTGATAGGTCAGTTGGAATGGGAAGTTTACTTTGATTTGGTAAAAGAGTCTCAGTTTAGATCTCTAGAGGTGTTTGCATCAAAGTTGGTACGTACCGTAGAAAATTTGGATCTAAACAAATCTCCTTCTTATCATTACGTTGAGAAGAATTTTGTGACATATTCTTCTCGTCGTGGAGGGGGTGCAAGTAAGACTGAGTTGGTACAAGAAGACTTGGAGGGGGAAGGAGAGAAGAAGAGACCTTTGCTTGGAAATGATTTAGGGGAGGCAGGACCATCAAAGAGACATTGCGGTAGTGATGATGTGGATGCAGCGAGGGAGATGAAAAGGGAGTTAGTACAAGAGGGGCTGGATCTAAGTGAACATTTGTCGGAGAGTGTTCATTGGTCATTGTACGGAGGCAACCCTGAATACCCGACGGAAGTAGCAGGCCAATATGTGAATCCAGATGATTACTTTGATGTCGAATTGAGTGGTGGTCACGATTCTGTCTCAGTAGAAGTCAATAGAGAGGAGGTTGACGAGGAGGCAAGTGTTGAGCAATGATGTTGAATTTGTTGAAGACTCTGATGATGACCGTCCATTCCCTCCACTAACTAATAATGACAAGTTAGCATTAGAGGAATGTCGTGCGTTTGAGAAGGTGTTTGGGAGGAAGCCGGACATTCCTGAGTTTAGGGACCTAACACATGCCCATGGTGCAATACTAGATGGCGGCATCAATCTAGATCAGTTGCCAGAACCATTCCAGGTGGAAGGTCTTAGAAAGGGTTTAGAGTTCCCATCTATGGTCGCATTGAAGCTATGGCTCCAGGAGTACGCCATCGTGCACCATCGTCCATACCTTGTTGTCAATTCTGCCGCAAATAGGAGGTACACTGTTAAATGTGAAAACCCACGGTGCAAATGGAAGGTCCATACAACTAAGAGGTCTAGTGGCACGTGGAGGATATCACGGGTTGGTAAGTCACATAGTTGTGCTACTGCCGAAGGTTCAGGGAGCCACCGGTAGCTGACTTCTAAGTTCATAGCAAATAGGTTATGCAATGCCATAAAACTGCAACCTACACTCTCTGCTTCTGCGTTAGCTTTGTATATATTTGAGGTTTTCCAGTATAGGGTGAAGTATGGCAAGGCTTGGAGGGCCCGAGAGGAGGCTATGAAGCTCATTTACGGTGAATAGGGTGAAGCGTACGTCCGTTTGCCAACTTTGCTGCAAGCCATTAAGCAGAGAAATCCCAGTATGGTCTACCACATCGATACTCATCCTGATAGGGTTGTCAATGTTGATGGAGTGACCAAGAAAATTTTTATGCATGCATTCTGGTGCTTTGGCATTCCACTGAACATTGAGCAGGGGCAAGGGGGCAAGAAGAAGCAGAATGGAATACCCCTATCTTGGCTGACTCAGAACTTCTCACATCTTGACGACGACGCTGAGCCATGGCGTGTTGAGTGTTATGCCCGTGCATACATCTTGCACTTGTTGGGAGGGGTTCTGTTTCCTGATGCTAGGGGTGACATTGCTTCGGCGATATGGATTCCTTTGGTCGCCAACCTTGGTGATCTGGGCCGTTTCAGTTGGGGCTCAGCAGTGTTGGCGTGGACATATAGACAGCTCTGTGAGGCCTGTTGTCGTCTGGCACCATCATCCAACATGAGTGGTTGTGTGCTATTGATTCAGTTGTGGATGTGGTTAAGACTACCGGTTGGAAGGCCTAAGTGGAGGCAAAGCTTCACTCCTTGGCCCTACAATGAGCCAGACATGGAAAAGACAGTGGCCTACCTTTTTGAGAGTACTGCCACTGGACATGCTCACCGGGATGTGGCATACAAGCATTATGTCAATGAGATGGACTGCTTACAGCCTCAACATGTAAGTACTTCCAATATCACTTCTAGTTAGACATTTACTTCTTTAATTAAGATACTAACCAACGACATCTCTTTAACTTTTGCAGATTGAGTGGTTACCATACCACACAAATGAGGCTTCAAGCCTGACTCTGAACTCGATGTGCAATCGAGACTCTGACTACTTCATGTACCAGTGCCCATTGATTTGTTTCTGGGCAGTTGAGTACCACCTTCCGCACCGTGTCATGTGACAGTTCGGGAAGAAACAAGACTGGCCGGTTGAGGACATCTCAACTGGAGTTGATTTACACAAGTAAATATGAGGAATCTTTGTTTGCTTTCATTATCAATGTTCAATTTTGTACCATTTAACCCTTGTCGATGCTCACTATTGTTTCATCACCTTCCACTTGTCTAGGTATGATAGGGTGAGAACAAAGAAGGTGAAAAACTGGGGGCTAGAGCATAACAGATACATTGATGAATGGAGGACAGCCGGAAGGAACGACAGGTACATCGAGACTATACACCAAAATCATATTTTCTCAGAGTACCTTCGTTGGCTGCATAGGACATATAGACTATTCCTCCGCCCTACTTGGACGGAAGCCGACATAGAGGATGACCGCGACTCCGATGAGGGGCGGAATCCCTATGATGTCCGGACTAGAGTTAGATATCAAATGGAGCACGCCCCACTTAGAGACAGAGTCGTAAGTTTTCTTGCATTTGTCAAAGTTATTTCCATTTGCACCCTAGACCCTAACATATATCTTCTCACGCTTTCAGTCGAGAGAGCTCCTCTGGAGTGTGAATGAAATGGGGCATGCCCTCCAAGCTCCGAGGGGTGGTGAGGACACGGAGAACACACTCCGCAATGTTTTAGAGGTAAAATTTATTTAGCACTTTGCATTACTTGAGTTATGCCTAACAAACTTTTTTTTAAATGCAGAAAGTTCGTCAAAGGTCCCGGAAACTTGCAGCAAGATTAGGTTGCAGGTCGGTTGGATTGGACGACGTGTACCAACCGCGGAGACTACCACCACCACTACCTCAATCCGCGCGTCCAAGTACCGCTCGACACTCCATCAGGATAGAAGAGCGTGAAGAAGTTGGTGGCTCGTCGTCGTCACGCATTCCGCAAGGGAGGTGAAAGGGGAAGGCGCCGGCTCCACCTAGCGATGACGATGACGACGATGAGGAGGAGGATGAGGGCTACGTCGCAGCAGACGCTGAGGAGATAGACATGTCGCAGCTTCCCGACGCACCTCAGGGGACGCAACCCACGCAATACAACTTGCGATCCACTCGGGCAGCGAAAAAGAGGTAAAATGAGCTTACCATTCTCAAATATTATTTGATTTCCCTCATTTTGTTTTTAATATGTTTTAAACATTGGATTTTCAAATGTAGGTACACTCCGGGCTCGCAAGCAATTCGGCGCCAACGGAAGAAGTGATTTGTATGAAGTTAATCTATTTGTTGGTAGTATGACATATGTGGTGCACTATGTGATATAAAATGTGATGGACTATGTGAGGACACTATGTGATGGACTTTTGACATTGTTTCATGTGTGGAATATAGAATGGACTTTTGGCATTGTTTGATGTGTGGAATATGTGATGGACTTTTCTCAGAATTTGATGTGTGGAATATGTGATGGACTATGTGAGGACTATAAGATGGACTTTTGGCATTGTGATTTGTGCAATTGGAACTTGTTTTAGTCTGTATGAATCTGTGAATTGTGATTTGAATTGCGAACTGTGAATTGGTACATTTGTGCAATATGGATCTTCAATTTGCAGTGAGGCAGAGGGCGGCGCCAACCACCCTAGCGCCGCGGTTGGCGAGGGCGGCGCCAGCCAGTGCCGCGAAGCAGAAGGGTTTCGGTGGGGGAAGAAGGCGGCGCCAGCCACCCTGGCGCCGTGGTCCATGAGGGCGGCGCCAGCCGAGTCCCGGAGGCAGAAGGGTTTCGGTGGGGGAAGAGGGCGGCGCCAGCCACCCTGGCGCCGCGGTCCATGAGGGCGGCGCCAGCCGAGTCCCGGAGGCAGAAGGGTTTCGGTGGGGTGAGGAGGGCGGCACCAGCCACCCTGGCGCCGCGGTCTGGGGGGGAGCCAACCGTCGCCCGGAGGCAGAACAGACTTGGCGAAAAATTTTTTTTGGGGGGGGGGGCGCCAGCCATGCTGGCGCCATGGTTTGAGGGGCGGCGCCAGTATGGCTGGCGCCCCCATTCTGTCCAGTCAGCACCTCCACGACAGCCCTAGTGCCACGGTGGCACGGGCACGGCGCCAGTGTGGCTGGCGCCGCCATGTTGGGGTACGGCGCCAGCCACTCTGGCGCCCCAAAAAGGACCATTTCCGGTTTAAGTTTTCCTAGGGGTCTATTTGTAAAATAAGTTTTCAAAAATGACCAAAATGTAAAAAATTCAGGACTTCCTGCATTCAAACAAAATGGAAGGAGGGTAGTGAAAAGGAAACACAGTTGGGCCAAAAATTAGAAGGATTGAAGTTAATGAATACTCTGAACCTACACAGCTCACTTTCAGCTGGTAGCCCTGTAGCTAGCCAGGTTCCCAATTTAATAAAATTGCATGTAGTGAATTAATAAGGTGATAATGTTTAACCACATATACAATATCTTTTTGGACCATATATATGAGAGATGAGAACACTCTAAGCCTGAAACATGAGAGTGATAGTGAATCGTGGTGACTTCATGTCCATATATGCATTTGGATGCCATACACAAAAGCCAAAATACTTATCTAGGTTTGGAAGGCATCGAGAGTTCTCATGTTACATGAACTTTCAGTATCATGTTCTCCTTCCAACTTGTAGATAGGCTGGAAACAAATAATGCTACGCTGATGTAGATATAAGCTCTCTCCTAGATAACTACTAATTTTTTTGTCCTCTATGTTGACACCAACCATCGAATCAAGTTGAGGAAGATGACCACATAAGAAGGTTTCACAAGCTTGGTAGTCAGCCAAACATACACTTTAGCTATGGACCTTCAGCTTCGATGCGTGTATATATGCGGCAGAAGTTTGGTCTGAAATTTCCATGGACAAATTACATTAATTAAGTTTATGGCATAGCCAAAGAATTTGCAAGTTGGTGGAAGAAATCTGGCATTGCCCACCATTTAGTGTGTGGAGCATTTTGTAATGATCTACCTTTTTCTTCTTAGGCCGGCAAACTTTAGCCAAAAAAAGTAATGTGCCTTTCGACTTTGTAAAGCTTTCACACAGTCACCCATTTACCTATTCTTTTTTTTTCCTCAAAAACGCAGGAGAACTGCGTTTCATTTCATTAAGGGGAAGAAAAAACAAAGTACAAACTATTTATAAATTAGGAGGACCCGAGCCCTTCCACCGAGACCCACACATCCAAGACTACACCGGCCGAGTGCTAACTGTCTAGGTTAGCCGTCTCATTAAGGAGCTTTGGAAGTGCCAAACCTATTATTATCTATTCTTTTAAAAAGAATTATATGCCTAAAGAGATGAAAAGGAAATTAAACGAGTTGCGATCTACAATTGTTTCAACATCTTAAAAAGAAAGACACAGGAAGAGATGGAAGAGCAGTTTTAGGGAAGAGTTTACAATGACGATGGCCATCCCTTGCAATTGTCAATACACATGTGCGGTGAGTTCAGCATATATAGTGAATTGTATTTTCGCCAAAAATATGCAAGATGCAACGTGAAAGGAAAATAACTAAACATAGATCGCAGCATTAATTAATTAATTAGTACATGCATGCATGAAGCTTCATAGACTAAGGGCATGTTCAATATGGTAGAGACGAGTATGGTCTCTTAAATAATACAAGATTATTTAGAGACCGTGTCTTTAAAATAGTTGAGACGACAAAAGCTCTAATCATTAACTCAAAAAATTATTACTTTTGTTAATATTCTTTCTTTTTTTACCCGCATGCAACCATATTTCCATATTATAGTGATTAAGAGTCGTTGTTAAGCCGTTGTTAGGGCATGTACAACGGCCTTTATTAGTAGTCTCTCTCAATTGCCATGCAAGTAAATTTAATGACATGGAAGAAAGAGAAAGGAGTATGGTTGTTATACATGACAACGGCTCAGAGTCGACTCTTAGCATTTATTAGAGTAAATTTTGTTGCATAGTGGTGAAAGGAAGGAAAGAAGAGTAAGAAAAAGTATTTGAATACATTAATGATTAGAGATCATATTGTCTCTAACTGTTATAGGTTGCTAGTCTCTAGATAACGTAAAGCTCATATCTGACTCTACCTTTATACATGCCCTTATGCATGACAATGATTTTCTGTCTCTCCTCTTTCTCTTTCTTCCATGTCAACAAGTATTTCTAATTGACAACGCCAAGAGATCACTATTGACAACCATTGTACATGACCTAAGTATAAGTGCATGGAATCAAACAGTGCTGGTTCACATGAAAGTAGGCCTAGGAGGCACCGGGAGCTCTCCACTCACGACTAGAGGTAAGCATAGAAGGACAGGGAATACCTGCAGCTCTGTCTTGTGGTTCTTCAGCAGGATACACATGCACAAGAGACTTCTCCAGCTGTGATGGATAATCGTGAGGTTAAGGATGAAGGCCTTCTTGAGCAGGTAAAGGTGGATGTTATGCCTGATGAATATGTTAATTATATCTGAATATTGGTGATTTTATGCAAAACTATTCCCTTGACATGATTTGGCGAGGTGTGATGACCACTCCTTTGTTTGGCTAATCTAGTAGATATGTTCAGATTTGCTACTAGCTAGATTTGATCTCTAGATCTATCTATGTTCTACTTGACCTGTCTCAATCATGATAATTCATTTAGACATAGCTTTGATCGAATGGAGACTTACTTTCAACTGTTTGCAATGACAATAGCTCCATGAATTGGAGTATAGACATTGAACCAAATACTAGCTATGGCTGGAATATAAGCCCAGAATGCTAAGTGGCTCTGGCCTGTTGTCAGAGGTCATCTTCTCGACAAGAACACTGCAAAAATGTACTGGATTATGCAGAGAACTGGTAGTTTACTTGTGTGTCATAAACTGAAAGCGCATGAGCTCGATGTGTAAAACAGACAGTTTATTCAAGAATTGCAGTGTTTAACTCGTATGAGGCAACTACTGAGAAATTTCTCAACGAATTGCTGCTTCAGTGATTTTCTGGATTTTTCTTAACTGCGCACATAACACTCTGTACTCTGTTTCTGAAAGCCAGAGTTTACAAAGCCTTCTAACCAAAAACAACAGATTTTTCTTTCGCCTACGTGCGCGGCGATGCTGCACGAGCAGCGGGGGCATTGTTGTGATGGCTGGTCCTTTCAGCTCAACACTAGCTGTTGGCGCGATCGATCTCAGATCCACGACATCGATGGCACACGATGGAGAAGTTCAATGGAAGCGAAGTGATGATGAACTATATATTTTTCAACATTGATTTATCATTTTTCGACATGCGGGTGAACTATATATTTTCACTGGCACATGTGACAGAAAAAGTGATCAACTGAATAACTGCACGGAATCAAATAGTCCATCATTCATCCTTGTGTGATATGCATGATGATCTGTTTTGATCCATAAAAGGCAATGCATGGTAAAGAATCACACAAATGCTGCAAGCAATGAAAGGAAAAAAAAAACAATTAGCCCATGGAGTCTGCTAGCTCATGTGGTGGCTGTGGTAGGCCTAGGAGGCATCGGGAACTCTTGTGCTACTTTTGTCAAGCTTTGATTCTACCAAAATGCATGGTTGCTAAATTGAAGACCTCAAATTTGAACTGATGAATTGGCTGGGTCAATTGAGTACGGATGTTGAGTATGTGATCTGTGAGCATGTGGCAAATTATGTCTTACTAGGTAGCTGATTCAGGTTCTTGCAATGGCCAACATCTTGCCTATGAGGAATAGTGGTACAACCGGTAGTTGATTGATAATGTTGTGCAGTATATTGCCTCGATTTTGCATTGGAGATCTTGAGTCAATAGTTGCATTGGCTTAAACATGGTAGCAAGTGGAATGCCCAGTGTTCTTAACTGATTGCAGCATCTTGATCAATTATAGTCATATTTCACAGGTTTTTATAATTTGGATTGGATTTTGAATCTGGCATGTTTTGAGAGCTGAGCTCGCATGTTTTTGTTCCTATTGGTAACAGCAATTTTCATAGCTTCTGAACTTCTGTCAGATATAGTCATCCACGAATTCTTGACGACACGAAACATCCCTATATCCAAATCAGTGTTCTCTCACCTAATTTCATCTCAACCTTTTTAATGCTCAATTGAATAATCCTGATCCCATAAGGCAACTGGAAGGCCTCCCCATCTTACATCTGAATTTTTTTAAAGTTTATCAAACATTCAATGGTAGGACGGTGCACATTGAACTACATTACAAATTATCCCTGAATTGGTTCTTCTATGCTCTATTTCTCATTTACACCTATCCCAGACTATTAGGAATGTATAGCCATATATGTATAGGATTCTTTTGTATCCTTAGTTTCCTTGTATACTCCTCTAATTGAGAATCCTGTATATTGGAAAGGCTATAATATATGGTCACACCCCCCACCCCCTCATTGGGGAGTGTGGTGTTCCCTCCTATTCTCTCTACATGGTATCAGATTTCAGGTTCTCCTCCTTCCTTCCGCACCTCTGATCTCCCCTCTGTGTTGCGCCTTGCACCGGCGACGTCCCCTGCTGGTCGCCGTCCTCCTCGTCGCCACGTCGACATCTTCTGCCACCTCTGCTGCGACCGACAACTCCACAGCATTGGCCTCCACCAACTCTGTCGCGACCGTCTTTGTCAACCCGTATGTGACCATCTCCGTCAAGACTCATGTCCCGATCTCCCTCGAGCTTCGCAACCCCAACTTCAACAAGTGGAAGACCTTCTTCCGCTCGATGTGCAGCAAGTTCGGCCTCCTCAACCACCTCGACTCCGCACCTCCTGCAGCCCCCGACGCCTCATGGGAGCAAGCCGACTTCTGCATCTGCAGCTGGCTGTTTAGCTCGGTCACCGACGACGTCCTCGACCTCGCCATGGAACAGGATCAGACGGCTCGCGCCCTCTAGCTCGCCATCGCCGACCTCTTTCAAGCGAACAAGGAACCACGTGCAATCTTTCTTCATCATGAGTTCCACTCCATGATCCAAGGCGATCTCTCCATCACTGCCTACTGCCAGCGCATGAAGACGGCAACCGATGCCCTTCGCGACGTCGGGCACCCCGTCACGGAGTCACAACTAGTTCTCAACCTTCTGCGTGGCGTCAACTCCAACTTCACCAGTACGGCGGACAACATCGCAAGTGCTCCTGTCCTCCAGTCTTTCGCCTCTGCGCGGAACACCCTTGTTCTCAAGGAACTCCGTCTGGCCAACGACACCAAAGTTCAGACGGAGACCGCCCTCGTCGCGGCAAGCAGCGCTGCTGCCTCTTGCCCCTCGGGCTCCTACTCCTCCACTGGTGGTGGCGGCAAGGGTGGAAACAAGAAGAAGAATGGCAGCCGCAACTACAACCGCAATGGCGGCGGTAACAACAGCGGCAGCGGCGGTGGAAGTCGTCAAGGCAGTGGCGGCGGCACCTTCTCCTTTGTTGTCCCGCGCCCCCCAACTGGACCATGGGTCTGTGTCTCCCCATGGACCGGCCAGCAGCAGCAGCAGCAGCAGTGGCGCGCCCCCGGCATCCTCGGGCCTTTTCCTCAAGCCCACACCGCCTTTGCCGGCCCGTACTCGTCGCCGGCCACCTCTACAGCGCAACCGGCCTAGGATCAGGCTGGACTGGTGGCTGCCCTCAACCAGATGACGGTCCACAGCCCCAATTCTTGGGTCCTCGACACCGGCACGACCTCGCACATGTCATCCACCGATCGTATACTCGTTACCCGCTTACCTAACTCTCACACCTATATTACTGTCGGCAATGGTCACACTATTCCGGTTATATGTCATGGCTCTTCCTTTCTACCTATAGGCACCACCAAATTTGATCTCAAACATGTCCTTGTTGCTCCTTCCTTGGTTCGCAATCTTCTTTCCGTTCGCCAATTCACTCGTGACAACCATTGTTCTATTGAATTTGATGAGTTTGGTTTTTCTGTCATGGACCTCCGGACCCGGCGCGTGATTCTTCGCTGCAATAGTCACGGCGATCTCTACACCCTACCGGCAGCCGCACCACCCATCGCTGCCCACTGCTTCCACGCCACTTCCACCACCATTTGGCATCGCCGCCTTGGCCATCCCGGATCTGCAGCCGTCCTCGCCCTACAGCGCCTCTCCGCCATACCCTCGTCAAAGCCAGATAGTTCCCTTTGTCATGCATGTCAATTAGGCAAACATACCCGTCTTCCCTTTACTAGATCAAGCTCCAGTACTTCCTCTCCTTTTGAATTAGTTCATTGCGATGTATGGACATCTCCTGTTTTGAGTACCTCTGGCTACAAATTTTATTTGGTTATTCTCGATGACTTCAGTCATTTTTGTTGGACATTCCCTCTTCGTCATAAGTCTGATGTTCACCATCACATTGTGGATTTTGTTGCATATACACACACACAGTTTGGTAACCATTTGAAATGCATACAGGCCGACAATGGCGCTGAGTTCGTCAACCGCAGCACCACCTCCTTCCTTGCTAGCCACGGCTGCCTGCTCCGCCTTTCCTACCCATACACATCCCCGCAAAATGGCAAAGCTGAGCGTGTGCTTCGCACTATTAACAACTCAATCCGCACCCTTCTCCTGCAAGCCTCCATGCCTCCTACCTATTGGGCCGAAGGTTTAGCCACAGCCACATATCTCCTAAACCGACGTCCTTCCTCATCCGTACAGAACTCCATCCCATTCCAGCTCCTCCACAATAAAATCCCGGACTACTCCCTATTGCGTGTGTTTCGATGCCTTTGCTACCCTAACCATAGTGCCACCGCTAGCAACAAACTCGCCCCTCGCTCTGCCTCGTGCGTTTTCTTAGGCTATCCCACCTCACACAAAGGTTACCGCTGCTTCGACCTCTCCACTCGCCGCATCATCATTTCTCGCCATGTCGTCTTCAATGAGACTTGTTTTCCGTTTGCTCGTCACCCGGTCGATGTCTCTTCGCTTGATTTTCTGCTACAGGAAGTGACTACTCCCACCGTGGTCGCTCCACCCATCACGGGTGTCGAGCAACCGCGGCCCTCCCTGCCCCGCGCCACGGATGACCCGGTGCGGTCGTCTTTGGTGGCTGCTCCCTCGGCTGAGGTCGAGCAGCCGATTCTTCCCTACACGGCGGTGGTCCCGGCTGCTGGGTTGGCTCGGCCGGCCGCTGTGGGCCCAGTGCCCACGACCCGGACGGCCGCCGGGCCTCTTCTTCCGACTACGGCACGGCTGGTCGAGCCCTTCCCGCACGTCTACCGGTGACGACAGGCCACGCCACCACCGCGCCTCGATGCTGCACCGGCACCTCCCCCAGTCGTGCCGCCCTCGCCAAGCCGCATGGTCACGCGCTCCCAGACCGGCTCCCTCAGGCCTGTCGACCGCCTCATCCTGGCGACTTCCCACTCCGCTATCTCCCCGGTTCCGACCAACTACCGTAGCGCGCTCGCCGATCCCAACTGGCGTGCTGCCATGGCGGATGAGTACAAGGCCTTGATCGACAACAGCACTTGGCGCATGGTGCCCCGCCCCCCAGGTGCTAACATCGTCACGGGCAAGTGGATCTTCAAGCACAAGTTTCACTCCGACGGCTCTCTCGCTCGGTACAAGGCTTGTTGGGTGGTTCGCGGCTACTCCCAACAACACGGCATCAACTATGATGAGACCTTCAGCCCCGTCGTCAAGCCGTCCACGATCCGAGTCGTCCTCAGCATCGCGACCTCACGATCATGGCCCATCCACCAGCTCGATGTCAAGAACGCCTTCCTTCATGGCAAGTTGGACGAGACGGTGTACTGCTAGCAGCCCTCCAGCTTTGTCGACCCGGCCGCGCCCGACGCTATTTGTCTTCTTCAGCGTTCTCTCTATGGCTTAAAGTAGGCCCCTCGCGCATGGTACCAGCGGTTCGCCACCTACATCCGTCAGCTCAGATTTATCGCCTCAACCTCCGACACGTCCCTCTTTGTCTACAAGGATCGAGACCGCATCGCCTACCTCCTGCTCTACGTCGACGACATCATCCTCACTGCCTCCTCCACGGATCTACTTCGCCTCATCACCACTCGGCTGCACTCCGAGTTTGCCATGACGGACCTCAGCGACTTGCACTTCTTCCTCGGCATCTCCGTCCGGCGCTCCTCCGACGGCCTCTTCCTGTCCCAGCGACAGTACGCCGTTGATCTTCTTCAGCGAGCCGGCATGTCTGAATACCACCCCACCGCCAACCCAGTTGACGCTTGGGCCAAGCTCTCCGCCTCCGACGGCACTCCCGTCAAGGATCCGACCGAGTACAGGAGCCTTGTAGGAGCTCTATAGTACCTCACTCTCACTCGGCCGGAGCACGCCTATGCTGTCCAGCAAGTCTGCCTCTTCATGCATGATCCACGAGAGCCCCACCTTGCCTTGGTCAAGCGCATTCTGCGCTACGTCAAAGGCTCTCTCTCCGCCGGACTCCACATCAGCACCGGGCCTGTCAAGTCTCTGACGGCTTACTCTGATGCTGACTGGGCCGGCTGTCCTGACTCCCGACGCTCCACCTTCGGCTACTGCGTCTTCCTCGGTGACAATCTGATCTCTTGGTCTTCCAAGCATCAGACGACTGTCTCCCGGTCTAGCGCGGAGCTAAGTACCGCGCTGTTGCCCACGCCGTCGCCGAATGCTGCTGGCTTCACCAGCTTCTCCAAGAGCTTCATGCCCCCATCGCCTCTGCGACCGTTGTTTACTGTGACAATGTCAGCGTTGTCTACATGACGGCCAATCCGGTGCATCACCGTCGCACGAAGCACATCGAGATCGACATTCACTTCGTTCGGGAGAAGGTGGCTCTCGGACAGGTCCGTGTGCTCCATGTACCGTCGTCCCATCAGTTCGCCGATATCATGACCAAGGGGCTGCCTGTGCAGTTGTTCACTGATTTCAGGTCTAGTCTTTGCATTCGTGATCCTCCCGTTGCGACTGCGGGCGGGTATTAGGAATGTATAGCCATATATATAGGATTCTTTTGTATCCTTAGTTTCCTTGTATACTCCTCTAATTGAGGATCCTGTATATTGGAAAGGCTATAATATATGGTCACCCCCCCCCCCCCCTCATTGGGGAGTGTGGTGTTCCTTCCTATTCTCTCTACACAGACACCATAGAGGATCATCACAAATATCCTTCCTGGTCCATAAAAGAGTTGAGACAATCTCTGAAAATGGAACAGGTGAGTGCATGTTTGTAATCTGTAGTAGTGTTGGAAACTCTACACAGAGTGGACTGCCTAGCTAGTCAGCATGGGAAGCATTGGGAGTAGCACAGACACAGTTGCTTGTCTTTGTTGATTCATGATGGTCCAGGACTCCATGAGGCATGAGCTATTGAGATAATAGTACATGATGGTAACAATTAGCTAGGCAGATGGAATTTCCTTTTTTTTTGATAAAGGAAGCTTTTATTAATCTCAGACGATTACATCAAGTTGATAGAACCATACTAAGAAAACTCCCGGCCTCTGCATAACTAGGATGCACACAGCCAAAACACACAAACCCACAAAAGAGTTTGTAACAAGAGAAGGAAAGCAGTAAAAATCAGGGAGCACCAATCTTCAGGCTAGACCGCCACCCATGTCCCTGGGTAAAACATTCCCTGACCACCTACTCCAAGCGCTGACACGCCGCTGCAACCAAATCCCGTGAACCAGGCTTCTGAAGAATAGCCCAGGTACGAAGGAAGTGGATAGTTAAAAAAATAACCTGTAAAGGAGAAGAGATTTTTCTTTTGTCAAACACCATACCATTCCTGCAAAGCCATAATGACCAACAAATAGTGGCTGCCCCTAACAGGATAAGTGACTTCAAGTCTTTCCTAATTCCCCGTAGCCAATTACCAAACATATTGGATGCACCACGTGGCGGGAAAAGCCCTGTAGCCACTTGTATAATGCACCACACAAAACGGGCAAATCTGCACTCATAAAACAAATGTAATATTGTCTCATCTTTGTGACAAAAGCAACAATTCTTACTTCCTTGCCAATTGCGCTTAGCTAGGTTATCCCTTGTCAAAACTACCCCACGATGTAAATACCATAGGAAGATCTTCACTTTAAGCGGTATTTTTAATTTCCAAATTACTTTGTTTATGTTGGGCAAATCTGAATGTACCAAGGCAAGATAATGCGACTTCACTGAAAACTCTCCATTTTGGGTTAAATTCCAATGAAACTTATCATGATCCTGAGTAAGAACTAGGTTAGCGATTCGTGGAAGAAGGTTATTCCACGCCACTAATTTTGGCCCAATGAGATCCCTTCGCCAAGATACATTCGGAGGGTAATTTTGTAGCACTTTTGCTACAGTATCATGTTTATTCCTAACTATATTGTATAGACAAGGATATTGTTCTCGCAATGGTGCTTCTCCCAACCACTTGTCTTCCCAAAACCTGATTTGGGCACCATCTCTCATAATGAATTTGCCAAATCGTAAAAAGTCACGCTTGACCTTCATAAGGCTGGCCAAGAATTGTGAGTCCCCAACTTTAAACTCAACTTGTGACACAGGTTTTGAGCCCAAGTACTTGTTACGAATCAATTGTTGCCAGACCCCATCGGTCGTGAGTAGCTTAAATAACCACTTGCTAAGAAGGGCAATGTTTTTCATATCTAAATCATGAATTCCTAAACCCCCTTGTTCTTTGGGACGGCACATAATACTCCACTTCGTTAAACGATACTTTTTCTTTTGATCATCACACTGCCAATAAAATCTCGAGCGAAAATAATCAAGTTTCTTAAGTACACCTCTCGGTATTACGAAGAAAGACATCATATACAGTGGAAGACTACTAAGCATTGAGTTTATCAATGTTAAACGTCCTCCTGTGGAAAGTAGTTTCCCTCTCCAGCTACTGAGTCTCTTCTCAAAGCGTTCTTCTACCCCTTTCCAATCTGCATTTCTTAGTTTCTTATAATGGATAGGAATGCCTAAGTAGCATAATGGGAATTTGCTAGAAGAACAACCAAAGAGTTCGGTATATTGGTCTTCCATGGCTCGAGCATCACCAAAACAGAATAATTCACTCTTATGAAAGTTAATCTTGAGACCTGAGAGCTGCTCAAAAGCACAAAGCAGAAGCTTCATGTTACGAGCCTTCTCAAGGTCATGATCCATAAAAATAATGGTATCATCAGCGTACTGTAGAATAGAAATGCCATCATCCACTAGATGAGGGACTACTCCACAAATCTGTCCATCTATTTTGGCTCGATTGATTAGAACGACCAACATGTCAGCTACAATATTGAAAAGCATCGGCGAAAGAGGATCACCTTGTCGAAGGCCCTTTTTCGTTTGGAAAAAAGGTCCGACATCATCATTTACTTTTATTGATACGCTTCTACCCAAAACGAAAGACTCGATCCAAGAAATCCACTTGGTTGAGAATCCTTTCATACGAAGTGCTTGCATCAAAAATGGCCATTTGACCTTATCATAAGCTTTCTCAAAATCAATTTTGAAGATCACTCCATTTAGTTTCTTCCGATGCAGTTCATGTAAAGTTTCATGTAAAATGACGACACCCTCCAAGATGTTTCGTCCTCGCATGAAAGCTGTTTGGGTCGGACTCACTACATGGTCCGCCACCGAGTTAATCCTATTTGTGACGACCTTAGTGAATAGTTTAAAGCTGACATTAAGCAGACAAATAGGTCTATATTGTTGTATGTGATTCGCTTCTTTGACTTTCGGGAGCAATGTTATCACCCCAAAGTTCAAACTGAACAATGGCAATTCACCAGTATGTAATTCATGGAATAAATTCATCAAATCATGTATAATGACTTCCCAGAATTTCTGATAAAATTCTGCTGGAAACCCATCTGGGCCAGGTGCTTTGTTATGCTCCATGTCAAATACAGCATCTCGTATTTCTTTTTCCAAAAATGGTGCCGTTAGGAATTCATTTTCAGCCTCTGTGACCTGTGATATATCCCCAGTCCTAGATTCATCTAGTGTAAAAGGGTTATCTTCAGGTGGCCCAAATAGTTTCTTATAGAAACTAGTAATGTAGGCCTTGAGAGCTGCTTGCCCCTCTATTTTCCCTTCGTCCTGTTCTAGGTAGAATATCCGTTTCTTCCTGTGTTTGCCATTGGCAACCATTTGGAAGTATTTGGTATTATTATCTCCTAGACGAACATCAGAAGTTTTGGCCCTTTGAAACCACTTTGTCTCTTCTTCTCTTAGAAGCATAACCAGTCGATCTCTTGCTTGAGTAAGTTGGTCTCTTTCAACTTCAGTCAGGACTTGAACCTCCGCAGCGATGTCCAATTCATCTACGGTCGATTGCAAACTTTTTTTCTCTTGCTTATACATACCACTCATATGGGCCGCCCAACCTCGTAGATGCTTACGCAAAGCACTCATTTTATTGTTCCATCGTTGGACCGAGTTGCGCCCTTTGACCGGCTTGTTCCAAATTTCGACAACACGGTCGTGGAAATCATCACGAGTCAACCAGCTTAGTTCTAGTTTGAACTGTTTATGGTTCCCGATGAAAGCCACAGAACCAGTATCAAGCAAAAGAGGAGTATGATCTGAAACCCCTCGCTCAAAGAGCATGTACCGAAACCATCGGAAATTTGGATTCCTGTATTTACAAACCCACTGGACACTGTTTTTTGGGTTGTTTCCGTGTTACCAATTATCATGAATTCACTTTCCTATATATGTTCTAATTGTTAATCATTATTGGTCTGTTGCTGCCACAGAGAACGGAATTTTGTTTTTATCTATGTGCTGCTGTGATTTCAGTGATTGTCACTATGACAATTTCTAAAAACCGAATGCAGAAATCTACTCAAATTTCATTGGTTGTGTTCAGAGCTAGCTACTGCCCAATTTCGTCCCCGTCTGATTGAAATAGCCCTTTATGCACATAAGGGCCTCACCATTGACTCGCTGGTCTGAAATGATAAACTGCATGCTCCGATGCTCGTCTGAACTCTGAACCTAGCTGATGAACAGCACTTTTTTCTGATGGTGCCATTATCGACAGGAAACTTTACTGACAGTTACACGTCCAGCGTCAAGTTTCACAGATCAATCTGATGCCAGTTTATATTTTCTGTGCAAGGCAATAGCTGTTGGAAATATTTTTTCTATCAGTATACCGCTAGATAATGAATTTTTCCATCATCTTTTTTCTGACCTCTGTTGCTCCACTGGTAGAAATATAATTTGTGACAGCCCTTTTTACAGGAGCAGCAACACAGTAAGGAAAAAAAAGACAACTTTAGGCTAAAAACTTTAGGAAGCTACATTTGAGCAAGCACTTCTTCCCTTGATTTGCACAGGCTAATGAACATGTTGACCACATCTTCCACCGTCTCATTGTAAACGTTGTTGAAAACTCTTATCATTTCGCTGCAGCCAAATGCACCTTGATGTGTATATGATGACACCATCAAATATCCTTCGATGTTCCTTTACTAGCTTTCTCCTGCAGGTTTCCACCAATGTAGGATATCACCCCCCGAAATATAGATGGCCATATGGGCCGCCCGGCACGGCACGGCCCAGGCCCGGCCATGCCTGGGCCGAGGCTTGTTGGGCCGGCACGGCCCGACCGACGCACCGGGCCGTGCCGTGCCAGCCCACATGCCGCACTCACGGCCCAGGCATGGCCCAACACGACTCAGGCCGTGCCCGGCCGGCCAGAAGGCACGACGGCCCATCGTGCTTTTCCTCAGAATAAGTCTAATTTTCCTCCCTCCTATTGGGCTGTGACACACACACATATATATAGCTAAAAAAGTCTATTTTACCTCCCTCTTCTTTGGGCTGTGATATATAAATAGCTAAAATAAGTCTATTTAACATCCCTATTCTTTGGACAGTGACATTTATATGTCTATTTTTAGTCCCTATACTTTGTGTGCCGGGCCTGGCCTGCCGGCCCATCATGCCGGGCCAGCCCAGCGTGCCGGTGGGAAGGCCTAGGCACGGCCCGGCGGTCGGGCCGGGCCAGCACGAGCCTGACCCAAGTCGGGCCGTGCTGTGCTTGAGCCGGGCCAAAATGCCGTGCCGTGGGCCGGGCCTTCAGGCCTCGGGCCTTATGGCCATCTATGCCCCGAAAGCATGGGTACCTGGCAGGTGTAATCATAGGCGCGTAAAGAGCACTCTCTAGACTTAGCTTGGCGAAAACGCAATCCATCAGTAGGTGCCAGTCCTACTGATACAAAGCTGCATAGTCTAGTAATTTCCACCTCCTATAATGTGTGGTATTCTACGTGGAGTACCTTTACAGTGATCTCTACTAGTAGTATTCTGCTATTAGTATTATTGTAGTAGAAGTGATCTCAGCCATTGATTTATGAGTTATACTACCATTTGAAAAACTTACAAACCCTAACAATTCTACTTACCATAGTAGATGTGGTAGTAATAGTATAAATGGATATGATCCATTGCATTAGAAAAATGAAATAGTCTAAATTAGTTCCAATGTAAAACACCTCCAGTGACATATGTTAGTGGTTGGTGCTGCACTGAAACAGAAATGTAACATTGCTATGGTCATTGGTACCTACAGCACTATATATACATGGAAGAGTAGACTATCGATGAAGGAGCTGCAGCGATGCTCAAGCTAAGAGATGATAGATCGACATTTCTTGTTGATTTGGTCGGAATAGGATGCATCAGGAGTTGCCATGCCACAAGAATCATGTTCAGTAAGTTCCTACATAGTCACTATTAATTACTTTTACCTAGCTTGTCGATAGTTGGTTCACCGTTCTACATGCTTAAACTAAAACTGCGCAAATAACTGTTATATTGCATCCTGCGTACAGGATCTGCGAGCAAGAGGTAGAGGACA
This sequence comes from Oryza meridionalis, assembly GCA_000338895.3. Taxonomy (NCBI): domain Eukaryota; kingdom Viridiplantae; phylum Streptophyta; class Magnoliopsida; order Poales; family Poaceae; genus Oryza; species Oryza meridionalis. The sequence continues at coordinate 22,762,289 of CM002535.2, forward strand.
AATGCTTGAGCATAGCGGTTCATCAGAATTATGAACAGTTCTCATTCAGAAAGGGAATGTTGGAGCTAGTATTCTCTCTGCGGTGCAGCCATGCCAATCCTCTTGTTTATAAAAGCAGATTGACTGATAACCGATGTCGATGCTCCATGTAGAGTGGTTTACGGTCCAAGGGGTTGGGACAGTGGCAGCCATGTGATGAATTCACAAAGACCACTACTGTTCCACCGTACAACTCGAAGAACTCATGGTGCTGCGGTGAAGCTCCTTGTGTCTGCAGAAGTGACGAATGCACGAAGTAGATCATTGTGGTAAAGTTCACATGTGAATAATTGTTGGAATTCAGTTTAATTTGGTCTAGCAGATAAAGGGATTTGTGCAAAATCAAAGTGTTTTTTATTATTATTCTGTCATGAACAATTGGCATATGTGATTATTGGTTTTGATATTTGGAGATTATTGGCGAAGTGGTTTTGGAGATGATAGGATTTACTGGTGATATACAGGAACTGCTGAATATGTGGTCCGGTCAAACCGGGCATGTGCTGCCGGTCAGACTGGCTTGTATTGCACGGTCAGACCGGCGCAGCCCGCGGTCTGACCAGCCGACTTTGTGTCGGTTTCGGTTTCGAGTTCTTTATTTGGATTTCATATTTATGGCTTCTAGATGGATACTATGCGTATGTAATACTGTTGTTTGCTACTAATGAGTCAAGTTGGAGATAGCTTGGTCTCGGAATATGGTTTCTTTGTTTGATTTATGTGTAGGTGACTTGATGCCTCGGGAGAGTATTGCCGGTGATGGATCGGGAGTCGGCTTGGGGATAAGACGATGCCCGTGACGGTCAGATATCATGCGGAATACTTAGGCTAAAATTCAATGCACGTGGTTGGTGAAGATTCCATATGGCATACGATGGAGGTATTGTGTGCGTATGGGATGCGGAGTCGAATTTGGAAGGAGTCCAAATTTGGTATGATTGGAGTTTGTAAAGTTTGTTTCTTGTATGAGAAGGTTTCCTAGGTGGATTAGGACTTCTAGTATGAGTTTGGTTCGTGGCTTTAGGCTGCCTACCTCATGTATAAATAGAGAGGGAGCGTGAGGCTTCTCGGTATCACTTTTGAGAGCATTGAGATGTGAGTTTAGTTAGGGTTTCGAGTTTAGTCGAGATTTTCGTGAGGAGTGTTGTTGTTGCACTTTGTAAACACAGAGAGAAGTAATAAAGTTGTCATCTACTTTAAGAGTTCTTCGATTTGTGTTTTCTCGGATTCGGCGGTCTAACTGGCGAGTCACCGGCGGCATCGCGGCGGTCAGACCGGCGGAGTGAAGGCGGTTAGACCGACGGCGGTTTCAGGCAACGGCAGTTGATCAGGTGGTCAGACCGGAGATACAACCTCTTTCAGACCGATGGCTTCCAGGCAGTCAGACCGGCGCAACACCTTCGGTCAGACCGCGATCGGTTGAATTTGAGGGTAACTTTTAATTCCGCAAAAAGTTTGGGGTTTTGGCTTAGTTCTGGTGTTTTGATGATACAATTTGGTTACTATACCTTGACATTCTTGGTTACGCCTGACTTGGTGTGATGAGTGCTGTTTTTGTGTGGCTCAAAGAGAACTTTCCTGCCTATTTTTGTCTTTAGACATGTTCGCAGATTTCTCTTAATTACATCTCAACATTTGATTGGATGGCTGTGAAGGTACCTAATGCTTCCACTAAATGGAGAGATGCACGTCTATGAAAAGCAGCTGGACAATTCTTCAGGTTCTATATACGAGTAACTGAGAGGGGTCAAACAATACACTCTCATAGTCATATGTGATGTTTGAATCTCTCCTTGATCCATGAATAAACAGAGAAGGGATCTGAACTTCAGAATAATTGTAACAAACTGAGGTATGAACAGTTCATCAAGGGCCCCATCCATCTGGGATTTATCGTGGCAAAATTCTAAATAAAAAGCTGAATAAACTCTCAGAGACTCTGAGAATTTGAGGCTATGCTTGGGATATGAGGCACCAGGAGTTCTCTTGTTACTTGAAGTGATCTTGCATGCCCGTCAACGAGGGCGTGCCAACGGAGCGTCAGCGCAGGGCCCCACAAAAATTTGGGGCCCCCAAATCAGAGTGACCAGCACGACCAGCCAGCCTTAGCATATACAACTGATGTCCTATGTGTGTTCATGTGCATGCATGCGAAACCAGCTTTTGAATCCTTGATCAACAATGACACCTTGAGCAGCTGGCCGACTACCTCATCTACCATATTAGAGTTAGACTGGACAACTGGTAATTAAGTCAAATACTGAATTGTTGAATTGCATGCATGTATCCATGCATGGTCAATTGAATGTTTCAGTACTCTTCTTTTAAATCAAATTACCATGAATATAATTTACTAATTTCAATGATCAACTCAATCAAAAGTAAATTTAGGATCTCAAATTATATTTCGTTCAAGGGCCCCCAATTCCTGGAGACAACCCTGTCAAGTTGGTACTTTGATCGTCATACCACCCCTGAGGGAATTCAATGACCTGAACATGCCGCCATTCGGTTAAATCTTGGCCCCCTTTAAAACAAATGAAAAATATAAGAATTCCAAAGGATTTGTACCCTATGAAGCCCTTTCGATATGAGCAGGTATGGTGTAAACAATTGGAAACTTATTTGTGCAAATGTTGATACAAATAACTTTATTTGCACAAACCAGGTATGGTGTATCCTATGGCTGCTATGCTTATTGTACTATGGGTAAAAAAGGGAACCTTCAAACTAATGGCATATACACATATCATGCGTACACATTGTTCTCTTTGTTTAGCACATTTTGTGATTACCAAAAGCCGAGAACAACTTTTCTTGAAGAAGGGGAGGATGATGTGGATCTGCCAACCAATTGCACATTGTCCTTTGCTTGTGGATTAGAACAAAAGGTGATATCATTTTTCTCAAATTCTAAGCATGAAATATATGAGAATTTGATGTTACAAAATATTTGTCACTTGATTACTTTCAGACATGAGATATTTGAACCATTGGCATGCATAAACAACACGTGGGTATAGTGGGATGTAGCTTACATAACTGTAAAGCTTGTCAAGTCTACTTTCCAAAGGATCCAATGGCACATCATTCGGAGTTTTCTATCACCGACAATTGCAACATGAAGACATGTTGCACAAATAGATTGGTTGAGCGCAAGTAGCGGCGCTGATGATGAACATGGGCCTTGCATGACATGTTTGGATGGGGTTCTATTTCCAAGGCAAATCTTCGGTTGGGATGGACTCCATCCACAAGTTCCCAATGGATTGAATCCTTCCAAAACAAGGAGTTTGAAGATAAGAAAGAAAATATTTGACTCGGATTCAGTTTGGGTCATCCTGGATATACTTGGACTAAAACGTTTTTTCTCTCACGTCCGAAGTCCATTTTGGACATGTGAGCACTTGTTGGAAAGTAAACTTCATGGCCCACATGATGGAGAGGCCCACCTACACAAATTCATTATGGTTCCACCACAAGAGCCAAAACAAACTGATGGTGCTACAGAGAGGTTTCCATATTGTGATGTATCTGCTCTTGTTCTTTTCCTAGGTATTGTGCTGTCAGCGCCAAACTAGGGATAGTGATTGGGAGTTCTGCCATAGTTTGTTCTTGCTTTTCCTTGCAGGGAATTGAGGGAGCTAGCAAGAGATCCACTTTTGCATGGTCGAGTGAATCAACCTATCAAAGTGGTTGTTTTGTGAGTTCATGGTGAAAGGTGCGTTGCACAGGTTCCCCTGCATCACCTTTGAAACAAAGGAGTTATTCTTACCAATTTATTTGAATTTCCTATGGAATGAACTATTGTGGAGGAATTTTGGAGGAAGTAAGTATGAGGTCTTACCTCTTGTTTTCTTCTTCCCGTATCTTGAATTCCTACATTTTTCTTGTGTGACAATCAAACGACAGTTTTGAAACTTTCCTATGTTTTCAAATCCTGCAAGAATCCAATGAATATGATGTTATATTCCCATGTTTTTCCAACTCCTATGTTTTGATAATCCTGCATTTCAAAGGGGGGCAATATAGCTATTGGTTCCTCCATGTCCACATGCACCTCTAGATAAGGGTGAAAACAGTATGGAAATTTCCTGACCATACCGATACTGTTTCCGCAAAACTAATATAATAATAATATTTTTACCGATGGTTACCGTTTTCAAAATTTAGTTTTTTTTTAATTTCTATCAGCGTGTCATTGAAGTTGACACTAATAGATGAATTCATAAATATAGAAATTTTCCGACCATTTCCGTTCGTTTTCAAAAAAATAATAAAATAATGATACCATTTCCGACCGTTTTCATCCCTGCCTCTATATCATGGTCCAGCACTGACCAGCTTTAGTTGGCTAGAACTGTTTGAGAAAAACAAATACCAAACTTTTGAAGACCTAACCACTGATGAGCTACGTTTTGAAAGCTAAGATAAAGGAATTTAAAGTAGAGTAGTTTTCGGTAGAACAAAATTTAGGCCACATTTGGAAGGTGTAAAAATATGGTGCGGAGCAAATACTTTTAATTCACACACACAAACAAGAAACGGGTTGGTCCCTTAGTCAACTAAGCCCTGGCACCCTAGCCCTACTTCTAGCCCTGCTTGTCTGTGCAAGCACAAATAATGCACGATGAACATGATTTCAGACATTGCCTAGTGAAATGCATTACGTACAAAGGACTTGCTCACTTTGTCGATCAGCGATGAGATGGAAATACACCTCCTTGCTCACTGTCAGGTTACAAAGAGTATATGGGAGCAGCGTGGGCACTAGATAACATGCGAATCGATCAATGGGATACCATGGACACCGTGGAGAAATGGTGGACTGCCCTAGCTCAAACACCCTGAATAGCAAAGAGCCGACTGTGCTCGCTGATCCTTCTAGTCAGCTAGGAAGTTTGTGCAGGAAAATAACTCTATAATGTAAAGCAAATGCTCCCCATACCTCCCAAACCTACCAAAACAAAGACATCGCATACATCATAGCGCCGTACACCCTATGTATCAACTCTCATTCCCATTTCCAGCATTTGACGCTTGCACTCACTCATATCATCTTTTATAGAGAAAAGGTAGCATGATAATCTGTTCAATTCTGGGGAAAAAATCACTGTATGATTGAGGGATTTCTTTCACGTGGAACATTATTCAAAGCTAATTAAAAAGTTACATAAACAACTATGGGCTTGTTCAGTTTGCCCCCACTTTTAACCTGCTAATTTTTTGAGTTACTAAAGTTTGGTACCGTAGCAAGCTGAACAAGCTCTTGTCATTGTTATCATACTAACGGCTCTCTCTGGCCATCTTTGGCGAGCTCTGATCCAAGAATTTTTGGAGCTAGATATTTCAAGCTACATAAATCCATGGGTGTAGATATGCGATTACGTTGATAACATTTAGATAAATCATTATGTTCGCATTTTAATTGAAATTTAAAATTTTAAACCACTATAATTTAACATATAAATTTTAAATCAACCGTGAATCTAAGATCTGGAGCTGTGCCAAACAAGACATAAAAATTGGCATTTCTGGAAATTTATTCTCATTAACACATGATCAAAATTTGGTAAGCTCCAAACCAAATACATCGAACGTTGGTAAAATTTGGTAAGCTTAAATTGATTCCATTGTAGTTCTCTCTCTCTTTAATTAATCCAAACAATAAACTCCACTTTCTTTTGGGGTAAAATGGGCCACCAATTTGGCCCGTACAAATAGTCCAGCCCAATATCTTAAATGGGCCTTCAATGTTTTCCGGTTGAAGGACGAAAATTGGATTCGTTGACAAGTTAAGGGATCTCAAGTGAACTTATTCCATACCTTAACTAGTATAGTACCAGGCTGGTACTATTGCCACCACGAGCCACCCGCTGCCACCACCGCCGTCACAGCCATGGCTGACGAAGAAGATGGGAGCCTCGGCGGTGCTCCCGTCCGCTTCGCCGTCGACAACCTGATCTTCCTGATTCACGATGATGTCGGCTGCTCCCTACTGAACCCAATCTCCACATCACCAGCGTTACACATCGCCGTGGCCACCATCATCTCCTGCTCGAACAGGATACTCACACGGCCACATGGAATTATATGCACTGAAGCGTATTACGATTTCAGAGTTCAGACATGGCCTTCTTGCCAGGGAAGTTCTATGCATTCACCAAAGCAGAAGGGCTCCATGTTCTTGATCTCAAAATAACAACAATGGCGTCGGCAATCTTCCATATGCAAACGCTGGAATCCTTCTGATGGCTGAACATTATCGGTGCAAAGGCTGCAAGCTGAGCAAAATTTAGAATCCTTTTGATGGCTATACCTTTTCTTTGCAAGCTATGCGAACTAGCCGGTTTCCTTTCTTTCAGTGATCAGCTCAATAGTTGGTGTGGACGAAATGGCTAGGATTTGATATATGTACTTTAATTTTGTTTGATTATGTATTGTACAAGTTAGTGTATGTCTTAGTGTGAAGGGAAAATGAGTGATCATCCTGCTGAAATGCTGATGATTTTGGATGGCTCAACAGCCCTCAAAGGATCTATATATGTCATTACATGTGTCTAATATTGCTTTGCTTATCCTTTTGCTCTGGAATAAGATAGGGGCATTATGGCTCTTTCTTCCTACTATTCTTTCCATCAGTATGATGAAGAAAATCACGAGAAAGTCATAGCTAGTTGTGCACCTGTACTTTGTCTTCCCTAAAATTTCTTCTGAAGTATTGTTCAACTGGAAGAGTCATATGCAGTATATAACTGTCCAGCAGGAAAGACTTTAATTAGGAAGAAAAAGAGAATGCATAATTAATGGTTATCATTCATATAATTGTTTTGGCAACCATTACCACCGTGTTCTGGAGTTGGGGAGAGCGGCATATATAAAGACCTTTCTGATTTTTCTGGCTTCTTCGAATTTTACCTGCCATTTTCTTTTTCTGATTGCTTGAAACAGTAGCAATCCCTTCCAATCCACTGTCCATCCAAGCAATCTAAACAAGCTAAGGGATGGAAGGCGATTGGGAGGGAGGGGATTGGGTGTGGTGGAGATGGAGATCAACGCTGTCCCTGACTCCCCACATGGTTTGATTTCCCCCGGAAGGAATATCCCAACGTACCGAAAAAGGCCTAATAGAAAAACTCTGTTCCTGTTGCTTTTGTTGTTGTAGGCCTAGGAGGCTTCAGGAGCTCTTGTGGTACCTTCATCAAGCTTTGATTCTGGAAAAAGGCATGATTTACAAATTTATGACCTCGAATTTGAACCAATAAGTTCAATGGGTCAATTGAGTACACATGTGTAGTATGTGAGATCATGGGGCCATGTCGCATATTTTGAATTCCGAGAAGTGTAGAAAGGGGCAAAACTACAGAATGGGAGAGACTGATAGAGATTATGCAAGTTAGCAGGTGGCAGGTCCGTCCTTCTTGTTATATGAGCGCCTTAGTTTGTATTGTGTTTCGCAAAAAAAATTATATGGTTATAAAATACCATCAAACGAATGTATGTGAACATTTAAACAAGACCAGATTGTACATTCAGATTTATTTCTTCTTCCAGTGGCCTTCTCCTCTTCTCATGAGAGAGTACATTACTACATTTAACACTTCAAGACACAAACCTCATTTGACATATAAATGAGCAAGCAAGAGCTCTAAGCCAAGATCAGAGACAAAGAGTCCTCCATGAGACCACTGTTGGTTCACATGGAAGTAGGCCTAGGAGGCACCGGGAGCTTTCCACTATCGAGCAGAAGTTGACATAGTACGTGAAGTCATGGCCGTGGCATCGAGGGACACAGAACACTAGCAACTCTCTCTTGCAGCTCTTCATAAACTGAAAGCGCACGAGCTCGATGTGCAAAACAGACAGTTTAACGAAGAGTTGCAGTGTTTAACTTGTATGAGGCAACTGCTGAGAATTTTCAGTATGGAATGATGCATCAGTGTGAATTTTCGATCTGGTTTTTTCTTAACTGCACACATAACACTCTGTACTCTGAAAGGCAGGGTTTATAAAGCCTTGTGACCAAAGGCTACTGATTTTGTTTCAGTTACTCAAGTACACTACATGAACAGATCATAGACCACTGAATTTTGATTTATCATTCTAACAATTAAACAAAATGACCTCACGTCGATGACTCTGATACTCATCTTGTGCATGTCCAGTTTGTCAGGTCCATTTTTGTTGTTGCCTTTTCGTTTTGTTACATGGAAGTGTCTACCATCTATGGCGACGATGGCAATGCCTTGCCCTATAAACACGCACCTCTTCGAGGGTATCTACGTTCCTGAGTTCAGCGCGGTGGACTATATTTTTGCCAACAAAATGCGAAGTAAAAAGGAGCTGAGGTAGATTAACTAACAACATTTAGGCATGGAAAAACTAACAACCTGTAATCAAACAGCAATACATCCTTGCGTGATATGTTTATCTCTCTTTTGTCTATAAAAGAACTGGTTATGAATAAGCACAATTGCTTGGAGCAATTAGAGCTAGCTAGTTCTGTTCATGGAGGCTGTGAGCTTCTGTGGCTTTTACCGTACGTGTTAGGCTTAATTAGGAGGCACCGGAGCCCTTGTGTTAGGTTGGGCAACCTATGATTTTACCAAACAGCATTGTCGCTAACTCCAGAACGAGTTAAGTATTGTTTGTGTGGTATTAATTTTAATATGGCATGCATTAAAAATCCAAAGAAATAAATAGTTAATAAAATATCAAGACCGTCGAGCCCTTGAGCTGATAATGTAGTGTACATCAGTATATATATGCCATCAATTCATAGACAAAAATTGATGAAAAATATAGTTAACACATCAATACGTACACATGTAGAACAGTAGAAGAAGAGTAATAATGTATTATACTCCGTCCATTCCTTTTTCTTTTGTTAGCTCAGGCCTGTGCACTGTAGTTCCAGGGAAACTCTGTCTACAACAACAACAAATGACCGCAATGATGGCCGTTCCATGCCTTGAGTTGTTGCAAGAACTCAACAAGTGTAAATATATTCCTTCTGCATTCAATCCACCCAAATGAGAGCGGTTTTTACATATTTATACATGGGGTATACAACAGGAAATGGCTTCGGTACACCTAGGCCTATGAGGAATCTGAGGTGCTGGCCAATGGGTCAGCCCTAGGTCTATTAGTAATCTCATAGGTGACAGGGAGGAGGCGCCCATTAAGGTAGCAGCGCCGGTTCCCGAGGGAGCCCGCTATTACCTGTATAAAGGCATCCCCCGGGTAATAGCGTGCTCCGTCTGGTTGTCATCGACAGTGTCAGAGGTGGTTGGGGCGCAAAGTGTGCATTTATTCCAACCCACTAGTCGCCTGATTCCTAACTTGAGCCGTTGGGGGCATATTGAGGCTCGATTCGCCCCGGGCAGCATCTCGAGCTTCGGAGGCCTTCGGAGCTCCGAAGTCCCTGGCCGCCTCCGGAGTTCTTTTGCTAGGCTCCGGAAACCCTCTGAGTTCTGGAGCTCGAGATGCTTCCTGGGGCTCCGGAGCCCACAGATGTTACGGCCTCCCGGATCACTCCCGGAGCCCTTCCGGCGATCTCCAGATCCCTTCCAGGCTCCGGGGCTCTCGCCGTCCACGGGATCCGATTATCTGGGATCCTTGGTAGCCTCCGGAGCGGCCACCTCGGTCGGGGACCGACATGGTCCCGACCCACGGTCATCTCCCTGGGAGGATGGTCTCCGGAGCGCTTCAACCCTTCGGAGGATGGCTCCTCAATCCGGAGCCACTCCCCCAACACCTTGCCTGGTTAACTCACGGAGTGAACTATATTTTCATTGGTAACATGCGATAAAGAAAAGGTGATCAACTGAATATCTGAACACAAGCACATGCCCTGTGGCACTGAATAACTGCATGCATGGAATCAACCGGTACGTCGTTCATCCTTTTGTGATATGCATGATGATATGTTTTGGTCCATAAAAGGGCATGCAGGGTGGAGAAGCACACAAATGCTGAAAGCAATGAGAGGAACATACATTAGCCCATGGAGTCTGCTAGCTCCTATGGCTTTTGCAGTGGTAGGCCTAGGAGGCATCAGGAACTCTTGTGCTAATTTTGTCAATCTTTGATTCTACCAAAATGCATGGTCGCTGACATTGAACTGACGAATAGGCTATGTCAATTGAGTACAGATGTTGAGTATTAATTTGATCTCATGGAATCATGTGACCACAATACTAGAAAACCTATTTTGCCAGACGGGCGAAAACCGCCTTCATAGGCGAACTGCCAATCCACCTGTAGGAAAAGGTCTGCGAAAATCAATTTTTTTCGCAGGCGGATATATGGTGCCAAAAAAACTTACCCACCTGGAAAAATGGAAGGGCCTCGTCCGCAAAAATCGTTTTCCTAGTAGTGCCATTTTTAACTTACTAGGTGGCAGATTCAATTTACTAGCTTAGGGCGTGTCTAATTTGGATAGGGTTTCAATATATTGCATGTTTTGAGAGATGAGCTCCCATGTTTGTTTGTTTTTTTACTGAATAACATTGATTTGGATATAAGGACAGTTCATGTCATCAAGAATTCGTGGATGACTATTTAATGGAAATTCACAAGCTATGAAAATAGCTGTTGCCAGTAAAAAAAACAAACAAACATGGGAGCTCATCCCTTTATTTTATTCTCTTGCATATATAATTTCATCTCCATCTTTTAATGCTCACTCGAATGATCCTGAATCTAGAAGGCACTGAAAAACCATCTTACGATTGATTTTTTTACAAAAAAAAAATAATTAAACATTAAATGGTAGGTGCACATTGAATTACTGTTATCCCTGAAATGTTTCTTCTTTTCCCTATTGCTCTTGTATCTTCCCTATTGGACTCCCTAGAGGATCATCACTACTATCCTTTCTGGTCCATGAAAGAGTTGAGACAAGCTCTGACAATGAGACTGGTGAGTGCACATCTGAAATCTGTTTGGACAAGAGTTGAGACAAGCTCCACTTTCTTTTCGGCCAAATTGGGCCTCCAAATGTAGCCCATGCAAATAGTCCAGCCCAACACCCTGACCGGTGTAGTACCCAGAAGCGCACACTCCCTAACATATCCCTAACACCCAATTCAAATATCAGAATCCTTCTGATGGTTGAACATTTTCTGTGCAAGGCTGCAAGCTGTGCAAAATTTTGAACCATTTTGATGGATATTCCTTTTGTTTGCAAGGTATTAAAAACAGGGTGCCTTCAGGTGGTCAGGTTTATAGTTGGTGTGGAAGAAATCTTCAGCTGATCACAAGTGCTCTTTAGTTTTCTCTCTCTCTTTTTTTTATCATGTCCTGGACAACTTTATATAAGTCTTAGTCTGAAGGAAAATACAGTGAAGATTCTTCTGAAATATTGATGTTTTTGGATAGCTTAACAGCCCTGAAAGGATATGTCTCTATACTTGTGTTTGACATTGCCGAAATATTGGCTTCTCCTTTTGCTGTGGAATGAAACAGGGCTATGACTCTTTCTTCGTGTTGTTGTTGTAATCAGTAGAACCAAGAAAAAACACTATCAAATTATATCAGTTGTGTGCCTGTACTTTGTCTTGCCTAGAATTTCTGCTGAAGTATTGTTCACCTGGAAGCTTGATATGTAGCAAGAGCAATTTTAACGTACTTAAGAAGGTACCATGAGGTATCACTTTTTCTACTGTAAATTTGGTACCTCTTGGTACCTAGGTACCATGAGATACCAAATTTTACACTAAATTTTTGGTACCTCATGATATCTACTCAATGACCGTAAAATTGCTCATGCAGAAGAACAACTGAAGTCCTGATGCCTCCTAAGCTCACCATAGCAATCCGACAGGCTACCCTTCATGACCCTTACATCTCTCTCTCTCTCTCTCTCTCTCACACACACACAGTTTGTAGCATCTGTGTTCATCTGTCTATTTTTATATTTTAGGATGGAAGGAGTAAGTGTTTTGCCTTAGCTTTAATTTCAGCTAGTTATCCTTTCAGAGGAGTTGGGGAATTGTCCCATGGCTTGACATTTCTTTTCTTTGTTCGCACTGAAACCTTTTGGAGCTGTGTGCTTGTCAGCAGATACCGGAGATACAAATCATTTCCATTATCCAAAAAATACTAGGACCTGCTAGCAACCCTGTTCTACTTCTAGCCCTACTGGTGTGTGCACAAGCACAATGAACATAATTTCAGACATTCCATAGTTAAATGCATTGAATTATCCTCGCCAAAAAAAAAATAAAGACAGTACATCCTTACATGATACAGTGATCTGCTATGGCCCATAAAAGAGAAGGCAAAGGAGCACAAGTGTTGCAAGCTACTAGTAAGACACTGACAGTTAGTCATGGGGCCTGGTCGAATGTCATTTGCTATGGTAGGCATCAGAGGCATCAGGAGCTCTGTTCATCTTTCAACAAGCTGGGCTCTTACATAATGAACCAGGAGCTCTGTTCTTTTTTAACAAGCTGAGCTCTAGATCGATCATCAACCAGGAGCCCAGTTCTTTCTTTTAACAAGACGAGTTTTTACAGGATGGCCAGCTTGTTTTGTTTTGTTCTCTTTTTTTTCTCAAGAAGAAGAAAACTGGTGGCCACCTTTTGTATATTATAAGCACGCACTGCAGTTATAATATGTAACTAAAAAACTAAATAAATAATTATTAAAAAATCATGACCGTCAAGGCCTTGAGCTGATAGTCTGCCATCAATTCATACAAAAGTAGATGAAAATATGGAATAAAAAGATCAGTTCATGATAATGAAAATAAAACTATTGATTTAACATGCAATGGTGTATAGGTGAGTATTCATTATCCAAAATAGTATGGGTAAGTATTGAAATTGAACTCCACTTTAATTGTTTTTTGTAGATGGAAGGCTAGCCTTGACAGCATACGGAGTTTACTAGGATTGCCAATTAGTAACCTCTGAACTTGCTAGTTGACAAAAGAAACACAAATTCAGAACAAAAGAAATAAAAACAAGGATCCTTTGATTCGAGGTCTTTGAGGCAGAACTCATCGATGGCCATTGCCGGTGGACGAAGGTGGACACCTTGGGTGGCCATGCAATCTTCCTTGGTTTAGAGTGATTCAAGTTTTCAGGTTGCGTGTGCGGTGTGCCTTCAGGTTATAGTTGGCCAAAAGGCCTAGGGCTCAATGACCCAGCCCATGGCACGAGGTTTTGGCCCGGCCCAAGCACAGCCTGGCCGGATTGGTGTCAGGTCTGTACTGGTCCGGCCCGACCTTTGGGCCGTGCCTGGGCCTCTAGCTCGGCACGGCGGAGGCAAATAGATGAGGGAGCCAAAATAGACTTACTCCAGCCATATAAGGCACGACCGAAGACACGAGGGATGCATAGGGACAAAAAATAGACTTTTTCTAAGGAGGAGCATATTGAACTTTCATGCCTTCAGGCCGGCCCGATACGGCCCGAGTCTTATTGGGCCATGCCTGAGCTATTGGTGCAGCACGTTGGCGGGCATGGCCTAACCCAGTGTGTAGGTCGGGCCATGCTGGCCCGATTGATATCGGGCCTGTGCCTAGTCGTGCCTGGGCTAGGCGGCCCATTTGGCCATCTATACTTCAGGTGGTTAGGTCAATAATTGGTCCGGAAGAAATGGCTAGTATCTGACAAGTGTGCTTTACTTTTGTTTTATTATGGCATGCATTTAGTCTGAAGGTAAATGCAGTGAACATCCTGCTGAAATACTGATGTATTTTGGACAGCTTAACAGCCCTGAAAGGATCTGTCTCTATACCACCTGTGTTTTACATTTCCTAAATCTTGCTTCTCCTTTTGCTATGCAATAAAACAGGGATATGGTTCTTTCTTCTTTTTGTTGTAATCAGTATAGCCAACAAAAACATGATCAGATCATACAGTTGTGTGCCAGTACTGATGTTCATCTGGAAGCTCCGCATGCAGTGAACTGTCCAGAACTGCAGGATGAAAGCATATCTGCAACTGCTGATGATTCCATGACATTACTACTCCATCAAATGCATGCAGTATTGTTCAATTGGACACCTACTGGGCTAGAAAAGAAACTGAATCATAGTGTTGTCAAATTACATCGAAAACCATGATCGTCAAACCCAAAAAAAAAAATTGCAAACATCATTTAGGCCATATACAACAATATTGAGCTTCCTAACCAAAATTCTTTTAATTTTTTTTCCAAAATGAAATTGTTATTGAAAGACAACTGCGTCATGTCGAAAGATGTGATTCACTCAGTGAGTTGATAGAATAGTAAAAGCAATATATTAATTGGTAATTTTTTTTGGGATCCCCCCATTACATGGCCCTAGGGAGCTATTTATAGTCTTAGTACAAGCTCATACCCTCTAGAGTTTAGTTAGTATAGGAGAATTTACAGGGAAACCCTTATGAAAGGGACATTGGTGTGGGTACACAGTGTCTTTTGTATTTATGGGCCACCAGGCGATCTCCTTGGGCCGGCCCACTGATGGCGAAAGGCCCGAATGGGCCATAGGGCCTCCCAAGCCCATAGTCGAAGGCACCTCCAACCCAGGCGAGGACCTCTCACTTTGCCTTATGGCCTTCGCCCTTAGTGGTGACTTGGTCGAATGGCGAGCTTGGGGGCGAACCCATCGGTCTTCGTCGCTTGGCTTCGCCCAAGCGCTTCACCCTATTGCTTCGCCCCGAGCGCACTCCTTGGACTCAGTCGACGCCTAGTGGATTCGGTGGTTTCAGCAGGTCTGGTCAAAGGGCCTCGTGACATGCCAACAACAGAGATATATCTAGCGGGTAAAGGGTAGTACTCCTACTATCGAAGCATTATTATCGGCGAAGACTGTTGTCCCATGTCCTAGGGCAGTCCCACTAGTTGCAACCGCTCCTCGGCATGCTTGTGGTCTCTGCAGAAGGATAGGGGCGACGCCGAGTGGGTGACATGGAAACTCCTGGCTACTCTGTAGCAACACACTGCATGGCTGGAATGGCTTCAACATCCATGTATGGAAGATTACATCTCACAGACAATTCTTTGCCATTCAGCTGGCATGTCAACACTGCCATTGCCGTTCAATCCAGGGCCTGCCACAGCGATGTTCTGTTGAAGTAACAGAAGAACTCCTGATGCCTCCTAAGCTCACCATAGCAATCTCCTGGGCCAGCTCTCATCACCCTTACATCTCTCTCTCTCTCTCTCTCTCTCTCTCTCTCTCTCTCTCTCTCTCTCTCTCTCTCTCTCTCTCTCTCTCTCTCTCTCTCTCTCTGTTTCTAGCATCTAAGTTCAGTTGTCTATTCTTATATGGAGCAGAGAGAGGAGAAGTGTATCGTATATGAATGCACAAATTGTTTCTATGGATGTAGTTATTCAGGCTTGCAGCTGATCGAATTTAATGTGCATGTACAAGTGCATTTGCTCGATCAACCATACCCAACTCTTCAGTTAAACACCCATGATGCAAGTGAACGAAGTAAATAGATTGCTCATGATGACCATGATGCAAGTTTAAGTATGTCTTAGTCTGAATGAAAATGCATTGAACATCCTGCTGAAGTGTTGATGTTTTGAACGTCCTGAAAGGATGATCAGTTTCTGTACATGTATTTGTCATTGCCTAAACCTTGCTTCTCCTTTTGCTTTGGAATAAAAATGGGTTATGGCTCTTTTTCCTTCATGTAATCAGTAGTACAACCATGAAAAACATGATCAAATCATAGCTAGTTGTGTCCATATACTTTGTCTTCCCCGGTGTTTCTTTTGAAGTATATTCTTTCAGCTGGAAGCACCCTATTTGGTAATCTGTCCAGCAGGAAGGCTAATTAAGGACCAAAAGAGAATGCATATCTGCAACTCCAAGCAGTATTGTTCAATTCAAAGCGAGTCATATTATCGTCAAATTACATCGAGAAACCATGATCATCAAACAAAGATTGTGAATGAATTGGCAAAACATCATTTGGCTGAACGCAACAATACCGAGCTCTCTCAACTAAAATCTTTTTCTTTTTCCCCAAGATAAGTTCTGAAACCACTATGTTGGAAATTGATACCAGGATGCCATTTCCTAGATGGTGTAGCATGTGCGATAAATTGATACCACTATGGTGTAGCATGTGCGTGAGCCTCCACAAAGACAAGTAGTCCTGCCAACTGTAATAACAGTTCTTCAGCCATGTCAGCACTGCCATTGGAGGTCAGTTCAGCACTTGGCACTGAAGAACTATACAATTGTAACAGAAGAACTCCTGATGCCTCCTAAGCATACCATAGAAACCCACATGCTCTTGTTCGTATGTCCTTAGTTGGCCTAGTGAGCTAGGTGTGGTGACAACTCCATTTGGTTGGCTAATCTTGGATATATGTTCAGCAATTGTTGCCAGTTTGATCTCTTGCTCTGATGGTACCCAAAGGCATGAACATCTACGTCCTACTTTCCCTGTCTCAACCATAAACTGAACTGACTTCATCAAATGATTATTCAGTCATAAGCTTTGATCGAATGGAGACCTAGTTTCAACTCTAAGCAGTGGCAACTGCTTAACTGCACATATAGCACTCTGAACTCTGTTCCTGAAAGCCAGAGTTTATAGCGCCTTGCATCCAAAGAAAAATAACTCATTTTCTTTCACTAACTCAACTACACTTCAAAAACAGAGAACAGACCAGTGAATTATGCTTGACCATTCCAAACAATGACAGACCATTTGCAGGTAAATACCTTGATCATTTGGTATGATCAGCATTTCTACCAGATTATATAATCCCGGCTTTCCATGGCTCGATCCTACGGCTACCCAAAGTCATGGCCATATCCAGCTACCTCCTATTCCCTGTCTCAACTTCTACACTGAATTGAGCTTCAGATGATTAATCAACCATTCATAGCATCGACTGAATGGATATATATATATCCTTTGCATACATACACGTTCAAGGTAGTTGCCCAATGAATTACTTGCTACTGGACTATAGATGCTCAATATATAATTACAGAATCAAATGATACATCCTTTATATAATAGCAAGGTCTCTCGGGCTCTCTTTTGGACTATATGTATACATGTTAGCTGATAGCTAGCATGCAGTAAGAAACGAACAGTTAGATAAGGAGACCACTTCTGTGACCCTGCTATCGTAGGCCTAGGAGGCATTGGCAGCTCTCGTCTTAGGAACATATCACTCAGAAGAGCCCCACCGCGATGATCTCAACTAGTAATAGAAAACAATCTGAACGGTTGATCTCATTTGATTGAATGGTCTATATCTATTTGTACTATTACCTCAGTTGGCGGTAGTAGAAACATATACGTGCATTATTGTCCAAAGATGTGTCGAGGGGTATAATCATCATCTAGTAGTGATTAAACCTTTTTTCTCTTTTTTCTTGTTCTGATGGAATATGAGCAATGCTAGTGGAATGGATGACCAGATTGATCTAGACGAAAAAAAACGTAAATGATAAAATTACTCCTAATCACTGAATTAGTAAATTATTAATTTATCCTTAATAACAAACGGTTCAGAGCCCTAGAGCATCACTCCAGAGGCAGAAGGACAGGCCTCAACCAGATATCATCATGTGCAAGTCCCTTCCTTTGTCATTTTGAATGGTTGTTCATAATTCAGGTGGATTTGAGGAAGAACTAGAGTGACTCATTGGCTATGGTAGGCCTTGGAGGCATCTGGAGTTGTTGGGTTACTTTGAAACAAGTAGTAGAAATATGTACAGTACGGACAGACGGAGTTATCATCGTCATTGGTACTTTCATGGATATGGAAATCTTGTTTTACCTGGTTGGAATTCATCTTAGTTTCCATGTGACCAAATGATAAAGCTAGCTACTTCTGTAGCTGACAGAACAGCCGCATCTGGTAGAATTCCCTGTTTTCATCCCTCTCTAAGAAAAAAAAAATCCATTCCTGCTATGTCTATGGAGAATAACCAAGATTGCCGGTTATTATGAATCACATGCAGTTATATCCTTATAATAAATTTGACTAGAGTTGTCTATGAGTCGTGTTAAGAAAATGAGAGTAATTGTAGAATATTGGGTCTCGAGTTTTTTTACCGTCCTTGAATCCATGCAGAACCATACTGTGGCCGTTGATCTGGCATCATCGGAGGGCTAGGAACGTTTAGTACCGCCTGGTACCGCATGCCCCGACTGAGGAGGTACCGTTATAGATGGCCAAAAGGCCCGCCCGACACGGCCCACCAGCCATCGGGCCGATCGGTCTTTTTTAAAATAAGTCTATTTTCCGTCCCTTCTCTTTGGGCTGTGACATATATATAGCGAAAATAAGTCTATTTTTCGTCCCTCCTCTTTGGGCTGTAAAATAAGTCTATTTTTTTGTCCCTCCTCTTTGGGCTGACATATATATAGCTAAAATAAGTCTATTTTGTATCCCTATTCTTTCGACCGTGGTATATAATATATCTATTTTTAGTCCCTATTGTTTATGTGTCGGGCCTGGCCTGCGCCCCATCGTGCCGTGCCGGCCCGGCCGTGCCGTGCCGGCCCAACGTGCCGGTGGAGAGGCCCAGGCACGGCCCGGTGGTCGGGCCGGGCCAAAACGCCGTGCCGTGGGCCGGGCCGTCGGGCCTCGGGCCTTTTGGCCATCTATACCGTGGGTTACTTTGGCGTTTAGCACAGCATCTCTTTCGCACCGCATGCTGCCTTGGGAGAAGTTTCACTCAGCAAGAACTGTAGATCCCCGTCGCGTGGTTGGGATTGGATCCCGGTCGCCTGAAATCGATTGGGAGCTCGCTGCAGTTTTCGTTTGTTGGCAGCGGTAGGTCGTTGGAAGCGTTGACAATCGAAATCCATAGCCGCCGATGGTCGCCGGCATCGTCACCGTTAGCCAATGAAGTTGGGGTCAGAAGTGAGCCACAGCCCAGCCACTAGGACGCCGCCGGAGGTAGGACACCGAGGACGCTGCCGATGCACAAGGTTGGATTAACAGTTTCCAATCCGATGAGGCTGATGAATTCCAAAGAGGGCAATCCTGACTACTGTTTATGCACTTATAAATTGGATTATGCAATATTGCAAGCAGTACATCTTATGTGATATTGCAATCTCCTGTGGCAAATTGGCCCATAAAAGAGCAGGCGATGAATCAGACAAAGAGATGCAAGCTGATCGAGTTGGATCGATGGATCTTATGGTGCAGATTAGCTAGTGCTTCGCAATCGTTAGGATTGGGAAGCATCATGAACTCTCATATTGAAACGCTAGCTAGCTAGCTATCGGCCTAGCTAGTTGAAAGGAGCCTACGTTTTTTAGTCTGACTCCTATGTGGCTAAGTTACTGTTCCTCGGTTGGTCAATTAGAACCATAGTTACAGGAAACAGGATCGGTGGCAGTATTCCTCAAACCGGGAATGCGGGGACATTTTCATCCCCACCTTATAACAACATCTCATAAGTAGCGTGTCACATTCCTCGACCCAAGAACTTTGTGACTATGATCTAATCATCGGAACTGATTGCTGACAATCTGGGTGTGCTAATAGGTATTCTTCTCTCGTTTCATTATGTAGCAATTTACAATTAATCAGGAAATACAAATAAATGTTTATCGAGCATATCTGCAATTGATCTGTACCACTTGTCCAACTACTTCTTGCAGTATTGTTCAATTAAAAGTGAGTCATACTATTTACAAATTACATCAAGAAACCATGATCATAAAACCAAAATTTTGAACGGACTGGCAAAAAAACATCATTGAGCTCAACACAACAATACTGTCTCTCTTAGCCGAAATCCTTGAATTCAGAAACCACTATGCTGGTAAAAACCCTTCAAAGCTGACATCACGATGCCATTCCCGATTTCGGAGTAGCATGTGTGAGAACAGGAGGAAGCATGAGCCTCAGCAAACACCACTACTCCTACCGACTGTAACAACTCTTTACCACTCAACAGCCATGTCAACACTGCCATTGCAACCTACTGCAGCACTTGCCACCATAGAATCATCCCTGTGTAACAGAACAACTCTTGATTCCTCCTAAGGGTGTGTTTGGTTGGGCTTTTCAACCTGCTTTTGCTTTTGCAAAAGCTAAAAGCCAACCAAAGGGCCTAAAAGTCACAAGTGGTTTTGCTCCAAAGCTGCTTTTAGTGCAGTACAAATCCAAAAGCAGCCCCTACCCCTGCTTTTATTGGCTTTTGAGGGAAAAAATTACCCACCACTGCCATTATGAAAAAAAACGGTTCGATAATCTCCCGTCTCCTTTCACGTCGTCGCTAGCGCGCAGCAAGGGTGGAGCGCCGCCTAGGGTTTGTGCGCCGCCCCTGCCCTCCGGCCGGCCAGCCGCCACCCTCCCCGCCCGACGCCGGCGCCGCCTCTTCTCCTCCCCGGCCACCGCCCTGGCCGCGCCCGACGCCGGCGCCGCCCCTTCTCCCTGGTCGCCGCTTTCTCTGCCCGACGCCGGCGCCGCCCCTTCTCCTCCCCGTTCGACGCCGACCTCGCCCAGCGCCGACCTGCTCCTCCCCAACCCGACGCCGCTCCTCCCCAATCTGACGCCGGCACATCCAGGTATATGTTCAGCCATCTTTGTGGATATGGTTGAGAATCCCCTTGCGACAGTCGAATTTTGGGGATTGGAGTCGATTAATCTTTAGGGCATGAAATTTTCGATGGATTTGGGCATGCATGCAACTACCTTATTTGTTATTTGGAAGGAATTAGGGGCTATCTTCTGTTTGCGGTTGTGTAGTCTGAAAACTACCTGCCATCTTTCCAAATTGAAAAGATAATCGGCCAAATTCTTTTGTCCTTAGTCCAAACTGAAAACTGAAACTCAAGAGCATGTTATACATGTTATGTACAGGAGTTCAGGAGTTGCTGCATTGTCTATTAACTCCTCAATTTTGTAGAGCATTATCTTCAGTTTTGTACATATACTATTATTCTCATCGTCGCTTTACCGACACAGTGTACAATGTGCCTTTTTTTAATTAAAAAAGGGCTTGTCATTTCATCTCATTTCATTTTTTTTCTTTACAAATTGGCCTTTTAAATACAAAATACTGAATAGATTAGGTTTGTACGAGTAATTTGCATATAAACAGTCCTACATGCCTTTAGGGGTATTACAGGTATTTCTTCTACAACCTACAGTTTCACAGCTGCTCTAACCAAACGGGCTTTTGCTTTTCCCACAGCTGATTTTCCACAGCTGCTTTTCCACAGCCCACAGCTCACAGCAGCTTTTCCAAAAGCCACAGCTCAACCAAACACACCCTTAAGCCTACCATAGCAACCCACTGGCCTCATGTCTCTTCGGTTGGCTTCAGCAATTGCTGCCACATTTTGATCTCTGGCTCCGATGGTACCCAAAGGCTTGTGTCTATGTCCTACTTTCCCGGTTTCAATCATAAACTGAACTGTTGATCAGCAATTATTCAGTCATAGCTTTGATCGAACGGAGACTTGCATAAAACTCTATGCAATGCCAATTGCTCAATAAATTGAAACATAGATGCTAAATAATTAGGAGGAATCAATTACTACATCCTAGTAAAATATCACTAGAATATATATAGCAATGGCCGTCTTGGTGACAATAATACTGCAAGGATGTACTTTGTGTCTGTTATGGGCATTGGGCCTAGAGACCGAGGCCCACAAACACCCTAGTCCGAGGCAGGTGCTACAGTACCGGATTGGGTACTATTAATCCTAGTTTGAGGCGAGTGCTGCAGACCCGCCTTGAGCTGGGCTGCTCGTGGGCCTCGGTCTCTAAGCCCAATGCCCATAATAATGTCATGAACTGAAAATACATGAGCTTGATGTGTAATACAGATAGACTATGGCTGTGTTTAGTTCAGCGTAAAGTTTGGATTTTGGTTGAAATTAGAGATGATGTGATTGAAAAGTTGTATGTGTATGACAGGTTGATGTGATGGAAAAGGACTGAAGTTTGGATCCAAACTTTGGATCTAAACACAGCCTATATTTAAAAAATTGCAGTGTTTAACTTGTACTCCCTCCATTCCAAAATATAATAACTTTTATCACTCAGAATTTATCCCAAAATATAACAACTTCTCCACTAACATTCCATTCCCAACCCAATCACAACTCTCCATCATTTATTTTTCCCACGTACCTTTACTTCTCAACCAATCATAATCTCTCCCTATTTAACTTTACCTACTTTATTTATAACCGTGTCCAACTCAAAAACTACTTATATTCTGGGACAGAGATAGTATCAAGTAACTGCTAAGAATTTTCGTCCTGAATTTCCGGATTTTCTTAACTGCACAGACAACATATATTTATGTATTACGTTCCTGACAGCCAAAGTTTATAAAACAACAACCGATTTTGTTTCACTTACTCAAGTACACTTCATGAACAGAAAACAGGACAATGAATTTTGCTTGATCTTTCCAAGGAATTAAAGAAACGACCTCATGCCTGATAACTCTGATGCACAATCAGTTTTCTGCATGTTCCTAGTAAGTTTGTCGAGTCATTGGTCTTTGGGCAAAATTAGAGCTTTGGCATTGGCCCAACGAGGTGCCATATTTTCATGTAAACACCTTCTTGAAGGGATGCTCAGTATTGCTGCTAGATTTGATCCCAGCTTTCTATGGCCCAATCCTATTGTCGATCTCTCTTACTCTCTTGGTCTATATATATACTAGTACATAGCTGATAGCTAGTACTAGAAAGTAATATATAATAGACGAACAGTTAGATCATGGAGATGCTTCTGCGACTGTTGTATATGGTAGGCTTGGGAGGTATCTGGAGCTCTCATAGGAATATGTCATCTCTTAGGAAATTGGAAAGAGATGCCCCTGGTAGATGCCAACATATGCAAGTTCCTGCCTTTGTCTTTCTTTCTAGTTGTGTACTTCGGGTTAATTTGGATGGCATACCCCTAATGATATATCTACCTTGTGCAAAACTTGGAGAGAGGCAACACAAATATGCTACCTTCATTCAAACAATCTTAAAATATACGACATTTATTTCTTCTCTAATCATTGTGACGACTTCTCGAATGTGTAGGTTTTGGAACTTGGGATAGGCATGCCATTTAGTTATACTTGCGGATAAAATTGGCACAAATGAAACTACAAAAGAATAATAAAGTGCAACTTTAATAATGTGTATTCATATACAGATAATTTTCCAAACATCTTAGAGCCCTGAGATGAGTGAGTTCTTGGCCTAATTTTTTTTACACAAGCTAGTTGATGGCAATGTTCCATTCGTTTCACACAAATGGAGGGTGCATGAAGTCATCAAGAGTTCAAGACCATGAGTGCAAGCAAGGAACATACTAGTGTAGACATCATACAACAGTTATTATTACCCGAAATTAATTACTTGCAGAGATGAACAATTACTTTAAGCAAGACTGCAAATAAAGTCAACAACTACAACTACTAGCTATAGAGAGGAAGTGCAGTATTAATTGTCGCCAAATTGCCTAATGGATTCTTTATATAGAGGGGTATATCTTGTGGGCACTCTGTCCACTTCCTTGTGTGAACAGACTGTTCTATGCATCCTTGATGCAGAGACCAAAGGTATCACACAGGTCTCGTTCGATTCTCCAATAAGGATGAAGATTAAGTGCGCACGTAAAAGAGATAAGTCATTACCACATAATTAATTAAATTTTAATTATTAAAAACTTGAAAAAAAAGATTTATTTGATTTTTTAGCAACTTCTATATAGAAAGTTTTCGCACTAAAAACACATTGTTTAGCAGTTTGAAAAGTGTGCTAACGGAAACCGAGGAAACATTTGTATCTTGTTGGAGTTTTAGAAAAAAAAAGGAGGAAACACTCTTGCATCATCTATAAGAAAATCGCTAAACTAGTCATGCAATATCTTTGAGTTAGGAGTGCTGAGAAGGGAAAAAAGGACTCATTTTAAATGGTTGTTCAAATTCACGTGGATTTCATGGAACGAGAGTTACTTGTTGGCTAGGATAGGCCTAGGAGGCATCTGGAGTTGTTGGGTTACTGTGAACCTAGTATACACTATAATAGATAGAAACATTGTGGTATTAATTGGTTGCAATTCGTCTTAGTTTTTCAAAATGATAATGTTATATGCATGTGAGATATGTGCTTACCGGTGGGGGGCGAAATTTCAATCCCTGGTTCAAAGTGGAATGGTAAATTTGAGTAGGCCTGTCTGTGGAGCAATGTAACTGTTTTGTTAAGAATAAAATGAATTGGATTTTAGACTGTTGGATCACCATCCAACGATCCAGACCTGCCCATTGTTTACTAGTATAACTTTAAACTGAAGTGAGCAGATGACTAAACATTTACGAACTATGGTCTTCAAATATCTGCAGGTGCTGAATAATTGCACGAAATTACCAAATCAGTATATCTTACGCAATATCGTGATCTCCTATGGCAGGCAGTTAATTTGGCCCATAAAAAGAGCAGGTGAAGAGTCAGAAATAGAGATGCAAACTGCAGCTAGTGCAATGAACCGTTAATGATGCCGGATTGACCTAGCTTAGTGTCTCTGCAAGAATGGTATATGTTCAGGAGGCATCAGGAAATTTCATGCTTAAAAAACATTGGTACGTAATTACCCAAGGTTTTAGGAGCAAACCCCTCATTTGAGTCTGACTCTTATGTGGCTCAGTTACTGTCGCTCGGATGGTCAAATCAGAACTCATACTGGTACAAGCAGAGCAGGGAGAGTAGAGGTAACTGAGCTTTTTTTTTAATTACGCAGCAACTTACAGTTAAGAAAGAAATACAAGTGTTTATCCTACACTCCTGAAAGAAGTATTTATGCAGTAAATTGGAAGGGGAAAAAGACTTCCTAGTAAGTTATGTACAACGGCTGATTTACGGCATTAATTTTCTCCATTAATTTTAACTTTAAGTTTAACTAAGCAGTTGACTAAGCATTTACGGGCTACGATTGAATGCAGACATATATATACACACATCCAAGCAATGGTAGGTTCCACAACCGAGCTTCAAATATTAGGTGCTGAATAATTCCGCGAAACCAAAGGAGTACATCTTATTTAGTTGTATGTCTGTTGACTGACACTGGAGATATAAATCATTTCTATTATTTAAAAAAAAGCGGCAGTTTGGCGCAATAAAGAGCAAGTGAAGATTGAGGAACAGAGAGATGCAAGCTGATCAAGCTTAGCTAGTGAAATGAACCGATCATGGTGTCCGATCGATCTAGTTTCTTAATTTGCAGTTGTAGGTTTGTGAAGCATCATGAATTCTCATGTTCAGGACTGGTGTCCATCTTCTAGGGCCTGCTTACTTGAGCTTCTTCGCTCCGGCTTCGACTCTCTGGTCCTTCTAGTCTCTTGGCAACTATCGAAGGAGCGGAACTCTAAGGTTTTTGGTTCAACACTCTCTTTGGTCTCCGTGCTTTTAAAATCCATCCGTTTGGAAGGCCGTCTATGGACTTCCGCAGGCATTGCAATTTTTGGATATGCTGGGAGTGTAGTGCGGCTCCGCCTCCTCCCTCTCATTTGTTGGATTAGTTTTTTTCGCATTAGTTTTTCCCTTTTTTTTCCCTTTTCTATTTGGTTTTTTTATCCTTTCCCTCCGGTATAGGCATGTCTGGCCGATTGCATGCGTTGTGTAACAAAACATCTTTTTCTTCTAATATATTAACGTATAATTCTTTTGCGTGTTCGCGAAAAAAATGTTTAAAGGTTTGTTTGTCGTTGCCCATGCTTTCAGGGGCGATTGCTCGAATTTGAGTTCGACTCTTAGCTATGTAGTTCAGATACTGTCCCTCGGATGGTCAATCAGAAGTCATTCAGATTTCTCTCAAATCATTCAGGGCTGCACTTTGAAATTGTGTAATTATAAGTTTGTCATGTTAACTCGATACTAATTCTCTTCTCCAAGTATATAGGTATAGAACCTTATTTCCCTTATTTTCTAAAGCACCATAAGTTTTTCAACTAATAACTTTAAAGTTTGGTGTACAAAAATTGACCAAGGAAAACGGAACACTGTACATGCGACTGTTTGTATGCATGCACATCTCAGGTACATGTGGTACATCCTTGTTAATTTCTACAGGTTTTGATCCAGAGATTTCTGCAATTTTCAGAGGTTCAGAGCCCTAATTAGGTCCTAGATCTGATAAGGTGTCACATGATTAAGAGATGATGACAATTCTGCTGCCTAATTTTGTATGCTTATCTGAATATATTCCTGATCATGATGATCTATCGCATTTGAGATTAATATAGAATATCATGCAAACGGCGACCTTTCTCACTTCTTCAGCCATTATTGGAGATCAAGAGAGTGCCATATGTGCATGGCCATCAGCATCATGAGTGCAAGAAACAATTTACTGGTCTTCCTGATTTGCCCAAATGGGCATGACAGCAACATAATTTTTTTTTTGTGAGGAGAGACAGCTACATAATTAACCATTGTAAATTGGACACCAAAAGTTCATTCCTTTTGAAGAGTATTATCTTCTTTGCAAAAAATTCCATGTACACTCACTATCTTAAGCGCAATAGTAACATCGATTTTTCCAGACTCACTATCTTGAGATAAGTGGACCAACAAAACATCGAATTCATCCACAGACCCACTTATCAGTGACCATCGCGAAAATTCATTCTTACTCCTTTGTGATTAGCATATTGGACCACCTGTAATTAAAGAGATGTGTCTGAAAGGAAGGCCTCTCTTGCAAACTAGCTTGTGCACAAAACAGTGGTATATATGCTAGCAAGATAGCCCTGAATTGCAACCGGATATTTTCGCTTGATGCCAACCGCAATTGCTGACCTAAAAGCTAGCGAAAGTTGTTGTGGTTTGATGTCGCTGCCAAGAAACGATTGGTTGCTAGTGGCCACCCTTTTGGTGATGAGCCTCCTCTTCTTTTTCACTCATTCAAAGAATATATAAATTCACCACGTGAGCTTTTAGATGTTGCTTCACAGATTAGGCCTCTTCTCAAGACCACATGATTGCAGGAGCTTCTTATCTGATTGGTTGCATGACATCCTCACCGTTTATTTTTTAAATCAACGCAGACACTCACAACGCATCTTTCATAATAGACGACATAGGAGTGCTCTTGTGTGCTATTCGCTCCGTTTCTTAATATAACATTATTTACTTTAAACATTTGTCTTATTAAAAATTATATAAATTTCATATTAAAAAATTATACAGATCGATATGCAACAATATAAATCATGCTTAAAGAATCAAAACAAGTCACAACAAAAATAAATAATAATTACATAATTTTTAATAAGATAAATGATCAAATTTATGGTAAGAGTTAATGGTGCTATATATTGAAAGAGAAAAAGAGGGAGTAGGATATGTCTCTTCTTACCATCCAAAAATAAAGAGAGAGAGATACTAGTATAGACCATATATGTGTGTCTTCAGCAGAAGTGAGATCAGAATCAGATACAATGAACCATATGCTTATTTAGTACTATAGACAACACCTGTTAGAGAGGTTGCTGGAGATGCATCATGCATGTGAGTAATGAGCATGTACGGTTCAACTGCAACTAAGATCCAGCACGAGTTTTTTTCTATCTTTTATTTAGGGGTCAAAGCTTATCATATTTCAAGGTTCAGACTTGCAGGAAGGAGAGGACTCTGAAGAACACTTATCTCATAGTGGAGGGCACATTTTCAGTTATCTTTGAAATTCTTGCTCATGGTAATGCAAAAGCATGTGCTTTTCACTCCGGTTTCAACACAGTTCACTTGTGACGTCAGAAAGACCATTCTGGTCATAGCCTTCAGGCTACCGCATCATAACCAACAATGGTTGGCACACTGCACAGAAAATTGTCCATTCACAATCTTGTTTGGACTTTGAAGAACATATTTAAGCCATGAAAACCTGAAAAGGTTGAGTTTCTCAACTGGTGAACATATTTTCAGCTTCTAACTTCTAGTTTATTTTCTAGATTTTACACAACTACAGATTCTTAGAGTCTGGGTTAGAATCTAAACCGTTTGGGAGAGGGAAACTCTAGGAGAAGCTGCAGCTTCTAATAACTCCCTCGACTAGAGTGGTAACATATATGGCATTTTAACTTTCTGCATTTTGAGCCAAAGAACACAAAGAGACACCACTTCTATAAATTAATTAAGAAAAAAAGGGCAAAAGGGATCCTTGATCTTTCAAAGTATGAAGACTGTTTCAGTACTAAGCTCCTAGTGACTGATTAGCTTGATTTAATCACCCTGAATTGGACATGAGGATAGCTTATATATGTCCTCTAAAATCAGTTGAAATGTTGAGGACGATGTCAGTGGTTAGTGTGAAACATCAGGTGATTGACTTAAAAGACAAAATAACCTTCAAGTTAGGGGAAATTGACATAGATCCTGAAGGTGACACCCTCTTGCTGAAACCACCACACAAAGTTGCCCCTCACACAAAACCATTCATCCTCCATTTTGATATTCAGCACCTCACCAATTACATTCAAGCCTGCATTATTCCCCACTATACTCCACCTTATATAAGGCTGTAACTTTCAAGTAAGGTAATTTCTCCCAATAAATCTATTGATGGTACTGTGATTTCGATGTCGCTTGACAAATGGAGCCAACAATTGTGACACACTTTTCCTGTCATCTTGCATCAGAAAATATTCCACTGTCGAGGGTTTGCAATTTCGTTTTACATATTTACGATATCTCAGAAATTTCAAATGATTTCTTTTAGTAAATTTAAACAAACTTTGACTAAATTCAAAAAAAAAATGAAAATTTCAGACAAATTAGTTGCATGCTGGAGGAGTCCAAAATTTTAGAAATTTCGAACCAAAATTTCAAAGACTGCCACCGTCCTTCTCATATTAAGATCATGCACGCAACCAAACAGGCCCTAACTGACGACGACGATGATGGGTACTACAAACACGACCTGAAGAGCTCTTTTTATCTCCTGTGTCACACAAGGCCTTATTATTATTAATTAAAAAGACAATCATTCGGCTAAGAAAAGCGATGGGTTCACTAAGATAGAGAATCAGAATTGCAATTGCCATCTGCAGCTGCTGCTGTGTCATATTCCCTGGTAAATGCAGCAGAAGGAATCGTTTTCTTGTTCACTGCCGTGTAGCCTCTGCTGCCTCGTGCCAGGACACAAATTGGCACTGTAAAGCCACATCTGCATACACACACGGCAAAAGGCAGCAAACTGTGATCACATCCATCCATCTTGTAATGGTTTTGATTGCTGCAAAGCAACAATTCCTCCTTTTTGACCTCCCCTCTCTTTTGAATTCGATTTCCGCTTCGATTGCGATCTTCGCCTTATTTCAGACTTCAGCCAAAAACAAGCTACCATGTAGATGAAAAACCAAAAATGATCTAACAAAATAACACTAGGTGGAAAGTTTGGTACTATACCACAAATTAAGTCTCGAAAGTATGGTGATACGCCTTGTGGCAAGTCATATAGTTTCACCTGTAGTTGATTATAAGCCGTAAAGATTACTAGTGACTTAAAAATAATTTATGGATAAAACTTTTATATATGTGTTATTAGTGACTTAAAAACCAATGTTGAAAATTAAAGTACGATAAAAACATAAAAATTAACTCTAAAATTAAGTTTTAAAATTTAAATTTTTGTTGCGATTGATAAGCTGAGAAGAAAATGATGAAAGATCTGAAATTAGATTCATGTATTCATCTGTCACACATGTGGTTTTACAAATAAATTCACATCTAGCTCGGATGTATGTGAAATGGCCACAATTTTCAGCAATCAAAAAAAAAATTGTCCCTTCTTCAATTTATTCTTGTGTGGTAGTAGATGGAGTTTATAGTCAAGGTCCATGGCCTGCTGGTCCATGGTCCAAAACTTTGACCAGGTTCATTGAAGGGAATCAAAACTTAAGGAATTATAATTAAGCTGATAATTTTAATGGGAAAAAACCATTTGGGAGAAAGGGACGGTTGGATTGGATGTTGCAGCTGGATGGCATATTCTAATTGCAAGATGACAACAACTCACATATTTAGCATGTGTTCATTAGCATATATATATCTATCCAATAATTCTACTGCTTTCAGTGCTTTGGCATCTCCATGGCATTGGTCAGTTTTTCGTAGTAAAAAACACTGTTGTGATTGTCCTAAATATACTGGATGGCTACATCTATTTGCAATACATTGGATGAATACTAATTACTCCTTCCGTTTCAGGTTATAAGATGGTTTGACTTTGATCAAAATCAAATTGTTTTAACTTTGACCAAGTTTATAGAGAAAAGTAGAAACATTTTCAACCCAAGACAAATTTATTATGAAAATATATTTAATTATTGATTTGGTGAAACTAATTTAGTATTATAAATATTACTATTTTTATCTATAAACTTAGTCAAACTTAAAACAGTTTGACTTTAACCCAAGTCAAAACGTCTTATAACCTGAAACGGAGGAGGTAATTTGTTCCTAACATAACATAACAGTGATAGGAGTGTAAATTTGTTAGTGTATGCCACGATGAAACACAAATATTATAAATTTTTCATAGGCGATGGTCGAAATTTTATGGCCAGAATCAAATCAGAAAAGACTTTCACTTGATATATATTATATTATGTCACATCATATATTATATAACCACTTTGAGGAAAATTGTGGGTTTCGTGAATTAAAAAAAAAAGTACTTCAGCAATGTCCATATTCTTAGACACTCTTTCATCATATAAAATTAAAGCTTGTTCAATTCACACCTTGGAGGATAAAATATAAAACACTAGAATATTGTTCACTTTTAAAATATATACTGGCTGGTGGAACATCACACGTGTTTGCAGTGAGAAGAGTTCAGACAGCTTGTAAATGCTTTGTAGGTTATGCTACAGTTATGGCCGGATATCAGGCCATTTAGCCGACTTCTCAGTTTCGTCACCATTATCGCTTGTCATGTTCGGCTTCATTGGCATGTTCGGCTTCAGGCAGAGCAGCCATTCTGACCTACAGTGATGACTGATGATCAAGGCTATACCGAATTTGGGATGGTATATGATGAATCCTGGAAGGTCCTCAGACCGCGTTCCTTTCTTTCGAGATCCACCCATGTATAGGAGCGACACTACGTGCTTCGCCCAGTGGCGGATCCAGAAAATCGATTCGTTGGTGTCATAACGTGTCTATCGGTGTCATAGTATGTTAATTATGCTTAGGTCATAGTGTTATAATATATGGATAAGCAATTTTGCTATAGGTTTTGCCAAAAGTCGTCGGTGTCGCCTAACACCGCTCATACTACTATAGATTCGCCCCTGGCTTCGCCTCATCAGTGCTGGTTCGTAACGGCCATCAGGACCGGTTTTGGATCCGGTTGTCGTCGTTTGCAACAGTACATGATGAATCCGAGAAGGTCCTTGAATTTCTTTCTTTCAAGATCCCTCCATACGTCGGAGTGTTAGCATGCTTCTATGTATGTTGTGTCTTTTAATTTCAATGGTTATTGTTCATCATAAATTGGTGTTACCAAAGGAGACGTTTAATCTCAAAAGTTCTAATAACAACTAACAAGGATAAGCCTGTAAACATCCAGTTGGATGTAGAGGCTAGATTTTTTAATCCATTTTATAAAAAAAAAACAAGTAACAAGGATTGGGAGATCTCAAAAGTGTTGCGATAATCTCTCGCAAATTCAACAACCTTTTAATTCCTTCGTACCACCATTGATCTAGACCAAGAACAGAGAGATTATGATTAGATTGGGAAACAAAAGGACATGGACTCCTCCTTTGGACATGTCACAAAACAATAATACATGAGGGCAGTGTCCTTTGGTGGATTGGATTGCTTGGTCATAGCCCATAGAGAAGTTTGTTGATGGTCATTTAATTGCTCAAGTACTGCTCATGAAAGTCCCCATGATGCTAATGTCATGCCCTGCTATGTATGATGTATAGATCCTGATCTTCTCTTCTTTCTAGCAGTATAGCAAACAGAGTCAACAGAGGTGGACGCAGGGAAAAAGAAAATCAAAGGCAAGGAGACGTAGGCAATGACTTTCTTCAACAATATGGCTTGATGGATAGCCATATGGGCTAGGGATCATCTTGTTTTTCTTCTTTTTTGTTTGTAAGGTAATGTATATTGCGCACATACAGACGTACATGTGCACGCATATATAGATACAAATTTTGCATTCGGATCATACGGAGGAGGATGCACATCATCTTCCAAGTAAGGTGCGTGACAAACTATCTTCAGTAACATGCATCTTAATTTCAACTCAACGGATGTGGTTTCGGCTCTCCCTCTAGTATGTACTTTCTCCGTCCCAAAATAAACCAACTTCATACGGGATGTGACACATACTAGTACGATGAATCTGGATACAGTACAAAGATATCCAGATTCATCATACTAGAATGTGTTACATCACGTACGAGATTGGTTTATTTTGAGACGAAGGGAGTAGACTATAGTGCCAATCATGATCATTATTACCCCACCCAACCACACACACATAAAATACCACCATAGACAAAGTCACCGTAACGGCACCACCAATTCAACTTTTAGTTATGTTAACATGCTCGTACGTGAAATTCTGCAAGCGATGTGTGGTGGAATGCCATCGAAGGCGACGTCCTCATTGCCCAGCTAGGTTCCTTGTATTGTTATTACGAATCCATTTTTTTCTCCACTATTGTGGTGCCTTCGACGCATCTCCTCCTTCACCCTAAGCATATATATATCTAGTACTCACGTACTACCTCCACCACTGCGCCCGTGCTAACCTATAAGTCTGCATTCATCTGACCTACTATAATTTCTCTAGAAGGAATTCAACTCCAATCTAAAATTAACCATGTCGTTGTAAGGTTTTTGGGTCCGGTTTCCTTTATAAACTGAATCAATTATCTTCTTTTATAGTGCATTGCAGGAGCTCTATTCCTGTTCCCTCGGAAAAAAGAATACCTTTTGTCCACCTTCGATTGTTGGGTGCAAGATACTCTTTCGGTTATCCTCCTAGCGTCACGCTGAGCGAAACCTCACGTGCCAATGGTGAATAAATGACTTCACTAACGAGTAGATACAGATGCCCTGTTATACGTTATGCATAAATAGATTTAGGGCTTCATCTTTTCGCTTATGCTTATATTTATTAGCCAAAATTTAAATTTTCAACCTTAAATTTAAAGTTGATTTTGAGGTTTTTTTCATTGTAGTTTATTTTCAGCCTTTACTTTTAGATTGTTAAGAACACGTATGTAAAAGTTTTATTCACGAATTATTTTTCATTTGCAAATATGTCGTTTGGTGGAACTATTAAACTGTAATGGCGTATTCTAAGCGGTTAATAGAGCTGGTATGGATTATTTGCGCCGCACTTCTAAAACACATTTTTTAAAAGTTATTTGTTCGCTTTTTATAATATTTAGTTCATCGTTATGAACCGATATTTTTTTCTCTATATCCATAATCTATCAAAATCATCATCACCATGCCCATAAGTTACATGTTGAACCATTCTAATGCACAATAATACCCTAACCCCCATTGCTTGCTCCTTGACTCAAAGCCAAGATCAAAGATGCTCCCAGATATTCTTTAGGTCAGCTCTCAGCTCCTCTACTTGAAGTGATCATCATCATCTACCAGCCTAACTTGTACCTTGAATAGTGTTTGTCCTACTAATACAGTAGTACTAGTAATTCAATGTGCAGTGTACTTTACTAGTCGTAGACTGACTGAGCAGTGGGCCCCACACGGTAACTGGCAGTGTCAGTGACCCGTAGCCGCGGCGGTTGACCCCTCTCCAACCCTCTCTGATCTCCTCCTATATTTATTCTTCTTCTTTTCCACTCTTCTCCAACTCCTCCTCCTCCATTCCATGGCGATGGCCACCACCCACCACTTACCCGGCTGAGCCAAGCCACCCCGAAGAACACTGAGGGAGAGGTAGACAAACAAGTTCAGTCGATTTCCATCATCCAAGATTCAAGAAGAAGACGAGGCAGAGAAGAGAAAAATTCTGTTAGAATTGCAATTGATTTCATCATCCAAGATCCAAGAAGACGAGGCAGAGAAAGAATTCTGTTCGAATTGCAACTGATTTCATCATCCCAAGATCCAAGAATTTTCAAGAAGTGGAGCCATGGAGAGGCTGTTCGAGGAGCTGGCGGGGGAGGCGGTGAAGGAGCTGCTGCGGGCGGTGAGGGGGACCTTCTTCTGCAGGTCGACGGCGGAGCGGCTGCGGCGGAACGTGGAGCCGCTGCTGCCGCTGGTGCAGGGAGGGGGAGGAGGAGGGTGGGGGCACGGGCGGAGCGCCGGCGAGCTGGCGGAGCTGGCGGCGCAGCTGAGGGAGGCGCTGGAGCTCGCGCGGCGCGCCGCGTCCGCGCCGCGGTGGAACGTGTACCGCACCGCCCAGCTGGCCCGCCGGATGGAGGCCGCCGACACCGCCATCGCGCGCTGGCTCTCCCGCCACGCCCCCGCCCACGTCCTCGACGGCGTCCGCCGCCTCCGCGACGAGGCCGACGCCCGCATCGGCCGCCTCGAGCGCCGCGTCGAGGAGGTCGCCGCCGCGCAGCAGCAGCAGCAGGCCGCCGCCACCGCCCTTCCACCCCCCGCCATCTCCCTCCCCTTCGCTCTCCCCCCGCCGCCGCCGCCACCCAAGGCCATGGCGATGGGGATCGAAGCGCCACCGACCAAGGGCATGGCGGTGGGGATGGAGGTGGAGCTCCCGTTCCCGGACGAGGACGACGACGAGAGCATGGTGGGCGGCGGCGTCAGGGTGGGGAAAGAGAAGGTGAAGGAGATGGTGATGAGCGGCGGCGGCGGCGGGTGGGAGGCCGTCGGAATCTGCGGCATGGGCGGCAGCGGCAAGACCACGCTCGCCATGGAAATCTTCAAGGATCACAAAGTCCGAGGTAACCAACAAATCATCATCAAATCATCTTTTCCCCAAAATTTTGCTTGTTTTTGCAAAAATTATTCGATTCGATTCCTCGTGTGAAAAAAAAAAAGAAGGGTTTCACATCTTTGTCTTCAATTATTGTGGCGGCTTAGGGTGTAAAACCTGCAAAATTATTGTGTGCTTTTTGTGCGCAATTAGGTAAAGTTGAGGTTGATGCTTCCGTCTTGTTCTTCACTACTGCTACCTGCTTGGTCAAAATTGGCGCTTTGACCAAGCTTAAGTGTGATGTGTACGATCCTAATGGGATTAGGTTGCTGGTGGAGCACACAATTACGCCACACGGCCTAACTTTTTTTGGAGATGCTGTGAAAAATTATTTTTGGTCCAAATTGAGTAACTCGTTTTCTGTTCATGGCACTTTTGCCTTGAAATCATGACATGATATGTTCTTGCTTAGATTCATATCGAAATTATAAACTTGCCTAGTGTTTGATACAAACCCGGTATGATCCTCTGTAAGTGCAAAGGGAGTTATAATTAGTATGTTGGTGAACTCATTCGGCTCAACGTAGCAACTTGTGTTCATGGTGCCAATTTTAATCAACATAACATTAGAAATTTCTTCGAATTTATTCACCTTTTTCCTAATTGATCTGAGCAATCCCTTGGATTTTGCATTAATTGTTTGTCATCAAAGATCTGTTCACAAAAGACAGTTGTATTTGATTCTTTGCTGGTTTCTCTGAAAAGGTTTGCATGCTTTCTTGTTTTTCGTGGTGCTAACATATTTCGTTCTTGTTTCTGTAGGCTACTTCAGTGATAGAGTCTTCTTTGAGACGATCTCGCAGTCCGCAAATCTGGACACTATCAAGATGAAGTTGTGGGAGCAGATCAGTGGAAACCTTGTGCTCGGTGCGTACAACCAGATCCCGGAATGGCAACTCAAGTTGGGGCCAAGGGATAAAGGACCTGTTCTTGTTATCCTTGATGATGTCTGGTCTCTCTCACAGCTAGAGGAGCTCATCTTCAAGTTCCCTGGGTGCAAGACACTCGTAGTATCAAGGTTCAAGTTCCCCTCGTTGGTCACCCGGACTTACGAAATGGAGTTGCTCGATGAGGAGGCGGCTCTTTCTGTCTTCTGTCATGCTGCCTTTGATCAGGAGTCCGTTCCTCGGACCGCTGACAAGAAACTGGTTCGGCAGGTTGCTGCAGAGTGCAGAGGACTTCCTCTAGCACTGAAGGTTATCGGTGCGTCGTTGCGGGATCAGCCTCCTAAGATATGGTTGAGTGCGAAGAACCGGTTGTCGCGAGGAGAGGCTATATCTGACTCTCATGAGACCAAACTCCTGGAGAGGATGGCCGCAAGCATCGAGTGCTTGTCAGGGAAGGTTAGAGAATGTTTCCTTGATCTGGGTTGCTTTCCGGAGGATAAGAAGATCCCACTGGATGTGTTGATCAATATATGGATGGAGATTCATGATCTTGATGAGCCGGATGCCTTCGCCATCTTGGTTGAGCTATCAAACAAGAATCTTCTCACCCTAGTTAATGATGCACAGTATGTACAGCTTGCCCTGTATTTCCTTTCAAAGCCTTTAATAATTTGGATGCGACAAAAGGACGGATTTGACATTTGGTTACTCTATGCAGGAACAAAGCCGGCGATTTGTACAGCAGCTACCATGACTTCTCGGTTACACAACATGATGTATTGAGGGATCTAGCGCTTCACATGAGTGGTCATGATGCTCTGAACAACCGGAGACGGCTGGTGATGCCAAGAAGAGAAGAATCACTACCGAAGGATTGGCAGAGGAATAAGGACACTCCGTTCGAAGCTCAGATAGTTTCCATTCATACAGGTGATTCGTTGGCTATTAACTACACTCTTGCTATGACAAAAAAAAAGCTATCTAATTTCTTCAACTGATGCTTAATCCTTCAACGTCATAAAGTTCCATTTGTTATCAGTATTACCTGATCTTGTGAAATATTTCCCTTATTTAAAGTTCTATGGTATTGTTACTTGCAATTATCCTTTTTTGCCCTTTGGGCAAAATGATCTGACCAACTGGTTTCAATCTCCAGGTGAGATGAAAGAATCTGACTGGTTCCAGATGAGCTTCCCCAAGGCGGAAGTGCTTATCCTCAACTTCGCGTCAAGTGTATACTATCTCCCACCATTCATTGCAACCATGCAGAACTTGAAAGCCCTGGTGCTGATCAACTATGGCACCGTCAGCGCGACCCTTGATAACCTATCCGCCTTCACCACGCTCAGTGACCTGAGGAGCCTCTGGCTTGAGAAGATCACACTTCCACCGCTACCAAAAACCACAATCCCACTGAAGAACCTGCGCAAGATCTCCCTTGTCCTCTGTGAGCTGACCAACAGTCTAAGAGGATCAAAGGTGGATCTCTCGATGACATTCCCGCGCCTATCCAACCTCACCATTGACCACTGCATAGACCTGAAGGAGCTACCTTCTAGCATATGTGAAATTAGCTCCCTGGAGAGCATCTCCATCTCAAACTGCCATGACCTGACAGAGCTTCCATATGAGCTGGGCAAGCTGCATTGCCTGAGCATCCTAAGGGTATACGCCTGCCCAGCTCTGTGGCGGCTCCCGCCTTCAGTATGCAGCCTGAAGAGACTGAAATACCTCGACATTTCTCAGTGCGTCAACCTGACGGACCTCCCGGAGGAGCTCGGTCACCTGACAAGCCTGGAGAAGATCGACATGCGAGAATGCTCGCGACTGAGGAGCCTGCCGAGGTCGTCCTCGTCGCTCAAGTCCCTGGGGCACGTCGTGTGCGACGAGGAGACAGCGTTGCTGTGGAGGGAAGCTGAGCAGGTCATCCCAGACCTCCGGGTTCAGGTAGCAGAAGAGTGTTATAACCTGGACTGGCTTGTAGACTGATGTTCCTGGATGCTTTTGGCTCCAAGCTCACCTTTGTACAGATGATGTGTATATTTTTCCCTGTCTAATACAGGATGGAGGAACAATCCACTCTGCAATTTTGACATGTTCAGTGTTCATGCAACTGACTCTCCAGCAGCAGCCAAAGCTTGCTGAGAAAATAGAACCATAGAATTAATAGAGATTTTTTCTTCTTGGCACAAAGCATATTTACATACACATAGCAAATACATTAACCAATACATCTCTTCTGTCTCTCTGTTTAATACAATACAGAACTAGGTTCCATACAATGCTTCTCATTTCTCAGTGTTCCCAAGAAACAGTCTTGCATGATATCATCCGGTGCTAAATTTTTGGCACAACATACATAATTACATACTACACAATCTGCTGCAACTCAGCTGCAGTATGGTTCATCAGAAATTCAGACTCAAGAACTAATAGGCAGCAGAGCCTGCTTCCTAGTAGCCTGAACACAGATCTCTTCTGGAGCTCTACCTGCTCTGAAACAAGCTGATTTTCAGTGCAGTTTCATTGCAAATGTTGAGATGATTACATGGCATATACGATCTCTCCGCTGCTCTCGATGTCAAGGTCAAGGTCCGAGTCCATATCCTCCATGTCGTCGTCGAGGTCAAGGCTGTCAGTCAAGAACTGGTTGATTCCACGGGTGCCTGCTGCTGGAATTGTTGCTTCTGCCAGTATCTGCATGATCTCGTTCATATTCTGCATCGGCTGGTCAGGCTCCTCATACTGATTGCTCACCATGCCATCATCCATGAGGTCAGCCGGGATGTTCTTCATGAACCATGGGTGGTTCTTTATCTCAGGCATGGTGATCCTCTGCAAGAGCAAATGATTGCATATGTTGTCTCACATCACAGCTAAATAATTGAAGATTGTGTGGCAGGAATAGAATTGGTACTCACACTAGCTGGGTTGCCAACAAAAATCCTCGTAATGAGATCGCGGCACTCCGGAGATATGTGGACATAGTCTGGAATTGAGTACTGAACACCTAATATTTTCTGCAAATTGAGATCAGTATTTAGACATTATTTATCTAAAAAAAGTATTTAGCTGGCTGATTATAACTGTAAATTGTGGTGCTGCAAAGCTGAATGGTTGGCAAGGATACCTGAATTGTCTTTCTGAAGTTCTTGGGATCTTCAGGATCCTCGAAAGGGTATGCGCCAACCAACATCACGTAGAGCGTCACACCGCATGACCAAACATCGGCAATCTCCATCCAAAGACAAATTATTAGGGATTGAGCTAACTAATGCATTATATAAAAGGGTTATTTCACAAGACCATACACTACCCATGCCATTGAAACATGGATTAACACCTTTACAACACAATGGCAGCTTCTATTGTCGAGCAAAAGGCATAGAAGTTGGGCAGCTGCTGGTATCAGGTATCTTTTCATGCAGAATAGCAACTTTTAAAGCACAAAAGGGATAGATAATAACCTTTCCATCGTATTCTTTCTTGAGCAAAACTTCTGGAGCAATATAAGCTGGAGTTCCAACTGTTGATTTTGGTTGTGAATGAAGAACTGATGACTGCAAAATCAGAAAGCAGCAGTACAATATTATCCAGGCAGCAATCACATCGAGAAAAATCTAGCGAAAGTTCTCTCTTCTTTTCACTACTACAGAAAGTAATTTAAGCCACATTGTGTTCCCTAAATGTCTTGTAGATATTATCTACCTTCAGATCATCAAATTAGTATCACATATTGCCAAATGATCAAAGTAATCCCAACTAAAAGCATAGCAAAAAATAAAAAATAGAAAAACATTAGTACCTTTGAGTAACCAAAGTCACATATCTTCAAGCGAGGAGCAGTACTTCCATCTAGCAGAGTGTTCTCCAGCTTTAAGTCACGATGGCACACTTGCTGAACAATACAAAAATCACATTAACAAAATCGCTTCAGCTCAATGCAGCAAACCGCTTATAGTTATAGACAAGCGAAAATCACACGGCAACTTTGAAATCAAAATGATACTGTACCATGGAATGGCAGTAGCTAACTCCAGATATCAGCTGCTGGAAGAAGAAACGAGCCTGAAAATACACCAAAAATTCAGAGTTAGCCAATACAACAGTAGCATACAAATACAAACAATTATTGGTGAAAGAAATAGACATGATCATAGTGTATCAGGACAGTGGTATCGACCTCGTCCTCGCTGAAGCGGCCGGCGCTGCAGATGCGCTCGAAGAGCTCGCCGCCGGACGCGTACTCCATGACGATCGCGAGATGCGTCGGCGTCAGAATAACCTGAAAAGATTCGTCAGAATCGGAATTGCAAACGAAACAAGAAGGAACAAACAAAGGTGTCCATTCACATCATTCAGCAATCAGCGTGATCTCCAAAGAAGAGAAGAGGAAGAGGAGGAGGAGGAGAATCGTGTCATGGCCATGGTCATGGTCACCTCCTTGAATCGGATGATGTTGGGGTGGCGCAGCGACCTGTGGTTGATGATCTCCCTCTGCACGTTCTCGTCAATCTGCAGTCGAATTCCACGATCGATCAAACCAGCTTTGATTTTACCTTTTTTTTCTTCTCAATTTTGCTAAGCTAAGCTCGCAGCAAAGAAAAAGAGAGGAAAGAAAGAGAGAAAGAGAAACCTTCTCGCCGCGGTCGATGTACTTGACGGCGACGAGGTCGCCGGAGGCGCGGTTGCGCATGAGGCGGGCGACGCCGAAGTTCCCCGACCCGATCTCCTTCACCAGCTCGTACCTGTCGCCGTCGTGCATTATCGGCATCTCCATCCCCAGCGGCCCCGCCGCCGCCCTCTCCATCGCCGCCCCGCCGCCCGCCGCCGCCGGCGACCAACGAACACAAACACAAACCTCGATCCGACTCAACACGCCACCTCCTCCCCTCCTCCCCTCTTCTTCCTCCTCCTCCTCCGAGCTCGTGATCTCTCTCTCTCTCTTCCCCTCTCGCTTGCTCGTGTTCTTGATTTTTTTTTCTGTTGTTTTTTTTTTCTCTTTTTGCTCCCGCGCTTTTTCTTATTGCCGCGGGAAAGTGGGGGAAGACGAAGCAAAGGACGTTATCCACATAGGCATCCTAAACCGACCCAATTCCCTACCCACCGTATCACCGACAGGTGGGTCCCATTTGACATTGGGCCCGCATGTCATTGTGATCGCGCGTCGACGTTTCGGTGAGGAAAAACATCCCGGGATGCTGGGACTGATGCTTATTCTACCCGCATCCTCGGGTGGGTGGCTGACAGGTGGGCCCGACGGAGGGTGGGGCCCACAGGTCGGTGGCGGGTGGGGGTAACGAAGGGAGGCGGGGAAAAGCGGCCGGAAATATCTCGCGGTGGGGCCGAAAAGCGCGAGGGGTGGTTAATTACCATCATGCCCTCGCGCGTCTGGAGCGATCGGATGGGGATCGGACGGTTGAGGAGGGTTGACTTTTTGTTATAGGGTTGTTGATATTTCCTTGGACGGCTGCGATCGGATTGGCGGCTACGCGGCCACAAGGACGGTGAGGGTATTTCCGTCATATCATCATCGTCTGCCACTGCTCTTTAATTGGGCTGGTGACTGTAGATTTTAAGCCCAATTGGAGATGAGCATATTATGGGCCTATTTGAGAAGCCCAGATATTTTACTAGGTTTTGTACTAATGGGCCAAAAGACCGAAATCATGTGTGCTGGATCAGAGTGCTTTCGGGCCCCTTTTTTTCGGGCCCATGTAGTTGAACAATGGACCAGTGATGGCCCCGTACCATTTGGAATTTTGGGCTTGTTAACTTCGTGGAAAAAAAAAACACTTACCAATCTTTAGTAATACTCGATTTTGTCATTACCAAGTTTTGGTAGGGTAAAATGGAGGTGAGTAATGTTTAGTTTGATGCTTTACCAAATACTAAGAATAGTTTTGTGAATAGAAAGTTAATTACTAAATATTGGTAAGGCTATTTTGGTATTACTAAATTTTAGAATGGTTGATAATAGTAAAGAAGTGAACAAACCCTTTTTCTCTTGCCCCTCGTTTGATTGTTCGCTTATAAGTCATAGATAAATTTTAAATTTTAAAACTTAATATAAAAATTGTTTGAGATATTCTGTCATTTTTCTTTTTTCATCATGGTCTATTAGACCATTTAGAGCATAAATATAAAAGCTTCTGCTCTAAAATTATTTTTATGGTAGGTGACGTGTGTGTGCGTGTGTGTTTCTGAGTGTGCATATTATGAACGTGGTTGTGCTGTGCTTTTTTAATTACTCAATTTCATAATACTAGTACATAGCTATAGGTTCTAGAAAATTCCTAGATTCATCGTTATTCATAGCGGGTGATTACCTGCTCGAGTATGCTTCTAAATGGAAAGATTACAAATTTGACTAGTTTTCTTTCCAGTGAAGAAAATAAGGGGTGATTTTATATCATGAATATTGGTAAACCGAATTCGAATTCGGGTCTAAGGATTGGTGGTGCAGCACTTAGTGCTATCCAATGGAGATCTCAGTATCTCATTCTCACCCAGATCGGATATCATCTCCATCCATATTTTTGCTGATCGATGCATCCTCCTGCTCCTGTCATTTTCCTCTCAAAGCAGATCAGCAGAACGAGAAAACTTGCAGAGATTCTTCCTTCCACGAGACACAATTTGCAGTTCGCAACAAACAGCTAATTAATCTTTTGCTCCAGAGAGAGAGAGAATGGATTGTTCATTTCATTTGTGAGCAGAGTTTTTCGGCGGGCTAAGCGTATCATATTCTTCAGAAAAGGGCTTCTGTATTACGTAGTACTCTTGTGTTCATTTGGGCAGAACAGCCGGGCTTTTCCACGGGACAAAAAACCTTTTTCTTTCTTTGAATCTCTTGGTTTTACTCAATTCATGAAAAAAAAATTAAACTAATAATTTCTTTTGATCCATAATGGATTTATATGGGCTAATAAATGAAATTCTTGTGCTATTTGGAGGGATTTGTTATTATACTAAGTGGTCAAGGTGTGATATACAATTTCTTATTTACTCCTGAGCAAAACGAGTAATAAAACGAGAAGAGCCATTAGCTCATGATTATTTATGACTATTAATTATGATAAACTCAAAATTTGGATTTATTTTATTTTCATAATGAAATTTCTATATAAAAAGTTTTTCAATGAAACATAACATTAAGTGGTTTGGAAAGTGTGTTTACGAAAAACGATGTAGTCGTTCAATGAAGAAGAGAGGATTCAATCACAATCCAGAATGTGTTTGTTGTTAGGTAAGGCAAGAGATTCTTCTCCATAATTCAGATACAACAACTGCA
Source organism: Oryza meridionalis (assembly GCA_000338895.3). Classification (NCBI taxonomy): domain Eukaryota; kingdom Viridiplantae; phylum Streptophyta; class Magnoliopsida; order Poales; family Poaceae; genus Oryza; species Oryza meridionalis. The sequence continues at coordinate 22,805,411 of CM002535.2, forward strand.
ATGAACCAACTTATCTGGTCCATGCATAAAGTCAGCCTGTCCACGAGGAGAGAACTTGAGGAGAGTGGCATTCTGAATTATCTGATCCTGAAAAAGCCAGCAGATAGCATACAAGAGAAAACAGTGCACATAAAGTCGAGATCCATGGAAAGGAGAAAAGAAATATACTCATACTACGAACGATGATAAAAAAGTGTGTGTGTGTGTGTGTGTGTGTGTGTGTATATATATATATATATATATATATATATATATATATATAGACACACGACTTTATTCGTCTTCTTTTTTATCATCGTTCGTAGTATGAGTATATTTCTTTTCTCCTTTCCATGGATCTCGACTTTATGTATATATATACACATATATATATATATATATATATGGGGTCAGCAGAATATTCTCTGCAGCCACACGAACAAGATTGCAAATAAAGTCACCATATCAAAAAAGAGAAGAATTTCTCTTCTTTTTTTTTCTTTTCTCTTTTGTCCTCGTCATCACGGTTGATTTTATGTGATAATAACTCTTTACGTTAGTCTAGAAGATTGGATGAAGATTTTCAGTTCATAATAAGTCTGTCCATGTTAGTGGCAGAAACACAGGTAAGGGTTCATAGGCTGATGCTAGGATTTCCGTCAAGTTTCAGTTTTAAAAAATTCAATGTCTAGGCTTCAGATAGCACCAAAATCAGAATGAATTTCTCTCCTTTTATCAGTCCACAGAATTGAATACAGTAGGTTTTTAAAACAGAGCACCGGCTGGGAATCAAACATGGATGAATTCCTAACAATTTTTCACTCAAGTTTCAGTTAAAAATTTATTCAGGGTGTGTTTAGTTCTAAAGTTTTTTTTCCAAACTTCCAACTTTCCATCACATCAAACCTTTTATACACACAACTTGTCAGTCACATCGTCTCTAATTTCAACCAAATTCTAAACTTTGGGCCGAAGTAAACACACCTCAGTTTGTAATAAAGGTCAATGCATACAGCATCAGAGTAAGAGAACCAGACAACCTCACCATTCACCTTTCAGGAAATTTCAGTGCAATTTTCCCAGATGCTGACGTGTACACATTCCACTCTCTCTGTGTGTGCCAGAGTGGTGGGCCCCACTACGCGGCGATTCGATGCCAACCTGTGCCACTGACAGGCTGCCACGTCAGCACCCGCTGCCAGGGAGAGACCGACAAACGCAGCGTGCGGTGCGAGATTCCCTTCCCTCTTTTCTTTTCCACACACATTCAATAGGAATCTTCTTCTCTTTCTCCCCCAATTTTTTCCAGGGGGGAAAATGAAAAATTACACACTGCATTATTAATTAATTAATCATTTTTATAGTCTTAGAGAATCTTCTTAGCTACCGTACCAATATGATGCTACTACTGTTTGCCTATACTTTGCTTTATGTACAATTTTGGTTAGTGCAGTCTCACCTGCATCTTGAGTTTTTTTTTCCTTTTTAGAACAGCATTGCTACATCCATGACTAGTGAATTTCACCAAATTCGTACGAAAAATTGTGCGAAAACAGTGTGTTTGCTCGGTGCGACTCGAGGGTGTGGGTCACCGGTGAGTATTGAACTATTTTTTTTAAGATCGGCATGAGTTTTGCGTACCTGTGTATATATATGGCATGTAGAATTCGTAATCCAAAGTCTCGGCTTAAAATTTTGAGAGGGAAAATTCGGTCAGGGGACAAGTGCAACTGCTACAACTTTGTGGTTAGTTTGGTGTTTGTTTGGTACTGTTTCTTTAAGACTCTTCATGCCAATTAAGAAAAAGGAGATAGGATATGGACTTAAGCATCCCACACTTGATTAGTAATGACTGATGAGTCAGCTGGTGCCCTGTCACAATCTTGTGAGAATCTTAAGAAGAGGTGCCTTGCCTGCCTGCCCATGGCAACACACCTTCACACAAAAAGGAGAATATCTGATGAATATGGTTGGCATCTCCATGCTCTTATAGCCCAACCAAAAGGAAGGGATTAGGATTTGATCTCACATCACCCTTAATTAACAATTCATCAAGGGTTAAGACATGATAACATAAGATACTAATATGTTGCATGATGCAATGTAGACACACATACACAGAGAGAGAGAGAGAGAGAGAGAAAGCTAGAGGAGAAAGAAGACAAGTTGTGCAAGTCTTTGGAGTAATCTCTGGGGGATCTCACAGAGATTCTTCTGCCCTTGAAATTATATTGGTCTTCATTGGTTATTTTTCTACTACTTTTCTCTCTTTCTGTTGATGTTTTTCATGTGAAGGTTTGCAGCCAAGTTAAAGTGTGGCTCTTGGAACCCTGGCAGGGGCAACTGGCCAACCAATCCCCTGGTCCATATTTTTCATACCAGCTTACATGCAATTGCTACTTGGACTTTGAATGCTTCACTTTGGACCCTAGTCATTGTCATTAATTGAATAGTGCTTGTACTCCAACTTATTAGATATAATAAAGCTGTCAATTTTATAGAAGTTTGTTGATGCTGTAAGTTTATATTTCAGAGCTACCATTGTACTAACATTGCTAATATTGTAAGTGCAAGCGGAAGAATTTTTATGGCCCACAAAACGGTAAAAAGAGTTAAGCTGTTGCATGTTAATTTAGTAAAAGTGATCTCAATAGTTGATTTTTAAGTTCTACTACCAATAGAAAAAAATATTCTACTACCGATATACGATCCATTAGCTTAGAAAATATGAGCGGTCTATGTTAATTCTACTACCGTTAAAAACTATTACAAAACACATCTAACTTATAATAACGGTCTTATCACCAAGGACTGTAAAAAGTCACTAGTGCAAGGGAAATTCTCTTTACAAATGCAAGTGCACAAGAGCCTTTTGGATGATTTTTTTTTACCTACTCAACCTTATGACTACCAGTAAGATGGGCAGGCTTTAGGGGGACAGCCAAAGTCATCACATCCGGTTTGAGGCGCACTTGGAACTTACCAGATCAGCACACCAAAAAACAGCAGCACAAACTAAAAGTTGAAGCCATCTAGATTGGTAGTGGCATGTGCATGAAACCCACAATTGAACCAGAGATACGATAAGGATCTCGATAGGCGCAGGGCATCGTCCTGCGGTGATAACCTAGTACAATTGATCATGCATTCTCCCTTTCCTCCAGTTTGTGTATATATATCGCTGCAAAATTGAGAATATATATAATTAATTTCCTTCGTTTTGAAGGAGCCCTAAGCTTCTAGAGGATTATAAGTAGTGGCCATCATCGTCGTCTATCTCTCCACGATATATACAACATCCTTATAGATTGGGTGCTTTGGTCCCCAAGTGAATGGAGGAATCTCTCTCTCATGCAATTTTATCTCCTTATCACCAGTACTAGCTAGCTAGCTAGCTACACCATCACCAACAAACAGCATCAATTCAGGCAGGATGATGAGGAGGAGGCAGCAAGTGATGTTTTCACTGTGCAAGTGCGCAATCCACGCTATCTATCTACTAGAGCTAGCTCCCTTTCTATGTAAAGGCATGGCTCATGTAAAGGGTGGCAGCGTGCGGTGTTGGTGATGGCCCATGCATCAACAATGGCCTCCACCACCACCATTACCACTTATCCACTCAATTCATCAAGAGGGACCATGTCACCATATATGGAGATGGAACGAGAAGGGGATGAGGAGACTCGTATCGCCTGCCGTTCAATATAAGTTGATCATATGTGGTTGGAAATCAACAAGTATAATTTCGGCGTTGATGGAAAATTGCTTGGGGGCCTTCTCTTATTTTGTCAAACTAGGATATCAACGTAATTTTCGACTGTGTAACACAATAGTGTGAAAATTATTATTTTTTTGTTTATGTTCGTATATGCACGGTTCAATTTTCAATTCAATTGGATGTTCATGTTTTAATTTACACCTCTCTATCACCTTGTACATTTGGAATTTCACATAAAATAGTTCTAAGTCTAGTAAGTATATACTAGAAAGTGTTTCCTTCATTCAAAATAGGCTTATAAGCTAAAATATGCATACAAGACATTTAGACCCCCAAGATTTTAGCCTTGTTGCATCAGTGGTTATTTCTCACGGCTTTTATACCACATAAAAGTTGCGATGTAACCCATGAATTCCGAAGTGGAAGAATTCATGGTCCAAACCGTCCACCCTTGCCAGACCAAAGGTATAGCACCTAACCTTAATTTGAAGGTAAACAACAAATTTCAATTTCCACCTTTCCATGGTTCATTTAGATGCATGTAGCAACTTTTGTTAAGGTTGAGGTAAAATTACTCTGATGCTCCTATATATAAGTTCATTACTAGTTCGAAAAAGATCACACCCAAAAATGCAACAATATAACATAAATGTAGGGAATCATGATAGTAGTGCATGGTTCGATTGGAAAAGTACCACTCCAAAAATGCCTATATTTGTGGATAAATTTTAAACGGTAAAAATGTTTATATTTGTGCATGGGGAAGTATTTGACTTCCAAAATTATTATTTGCGGATCAATATTTTATTATAAATTATCTACAATTTCCATAGGAACTTCCATTCCAAAATTATCTACAAAATTAATTAACTTCCATTCCAAGTTCAGAAATGTATATAATTATATTGTCTGGAATCCATTGCAACCCCATAATTACATTAATTAGGATATGGATTCTCTACAGTGGTCTCATTCATGCCAAGGGGGGATGCATATATGCTTGGATCAAAGCTGGATGCTGCTTTCCTCCAGATGCATGCGGTGATCGATACCATGGTACGAAAAAGAGAGAGAAGGGGAGAGTTTAGTACAGGGGCAGCAAAGAATCCAATGGAGAAGAGAGAATCCCATCGATCAATCGATCGAAATATTCGTACGATTTGCATGCGATGGCAATTATTCACGGTGTCGATCCCATCCTTGCGTCCAAAGGCACATGTAGGCCCCCTAGCTCCCAGCCAGAATCTCCACAGATCCACACACCCAATCATGCCGTGTGAAAAACGCTTATGAGTATTTTTTATAACAAAAATCACTTTGCATTTTTTTTCTATAGGTGACCTTTGAATTTGGTCTGCCCGGCCTCTCGTGAGACCAAAAGTCCTACAAGAGAGAGAGAGAGAGAGATATATCTTTTTCAAAATCTTGGTCAAATTCAATCGGAATACGAAGAAATTTTATGTCAAAAGTAATAGTATAGATGACCTTCCCACCAAACACATGGGAGCGCATGCAAGTCATGGAATGTGATGTTTGTTAAGGCTGAGTTTGAAACAGCTTCTCAATTTGGCTACTTTCTTATTTTTCATGAATATATATTTTATGAGTTATATTTGATAGTTCAGTGGCAAGGGGTATGTGTGGTTTTAACTCTGTGTTCTTGTGTTCAATCCCTAACATACTCATATTTTTTTTAAAATTTTTTTTATGGATGTCTCTCCCTCCAAATTTCATTTTCTTTTATAAGTACGTTTTCTGATCTGGTAAATGATACATTTTCTGCCAAAACTTTTTATACAAAAAGTTCTTTTAAAAATCAAATAAATTTGTTTTTTAGTTTGTAACAATTAATTAATACTCATTTAATTATGTGCTAATGGCTCTTCTCATTTTGTGTGCAGCCATCCCGTGGAATCAAAGGCAATCAAGTGTATTGGTAGTTGGTGGTTGTATCACAAAGATATATAAGAAAGGAAAAAATGCATATGTGTTTGATTTATGAAAAAAAAGGTGAGATGAATTTTTTTGGGGGAAATTCGTTTTGGCTCTGAATTTGGATATAGTGGTTAGGGACTAGTGGTGGGTACTGTTCAATGTTCTATCCCTCTTTTCATTGACAGCGAGTGCTTCTGACAAAATGGTGCACAAATGGGAGGATGCCAAATCATGGAATCCCAGCTTTATATATGCTTGTGGAGTTTCAACTTTCAACATCTGGAAGGCACCTCCTTGGTACAAAAGGGGGAGGTCAAAAAGAATAACTTATTTCAGACTAATTGCTTGATCAGATGTTCTCATTCTGGTCTGTCAATAAATGCGGTTAATTGAAGCTTCAACAAACTGGAGCTTAAGTGTGTGCTCTTAATTAATTTTAAATCATCTCATCCCATCTTCTAGTGAGATTAAAAAATTGTTTTTCCCTGTAGTATTCAATTGAAAATTTGAGTAGTTAGCAAACGGAGCCTTAATGTTTTGGTATTGAAAGTAAAACTATTGCGCAATTCTAACTTTTACGAATTCAACTTTAGATTATATTTCCACGAATGAAGAACTTCTTACTTCAAGAAAGAAAAAAAAATATCTTTAGTACAATCAGTATACTCCCTTCGCTTTTTACTAGACATATTTTTAAGAGATTACTAGACATATTCCGATTTCAGAAATATGTATGTCCTCTATTTAAAGAAACTAACTTCTGGTTACAATCTAAACATAGATTTTTTTTAACTAAGTGAGTAGAAAATATTTAGGTTCGTTAGATGGTGTTTGGAGTTAATTTTTTGTGCACACAAAACGTAGTGACATATTAACATATGATTAATTAAGTATTACTTAATTTTTTAAAAAATAGATTAATATGATTTGTTAAAAAATATATTTTTATTGAAAACTATTTTTTTAAAAAAACAAGCAAGATAAGTTGGGAAAGAACACATCCTATAGAATCTTTGAGGCGGTTCACTTCACCCCTAACCAAAAGAATCTTTGCAGCTTGGGAACGGTGACGTTGCCTTTGTCTCCTTGATGCTCGATGAGAATCTCTCTCACTCTCTCTCTCTTTCTCTCTCTACTTTGGCGTGTCATCTCAGCAATGGCGGCAGCAAAATCCCATGGAGATCTCATCTCACCTCTGTCTTTCTCTCTCTCATGGCCCACTCATACATGGAATCCTTATCCCCTTGCCCAATTGCTGTTGCCAATAATAAATTCCAAACCTCTCTCCCAAATGAGGGAATCTCAATTGTCACTATGCCCAAACCACCTGCCACGTGGAGGACAGCCATTGGCTGGGAGGATGAACAATCTTTGGAGTAGTGGTTCTACTGCACACAGACTTGCACCGCTGTGATGATGAAAATTATCCTAACTTTAGTTTGGTGAAAGTAAAAAAAAAACACTTGTCTTTTTCCATGGTGAAAAAGGTACCAGAAATTTCGTAATACCTAGTACTCCCTCCGTCTCAGAATATAATAATTTAGAATTAGATATGACTTATCTTAGTGCTATGAATTTGGACAGATCCCTTTTTCAGATTTATATTACTAAGATATGTGGATAAGTGGAGTACAAAGCTATCCATTGTCCTAAAATATAAACACTTTTTACGGAGATCAAGGATAGTTGTGATAATAAGAGATGAGAAAATATGTGAAGTTATATGAAAGATTGTTGTGATTGGTTGAGATGGAGGAATAGGTAAATAAATTAGATAAAATCTCAACACTGGAACTAGCTATATTTTCACACTGAGCGAGTAACTAATTAATTACTCTTATATATGGGCTTTGCGCACTATACTGTGTGTAACTTCTGTGTCAAGGCGCAAATCCTTTTCAGATTTGACAAGGGTCAGATGCTTGAATTATTGCATTAGCTACAGTACTTGTTGGAAAAAAAAAAAGAAAAGTGAACCTCTCACTTTCACGGGATCAATGCCATCGAGATAGATATCCCTAATATAATCTATTGTACTAATCTAACATTTACCAGTTGCAGATAGAGAGAGAAAACAGTGCCATGGCAATTCTCTGGTCCCCCCTCCTCCTTAAAAAAAATTAGTACTAAAATGACTTTCAAGATGCATGAAAGAGTGAAAAAAAAATGAAATAGTGATATATAGACTGATAGCTATTACTAACATATAGAAGAACTCGATCTGAATTAGGATGTCTTTTGTTTTCACATTTATTTGATGTCAATTTGCATTTATATGATGTCGTTGACATGCTCTTCCTACCGATAAGCACCGAAGGCATGCTGCATGAGGTAGAAACAAAAGTCCAACACACTTTTTTGGTCATGAGTGTCATGGAAACCTCATGAAATCTATCTCCTAGGTCACATTAATTTTATAGTTGGTAGATTGGTACTTTGACTTATAAGGATGCTATTTATGAATGGTAATAATAATGTGATTCTCAATAGACCTACCCCTCCTAAAAAAAAGACAAACTGTGTGTCCGGGTTCGTAGCTAGGATTTTTTTTGACAGAATAGTAAGTCTCATAATAAGTAAAACGGAGACATAATTTGAGTAAGGAGGTGTGTTGGCTAGCTCATTAATATAATGCAGGGTAGAAAGGTTAGAGAATGTTACTCCTTGTATTTTAGCATCTATCGGTTGGCAAGTGATGGTAACAGCAACAAATTTATTGCGAGAAAACCACAAAGCAACATATCAATTTCTTTGTTAGAGAAAACCAGGTTTGACCATTAGCTAAAGACAGAATTTCCATAAAACTAAACTTCTATTTCATGAGGGAAATCTTTCAAAGAAAATGATGATAAGTAGCTTTAGCTTCGAGATGGCACCGAATGAATCGTCAAGCATGTATGTTTCAAGCTTGTTGGTGCCGCATCAAACTGGCTCAAAAAAACATGAAGAAGAAGCAAAATAATTAAGTTTAGAAATTTTGTGGAAAGGAATGTATTGTGGGATCTAAACACATCGACCATTTTTAACGGGAAAAAAAACAATGCCATCAATTCTTCTTCAAAGAAAAAGAAGGACGAGAAAAGAGTAATAAAGAACACACGAATATATCCGTGTGTATCCCCTTGATGAAACCTACCCCTCACCAACTCTTCCCCCTGAACTCAAGCATCTAGCATCAACAAGAAGAGAATAGCACAAAACCTCATTGCTAACGACAACATAGGAAAGGAGGAAGAATCAACTTTCCAGCAATGGATCCCCTTGTCCTGCTCTCCCCCTCCCTTGGTTTCTTACTAATTCATATCGCATCCAAACACACAGAGATTCTCCATCTTTTTTTCTTTGCAAGGACAATTATTCTTATTCGAAAAGCAAAATAAAGAAACTCGGTTCGGTTTCAGTTGGAACACAACAACAGACGCCGTCGCGATAAGGCAGAAAAATAAAAGAGGAAGTGCCATTTACAATAGATTCTGCAGGGTACGCGGGGACGTGCGAGGACGATTTCTCTACTTATAAAAAACCCAATGAAATTACGTTTGGTTCTAGTTGGAACACAGCAGATGCTGAGGCACAAAAAGGAATGAAAAGAAAAGGAGATAGTAAGAGCTGTAGAATGTTGGTACTCCACCAGCAAGTGCAAGTGCAGGGACCTGAATGAAAAACCTGGAAAGGACCCATATGAAATTGAGGGGAAATGTGAGGGGGTGGTGTGTAAAAAGAGAGGGGGGTGTGGAGGAAGAAAGATTCGTGGGGAGGCGGTATCCTGACTGTGTTTGGTGATGGTTGGGTGTTACGCGACGAAACGCCTCTGATCCCCCATCCATATTCCACGGGCGGCATCTTTTCTCCGACTCCCACCTCCCCTCCCCTCTCAATTTACCATCCTACCCCTGTCCCCTCTCCCCTTCATTTCATTTACTATTCATGCTTTTTTTTTCTAAAAAAGCTTTTTTTTAAAAAAAGCTATTCATGCTATAATGGGGTCGTTCGGTTGAGCTAGCTATAGTGCTGTGGTAGCCAGCCCAATACAACTATACCAGTTGTAGCAACCAATTACAGTAGCATTCAAACTTGCAGCTGAACGGCTGGGTTGTGCAGCGTAGCCTAGATCGCTGCAACGACATACTACCGAACAACCCCAATATTAATACTACTACTCTGTAGGATTTTTTTTCCAATCTAAATTAAATTTTCTTGCGAAGTTCTAGCAACATCTGGATCAACTCTTAGAATCTAAAAAAAAAATGCGCATTAAATTAAGAGTATTAATCCTCTTATTTTGATTTTAAAATATGAACTAAATATTCTGTATTATTAAAGTTAATCAACCGTCACCTACAACTGATGAATTTATGAGCTAAACATGCCTCGTTAACAAATAATCCATCCGTCTTTTTACGTTGATATTTTAATTTTGAACCAACCAACATCAAATATTAAAGGATGGCGGTAGTAAAAAAAAACTTGGAGATTTTTATGTATATAAACTCTCACTAAACATAAATTTAGGTAGGAAAAATATTTTTTCCCAACTCAGAGCATCTTAGTTGCAAAAGGTTTATGCAAAATAAAGCAGAAAAAAAAACTACTACCAGTATCTTTTACATGCACAGATCAGAAGGAACCAGTGGTTGTACATATAATAGCAGAAGCTGGTGGTATCTTCCACGGCCGATTCTATACTGTTCCACGTCAAATTACCATTCTACCCTCCATTCTGCCTGAACCGGAACCCCAACCTTCCTCCGGTATAAACGCGGCGAGAGCGCGACGCCGCAAACCATTTCCACCGCCACCGTCTCCTCCCGAATTCCGGCGAGGTGTTCGCCGCTCTGGACGCCACGAGGTGTTGTGGATGATGGGATCTTCGTCGGCGGCGGCGCAACGGGAGGACGCGGCGGCCTTCGTCCTCGGCGGCGTCGACATGCGGATGCTGGCGGCGAGGACGGCGACGGGGGCGCTGGCGAGGGCGGGCGGCGGCGAGGCGGGGGAGAAGGCGGCGGCGGCGAGGTTCGAGGATTGCATCCGGAGCCTCGAGGCCGAGAAGGCCAAGATGGAGGTGTTCCGCCGCGAGCTCCCCATCAGCGTCCACCTCATCGCCGACGGTGAGCTCTACCTCTATCCCTCCACCCTCTACCTGCTCGATCACTCGATCTGCTTCTAGATTTCATGGATGATTATTCGCTGAGATCTTCTTCTTGGGCGTGCAGTGATCGAGTGGCTCAAGGACGAGGTGGAGAAGCAGCGGCTGCTACGGCGGCGGCAGGTGGAGGCGGCGGCGGCGCCGCCGCCGGAGATGTTCGCGCCGCCGGCGACGGCGAAGAGGAAGGCGGCGGCGGCGGCGGCGGAGGGGGTGAAGGCGGAGGCAGACGCGAACGACAAGCGGAGCTGGATGAGCTCGGCGCAGCTGTGGAGCTGCGGGAGCCACACGAGCACCAGCACCAGCAATGGCGGCAGCGTCAAGAAGCAGCAGCAGCAGCACAAGGTAGGAGAAGATATGAGAAAAACATCAATATTTTGTTTGGTTAAGTTTTGTAGTTTTTTTCTTTATAAACCAAATCAAGTTTGTACTACTAGTTTGAAGGGAAAAACATGAATATTTTTTTGGTTAAGTTTTGTAGTTTTTTTATATAAAAAAAAGGAGAATCAAGTTTGTACTAGTTTGAAGGAAGATTGTTTTGGAAGGGAAGAGAAGTAGTAATGCTACTCCTACTTGATTTTTTTGAAGAAACTTAATTTGCAAATTTATGTGATGTACTACTAGGAGTAGTAGTCTAGTCCTACTAAAAAAATGGGAATCTTTACGATTCAGCTGTTCAATGAGAAATGCTCTTTTTTTTTTTGGTTTCTACTAGAAAGAGGAGAAACTTTTTCCCCAGATCACCATGTAGAATAGAAATGGAAAAATACAGCATAAAACAACAAAAAACAAAGATTCATTTTTGTTCAGTTTCTTTTAATTTGTCAATTTTTATGGTATTCCACCAAGAAAATATTAACACATGTTGAGCATGCATAGCTTGTGTTGTCAATCTCATGCATATTTGTCTGTATTTTCGCTAACTTTTTTCTCAAAATAGTATATTTTTTCCTAACTAGTTCTGTCAATTTCAAATCATGATCAGGTGTCCAATACGTTCATGCCACTGGCCACCTCGCCGGCGTTTGCAAAATCAGTGGAGAAAGCCAGCGCCACGCCATTACCGGCGGCCGTGCCAGACCTGTCCCTCTCCTCCCCGGCGGCGATGGTCGACGCCCTGGCATGTCCGGCGGCACCGAGCGCCACCAGCAGCGCCGTCACAGATGTCACCGGAGCGCAGCGGCGGCAGCAGCAGCAGCAGGCGGTGCAACGGAAGGCCAGGCGGTGCTGGTCGCCGGAGCTCCACCGCCGGTTCGTCACCGCGCTCCAGCGCCTCGGCGGCCCACAAGGTGAGGATCATCTCATTCTCATCAACCCAAATTGTACAAATTGCCACATTTTATTTTAGATTAGAATTTTTTTCCAATGATAATTTTAGATGATTGTATTTTCTTTCTGAACTGTTTAGATGATTGAATGATAATTTGTGGTCACATTGTTGATTGTTCCTAGTAAAATTGTTTGATTAATTTTTTGATTGGTGTGCTGAAACTTGCTTAATGTTTTTTATTGTTGATGCAGCTGCAACTCCCAAGCAGATTAGGGAGCTGATGAAGGTTGACGGCCTCACTAATGATGAAGTCAAAAGCCACCTGCAGGTTTGTTCAGTCTCAACTCCTTACGGTTACAACCTAAAAAATATTGCCATATGTCGGTGGCAACAATTCGGTACGCCTCTTTTAGAAAAAGTTCATGAATCTCAAAGCAAATGTGCAGAAGTACCGGCTGCACATGCGGCGGGCATCCGACTGTGGTGGTGGCGGCGATGACCATCAGACGGTTGGTGGCGGTCTGTGGCCGCCGCCACCGGAGCAATACACCACCTCGCAGCACAGCACATCGCAGTCCGGCTCGCCGCAGGGCCCCCTCCAGCTCACCGTGTCATCGAGTCACGCCGTGTCAGTGACTGCCGGCGATAGCTGCGACGGCGGCGAGGAGGAGGAGGAAGAGGAGGACAGGAAGTCGGAGAGCTACAGCTGGGAGATGCAGAATGGGGCAAGGGCATCATCATCATCTTGAGCACCATTACTTAATTGTCTCCAGGTGCTGCACAACAGCACAGTGACCGAAGAACTTAGGCCTATTTCTGTACAGTGGTTGAGAGCTTTTTTGGGGCTTTTTTTTGAGGATGAGATTAAGTACTGGAGTTATCCATGTGAGTAATTTGAGTTGTTGTTGTAGAGGGTTTGAGGATATGAGAGGTGTTAATTACATCACATTGTATAATCTTTGGGCTAAATTGTGATGTCGAGATTAATTATTCTTATGTGAGGAGAATATTGCTAGATTATTATCCACCTTTGATTCCTCCTGTTGTGCAAATTTATTTATTTTTTTAATATGCAAGGAGCACATCTTTTTATTAAGGGAAATAAAGTTTATTTACAACGATAATTTTATACATTATAAGCCATAATGCCTTATCAACAACAAAAAAATATTTTACAAAGAAAACTTTTATATATGTGAACAAATTATGGGAAAACACACTACGATGAAAACTCTAAAATGATTCCAAAATGGAGTTTTAAAATTCAAATTTTACTACAAGTTATAAGTGAAAGGCATGTTGATTTGTTTGTAAAATTTCATCAGGCACACTAGTGGCTGTGGTAATAAAAAAATGTAACTGAAAAATTAACAACAACTGAGGTAAAAAAATGAAAGTGAGATCATTGGATTAGTTGCTTGCATCTTGCAGTGGATCTTGATTGGAGATGTTCTCTTGTGCCAATGAATCTGGATCAGGATCATTTAACCCTTTTTTTGGTAAGTGCATTGGTGAGCATCAAGAGAGTGGTTCACTCTAACCTACTCATATTAATGCTTAATCAATCAAGTGGTTGGTACTGCGTGCAAGATGGTATAATTATGAACTTCGGATCTTGACTTTTGCCGTGCATTTCGTACTGCTTTCATCCTTTGGCGGGAATCGGTGGGGAAGCTACCTCTAGGGTTCATTGTTCATCTCTTCACTGTACGAATTTAGTTATTTTTTAAGAAAAATAAATCTGCATGAGTTGAATCAGGAACAATTTATAAATTAGCAAATTTTGCTACAGAACATCGTGATTTTGTGGTTTTATCTACGGAACATTGCATGAAGTAACTTTTGGGAGAAAGTGTGGAAATTATCTCATGGACACCACGCCCATTAGAGTATTCTTTTTTGGTTGAATAGAAGAAAGAAACCACATGAAAATTTTGAAATACCCGTGGACCCACGTGCCAGATTTTAGAACTTTCGCGCGTTCTCTCTTATTTAATCAGAAAAGAACATCCTAATGGGCGCGGTATCCATGAGCTAATTTTTCATGTTTACAGAGTGTCTTCTCCTAAAAGTCACACTTCGTGTGCCTAAAACCACATAGTCACGAAGTAAAATTTGCCAAATAAATTTGTGTCCCGTTTATTGGGTTTGAATTGAATTGGGCTGATAAAAATTAGGAAAAAGTACACCCAAGGTCCCTCAACTTGTCAACGAATTACAAAATCGTCCCTCAACCACAAAACCAGGTATCCAGCGTCCCCCAACTAACCAAAACCAGTCACAATAGGTCTCTCGGTGGTTTTAACCCTGGTTTTGTCCTATGTGGTGGCTGAGTCAACGTGGAACTCATGTGGGCCCCACATATCAGGCTGCCACATCAGCCTTTTCTCTCTCTTCCCCTCCTCTCCCTTCCTCATCTCTCTCCCTTCTCTGACTCAGCTGGCGGGAGGAGGAGGGCGGCGACAGCCGGCGACGGGCGACGTGGAGGGAGGAGCGGCGTGCGGGCTCCTCTGCCAGCCGCTGCCCACGAGGCCCACGAGGCAGAGGAACGGCGGCGGGCGACACGGCGGCGATGGCACGGCATCGGCCTCGTCGGAGGCGAGCGCGGTGGCCCCACCCTCCTCGACTGCGCGGCGCGCGCGCCCGCCGAGGCACGCGAAGAGGGCCTCCGCTGCAGCGTCGAAGTCGAGCATGGAGACGGCGAGGTGGGCGGCGGCAGCGGCGGGGGTGGGGATGGGAATGGCGATCAGCGGGGGAAGGGGAGGGGAGCAAATCGAGGGCGGCGCGGGAGACCGGGACGGGAAGGGGAGCGCCGCTGATGGCTGCCGTCACGCGGGGAGGACCGTGGTGGTCGTCTGCCTTCCTTCCCCCCCCCCACACGTGCCGCGCGGCGCCATTGTCGTGACCGCGCGTCATCGTCGGGGTGAGGCGGCTGGCGGCTGGCGAGGGAGGAGCGCGGCGGAGAGGAGGGCAGATGCGGTGGCGGTGGCGTCACCGATGCGGTGGGGAAGAGGGTCGGCGTAACCGACGGGGAAGGAGAGGCGGAGAGGAAAAGGAGCTGCGAAGAGGGTCGGCGCAGCCGATGGGGAAGGAGCGGCGGGGAAGGTGAGGGCAGCGGCAGGGCAAGGCAGCGTCGGCGCCGCGCCGCCGGCTTCTCGTCGCTCGTCGGGGGCGCCGCGCCGCCGGCTTCTTGTCGCTCGTCCGCGGCGGGGGCGCCGCGCCGCTGGCTTCTCGTCGCTTGTCCGCTGGGCCGCGGCCGGACCGGAGTGGCGAGCGTCGACGACGACGAGGCATGCGAACTGGTGAGCGGCGCGGACCTCGTCATCGGTGGCGACGTCGACGACGAGGGCGAGGGCGTCCGTGCATACCTCCTCCACCTCCCCCGCCGGCCGCAGCCGCGCGCCGCCATCGCCGACGCCCGACGGCAACTACTTGATGGCGGCGTCGTCGAGTCGATCTCCGCATGATGGCCGCAGCCGCGCGCCGCCATCGCCGACCGCACTTGGGGGACGGGGAGGCCGACGAGCCCGCGTGCCGCCACTCGGGAGCCACCGTCGCCGCCCGCGCGCGTCGCTGCTCTTGTGAGAGCAGAGAGCGAGGGGGAGGAAGGAAGGAGAGAACACAGAGAGAGAAGAGGGGGAAATAGAGTATGTGCTGACGTGGCACCCTGACATGGGTCCCACGCTGAGTCAGCTGCCACGTTGGATAAAACCGGAGCCAAAACCACAGAGTGATCGGTTTTGATTAGTTAGGGGACGCCGGATATCCAGTTTTGTGGTTGAGGGACGATTTTGTAATTCGATGACGAGTTGAGGGACCTTGGGTGCACTTTTTCCTAAAAATTATAGGTCCATTTATTTCCTGGGCCGAAATGGGCCCTCACTTTTCTGATTGGGCCAAAACATCCAGCCTTTTTTCACAGTGCCAGCTCCAGTGGGTAGTCCAGGTACCACCCTGGATTTTGGCCCAGGAGGAACCCCCAGCCCACCAACCATCAGAGGTTAGGGTTAGCCCAGCAGAGGAGAGGGCTCAGAGGCTCCAATCCTCCCCAAATCGCGCCGCCCCGCCGCCTCCTCTTCTGTGTCGTCGTCTCCGCGACTCCGCCTCTCTCTCCTCCGGTCTCCCCCGCTCCTCGCCTCCTCTGCGCCACAGGCCCACAGCGACGGTCGCCCGCCCGGGCCTGCCGCGGGCGCGCGGCAGCACCCCGTCCGGCCACTCCCTCCTGCAGTCCTGCTCGAGCTCGACGCCTCGACAGCTCTGCTAGTCTGCTCCAGCCTCCACCCTCCAGTTGCCTCCTCATGTGTGAGTTACTCATTTTAGTCTTTCCTCTTTAGTATTCCCTCCATCCACAAAAGTTACACCTATTTCGCATTTGAGTTTTTCCAAATAAGTTGTTTCTTTATGCATTCAAGACTTAAATGAAGAGATAAATTAAATGTTTTATTAGAACATAAAGAGTCATCTAAATACTCAATGGTTGCATGCTTGCATTCACTTCTTGATTTTGTAACATCCAAGATGAATTAATTTCTTCTTGGTCTTAATGTCAAAAGTAAATATGTGTAACTTTTGTGGATGGAGAGAGTATTTACTCTGAATAGATCGGTCATCATCGATGAATGAAAAATGTGGATGAAAAAATGTGATTGAAAACTGAAACTTAGTTTTTTTTTTATCAACAACTTAGTTAGTAGTCAATATAACTTAGTGTCTCATTAATTTGAAGTGCAAATTGCAGTGATACATGAAAAGGAAGGGAGACATTGCATCATTTTTTTCGTAAACATGAAGCAAAGGTGAAGAAGAGGGCAGATCTTGTTATCCACATGATTTCCCAGTCAGGGAAATTTATGGTAAGCCACTTCAATTTTGTTTGGTTTCATAAGTACCAGTGGCTTCAATATAGTGTCACAAAGGATGCTGGGTTTTGCCTGGTATATTTGATTTTATTTTGTAACATGGTGACAATTTGGGACGCCAAGTAGGACCACCCAGCGATTCGTTCCCGGAGCCACCTGACAGTGGTGGTGAGGGGGGGAAATCCTCCACGATTTCTCGCACTGCTTCTCTCCCCGTCGCCGCCGTTTGGCTGAGCACCTCACCGCCGGCGCTATTCCCCACTGGGGAAACCTCTTTGGCGTATCTGTGGGGATTTCTGCTGCGAGGGAAGCTTCTTCGTCGACTCCACCGGCGCGGTTGTGGTTCAGGAGCTCGCCGAGCTCGGCGAGGGGCGGCGGCGATGAGGGAGGCGGTGACGGTGCAGGTCGGCGGCTTCGCCAACTACGTCGGCTCCCACTTCTGGAACTTCCAGGTGAGTCCCCCCTCTTGTCTCCGGCAAGATCCCCAGCTTGTTGCTCCACCTGGTGCAAAAACCTGATGCTTCTTGTTCTTCTTCTTGGGTCTTCTCCAGGATGAGTTGCTGGGGCTCGCCGACGACCCCGACGCCGACCCGGTCTTCAAGAACGCCGCGCTGGACATGGACGTCCTCTACCGCTCCGGTGAGACGCATCAGGTAAGAGCCGCTCGTTGCTATCATTAAGAAAAATATACTTCTTTATTTTTTTTCTGTACTGCTCATCTCTTACTGACTACTAGTATATGATGCTTGATTTCACCAGGGTGTACCCACATACTGTCCTCGTCTGGTGTCGGTTGGTTCTCGAGGTAATCTGATTGTGAATTTGATCCAAGTATTTGTAATGCGTAACAACAGTGTTATTTTGTTACTGATAGTGTATGCTGCGTGTTCACGGTGGTATCATTTGCAGGGTCCCTTGGTTCTTTGAGTTCATCCGGTAATCTCAGTCAGACCAGTGCTTCTGCAGATCAGCTCAATGTTTCTACATGGCAAGTGGTGCTCTAACTTCTTCAGAATATGCTTCCATGTTTGGTTTTGCTCATTGTGCCCACCATGCATAAACGATCACTGTAATTTGGTATGTACAAGCTACACAGAAGAATGCTTTTATTTCAGTTTAGTATCGGATTGCTTGTGCAAATGGGTTACAGGTGTGCTAGGATCAGTTAAATAAGCTTAGGTATCTACAACTTGGGGATAATTCTGTCAAATTGAGGAAGCATGTCTGCATTGTCAAAGAAAGCAGATAGAAAATATAGCAGCTTTGCTTAAGCAATGTTTGATTGATACAGTTCTAGGAAATTTCTGCAGCCTGAGCAAGCAATGAGCTGCTCTTAGGCTGATAATAAGAGAGCAATGGACTGGTAGTAATGATGCATATACCGATCCATCTGCTGTGGAAGTGATGCATTGCATCTGCCTATTATTTTCATAGAGTTGCATTCATCTTTTGGCCTGCTGTTGCTTGTTATGTGCTGCTGTCGTTCATGCTATCAGTAACTATATGCTAATATCATCGACGAGAATAGAGCCAACTCTTGCAGTCCTGTTAGGGGCACCTATATGTTGAATAATGTGTCGGGCTCATAGATTACCATGATGATTTTTACCTGGTTTATGTAGGTCTGGAAATGTAACAAGATCAGTCTCAAAACCTCATGGGCGGAACTTGTTTCTGCAAAGCTTAGTTGAAGAAGGGCAGAATCGAAGCTCCCAGAAAAGTGTTGAAGATAAGGACCTGATTGACTGTCTAGAGAATGGTGTCAACTTTTGGACAGATTATTCAAAAGTTCAGTATCATCCTCAGAGTTTGTATGAGTTACATGGGTCATGGACAGACTTTGACAAGTTTGATAACTATGGCAGCGCACAAGAGGTGGTTTCTGACTGGTCGCAAATAGAGGAAATGAATGAGAGGCTAAGGTTCTTTGTTGAAGAATGCGACCATATTCAGGTCCTACCCTACCCTTTTCCCCAGTACATTATCAGCAAACTCTACTTATAGTTTTGCGACAAGTTAATGTTTACTTATGCACATCATTTTCACCATCATGCATATTTTAGACCATTATTTTTAGCTTAATTGATTCATAAATTTACCACAGGGCATCCAGTTTATTGTGGATGATTCAGGAGGTTTTTCCAGTGTAGCTGCACAGTTTTTGGAGAACATTGCTGATGATTACACAAATACACCTGTATTGCTTTACTGTGTGAGGGATCCAATGACCCTTGGATCATCCAGGAGGAATCAAAGGGAGTCCATTATGAGAGCTCTTCATGATGCTATTTCATTTTCAAAACTTTCGTCCTTTTGCAACCTGATGGTACCCATAGGACCGCCTTCATTAAGTAGAAGTATGCTATCCTTTGCCTGAACTCCACATTTTTAGTTTATTTTTTATTCTTTTCTGAAAACTTTCCATTCGAGCACTTTTAGGTCTGGGGAGTTCTCGTAGGTTGGCTAAGTACAAAGGAGGATACTAAATTGCTATGCTATTGTTATTCTGTGATTTTATAGGACTTCTTTCCGGTAGCCTAGTTTTGCCTTTGATTGCTTCAAGTATACTGATATTGTGCCTTAAGATACTGCACCTGATTGCGTTTCCATTAAATATCAACTCCTTTTGTTCATGCTGTAATTCACATTTGATTTCCATACTATATTACTTTCATGAATTCCCTTAAAAAAGTATTTTCATGAATGTACAGAAAGCTTAGTCTGAATGAGATTTTCTCACAAATTTCCTTTCACTCTGTTTCATCAGGTTACATGTCACTGTACCTTTATATACAAGATGAGAAACCATTCCATGCTAGTGCTGTTTGTGCTGCAGCAATACATTCAATTACTGTTCCATTTAGATTGCAACGAACGGGACCGAGTTCAGACTTAGCACATTCATCTGGTAATCTTGACATTGGCGAACTTGTGCACATTTTATCTGATCAAGGTCGGCAGAACATGGTTACTGCTCTGGATGTAGCGATGCCTGCCCCTTCTTTGACAGGTATACAACATAACATATGCACTACTGTTATACCAACATTGGATGGAAATTTAATCTTGCTTGCTAATTGCACACTTTAATTTGCAGATAGAGATGCTATGGGGAACATAGAGATGAAGCTGCACTCTTTGACCCCTGAAATCAGCGATGAGGACGAAGATCCTTATTCAGTTGAATCGCTAGTGGTTCATGGAGCTCTTGATAGAGGTCTGCACATCTTATCTTTTGCCTTAGGATCTGATTAACTCCTATTATTTGTCATGCCAACAGAACTTATTTTTCTATTGTTGTTAATACTTACAATATTGAACATTTAACAACATTATAGGCATGGTGGCTAAATTTTGGTTATACATGTAGAAGTACAAAGAATTAACAATTGAAATTTGTTGGCACAGGCGGGCAAAGGACTTCCATATCACAAGTGAAGGACTCGGTATGTTCAGTCTACGAAGCAAGAGAGACAAAGCCAAAATTTTCCCATCTCTCAGCATCTCTTTGCCCCCTCCCTGTCCCCCTTCCGTTCCCATCAATCTTCAGAGGCAACATTGGCCGGCACGGGGAGATCCTTAGCGACCATGCAGAAGAATCCCAGGCAAAGGGCTCACTCGACATTGAATCGATACCAATGGCGGCACGATTACGATCAAGCAGCGCCGTCCTGCCTTTCATAGAGAGGCGATCGGGGAGCCTCCAGAAGCACGGTGTCGCGAGAGGCGCCATCGGGTCTATGGTCCTCCGCGACTGGGGCTTCGGGAGGGAGGAGGTGGAGGACATGGGGGAGCACCTAGCGAAGTTGCTCCGTCCGTTTCACCCTGAAATGGATCTTACTTCGGATTCCGACTAGATCATCTTCGAAAATCTTACTTTGAGAATCAAGCATGATCTATCTGTTGCAATGTGTGGATAGTAGTAATACTGAATCTTTTTTTTTTTCAGAGGGTTTTCAGATACTGAAAATTCATGCTCATGTGGCTGGCTGTTGTGAGATCAAGAATGAGAGATCTGAATCTATGGCATGGTAGACCTTTTTTCTGTTCTACTCATGTGCATTTGAGCACGGGTGTAGGCTGTGTATGCCACATGCTGCTGCCGTGACATTCTGCGGTGTTTCAGGCCATGTACAGATCAACCGGGCCCTGGCTTCTGTCAAGTCAAGCAGTTCCATTTTCGTTGTGATGTGAGCACACACTCCGTTGGTCTGTGACATTTTCACATGAAAACTACTCAATTTCTGTTAAAAATAACTAAAATTCCCGCATTTCAAATATAAAAACCGATAGGCTGTATATATCGGGTTTTAGCCACATTAGGAACATGGAAAATTTTTGCTATTCCTATGGAGTTATTCTATAAATTTCAGCCTCTTTTGGAATGCTGGATTTGGGAGGAATTTCGCATAAATTGAGTTGTTTCCTGTAAAAATCCTACGGAGGGTCTTTGGAACAAAAGAATTTTATAGGACTTTTGATCGATTGTACTCCTAAGGAAAATCCTTTAAAGCCAAGAGATAATTTTGGGAAGATTTTCAACATGATGTCGAATCTCTTGGAAAAATTACTTTACGTCTACCTCTCTTTTCTGATTCATGTATTTTTCATGCTCCATCCAAACAATCATTTATGTAGTTTTTGCGTGTTTTTCTATTCATAAGATTTGAGTATCAGGGTCTTAAAATTTCTGCCATTTTCTAAAGAAAAGAATGTGTTCTAAACAGTGACAAAAGGCTTCCTATCATTTTCCTGGACCGAAACATTTCTTTCATCTCTTAACCCAATACCTTTCATGCCTCTCCATCAAGCATCTGTAAAAATCTTGTTGACTAACCAAGTCCATTAGCACGGTCACCAAGAACAACACTAAAATTAAACTGTCATTCAAGTATACAATACAGTTAATAAATAATTCAGAGCTGTCAATCAACGAAAGTTTGGCATTTTTCGCATCAATGATTGGTGGCGAGCATCACATGGCCGGCCCGACCGGTCATGTGCCCGAAAACGCGTGAACATGTTTATAATTTAAAAGTGTATTTGTAAATTGTAATCGCAAAAACAAAGACACGATGAGTTTTTATAATTATTAGTAAAAAAAAGGAGAGACTGACTGACACACACACGACCAAAGACATGGATTGATTGATTTTTTTTTAGTGCAAAGCGATCCGGATCTTGAGGTGATGCGCTCTTTCTTAATTGTCGTTCCATGCGTGTTCATGCCTCATAATTTTTTTTAAAAAAAAGATAACAAAAATAATTTCAAAAGTTTGATTTTTCGGTGTGTTTTTTTGGATGTATGTATTTTCCTTTTGCGATGAAGTTTCCTATCCTTTTCCTTTGTGAAAAAAGTTAAGCTTTTTTTTGTCCAAAAGGAAAAGGAATAGAATCTCTAGGTTCTTTTTGCCTTTTTCATAATTGGTGGATGGTATCAAGGGAAAAAGGAACTTTTTTTAGGTGCCTGTTCTAACAGGTTATATTTTTGAAAGCGACTTTGTGTTGACCGATGAAAATTAGACACACAACATCAAGATTTTTCTTAAACTATAAAATTCATGACCAGGAGTCCAGGACCACTTGACTGCTAACTTTTTTTTGTGCAGATCTGATAACCTGTCTTAGCTTAATCTAGACCGGTCTCGGAAATCCAAATATGTCTGTCATCGCTTCCATTTTTACTCAGCCAGCTGCTGCCCGTTGGTGTATTACGATATTCTAAAGAGCCGTAATATTTTTCACAAACGTTGAATGTTAAAAATTTGAAAATTATGTACATCCTCTGCTTAAAGATGACTATGAATAGTTGAATCCACAGAAGGAAGGAAGAAAGAAAAATCTCGAGTTTGTGAGGAAAATGTCCAGGTAGTACTCTCTTTAGTCCTGCACGAAGTCGTTGACGTTTCACATCACATTTTACTAAAAGAATATATAAATTTCTTTTATTATAAATTATCTTATTAATGAAGAAACTATAATCTTAACTTATATTTTTCAACGGGGATTGTCTGCAGTACTGCTGGTGCAGGTGCAGTAGCAGTGGCTCACGTGTGGGCTCGGACCCATGTGTCAGCCTCTGCTACTGCATCAGCTGTACTGTATAGCATATGCATCCTATATTTTTACATATATACACTAAGCTTTAATTAAGATAAAATAATTAAACGTTATGTGAAAATTTAACGATATCATGAATGGAGGAGGGAATAGTATTTTTCATAATAACACAAGTGGTCTGGCTCCCATTGGATGGCCTATTCAGAAAAAAAAGTCAAAATTTAAATTTTCAAACTAAATTTTGACATTGATTTTGAGATATTTTTAACATAGTGTTTTTTTCAGCATTGGTTTTTAAGTCACTGAGAAAATATATATAAAAGTTTTATCTATAAATTTATTTTTATTTTTTAATAAGCTGTTTTGGCTTATGAAGAGAAAAGCCAAACGATGAGTCCCTCAGATACTGGTGCAGTAGAGAGAAGAGAATAGTGTGGTCAGTAGAGAGGAGGAAAAAGCCTCTTGTCGTCTCTTTGACCCAACGACCCCGCCATTGCTCACCTCCACCTCCACCTCACCTCCTCCTCCTCCTCTTCCCCTCGCCGGAGCGGCCACGCCGCCGGGAGGGAGGGAGCTCGCCGCAACCGCAACCAGCCAGCTACTGTGCGCTGCAACCTGGGATTTTCTTTTCCTTTTTTCTTTTCTTGTGGATTTGATCTGAGCTGAGGTGGGAGGAGGAGGAGGAGGGGGGTGGCGGATGGAGAGCTACCTGGAGGAGAATTTCGGCGGGGTGAAGGCGAAGAACTCGTCGGAGGAGGCGCTCCGGCGGTGGCGCAAGCTCTGCGGCGTCGTCAAGAACCCCAAGCGCCGCTTCCGCTTCACCGCCAACCTCGACAAGCGCGGCGAGGCCCAGGCCATCAAGCACGCCAACCACGTACTCCCTCCTCCTCCTCCTCCTCCTCCTCTCCAGCTTCTTCTGGGATCTGGGACCTTCGCCGCCGGGGTTGCTAGGGTTTATTTTATCCATCCTGCAGAGCGATCTGGAGTTGGGGGCAGTTGGGGTGTGTGTGTGTGTGTGTGATGTGATCTCATCTCCACCAACCACTAGTGCTTGTAGCTGCACACTGTGTGCGTAGGAGGAGGATCTTGAGCTTAGCAAGTAGTACAAAATTAGTAGCAATTTTGTGGATATGGATGCGGCGGTTGCAGCGAGAAATTTCGGAGTCTGATAGTGATGGCTGTTGCTGAGCTATAGGAGTGGATCCTTGTTGCTTCATCACTTTTGACATGTTTGAGGTGGTGTTGATTTTAGTATACTCGCTATGGTTTGGGAATTAGGAAACCCGTTTTGCAAGTAAGCGCTTCTCTTATGAACATTGTGTAGCAAACCCGTCGATCAGAGCCTACTATCCTTTCCTTAATTGACTCCAGAGTGCAGCTATGTAGTAGCTTCGCGCTCACGAATGGAGTTTCGAGAAGTTAAAGTTGGAAGGTTTTCGGTGCTCGTGCTGCTGCATTCACGAATGGTTTTAGACAAAGGCTATCAATACAGCGCGCTAAGCTTATTTTTCGCACTTAATTCTAAGAGGTTACTGAATTTCGTACTGTGGATGGTTTTAACAGGAGAAACTGCGGGTTGCGGTGCTGGTATCGAAAGCTGCGCTACAGTTTATACAAGGTAATCATGTAATGATTGGATGCTGTTTCATAATGTAGAACGTGACTTATTTTAGTATTTTGTTATATTTCTGACCATTTTTAGTACCTAATAAACATGCCATCGAAAATACAAATACTCAGGTCTTTCACTTCGAAGTGAGTATGTTGTCCCTGAAGAAGTCAAGGCTGCAGGGTTTCAGATTTGCGCTGATGAACTGGGCTCTATTGTTGAGGGTCATGATAGTAAAAAGTTGATCACCCACGGTGGAGTTACTGGAATAGCAGATAAGCTTGCGACATCACCAGCGGATGGGTTAAGTACAGCTGAGGAAAGCATTAAGCGCAGGCAAGATGTATATGGACTAAACAAATTCACAGAAAGCGAGGTCCGGAGTTTTTGGGTGTTTGTATGGGAAGCACTTCAAGATACAACTCTTATAATTCTTGCTGTCTGTGCCTTTGTATCGTTGGTTGTTGGCATTGCCATGGAAGGATGGCCAAAAGGTGCTCATGATGGTCTGGGAATTGTTGCAAGTATCCTCTTGGTCGTGTTTGTTACCGCAACAAGTGACTATCGGCAATCCTTACAGTTCAAGGACTTGGACAAGGAGAAAAAGAAAATACAAGTGCAAGTCACAAGGAATGGTTTTAGACAAAGGCTATCAATATATGATCTTCTTCCTGGAGATGTTGTCCATCTAGCAATTGGTGATCAGGTTCCTGCTGATGGGCTATTCATTTCTGGGTTTTCTCTACTGATTAATGAGTCCAGTCTCACTGGCGAGAGTGAACCTGTTGTTGTAAATGAAGATAATCCTTTTCTTTTGTCGGGGACCAAAGTTCAAGATGGTTCCTGCAAGATGCTGATTACAACAGTTGGCATGCGAACCCAATGGGGAAAACTAATGGCTACTCTCAGTGAAGGTGGCGATGATGAAACCCCACTACAGGTCAAGCTTAATGGTGTTGCAACTATTATAGGCAAGATTGGTCTATTTTTCGCAGTCATAACTTTCATAGTCCTTTCTCAAGGGTTAATCAGCAAGAAGTACCATGAGGGGCTGCTTTTAAGCTGGTCAGGAGACGATGCACTGGAAATGTTAGAGCATTTTGCTATTGCAGTTACCATTGTTGTTGTTGCTGTTCCTGAGGGGTTACCCTTAGCAGTTACTTTGAGTCTGGCATTCGCAATGAAGAAAATGATGAATGACAAGGCATTGGTTCGTCACTTAGCCGCATGTGAAACAATGGGCTCAGCTACGACCATCTGCAGTGACAAGACAGGAACACTGACGACCAATCATATGACTGTTGTCAAGGCCTGCATTTGTGGAAACATAAAGGAAGTTAACAATCCTAAGAATGCATCTGATTTGTGTTCTGAGCTTCCAGAAACTGTTGTCAAAACCCTTCTGGAGTCTATTTTTAACAATACTGGTGGTGAGGTTGTGATTGACCAAGATGGGAAATATCAGATTCTAGGTACCCCAACAGAGACAGCTTTGTTGGAATTTGCATTGTCACTTGGTGGAAATTTTAAGGCAAAGCGTGATGAAACTAAGATTGTGAAAATGGAACCCTTTAATTCAACAAAAAAGAGGATGAGTGTTGTTCTTGAGCTTCCTGGAGGAGGATGCCGTGCACATTGTAAAGGTGCTTCAGAAATAGTGTTGGCTGCCTGCGATAAGTTTATGGACGAGACAGGTGCTGTTGTCCCCCTTGATAAAACAACTGCTGACAAGCTTAATGGGATTATTGAAAGCTTTGCTAATGAAGCTCTTAGGACATTGTGCCTTGGTTATCGGGAAATGGAAGAAGGCTTTTCTGTTGAAGAACAAATACCACTGCAAGGGTATACATGCATTGGGATTGTAGGTATTAAAGATCCTGTTCGCCCAGGCGTGAGGGAGTCTGTTGCAACCTGCCGATCTGCTGGAATTATGGTGAGAATGGTCACTGGTGACAACATAAATACAGCAAAAGCGATCGCTCGTGAATGTGGCATACTTACTGAAGATGGCCTGGCTATTGAGGGACCGGAGTTCAGAGAGAAAAGTCTTGATGAACTCCTCAAGTTGATTCCGAAAATTCAGGTTTGCTATGCATATATTACCTTATTGACTTAAGTTTTTACCATCTATATACAAACATAATTCTTGGTGATTCTGTGTATTGAAGGTAATGGCCCGATCATCACCACTTGACAAGCATATACTTGTAAAGCATTTGCGCACAACATTCAATGAAGTTGTTGCTGTAACTGGTGATGGCACAAATGATGCGCCTGCGCTTCATGAAGCAGATATTGGACTTGCAATGGGCATTGCTGGGACTGAGGTTAGATTATTTAACCATTTGAAGAGATGAAAACTTCGAGTTCTATTCTCTCTGGTCACAACTGTGTGTCATTTTTGGATGTTGACATGGCGTAGCAAATGCAACTTTGACCACTAATTTCCATTGCGATAATGATAAAACTCAGTAGAATTAATATTATGTAAGCATTTTTTTGTTATAGACCCAACGAATTAGTAGTTCCCAACCGCGGGTGGAGTGAAATCCAACAAAAAAATCAGTAACTAAAAGAATTAAAAAAGCTTTTACTGAGTCATTTAAGTTATAGAAGAATTCCTGAACCCAAGAATTCAAAATAACAAGTTCCTCTTTACCCAGAAAAAAAGAACCACTTAGAATAGCCAAACAGATTATATTTGTCGAGAAATGCAAAATGATATGGAGATGACCCTCATTATCTATTTTGGCCAATTGTATTATTTCCTTGCGTATTCCTATAGGGGGGTTTTGTACATTTTTTTTTGTAAATCCAATATAAACATTCGGAGATGTTAGAAACATATGGTTAGAAAACATCATTTGTTTTTGACTGGATGGACTAAATGGTATTAATCAACTAGCAGATATTTCATGATTTATAATTTTTTATGCAAGTCATGCATTTAGTCAATTTATCCAGCACCATACACCCATACAAGACTTAAATATTGGTAATCTGAAATATCCTTATTTATGTCATCCAGTAACTAATGCTTGCTTATTCAGGTGGCGAAAGAGAGTGCCGATGTCATAATTCTGGACGACAACTTCTCCACGATTGTTACTGTTGCCAAATGGGGACGCTCTGTTTACGTCAACATTCAAAAGTTTGTGCAGTTTCAGCTGACTGTTAACGTTGTGGCTTTACTTGTCAACTTCTCTTCAGCTTGCTTTACAGGTATACTTCATATCATTGATGATTCTGTTAACTCCAGAATTTGGATATCCTCTCCTGACCTTTTATATTATGCAATCGCAGGAAATGCACCTCTTACAGCTGTTCAACTTCTTTGGGTGAACATGATCATGGACACCCTTGGCGCCCTTGCATTAGCTACCGAGCCACCTAATGATGACTTAATGAAGAGAGAGCCAGTGGGCAGAACAGGGAAATTTATCACAAATGTTATGTGGAGGAACATTCTAGGGCAGTCTTTCTACCAATTCATTGTCATGTGGTATCTCCAGACGCAAGGGAAAAGCATGTTTGGCCTTGAAGGCCCTGATGCTGAAGTTGTGCTAAATACAATTATTTTCAACTCGTTTGTCTTCTGCCAGGTATGTGTACCATACCAAATATGTTTCTTTTTTTCTTCGGCTAGGAGTACGGGTGTTGTCAAAGTTGCCCTATGCATGCAGAGGCCTCATCACTAATTCAATTAGTTCATAGTCCATCACCTGCACACTTAATTAATCAACATTTTTTAAAAAGAAGTGTCCTGCTTTTCTCCAGTTAGAATCCACATTGTTTTAGATGCCGATATGTTAGGGCCAATGCTTATAAAAAGGGCAATTCGTCTATGACGGAATTCAATCAGTAGATTAACAGATGCCTAGCCAGATGTGTGGCTAACAAATTGATGGCCACAACCGAGTCATGACATGTGGGACCATAAGTGTGGCAAACAAAATAAACAATAGGCTCATAAAGTGTGACAAAGTTTGGCAAAGTGAGGTAGTGAACCAAACACCCCTAGTCCCAGAATAACATCAACCCTTCTCTGTACTAGCAGTTCAAGATCCATTTCTCCTGCAATACATTTGTCATAATTTGTTGAAATAAGGAGGGTAGTCCAACAGAAGACGATAATTGTTTCACTGCCAACCTGATAAACTAACCTGGTATATGCTACTTCAGGTGTTCAATGAGATAAGCTCCAGGGAGATGGAGAAGATCAACGTGCTGAGGGGCATACTGAAGAACTACGTTTTCTTGGGTGTTCTCACCAGCACGGTCGTCTTCCAGTTCATCATGGTGCAATTCCTCGGCGAGTTTGCGAACACGATACCCCTCACCAGGCTGCAGTGGATTGCCAGTGTTCTCCTTGGCCTCATTGGGATGCCCATCTCTGCCATTATCAAGCTTCTTCCCGTTGGCTCGTTGTGATGAAGACGATATGATATCTGCAGTGACAGTATCCATACTGACCAAATTCCATATTGTTTGGAGGAGCTGAACTCTCCATGCAGTCTTTTGGAAATGCATGTGGGGCAAGCAGTGGGAATAGGCAATAGCTGCACTTTGACAAGTTTTTTTGTAGCATATGAATGTGTCATATTTCGCATCATATTGTAAGAAGCATTTTGTTTTGGCACTTTTGCTGGTTCAGTTGTGTAGCAGGATTTCAAGGTTGGTGTTTGTAACTTTGTATTGGAATTCGGTGACGAGACAATTATGTGGATTAATGAACAGCAGCATAAACATGTCCTTTTATCCCCTTTCCCCTTGCACTTGATTTTGTTATGTTCATTGAGTAGTGGTTAATGATACAGCACATTGCACTTTGCTATAGCGTCCATTTTTCCTTTTTTTTTTCTTTCACATATGAAATTATTATATCCTGAATTCCAATAGGATACTCTTTCTCCAGCCATTTAAGATTTTAAGATTTTTTTTATTGATGAAATGAAACACAATTCTTGTACTCCTTCTGTCCCCTAATATAAGGGATTTTAACATTTTGCTTGCGCTGTTTGATTATCCATCTTATTAAAAAAATTAGAATTATTATTTTTTTGACTTACTTTATTATCTAAAGTACTTTAAGCACAACTTTTTATTTTTTATATTTACACAAACTTTTTGAATAAGACATGTGGTCAAACAGTGCAAGTAAAATGTCAACATCCCTTATATTAGGGTACGGAGGGAGTACGTTTTAGAGAAAAAAATGTCTGATGCAACGGCTGGTTTATCTATTAAAAAACACCATGGTACATCTTACTAAGAACAATAAATATTTACTAAAAAACACTAAGAAATAAAATAAGTCTTTATATTATATACAATTTACTCTTATTCTGATCGGTTTGACCTGAACCCTTATTTTTTTACCACTTATTATAAGCTGGGAAAAAGAATGTACACATGGAACCTAATTAACCAGCTAGAAAAGAAGAGAGAGAGGGAGGGGGGGGGGGGATTTTCCTTTTTAATCCGTATATATATTATTTTGTGAGAAGAAAAATGGATTTTCTGGGTGGATTGGGCCGTGAATTTCCCTACCCGGCCCATCCAATTACACAAGTAGATTTTCTGGATGGTATGTACATGATAAGGCCTGGTTTAATTCCCAACTTTTTCTTCAAATTTTAACTTTTTCATCACATCAAAACTTTCCTACACACAAACTTCTAACTTTTCCGTCACATAGTTCTAATTTTAATCAAACTTTTAATTTTGGTGTGAACTAAACACACTCTAAATTTACGCAGTTTGTTCTAAAATCTGAATGAGATAACTATGGTGTAATCTGTTTGTCAAATTCTGCTCATGTCTTGGAGAAGGTGCAGATGTTGAAACAGTGTCTCCATAGGACCATAAGCCTTATAGTAGCCCATTACATTTACAGCCAGGCAAGTCACTAATTAAGCTAGAAAAGTTGGAACATCAGTATGTTCGGTATGCGTTTACCTTGTTATTGGTGCTGTTCTGTTGAAACGGTCAGTACAACCAAGCTATGCTAAAAATTTGGAATCCTGAACATTGTTTTGTAAGCTGTGGAAAATATGATGTCTTCATGTCAGTAGTTGGTGAAAAATAATTTGCTCAAATCTGGCAAGTGTGTTTCCATTTTGTTTGATATACTGCCTAAATTTATGTGGTCTTGTAGTATGAGATCTGAATGAGGCAACTATGGTGTGATCTGTTTGCAAAATTAGAAATAAGATGCTAAAACAATGTGTCCATAAGCCTACCTCCCAATTAACCTATTCACTTGAGTTTTTACTCTATCTTTGAGATGTACTAATATCTAATAATTCCACCCAATATCATTAGGTAAACCAGAAAAAAAGTGAGCCAATTGGGTTTATCAATTCAAAGCCGGCAAGTTAATGGCAGGCCTACAATTGATTTTTTTTTTAGATAATGAGGCCTACAATTGAAATGGCAGTTGTACTTGCTTCATTGCATCAAGAAGATTGATCTTTAAACCAAAAGAAAAAAAAGAAGAAAGACAGAACAGCATATAGCATTGAAGATATCAGACGCCGGAGAGAGGGTTCATCAGAGAGCAGCCGCCCCCGCAGCCGTCGTGCTCATGCTCGAGGAGAGGAGGAATAGTTGGAGATTAGATCTTAAATGAAAATGGATAGTTCAAATTTATTAGATAAAATAAAAAAGGAATTTCCTCCCAATTACCACCCCTACCCTGCTATTGAAAAGGAGAGGGTTCCTCCCTCAATTCCCCATCCCTATCCCACCCAAACTCCCATGTTCCCTAACCAAACAGAATAATTAAAAACCTCATCCCTCTAAACTCTCTTGTAAAAACTCCCCCCAACCAAATGGATCCAAGTGGGTTGCTGAGGATGGAATCGGTGGAAGATTTCACCAAGCAGATTGACGGATGAGATTATTTGACCTGGCAGATGGATGGATGAGATGAGATGGAATGGTTTCACCTGTTGGATTGGAAGGGTGAACTCCTTCTTTTTATATTAGTATAGATATAGATGTTTAAAGTTAGGAGAGTATTTTCTTAGAGGTAAATTTAATTGGTTCATCGGTTTGAATTGTCTTTGTCTTTAAATCTAATTGTTAAAATTATGTGCCTTCTAATTTAAGTAAAAATTAATGGTTAGATTTTTTTATAATATTCTTTTTTGAATTAGTATTGTTAGCTTAAGAAATAAAAAGGTGAGAGGGATGATTATTGGAGGCTAGAGGAAGTATACGCACCCACTTACATCGATGCATGTGTGGAGTGTTCGGGGGAAGGGTGTGCCGGTGGATTTATTATAATGCCACGTGACGGTTTAGAAGTTTTTTTTAAGGTGTATCATGTGACAGTAAACATAGAAAAAATATCAGACGCATATAGCATTGAAGATATCAGACGCCGGAGAGAGGGTTCATCAGAGAGCAGCCGCCCCCGCAGCCGTCGTGCTCATGCTCGAGGAGAGGAGGAATAGTTGGAGATTAGATCTTAAATGAAAATGGATAGTTCAAATTTGTTAGATAAAATAAAAAAGGAATTTCCTCCCAATTACCACCCCTACCCTGCTATTGAAAAGGAGAGGGTTCCTCCCTCAATTTCCCATCCCTATCCCACCCAAACTCCCATGTTCCCCAACCAAACAGAATAATTAAAAACCTCATCCCTCTAAACTCTCTTGTAAAAACTCTCCCCAATCAAATGGATCCAAGCGGGTTGCTGAGGATGGAATCGGTGGAAGATTTCACCAAGCAGATTGACGGATGAGATTGTTTGACCTGGCAGATGGATGGATGAGATGAGATGGAATGATTTCACCTGTTGGATTGGAAGGGTGAACTCCTCCTTTTTATATTAGTTATATAGATGTTTAAAGTTAGGAGAGTGTTTTCTTAGAGGTAAATTTAATTGGTTCATCGGTTTGAATTGTCTTTGTCTTTAAATATAATTGTTAAAATTATATGCCTTCTGATTTAAGTGAAAATTAATGGTTAGATTTTTTTATAATATTCTTTTTTGAATTAGTATTGTTAGCTTAAGAAATAAAAAGGTGAGAGGGATGATTATTGGAGGCTAGAGGAAGTATACACACCCACTTACATCGATGCGTGTGTGGAGTGTTCGGGGGAAGGGTGTGCCGATGTATTTATTATAATGCCACGTGACGGTTTAGAAGTTTTTTTTAAGGTGTATCACGTGACAGTAAACATAGAAAAAATATTGAACTTTTAATATATATGGATAGATAGATAATAGAAAAATACAAGATACTTTCTAGAAAAATGAACTTGGGGGAAATCCAGTGGCCGGGCAGATCGTACAAATGCACTTTCTTTTCCTTTTTACATGTCTTGCTTATACTCATCCGTTCCATATTAATCATTATATAAGTTTTTTCACCAAGATCAAAACAGCCTTTATCTTTTTTGTATTTCATTTAATGCGGTTATGTGGTGGAGAAAATCAAGAAACATGCACACTTTAACTCCTCCCATACATACAGAAGAAACAAGAGCACCACAAATGCCTACATGTCAATTTGCATGCATAAGTGCAATAATACTATATATGTCAAACAAAGGAGCCAAGTTATATGATATTAATCAAGGTTGTGTTTAGATGGTAAAAAAGTTGGGAAGTTGGAAGAAAATTGGTAGTTTGGAGAAAAAGTTGGTAGTTTATGTGTGTAGAAAAGTTTTTGATGTAATGTGATGTGATGGAAAGTTGGGAATTTGGAGAAACTAAACACGGCCCAATTTGGAATTATGTCTTTTGTTATATGATGACAATATATGGAATGGAGGGAGTGCTAGTTAGGTACATGAGTTATTAGCATGTTTAAATTAGGGAAAATTGTAACCATGTCATTATAATTTTGCAAAATTTAAGATATGCCATCCTGACCCACATGTCATTGACTCATGTGGGTTCTACATGTCATTGAGATACTGATGGCATATCTCAAACTTTGAAAAATTATAATGGCATGGTTCCAAATTAGGTAGGTATTTTTTTCTCTTTTTTGCATCACATGTGTGCGTGCATACGTATTTAGGGAGATATTGTTCGTATTCAAGTTTTTGTTATTAATGGTCAAAGTTAAAAATGCTTGACTTATCACTATGCTAAAAATGTTTATATTTTGGGACGAAAGGAGTAGATCCAATCTAATGGTTGATAATAACATGATCATCAATTTAAATAAAAATTGACGACCGATTTTTTTTTCTTTTTTTAGAATTTCTATGATTTTGTTTAATTTATTAGAGTGCCATGTAGCAGTGTAGGAGCGTTTGTAGATTGTCAAATGATGGTTTGGGAGCGTTTGTAAAAGGTTTAATGGACGTTTAGTAGTAGTATATAATAGATTTAAGTAATGTGTTACCGGAAAAAAAGAAAGTAACTTGAGGTGATAAAAAGAAGGCACTCAAAAAGCTGGACTCGATAATCCCTAGATCCCATCCATATTTTGAGGCAATTACACTAATCTGGGGGCCTAAATTGATCGACTTAATCCTCCCCATCTTTATCTTAACATGATAATTATTTCCTTCGTTTTATAAAAAAGTAATTTTTATCCTTAAAAAGGTTTTTTTTTCTTTACGGTGGGTGTAGTACTCCAGAAAAGAAGAGACGACCAAAGCTTCAAAATGCATTGTTGGGCAACACGACCACAATCTTTCTGTTCGTTTGCAGGATACTCAACCTCTGCAAGATAAGTAATCATGAACCCATGCGTAGACCACTACTAGTCCACTACTCTCGTGAGCCGTGGAGTACTCCTATGTGTTGCATTGCATACGAGTTGGCAAACGACAAGTGTGTACAGGAGTTGAAAGGAACCTTTAATTTTTACTACTCCTGTTGTTGGCTGGGAGTGCACGCGTGTCAGATGGGTAAAAGCGCTGACCGTACGGTAAGTTTGCCTACACTCCAACCGTCGATGAAACAACAAATCCATTCCACGTCAGTGGCAATAGTAGTACTGTAGCAGCTACTCCAGAGCCCAGTAGCACAGTAACTTTCAAGGATATGTACTGTAGGCTATGAATCGATTCCTTATACTACCACAATAAATTATTTTTACTCTTTTTACCTACTCCCATCTACTCCTTCAATGTACAGTACAGTACAGTACTATCTCTCCGTCCTATTAAAAAAAATAGATTTTACACAAGTATATATTTGACTCTTCATATTATTTAAAAATAGTTTATTTTTTATTTTTTAACATTAAAAAAAGTTTTATGATTATTAATTTTATTATTATCATTAAATGATAAAATATGAATTGTACTTTATGGGTGACTTATTTTTTTTATATTTTTTACATATTCTTTAAAAAACAGATGGTCAAATGTTAAATAAAAGGTGAAAATACACTTTTTTTATTGTACGGAGAGAGTAACTGAGTAGTAATTAAGAACTTTTATCCCTGAAATATATGCTTGACTAGTACTCTCTACTATAATAGATAAATAAATATATGGAAAATAAATAAATAAATAACTTGAAACCATATTTTAGAGAATAACTTGAAACCTAACATTTCCAAAGTTATTGATAAGCAATGATCTAACCATTTAATCCACTGGTGGAGAAGTGCTTTTTAGTCCCGGTTCATAACCCCCTTTAGTCTCGGTTGTCCAACCGGGACTACGAATCCGGGACTAAAGATCGCTATCTTTAGTCCCGGGTGAAATAACCGGGACTAAAGATCGATCTTTAGTCCCGGTTGATAACTCCAACCGGGACTAAAAATCCCTATCTTTAGTCCCGGTTGGAGTTACCAACCGGGACTAAAGAGGGAATAACAGCAGTACAGATGGTCCTCTTTTTTCTATTTTTTTCTTTTTTATTTTCTCCCGAATCAAGTGGGATGCATATCCCCAAATCCCAAATCAAAGTAACATCCCAAATCCACATCACAAATCTTTAAGTTACTTATACACATAAATCAAATACATCACAAATCCTAAAAAAAATTACACAAATCAAATTACATCACAAGTTCTACAAAATTCATCACAAATACATCACAAGTTCACATCACACACAAATCAAATACATCACAGGATCATGCAATAAATCACAAATTCTTAAAAAAAAACCACAGAGGCGCCGCTCGGCCGGCCGCTGCCGCCTCCTCTCCGCGCCAGCCGGCCACCGCCGCGCCGCCGCCCGCCGCCGTGCCTCCCTGCGGCCCTCCGCGCCGCGCGCCGCGCCGGCCGCCGCCCCGCCGCGCGGCCCCGCGCGCAGGCGCCGCCGCGCCGGCCGCCGCCACATCGGCCGCGCCGCCCGCCGCCCGGCCCGCCCGATCCAAAAAGAAGAGAGGAAGGAAGAAAGAGATAAGGCAGGAGTTAGAGAGGAAGAAAGAAAGAGAGAGTTTGTTGTGTGGACGAGAAAAGAGGATAAGTAATAGGGATTATATAGTACGTGTTGATTTTTATTCCCGGTTTGTAACACCAACCGGGACTAAAAATCTATCTTTAGTCCCGGTTGGTGTTACAAACCGGGACTAAAGATCCTAAACGCCTGACACGGTCTGACATGGAACCAACCGGGACGAAAAATCATCTTTAGTCCCGGTTGGTAATACCAACCGGGACTAAAGATGATTTTTAGTCCCGGTTGGTAATACAAACCGGGAATAAAGATCATCTAGTCCTGTTGTTCTTATAAACCGGGACGAAAAATCGTTTTTAGTCCTGGTTTTAAATGGAACCGGGACTATTATAGATTTGGGTCGACCGATCAAAGATGGTTTCTCCACCAGTGATCTTAACCTTATCTAAAATTACACGAATTATGGAACCGGAGGATACTTACATTACATGCCAGTCAATACTAATACTACTTCTTTATCCATGAGGGGTATTCCTTGCTTTGCTCTCGCTATTCACTTCTTATCTCCCTTTGCAGTATTTATCAATGACTAGTATATATCTTTGTATTATTATTGCATGTGCATGCCACATGAGAGTATTCACTTATCTTCTCTCACTTTACGGTATTTACTCTGTATCTATGCATTATTGCCAACTAGCATATTGATATCACTTTACGGCCGTATTTACTCGGTATCTATGTATTATTGCCAACTAGCATATTGATCATGGCGTTATGATGAACTAGCAGGGTGGCCCGCGCAATTACGCGGCTAGCACCCGTTTAAAATTATCTAAAAATTTTTACACGTGGTTTTTTCTTTAAAAATTATTAAATAGTTATCTTATTGTCCTAGTATTTTTTTAAAAAATAAACCTTATTATTATAGGTTTCTAATTTGTACAGTTTCAATAAAAGTTACATGCCACCCCTTACTCCTTTGCATCCTCTTATTTTCTTGCCCACCCCACTACGGCTTCTATTCATCCTCCTTTGGATTGTTAAAAATCAAATCTTATAGTTTTTATAGTTTGTTGTCTCGATAAATTTTCATTTTGTAGTTTGTTGGAGTCCCGTCAAACAACGCCGCCTAACTCTTTTACGGTCCCTGTTATCCCTCATAATTTTATTATCATTAGGATTGTAAGCATCAAGCCTGATCATCGTTGGGATTTTCTTTTAGTTTCTACAATCCTGTCAACCACTGCTATGTCATGCCTGCCACCTTTCTTCTTCATAGTTTTTGGATTTTAAAAATATAACCTAATTATCATTGGAATTAGAGTTGTTTTATAGTTGTTAGATATCCCATCAACCGCCACTTTTACAATGCATGTACAGGTTCGTGCTCAGCCTAATTGCTGCCATATTTAATCTAGATCAACGGCATCCCTGACCTACGCATCAAGCCATACGCATCAAGCCAAGGTTTCACAACTGCTTAATAACCTTAATGCTCGAGTAAGTTGTGTCACATTGATTTGTGCGTGGGTTTGGTTGTGTGAGGCTGCGTTGATGTAATTTTTTCGCTCGCTTAGCCGTCTGAGTGGCTTCGCTGCTATATTTAATCCATGCATAAGTTTCTACTCTTTTCTGTTTTAAAGCCTACATGCTACCTTGAAAATGATAAAGGACTGCAAAACATGTTCTGCATGCTCACCAATTCAATCCGTGTCCATATAGGATTTCGCTACCTACTGTCATGTCCATGTCCTAGTTATACTCGGTTTTTGCTCTATTTGAAATATTTTATTATATTTAGCTTTTATTTTACTCCACGGATATAATTTATATCTTCTATATAACTCCCATCGATCTGTTATAAATTGAACTCGCTACGAACTAATGGTTAAAATCATTTTTTCTATAATTAATATAAGAATTTATAATCCTTGATTGACCGTGAAGGTAATAGATAACTTTTGAGTTATCTTTATAATATAATATGCTAGAAATATGTAGCCATAAGAAATTGATTTATCAGATCACTCGTACTTTTGGACAGTTAACTTTACAGTAACGTGTGTGCGCATGTGCATGCACCAACGTGTGCAGTTGTGTAAGGCTTTTTTTTTCTCTAAATTATTGTCCTGTATGAAACGCTAGATGGCGCTTTCCATTTCTTTTTTCTATTCCAATACATCAAGCTGCCCGAGACCTTTACACACCACTCCGATCCTAATCGCTTTTAAATAGAAATCTAATCTCGTTGCATACCTGAATCAAATATTTATGTTTTTAATTCTGAATTTCAGTTATTTTTAAATTGTATTTCTACTCGGACTCTTCTTTTTTTTTTTTCTAATTTCGGATTTTATTTTATTTTTATTCTGAGTTTTAATTAATCTCGTATTGTGTTCTTATATGGACTCTTCTTTCAATATTGCCTAATTTTAATTTCGAATTTTAGCTATTTTTTAATTGTATTTCTACTTGGACTCTTCTTTTTCTTTTTCTCCGATTAATGTGAGAATTTCTAGCCTCCACAGCGAACGTGGTGCCTCCTTTTCGAGCTGTCTTAATAATATAATAGATAGATTTTTTGTTCTTAAAATAACAGTGTCATCGTAACGTGGGCCCTTTGGTCCGTTTTTTAGCTGTAACGCACGGCCGATATGATATTTTTGCTTTCAAATGTTGAGTTTTGGCCATACTCCCTCCATACTCGTAATGGAAGTCAATTCGGACAGCGACACGGTCTCCAAAACACAACTTTGACTTCTTATTTCTATAAAAATATTTATTGAAAAGTGATATATGTATACTTTTATGAAAATATTTTTCAAGACAAATCTATACATGTAATTTTTACATTTTCAAACTCAACAACTTGAGAGTTATTCATGATTTATATTCTCAAGGTATGACTTAAACATTATCCTAAACAACTTCCTTTATGAGTATGGAGGGGGTATGTAGGAAGGGAGAGGGAGAGGCGGGTTGGTTGGGGATAGCGGCGATGGTTGGCTGGTGAGTGAGGATGAGGCGGGGGAGAGAAAGCGAGACGGCAAGAGGGGGCGAGAGACTACAAGAGATGGGGACAACTGAAAAGATTTTATATTTGTTATTGATTTTCTATGTATTAAAATTAGAGCCTAGAAATGTTTACATTATGTATAAATTTTAAATCCTTGAAATACTTATATTTAGATTGGATGGAGTAAAATTTAAGATGAAGTTTAGTTAAACTTTTAAAAGAATAATGAGCTCTAGTACTATGAAGCACTTTTCATTTTTAGGGTAATAAATCTACAACCTTTATCCTCTACCGTACAATACTATCTCCGTTTCAAAATATAAATATTTCTTGTGTTTATTAAAATTTTGCTCAACTAAATATATTTTAGAAAACATGTATATATATTTTGGAACGGAGAGAATAGCTAGCTTATCTTTACTGGTATAATCGTATGGTTGATGGGTGAGATACTGAGATGGGGTGTGTGGCAGGTTGAGGCTACTGGCATGACATGAATATATCGAATTGATGACATGGAGATATGAAATTGATGTGGATGAACAAGATATATTTTCTCTCTTTTCTCATCAAATCATACACACCCGTAGTATTCATGTTGCCAACTAGAGTAGGAGTAGGGTAGGACCGTAAATGCGTCAAGCCTGCAAGTTACGGTGTTCGAGTGTTTTTCTTTTTCTTTTTCGAGAATTGTGTTCGAGGCTGATCCAAACTTTGCTCTTTTTCCATCACACCAACCTGTCATACACATACAACTTTTCAGTCACATCGTCTTCAATTTTAACCAAATTCTAAACTTTGCCTTGAACTAGGGCTGTGTTTAAACTTCCATCTTTTTCCATCACATCAACCTGTCATACACACATAATTTTTCAGTCACATCGTACCAATTTCAACCCAAATTTCTAACTTTGGAAGGAACTAAACACAACCTAGGGCTGTGTTTAGATCCAAAGTTTGGATCCAAACTTCAGTCATTTTCCATCATATCAACCTGTCATATACACACAATTTTTCAGTCACATCATCTTTAATTTCAACCAAAATCTAAATGAGCTGAACTAAACACAGCCCGAGTGTTGAATGGTGGGAGTGGGAACAGAGATGTCAGATGTGCAGAGTTGCAGATGATTCTGTAAAGCATGCAGGCAGCGAATGATTCTTCTGGAGATACTCCTACTGTGTAGGCCGTACCATATGGTGGATGAAGCATCTCCAGAAAGTAAAAAAAATCTGAACAGCCAAAGGGGTTCAGCTCTCAGGCGGCACACGCACCTGCTTTCCTTGATGAATCATTTGATATATGGGCTGTCTTTAGTTCAGCGAAGTTTGGATCCAAACTTGGATCCAAACACAGCCATGGTTCCAATCCTCCAAACTTTAGGTTTGATGGTCGTCAAAGTGCTCGCTTTATAGTATATGCTCAACTGTAGTATATGATAACATGATGTTAATTTCTTGATAAAAAACATTACTTTTTAAGATATCATATTTTTATCATGAAGAACTTAAGACCAATAATATTTAATGCCAGTAGTTCATAAAACTCTGGTCCCAAAAATATAAAAACTTAATACTTGATAAAATACATTTTAGTATTATAAATTTAGACAGACTCTTAATACTAATACTAATAAGTTCTTATATTAGAACTGATAAAGTATTAGTTTACCATATGAATGTACTAGTAATAATCTCAAGCTGGCGTGAACGCCACCAGCTGATTGGTCGTTTGCACGTCCTCTCCTTTTCGGCCACGTATCCCTACTTCTTTGGGGGCAACGCCGCAACACGCCCAGCCGCTCAAGTCTCAACCGTGCACGTCGCGCGTAACAGTAGCGGTGTGCATGGGCTGGTCGGCTTGCTCTGACACGGCCCAGCTGATAAGGCAGGGGGAGCCCAAAAAGAGAATTAAAAAAAGAAAAGAGAAAAAGATAGCATATGAACTAGGCTTAAAACAAAATCAATCAATTCCAGTTTCAGCCTTACCTACCCCGTGGACTATATGCAGGATTGAGATCGGCACCATACCACTGTATGCATTCTCAGCCATTCATTTTTAAAAATAATCAATGATCCAGACCAATTGCTAGAGTGTTCGCCCTACCGTCTTACTATACTAGCTGTCATGCCAATCCACTGAATTAATTCATCGTATTAATCTATTTTTTAAAAATAAATAGCTAATAGTTAATTAATCATGAGGTCGGAGGGATTAGTTTCCAGACT
Organism: Oryza meridionalis; assembly: GCA_000338895.3. Taxonomy (NCBI): domain Eukaryota; kingdom Viridiplantae; phylum Streptophyta; class Magnoliopsida; order Poales; family Poaceae; genus Oryza; species Oryza meridionalis. Next base: position 22,846,561 of record CM002535.2, read on the forward strand.
AATGGAACGAACACAGTAGCTCAGCTAGGCTATATATAGCTTAAAGTAGCCAGGCTTATTAGTGTGTTGGTTTTGCTGGGCAAATAATAAGCCCATCTAAAAGTTGTGCAAAGAGCATAAGGGCATGCACGATTATTTGGCTAATAAAACAAGTGGATAGATTAAGAAAGGCAATCCATTCATTGACTAGAGTGTAGCCACCAGATGGCTAGATTACTTAGTTAGAGATGGCATAACGAAGTTTAATTTAACGCGAGCAATAAAAGATGATCCTTGTGTACTGGTAATTGTAAAAGTCATAGGAGAGAAAGATTAGGCCGGTAATTGCGTCCCAGATCGACGAGAGATCGAGTCCCCTACACAACAGGGAGAAGCGGTTGTTGCAAGCCAATTTACGTGCCAGGCTGACGCTCTGCACACAAACTTCCAACTTGAGATTTGTTTTTCGTGGGATCGGGGAGTAGCCAGTAGTAGTATTCATTTTTCATCTAACTAGCTTTACAGTATTTACTCCGGCCGCGTGCAGCTCACTAGCTTTACAGTGAAAGATCACTGTCTTATTTTTTTTCTTCTGATAGCTTACTCCCTTCAATTATTTTTTAAAAAATATATATGACGTATTTCATTTTTGTTAAGATAATGTTTAGATCAGCTATTGCTTCATTAATATATATCATTTATGTGACATAAAAGTATAATCATACGAAATTACTTTGAAGACGAATCTAAAACCCATTATTTTTTTCTTCACAAAAATTATATTGTAGTGGAGTAATTGTTGGTCAAAATTTTCTTGTTCTAACAAAACAATATATATACCATATATTTTGGAAAAGGAGTAATTTACTGTATGTGGTATGCCATATATCTCACCTTTTTTTATTGACAGTAGTTATTATTTCAGCCGATTAGCATTGAGGCTAATAAGGCATGTTCAATAGTAGAGACGAGTACGGTCTCTTAGACAATACAAAATTATTCAGAAACCGTGTCTTTATAATAGTTGAGACAAATACTCTTATCATCAACTTAAAAAATATTTCTTTTGTTAATATTCTTTCTTTTTTTTTTACCCTCATGCAACCGTACTTTCCATATTATAGTGATTAAGAGTCGTTGTTAAGCCGTTATTAGGGCAAGTACAAAGGTAGAGACCGGTATGGTCTTTACGTTAATTAGAGGCTATCACGTTACAATAGTTAAGACAATACGGTCTCTAACCATTAATATACCAAAATACTTTCTTACTAGTCATCTTTTCTTTATTAGACTCAATGCAACAAAATATTTCCTAATAAATGCGAAAAGTCGACTCTATGCCGTTGTCATGCGTAGCAACTATCTTTCTCTTTTCTTCTTCCTCTCTCTTCCACATCACCAAATATGCTTGCATGACAATAAAGAGAGACCGCTAATAAAGACCATTATACATGCCCTTATACATAACAACGATGTTGTGTCTCTCCTCTTTCTCTTTCTTCCATATCAGCAAGTATTCCTAATTAGCAACGCTAAGAAACCACTATTGACAACCATTGTACATGCCCTAAGTACTAATAACTCTAAACACACAAAGTGCATCCGTACGTTGTCTTCACCTCCGGCTCCATCCCTGGCCGGCCTCTTCTATTTATGCCAGCGTCTCTCGCCAAGCCTCATACATACAACGACACAGTGGCTCTCTGGTGGTTGGTTGGCTAGGCTAGGCTTAGCTCGTTTGCGCAGGGAAGGTAATTGATCGAGCAAGAAAAAACTTTCATCTCATTTTTATTGGACTCACTCTCTCTCACTGTTTGATACAGACTAGGAGTGGTAGTAACTATATATCTCCATTAATTATTTTATTTCTTTGCAGAGATCATCAGCCAGCTGTAGCTGTTTGCTTGTGAGATCGAGAGAGGAGCAGGCAGCAGCAGCAGTCCGTTGTTGACCATGGCAGATCAGTAAGCGAACAACAACTTCGATCTCCTCCCTTAATTTCGGCCTGACCATTTGATTTTCATGCTTAGAAGAAGTACTAGTGCCGCGCTACAATTCTGAGTTACTAGTAGCTGTGTTGTCTGTGGTTTAATTTCTTCCTTATCTCTCCCTTTTTTGAGGTCACATATGCATGTGAGCTCAGGGTAATTTCTGTGTATGCTTCTAGCCAGTAGTCTTTTTTCGAATAAGATGTGCTTCTAGTAGTCAACAAGTATTGTTTTCTGTGATTTTCGTTTAGTTAATGTAGTTGCACAAACCAACATGATTGTAGGAATTCATCACTCTAGAGGCATACGTACCTGAGGCACAAGAGTTCTTTATGACCGTGACTGTTCTTCCTGATGGAAATCAATCACTAGAGATTACTGCTTCAGGATGTCTTTTTCTGTCAAGCTGGACCAAGTGCTTCACCGAGGCATTTGCGAAAGGAAAGAGCTGGAATGGCAGCTTCACGCTGGCTGATTTCAAGGTTTCTAGCGGTCACGTCCTGAGACTTAGGAAGCCAAAACGGTTTGGTGTCGAGGGAATGAGAAATGACATGGATGCGTTCATCACAGAGATAGAGCGTATCTTTGTGAGGCAGCACAGCCAGCTGCGTTTCAGCTATCCACCTTATTTCAGCGATTTTAAGCACCGTCTTCAGAACCTCAAGATGAGCAACAACGTCTTGTCTGAACAGTGCAAATTGCTTCTGGAGAATCACATGTGCTTTATGCCATCTTATGATAGAGGCTTTTTCATTATCGGTCTGTTTGGGAAGTCTGACAAGTCAGATGGCAAGTGGTGCTCTCTGCAATAGAAAGTGCTCCTTGCCCACGAGGGTGGTATGAAACATTCAAAAATATGCCACTATTTGGGAGCATCATCGAACAAGCTATTGAGGAAAACAGAACTTATGGACAAACAAACTCTGGAGCTTTCAGGTTTGCTCGAGATGTAGCAATGCATGGTACAGATGGAGACCATCGATTTAAGGTACAAAGATTATGATGAGACTTTAATTTGACAAAATTAAATAGTTTAGATTAGATTATATTTTTTTTTAATTATCTGAATGTCCTTTTCTTTTCTCTCTCTCTCTCTCTCTCTTGCAGGAAGAGGTAGAAATCTTTCCAGAAGGCAGTGGAGTTGAATTGATGATACCGTATCACCTAAATGATTTTGTTGCTCGAATTACTGCAAATGTTATTGAGAAGGGAATCGACATCAAGAATGAGTATGATCTAATTAAACTTAGCATCTTGATTTTAGCCAACAGTAAAAATTGAAAGTCTTAACATGTTGTAAATTAACTTGTGTACGTAGGTTGTTCTCGGCTAAGGTGAGGTGTGTCTAGTCCCACATGCAGTCCTTGAGGATCGGAGGACAGGTATGCTTTACATATATATACTCTTTTTCAACATATATATTTTCAAGAAGTGTTTAAGATTAAATTATCCAATATTTATAGTTGCAAAGTCGTTTTTTTGGATAAAACTTGACCGTGTTATATATTGGAGGGATATTTAATTTCGGTGGACCATAATTTCAATTAGCCTAGTTGTTGCCTACAAATAACGTACGTATAAATCTGTTTTATCATATGATGAATATAATTTCGCTTTCTGTGGTAGTTCTGGAATTAAGGCTCATCATGAGCTTCAGGGTACAAAAACGTAGTTTGTTATCTGTTTCGGAAATTTTGTTAATTGATATAGTGTTAATTGCTAACTACGAAAAAAAAAGAACTCAATTTTATATGATTGGACGATGTATAAGCATGTCATAGCTGGCGTTTTCATTGAGATCTGAGTGTGCTTCGCATGCATCAGCTGGTAGTGCCAATAGAGATTATTCATTGTTGTTTCAAAAAAAATAGAGATCATTCATCCATTTCATTATCCAAAAAAAAAGAAGGGTATAGTCATCTATTCAGTGTCCATATATGTAAGTTCTTTAATTTGTTAGGGTTTAGCACAACTGCACAAGCATCTATCTGTTGAAGATACAAGTATAACTATCCGTACGTCTGCATTAATAATTAATTAGTTCTCAACCATATAACAGCTTAGCACGCACATATGTACTGATCTCTCTACCTTCTCAAGTACTAGGAGTAGACATAACATACTCTAAGCTAGCAAACGCCTTACTGCTTCCTAGCTATTTGGTGTACATGATTTAGTTTCTGTCGAGGTCTTGACTCTCGAGGAATGGTATATGTATGTATAAGAAATGGAGTAGCTAGCTAGCTCTAGCTCCTTGTTGGTTAATGATGAATTTGATGATCAATAAGGAGACTTGACCTTGGCTAGCTAGGGCTAATAGAGAACATGTACGACTAATTGGGATCATATATCTATATGAAGCGATTAATTAATGCATCTGTGGAACTAACCTATCAATCCAATGCAATGATACAAGCAGAGACACTACTGTGTAGGTGAAGAGATCAGCGTGTGGAAGTTAAAATGTCTCTTTTGCTTGATCTTAACTATAGAAATTAATCGGCATAGCGATAAAAAAATGTCATACTTTTCTTTTGAGCAGTAGTATATGCTTTGAGTAGCTATATATATATGTGTGTGTGTGTGTGTGTCTTCAAGTTCTATATCTGATATGTGTTGTTAAACTTTTCTGACAGGAAGAACTACTGGTGTTGCTAACTCCGGTGGCCTCTCCTGAGACTACCAAATATCGTGCCGTAGCATGAGAAGGCACCTCGCTCCTTGACGCTGGTGCTAATAATTAATTAAATTCGAGTAGCTTTTTTTTTATCATGCAGTTGAACTATCTGTAAGACTAAGTACCTCTTAAGCCCGTACGTACTCTGTGAGATGATCTGCAGTTAATTGCTTTTATCCTGTTGGTGTATCCTATCTAGCTAAGCCTAGCTTGCTAGTTCTACCGTACTACTTGTGTTTGTGTTGTAACTTGTGAGACTATTATTTTTTGTAATTCCTTAATGAAAAAATGGAGCTGGGTGTGTTCCTAGCTCCAAAAAAGAAAAAGAAAAAAAAAGCTCAGCTGTACATCATTTTTGCTTTTTAATTAGTTTCATTAATTCCTGCATATGTGTGCATGCTAGAGAGTTAGATTGTTTGAGTACCACATTTTGACTAACTACGGAGTACTAGAGAAAAAAAATATATTGCTAGGTTAATTTAATTTAAAGAGCTATAGTTGGTAAGGTACACGGGCATTGCGGCTCATTGTAGCCGCCTTACATACACAATGCATGTTCATTTAGTCAAAATTATCACTACTACATGGGTGGAAAATAAAGGTCTTTTTCAGTGACAAGCAAAAGCGCTCTTTGGTCCCTTTTGTTTCGACCTGCTATTTTTTTTAAAAAAAAAGGAATCAGGTTTCACTCCTTACTTAATTTAAAACAAAATCTTTCAAGTGCCATCACAAGTTGAATTTTGCCACTAATTCCGTCTAGAAAAACAAATATAGAATCATCCTCTCATCATAACTACGGAGTATCTGAGACCAGTCCAGTTAAGCTAATTAACATGTCATACTGTCTAGTTCTGTCCAATGAATACCTCAATACTAGTATACAATTACCGCATTGTGCAATATTTGATAGATAAGCAAAACGCTACAGTGCAAATAACATGTGTAAAAAATGAACACGCATAGTACTCTCATGTCACTGGCCATACAGAGTTTTCCTTCCTCGGCATACCAGAGCACAACAGTTGTGCCGTGCACATGAATCCATTTATATATAGAGAGAAAAAAAATAAACATTCTTGCAATCGAGCCCAGACTGAAATTGAATCATGCATCCACCAAATACAACTAGAATTAATTAATTGGAGCCTTCAATTTGAACCATGAAAAATATCAATATTCTTGTGGGGCAATAGTTGTTAACGCCCATTATTTATAGCTTAATAAATTGAAAAATCCAAGGCTGTAAGTTTCTCTTGCAAGCAATAAAATAATTCATTCATAATCATCTCTTCAAATATCGGAGTAACTTCGAAAAAATACATCTCTTTTGTTTGCATAAATGAGTTTGAGCTCTAAGCATCAAGTAGCAGTCACATATATAGATTTCCTTTTCTTAAATTGTCTAGATACAGCAATTGTGAAGCCACATATGAGATTCGCCGCAAGCAGCATAAATCCTACCAAGAGAAAAAAAAATCCCACTACGCTTAATTGATCTTGATGTTAAGTTCTGAGAAATGCTAAAGCAGTAACTGTTGAAATAATCATAAGCTTGCACCATCTGTCCGCTTTCTTATTTAGCAAACCAAAACTCTGAAATTAATCATTAATAGTCACCCAGGCACGTCTATATATTTTTCTTGTCTTGAAGTGAATATATTTTTAGAGGTGAGAGTTACTTTGAAGATAAGCACAAATTTGCAGCAAGAATCAATGGTATCAGGCATGGAAGAGAATTGAGTTACATTACAATATCTTACTGACGGAACTAGATTGAGATTTCTATCAAGCACTAATCACACGCATGATTTTAGTTATTTATATATTCATAAAATACAAAAGAGTAAATTTCACATTGGGCCACATATTTTGACCAAGATTTCATAATGGACTAGGGTTAAATCAATGTTTTCACTTAACACCATATATCTTTACATAAGTTTTCAGTTTGGACTAGGGGTGAGCAAAGCAAGGGAATGTTAAAATTAAAACTTTATATGATTTACACAGGGATAATTATAAAAGACAAAACATTTTATGTTTTCTTCCTTCTTTTCAGTGTGAGTGGTAATTAATTATTTTCTATTTTATTTTTATTCATTTGTCCCTATGTATATATCATTTTGTGCCACTTTTAAACATGTTCGCATCATTATTTTAGTGTGATTTGTTGAAAAAAAGTTATTTTGTGATTTGCTATTTCTTTCTAAAGATATTTATCTTAATAGTATGGAACTAAAAATGATGATTTGAACTAGCTTTTCTCTGACAACTTTAATTGATGTGCTCAACCCTAGTCCAAAGTGCCAACTAGTGCAAAGATATGTGGTGTTAAGTGAAAAGGTTGGTTTGGCCCTTACCCATTGTGAAACTTTGGTCAAAATATATGGTGCAATGTGAAATTTACTCAATACAAAATTGTGAAGTGCCAACCCGCAGATTGACATGTCAACGTATTAGGCACCTATGTCTTACTGCATATCCATGAAAATCAACTCCAATAGAAAGCTACATTTCTACTCTCACAGAGTGACAGTAATTAAAATCAAACTAGGAAGGTAGCCCGCGCATTCATGCATATTATTTTGTTTCGAAAATAGTTCTAACAAAATAAGTTAAAATTAAAATAAGGTATTTTTCATTTTTAATTGAATTCTCATTGTTTACTTTTTCCTTAAGAAGTCTAAGAGAAAGTTTTCATTGCTCGTAAGTTTTTCTTTTTTACCATCTTGCTAGCCCTCTTTTTAAATGATTAAATATACATATCTTATATAGCGCCTGTCTTTTTAATATGTGAGACCCTACGGTATTTTAAATAAAACACCTAGTCAACATGAATCTTAAAATAATATTTTACTTGGAAAAAATATTACTTTTAATCATATCATTATAAAAAGTCTACTTATTTTGTATTGCTACATTAATGTTTAATATGACTTGTATGAAGAGAAATATAAAAACTTTTAAAGAATAAAAAATCATTATGATGTAAAATGAACTATGTTTTTCCTATAATGAAAGGAGTATATTGATTCAATACTATCTTATGGGTTAAGCGCTCCACTAAAATAGTTTTATGTGTAAAAGCTTCAACACTACATTGCGGTTTAAGCACTCCACTAAAATACTTTTGTGTAAAAAGATTGCAAAAAATATTTTCAAAGATGACCCATGAGTCTGAGGCAAGAGGTCACCACGTACATAGGAAGTTGCAATTTGAGCCACATGTGAAAATATGCTCGCAAAAAATTATTGGTGTAGCTGTGATGAAAATAATTATTCATACAATTAAAAGTTAGAAATCCCTGTGTGAAAATAATGGTACTTGTGCCCATATTATTGTTTGCCAACAATCGATAAAACTTGATAATTCTTTTTGGTATCTAGTAAAATTGGCTAGATATTTACAACTTTTTATTGTATCCATTGCTAAGATGCACCTGCTAATTTTTTTTCTATATGCTGCATTTTTAATAGGTGCCTTGGTGCATGTGACACTATATATATTCCAAATAAAAATGTCTAGTGTAGTTCAAATTGATTTCGGATTGTGGGAAACAACTCATTGTTTCGTGCAGAGTGTGTGAGACCTCACATAGCCTACGGATATAATTTCATAGCTAAACATAACTCCGTTTGTGTGATTATTATTGTAGTGTGGACTTTTCATGAGTGTTGTCATGATTTAAATATTTTTACTCTAAAATTTATAACTAAGCATTAGGAATTTATATACTCCAAACAATCATTCTTTGTAACTTTTTTTTAGCTAACATGCATTAGGCATTTAGCTTTACACTTATGTGTAAAGTGTTACCCTTAAATTCATTATATTTAGTCGTAACAAAAATAACAAAAATTCTAACGGTCTTAAGAGTATAAATGTCTTTTTCTTGCTCCCAATATATGTGTGTGTGTGTGTTGGTTTACACGGTACGTTCATGCAGCTTGTACATAATCTTCAATTAATGCGAAGCCTGCAATACCTACTCTATTTTACTTTTTTTTGTTTGAAAGAATTAGGAATTTAAACTATCGTGGTAGTTTATCATGTCCATTGCTATAAGATGGCCTACAAGCATTTGTAGAGGTATACTGAAAATAAAAGTTTTAGTCAATATGATGTGGATAAATCTCAAATTTTTTTTATATCATGTGATAATTTTTAGAGCTGTAATATATGTAGTTTATACTACATATTTTTCCTCCTAATTAAACCTCCGTTTATATGCATCAAGCCACCATTGGTCTCAGCGGTGCACACATAAAATCTGTTTACTTGAACTTGCCGGAAAACAAATTCACCCCAAGTTGTTTGTTGCTTATATATGGTATTATATGTCTATGGCATGTTTTATGAATATGCTCCAGTATATATCAATCGTTGGTTTTTTCTAGGCAATGAACAATTTAGCACATTACAATATGAATGGGACAAACCCATCTTAATAAAGTTGAAGTTGTGTTGTATACAATATTAAGTTGTAGCTCATCAGAGAAACTTGACACGCTGATGGCGATCTTCTGCAACCGCTGCAGGTGCATCGTAGAAATTTTTTCTTTTTCTTTTAGTTTTGAGGCTCTGGTTAATTATATCAATCTAATCTAACGGTAGAGGTCCTGGTTGTTCTCTTTCGATGAGATAAATCCAATAGCCTAAAATAACGGATCATCAATTCAAGTGAAAATCAAGGATGAGATTTCCTTTTATCATAATTTATATAAAATTTTAATTTATTAGAGCATCATGTATTGTCTTAGGAGTGTATATAGGATGCCACGTGATGGTCTAAAAGCGTTTGTAGGAAGTTTAATGGACGTTTATATAAAGTTGTGTGTTTATGCACTATATTTTCTCCCCTCTATTAAATTTATAATAATAATAAACAATGTATAAATGTGTTTGTAGAATATTTTTGCACTGTGGATATAAAGTTATCACATTAAACTTTTTTCTGTAAATAATGAAATAATTTGTCATGACATCACACAGGGGTGCAGAGAGTGAGGTTCGAATGATTTTTTTTAAAATAAAGATATATCTAACAACCTAAAACTGATTTAAGTAGAAATCGATGGTCGACTATTTTTTTTTTGCATTTTCTCTAATTTAAGAGTGCCAGGTAGTTATTTAGAAATATTTGTATGACGTTTAGTGTAGAGAGTACATAGGAAGAGTTTGCTCGATCTAGAAGGTTGATGTCTATCTATGGATATTTTTAGGCCCATAAAGAAAAAAAAATAATTTTAGTTATCGTGGAAATAAAAAGGAGAAAGGAACGAAGGAAGGGTAGGTTAGGTACATGCGTGAGAACATAGCACATAGGCATGGACAGAGGGAGATTTTTTCTTAAGATAGATCTCACGATTTAAAATAATGGGTTCAATGATTTAAATGAAAATCGACGGTCGAATTTCTCAATTTTATTAGAATGCCACGTGACGACTCGAAAGTACCACGTGGCGGGTTGAGAGCATTTTTAGGAAGTTTAATGGTCTGTAATTATGATCATCAAGGAGCGTAAGTATGTACATACATAAATATTGCTAAGATAAATGTAATAGTAGAAAATAATTGGTCGACCATATTTAAGTGGAATTGATGGTTTTTTGTTTTTTTCTTCATAATTTATATGATTTTCTCTAATTTATTGTGGTGTTACTTGGCGGCTTAGGAGCTTATTTGTTGGTTATTAATACACAAAGGAAGTAATTATTAAGACTATAGTTCCACATGACAATTTTTTTAATTATAATATAGGTAATATGGATGTTATATTTTTTATAGATAAGATACATCATGTATTTTATAAAATTTTAAATAGTGAACAACTGAAGAAAATAAAAAGGTAAGGATTGATCGCTTCTTTTCCAACCGTAGGTGCAAACATGCATACATAATTTCTTTTTTTATTTTTTTTCGATGAATAGTTTTTTATTTGTTTTCCTTTAGCAAAAATAGTGTTTAGGTAGTTTCCTTACGTATGTTTGTACGTTCGTACGTACGTGCGGGGACACTTGGATGTGGGCCCGTGGGGATAGGAGAGAGGGGTGGAAAAAACAAATCTAATAATCCCTCCGTATTTTAATGTATGACGCCGTTGATTTTTTGACAAACGTTTGACCTTTCGTCTTATTCAAAAAATTTATGTAATTATAATTTATTTTATTGTGACTTGATTTATCATTAAATATTCTTTCAGCATGACATAAGTATTTTCATATTTGCATAAAATTTTTAAATAAGATGAGTGGTCAAACGTTGGTTAAAAAGTCAACGGTGTCATACATTAAAATATGAAGGGAGTAATAATTAAAAATAGTGGCCGTGGCAGCTTAGCAGCGTTCGTAGTAAGTTTCATGAACTTTCAGTATAGATAGATAGATAGATTCATTTTTAGGTCGGATGATTCTCCATATTTATATTGTATGGGCTAAATATTGATACTATAGGATTTCTCGACTTCTGAGTGTTTATAGGGTGCCATGCTAAATTATGTTGGTTGCTTGCATTGTGAACAAAAGTTATTGGATCTACCTGGGTGCAAGTGAACTTAGGGGTCGTCCGATGGCTTAGCTGAGTAGTTAATTAGTTGATGTCGTTTCATATCAGAAACGAAACAACTTGGAAATTTGAACGGGATTTTTTTTTAAAAAAAACACAACAATAGTAGTTTGCAGATCAAATTTGAATCAAATATTAATTGATAAATTAATTGTTTGGGGACGCAAGAGTTTGGAATTGGATCCACAACGATGGACTCATGGCAGTCACGGCGGCTCTGGTGGCGCAGATCATCTGGTGCAGGCCGATTGCCAGTGAAAGAGGTCGACGTACGTATGTAGTCGTCGTTTCGTCGAGCGTGCAGAACGTTGCTGCCTGGAGAAGTACGGTGGATCATAATTAACTTCCATCCCGTCGCACGTAACACACACACACACACACACACACACACACACACACACATATATATATATATATATATATATATATATATATATATATATATAAAAGGTTAGCACGAACAGCATATCACGGAGGGATTACTGTTTCTTCTTCCATAAATCTAATCTAACGGTGTAACATAATGGATCCACCGGTTTAAATAAAAACTGAAGGCTAGATGTTTTGCTTTTTTATTAGAATTTCTAGGGATTTCTCTAATTTATTAGAGCGTCAGTTTCATGGAATTTCAGTATATAATAAATAGATAGATTGATTGGTAGAATGCCTAAAGAACCATTGATCTGTTCATTTTGAAGGCAGCAAACTATTAACCTGAAGCACATGCATTCACAGTATAAAAAAAAACTATTTAACTGAGAGGTCAGCTTCGTTCACAGGGGAAAAAAATATTGAGACGTCAGTTTTCTAACTGAGACACCAAGAAGTACATAAAAATATTCAGCATGAGCTCAGGAGCCTCTGCTGTTTTGGTTACTCCTAATTACTGTCTCCCAAACATGGATGTTACTGAATTCCCATTGCCATCTCGCAAGTCCCAAGAAGCGCTGCATTCTCATCCACCAATTATTCAGGCAAAATCAACCTATAGGAGAAGAACCTCATATGTCACCTGAAAAAAATAGAACATTCAAGAGTCAATTAATCAAAACTACTGCTGATCATGGGAGAGCAACAGCTGAGCATATATCCATCTGAACCATATTGCAGAGTTTTTTGTTAAAACTATGTAGCTGTAGCACACATCCATGACCCCAAGGATCTAGAATTAGCAGAGTCAAGGATTTTACTTACTAATATCTTCTTGGTTGTTCCACATTAACATTATTGAATTCATTATATTGCAAACCCAAAAAGAACAAGAAAAAGCAATGGTTAATTGGATCTCTTCAGAAGATGGCAATATGATTTATGGCCACAATTTGGTCTCCCAGAACAGTGTATAGTAGAACAAATCCATGATTGTCATCGTCATTAACTGAACTCATCAGTGTCAGTCCATGTAGACAAAAATAAAAGAGAACGCAATCGTTAGCTACAGCAGGGTTTTCAATTTCAATTTCGGCGAAAATTTCGGCCATTTCAGTAGAACCGGAAGTTTGGAAATTTTGGTATTTTTGGACCGAAATTTTGACACAATTTAACTTAATTTGACTAAATTTTGACCAAATTCACAAAAAAAAAGAGAAAAACCGAAAATTTTGACCGAGATATTGACTTGCGCTCGACCGATGATGCCAAATCTATGTTGCCACGAACTAAGTCGGCGAACACAACGGCCTGGGAGAATCAACGGTTGGAATCACTGTCAGAGATTGTAGGGGGTTTGTGCTGCTTGCCATGCACAAAGGTGGTATTAATATATATTCACTACTACAAAAAATAATATCAGTGTCAGTTCGTAATGGGCATCAGTACCAGAAATGGACCCGGCACAGATGGGGCCTAGGAGCACCTAAGGCAAAATCTGGATAGGCTCATATGTGTATCGGGTATTCTGTAAACTTGGCACTGATATGAGTTCATCTGTGTTGTTGATAATACGGAACCAAATTTAGCCCTAACCACTAGTACCTATTTTTGCATTTCAAATATAGTTCCTGTCATGGTAGGATTCGAACACAAGGCCTCTCTCTCCCATGCAGCTATCTTTACCAACTCACCTGTATCAATCATGTTAACATATGGATATTTTCCCTTTTGGACCTTCCTAACCAATATTTTGGTCATGGATTTGAGTATCTAAAAAAAATTCAAATGAAAACGTTGTCAACTACAAAATCATAGATCTTATCAATAGCTAAAATATTCATATAAACTTTATCGTAATCCAAGTTCATGCGAAAAAGTTAAGCTCATATATCCAAAATCAACACTAAAATGGTTATGGTCATCATTGCCGGGTCATAAGAATGCACGACACTTATGATGTCGTTTCTCGCCAAAAGTATAGTTATTCTACTCTAACCGGCAAGACCCAACATTGATGTGTAATTCTCATCAGTGCCGGTTAGTGGCAAGACCCAACACTAACATGTCACCGAACAATCAATGCCGGATGGTTATAAGACCCGTCATTGATGTATCTTCATTGGTGACAGTGAACCATGCGCATAGCACGAAGGCGTCTTTTGGAGCAAGAAACCATCATCAGTGCCATGTTTTTTCGAACCAGCACTGATGTGTTGTTACGTGGTAGTGATTGGTCTAACGTGCATTGTACGTGTACGGTTACTAGTGTAGTGATATAGGTATTGCAATTGCTATATAGTATCTCATATATATATATATATATATATATATATATATATATATATATATATATATATATATATATATATATATATATATATATAATACCTATATGGGTCTCCATGGTGCCTGGGCTCCAAGGTATAAAACACACAAATTCTCTCAAATTTTTGAAATTTTCAAATTGTGAGTATATACCTAGGTATATGAATTTGATTCATACCAATACCTAACAAACAAAATAACTCAAACTCAACTTTATTTCACAATTCATTATTACATACCTAGTGAATTATATGTTTGGATGTTATATACCTAGAACCAAAATCTAACAAAAAAAAGTTCAAACTTGTTTGAACTTGTTAGTAACGAAGTTAATGTTCATACCTAAACATTTAAAAAAAATTCATACTCATTCAAATTAGGTATATACTCAATTTGAATATTGGAGCCCATACTCCATATAGCACCAGTTAATTTATATATATATATATATGTATATATATATATATATGTATATATATATATATATATGTATATATATATGTATATATGTATATATATATATATGTATATATATCTACTGTCTATATGTATATCTATATATAATGTATATATTTATCTATATTATGTCTCATATATAATTGTATGTCTATCTATATCTCTCTATGTCTGTCTCTCTCTATCTATATCTGTATGTCTCTCCTATCTCTTATACTGTATGTCTTTCTCTATCTCTCTCTGTCTATATATACTATATCTCCTCTATATACATATCTCACATCTACCTCTCTCATATATATATATATTATGTATAGTGTATATAATATATATAATAGCGCGAACGACAACGAGACATTGAATTGTACTCCATCCGCGGTGTCTACGTCATTAGACAGCGAGAATGCTTTCGATTATTGGAACATGAAGCTGTAGTAAGCCTATCAATTTATTGTAGTATAGGTCTTATTCACTTTATTGGTCAATTTTAACCTTATCAATTTTTTTGATGTATTTAGATTGATGCCTTTTCAAAATTTGATAGCGATTTTATGAGAGTTGGATGTATTTAGATTGATGCATTTCTAAAATTTGGTAGCGTTTTTATGAAAGGAAAGTTCCAAAACTAGGATGGTGTTGGTAAAATAGTGTTTAGTTTGTTACCCTATTAAAATTTGGTAACACCAAAATTTGATAGGGTTGAAAGTGATGAAAATTTTGATAATTTGGAGTAAAAATCCTAAAACTAGAAATTGGAAGCAACCAAAAAATTTTCAAAATTGCATCATGCTGGATCTTCTTGGAATTTATCCTTTTTTGTTTTCACCAGTGCCAATTAAAACATATTTGAATTTACAAATGAATGGTGAAAATACTTAAATTACAAATCAAATAGGAATAGTTAAAACCACCAAAATAAAAACCCTGGAAAAAGATAAGTATTTTCTCAAAGTCTACTTTGCCTGCCCGGGCTCAAATTTCTCTCTCCCTCCTTCCTTCCCCTCAGCCGGCCCATAAACCTTCCCTCCCTCTTTCTCCCCCAGCCCAGCCGAGCCAGGCCGGCCTCGGCCCACTGGCACCGTAGTCTAGTTTAGCCCCTTCGGAAAAGTCCTTTCGCCTCCGCGCGCCCGATTGCGCCAGGCCGGACCCCACCCGTCAGCGATAGGCGACGCCGCGGCCGTCTCCCTCCCCGGCGCTCTCCCTCTCCTTCGCCCTCACCTCCCTCTCTCTCGCTCAGGGAGCTGTTGGGCCATTTTGGTTTGTTGCTAAAATGTGCCCTACTAAATTATTAGCATTTTAAATAATAGTTTGGCTAGTGTTTGATTTGCTACCAAAATATGCCAATAAGACATATAAGTTACCAAAACATTTGGCACTACCAAAATTTACCTGGTAGCAAACCAAACAAGCCCGTTGTTTTTAAGTTGTTTCGACGTGCACGCTTATACAGTTATACTAGTGCTTATGTAAGAGAAGCTTTCTCTTCACAAATCGTGCCACCTGCTTCGTCAGCTTTGTGCTCTTTGATAATCACATTCGATGTGCTCTTCTTAATTGACATGAAGCGTATAACACACACAATATGCAAGTCTCGCTGAAAGTGCATCGAATACATAAATATGACGAGTCTCACTGGAAGTGCACGTACAAGGTAAGATTCTTCTTAAACAAGGCCAAATTAGCTGGTACCAACAAGTGCAAGACAGCAAGATATATTCTCACTGTATAAATAAGTACGGCATGATATCTTCAATCCAAAAAACGGCCTCATCGGTACTGCCTCCAATCCGGACGAGCCTTCCTAACTCTGTGCAGTTCTTGTTACTGACTCAACTGCAAAATGCGCAAGACCTTCATTGGATCCGTTGCCATCAGCTCCCAATCTATGCTGTCTAGAATTGCAAACTCTTGTTTTTCCCTCTCCTGTCTCAACATTTCCATGCGTTCCAGACTGCAGCCAAAAATTGTAAAGAAGAAATGTCAGAAGCAATGAAACTAATTCCAGGTTATTTGTGAGGGGAAAAAAAACAAATGCAGACAGCTTGTTCGATTGTGCTTACCATATACATCCAGGCCCTCCAACCTTTTGCATTATGCTCTCTTGCTTTGCCTTCTGCATCTTTTCACTCCGTTTCCGACTGCAGCAAACAATGGAAAAGAAGACAAGTCACAAGGCGAATGCAACTAGGAAGAGGCTCTGAGAAAAGAAGCAAATGTACACAAGACATGCTAGCTAAGAAAGTTTGAACAACACTGTTGGCTGTCTTATTGCCCAGCTGTTTTATTTCCAGCAGAACAGTTAGTAGATTATGCTGTAGTTTTTGATACTGCAATCACGACATTCTCTCTCAAATCAAAGATATCATGATTACAGTTGGTAACTGGTTAGACCAGACTAAATTAGCTGCCAAAGTACTTAAGGTCGTGTGCTGGCAAACCACTAAACGTTTTAAAGCTCTACTAGTTGAACTGTACAAAAAAAGAAAAGAAAATAAATTTAGTGAAGAGGCAATGTCGAAGTATACGAGAGTTGTACAGAAGGATAATAGTGAGGTACTACTTGAATACTATTTATAGAGCGCCAGGGCATTCAGACAAATATGCTCCATGTTCTTCAACACGGGAAACCAATCATCAAGTATCAGTTACATTAGTCACTTGGCTCATAATAAAGATTCTATGTTTCAATATGCATGCTAACTCTCTAGCCATTTAACAATAGTGTTCGCTGGCTGTTCCAAAATACTAGTTCCTAAATAGTGACTAGAGCAAAAGCTAGCATATATAGGCACAAGTAAACATAATTAAGACATATGAATATCAAACCTTTGGATGGGATCCTCAAGCAAATAAGAGGAGAACCAGCTGGGGATGAAGTAATGGCCACAAAAAGACTTCCAGAGCATGCAGCTATGACCGCAGCATTTGTTTTCTTCTTCTTCTTCGTCTTCTTCTTCTTCTTCTTCCTCTTCTCTGTGGATGTAGAGGGCGGCTGGTGAAGACAGGGCCTTCTTTACCATGTTGATCTCAACAGTCCAGTAGAGGTCCTTGTCATCGTCCTTGAGGAGGAAGGAGACAGCACATGCATCAACCAAGCTCACCACAGGAAAAGTAGGCGGCCCACGTGGAAGAGGATGGTTTTCGGCACAGAGGCGCCAGAACTCGTCGGATCCCATGGTGAAATTAAGCATCCATCTACTTTTGTGAATGTTGGTCAGGACCCAAGATTTGATGGTGAAAGATTTCGTCTTGCCGCGTATGACAACACTGTCTATGCAGACGAGCGTTATTAAGCCGGCGCCGGTGACAGAGATGCGCCGAGTTGGGTCAGGGTCGTCTTCATCGATGCGGCGGCCATGCATGGCCTCTTCCGGCAGCGGGATGTATCTGAAGCGTTGCAGGTTGTTTGTGTCGATGAGCATTAAGCCCATGAAGAAGTCAACACAGCACAGGTAGTGGTCGTACAGGGGGAGGACGAGGTCGTTGACCCATTTGCAGAGCTTGTCGTTGCCACCCTTGTGTACGGAGGAGGGGTGATACATCTCCAGACGCTGGATCCTCCATTGCGGGGGCGGCTCATCATCCATTTCCGAGACCGAGACCGAGGGAGGTGGCTTATTGTGGTGGTGATTGAGAATGCAGAGTTGGAGGGAATAACCATCATAGTTTCTGATGTCTGCCACCATGAACTCGCCACCGCCCTTGTGGGAGAGGAATCCGATGTTCTCCTCCAGCATGATCCGCTGCCGCTGGACTTGGTACGGCTTGTAGAATTCGTCCTCGTACGGGTCGGAGAAGCCGTCGATGAAGCAAGGGGGCAGCCGCGTAAGCGACGGCGGCGAGGAGGCGGTGTAGACGAAGTAGTCGACGGGGAAGTGCCCGGGCGCGACGAAGTCCGGGTCGGAGAAGGGGACGCCGGTGCGGAAGAGGATGGCGCCATTGTGGGCGGCGAGGACCTCGGCGTGGTCCAGGTCGTGGGCGTCCGGCCACGGCCCGTCGAGGCGGTGGATGTAGAGGCGGGAGACGGCGGGCGGGTCGGCAACGCGGAGGGAGGCGCGGACGCGGCGGCCGCTGCAGGTGTAGGCGACCTCCGACGCCGTCACGTCGCCGCCGCCGCCGCCGACGACGTCGCCGTCTCTGCTGTGGGCGTACCGGTCCAGAATTAGCCAGCTGTTCATCAGGTTCGGCGGCCTCTGGCTCCGGCCGCCCGCTTCCATGTCGCCAGCTGCAGCTCTGATCTAGGGTTTGCTTGCCTGCCTCCAATCCAATTGAAGAGGAGTCTAGGAAGAAAGGTGCGGAAAGTAGCACTAGTACTCCACTGGAGTATATAAGACGGAAAGGAAACCGCCCTCCCGCCCGGGCCTGGGCCTGGGCCTATTTGTTTGGTTTCCGATCCAATCTAATCTGTGTTGGCAAAACAAAAAGTTCAATCTGACTCCCTCAAATATAGACTATCTATGTTGGATTCATGGATTTGATCTTTCTCTCTCTCAATTCCAAAATCGGGCCTGCAATAAGTAAAACCGCGGGAAAAAAAAAGAAAAATAAAAATACGTGGGGCCCACGTGTAAGTGACAAGGCACGTCCGCCTGATGGCTGATGTCGAACTTGGCACTACTAGTAGATTGGGCGGCGTGCCGGCGTGGCGATGATGTTCAACCGGGCCGGGCCCGATGATGTTGGGCGTCCCATGGTTCCTTCTGGGAATAAGTTCACCAGAGGTCCCTCAAAAAATCTACTTCATCCGTTTCACAATGTAAGTCATTCTATTATTTCTCACATTCATATTGATACTAATAAATCAAGATGGATATATATGTCTAGATTCATTGGCATTAATATGAATATGAAAAATACTAAAATGACTTACATTATAAAACGGAGGGAGTAGCTGTTAAGTTGAGCCATGAACTTATTCCTTCCTTCTGCTTACTCGGTTCGGTCGGTCGCCGAACACTGTTCCTTTGTACATGCTAGCTCTATACATGCATTTTGCATTTGGACTATAGCACGATGGACCTAGCTAATTACTGCTTGTGGAACGTGATTTTTATTTTAGATGATGGATTAAACCGACCTCTATATTCAAACGGATGTACACGGCAAACCAAATTTATAAGAGTTCTTAGACTCAACATCCATCTCCTTACACACGGAGAGACAAAACCAATGGTTCACATAAAATAGTACTTAGATTCCAAACTTCCAAATGACCCAAATTCGACTCGCTCAAAGCAAAAATAACAAAACAAAAACACAGAGAACGAAATAGATCAAAGCAAAGCCTCAAGCTTCCAATCTTCTCCTCTAGTTCCAACCAAACAATCCAAAGAAGTCCAATATTGTCATTTCCAACTTTTTGCATCCATCTTTCGCATGTTAGCCCTCTTCCTCTTTAAAGAAGCAAGGACCATTCCCACGCCCAGAAAGTCCCTTGAAAATTACTTGCACAAAAGAGTTATCTTTGGATCCATTAAAGACCACATCATTTCAGCAAAGCCACATCGCCCAACATAAAGCCGCAACACCAATAAGAAAGTGAGCTCTAAGCCTAGGATGAACACCATAAGGCCAACTACCCAACAGACTAGCGACATTAGTAGGCGGTTGGATTCCAAAAGTTATAAACAACACATTCCACACAAATCTAGCTAGGGGACAATAAAAAAAGGGTTCATTTCATCCACGCCATTGCAAATTTGCCTATTCATAAAACTGCCATTACAATTCGTCTATTCGTAACCGTGCCACTAGAATTTTACAAAATTAGAACCGTGCCACTGGCATCACGTTTTCCATCCATCTCTCTTTTTTTTCCATCTTCTTCCATCTTTCTCCCGTCTTCTCTCACTCCGGCGCCGTATTCGGCAAGCCGGCGGTCAGATCCACGCGGTGGCGGCGACGGAGGAGGAGACAGGGGACCGCTGCCGGCCAGCCACCGTGCCTCCCACCCCCACCGCTCGCCCGCCCCAGCTCCGACCGTCGCACGCGCCAGATCCACCGTGCCATCGCCAAATCCGCGGGGCAGGAAGGCGGTGGAGGAGGAAGTGGAACCGCCGCCCGCTCTCAGTTGCGTCCTCATCGGTGGTGGCACCCGCGCGAGGTCGTTGAGCCGGCAAAGCTTGCTGCCGCCGCCGCTCGTCCGCTGCCGCCACCGCTCGCCCGCCCCAGCTCCGCCGCCAGCCGACGCACCTCCCACCATCGCACGCGCGCAGATCCGTGGGGGAGGAAGGCAGTGGAGGAGGAGGTGGAGCCGCCGCCCGCTCCCGGTTGCCTCATCGTTGGCAGCGGCGCCGCGCGATGTCGTTGAGCCAAGCCCCGCCTGGTCCTTGAGTGCCTCCACCGCGCTCATGCTCACCGTCACCACGAACGATGACACCTTCTTGCTCAGCGACGAGCTCATCTTCACCTAACTTGGTCTTGGATGGATGATTCCTCGCACGCCGATGCTGTGTTTCTTGGAGCTAGCCGATCCTGGACTTCGCGGCGCAGCGGCTCGTTGGGGTCTCGCCGGCGATGCCGTGCCCGCCGTCGACGACGACCACAACGTCATCATCGAGCAGATAACGTGAAGAGAGGATGGGGAAGATGGAAAGAGTGACGGAGTGGTATGGTTCCAATTTTAGAAAATTTACAATGGCATCCAGGAGATAACGTGAATAGTAGTGGCATATTTTTGATTTGCCACATTTGCAGTGGCATGGATCAAATTAACCCAAAAAAAAGATGTTGTATTGTTTTACTAGAATTACAAGAGCAACACATAGTGGGGGAAGTATCCGGTGCAATCACCTAATTCGGTGCAACTATGCAACTCTCATCCTACACCGTTAGATCGAGAAATGGACGTTCGAGATTCATCCACGTCACCATGAGTTAAAATTTAACTCCCAGTAAATTTTAACTCAGGAGTGAATTTGCGAGTTAAATTTTAACTCATGGTGACATGGATGAATCTCGGACGTTCATTTCTCGATTCAACGGTGTAGGATGAAAGTTGCATAGTTGCACCGAATTAGGTGATTGCACCGGATACTCCCCCACATATAGTGTTACCAACCCATCATCTTTTAGCCAAATTATCCTTGGTTAGAATGACCCCTTTTCTCCTTTTCTTAGGTATTGTAGAAAGATTTTGATCTTCAACGGTACTCAACTTCCAAAACACCTCTTTCCTTGGTACAATGTCACGATATACAATGGCCTTGTATATCGAGCTAATAGAGAAAAAAAAACCTTTTTTATGCCCTTCCCAGACAAAAGAATCATTTTGTTCTGTCAGATTAACCAGTATTACTCTTGCTACTACCCCCTACCAAGCTTTTAAGTTATTCCCCAAAATAGCCCTTCTAAAGATACATTAAGTGGTATTTTTCCAAGAACCGTTACCACGGAATCATTTTTATTTCTCACCAGGTTTTACAACCTAGGAAAATCATTTGCCAATGAATTGTTTCCACACCAACGATCCTCCCAAAATCTCACTTGGGTTCCATTGTGAACCTTTAAAGATCCACAAGACACAACGCCATGAGCCCTGACCAAAACTGGGAGTCCCTAGGTTGCTTCTCCACCTGAGTGAAAGTTTTTTTTTGCCAAGTATTTCTTTATCAAAAGATTCTGCCAAACCCCATCCTCATTTAGAAGCCTATATAGCCATTTATTAAGAAGGCTTTTGTTTTCTAATTCCAAATTTTGTATTCCCAAGCCTCCACACTCTTTAGGTTTGCATAAAATGTTCCACTTAGCCAACCTATATTTTTATTATGTTCATCACATTGCCAGAAAAATATGGATATATAATAGTCCAATTTCTTGAGAATACCTTTAGGAACCTCGAAAAATAATAACAGAACATGGCTATGCCACTTAAAACGGAGTTGATTAAAACCAGTCCCCCTCCAACTGAATGATGTTTCCCTCTCCAACTACTTAGCTTCTTCTGTATTTTTTCCTCTAAAAACAACCAATCCGTGCTTTTAGAACCACTTTATTGAACTGCTTCCCCCCTTTTCTCAACAAAGAGAATCGGTAATTGTCTTAGAATCGGTAGAACAATGTGTGTGCATTGCGGTTTTTCTTTCTTGTTGCTTACTGATCATGTCAAACTTGTTGATGTGGCAGTTTTTTTTATGGCCATCTGAAGTGAGAATAATGCATATGTGCAATCCATTTGGTATTGCAGACTAGAGTAACTCCCATAAACAAATGCTGTACTGATGCAATTTCATCAAAAAGCAGGAACTTCTCTATATAAAAGGGAGGCTGCCTGAATTAGTCTCAATGCATGATTGCCAGATTTAGCTTGTTGGACATCATATTATATTTAACTAGATGATACTCCGCGCGTTGCAGTGGCACTTTGTAAAATACATTGAACAAATTTTAAAGAATGCAACAAAAGATTGTTAATAAATAAAAGGAGAAAAAGGAAGCATAACAGATATGCGCGACTGCATTGTTGAGTATGTAAAAGCACCTCTAGAAAACAAATTGGCGCAACAAAGAGGAAGAGTGAGTTTTTTACATTTTTTTTTGCCGGGTCGGCCAAAGGTTGGCTGACCAATTTCATTAAGATTGGGAGAAAAAGTGTAAAAGGTTACAATGACATTACAATGTCGTGGCGGCCAGGGAAGGTCGGAGCCAGCCAAGAACGAAAAGCAAAGGTGAGTCTAAACCCCGCAAACACCCATGGGGATTACTCGCGAAATTGGGAGAAAATCCCCGCCACCCTCCAAATGGCAATTTCATCCTTGATGTCCTCCGCGAGCTGATCCGGTAGCTTGGACACGTGCTGAAATATATGCGCATTACGCTCCTTCCAAATCAGCCAACATATTAGCATGAAAGCACAGTCAAAATCTGTTCTGTAGCTCTTCTGAAAACGGCATCTAGTTGCCAGCCACCAATCAGCGAGGGCAGCGTCCCCATCTGCCGGTATTGGAAAGCTTGCATTGCACCATCGCTTGATAGAACGCCACACCGCCACCGTGTAATCACACGCAACAAACAGGTGGTGGCAGTTCTCATCTTCTCGCTGACAAAGTGAGCACAGATCATCATGTGGCCAGTTTCGCTTGGCGAGGTTGTCCGCAGTGAGGCAACGGTCCTTTAGCGCAAGCCACATGAAGAAGCGGACTCGCGAGGGAGCTCTGGAGTGCCACAGCAGCTCGCCGAATGCACAGTTTTCCGTAGCCATGAAGAACATGTCGTAGGCCGACGCCACAGAAAATTGCCCATCGTTCGTCAGTTTGCACCTGATTTCATCCGTCGAGGGGAGCAGCAACACATCATGAATTTCGTCCCAAAGCTGGAAGAACTCGTCCATCGCCTCGTTGGACAGCGCCCCCTGCAGTGTGCGGACCCAACAATTGTTGGTGAGAGCTTTGGCGACCGAAAGCTTGACACGCCCTGCATAAGAGTGCAGGATCGGCCACCGCCATGCAAAGCATCCCTTCCCAGTCCAGTTTGCTGTCCAGAAATCGGTGTCTTCACCATTGCCTATGATGTACTCTGTCACCGAGCGAAATATGGCCTCCACATCGCTACCAGGCCTGAAAGATGCCATCGTCCAGGGTCTCTCCCTTTGCTCCAGCGATTTCGCCAGCCATTTTAATCTTAGAGCCTGACCAAAGAAGTTCAGGTCCTTCACCCCGAGACCGCCTTCGCCACTGGAGAGCACACCTTCCGCCATGAGACCAGACAATGTCCGCCGCTCACCTCCTCTTGCCCCTTCCAAAGAAAACCGCGGCATTTGCGCTCTATGTCCTTGACTTCCCATCTCGGCAATTGCAGCACCGACATGAAGTGGACGGGAAGGGCCATGAGCACTGACTTGATCAAGCATAGCCTGCCATCGATCGAGAGCATCTTAGGTTTCCAGCCGGCAACTTTCTTAGCTAATTTGTCAAGGATCGGCTGAACTTCGGCTTTTGTTGGCTGTCTTGTTCCTAGCGGGAGGAGGCCCAAGTAGGTGATGGGGAAATCTTCTACTCTGCAGGAGAGAATGGATTCAACGATTGCCCGTTGTTGATCGCTGCACTGAATCGGGGTGATCGCACTCTTGCAGAAATTTGTTTTGAGGCCTGTTGCCTCGCCGAACAACGTCAACAGTCCCTTGATCGCGCTTGCTTCAGCAGCCGTTGGCTTGAAGAACAGAACGGCATCATCAGCGTACACTGAGATGGGAGGCAAATGCCTTCTTGCATTCAGCGGTGACAGCAAACCAGCTAGTTTCGCTCGATTCACCATGGCTTGTAGGGCATCCAATTACTAACACGAAGAGGAGAGGCGATAAAGGGTCTCCCTGCCTCAGTCCCCTTGCTGGCTTGATTGGGTCGGAGAGTGCCCCATTTATCAAGATGCTTGTTTGTTCAGTGAGGAAAACAGCCGAGATCCACCGTCTCCAATTCGGGCCAAATCCCCTGAACTCCATCATAGACAGCAGAAAACCCCACGATACAGTGTCAAATGCTTTGGAAATGTCAAGCTTCAACAGTACCATTGCCTTCTTTTGCCTATGGAATTGCTGAACGAGCCCCTTGACATAAACAAAGTTCTCGTGAATGCAGCGCCCTTTGATGAAGGCGGTTTGAGAATAAGGAATTAGAACATCCAGCTTCGTCGCTAGTCGCTGTGCCATAATCTTCGCAGCCAGCTGAGTTTGTTACATTAAAAGAAAAAAAATAAGTGAAAGAGAGAGTTGAATCATAGAGTAAAAAGTGGACTGATCTATTTTAGTGTGTATATAATATAGCACAAAAGGCAAATATGTAATTACAACAATCATGCAAATATTATGGTGTAAAGTAAACAACCAACAGTAGTAACATGCTCAGTCGGGAGGTCGCCCATCGTCGGCCGTGGAGACGAGGCACGGGCTCAGGCTCAGTTCAGAACTCCATGTCTGACAATTGCAAGCAAAGCCCAAGGATGAAGGACGATGATGAAGACGACGGCGATGGGATTGGGTTGGAAGAATTTGATACAACAACAAGCCGCCGCCCTCCGACGAGAAGGAGGAGGACTGTGATCAATGGAGTTCCTCAGCTCGCCGCTCACTAGAAGGGTGGATTGTGAATCTGTGATGTATAGACATGGGCAAATTCGTACTTTCGTTGTTGTTTCTCTCTCCATTTCCACCAGAAATAATAAAATAATGCGGCGGGTGTTCAACAGCTAATTACTACATTTTGCAGTGTCCACGAGAAGAAGATACATATTTTTGGGTGTCTCACAGCAAAGGGCTTAAACTTTGAGTGTACTATAGCAAATTTTGCCAAAAATGAAACACTATAAAAAACCCTACTGAAACAACTTCGATCTAACTAATGAAACATCTATATACATAAACTGAAACATCAAAAAATCACCCAAAAAATAGCCAGATCGTTGGCGACAGCACTGCGTCAGTTGAATAGCCCCGCGCCGCGCTGCGAGGGTGATGGCCATTGCCGCCGCTGCTACAATGGCTGTCAGGTCGGGGCTAGAGATCTAGCTATTGCCGCCGTCGACGTAGCCACTGGCAGACTCCGGCCGGCGGGAACTGAGGGTGGCGGCATTCGGCGACATCGCCGCCAGGCGGGGAATGAGGGTGGCGGCGTTCGGCGACGTCGCCGCCGCGAAGGATGAGTGGGAGGAAAAGCATGCGTTACTTACGTGGAGAGAAACGATGGAGAGAGGGAGAAGAGGAATGGATAAGATCAAGAGAGAAGAGAGAAAAAAACGGTGAGGCATAGGGCGTGGGCGGCGTGGCAGGTGTGGGCGGCGCGAGGCATGGGCGCCCGATATTCGTCTTTCTCCCCATCGGGCGCCCGAGCTAAAGGATTTTTGATTGTTGTTTCTAGCCTATATATTTCACACTTGAGTTTGGCAATTATTATATCTGTTTGCCTATATTACCTCATATCGGTTACACCAGGCGTTTTAACAATTTCACACCGGCCCGGTTCGAACGTTCTGTGTCAGTCGCATATGTTGTGTTCATCAGTCGTGCATGTTAGAATGGTGCATACTGCAGAGTGAGGTGCAGGGTTTCACAAACCGTCGGGCCCAGGGTTACCGCGCCCCGGTGGTAAGCACGGTTACTGTGCGGTAACCGTGGTTAACAGTATAAAACCGTGTAAAATTTGTCAAAATTTTAAATTATTTTTTAAATTTATTTGAATTTAAAGAGGTTACCGTGGTTTTTCTTTTAGCATACCCCTGTGGTTTTTCTTTTGCAAACCCTGGTGAGGTGCCTATGGATGCATCATGCATGTACTGGTGCTTTGGTTGATGTAAGTGCCAGGCCTATATATCTTTCTATAGCCAGGGACACAACAGTTCAATGATTGAAGTGGATTATGCCTATGTAGATCTGATTGTTATCGACAATAATATGCTAAAGCTGTAAAATCCTTGTAAACAGTTTGACATCGCCACTTAATTGTGATCATTAGCTACATTACTCCAGCAACATGGATCTTTCAGGCACTTGAACTTGAGATCTCAGAGGCAAAAAGTCTTGCAGTTCAGAAATCATTTATATGCAAGTTTGAACAACCGCAGGCCACTATAAGTGACGCTGACACTGTAGTCAAAGCACTAGATGAGGAAATGAAAACGTGAAACTGCAAATATGAGTTTCCAAAGAAAATGATCTCTATCTCTTTCTGAGAGGAGAGAGCGCTGAAATTGCATTTCCAGGAGGCACGATTAAAGATTTGCAAAATTTGACCGATTTCCACCTGCTGATTAACGATTCCTTCTCCCTCTTCGTCTAGGCACTTGCCATCCCTGCTCTTCTTCCACCACCGGTGCTGTTGCTGGCTGTTGCCTACCTCTGACAACACATAACCAGGATCCAGCAGATGGTACACTGGCTGATGTTCCTACTGAAGGGTTACCTGCTGCAGGCAATGCCATTTGCGGAGCAGCCACTGGTGCTGGTGCTGGTGCTGGTGCTGGCGCTGGCGCTGGCTGGTGCACTTGTGGTTGTGGTTGTTGCCTAGTCTTTGCAGATTTACCTCTGGAAGTATTTAAGCCGGATCTTGCAGATTTTGAGGGTTTTTCTGGTGCAGAGCCTGATGACGATCCTGGTGCAGATGTTGAGGGATTTTCTGGTGCTTGCAATGCCATTTGCGGAGCAACCACAGTTGCTGAGGCATGGAACTGATGGATGAGAACTCGAGGTACACAAGGAATTTTAACATATATTATGCATTACTAGCAGGTTCAAAGCAAGCGTGCAAAATAGACTACGATGAAAAACTCCTAAGATCAACCAACAAGCAAAGGTGAGAGCCGAAGATCATACCTGGAGAGCACAGGAAACAGCATATGATTTGACTTGATGATAACCTGCAATCAAGAAAAGATTAGAATTTATTCAAATAATTAGACAAAATGAACTTGCAAATTTTGATAATGCCACTAGGCCAATTACATATATGCCACTAGGGTTTGGAGTATTTGTTAATTTGCCTTGGCAAATTGCTATCATATGCCATTGGTTTCACTTTTGGACTATCAAAATGTCACTCCACCGTTACTTTTGACTAACGCTGTAAGTCCACAATGTCTGACTGTTCCATGAATCAGTTGCCCCTCAAATCTCTACTATTATAAAAATTGAAGATGTTTCTGTTAGAATTTTGGTACGTCATCCATATTTGAGTTGTTTTTTTTATTATTTTCGACTACATAAAAATCCATAACTTTTCTATCGTCACACCTCACTTAAACCATTGTCCATCGTCCGTATTTGCATCGAACTCTTCCTTCTCTGTTGTATGTATCTGCATGCTGGGAGACGAGACTGCATGTTTCTGATCCAGTTTGCATTTTGGGATGACACAGTCGTGTGCCAGATTATTTCCAATTAAATTTGTTGCATGGCACACCTGATATAGAGATGCCGCCATGCATGGAGGTTGACCTAGCTACAATGTCAAGCCGCGCACCGTTTCAGGCCGCCTTGAACCAATCCATCACCACTATCCGCTTCGTAGTGCTCGAGTGCATTGCCAGCTTCTCACCGAAGCGTCGTCGCTATGCTGCAACAACTATTGGATGTAATTGGACCACCAGGATCGACCCATGCCAGAATAAAAATGCGCGGATTGACCGGAACCCTAACTCTAAAGTCATTTCCCCTAATTCCCTTCCGGATTTCTCTGGTTCGGTGTAGAATGGTGGCGGGGTGCAAGAGAGGTCAAGCAATGGTGAAGACTGCAGATGCACATGTGCAGCCTACGAACGAGCACTACGATAGCAGAGCACAGCAGAAGCCACGACTGATCCAAACCGCTTAGCCTCGTGTATCGATCTGATACAACATAGGCCGATGCAATGTGCAACGACACACACGCAATTGAGCTAAGGTCATACATGCCTAAGGACGGAGAAGCCGGTAAGGGATATATCGATATGTGCACGGCGGATTGATGCCACATTATGTTGGACCTGGTGTATACACAGAGTTTCTACAGGAATGTGTTTTCTTAAAAGGGCTTAGAACACGAAAACTGAACACTAACCATCTAAAATAATGTTTAACGTAAGTTTAGTTTTTTTTTCCTGTTGCAACACACAGGCAACTTTTCTAGTAATCATAAAAATAAAAGGAAAAGATCTACCGATGAGGTCTCTTTTCCCTCCCCCTCTGGCAAACTTTTACTCGGAGAACTCCACACAACTAGCAGCTGCTATCTTCCCCCTGCCAGGTCTGGGCCAACAGCAACATATGATGGGGGAAGAGAACAGGAAGAGGGTGAAGAAGGGCGACAGTTAACATGTTCAGCAAAAACACTGCTTCTGTTCTTTTTTTCTTTTAAGTAATGGCTAGAACTAGTCTGAATCTGGCTGCTAAAGCTGATGGTGATCAGCGATTCAGCTGCTCGGAGTTAATAGAAGCTACTTTTCCATCTCAAAGAAAAGAAGGGCATTTATCAAATTTTGCATAAAACTATCAACTATCAAGTTCAAACAACTTACTCTTTAGTTATATCAACTTTTGCATCGATGAAGCACTTAATAATATTGGGGAGGAGGCGTTTTAAATGAGTAGGAATCATCAGCTCCAGAGCACTGCTGTTCAGAAATCTTATTACCAAGGGATCCTGAGAACAAAAACAAATAAAATAAATTAAGTTTTCAGGGGCATCATATCACCACTCAATAAATTGTGCATAAATGAATCACTTAATAAATCGGTGATACGCACGTTTTTATATTCTGGGATGTGAACAATCAAATCTCGACTCAGGCGGAAGCCTTGTGAATTCTTATTTTCGTAGGGCTTATTGTCTTTGAGACCTTGTGCAATTATCTTGTCAAAAATTGCAACTTGACCAAGGCGTTTCATTGATGTACATTTCCACTCCTTCCATTCCAAGTTATTTATTTGACTTCTTATGTTTTTTCTTTGAATTGGGGGCAGACCTTTGAGACGCTTATACAACTTGACACCAATCATCCCTCTGTCGTACGACAGCATGCAGCTCATATGGGTTTCTATAAACATCTTATCTGCAGCTTGCAGTTCAGGTAGAGCTACTTTCTCTAAATAGTCACATAACTGATCCAGATAGGGAGGAAACCTTGTAACAAATCTGGTGTCATCCTCGCAAAAGAATCTCTTAATATGAGAAACCAATGTCCTGAAATGATTGTTCATAAAACTGCTAAGAAGTGGAATCACAGGTTCAACTACCGCTTTCACGTGTCCATTCACCACTCTAAAATAACATAGCAGGAAAGTTCCCCCCCAACAATGCCTATCTGAAAATGCTACTGTATAGCATTTAAGCCATGTTTTCAGTACTCTACAAGCCAATGGCGTGAGCTCAGGTTGAAAGCGTCCATTAGGAAGTTCAACTGCTTGAATAAAATTCTTCTTGTTCTGTATCAGGTACTCCTCAAGTGGGGTGCCAGATCCACCCAACAGTCTGCTATGTGCATGAATGCTGGCTTCTCTTTCAATCCCATAATGATCTAGTGTTTGCTCTGGATCAATCACCTTCCCATGATATACAAAGTAGTGAGATTCATGACTTGTTCTAGTCTTGTCTTCATAGCATTTCATCATCAACAATGCTGGTTTCTTAATATCAAGCTGGAGCGGTATTGTCCCACAAAAGTCAATTATGAAGATCTGAACATTTTCAGCTGTGCTTTGTACGATCGAACAGCAATAACTAAGCCAACCAGAAGGAGGGGGGGTGAATGGTTGGTATACCCAAAAACCAAAAACTTTTAGCGGAAATAAAGGTTACCCTCGAAGTCGATGGAGATCGGTCTGACCGAGTGGATGCTGTCGGTCTGACCGGTATTGAATCTCCGGTCTGACCGCCGAAGTAGCCTGTCGCGCCTGTCGCCGCCGCTGGTCTGACCGCCCTTATGCCGCCGGTCTGACCGCCGCAATGCCGCCGGTCTGACCGCCGGTGTGTCGCCGGTTAGAGCGCCGAAACCCGGTAAACACAAATCGAAGAACTCTTAAAGTAGATGACGACTTTATTGATTCTCTCTGTGTTTACAAAGTGCACCAACAGCACTCCTTACAAAAATTTCGACTAAACTCAAAACCCTAACTCAAAACTCAACTCAACTGCTCTCAAAAGCGATACCAGGAAGCCTCACGCTCCCCCTCTATTTATACATGAGGTAGGCAGCCTAAAGCCACGAACCAAACTCATACTAGGAGTCCTAAACACCTTAGGAAACCCTCTAGTACAAGAAACAAACTTTACATAACCAATCATACCAAATTTGGACTCTTTTCAAATTTGACTCCGCATCCCATACGCACACAATAACTCCATCGTATGCCATATGGAATCTCCATCAACCACGTGCATCAACTCTAGCCTAAGTATCCCGCATGATCTCTGATCACCACGGACGTCGTCTTATCCCCAAGCCGACTCCCGGTCCATCACCGCAAATACTCTCCCGAGGCATCGAGTCACCTACACATAGAACAAACAAAGAAACCATATTCTGAGACCAAGCTATCACAACTTGACTCATTAGTATCAAACAACAATATTACATACGTATAGTATCTATCTATAAGTCATAATTATAAAATAATCACGGATATCCAAACAAACAACCCGAAACCGAAACCGACACAGAGTCGGCCGGTCAGACCGCGGGCTGGCTGGTCTGACCGCGCGCATACCGCCAGTCTGACCGGCAACCACTGCCCGGTCACATAAAATGATAGCACCTGTAATTCACCGGTAAATGTAATCATCTCCAAAACCACTTCGTGAATAAATTCCAAATAACAAAACCAATAATCTCCAGTACCAATTGTTCATCATAGAATAATAATAAAAAACACCTTTGATTTTACAATCTCCCCCTTGATGAACACATTGGCAAACCCATTAAAAATGTTTTGGTATTTGGAAAAATAAAAAAACACACTTCGTACAAACGTACACATCGTACTCGAAAATTCAAAAGAAAACTTCTCCCCCTTTTTAAAAGAAAAGAAATTCCCTTATGAACCAAAAGACATGCTCTTCTCAACAACTCTTCAAAAATTCACTTTGCTTCTCCAAAAATCCAAAAATTTTCACATTACTTGTCCCCCTTTTGACAATGATTTCATCAAGCATAAGAATTATGTTCATTAATGTATAAGAGCTTAGCATACATATAGCATATCATGTCATATGTTGCATTAAAAAGAAGATAAACCCATCTATAATATAACAAGCATGCATTAAAGTATAATCATGAACCAAAGATTTTACAATTAAGCTTGAATCAACAATCAAAATTCATGATTTCATACGATTTATAATACAACATCTTAACAAGCACATAGGTTGAAAAATAAACACTAAACACATATACCTATTGCATTTATCACTCTTTCTCAAATAACCTTTAGCACAAAATAACCATGAGAATTGTTGAACTTTTTCTTTTCTTGAGCCTTTTTGCTCATCTTTTTCTCTTTTATTCCGGGTACGTCCCTGTCGTCAAGACTGTTTCCAGGGATTCGGCACCCATTATTTTGCTCACATCGAATACGTCCTTGTCGTCAAGACTGTTTCCAAGGATTCGGTATTCATTTTTTCATATTTTTATTCTCTTTTTCACAATGAGCAATTAAAGCTATTTGAGAAATAACAAGTCAATAAAGCAGATATATAAAGCATTTAGAAATCAAACCATATGCTAGCATCAACATTGCATATTTGCTTAATTCAAGTATAGAATTTAAGTGTCATGCATCATCTCCCTTAAAAGCAAAATCTAAATCTCATGAAGAAACTAGAATACATACAAGCTATGCTAGAGACAAATAAACCTTCAAAGTATTGCTAGCATGCACAAGAAAATACCATATATATAAACACAACTCTCTTTTATCAATTTTTCTCATTGTCATATTTTTGCTTGATAAAACCATGAGGTACAAACTCCCCCTCAAATCATGCCAAAAGGATGAATTATGCTCAATTCACCACGAAGAAAAGTAAAGCGATTAGAATCCAAAGGTTTAGTGAAAATATCAGCAAGTTACAACTTTGTGTCCAAAAACTGTAATTCAACATCTCTTTCTCAACATGATCCCTCAAAAAGTGAAAACGAATATCAATGTGTTTTGTGCGTGAGTGTTGAATAGGATTCTTAGCAATGTTAATAGCACTATTATTATCACAAAAGAGAGGTACTTTCTCAAAAGTAAGACCATAATCTTTCAAAATAGATAAAAGCCAAAGAATCTGTGAACAACAACTAGCAGCAGCAACATATTCAGATTCAGCAGTTGATTGAGCAACACTAGATTGTTTCCTAGAAGACCATGCAATCAATGATGTACCAAGAAAATGACATGTTCCACTAGTACTTTTCCTATCAATTCTACAACCCCGAAAATCAGCATCAGAATATCCATTTAAGCATATAGAAGATGAAGTAGAATACCAAATTCCAAACTCAAGTGTATGATTCAAATACCTCATTATTCGCTTGACCGCTTGACGATATGAAGCACGAGGAGAAGCTTGAAAGTGTGCACACAAACACACAGCAAATTGTATGTCTGGCCTAGAAGCAGTTAGATACAACAAAGATCCAATCATACTTCTATATTTCTTTTGATCAACAGCTTCACCAAATTCATCAGGATCCAACACAGCTGTAGAATCAATTGGTGTTGAAATTGGCTTGCAGTTCTCCATCTTGAACCGTCTTAAAAGATCCTTCGTGTACTTCGTTTGATGCACAAAAGTATCTTGAGGTGTTTGCTTAATTTGCAATCCCAAAAAGTACGATAACTCACCCATCATGCTCATCTCAAATTCCCTGCGCATAGTCTCAGCAAATTCTACAACCAAAGCGTGAGTCGAACAACCAAAGATGATATCATCCACATAAATCTGAACGAACAGTTGATTATCACCATGCTTAAGAACAAAAAGCGTTTTGTCAACCTTTCCCATTGTAAATCCTTTCGCAAGCAAAAAGTTCTTAAGCCTATCATACCATGTCCTAGGAGCTTGTTTCAAACCATACAAAGCTTTAGACAACTTAAAAACATGGTTGGGAAAATCAGGATTTTCAAAACCTGGTGGTTGTTTGACATAAACTTCCTCCTGTATAAAACCATTTTGAAAAACACTTTTAACATCCATTTGATACAATTTAAAACCTTTTGAAGCAGCAAAAGCTAACAAAAGTCTAATTGCCTCAATTCTAGCAACATGAGCAAAAGTTTCATCAAAATCCAAACCCTTCACCTGGGTAAAACCTTGAGCAACAAGTGTAGCTTTATTTCTCATAATCAAACCATCCTCATTTTGTTTATTTTTGAAAACCCACTTGGTTCCAATAATATTATGCCCAGAAGGTGGTTCCACTAAAGTTCAAACTTTGTTTCTCTCAAAATTTTCAAGTTCTTCATGCATGGCGTCAATCCACGATTCATCAGTTAATGCATGTGACACATCTTTGGGTTCAAAAGAAGCAACAAATGCAGAATTTGCACAAACATCATGAGTCGTTACCTTAGATCTTGTAGTCCGCTCACCTAGATTACCAAATATTTGTTCCGGCGGATGTCGTCGTTGAATGTGCAAAGGAGCAACGACTTCTGAAGTTGATCCACGTTCTGTATCAGTACTGGTCGAAGTAGTAATCTCTGGAGGACCATCTCGATCAGCATCAACAGTACCCGAACCTGACGTCCCTGGCTGGTCTGACCGCTCCTCCTGTGGCGGTCTGACCGAAGGTGTGCCGGCGGTCTGACCGGCCTGGCGCCCGGTCTGACTGGCCGAGCCGACCTCGTCGTCATTGTTGTCGTAGTCGCTCTCGTCTTCAAAAATACGACCATCCTCCCCCTGAACCTGTGACAATGTACCTGCAACATCGGGTCTAGTTCCTGGACTAGCCTCATCAAAAGAAACTTCGCAAGTCTCAATGATTTTATTAGTCTCCAAAATAAGTACACGATAGCCACGAGTATGTGTGGGGTAACCAAGAAACAATCCATCGGTAGAACGTGCTTCAAACTTATCCAAATTTCCAGATTTCAAGACAAAGCACTTGCAACCAAAAACATGCAAATGTGAAACTTTGGGTTGATGTCCAAATCAAAGTTCATAAGAAGTTTTTCCAAGTTTAGATCTCAAGAAAACTCAATTTGAAATATAACAAGCAATGTTAATAGCCTCAGCACAAAATTTTCTAGGAGTTTTATATTCATCCAACATCGTTCTAGCCATCTCAACCAAAATACGATTTTTCCTCTCAACCACACCGTTTTGTTGAGGAACACGAGCAGAAGAAAATTCTTGTTCAAGACCTCTTTCATTGCAAAATTGTTCAAAAGAAACATTTTTAAACTCATCTCAATTATCACTTCGAATTCTTTTCAAAGAAACAGAAAATTCAAGATCCAATCGAAGAAACAAACCACGAAAGTGTTGAAAAGCTTCATCCTTAGTTGCCATAAAGAAAACCCAAGAATATCGAGAAAAATCGTCAACAATAACCAACACATACCACTTTCCTCCAACAGATTGCACTCTAGCTGGACTAACAGTGTCCATATGTAATAGCTGCCCCGGTGCATCCGTCATCACAGAAACAATAGGAGCATGTGAAGTAGAAACCATCTTAGCATGACGACACGGTGTACAAACCAAATCAAGATCTTTCTTAAGTTTAGGCAAACCACGAACAAGATCCAAACCACTTAACCTAGTGAGATGATCAAAACCAACATGTCCAAGTCTACGATGCCAAAACATCACATCTTTATCAAACTTAGCAACCAAACATGTTATCACAGGTGAAACAAGATTTTCAAAATCAGCTTTAAACACTCTTCCGTAGCGAGAAATATTCAACACAGAATCACCACAAGAATCAAAAACTTTACTTCCAGTTTTCTTAAAGTGAACCTCAAAATTTTCATCAACAATTTGTGAAACCGAAAGCAAATTGTACTTTAAGTCTTCAACCAAAGCTATATTCTTCAATTCAAATTTTTCATTTACCTTAACCAAACCTGTAGCAAGAACGGCACTTGTAGAAGCATCACCAAAGATAATCGATTCAGTCTTGGATGCCTTCTCGAGGGAGGAGAACCAATTTTTATCACCGGTCATGTGCCGCGAACAACCGGAATCCACGATCCACACGTTCTCCTTTCTTGCCACCAAAGCCTACACAAAAGCAGAAGTCGAAGCCTCAGTACTGGGGTTAGAAGATAATAAAAATTTAGGAATCCAGTACTGAGACACACGACCAGAAGATCCAATAGGTGTATATCCCACGTGCAAAATCAATTTTAGAATTTTCAGAAAAATTCCTCCGAGGCCGGTCTGACCGAGGTACAGTGGCCGGTTCGACCGGGGGCCGGTCTGACCGCTTCTGTACCACTAGTCTGACCGGTGCCCGGTCTGACAGCCGGTCTGACCGGTCGCCGGTCTGACCACGGGACCCACTGCGGTCTGACCGGTTTCCTCGAGGGAAAACCAGTTTTTTGCCACTTTAATTTTGCAAAAGCAATCTCTCTATCCTTTTTCTGTTTATGAGCTAATCTGAAACAAAAACCAACAATATGTATATCTTTTCCACAAAAAGAACAAGTATATTTTTCACGATTAGACACATTGGTAGCATTAGAAGATTTAGCAACACAAGCAACAACAGGAGATTTTGCATGCACAACATTGGATTTTGAAGAAGATGCACTCAAGGTAGACATGATACCAGCAGATTTAAACACAGTTTTGTTAGTATCAGGTTTAACCAAAATCTCACCACTTCTAGCACCAACACCTAACACAACAGGAGGATGTCTAGAATTATGAGCATAAGGATTAAAACCCAAACCATGATTATTTGTGCTAACCTTTGATTGATCCAAAATCATGTTAAGGTTCTTTTTACCATCAGAAAATCTTAGCAAAGAATTTTTCAAATAAGAAACCTCTTTTTCCAAATTAGCACAATTTTCACAATCTACCATAACACCTTTGCTTTTACGACATTTAGGGCAAGAAAGCACTTCATTGTTTTTCACAACATCTTCCATGAACTCAACACGACCCAAAGCATCTTTCAATTTCAACTTATTCAAATTACATATTGAGCAATCCAAAACATTATGAGGTTGTTTTAACTTCTTAGCAGAAATCATGTTAAACATCAAACTAACATGAAAAGCAATTTGATATTTTTGCAATAACTTTTTAGTTAAAAACAACTCATCCAAAGTGCGTGTGTGCAAGGCAAAACTACAAGCAAGAGAAGATCTATTTTTCAAATCATGTGCAGCATTAACATCTCTAATTTTTGAAATCTCATTCATCAAAACCTCACAATTTGAGCAATCATCATCATTAGGAATAAGAGATTTTAACCTATCAATTTCAGATTTAAGAGATTCAATGATAAATTCCTGTTTTCTATACATCTTCTCACACTTCTTATTTTTTTGCACTCAAAATATTAATAGCTTCCTCAAAAGCACTTACCTCATTATCTTCATACTCTGTATCCGATTCACCACGCGCCATGAAGCAAACACCGGAGATGTTCTTTCCCTTGTCATCATCTCCACTCTCACCATCTACATCACTTAGTGGCTCGAAAGCGGCGCGAACTTGTTGAAAAGCCTTCCTGAGATTCTCCAGCTTCCTCCCTTGGGATGAACCCTTCGGCTTGTTGTTGTTGGTCTTCTCACCATCTTTGTCTTCTCTTTTGCCTCTCCCAAGTTTAGGACAATGCGAACGAAAATGATCAATTGAACCACATTCAAAGCAACGATTTGGACCACCTCTTTTCCTATTCCTGGCATTATTCATAGCTCGAGCAATTCTGTTAGCAACCAAAGCCAAATCCTCCTCCTCGATCTGTTCGAGTTGATCATTGGATGTGGCATTAAAAATAGCTAGAAAGGAAGGCTTAGATGAAGAAGCATCAACATCCAAAGAAGAAGAAGAAGAAACCAAAGCACTCGACTTAGAATCAACTTTTCGTGAAAGAACATTCATCTCATGTGTTTTCAATTTTGTGTAAAGTGAATCCAAAGTCAAAGTAGACATATCAACCGACTCCTGAATAGATGTAACTTTCATCTCCGAAATAGCCATGTCAAGACCATTCAAAAAGTGATGAGAAATCTCAGATTGTGAATAATTAGCATCATAAGAAGAATCAACAGATCTAACATCACTCAAAATTTTATTAAACCTAGAAAGATAGTCATCCAAAGCTTCTCCAGGTTTCATCTCCAATTTAATGTACTCCTTTTTGAAAATATCACGACGAAGTTTTTTAATGTTATTTGTTCCTTGATGAAAGTTACTCAAAGCATTCCAAATTTCATGAGTAGTTCGAAAATGCGCAACACGATTATAATCCGAATGAGAAATACCACTCAAAAGAATGTTGCGAGCTTTGCAATTTTGTTCAAAAGCAGTTTTTTCAGCAGTAGTAGTAATAGCTTTAGGAATCACATAAGGATGAGAAACTTTTCTCCAAATATCATAATCTTTAGCCATAATGTAAGATTGCATCCTACTACACCAATGAGAAAAATCCGTTCCATCGAAAACATGAGGCTTAGTTGAAAACCTAACAGGAGTAGCCATGGCAAAAACTCTAGATCGATAAAAATCCAAAGAAGAAAACAAGGCTCTAATACCACTTGTAGGATCGAACAGCAATAACTAAGCCAACCAGAGGGGTTTGAATGGTTGGTATACCCAAAAACAAAAAACTTTTAGCGGAAATAAAAGTTACCCTCGAAGTTGATGGAGATCGGTCTGACCGAGATTGATCTGCCGGTCTGATCGAGTGGATGCCGCCGGTCTGACCGGTGTTGAATCTCCGGTCTGACCGCCGAAGTAGCCTGCTGCGCCTGTCGCCGCTACCGGTCTGACCGCCATTACGCCGCCGGTCTGACCGCCGCAATGCCGCCGGTCTGACCGCCGGTGTGTCGCCGATTAGACCGCCGAAACCCGGTAAACACAAATCGAAGAACTCTTAAAGTGGATGACGACTTTATTGATTCTCTCTGTGTTTACAAAGTGCACCAACAGCACTCCTTACAAAAATTTCGACTAAACTCAAAACCCTAACTCAAAACTCAACTCAACTACTCTCAAAAGCGATATCGGGAAGCCTCACGCTCCCTCTCTATTTATACATGAGGTAGGCAGCCTAAAGCCACGAACCAAACTCATACTAGGAGTCCTAAACACCTTAGGAAACCCTCTAGTACAAGAAACAAACTTTACATAACCAATCATACCAAATTTGGACTCCTTCCAAATTTGACTCCGCATCCCATACGCACACAATAACTCCATCGTATGCCATATGGAATCTCCATCAACCACGTGCATCAACTCTAGCCTAAGTATCCCGCATGATCTCTGATCACCACGGACGTCATCTTATCCCCAAGCCGACTCCCGGTCCATCACCGCAAATACTCTCCCGAAGCATCGAGTCACCTACACATAGAACAAACAAAGAAACCATATTCCGAGACCAAGCTATCACAACTTGACTCATTAGTATCAAACAACAGTATTACATACGTATAGTATCCATCTAGAAGTCATAATCATGAAATAATCACGGATATCCAAACAAACAACCCGAAACCGAAACCGACACAGAGTCGGCCGGTCAGACCGCGGGCTGGCTGGTCAGACCGCGGGCTGGCTGGTCTGACCGCGCGCATACCGCCGGTCTGACCGGCAACCACTGCCCGGTCACATAAAATGATAGCACCTGTAATTCACCGGTAAATGCAATCATCTCCAAAACCACTTCGTGAATAAATTCCAAATAACAAAACCAATAATCTCCAATGCCAATTGTTCATCATAGAATAATAATCAAAAATACCTTTGATTTTACATGCTTTTGACTTGACAGTCAACAGAGCATCTTGTTTGCCCAGAAACAATTGAACCATTTGTTTTTTGTGGTCCAGAGTCAAGGAGATCAGTCTTCATCATAGGCTCACAAACAATCTTCTGAGTAAGGGATGCAATTCCAATTACAATTGGTTCTCTTGTAGGTTCAGGAATAATGAGATCAGGTTTTCTTGTAGGAGCAGGCTCCATTAGATCAATGGAATCAGCCTTCGGGGTAACTTCACTCGGTAAGCTACCATTGTCAGTGGAAGCACTATCCTGCTGGCTTTCAGTGTTGCCCCTGCTGCACTTGTCGCCCTGCTGGCTCTGTGCATTGCTCTCACTGCAAGTATCACCCTGCTGACTGTCTGTGTTACGAGGAAAGTCCTCTGTGATATTAGTGGTAAGTGGAGACCTCGGGGACTGATGATCTGACATTAACTCTGAGAGTTCATCATGATCAAAGGAGAATGGTTCTAGCACGGGTACATACTTCAGCCGCGAGACCGGTGGAAGTAGGACCATGTGTGTTGCAGGGCCACTTCCTACAGGGACTACACCCATCCTGCAGATACCAGGAAGGGAGCGCATGAAATCACTGAGCTTAGGATAACCAAGCGTGCCATGATCAAGCTCCATTCTGCAAATTGCTCTGAAATCACCCTTCAGGGAGCTCAATGGGTACCTATCTCCAAGTCGTTCAGCAGCATCTGCAAGAAATCCTGGCAACCACTTCCTGAATATAAAGAACCAAGATGGAAGGCACATCTCTGGCAAGGGCTGCCGCTTCCTAATGCAATATTCCTCCTTTAGCTCACCATCCAACAGAGGATGAGTTACCTTTGGAACCTCCTGGTTGTGGTGCCTGAATGAAGAAGTTTTCTGGATTTCTGCAGGCAAGGATCCTCTAGCAACAGCATCCTTTACCTCCACTCTCTTCCCAAGCATGTACACATGATGAGTTTCCTTTGCACTTATCACATCCTCTTCTCTTTTGAACTTTACAAAACCGAATCCTCTGGATTGCACCCGATCACCCATCCTTATCCCAATGACTACTGCTTCCTCCACAGGTCCAAATTCAGCAGTGAAGAACTCAGTGAGGTAATCTGCCAGGAAGAACAAAACAAGGCAAGTGTTAAAACTTCGAAACACATTAGTTCTAACTTTATTAAGTACAAGTAGTTCAGGATTCTGAAGTTTACCAGCGCCCACAGAAGGTGGGAGGCCCCCAACAAAAATTTTCCTAGTGTAGTCATGCTTCAGCCAATGATTAGGCTAAAAGAAAATCTTATAAGAGGCAGACCATGTGAAGAAAAAGGGAATTGGTTAATATAGGCAGAGCATGTTTGTTTACCCGAGGAACAAACTTGGAACCTTGCTTGGGAGCGCAATGGCTCTTACTCTTGCCCCCCTGGGCAGAACCATTACTAGACCGGAAATCCCGATGGCTTGCTGATGTTTTAAGCCCAGTAAAGCTGCCACATTATCAAAATAAATATATTATTAGTTTGAAACATAGGGTGAGAAGCAATGCTTCTAGTATTCAAAAGAATGGAAGATCTGATATAAATCATGCACCATTCACCAGACAAACCTTTCATTTAAATCATTGCTGTCATAATCAACAAAATTGTCATCTAGAAATTCCTTGCTCATCACACTTTTTTCCGGATGTGAGCTACGGTTCCCTACAAACAGAATATATTTCCGTTGAAAAGGTATTTGCTGCGTATTGATCATTATGCAGTAAAACCAACAGGAAACCAATCTTCAAATCTTTTTCATTGAATCGAACACTGCTAATTGTATGCACTACTACAAACATTTTTGTGATTTCAGTTGATAAATATCTTTAAATGTCAGAAAATATCTTACATGGAGCCACATTTGGGACGTTGATAAAGAATGAAACGCATATCTTGGGACGTTGCCACATCTATTGGTCTTTACTTTCTGTTCAATGTCAAAGGATCACAGGATGGTAAGTGCATCAAGCCATCAAACAGAAGCAATATTCTTCTTAAATCCAAATATTACCCACCTTAGGTTCTGTACTTTGGTGCTAGCCCCAGAACGCAGGAGAAGCTTTACACAGTCCAAAGAACCATTCTTCACTGCTAAGAACAATGGGGTTTCTTTGGTCTTGGAAGGTGTATCAACGCAATCTTGAGCGTGAAGCAGAAGTGACTTACAGAGCA
Organism: Oryza meridionalis; assembly: GCA_000338895.3. NCBI lineage: Eukaryota > Viridiplantae > Streptophyta > Magnoliopsida > Poales > Poaceae > Oryza > Oryza meridionalis. Next base: position 22,888,512 of record CM002535.2, read on the forward strand.
AACAAACATACTATCAATTAGTTATAAGCTCAAAAAATGCCATCGTGTGAGTAGAAGCAACAAAAGGCTACCTGAAGAGCTTTATAATTTCCCTTAGCTGCAGCGCTGTGTACTGGTGTAAGACCAAGTTTGTTCCCCTGGAAAACTCTGGCACCATTCTTCAGCAGGAGCCACACAATCCTGCACAAATACAGAAGACAACTAAGTAAAGAGAATGCAAAGAGCAGTAAGAACTAGTATGTTGTATTTTAACAGTTGATAGAACAAAATTCTGATAGCATACCTTGGCTCCTGTGTGCTTGAGCTACCACTAAGGCACCAGTGAAGTGCTGTGTTTTCCTTCAGGATCGGCTTCATTGACATCAACATCCCCCATCAGGAGCATCTTTGTGACATTTACATCTCCAACCTACAGGAGAGGTCAGTCAGAAGAAAGTCTTATGGTGTATACAGTTGTAACACTAAAAACTTCACCTTGTTATGCATAGCACATTTTAAGCATCTTGCATGGACCATAATTGGAGAAATTTTAGTTTTGAAATTGGGCAGGGCATGAAAATGACTCAAAAGCTCAGCTTACATGGTATTAATTGTAACTCATCAGTATGCATACCACATAAAGTGTCAAGCAAGGAAATTCTGAAATAGCTCTGTGAACTGTCAACAAGAACAGCAATATGAACAGAGGTACCATGGCAGCTTTAAGCAGAGGGGGCAGGCTTCTCTTGTCAATGTTGCGATCTCTCCATAACGCTGCCCCAAATTGGTTAAGTAGCTGAATCTCACTGAGCAGGGCCTTTCTCCTCTCATTGCTGTCCCGGGCTGGAGCATCCCCAATGGACAGAGCCTCATCCACAATAGAGTAGTAGATTGATTTCTTTGTCCTGACGCCCTCTATTACTACACTGACTGGTGCCGATATCTTCTCTTCAGCCACCAGAAGCAGCATTGCCAACACAGTAACACGACCCTCCATGGCATATCTGTAGGCCACCTCCCCAACCTCTCTGGTTTTCTCTGCCAGGAGCCTCACTGCATTCAGATCCTACACATGGAACAAGGTGGCATTTCTGTGTGAGAAGATGTATGGACCAGCTATGATGAGACAGCGAATGAACATTGATAGACTACTAGTAACCATACAGACCTTTTCCTGCAGAGAAGACAGAAGATCCTCAATGGAGTTGTCCAGTGACCATTTAACTATAAGAACATCAGTCAGTACAGAGAAACAGCCATTGCAGGGAGAGAATTTGAGAAGTGAGCTCAGTGATCACCATCACAAGCAATGGACGACACTAGCTAGCGTGCATACCTTCTGCTCAAGAGAGCGATCTCGAGCGCGAGAAGAGGCCGGCCATCGACCAGCTTGAGGTCGGTGCGCGCGTTCTTGGAGAGCAGCAGCTCGATGCACCTGGCCGAGTGCGCCTCGGCGGCCACCTGGAGCGGCGTCCGCGTGAGCTGGTCCCTGGCGTCCACGGGTGACGCCGTGATACCGTGACCGCCCTCGAGGAGGAGCCTGGTGCACTGCACGGCGTCGTGCTTGCAGGCGAGGTGGAGCAGCCTCGTGGACATCGACGCGTCGGAGCCCTCCTTCCTGAAGCTTCCCACCGCCGCGAGCAGCAGCGCGGTGTCGTCCTCCGCGACGGGGCGGGACACGGCGGTCTCCTTCCCCGCCGCCGCCTTGTCCTCGCGCGATGCTGCCTTGGCGCGATCCATGCTCCCGGTCGTCTCTTCACTCGCGTCCTGCCAAAATCAAACCACAAAACGAACTCTTCAAACACTTGAAACACAGATGAACACAACGAACACATAAATAAATTTCGCTCAAGTTTACATCAACCGAAAACCCATAGCCTCACATAAACGAAATCAAGAAACAAAATATCATCTCTGTACAGAAAGAAACCCACGAAACTCGAGCCATCGCCGCACTGTACGCTAAACATTTTCAAACAAAAGCAGCAAGCGGAAGAACCAGGAGATGGGACTGAAACTGCAGACAGATTCACAAAAATGGAATTCCACGAATCCATCAGTCGCCTCGGCTTTTAAGGAGGCACGACAAGGTGAAGGGACCAAAATTTGATGAGCGCCATTGCAATTTCCTTTCGCTTCCAAAGATAAAAGCCCTCGTCAAATCACGGGAAATCGAATCGAAAGCTCAGAGAGTCGTATGATGTCGCAGACAGAAACGAATGACACGTCGTGACGTGTGACAAGATGTCCGAGATTGAAACGAAGCTACGCAAAAGATCCATGAGCAAAATTTCACCAGATAGGGAAACACCAGCAAGGAAGGTTTGCTCGATACGACATACGAGGAGGAACTTGGAATCTCGCTCAGATTGCCCAAAAAAAAAAGCCGTGGGAAAAATAAACATAAACGCACGTCGAATCGCAGCAAAAAAAAAAAAAAAAAACAAAACAGTATGAAACCACAAAAAACTTTGCTAAGACGCGCTCAAATTTCGCACGGCGGCTGAAATTGGTCGAATCGTGGCACCACAAATAGGTGGAATACACACGAACGTAAATCATCGAAAAGCCCAAATCTCCAAAAAAAAAAAAAAGGAAAACAAGGCATGAAGCCATCGACGAACAGCACCTAAAACCCTAGCACTGGTCAATCCAGAAGCGCCGAGATACTAGACGACGCATATTAGCAGTACGCATGGATGACTTTGCACGGGGAATGATTAAAATCCTCAAAAATCCTTGTCAAATGAGGCAAATCAATCCAAAATCCAGAAATCAAATGAAAGCATCGCAAGGCAGTTAAAAATTTTCCCAAGCCCACACAAAACGCAAAAAGCACAAGCGAAAAAAACCGCCATCATCGCAATATACATAACGGCATATTAAATCCACGAGGACTCTAGGCAAATGGAAGCCAGCGAGAACCCGGTGCTTGTGAAACCCCAACATCTCACGACGAAACCACCGGAAACAGAGCACCATTTCCTCCCCCTCTCGTCGCTTCGGCGAGCAACAGAGGCGACGTACGCCATGCTCGCGACGAGAGCTTCGAGGAAACGAAACGCGCAAAAAGAGCGGGGGCCAAAACCACACGGATCCCGGCGAAAATCCTCGAAAAAATCGAGAAACCCAACCAAAACACACGAATCTGAGAAACAACGCAACCAAAACCCCCAAACCGAATCAACATCAAAACGATCTCCTCGATCGCTGGACGCTGCGCGCCTCACCTCTCACATCCGCGCTTCTCCCCCCGAACCGCACCCAGCAGTACTGCACCAACCTCCTCCTCCTCCCCCTCCCCCTCTCCAATCTCAAATGCTCCTCCTCTCCTCCACCAACACACCACGGGAAGAAGGAGACAAATCAAACCAAAGCGAAGTACTCGTTGTCTGCTCTCTCTCTCTCTCTCTCTCTCTCTCTCTCTCTCTCTCTCTCTGTGTTCGTGTGTCTGATCCGCTGCTGCGACTACCCCCACTCCTGCCGCTGCACTCTCCTCGAGAGAGGAGAGACCGAGCGAGAGGGAAAAAGTTTTGCAGCTTTGGTCTTTTGCCGTTTGGGGCAAGCTCAGGCCGCAGCGATCATGGCTGACCCCATGGACAAAAACCACCACCAGATTTGAAATCCCGCACGCCACGTGGCCCCCTTGATGAACCACTGCCAGGTGGGGCCAACCTTCCTCCCCCCTCCTCCTCCTCGGCTGTGTCACCTGCCAGGTGGGGCCAACGATCCTTTTCCTCCTCCTCCTCCTCGGGTTTTGTCTCGTTGGCACTGCGCGTGTCAGAGGCAGAGGCAGAGGCAGAGGGGACGGCGCGCTGCCGCGGCGGAGCAGAGGAGGAGGGGTGGATTATCTTCTTTGCGTACGAGGGGTGGTTTGGGTTATGTGGCTGACGTGTGGGGTCGGATGGTGGGGTTGGAGGTGTGGGGCCTCGCTGTCAGTCGGGTTGGGTGGTGAATTTGGGCGTGGGGGATGGTGGGTCCCACGCGTATCGTTCTTGGGAGATGTGAAGGTGAGGAGTGAGGAGGAGGTTGGGATGGCGCGTACTCCACAGATCAGGTTTAGAGAAGCGGCTATAGAGGAGCACGACGACGCCGATGCATCCCCTATTTGTCATTTTCTGCAAGATATGGTTAGTGCTTGGAAGATATGGTTAGTAGGATCATTAGTTAAAAATTATCGTATTTAATTTTTTAAAAAAAGGAGACATCCTATAATTTAGGATGATAAACTAAGTCTTATGGTAGCATGATGGATGGTTTCGCTAACGTGGTATCCTCGTCAAGAAAAAAAATAAAACAAAACATGTAGGGCCATATAGCCACCTCTCCTCTCTTCTCTTCTCCTTTTATCTCCTACATGCCGACGAGCTCCTCATGTCGATGGTGAGCTCCTTAATGGTTAGAGAAACTTATCGAGGTGGCTGCTAGAGGTTGTCCAAAGGAAGGAGGAGATCGTCATTATGGGTACCAATGTGGCAGCCCTAGCCACGATGGTCACCCCGTGTCGTTTTGGTGTGGACACCACAGCTGCCTCCCACGTCCCTATGTTTTGAGTCCCATATCGCGATTCCAGTCATGGCCATAGCCAACAACGTGTCTCTGGCTCCGCTGTGGAGAGAAGAGTGGGGCGCCACAGCGTCGGCCGCTAGACGAGGAGCTCGATGCCGTTTGCCCTGGTGAGCTCGTCCTTATCAAGGGCCAGCACTAATGGAAGGCAACGCCGAGGAGGCGAGGAGGGATGAGAAGAGACAAGAGACCGACGAGCTCGGAAAAGAAGATTGAGAAGATAGGTGATGACATGTGGGCTGTGCATATTTGTGTGATCTTTTCTAACTAGTCACGCGCTGACGTGTGGGTCCTATTGATGTTTTTACTTTTTACTTTCTTCTAGTTCGAGTAATCGCTACGTATAACGGAGATCAAGTCAAACAAGATATGTAGCACCACATCAGCTAAAATCACCCATAATACTATCGAGGGACGTAATTTGCAGCGATTTTAGAGGTTAGGGGATGACTTATACCATGTGCTGTTCTTGAGGGGGTGTGATTAAAACTAAACTCATAAATAAGGGACATAAAATGGACTTTCTGTCCTCCTAAAACTTGGTCCTGACATGTGGGTCTAACGTAGATGTGCGGTGCGGAGGGTATTGGGCTTTCCCCAATGGAAACGGATCCTCTAACTTGTGAAAAATCACGGTGTTGCAGTTGGTTTCATACTTTCATCTTTGCCGATCAGTGCATCCAACGGCACACATCCATCTTCCTTCCTTTGCTTTGTATACTATGCGGCCAGTTCAGCCCAATAGCACACAGCACGCCGCCGGCGCGGGAAAACCAGAGGCACAGCGCTAGATAATTAATGGAGGGAAAAAGACAACCCTCGCTTAGTTTTGGCGCCAGACTACAGAACACTCTAGCTCTAGGTCTGATTCTTCTTTCTCGGTTCTAAAAGAAAACGAAGCAATGAAGTACCAGGGAAAGCAAGAAGCAATCAATTGAAGATCCATTTGATTTGGTGAAGAAATGAAAGAAGACACTCAACGGTATGCTGTTAACTAATAATTGTATCCTTGTATTTTGATTAATTCCAAATTATTTCTGCAATGCTAATATAGATTGGACTAAATTTTGCTCTGAATCTTTCAAGGCTAAGAATGATGTCAGGAAGCGGAGGCAACTGATGGCAACACAAAAGATTCTGAAGAATATATGATCATAAATAGTTATGCTCAACTATTAACGGTGATCTTACTTATAATCTACTCTCTGCGTTTCATATTATAAGACTTTCTAGTATTGTCCATATTTATATAGATGTTAATGAATCTAGACACATATATATGAATGTAGACAAGGCTAGAAAGTTTTATAATATGAAACGGAGGAAATATCATATTGTTAAGACTAATTTAAGATGAGCATGTGCTTATATTTTTGCAGGTTCAAATTTCTGATGACCTTTGCAGTGAAGAATTATTTTAGTTATGGAGCTTGTACCCAGTGCAATACTTTTTTTTTTAGGGGGGGGGGGGTTGTCAATCTTTTGCCACTTTTAAGATGTGGCAATTAAAGATTTGCCATTCGCTATCTACGATATGTGGACTCTCATGTGTCTATGACATGTGCATTCAGTGGCAAATCCTTTATCACCACTTACAAGAGTGGCAAATAGTTATTTATTCTTGTTTTAGTCACAATAACCATTTGCCTTATAGTGTTGTCCAAAACTCAGTTGTCGATTTGCAGTGCATGAATAATGCTACTTGAAACTTGGGTCTTGCTTTGAATTATTCTGTGCAGTCAATTATGCGATTTTTTACTGTGTGAGTGGCCGCCTGCAAAAATGCCAGACTGCCCTCGGTCTGGTATTTTTGCAGCACCCCCTTGCCACCTTTCTAGAGGACAATTTTTTTTGCTGTGCCGCGGGGGGGCTGCAAAAGGACGACGAGGGCGGCCTAACATTTTGCAGGTGGCCCTCTTGCTGCTCTCTGGGAGGGCAATTTTATACCCCTGGAGTATAAAACCCTTCCTCCTCTCAGATGTTACATTATATTCACTCAGTATATTACTCATACTGAGACTATACAACATTGTGTTTACACAAAAGAAAAAAAATGATAATTGAAAGAAAAAAAACTTCAAATCCAACTGGCCATTATACTTCTAAAAGACATAAACATGTTGAACTGATTAGAGTAAAGTGCCAGATTACATCGCACAATTACCACCATTTGAGTTCAGGAACCTCAGCTGCATAGCAAAGTTAAAAGCGAATTGATCAGGTACATAACCTAAGAGTAATAAATAATAGCTGATTATGAACTCCAAAAGTAATACCATAATGTCCTCTTCTTTTTGCCTTTCTTGAAAATAGTTAGAATTCAGAACAAACTAAAGCAAATATAATTCACACCCAAACTGGCCAGGAAGCAACATCATATCTAGTTAATATCGGTTCTTATAACTTGAAGGTTCATCACATGTGGGTCTAACGTAGACGGGGATCGCTAGCTAGCGCGTACGCGCTGCCGGCGAGCATTTTAGTTGGGTTAAGGTAGTTAAACTAATATTAGCCTTAGATAATAAAGTAGTTAGATGAATCTTTTAGTAGATAATATTTTATTTTTTTTGCGAGAATTTTTTATCTAACAAATTGAAAAGAAAAATCTATATCTGAAGTCAAATTTTGAAAATTTTAAACCTAGATTTGAAAACTTTCAACTCAAAATTTGAATTTTTAAGTCAAATTTTGAAAACTTTCAACTTTTCATCTCAAATTTGAAAACTTTCAACTCACTTTGAAAACTTTCAATCCAGATTTAGAAACTTTCAACCCAGATTTGAAAACTTTCAACTCAAGATTTAAAAACATTCAAATCAGATTTGAAAACTTTCAACTCAGATTTGAAAACTTTCAATGAAAACTTTCAAGTTCAGATGTAAAAATTGTCAACTCAAAATTTAAAAACATTCAACTCAAAACATGCTAAAGATTAAAAAAATAAATCAGAAAAAAGTGGGAAAAAAGAGACAAAATCGGTAAGAAAAAAACGAAAAAAAAATGCGTGGGAGGAGGAGCGCGCCGGCGTTGGCGCTGAGCCTAGCCTGCCCAAGCACGATACGGCACGACTGGTGTCGGGTCCGTGCTGATCCGGCCGACAGTTAGACCGTTATTGGACCAATGCGTTGGTACGGTGGGCCGGCACGGCACGGCACGGTCATAGTTGAGGGACCCCAAATAGACTTACGTCAGCCTTATAAGGCACAGTCCAAAGAGTAGAGCGATACAAAATAGACTTATTGTACGGAGAAGCTTCATAGGCTGTCATGCCTTCGGGCCCGGGGAGTCCTACTCGGCGCGTGCGCGCCAAGGGGCGCACGCAGCCTCCCTCCTTTTCCGTGCTAAGGCAGTTAGTAATCTACTAGTATAATTACAGTTATAGATAAATGACAGTAGTAGTTAGGATTTTTTTCGTGATATTTTTTTAATTAACAAATTGAAAATGAAATTTATATCTAAAGTCAAATTTTCAAAATTTTAAACCTAGATTTAAAAACTTTCAACTTGAAATTTGAATTTTTTAAGTCAAATTTTAAAAACTTTCAACTCAGATTCGAAAACTTTCAAGTCAAGATTTGAAAATTTTGAAAACTTTCAATTTGAGATTTGAAGACTTTGAACTCGAGATTCGAAAAATTTCAAATCAAGATTTGAAAATTTTGAAAATTTTGAAAATTTTGAAAATTTTCAAATCGAGATTTGAAAATTTTCAACTCAAGATTCAAAAACTTTCAAATCAAGATTTGAAAAATTTAAAAATTTTCAAATCGAGATTTGAAAACTTTCAAGTTCAGATTTAAAAATTTTCAACTCAAAATTTATAAAACTTTCAAACTCAAAACATGCTAAAGATAAAAAAAAACAGAAAAAAGTGGGAAAGAAAAGGAAAAAAAGGGTAAAAAACGAAAAAAAAAGCGAGGAGGCGCGCGGCGCGCGCGTATTAGCGTTTCCCTTCGGGCCCGTCTGGCTGCCCGAGACTTATGGCAGCCGTGAGCAGGTCCGGCCCGGCCCTTCTTGTTGGTCCAGGTCCGGTCGTGCCTGGGCCGTACCCGGCCGGGCGGCCCATTTGGCTATTCAGTTCCCTTTCCCTTATTCCAATCCCACTCCAGCCGGCGGCGACATGGAAGAAGGCCGGGGATCGCCGGCGGCGGCGGCGGCGGAGTGGATAGTCCTCGACCCGTACGTCCGCAGCAGCCGGCGGAGGAGGCACAAGTACGAGGAGGAGGACGTCACGGCGTCCAAGGTCGGCCGGACCTGCACCGGCTTCCCCGTCCGCGCCTCCCTCCGCGTCGCTGACCCGCCCGCCGTCTCCCGCCTTTACCTCCACTGCCCTCCCCACTGGCCCGCCGCTGACCTCCCCGAGGTCCGCTACCCCGACGTCATCGCCGCCCACCGCGGCTGCATCCTCTTCGTCGCCGCCGTCCCCTTCGAGGAACCCGAGTTCAACGTCGATGGGCACTACCCCCTCGACTACTTCGTCTACTCCGCCTCCCCCTCCTCCTCGCAGCCGTCGCTCACGCGGCTGCCGCGTTGCTTCGTCGGCGGCTTCACCGACCCGGAGGAGGACGAGTTGTACCAGCCGTACCACCAGCAGCGGCAGCGCTACATGTGCAGCCGAGACGTCGGCCTCTTGTGTCGCCGCGGCGGCGACGGCGAGGACGGCCGGTCGCTCTTCACCGTGGCGGTGGCGGACCTCACATCCGGTGGTGGGAGCAAGGAGGTGGAGCTCTGCGTTTTGCGGTCAGGGGAATCAGCGGAGGAGGAGTGGCGCATCACCCCGCTCCGCGTCCGCCGTGCCATGGGCAAGCTCGGCCTCGACCTCGGCGAGTGGAGGAGCGATGCCGTGCTCCCCCTCCACGACCGCTTCCTGTGCTGGGTCGACTACTACCAGGGCATCCTGCTCATCGACGTCCTCAACCCCGGCGACGAGCCGCATCAGTTCAGCTTCATCCCTCTCCCCAAATCCATCAGACATGGCAGCAGCAGCAGCAGCTCCCGATTGTTCAGCCAGTCCTACTGCGCCGACCCAGTTCGCTGTGTTTGTGTTAGAGGTAGTAGTAACAATGGCAGCTCCTTCATCAAGCTGATCTGCGTCGCCATTGCCGCCGCCGCAGACAAGGATGTATACCCTCCTGCCTTCACCATCACGGCATGGACTCTGATCAGCAAGACTTGGGAGCTGGATTTTACAATGGAAGCCGCCGAGTTCTGGGATCTTTGCGCTTCTGTAGGCCATGCTCTTCCGCGCGCCGTGCCGACTTTTCCTCACCTGAGCTTGGTTGATCCGGGTGTCGTTTCCTTCCTGCTCATGGAGAAGATCGACGACGAGTTCCTGTTTTGGATCGTTGAGTTGGACATGGCAAATAAGGTGCTGCGGTCACTGCCCACCCTCTACATTCAGGTGGATGAAGAAGAAGATGGTGATGATGAAAAAAAGAAAGTGCAAGAGAAGGTACAAGGACCCCCTCCCATTGCAAGGCCTATAAGAGAGTCTTTTATGGCGAATACTTCTTCCCCAGCCACTTCACCTCGTACCTGAGAAAGAATCCCATCCAAAGGTTAGATCAGATATGCGTCCCTTCTGTTTGGTTATATTTTTTAGGTTATCACTGGTTACCAGGGTTGGAAATTTCGGGCATTGCGGACCCCTCCGATACGATATTATTTTGGCCAAAGTTTTTTCAATTTTTTCGTGAATTTTGGTAATATTTGTTCAAATTCAACTAAATTTTGTTCAAAATTTTGATATTTCGATGATGTTCGATCAAATCGGCTAAACCGAAAAGTTTAACCCTACTAGTTACTTTGTGTTTGTTTTCCAACATGAAGGGAACACGATGGTTAAATAGCTAGCAAATTGGCTGTATTGAAACATAGCATATCTTTATGAGCTAAATGACTAACTAATAGTACTTCGACGATTGCTTTGCTGTATCGAGACATGAACATATTTGTCTGAACGCCATGCTATTTTCCTGTTAACGATGATTCAAGCAGTAACTAACTTGGTGTTATCCTTTTGTACTCTTCTATAATACGTTACGTTGTCATTGCCTCTTCAGTAAATTGCATTACATTCTCTATTTTCTGTGCAGTTCAACTAGTAGAGCTTGTCATTTCGTGAACGTTGTACTGATTTGCCAGCACATAACCTTAATAAATTTGGTCCTAAGTTAGTCTTGGTACCAATTACCAATTATAAACATCACAGCTTGATATAAAAGAAAATGACGATTGCAGTGTCAAAAACTACAGCTCAGTCTGATGACCGTTTGGTCTGCTGAAAAGCAAAATTTAATACTGGGCATTAAGACAGCCAACTGAACAAGTTCACACTTTATTTGACTAGTGTGTCTCATGTTATGTACATATGCTTCTTTTATCACAATCTGGAGCTAGTTGCATTAATCATCTTGTATTTTTGCTGCTTTACCATTTATTTTGGTGTAGTCGGCTACGGAGTCAAATGATGCAGAAGCCAAAACAAGAGAGGGTAATGCAAAAGAAACAAGTGAACGTAATGCAAGAGACTCCAGGTAAGCACAATTGAACAAGCTAGTTATCAGCATTTGGTTCTTTTCATCTGGCTTGGAGTGAGTCTGCATTGCGTGTGACTTAGCTTCTTTTTAATATTCCGGTGCAGTCTGCCACACAGAAATGATGCAGAAGGAAAATCAAGAGAGGGCAACGCAACTGAATGGATCCGAGGCTGAATCGAATAAGTTTGTCTCAATTTGTTTCCTTCTTTTCCTGTACCTGGGAGTTGGTTGTATACCCCCTCTGACTTTGCTCCTTTTTATGCAGTTTTGGACAAAACAAACTCAAGCAGAAGGCAAAACAAGGGATGGAATCTCAAAAGAGAGAAACGAAGGCTCACTTGAGCAACACGCTTGCTGGATTGAAGATTGTTTAATTTCTTCATGCTGTAGTGTGGATTGGAGGGATTATCTAAGAGTTTTTTTTTCCATTTTAAAGCTATTCTAGTGCCTTCGTTGTCAACAATTGAAGCTAGTGGCCATAGAGTTTTCTACTCCGGCAAATGGGTGGCGTTCTAGGCTACGGTTAGAGGGCTCCTGAAGTTTTTTTTGTTCCAGCTATTTTAGATGATGAGTTTATTTTTTGTTTCTTTCTTGTTGGCTGTGTGCACTCTTTGGGTGTAGAAGCCAGAGGTGCTCTCAGAATAATTGTATCACTTGATGAAATTTACTGAGATTAATAAAGCTTCCATTATAAAAAAAAGTGCCTTCGTAACTACATTCCCCATGTTTAGTATGCTTGTTCACATGTCAATGGCACAGTTGGAGCAAATCCATAAGGGCAAGTTTTATAGTAGGGGTGACTACTATATCCAATTTTATGTATGACATAAACCATTAAATTAAAAAGTAACATGTATTAGAGCAGATACAATAATGCGATAGGAGATCCGCATAAGATTTTCTGCTGAGCTGGAGGGGAGGGGGCGCGCTGTACGCATGGCCCGAGGATGTGGGCCCGCCCGTAGCGAGCGATGCACCCGTGCTACTCGCCGTTGCCTGCGTCGGAGCGTCCAAGTCCAGGGCCGCGCCGCCATCGTCGCGCACGTCCGCGTCCGCCGCCTTTGTCCACTGCGACCACCGCTACCCTCGTCCTTGTCAACCGTGCTCGTCGCCTCTGTATGCCGCTGCCGCCGACCTTGTCCACCGCAGCTGTCGCCGCCAACTTCGTCCGCTTCGGCCATGGCTGCCACCGTCGTGCCGTTGCCCTCGCCCTCGTCGGTCGATGTTGCGGCTCTCGTCCACCGTGGCCATGGAGGGCAAGTAGGAGAGAGAGACCAAGAGAGCACAAAGCTTGGATTGAGTTTTGAGGCCTTGTGCTTATGAATATAATCAGCTTGATGGTTTGCCCGGTTGCTTCACTTCTATCTTCCACCGTTCCGCGTGCAGAAGGCCAGCTCAACGCCAGTCGCCGGACGACGAGCTCGGCTCCGGTGACCCGTTCGCTCTATCCCCAGCTACACGGGCAGCGTGAGCCTGTACAATGAGCTGTTTCTATTTTCTGATAGAGAAAATAGAATAACATCTTTCTCTAGAAAAATCAGATAGCTTAAGCGAAGCAGTAGCATACGTATGTGTATATATTGTTCTGTACCGATTCCTTCCATGTAGATGAGCAGATGTATAGTACAAAACGGATGTGTATATAGCCATAAATTTGTTCATCTTTTTGGCCATGGATGAGCTTGGATGCCTAGTTCCTGAGAAGCAATCGCCGGCAAGAACAGGGGATTAGGAGAGAGAGAGAGTGGGGATAGAAGGGAGATTAAAATAAAATTTCTTGTACAGTGTGGGCCATAGTAGTATAGCTTGATTATTGTGTTTACTGGCTATAGCTGAGATGGATCAAAATTGGAGTAAGCAGCTGATTGCACTATTGACCTTGCTCTTATAGGTTACCTCTACCATATAATTCCCAATATCTCTAGTAGTCTCACATGTTTATTGAAGTTTGTGTAGGGGCTGTCTACTTCTCTCTCATCTTTCTTCTCTCCTCCACCTCATCATTTAGTCCTATGTGGTATCTTGAGACTTGTGCTTGAATGCCCATGATACTTGCCCTAATATGCATACTTAAGAGCAAGTTTAATAGTATAGTCAACTACTAGCTTCAAATCATCTATCGCCAATTTAGTAGTTAATTCATATAATAGTTGCTTACTATACTATCAATACCTGATCCCACATGTCATACACACACCGCGTCTTGGAGTCTGTGCTGCAGTTGGTTATAGATCTCGAGTTGGTGTAGGTTCATGTTAGCTGGTGTTGTCCCTAAGCTTTTGTTGATGAGATATGTATAGAGTTGTTATTAGAGATGTTTGCTAAATTTGTACTAGGTGTTCGTAGCATTTGGAGGTGTTTCTGTACCAGGCCTATATCGAACCAAAAAAACACTTGCTTTCGCTATTGGCTTTATCTAGTTTCATTCTGGTAATTGAAACGTAAATGGAATTACGCTAGTCATGGCGGGCGTGGCCACCTTATTCGCAGACCACGGTGAACACACATCGTGGCATCAACAATAGAGCAAACGGGAAGAAAATCAACACAACAACGCACAAACTATCAACTATCCATTTGGGACGTAGGCGGTTGGTGGCTACACTACAAGAATCTATTTAATCTGTGATGAAATTTGACGAAATTTTCGTGATGTTTTCAGAGATCGTCACGGATATGCAACTATGGATACAAGGCCCATAATACCGCGACAGTTTATCGATTTCGTCATAAACCGGTGTAAGTTCAAGTGCCTTAATTTGGTTTCGGTGATTAATGACAAATCTAATTATATGAGACTAACGTTTTTATGAGCCTTTCTTTGACTAGTCTCATTTGGATATGAAAGTAAAAATGATGAGAGGTATGTATTAAACTTCACATATTCTAACTTGGTCTCTCTTGTGGATCCAAAATATAGTGTAAGCTTCCTATTTGATCTTTATTGATTATGTGCATATGCGTTCCTTCATATCCATATGTATGCACATCTTGAGGGGGAGCTTATTCTATATTTTGTTTATTATAAGATTTCTATCTTGATTTGAAATCATTTTTCATCTCATCTCTCTATATTGTTTATATCGGGTTATTATCCATCACCAAAGAGAGAAAAGATTGAAAGATCTTGGATTAAACAATTTGTATAATTGTTACTTTGGTGATAGATGATAAACCGATGTTTATGGATTAACCTCTCTTTTGCATAAGTTGTCTACTAGGTTATTTCCCGATAATGAGATGTGGAAGACATGCATTCTTTTGTGATGGACCTTAATCATGACAAGGATGAAATGCATGGAGATAAAACGATATGTACCACTTCTTATCTCCTACTTTTTGATAGGTTCATATATATGATTTCCATATTATTGATATATAAGTGTGAGACTAATGTTTACTCGAATGTTATCTTATTTAGTCTCATTTACATTGAGAACATGGAGATCATGAAGGTATATGTTTTATGTTGGTCTACATCATTACTACATATGCCTTCTCTATATGTATAGGATAAACCCCCATTGGTCATTCTCTAATTATGCATACACTTGCATCTCTTGTATATTTATTTGTATGCATATATTTAGGGGGAGCAAATCCTATACATTTATTGTGCATGTTCTAGATCCATGTTGTTCACCTATTATTTATATTGGATCTTTGCACTTGAGCTTGCATACGAGTATATGACACTTGTGATGTTAATGAATACTCAACAAACATATCCAACTTTCATATGCAACCAGTTGGTCATCAAGTGAAGGATGACAACCGATTTGTTGAGACTAATGTTCTCCTTTGAGGTGTGAAAAGGAATAGGTCCCACTACGATGAGGCTAATGAATGACACCATGGGTTGGTGGTCACCAAGCCAAGGACATCGTCATGTTGGCAAGAATGAAGTCAAGCTTGTAATGAGAATAAAGTCTTGACAAAGGATGGACAAGACCTCGGCATAAACATGGTTTAACCGGATGGTCACAAGTGTTGATCTCGGCTCAAGCTTGACCCCAAGATGGATGGCGCAAGGCAAATGTATAATGTAGCTAAGAATGTTTTCTTAGTCTTTTCCTGGTCTTGGTGTTTGGTGTAGACCGGATTTGCTAGATAGACGCCGTACTATCAAGAGGGGTCTATGAAGCGAGCTTGTGGATGATCTTGTGCCATATTAGTTCATATGCATGTAGGTGCATTTTGTGGGCTTGTCTAACTAAGTGTGATGAGTTTTCTCAAGTCCTAAACTAAGAGAGAAGTGGGCATGTCCAATAGGAGGGAGTGACATCTTGTGGGTATGTCCGGTGGATATCTTTTGGAGTGTGAGCCCTTTATCCTTGACTTAAGTTGTGTTTCTTGGATGGATTTTTCATGGGTTGGATGGCCCTTTGAATAAGCTTTCCATAGAGTCCAAGAACGCCAAATTCCGAGACCCGAGTCAAGAGATATCGCCGTTTTACTAACGGTTGGTAGTGCTGAAATGTGACCTAAGGTCTGACCGTGGGCCTTAGGCCGGTCTGACCGGGTCTGTTAGCCGGTCTGACCGGCGTGGTAAGGCCGGTCTGACCGGCCCCACTGGTCTGTTGCACTGGTCTGGTTTTTGGTGGCGATACAGAGCCGCCAGAGCCGCAACCGGTCAGACCGAGCCGACGGCGGTCTGACCGAGCCGTGGACGGTCAGACCGGCCACTACACTGTGACCGGCCAGGTTAAGTGGGCTCAATTATTGCCCTGTAACGGCTAGTTTTCTAGCCGTTACAAAGTAGTCCGGTCTGACCGGCCACTCTATGGCGGTCTGACCGACAGAGCACAGAGTTGGGGATTTCGGCTCCAACGGCTACTTTTGGTGGTTGGGGGTATACATATCCACTCCCCAGCAGCAAGGGTAAGGTTTTGGCACTCCATTGCATTATCATGAACCCTTGCAATATCTCTCACATCCTTGTGCACTTAGTTTATCTAGTGAGGTGTTAGAGAGTGAGTTAAGCCAATCCAAGTGCATTGCTTTATTGTTTTAGCTAGTGTGGCACTTGATCATCCTCGGCAAGCATCCTAGACTTGTTACTCTTGGAGGTTGCCGCCTCCTAGACGACTTGTGTAGGTGTTGCCCGGTGATCTCTCCGAGGAGATTGTGGAGGAGGCCCGGCGCCGTTTGTGAGTGGTTTGGAGTTCACCACCGTCGGAGTGAAGGAAGAACTACCCCGAGTGATCGAGGCTTGGGTAGTCCTCTCCGTGGGCCGGCTCCCGCCTTGCCCACCCCTTGACGAAGGGGGCGTGCGGTGGCTTCGTGGTTGAGCGGTGGAGTTGGGCTCGCCTCAACGGGGATTAGGAAACCGGCGAGTTTCCGAACCTCGGTGAAAAATTTCTTGTCTCTTGTCTCATTTATTTGTTGCATTTACATTTGTGCTATTTACATTCATAGAGACATATTTGAGCCCATATCACCTAGGTTTGCAAAACTTAACTTAGTTGCTTAGTTAACCTTGCACCTTACCTTGCCTAGCGACTTAGGTTAGTTTTATTTAAGTGCTATTAAGTTTTAAAACCGCCTATTCACCCCCCCTCTAGTCGGCCTCCTTGATCCTACAACTGGCCCAAAACCTGTGACGTTATAGCAATTTCGTCGCGATTTAAATACTTCAAAACCATATAAGAGATATGTAAATTTTGTGAACAATATTACTATCACTTTATCGCATAAAGAAATGACCAAAATAAAAGTTATAGATATTCATGAGTTATACAACTTTGATGTTGATAACTTTTTCAGTTGAAATCATTTAGTATTTGAAAATGTTGTTTGCAGTTGTCATAATTTGAAATTCAAATTCAAATTATTCAAACAGAGTCATATAGTAAAATGACCAAAACAAAAGTTGTAGATATTGATGATTTATATAACTTTGTTGTTGATGACTTTTTCAGTTGAAATTATTTAGTATTTGAAAATGTTGTTTGAACTTGTCATAATTTGAAATTCAAATTCAAATTATTGAAATAGAGTCATATAGCAAAATGACCAAAACAAAAGTTGTAGATATTAATGATTTATACAATTTTGTTGTTGACGATTTTTTCAGTTGAATTCGTTTAGTATTTGAAAATGTTGTTTGAAGTTGTCATAATTTGAAATTCAAATTTTATTTAGGTCAATTAAACTTAGATGGAGAAATAACCAAAATAAAATTGGTAGATCTCAATAAGCTATACAACTTTGTTGTTGACAACTTTTTCACATAAGTTCATTTAGTATTCGATTCAAAAGTTTAATATTTAGAAATTAATTGAAAGGAGGGAGGCATAATGGACTTGTCGGATAGGGATGAGCAAAAGGGCTGGCCCGTAACAGGCCTTTTGCTCCTCACTCGCTGAGAAGTCCATTTTGCCTCCCTCCTTTCAATTAATTTCAAAATACTAAACCTTCGAATCGAATTTTATCATACTAAATGAATTTTTGTGAAATAATTGTCAAAAACAAAGTTGTATAACTTATTTAAATCTACCTATCCTATTTTGGTTATTTCTCCATCTGAGTTTGATTGACGTATATAAAATTTGAATTTCAAATTATGACAACTTCAAATAACATTTTTAAATACTAAATGATTTCAACTGAAAAAGTCATCAACAACAAAATTGTATAACTCATCAATATCTAGAACATTTATTTTGGTCATTTTGCTATATGAATCTGTTTCGATAATTTGAATTTGAATTTCAAATTATGACAACTTCAAATAACATTTTTAAATACTAAATGTTATTTGACTGAAAAAGTCATCAACATCAAAGTTGTATAACTCATAAATATCTATAATTTTTGTTTTGGTCATTTCTTCATCCGACAAAGTAATAGTAACATTGTTCACTAAATTTACATATCTCTTTTATAGATTATAAACTATATAAGAAATATGTACATTTTGTGAACAATGTTATAAATCGCTTTGTCAGATGAAGAAATGTCCCAAATAAAAGTTATAGGTCTTGATGAGTTATACCACTTTGTTATTGATAACTTTTTCAATTGAAATCATCTGGTACTTGTAAATATTGTTTGAAGTTGTTATAATTTGAAATTCAAATTCATACTGTTCAAATAAAGTCATATAGAAAAATGAACAAAACAAAAGTTGTAGATCTTGATAAGTTATACAATTTTGTTGTTGACAACTTTCCCATTTGAAATCATTTAGTACCCGTAAAATTATTTGAATTTCTTATATTTTTAAAATTCAAATTTTATATAGTTCAATCAAACTCGGATGGAGAAATGACCAAAAGAAAATTGGTGGATCTCAATGAGATCTACAACTTTGTTTTTGACAACTTTTTCACATAAGTTCATTTAATATGATAAAATTCAATTCGAAGTTTTAATATTTTGAAATTAATTTTTTCCCTCCTCCTCCCTTCAAATTTTTTCATCTCCTCTTCTCTCTCGCCTCCTCTCCTAATATTTTAACTTCCCCATCCTTATCCTATCCTATCCTATCCTCTCCTCTCCTCTCCTCTCAGCCTCTCACTCTTTCCTCCTCTCCTCTCTCTCTCTCTCACCGACGGCAGCGGCAGGCTCGGCACCGGCGGCGGTGGCCTTCAGCCTCATTCTCGCTGCCTCCTTGCCGCCCTCGACCGCCGACGCCCCGCACCGCCTCCTCGCCGTCCTCGAATCCCTAAGGCAAACCCTAGACAGGCGGGCAGGCGGCTGAGGGAGTGGAAGCGGGCGGCGGCGACCGGCGATTCGCGAGGCATGCGGCGACGGCCAGCCGGCGAGTTGCATCTGCGGCGCTGCGCCACTGCGCCAGTGCGGCGGGCCGCGGGCTGGAACTGGACGTACGAGTTCCAGGTGAAGGACCAGATCGGCAGCTTCGTCTACTTCCCTTCCATCGGCCTCCAGCGCGCCGCCGGCGGCTACGTCGTCGTTGTCGTCAACAACCTCGACGTCATCGCCCATTTTAGCTGATTTTGCACCCATTTTAGATCTTCCATCTATATATACAGTTGAAGTGTAAATTTTAACCATACACTAAGTTAAATGATTTGTACCCATTTTAGATCTTCTCTCTACATAGACAGTTCAAGTGTAAATTTTGACCATCTACTTGTACTAGTTATTTATTATTGGAAGGATTTAATACTAAGACCCTGTTTAGATGGGACTAAAACTTTTAAGTCCCTATCACATCGGATGTTTGGACACTAATTATAAATATTAAACATAGACTATTAATAAAACCCATTCATAATCTTGGACTAATTCGCGAGACGAATCTATTGAGCCTAATTAATCCATGATTAGCCTATGTGATGCTACAGTAAACATTCTCTAATTATGGATTAATTAGGCTTAAAAAATTTGTCTTGCAAATTAGCTTTTATTCATGTAATTAGTTTTGTAAGTAGTCTATATTTAATACTCTAAATTAGTGTCTAAATACATAGACTAAATTTAAGTCCCTAAATCCAAACACCACCGAATGCATACATAGTTTTTCTTGTCATGTCAAACTACTTTCTGATTCAGCTTTCAAGACCCTTATTAATTAACTACAGCTTAGTAAAGCATATAAATGAAGAAAACAAGTTTAGGTCCTGTTTAGATGGGAGTAAAACTTTTAAGTCCCTATCACATCGGATGTTTTGTTACTAATTATAAACATTAAACATAGACTATTAATAAAATCCATTCATAATCTTGGACCAATTCGCGAGACGAATCTATTGAGCCTAATTAATCCATGATTAACCTATGTGATGCTATAGTAAACATTCTCTAATTATGGATTAATTAGGCTTAAAAAATTTGTTTCGCGAATTAGTTTTCATTTATATAATTAGTTTTGTAAGTAGTCTATATTTAATACTCTAAATTAGTGTCTAAATACAGGGACTAAAGTTAAATCCCTGGATCCAAACACCACCTTAGTGTCTCTTTGTCATTTTAGTTCTTCAAGCTAATTAATCAAAAGCACCAATGATAGGATATGTCAATGCTCCAAAACATTTTCTTTTTTTTTATGTGGAAACCCTTTACAGTCACCTACATTGCTAACTGTACTCTACCTTATTTAACAGATCTATTCTTTTTCCTTCACATTCCCAGAGACCGGTGGCCGTACCTACTTCCACTGGTAGGGTGTTGTGCTGGGATTTACACTAGTTTTTTTTCATCGTCATCAAGGATGTATTCCATTGATGTTACTTGTTTTTCACATATTTCCTGAAAAAGCTGTATACCAATGCTGAGGGGTGTACATGATCCAATGATAAGCTGCAGTTCGACACGAGGTAGAAAAAATTGTGTTCTCTCTTTGTTAAGTTGCACATAAACAAGATGTTTGTCAAGCTTTTATGTGGGCTAACCAAATGAGGATAACAACTGGATTGTCTTTTGTGTAGCTACTTAAGTTCTTACTTTACATCATGTGTGGAGATTATAGGTACCCCACACCCACACGGCATGGTTATCCGACTGATATAGGGGATAAGTTATATCTATGAAATATGTAACGGATCATGACTTGGGTATTACGTTTCCTTGTATATTATGGAACAGCCTAAAGTTCTGATTTGATAAGATTGTAAAGTAGATTTAGGAAACCGATACCGTATTGGTTAAGGTTTCTATCTTATAAAGGCAAGTACAAAGGTAGAGACCGGTACGTTAATTAAAGGCTATCACGTTACAATAGTTAAGACAATATGGTCTCTAATCATTAATGTACCAAAATACTTTCTTACTAGTCATCTTTCCTTTATTAGACTCAATGCAACAAAAAATTTCCTAAAAAGTGTTAAGAGTCGACTCTATGCCGTTGTCATACGTAGCAACCATCTTTCTCTTTCCTTCTTCCTCTCTTCTCCACATCGCCAAATATGCTTGCATGATAATAAAGAGGGACCGCTAATAAAGACTATTGTACATGCCCTAATCCTGCCCCTCATCCTATATAAGATGGGCAGGAGGCCCTCTAGGAAGCATGACATACAACCAGATCGTCAGATCAATACTACACCCGGCGGATTCAAATCCCCAAACAGGAGTAGGGTATTACCTCTCGTTGAGAGGGTCTGAACGTGTCTAAATCCTTGTCTCCGCATCCATCCACTTTTAGGTCTCGTGCGTTACCCTCTTTTATTATTGCCGAATTCATGTTTCGACAGTTGGCGTGTTAGATAGGGGCGGCGTCGAGTTTTCCGTCGAGAAGTGTGATGGAATTATTTACCGGCATCGTCGGTGCTACTCTCGTCCCTGGCCGAGTTCTTCTCAATAAGATCGGCCGGAGTCATCATCGTCAAAAATTTCGACTGGATCAAGCCAGTCAACCAGAAGATTAACGACCGATCAATCTAATCTACAACCGGGCATCAATCGTCGAGTTTTTTATTCCCGGCCGTCAAGATTCGAAGTTGTCTGCTACATGTGCATCCACGATCTGCCACACAAGTGCATGTTTTCACCTGATGCACATGTATGCAAGCATGCATAGCAGTTTGGCCAACCAATCAAGATTCGCCAAGACACATCGCCAGGAGGAGTCGGCAAAACCAAACCAACTAGCTGGGCAGATGTCGTATGCTATCACATGGATAGATTGACGGGAATAAGAAGCTGTTTCTCCGATCCCTGGTTTAATCCTTCTGATCTATTGATTATTATATCAATTATTATTTTCTTTCTCAAATTTCTAACTACAGGTTGATGTTTGCAATTTCTTGTCTTTGCATGTATCATCATCCGTACCTCGTCACCGCCGGCCTGTCTCCGTCGCCGTCGACTGGCGTCCTCGCCTATACGGTTGGCTGGTCACACTACCGTTCATGGGCGTCAACGTCTTCACCACCGGCCTGCTTTCGTCGTCGCCGACTGGTGTTTCCACCTACACGGCTGGCCTATCATGCCACTATTGTTGGGCGTCTACGACTTCCCCACCGGCCTGCCTCTGTCGCCGCCGACTGGTATCCTCGCCTATACGGTTGATTGGTCACACCATCATTCATAGGCGTCCACGTTTTCACTGATCAGCTTGCCTTCGCCGCCGCCGACTGGTGTCTCTGCCTACACGGCTGGCCTATTATGCCGCCGTTTTTGGGCGTCTACGACTTCACCGCTGGCCTGCCTCCGTCGCCGCCGACTCGTGTCCTCGCCTATATGGTTGGCGGACTCCGCCGCCGTTGATGGGCTTTGTCATCTACACCACCGGCTTGCTTCTGCCGCCACCGACTGGTGTCTTCATTGTTATTGATGGATGACTTTGTTCTCACATTGGTCACCTCTGCCATCACCAAGGGGAATATTACAAAGCTAAGTCATCACTTATTCCTTATATGATATTTTTCTTTTTCCTCTGTCTCACTATATCAATTGGTTCTCCATTGAGCAGTGAGTCGGGGGCTACAGATATTATATCATATTTTTTCAAAAATTTTCATAATATTTATCTTGATTGCTTGCGAAATAATCTAAGTACAAAAGTGCCTATCGAGTTATGGAGTTCTATCTTCCTATGCTTTCCGTTTGGTTTGTCGATGGATAGTTGCCTTTGGGCCGATTCCTAGCGCCCAGGGGCTCGTTGGATAGACCGAGTAACGCAAGGTGCTAAGTATTATTCGGATAAAATCAACAGCATAGAGATAAGATAATTATTTTCTGCTCTTAACAATTACGAAAGTACCCGAGTAGTAAATTCTGATCTGTGAAACTTTATTCCATTAATGATGAACTCATGCCACTCGTATGCATGTTTGGGAAGTGCCTAGGCCGACTCCCGGTGCTTGGGAGCTATGACTAGTCGGGCAGAGTGTTTAAACGTAAGGACTCATCTGCTCGGGAAAATCAAAATTGACAAGAGGAGAAATACATATTTATAAATATTTTTAAAATACTTGAATTTTTCTCGAGTATTATATTTACATCAGATACTACTTATCCTATATGTTTGTTCTGCAGGATCTAGATCCAGATATGCATAAAAGGGATTCATGGCTTTAAGCTTATCTCTTACGCTCCAGGAATGGATCAGTCAGAACATCACCGCCGTTTGTTGGGCGTCTACGTCTTCACTGACCGGCTTGCCTTCGCTGCCGCCGACTGGTGTCTCCGCTTGCATGGCTGGCCTATTATGCTGCCGTTGTTGGGCGTCTACGTCTTCACCGCCGGCTCGCCTTTGCCGCCGCTGACTGGTGTCTCCGCCTACATGGCTGGTTTATTATTTCGCCGTTGTAGGACGTCTACATCTTCTCCGACCGGCCACCTCGTATGACACCAACTGGTGCTATCGTCTTCACGGCTGGCCACGTCGCCGCCACCGCAAATATGCGTCATCACCTTCAACGCAAGCTGTCTACGTCTGCTGCCGACTGGTTTCTTTACTCCCATGGCTGCATGATTCTGCCAGTGTTGATTGGCCTTATCGTCTTCACTGCCGGTCGTCTCGTCTACTGTTGACTAGTGCCCTCGCCTCTACGGCTGGTTTATACTGCTACCACTACTGATGGATGTCATCATTTTCATTGCTGGCCGCCTTGTCTTACGCCGACTGGTTTGTTCACATCCACGACTGCGCGTCTTCGTCATCATTGACTGACGTCATCGTCATCGCTGGTTTGCCTTCGGCGCCGCCTATAGTGTCTTCACTTTCATGGCTGGCTTATTTTGCCGCTGTTAAAGAACGTCTTCGTTTTCATCATCATTCTACTTCTTCCGTCGCCGACTGGTTATGCGGCCGCGGACTGGTGTTTTTATCTTTACAACTATGCATCTTCGCTACCGGTTTGCTTCTATTGCCGCCGACTCGTGTTCACTTCATCACGGCTATGCAACTTTGTCACCATGGTGGAGTAACTTCATCTTTATTATCTTCGGCATTGGCAAACTCTATTGCCTCTACTTCGCAAGCTTTGCTACTTCGCCGACCACGACGTCTACAAGAGCCTCAACATCTCAGCATGCGTCAACAAGTATAATGCCGTGTTATTTTACTACAACAAGTGGTGTTCCAATATTCAAGATTTCTACTCGGACATCTTCTATGCGTATCTTCACTCAAGCAATGACTACTCGACAACAAGAAGCTACAGTTCTCGACTCTATGTTCAGTTGTGTCTCAACTAACCAAAAGAGTCGGGGGCTATACAAATATAAGACTCTCAAAATTCGACAAGCTTTATGTCAAGATGAAGCAATCAATCAATCAACGAGTCAACTCGGGGAGTTATTATCTTCGTCTTCGCTTCAGAGCCAACATTTAATTTCAGCGACTCCAATTATTACACCGGCAATTTTGGCTTCTTCATGCCGCCACAATCTACTCTAAATTTCTCAAGTTTGAGATTCAATTTACATGTCTGGGAGTTTGGAGTCATCAACCAATCAACTCAGATCAGATTCAATGAGTTGAACAACAGCATATACTTTCCTCTAAGTGAAGCATCTGCAACAGTTATAGCACCAAGTTCTACTGCCATCTTCATAAATCAAGGGGCGTTGCATCATGCTCACGTCAAGAAAACTATTCGAGCTTCGCCATCTTCTCAACAATTTGAAGGATTATTGTCACTGACATCATCACCAACACCTCTACTTCATCGGCCCTGACATCTCCGCCGTTGCTAAGGGGTGACTACGTCTTCGCCTTCGGTTGCTTTTGTCATCACCGACTTTCATCGCTGACTTGTTATTTCGTCTTCACGGTTGACCTACTATGCAAACGCTGATGAGCGTCTTCGTCATTATCATCGGTTGCTACACCGCTATTGACTGGATTACCGACATTGTCATCTTCATCAACATCCTGTCAAGCCTCTTCAACATAGCCCACTCTACTGCTATTGATGGGATACTTCGTCATCATATTTGATCATCTCTATTGCTGCCAATCGTCATTACCATCGGTTGCATTTGTCGTCGTCGACTATTTCCTGCATTTTCATGATTGGAGGATTTCGCCATCGTCGTTGATGCACGTATACGTCTTCATCGTTGGCTTGTTTTCCGACTGATATTCTCGCCTTCACGGCTGGCTTATTATGTCGCCGCTACTGGGTGTTTTCATCTTCTTCAGCAGCTGTCTCGTCTGTCTCCGACTGATTATTTCGTCACCAAGGCTACAAAACTCTGTCGCTATTGCTGGGTGCCTTCATCTTCACAGCTAGTTGATCTGACTGTTGCCGACTGGTTTCTTCGCTTCCATGCCGATTGCATCAGCTATCACCGATAGACAATTTCAACTACTCCAAAAGGATAAGCTATATGCTCAGGGGCTTACGAGCTCAAGCACAAGGATCATACCTTCAAGTTGGATTTTGTTCTAGATACAGGCAACATGCATTCGTAGTCCTGAGATTATTTTCTATGCTCGAAGACTGGACCAATCATTATTCCCCGTAAGGGCTATCAACCGAATACTTGCGCCAGTCGGGATTCAATTTTTATATCTATTTTGGAGTATCCCATAAGGGATAATCACTCAGATCAGAAGCTATTCATATGAGCTACACTTGGTCTATATCACCCGGAAGATTTATTACTCGGGAGCATGTTACATGCGTCATCCTTTAAAGGGTGTCGAAGGCATATTTTTTGGCCTAGGCCTAATATGTCTGTAGCCCATATTTTCAGGTATGGCCTATCACGTTCTTTTAGGGACTTAGGCACTTTTTGCTTAGACCAAAGTGCGCGTGATTATGTGCCTAATATCTTAAAATCCTTTTATAGTGCAGTTACTCAACTTTTTAGAAGTTGGTACAATGCATTTTAAAAGGTGCCCAACAGTGAAGTTTTTCATAGCTGCCCCGCTGACTTTTTTATATAGTCAAGGCACTGTTTGGGTTTTTCAAGCAATTGATTGGATACAATATCATTGCTTTTTGCCATGTAAATGTGCATTTTTATTGCCTAATATTATGGCTTAGGCTGATTATATATCTTGGTCATTTTCCAGGCGGTTGGTAAATCCTTTATGAGTTTATTTACTCGGAGTTTATACCACATATGCCATATATTTCTGGGTGTGGTGAAACCATGTGTCTTTTAGGGACTTAAACACATCTGTTAAAGCAGTGTGCGCATAGCGTATGCCCAATACTTTGGAAATTTCTTTATTCACAGCATTCAAGATTCTTTATAGCTATTTTGATATGTGAATTTTCAATGATGTAGTCAACTTTAGGTTGCACGCATCATATTTTACAAAGCAGTCGGTATATCACCTAGATCATGTTATTCGGGGATTCACACCGCATATGCTATATATTAATATCAAGTCACTTGGTTGACTATAATTATTAAAAACCACTCAGTTGGTTGGATTATTTATTCCTTGACTATATGCTTAGTTTGTTCAACTAACCACATAGTCGGGGGCTACACCTATTAGGTGCATCTAGTCGATGCACCTGACTTTATTTTTCAGTCCTCCACAATCTTCTGATTTAGTAAAAGTACTCGGGAGATCATGGTGAAGATGATTGAAGCACTCGGCTTTGGAGTAATCTGGTTCGAGAGAAGATTATCTTTTCGACTGTGGAGGTCTCAGGGGCTACTGTGGAGATTATGGATACCCCATACCCACACGGCATGGTTATCCGACTGATATAGGGGATAACTTATATCTATGAAATATGTAACGGATCATGACTTAGGTATTACGTTTCCTTTTATATTATGGAACGGCCTAAAGTCCTGATTTGATAAGATTGTAAAGTAGATTTAGGAAACCGATACCGTATTGGTTAAGGTTTCTATCTAGTAATCCTGCCCCCCATCCTATATAAGGTGGGCAGGAGGCCCTCTAGGGGGCATGACACACAACCAGATCGTCAGATCAATACTACACCCGGCGGATTCAAATCTCCAAACAGGAGTAGGGTATTACCTCTCATTGAGAGGGCCTGAACCTGTCTAAATCCTTGTCTCCGCATCCATCCACTTTTAGGTCTCGTGCGCTACCCCTTTTATTATTGCCGAATTCATATTTCGACACCATGTACTATCCTATTCAGATTCAGACAATAATGTGAAATCGTAAATAAGGTACACATTCCATGTGGTTTTATACTTTAGATAAAATGAGCATAGTTTCTGAACATAATCATGCATTAGTTATAAATCTATGTCTTACTCTGTTTTTTTTTAAAAAAAAAGTTGCAAAAGAAAAGGTTTGTGTGTCCCCTTTGTAATTTTCAATCTTCTTTTGCTGCTATAGATAGTATCTAACAGAGTAGCTTAGCTTGATGGTTGCTTGCTAGTCTACTCTTAGTTTAGCTGCAAACTTCTTGTCTTTTGAGGGCTTCTGCTTCAACATGTTGGGATGGCAACATGTAGAGCAGAAAAATCCTCAGGTGTTTAATTTTTCCTCTTTGCAAACTCGTTTGTCTGAACCTTGTAGCTCACTGTTGCTTTTCCTGTATGGGAAGGGGAGGAGAGCTTGGCTCCCTCTTTTTTTTATAAAAAAAAATGTCATGTTTGACGATGAGTAGCATAAGCTTACAAGCCTATGTTTTGCACGTCGTCCATCTACAGTTGAGTTCTGTAGTAAACCTAGCCTTGTCGTTGTCGTCATATGTAGCACAGTCAGGACAGCTTGCTTAGCTAGTCCTCGCTTGTGAGACCAATTCTATACATGTCATCTTATGAGTAGAACAAATTCTAATCTATACGCAATAGATTTGTAATCAACAAAGCTCAGATGATGTTAAGCTAGCGTTGGTAATGAACGGGATGCCTTTCTTGAGTCTCTGATAAAATTTGTGTCATGGTCTAGAATTTACTAAAGTTTGTCTTTCGCATGTGTTGCTTATGAATTTTCTGACTCATTAACTAATGTATTTTTTATCTTACAGAATAGATATCTCAAGATGTACAGACATGCCGAATGAGTCCACGGGAAGCTGGTCCTTGTGTTCATGGTGCTAACCTATATAGTAATTTTTTTTTGCTTGCTGTGGAACTATTCTTTGATTCTAGAAGCAGAGTATCTGAGACTATATGTTATCAGGTTGAATCTGAGATGAACTATTGTTTGAATTCTGTTGTATTTTGATTGTATCTGTTATTAATTGAATCTAAGATGGTATCTGTAATTAGATTTGAATTTGAAATGGTATGAGAAATTGGATTGAATTTGGTGGGCTTAAATTGAATGGGCCTGTTTAGTGGGCTTTGATCTGATGGTTGGTTGACAAAAAAGTGCCAGTTCTGAAATGGGCCGGTTTAAAAAAATTAATGGGCCGTCAAAAAAATAATGGGCCATATAAAAATATTTGCTGACGTCAGCTGCCACGTCATCAGTGACATGTCATCACACATGTCAACGACCACGTCACTTGCCATGTTGGCCGCCACGTGGCAACCATCTATGACGTTAAATTTCGTCACAAAGGTTGGGCCTGGGCTGGACTACACGAGCCCATAAGTGTTTTATGACTGTTAAAAAATGTCATAGATTGTGCTGATCCGTGACAATTTCGGAGAAAACGTCGGCAGATTTAATCTATGACGCTCAATAGATGACGATAAGTATAATCGTCACAGACAATTTCCTGTGACAAATTTTCAGTGATCCATTTTTTTCGTCATAGATTAAATAGATTCTTGTAGTGCTAGAAGTAGCTACTTTTTTCATCTTAAAATATTACTATTTAAGATGTGATGTGACTCATCTTATTATAACGACGAATCTGAATGAGTTTATCTTTTGTTTCTTTCTTGCTGGCTGTGTGCATTTCTTTTGGTGCAAAAGCCAGAGGTACTATCAGAATAATTGTATCACTTGATAAAATTTACTGAGGTTAACAAAGCTTCTATATCTTAAAAAGTGCCTTCATTCTCAACTACATTCCCCATGTTTAGTATGCCTGTCCACATGTCAATGGCACCGTCGGAGCAAATCCATAATGTGCATCCATAAATAGTGGGGGCATCTAATTAATTATGGACGTGTACTTAACATACTGTTCTGGTCTACTTTTGAAAATCTCCACAATCAATGTGCCTTGCTGTAGGGCTGTCAAAAAAGCTCGAGGCTCACGAGCTGCTCGAGCTCGGCTCGACCTAGGCTCGATTCGAGCTCGACTCGAGCTCCAAACGAGCCGAGCCCGAGCCTCTCTCTAAGCTCACGAGCTTTGTCGAGCCGAGCTCGAGCTTTCAATGAGCCTAATAATATATGATTTTTATTGTTATTTAATAAATTAGGAGATCAAATATGTTATTTGTATGCGTTATATTGATATCATACATTTATTTTATTCTTTTTTCCTCTTCTATTAATATGATGAACTAAAAATTAATTATTTTTTAAAGATTTTCTTTGAAATATATATTCTTTTACTTAAAAATTAAGCTTGGTAGTCGAGCTCGGGCTTGGTCGAGCTCGAGCCGAGCCTGTCAAAAAGCTCGAACATTTTATAGGCTCGGCTCGAGCTCGGCTCGAGCTTGTATCGAGCTCGAGCCTAAGCAGACGAGCTCGCTCGAGCTCGGCTCGTTGACAGCCCTACCTTGCTGTTTAAGAATCTTACTTTCGACTAATAAGTTGTGTTGTCCACTGTCAATGTCCTAGGAAAGGATTCTCTATACTCACACATCGCAATTAAACAGAGCACATGAACTCACTCGTAGTGGCCATCGTCCTCGAGAAGGTGGTATCTACAATTAACTCTTTTTTTTCGCATAACCTTCTCTTGTGCAGTGGAAAACCCTCATAAAACAGACTGAATTCCAACCTTGGAGACAATGGTGGAGCATCTACAGGAGGCAGTAGTAGCGTTGAGCCCCTCTCGATCGAGTTGGTGTAGGTTCATGTTAGGTGGTGTTGTTCCTAAGCTTTTGTTGATGAGACATGTATAGAGTTGTTATTAGAGAGGTTTGCTAAACTTGTACTAGGTGTTCGTAGTATTTGGAGGTGTTGCTGTAAAGATGACTTGAACCCTAGAAAACACTTGCTTCCTCTATTGGCTTTATCTAGTTTCATTCGGGTAATTGAAACGTAAATGGAATTACACTAGTCATGGCTGGTATGGCCACCTTATTCACAGACCTCGGTGAACACACATCGTTACATCAACAACAGAGCAAACGGGAAGCAAATCAACACAAAACGTACGCGAACTATCAACTATCCTTTTGGGACGATGTAGAGTGGTAGGCTGTTGGTGGCTAGAAGTAGTAGCTACTTTCTTCGTCTTAAAATATTGCTATATAAGATACGATATGACTCATCTTAAATGAAGAATCTGAACGAGCAAAGTTCTATTCAGATCATTGTTTTAGTTTGAGTCATATCCCATCATAGATAGCAACATATTGGGATGCAAGTAGGTAGTAGCTAGCTTGCTTCTAGCTCTAGGCGTTGGTCGCCTTCTTGCCGAACATGAGGTCGCCGTAGGGCAGGAAGTGGCACACCGGCGCGCCGCCGGGGCGGGTGCCCAGCGCCACCAGCGCCGGATGTTCCGGGTTCCAGTTGGAGGTGTCGCGGTGGCAGAGCGCCGCCATGGCGACCGTCGCGCCGCCGCGTAGCGTGACCACGTACGCCTTGGACGGCCCCGCCGACGCGTGGCAGTTGTACACGGCGTACGGCCACCTCGTGCCGTGGCACGCCGCGTTGCAGCAGCCGCCGGCGAACGGCGCCACCGCCTCCACCGCGTACTCCCGGCGCGCCAGCCCGGCGGCGGGGTACGCCGACGCGGCCGCCCACATGGCGCCGCCGCCCAGCATGCGTGCGGCGGCCTCCACGACGCCCTCCAGGGACGTGGCGCAGGCCTTCTGCTCGTCGGCGAGCGGCGGCGCCTCGCACCCGCGCAGCGTCTGGCTCATCTCGGCCGCCTCGGCGGAGCCCGGCGCGACCTTGAACATGGCGAGGGCGTCGGCCAGCTGGTCGGTGGATGACGTACGGGAAGAAGAAGGGGATCTTGTCGGCGACGTCGCGAGGGAGGAACGACGCCGTCGGCTCCGGCGGGAGGGTGACGTTCATGGTGGCGCCGACGCGCACCGCCGCCTCGTGGAAGAAGAAACCTGACGCCGCCACTTCGCCGGGGCCACCGCAGTTGATTCTGTATGAGTATCCAAAGCACGCATCGGGACGCCACGCGGCGGCGGCGGCGGCATAGTACTGCTCACCCAGCGGCGAGTGATGGACGCCTGCATGCATCACAAACCAAAGCCGTATACATAAAAAAAGATGAAGGGATATATCAAAAAGTTTACGTTAATAGTTTTTTTTACATAATCAAAAGTTTACTGTTCACGTTAAGGGAGTATTAAAAAACCGCTCGTGTTTTGGCAAAAACTTTCAGATGTAACTAGTAATATAATTGAAGTGTAACTGCACTGTAACTATGATATAATTAACTTATTAAAAATATATTCAACAATGGTTTAATTTGGTTAGCTTAGCACTGGGATTTTATGCATGACATGCGCAAAAATTTCTTTCTAGTAATTTTTTTCTCTTTATGCATAAATCTCAAGCAAATTTGAAAATTTTGGGGGCAAAAAAAATTATGAAAGTTTTCTAGCAAATCAGTCACGTTAATAGACAAATATTAATCTACCCACGTGCATGTACGTGTATCAAAAGTCTAGGGTTTTATTTTTAAGAAAAAAATTTACCGTATGATTCGTTTTTTTTTAAAAAAAAAAATTAAGACTGGGAGTATTTATGTATAGGTTTTAAATATTTCGACAAGAATCTAGTATATCAATTAGTATTATTGTGTATTGAGTTAACGTTATACTCACGTACCCTTGTTAACAAGGTCCACGATGGACTTGGGCATGGGAGTGCCAGGAAGAGCCTTCTCCCAGAACTGCGCCGCCGTCACCGGAGTAGAGCCGCCGGCGACAAAGGTGTGGTGGCCATGGCCGCCGCCGGACAGTACCACGCCGGCGACGGGGAAGAAGATCACCACCATGGTCGAAGGTTATTATCCATGACCATGGTTGGCTGTGTGTATTATGCTTGGTGTGTGTTTGATCGATGATGAGCTCCATGCCTCCATGAATATATATAGGCTTCATCCTGTTCCACTGACCACGTGGGCCCACAAATGCGCACGTGCTGGTATCCTAGTGGGCTAGCTAGTGGTAGCGGCGGCCTACCGGGATGCTGTCCCAGCTGAGCTATCACCGTTCCCTTAATTCGTCGGCCAATGCCACTTGCAAATGAGTCAGTACCACTGCCATCTCCATTATCTTTTCTTCTTCTTCTATATTTAGTACTACCTCCGTTACAGATTAGTGGTCGCTTTTACTTTTTACTTACAACGTTTTGATCATTCGTCTCATTTAAAAAATTAGTGCAAATATAAAAAATGATAAGTCATACTTAAAATAAAGCAAGTCACAAACAAAACAAATAGTAATTCCATAATTTTTTTAAATAAGATGAATGATAAAAAATTACAAACAAAAACTTAAAGCGACAAATATTTTAGGACGAGGTAGTATATATTAAATGGCTTGTCTTGGTAATTTTAGAAAAAGAAACTAGAGGCTCTTCCTAAATCCCTAGATCTAACTCACTAAGTATTCGATTAATAAACATGTTAGAACAAACCACCCCAAATCATGACAAGAGCTCCCTCCTCCATTGGAGAGAGCCCGAGCCTGTATACATACAGGGAAGAGGATGAGAGGGTAACAGGGTGAGGATAATAGTGGATTCATGGAATTGATTGGTATCCCCCTCTTCTTGCCTATGAATGCTCTTTTTATTCATGTACAATGAAAAATTATATCATTACTTTTGTCCGAATAATTACATGCGAGTAGCACTGTTCTGAAAATGTTTTAGTTCTTTATTATATTAGATAACCCAACACTCTAGATTGAAGTAGGGTTTATCCCCAACAAAACACCTTTTAGAAAGAATTGAGAAAAAACTTAGTAGTTGGAAAGGTAAACATTTGTCTACAAAGGACACTTTATTTAGCCAACATGTTTTTTTTCTTTTATGTTTGTCACTCTGCCAAAAAAATTTAGACCTATAATAGTCTATTTTTTTAGGATATCTTTAGGTATCTCAAAGAATAAGAGCATATACATAGCTAAGCTACTCAACACCGAGTTAATGACCACTAGTCTTCCTCCGATTGATAGAAACTTTCCTTTCCAACTACAAAGCTTCTTTTGGAACCTAACTTTTAATTCCTTCCAATCTTTATTAGCCAATCTTTTAAAGTGCATTGGGAGGCCCAGATATTTAAAGGGATGCGACTCCCTTCTACATCCAAACAAGCATGTGTACACATCTTCCTCCTCCTTAGCTTTGCCAAAGTAGAACATCTCACTTTTATGAAAGTCGATTTTCAAACATGATAACTTCTCAAAGACCCCTAGTACCATTTTAATGTTATTGGCCTGAACCAAATTATTTTTCATAAAAAGTATTGTATCATCCGCATATTGTAAAATTGACGGCCCATCATCTACCAAATGGGGAACTATTCCACAATAATATATGTATTGCGTATGCTACCCATTCTATATTAATTATATATTATTATGTATTGATTTAATCATATGAATTTATTTTTTAAGTTTTTTTGTTAATAATTATTTAATCATGCATTGAAACTGTCGCTCCGTTTTACGTGCAATGAAAGGAGGATTCCCAACCCAGGCCATCATACGCAACCATAGAACTGCTTAAGGTGATCTCATCTTCTGTATATATAAGTATTTTTTTGCCTGGCCGGTCGAAAGATTCGGTCGACCAATTAATTTCTTTAAGAAAGAAGAGGGGGGGGGGGGGTGGAATATAAGTAGTTTTCTTTTAATTTAGCACTGGAGATCTTATGTAACTTTAATTTAATTTGATAATCTTGTATTTGCATTGATTCATAAAGATGTCATTTTATGATTGCACGTAATCCTGAAACAAATTAAAATCGAAGGCAACCGAGGCGTACACATGTGCGCTAAGAAAAATATTCCTGCAGATAGCAAGATACCTAGCTATACTTCGCACATTATGCTCCAAAAAGAAGATCTACATTTTCCATTGATTTTTCCACTTATACGGCTAGCTGCTCCAAGTGGACAACTTGTCAGTACAGTCATGGCAACAAGTAGCCAGCTAGTGGACCGCTTCTCTGAAAAAAAAAACAAGTATTTGTCACTGTGACGCTGTGTATTCCTGAAATGCTTCATGAAATACCTTAAGTACTGCCTCCAGCTTTTAATAAATTGATGTCGTTGGCTTTTGATGCATAGTAGTTTAGTGATAAACCAACTAAAGTCGTAAGGAAATAAATGGAACTATACATATTTTATATTTTTCTAATAAGACGACTGGTTAAATATATATATATATATATATATGTCTAAGAGTTTAAGGTGTTATCCATTGAAAATCGGAAGGTGTATTTGCACGTATTTGCTGAAATTAAGAAATCTGGCCTAACTTGCTAACGTTAACACTAGAGTGGCATATGTTCAACATTTATTCCCGCCAATCTTCGTATTTTACTCCATCCGTCTAATTTTAAAATTAAGGTCTATATTTTTTATTTCAAAAGGCATTATAAAATTTCATAAAACCATACCATTGACTAATTTGACTTTCTACCATAACAAAATAAAAAAGCTACATATGCATGTCTTAGATGGTTACAACTTTTAGTACCATAGAATTTATAATTAAATTTGAGATTTGATTTTAGAGCTTATAAGTGTGGTGAATCAATGAAAAATTAAATAACGGTGTGATTTTTTGTGAAAGTGCGAAGAAGAAGGCCGGCAACGCGTAACTGATGCACGCAAAGGGGAACAACCTAATTAACAAGTGGATCTAGCTAGAGAGAAAGAGGATGATAAGGCCCACGACTGGTGGATGAACCTTGGAGCAATCATATTCATCGAAAAAGAGACTGACATTTGGCACCAAATCATACAACTAACAAATAGACAACCTCATATTTCTAAATATGGGAAATAAAATGCACCCTGAAGGTAGTTAAGAACTAATAAGTTAACAACAATACTCTCTATGTTTTATATTATATGATGTTTTGACTTTTTTTTCTAAGTTAAGAACTATTAAGTCTAATAATTTTATAGTATTTTTTAACAAAAAAATAGTATGAGAATATATTTAATGTTAGATTTAATGAAACTTAGGTGTTCATATTATAATATGTTCTAAATGTAGTTTTCTTTTTTTTATAAATTTGGTCAAAGTTGAAAGAAATCTGATTAAAAAAAGATAAAAGGTCTTATAAAATAATATAGGAGGAGTAAATAGAATGAAATTGAATTTGTCAGGTGGGAAGAACCATCTTGGATAGTGGTGATGTAGCCGGAGCCCGAAGGATCTTCATCCGTTCCTCGCGCTCACCGGCAGCGGAGACTCCGTAAGTGGCGGTTCCAGGCCCCCAATTTTGGTCTATTAGGACCCATTTCTTCGAATTCAGCCCAAATCCACTTTATAGATATGGTCCATTAAACTATTTATATGGTATTTTTGTAATTTTTAAATTCAAATATAAATTTAATATATTTTTACTACATTTCTATCATACTTTGAGCAAATTTTATATGCGCATATTAAGTTTACGATAATATAAAATTTTGAAGCGCGAAGTAGACCACCCAGTGAAAAATTCCGGGAGCGGCCACACTGCTCTCATGCCGTACATGTTAGGAAACGATAAGCGAACAAACGATAAAAAAATAATAGATCAATCACAGAAGACACGAGATTTAACGTGGAAAACCCTCCCAAAGTAGGAGAGAAAAAACCACGGGCGCCAGCCAGCAAAATATCTTCACTATATCTGGGGTGAGGTTAGGCAGAAGCTGGCCTTTATTAAGTGCAAATGAATTTGGATCACAACTCAACAGTACACGCCGACGCTGTACTCACTGACATCCTCACCTTGGCACGAATAGCTAACAGAACGTACCCCTGTACACGACCCGAAGTAGCTAGCTATGCAGTCTTCTCGAGCTCCGGCGCGCGCCGCCATGCAAGCTGTGCACCGCCGTCCACCTGCCGGGCTCGCCGGCGAGTTCCGCCGCCTCGAAGACCCCCCCCCCCCCCCCCCCGCGTCGCGGAGGGCGGCGAGCCACGGCATGCAGCGCGGCGGCGGCGGTGGCGTCGGCGTCGCGCCAGGAGGGAGCGGCAGGCGGCGCCGGAGCCGGACGCAGCACGAGATGATCAATCAGGTCGGGACAGAGCCCTTTCCACGGAGGCCGTTGAGCCGCCTCCATCGGCGACGACGGCGACGTACGGCCCGCCGGCGACGTCGAACGCGGCGGCGCCATTTCCCGGTCGGTCGCGTGCGTGATACCTCTGTGCTTCGTTTTTTGAATTGGCCCATTTGTGTACTCGACATGCTGGGCCTATTATCTTTCCGGCCCATCTTGGATCCCCCGTGGATCTGACGTCGATGCCCGCTCCTGTGTACACGTTAGGTCACGTTGACGCCATTTTCAATCATACTATTTTTTTTAACAAAGTTACAAAAAAATACATATGTTTAGTTTATTACCAAATTTAGTAAATATATAAAATATCTTGCCAAAATTTTAATAATATTATCATCTTGTCATCTTGCCAAGGTTTATTTTGGCTGCAATCTAAATATGTCCGAAGTCAGGGTGACTTTATTACTAACATGTACTCCTCCCGTTAAAAGAAAACAACTTCTTCTAACTGTAAATCTGGATTAGCCTATGTACAGGTTTGTAGCTGAAAGTTAGTTTTTGGTTTTCTAGGATTGAAGGTGTAGGTTTTAGTTGTATAGAGTCACAAAGTAGCATTGCTGTAAAAGCTAGAGGAACATGTTCTGTGTACATTAGGTGAAAATATGTGCAGCCATCATGGTTTCTATATCGCTAGAATGTTGGTAAAGGCGATAGCGTTTAAGGGCGACACAGACCACCGAACATGTACACCATATTTACATATTTACAAGAATATTTAGCAATATAACACTTTGCGTTTACTTCATAATTAACGGATCGAGGACATGTTATGACAAGGGTGCGGCTTAAACCAAACCCAGAAACGGACACAAAAATAAAATATTATGAATATCCATAAATTTAAGGGAAAAAAACAACGATGATGTATATACTCGACTAAATCTAATACTCTTTGTTGGATCGAAACAAATCTCTTATTAACATGCTTTTTTTTTTGAAAACTTTGAATTCGGTAGCCAACTACCTTAATTAAATCTCCTAACCCTATCCACATCTCTCGTCGTTGTATGATGCCTACGGTGGCGAATGAGGAGCAGTAGTGGGCACATACCTCACAACACCTCCTATGTAACAAGCTCACGAAATACCTACTAATAAATACACTCCGAGACCGAGTCATGCACCAACGACTTTACCATGGGCTTTTAATTCTATCTAATTACCCAATTATGTTGACGATGACGAAAATGCTTTGTATCTGGCGTCCGGTCCGGAGCCAAATATCTGACGACTCTCGTCCTTATCCAAAACTACTTACTCCATAACTACCTCCTCCTTTCCCCCACACATTCCCATCTCTCTTCTCATTTTTCTCCCTTTCTTGCAGCCAGAGGTGAGGTGCTGGACGAGGGCAGCGACGAGCTGGTCACGGAGGATGAAAGCGCCGCGGGCGAGCAGGATCCGAAAGAGGACGAGGCACTTCAGTGCCACGGCGGAATTGGTCCCCGGGGAGAAGAGGAGGGTGGCCGCGAGCCGTCAGAGCGTGAGGCCCATGGCGTGGCAATGCAAGCACGGAGGTGGTTTTCCTCGGGGACCGGCAATCGAAGTTGAAGAAGAAGACAACGGATGTGGGTTTGCTCGGGCGCCGGCGCTCGGAGTTGAGGAAGATAGTGGTGGGTTTGTTTTGTTGGAGTTTAGGGATGTTACATCCTAATGTTTTAGCTTGTTGCACTCTGTTGTATTATGGTGTTCCATTTTGTTTTGATTTGATGTTGCATATATTGAATCTTCATGTTGCAATCAATATGTTTCGATTGCATTTGGTTGAAACATTTTCGTTGAAGCGATGAAACATTTTTCCTTGATTGATAAAGCATCTGAAACTTTTTCAGCGAAACATTTTTCATCGACGAGTGCAACATGTGAAACATTTTGCAACAATACAGTGCAACACATTCCTTGATTGATGAAACATCTGAAACTTTTTCAATGAAACATTTTTTATCGAGGAGTGCAACATGTGAAATATTTTGCAACTATACAGTGCAACACCGTCCGATGTTTTGAAAAATATCTGACGTCCGATTCGTAGCACTCTCCTGACGATGATCAATGCGTTAGCATTTAGTATAGATGGCCATAAGGCCCGCCCGGTAAGGCCTGGCCCAGGCACGGGCTAGACACGGCCCACCAGCGACCGTGCCGGCCCATGGGCTGCACCTCCAGCCCAGGCACGACCCACCAGCAATCGGGCCGTACCGTGCCGGCCCGAAGACATGGGTGGCCCATCGTGCCTTCTTTGAAATAAGTCTATTTCCCCTCCCTCCTCTTTAGGCTGTGACATATATATAGCTAAAATAGGTCTATTTTATGTTCCTATTCTTTGGGACGTGCCATATAATATGTCTATTTTTGCTCCCTATTCTTTGTGTTGTGTCTGACATATGGTTGAAAATAAATCTGTTATGCATCCCTGAACTTCGTAACGGGCCTGGTCATGCCGGCCCGATCGTGCTGTGCCGGCCCAGCGTACTGGTGAGGAAGCCCAGGAATGGCCCGGCGGTTGGGCCATGCCGTGCTTGGGCCGGGCTAAAATGCCGCGTCTTGAGCAGGGCCGTCGGACCTCGGGCCTTATGGTCATCTATAGTATTTAGGTTGCATTGGGCGCAACAACCGAGGCAACATATATGCAAAAGAAAGGGAGGAATTGGAGAAGAGGGTGATGCCAATATCGCCGATGATGCGTGCCATGGCTGGGGGGTCTCTCTGTGGCTCTCTGGGCCGGCTGTCGTGCCCCAATCTCGAGATTGACCAGACCGACCAGCAGAGCCATTGTATTGTTGTTGTATGCATGCGGCCGGCCGGCAAGTGCACGGGCTCATAATGCTCCTCGCCGCTCCCAATTCGGTCTCTCCAAGCAGGCAAGCACCCACCACATGTGTGTACATATAGTAGCATTCATCACCATTCCTCTGATAATAACAAGTCGCTATACGTGTCGTTTTGATATGTTGATTCATCCATGCTGTATTTCGCACGCGTGATTGCGTGAATTTCTTTGGATACAATTTTGGATATAATTAAACTCTCCTTACTCCCTCGTAGGGGGCGGAGGAGTTGAATGAAATGAAGGAGGATGCCGCTTGCTTATTTTACTTTGCTCTGAATCAAATTTAGCTTAATGCGGGTGTTTAAATTTGGACTGACGGAATATCCATATAGTGAAAATTGATAAACTATAACTAAATTTGTTTTGACAGGGTTGTTGGGCATGCACCTCCCCTCTCCTACGTAGCTCAGCCCCCTGCTCCTCTGGCCGGGAAAAAGAAGTGCGGAACTAGCTGCCATACACTGAGACCCGATTTGTTGGAAGGGAACCTTACCACAACCGTAGTTACAACTAAACACCTATTAAATTTGCTTAACCTTAGACGTGGTAAAGTGGGGCTTGTAATCAAACACACCCTAAGTACTTCTATCCATAAAATTTAGCTGTGTATATTCACGTGCGAATATAGATTTCGGTTTTTTTCCATTATCTTAAAAGATGTGATGGAAAATAAATTCTAACACCTTTGGAAGAATCAAGAAGGAATCGCTACATTACCAGTTTACCACATACTAGCTGCTACTGGTACTTACACGGTCACACACATGCATGTGCTCTCCTATACTTTTAGTTAACCACTAACTTTCTTAACTAATCACGCGCATCAATTGTTTAACTTGTCCTCTGCAGGTGATATACGACTTAATTTGTAGTGTATTTTGTCTTGTCTAGGTATAATATTGTAACATGTATATAATATATCCATGCTTCGGTTAAACTAATCCACCTTTAATTAGTGTTTTTTCATTGTGGCAATTAATTGCTGTATATGATGCTTACTGCAAAGCAGTTTAATGCAATATCTACGGTCAGCATAAGTGAAATCAATGTTTGTTGGAATCAAATTTACTTAATCTTAGTCGTAGCCTAACATGATCATCTCTGCTAATGTGAAATTGATCTAACTGATCTTGTTGCAAAGCCATGGAAGCCGATTGCATGATTTCCTTTTTTTGTTGCAATCAATGCTGGTTGGAGTCTAATTTACTTACTTAATCTGTCTTAGCCTAACATGACCATCTCTGCTAATACGAAATTGATCTAACTGAACTTATTGTGAAGCTAGCCATGGAAGCCGATTGCATGATTTCCTTTCCTTGTTGATATTCTTCCTGTTCTTCTCCTGATTCTTCCTACCCTTCTGGGTTTTCTTCTTCTTCTGGTTCACCGCCGGCTTGATCAAGTTCAGTCGCCGGTGTGTCACTTGATGACCGCCAAAACAACCACACGAACCACTTTCAGTGTCGAATTGTATCAGGCGATTGATTTTAGGGTTTTTAGGATTTGGAGGGAGAGACGTCCCTGCAAATATTTTCTAAGAAGAAATTGTGAGCGTGTTGGGGATTGAACATGGGAACTTAGGGTTAAAACCACACACCCCTTGCCACTGTACTATCAAGTATATCTCTTAAATTAGATATCAGCAGGGCGATTTTAATTTGAAGGCCGAGAATTGGATTCATTCAAAATACAAGTGGATGGCAATTCATTGCAAATAAAAGTCCTGTTTGCAATACGGAAAATTTAATTTTCTCCATTCTTAATTATAGGATTTGAATTATTACCTAATGAAAAATGGCCAATATTTTTCAAATTAGTGTAAAATTTGCACTCTTCATTAGACTGAGTTACTAAAACGCTTCAATTAAGCCTATGTTATAAAAGTTAGTCGACATAGCAGAACGACGACTAACCTTATAGATCCCTTCAGTCATTGATCACCCAAGACACGCTAGATGACGACACAGGAAACACACGATATTTATTAACGAGGTTCAGCCGAAGCCTACATCCCCGGGCTCTGATCAAGGGCGCTCCTCCCCAAACAATATAGCTCCTAGCCGCTACGAGTCCATGGCTACGCCGCCATCATCTCCCTGCGTGTCTACGCTACATTGTAGTCGCCATGGTTACATTGTGGTGCCCCCCTCTCTATTTAAGAGAGTTGCCGGGTTACAGAGTCCGACTCTAACTCTACCCCCTAACACCTATTACAACTCCAAGTCCAACTATAACCAAATAGGACTAGTATATTCGACATCTATTCTAACAAAATTCACATGAATTGGCCAAAATGAAAAGAGTAATTAGAGAGCACAGATTACAACCAGTTTAACATCAATCTAGGCCTAGGGTGGGATGAGATTGAGACCACACAGTAGACAGTACATCAGAGAATTACCCCATCTCTGCAAATGCCATACATACTACAGGACTAAATTCCTCAGGGGACAGATCATCACATTTCACCAGCAAAGAGCCCAGCATAAGAAACCAAAACAAGCAATAGAAAACAAAGCCATATGAGTGAGTTCCTTTGACCAGATCAGGATATGTGTTGTTATTGCCTGTGCTGCAGCTGCTACTGTGTGTTGTGTGATGCATGGGAAGATATCTTTGTGTTGGCTTCTTTGTCTTTGTGCAGGTTTGTAGTCTTTAGACCACACATCCACTCCAAATACATGATCTGCTTCTGCACTAGAGAGAGTGCAATGCTTGTGATGCTAGCTTGTAGCTAGATAGGGCCACACCTGTGCCTACCTGCCTGCCATTGATGCAAGCAGACCATCTTTGTTTCAGGCTTTCAGTTGAGGACTCACAGCTGTACACATTCCAACTGCCATTCCCTCATCCTTCTCCTTACACTTTGCAAAGCCTTCCTCTTTTTTTTTTACATGTAATATTGATCAGTGATTTTCATACTAGTACCACATAAGCACATTTTGTCAGATGTTAAAAAGAAAATGCAAGAAATCTTAGGGCTCTCTACCTTTTGTGTAAGCTTTCCTTTTTCTTTTTTTACATGTAGCATTCAGTGATTTCCATACTAGTACATATTTACATTGTGAAAAATGGTAACAAAAATGCAAGAAATATTATGGCTCTGTTGGAATATAGGAAACATTTCACGGATGATAAGTCGCTGTTTTCGTTCATATAAAATTACCGAAAGATGGAGTTTTTATTGTTATTATAATTCTTGCTCTTAAAAAAATTGTTTGTGCTTTGATAGGGCCAGAGGCAGCCGGCCAAGCCAGGAGGTGCCCACTCACTTCTAGGTGGTACTCCTTTGAACCAACAAAATTTTAACCAAGCTTTGTCTCCAAGCCTGTTTTTGACTGCATTGGTGACTGAGAAGCTATGCAGGGTTTTTTTAACCTTTCTGGATTCTGATTTCTATTCACCCAACAGCAACCATATGATCTCTATCTCTAGTCATGAACAATCTAGATTCAGAAGGAGAGAGGATAATAGTATATTATCATGTAACACTTTAGATACAAGCTATCTGATGCATCGATTGGTTGAACCATGTATTATAGTTTATCTTTTGTTTGGTCATCTTAACATTGTACAGTTGATTAGTTCGAGAAAATCTTCTAAACATGTTGATTTGATCTACTTCAGTTGGACTTGCAAATATATTTTTTTCTCCGGTCTTCTTGACCAGCTCGATCTGAGGTTTCATAAGATGGATGTAGATTGGAGAGGATGAAAACCAATGCATTTTTCTCTCTCTTTTTGTATCAAGGAATCAAGTCTTGATATGTGTGCAAAACTTTAGTAATAGCCTAACTACTGTCACATATGAAGGTTCTCATGGATGTGATCTTAGGTTTTAATGACAATCTGGATCGGCATTTGTATCTTTCTAGCCACAAAACTTGATTTTGAGCATAATAAGCACCGCATAGTCAAATTTGTTTCAAATTATGTGCTTATGGAAAATACTAATTGGAATATGTGCTTATTTAATTAAATATTAAGGGACTAGGAAATGACAAGAGCTAATGTTTACATACTACAAATTTTGATCTTTTTGAGATGGCACCAAATTAAATTATTTTGTCAATCGATGCCTCGATTTCAAGTTTGACCAGACCTGACCCAAGATGTTCTAAAAGTCGACCCAATTCCTCTCGATCTTGGGACCCTCATGGCACAAACATGACACATTGATTACACATATCCAATTTGAACCAGCCAGACATGCCTAAAACCTCTCAATTTTTGTACTAATTTTGAGTTCAGCCTTCCATGCACCTGCCAGCACAAAAACTACTCAACACACAAAAAGAACAGTGCTTGAGAGCAGCATCAGCATTAGTGACCATGCTTCAATGCAACTAAGCAAGGAATCCTTTTTTTCATTTTATCAGCTAAGCAACATCTGTCCATCGAAGCAAGAAAACTAAGCCATGAGGCCACATGAATGCGAGAGAAAGATGAGGAGCTGCAATGCAAGCTAGCATAGAGCAAGCATGCATTGATCAGGTTCAGAGATTCAGAAGATGGTAGTGGTGTGGCTTCAGAAAGTCACTCCATTGCATTGCCCATGGGGGCATTTTCATTGCCTCAGTGCATGCAGCTGCAGTTTGCAGGGCAGGCAGGAGAAAGAGAAAAGCTCTTTTTACCAGCTGTAAGGCAGTGTGCAGCAATGTAAGACCTGCATTAGTTAGTGGATGAACCCAGAAGACCCAACTTTAGAGGGTTAGGGCTTAAGGGCACCTCTCTGTGCATGTAAAGGATAATCATTATTATTGTATCCAAGAAAGTAATAATATTTCAGCATGTGTGTTGCTTCATCTTTTCTGCTAGGGCATGTGGCACATTTCAAGCCTCCTGTTCCTTGGTTTGCATTGTCATCAACTGAGAGTGTAGTTTTAGTATTAAAAAAAAACTCCGAAAAGGAGGAGGGAGTTCCTGAATTTTTATTATAGAAGAAAAGAATTGATTCAGTTTATTCAAGGGAACCAGCCCTAAAATCTTACAGCTGCACGGTTAATTAAAAGGAAACCGAAAAACCTCTACGAAGAGATTAGTTTTAATTTAGTCAAAGTTGTCTTAATTGAAGAACGGGTGGGCTATCTTATTGTGTTAACCATCTCATCCCAGAAACTGAAGTCTTTCAATGGAAAGTACTATACTATACACATCTAAGTACTCTTATTTTAGTTAGATGTTGCAGTGACATTAGCTAGGTTTCTAATTAACACTTGCCTCGTGTTGTCTCTTCATTTGAACTCTCCTTTGTCCTGTGCTTCAACTAGCAAGTGCCAGAAATATCAAGCTCAAGTAGTTCCCCAGACTAAATACAGTGGTTAGGAGTCACATCACCCAAATGCTAATCTTCATGCAATTATTGTTGTAAAGTAATCTCATGTATCTTGTACCCTAATACCCTCATAAGCAACACTTGTCACCCCTTCCAACAACAGCAAACACAGCTGATACACAATTATTACCAGAAGGAGACAGTGTACTTATCAATCATGTTTGACAAAAGAGCTTTCTTTTCTTTACAGATCATCTCTTCATTTAAATTACTGTGAAATTTTTTTTTTGCAATGAAAACTATGCCATGTTCTTGTTTGAACATTTATAATGGAAGTACTGTAACAGTGGGGATTACCCATGCCTTTGTGGAAT
The DNA here is from genome assembly GCA_000338895.3 of Oryza meridionalis. Lineage (NCBI taxonomy): Eukaryota > Viridiplantae > Streptophyta > Magnoliopsida > Poales > Poaceae > Oryza > Oryza meridionalis. Next base: position 22,933,275 of record CM002535.2, read on the forward strand.
CAAGCAAGTGCAAGCTGGTTGTTCAATGTAACAGGGAAAAGTTTGCATTGGATTCTCACTTCTGACAGGGAGAGGAAGAGGAGAAAAACAGTGGACCAGAAAATGAATGAATGAATGAATGGCACTGGAAAATTTCCAGCTGCAGCTGCAGAACAGAACAGAACTGATCAAGAAACCCACAGGGAGCTAGGTCACAGACATGCATGCATATACACCAAATGAAATCAGATTTCATTTCTCAAGAACAGGGAGAGGGTTACTGGTTACAGAAGCTTACAGTGACAGCCAATCCAATATGGCTTAGCTTGTAACAAAAACCAATGTGGTGTAGTAACCCCATGCAAGTGCAGTGCAGCTGAGTGAAACCCCACACTCTCTCACACATCATCCACTTGCAAGAAGAGAGGAAAAAAATAACAGAGAGGCTGTATAAACAATGGCCAACCTTTTTCTGAACACTGCTGCTGGTTTTGCAACTTCTGCATGCAACAGCATCTTCACCATATGCAGACATGCAGTGCAATGAAACATGGCATCCACAATGGCATTTCAAATTGTGCAGCTTTGGACTAAAGTTTTCAGAGGAAATGTGCTCCATTTGGGCACTGGAATTTGGGGCTCCAAGTAACTCAAGCTCTCCTCTCCTTAGGAGAGCTCACTCAGCCCCTTTTTTCCTTTGTTCATTATCTCTTCTCCTTCTCACAAACCAAACCAATCCAATCCAACAACATTTGCCAAATGCCAACCAATGGCAATGGCTCAAAGAACCTAATAAAATATTTTGGAAACTTATGTCAAAAAAAAGGGAGAAAAAAAGAAGGGGAAAAGGAGAAGATCCAAACCAAGCGCCCCCTAGACATCTGACTAAAAATTGTGTGTCCCTGGTGGTGCTAGCTTCCTCAACGGATTCGCGGCGGTTCCAGCCTGAGCCGCTTATTCATCGCAGTCGCAGCGAAGGCGACGGTGTCGGTAACATCATCAACAAGAACAGAATCATATGTACTGGTGGTGGTAATCTCATTGGAGTCTGAACATTGCAATGGTCTCTTGCTGCTCCTCCTGTTATTCATGTCCCCAACCATCATACTGTAGCAGGCATGTACATTCTCCTGATCAAAGAAACATAAACCACAACACATACCAAAGTCAATTACATATCTAATTTATAACGACATTTTCATAATCAAATGTTGCTCAACTACTACTTTGAATTAGTTTTTTTTTTCTGTTCTATCTGAAATTATTCAAGTGACTGTCTGACTGACCTTCTCAAATGTTGAGAAACACATCAAAGTTAACTACATCTAATTTTCATCATCAAATGTTGCTCAAATCCTACTGATGTATGTTGGGAATTATTATTAGTTTGCTTCTAAAATGTATTGAAGTGAGTTAGTGAATAAGTGACTGACCTTGTCAATAAGACAAGATGGAGAAAGGTTGCTCATCTTGGACTCCAATGCTTCTTTTGTCAGTGGAGCTCCATAGGATGCAGCCAAGATTGCAGCTGCAGCAACAGTTGATGGCCTGTAATCTAGCACACTTCCAGCTGCATCAAACACAAATCAAAATCAAATCATAACAATGCAACAAACAAAGAACACAAATCAATCAGATGCCAGATATTTTTTTAAGAGAGAGAGAGAGAGAGAGAGAATATTCTGATTTGTGTGTGTACCTTCAGCTGTGGCAAAGATGAAGCCGACGGCGTTGAGGGCGACGCGGGCGGCGGCGGCGGCGCCATGGCCGGCGGCGCCGGCGCCGCCGTGGTGGTGGCGGTGGAGGCGGGAGGAGAAGCAGGGGAGGAAGTCGAATGGCGTGACGGCGCCCATGCGCCACCCCAGCGTGGACAGCACGAGCAGCTCCATCCGGCGGATGGAGTCCGAGCAGAACACGTGGCCGCCGCCGGCGTCGAACTCCGACAGCGCCGGCGACCGGTACTCCTCCATCTTCGCCGCCACGGACACGCACGCGATCGACAGCAGCCGCGCCGCCCACGGCATCGCCTCCCTCTGAACACACAGATACCACGTCACCGGCGAGCTCCCAAGAAACAAATATGGCGGCGGCGGCGCCGCCACGGCGGGAAGGGATGGATGGATTAGCTAGATTACATCGACGCGTCGCCGGAGGCAGAAGCGGTCGAAGTAGGCGATGGCGAGGTACGCCGTCCGGTGGCCGAACCCGAAGTACCCCCTCGTCTGCAACGCAACCAAACCAATGGCGTGTCAGGTGTTCGACCAGGTTCTCGCATCAACAAGAGCTAATCGAGCTTAGCTAACTAGCTAGTGGTATCGAGCTCACTTCGAGGATCCACTTGACGGCGGCGAGGCGGGCTTGCCGGAACCAGTCCTCGGATTCCAGCGACGGCAGGCTGTCCCACTCCCCGTCGCCGTCGCCGTCGCCGGCGGCGGCGTCGAAGAGGGAGGAAGAAGAGGAGCAGCAGAAGCTAGCCTCCTTGGAGACCATCTGCTCCACGTACTCCTCCTCCTCATCGCCCGCCGCCGCGGCGGCATTGTAGAACAAGAACACGTCGCCGTCGTCGTCGTCGACCACGCCGTCGCCGAGGTCGGCGCCGTCTTCTTGGCACGTCAGCGAGAAGCCGCACGCCGCCGAGCACTCCTCCGCCTCCTCCATCGACATCACCCCTACTGTTTATTCAGGTCGGTCAAGCAAGAACCATGCTACGGCCGGCGGCGAGCGGCGGCGGCGGCGGCGGCGATGGCCGGAGAAGGAGGAGAGTAGGCAACGAGAGTGAGAAGACGAGATAGCCTCTCCTCCTCTATTTAAGTGGGCTCACGTTTCATTAACTTTTTTTTTACTGCTGTGTTTTTTTGTTTTTTTACCATTTGTGTTGTTGTTGACCATTGACAGTTCTGCTAATTTCAGGTTTGTACTAGCAGTACGTCTCTGGGTGTATGAAGGCGTAGTCCGTGAAAAATGTAATCATCATGCATCATGGTTTAAGATCCAAAGAATTTAATGTGCCATTTACTCTGCGGATGATAAGAGTTTATGCTTATACTTATTAGCCAAAATTTGAACTTTAAATATGGAGATGATTTTAGTTTTTTTTTTCATTGAATCTTATTTTTCAATCTTTACTTTAAGATCGTTAAGAACACGTATATAAAAGTTTTATTCACAAATTATTTTTCGTTTGCAAATATGCCGTTTGGCTTATTCCACAAATAAGCGAAACGATGATGCCTTTAATCACATTGACATCTATCTCCTCAAGAACTGTATTTTGGATGGATGCAAAACTTTTAGAAGAAGCATGAAATGTAGCTGAAATGTAATTAAGATCTTCCGTGTAAAATGACACCTGATAGTATGGTGAAGAAATCTCAAATTATATTGGTAAAATGATATACAAAAGTGAAAATGTTGTAGGCCTTGTTCAGTTAATCTCTCCCACAAGAGGATTGGGAGGGATTTGGAGGGGATTTATTCCACACCTATTTGTGGTGTGGAATTATTCTCCCTCAATCCTCTCCAACCCCCTTCTCTTGGGGATTAAACGAATAAGCTAGGCCTTAAAGTAACCACGTATTGGTTGGCTTCAGCTCATAAACCCTACAAAAATAAAGAGGGCCGACAGTACGCATTCCCCCCTTCCCCCGTGTCGCTCTAGCGCGGGTGGATCGGGGGCTGTGCAGCAGGCGGCGCGACAACGGCGGCCCAGTGGCCCTTGACTGCGACTCAGGAGGTGGCGCTGCCGGTGGTGGTGTGGCTTGGCTGCGCGGCGGCGGGGTGGCTACTTGCCGCTACGTCGCTGGGACAGTGTGGCGCAGCTAGGGTGGCTGGGTGCGGCAGCAGCGGAGCGGCCTGCCCCGGAGGCACGGCCAAGCAGCAGGGTGACTGAGTGCGGCGATGGTGGTGCCGGTGTTGGCGCGACGACCGGTCAGCTCGAAAGGTGGCGCAAGCGTCGGCTCAGTGATCAAGAGGCCGGGAACGGCGGTGGTGATGCCGGCGCAGACGTGGCTGGAGCAGGCAGCGATGGCAGTGCCCCTTCTTGGAGCTCTTCCTCTTCTCCGTGGGGAGTTTCTAGGTTGGATCGAGGCAATAGCTAGTTAACGGGGGAAGTTCTGGCCGCTGACGCGACGCCGTCCAGTCCGGGTTCTCCTTTGGCCAAATATGGTGAGGAGGCCGGCGGGTGGCGGGACGGATGAAGCCTGGGCCATCTTCCAAGGGTGGCGGCAGGGAACAACAACAAGTGTGGAAGTCGGCCGGCGGTGGGGTGGAGACCTCATGCTGCCACTGTCTGTGTGGTGGTTTCTGAGCTGATGGGCAATGAATTTCAAACAAGGTTGCAAGGTACTAGGCGAAAGCCTCGCCTGGTGGTTCATCAGGCCGACAGCGGCTATGCCTTCGGGTGTCGTAACCCCCCTCCCCCCTCCCGACCGTTGTCAAGGATACCTCTCTCCCTTGACGAGTTTCTCTGGGTGAAAACCACATCTCCCATAGATGGACGATGGCGGCGTTCTCGATGTCATGACCTTCGGCCACACATAACTAGGGTCATTTTGGTGGGTTACTCTCTCAGTGGGTTGTGCTTGTGTGGTTGGCATGTGGTTCTTGGTCGTGCACTTTGGTGCACTTCCGACCTCAACAGTTTTATGTCGCTTTTTCTTAATATATTTGAATGACCTCCTCCGGCCTTCTCCGCGAAAAAGAAAAATAAACGAGCGAGCGAACGACATTTATATTTCTACTCATAATGGTTTAAAAACCTTGTCTGGAAATAAGAAAACAATTAAAAAGGCCTAGAATAATGTAAAATCACTACTAGAAAATGCATTTTCCCCGACGTGGGGGTCTTATTTTCGCAGTCGGACATGACTATTGGAGCCAAATGACCGCCTAAAAAAATATAAATCGGCATGAAGTTCGCATTTTCGCAGGCGGACCACTTAAGCGACGCCTACGAAAATAGATTTTCGCAGGCGCACCTTATGTGGTCCGCCTGCAAAAATATAGTACATACAAAAAAAATCAGTCATCCTTATCCTTATCCTCTCCTCCACCGTCCTTATCCTCTCCTCTCCACCACTCATTTCCCTCCCACACTTGGAAAAATTGCCCAGCTCCCTCCTCTCCGCCTTCCTCCTCGCCGCCAGCGGCCTCCCTCCTCGACGACGACTGCGACGCCGCCGACGGCTCCCTCTGCTCCTCTCCGCCTCCCTCCTCGCCGCCGGCGGCCTCCCTCCTCGACGACAACCGCGACGCCACCGACGGCTCCCTCCGCTCCAGATCCGCGCGCCGCTGGCTCCCTCCTCTCCCACGTCCGCGCCGCCGGCGCCCTCCACGACGACGTCCGCGAGCCGCCACATCCCTCCTCGCCGCCGCTGGCCTCCCTCCTCGACGACAACGATCGCGACTGCCGCCGACGGCTCCCTCCGCTCCAGATCCGCGCGCCGCCGGCTCCCTCCTCTCCCACGTCCGCGCCGCCGGCTCCCTCCACGACGACGTCCGCGCGCCGCCGCATCCCTCCGCCGCCGGCCACGACGAGCGACGACGCGCTCCTCCGCATCCCTCCGCGCGCCGCCGGCTTCTCTCCCCACCGCCTCCACCGGCCGCTTCATCTCGTCGCCCCCTCCGCCGCCGCGACAACGACAACGACGACGGTGCCGACGGCAGCGAACGGAGGGGAGCCCTGGCCGGCGGTGCCCCGTGGTTTTTTTTTATTTTTCCTGAGATGATTTTCGCAGGTAGGCCACGGGTCCGCTTGCGAAAATGGTCCATTTTCACAGTCGAGATGGTAGCGGCGGTCCTCTCTCCTGCCTGCGAAAATAGTTTTGGGCCGCCTGGAAAATCTTTTTTCCAAGTAGTGAATTAAGTTTGAAAATTTAAATTTTGGCCGTGTCTTATAAGCCACAAAACAAACATCGACGGTAATAGCATGCATTATGCATCCAGCATCCATATTTGAGATACTACTCTAAACTGACAAGGCATGCTAGAATGGTCCTAACATTTTCACACAAAAAGTGGTATTTTAGTCTGTGGGCAAACCCTAGAATCTAGGAAAAATTGGCTAATGATCTGAAAAATAGTAGGTTGAAGCCTCTGCAGGCTACATATAAAATAAGGATTTTGTTGAGAGTGTAATCTCAACTACCACCTAGCATCATCTTCTCCCCAAAATTCTAAATGCAGCCAAGAAAATGCCACATTTCCTCTGCAGAATGTACTCAGGGTTGAGACAAAAACACTCGGTTTAATTTGGCTACTAATGAATCAATGTGGGCCCCACCCCCATCAGGGAAAAACAAGCAAATTCTGTGGGTGATCAGAGACATAATACAGCCACAACCATGGTATCTAAATATCTAATCAAGAATCATGCAGCTACTCTATAGCATCTCACAACCTAATCCTCCCTAGTTACTGACAAAATTTGACAGATTTTTAACCTTGACAAATTTCTTCAGAGTTACTGTATGATTTCCATTTTTTTATCCCCTACCCATATGTCCATGGAATTTTAGCCTTCCTCGTGAACTAGGACAAGCTGTCTGCAATGTCCCAATCTTGCTACTACATCCAGAGGCTAATTAATAGTGGGGGCATGGCAAATTTATATACACATATATATTTACATGAAATTTATTTACACACTTGAATATTTGGGGTCACATGACATGAGATGGTGCTGAAAGTGTTGGGAGAGTGAACAAAAACCCAGGATTCAAGGGCCAATGTTTTGGAGTACCAAAACAGTGCCAATTCAACACGCATCGTCCCATGCCAAGATGCAAATTTCAGTAGTACCCCCAGGTCCCCCAATTGCTTGCTGCCCATTTGAAAACAAGGGAAGATGCCAAGATTTGGCCTGAACTCACACTAAGATCAAGGAGAGCAATATGGACCACTTCTTATCCTTGCTGCTCCTGCATTTGGTGATTCAGACAACAGGACGAGCAAACGGTCCGCATCTGAAATCAAAGGATGAAATATAATGGAGTGCAGAAGTTAATATAATCAGGCATGTCAAATTTACATATTTGTTTTTAGATAATGTCAAACTTTCAGATGGAGTGAAAACAAATGGCAATCTGAAAGTTTATATATATATATATGGAGCCTGAATTTGTTGACAGTTCTTGTGATGGACCGAGACATAAAGAAATCTTTGAATACAAGCAAATAACAGATTATGGAGTTTGTACCTTGCAGAATTTGTACAATCGAATATCATAAAGAAATCTCAAATTCAGAATTGTACTTTGCAGAGAGAGCTTCAGTACCTCTTATGGAGTTTTGCAGATACAGTGCTCTTCAAACAAACATCAGCATGAACACGCAATGATGATAGCATCTAGTAACACTGATCATCAAGTTTCAACTTTCACCTGTAAGAACAAAACAAGAACCATGAACAATAACTTCTCAAGGAAATTATTAAAACGATTCACAGTTGGTCATGTTGAAATGTACTGTGACCGACGGTCCTGGATGTGGATGGAGCCGGTATACTGCATTTAAGGTTGTGCAAGTCATTCTGTCCAACATTTCCTGCAATGGACAATCGTACACAGTAAAAAAACCTGTCCTCCTACCTGAATTATAGGTTTCTTCGACATTCATTTATGGATTGCAAGCAAGCAGATGTGTGACACAGATCAAACAACCTCAGGACACATCATATCATCAAGTTTGCTACAGGACCCTGCATAAACCAGCCTTGAATTCAGGTTCCTCAGTCCCACATGAGAAAAAAAAAAGGAAAATAAAACAAAGGGAAGAAAGAGGAGAACATAATATGTATCCTAGCCAACATTGAAGTTGCAGCATTCAAGGATCAAGCCACAAGTATTGACTTAACACTCATCAGCATTTCAGACTAGTAGGCAAACCTAATGCACACAAGGTGATCAGAAATATATTCAGAAAAGCAACTAGCAAGTAAACAATAGTAATCAGCATTTCGGAGAAGATTATATATTAAGAGCTAGAGTGTTCTTCCAAGCTGCCCCCACTTTGGTGAAGCAAGGGGTTCAGAGACTATAGTGATGCTATCTACTCTGCCACTTAAGACCACTCAGTGATGTCTTCTTTGACCAATGCTTCTACACCTTCACAGAAGCAAGATGATAAATAAATGAAGCCTAAGTTTGGTCATGTCAATGTCTCAATGCAAGGGGCCCTTCACCATCTCTCCCTATTTCAATGAAAGCAGTGAACTGTGCCAATCACTAGGGGACACAACGGGCCTTTGCTTGTGAGATGAAGTAAGCATTAGGAGGAGGTCTTGTCCACTAATCCACTAAAGCCACACAGTGGCTAAACTCTACTAGTGCCAAACTTGGGCATGCTAGTTCTAGCACTAACTTAGCTTACCCTTTTTTGAGTCACCAAAACACCAATGATATTATATATAGAGTATGAAATCAACTAGATTATGGAGCTAAGTACAAAAGGGGGCAAAAAATCTTGTAGACCTATTTGTTTACCTTTTGTTTTCCAGGCCTATTTGGGAGTCAAGTCTTGCTGTCCAAAGAACAAGCAATTTCTTCTGATTTCTGAATCAACCAAGGAACCAACTCTACTGCTTCTAGCAGTAGACATAGTACCATTGCAGTGTAATGGACAACAATACCTCAAGGACAGGTTGATTGGATAGCTCAGGACAGATATTGTGCCACTATGTTACAAACATTTTGAACAAGACCTTCAACAGGAATTTGAGTGCAATTGAAACTATTTTGTAACTACTAACTGCATGTGATTTAATTCCCTCATAATTAAAAATGTACTTCCATGTTTCATTTACTCGAACCCCAACCTAACCGCGATTTATAGTTGATCACGAATAATATTCCTTGATTATTAATTGATATTCCCGCAATTTATCCTTATAACTTTAACAAAGAAAATTGTCTGAAATTTGATGATTTTGCCAAGTTTCTGTCAAAATCCATCCACATCAGCTGCTTGACACTTCGACAGTAGACAGCATGGTATTTATTTTAAAATAAACAAAACCTTGCTCCAACCATCTAAAATGAAAGCTGTGTAGGCCCTTGGGAGGCTTTTAAGTTATGCACTTGTGTTGCCATCATTGATGAAAAGCTGGATAAGTCCCTGCACGTCGGCTAAGATTATCAGCCAGGCTTTATGCCAACCCAATCAGATTAAAGTGGCTAATCAAAAAGTCTAACCTTTTACAAGCTTTAACCTAACATTAGGACAGCTTCCCAATGTTTGACTGGTACAAGGGTTCAGTCAGTCAGCAACACCAAGAGGAGCACATGGAAGCACTCATGGGAGGCACTTATCTTGAGTTTCACAAGAAAATGTTACAATACCAACAGTCGTAATATGCTGGTTGGCAGATGAGACAATGAACCACAATGCAAAGGAAAAGACAGCCGACTAATAGAAGAAAAGGACTTGCTATCTCGGAGAACATATATGTAAGAGTGACATGATAATGTAGCAAATACATGTAGATAAGACTAACAGAAGAAAAGGACTTGCTATCTCAGAGAACATATATGTAAGAGTGACATGATAATGTAGCAAATACATGTAGATAAGATAGTTATACAAAGGTTAAGTGGGAGGGACCACTGATATGTAGTGGTCTCACCATTTTGTTGGCACCAATTACCTGTAGTGTATCTGTGCATACGATGTATTGTTTGTGATTTTGATTCTTGTTTTACGACCATAATAGAATGATTCATCCTTCAGTGGTTCAATCTTACCAGGCAATTAATAACAAATATGCAGTATTTATGTGCAAAATTAATTTTAAAAGTTTCCTTGAAGGCATGATAAATGGGAAGAGCCAACAGGACGTTGTACTTGATTGAAACCATAGTATGTGCAAATCTTGTATATAGAAGATTGTTCCAAAATAATCGAATAAATTCTTCAGGTTACAATCTTTTGCAGACAGAATAGTTGGTACAGGAGATGTGACCAATCAGAATACTGTAATCACATGGAAGTTTCTGTCCAATGTCTGTGGTCTTGAGATCGGTGGAAACTTGCTGGCAAGTGACGGTTTGCCCCCATCAGGCTACCACTATACGGATTTCATACAGGTTTCAACTCTTAAGAGTAGGAACGACATACAGTAACATCAGGAATTGAGCCAAGGATATAGTGTATTGAGATTGTAAGTATCTGGCAGAATTCTGAATAAACCAATGCCATGCTAGATAGAAACAGTATTATCTGAAGCAAGTTCGGATTATGTGATTATGCCATGGTGGGGAGCCCAACTAGGCAGGAATCTCTGTTGTCTTTCTGGCACTACAAACAAAACAATTTGAAGAATATATGTCAGCAACTCAGCATAAACTATAAGATAAATGATTACCACATTCCGAAATGATAAATGATTACCACATTCCGAAATGACTTTTACAGCATTACCGTATGCAGAGAAGATTTTTACAGCACAAAATAAAAGGATGAAGTGAAAGATTCTCTCTTACAATATATTCAAGCTTCACTGAAATATCAAGTTCAGTTTCCATCATCATTTTCTTCAAGCAGGTACTCTTCTATTTGATCTCTGAAAAAAAATGCCATAAACAATTTAGCAAATCAGTGCACTGAAGGACTGAATAGGGCAGGACTTTAACAGATGAATGGGCCAACTGCACATACTACACATGGTCACGTTAAATCAAACATTATCAGACAAACAAGCTCCGATATCCAAAGGTTTAATGTTTTCATTTGCTAAACTACCAATAGCATTCACTGTTTATACCAAGAAAAAGAAGTATTCCATAAAGAAACAGTAACCACTATCACCTTAGCAAGCTATGGCTGTCAGATATGGTATCCACTTTTCCAGTCCATAATTTTGGTAGTAGTGAAAAGAAATGTTCGTTCAAGTTTTCACCGGCTGGTAGAATCTGGAAATAACAGCTTTGACAACAATGAGCAGTATAAAGATCAATTTTCTTCTGAGCCTTGTGTTTTGTGCTTTCCAAATTCTGGAGTTCTGATTCACTGAACGGACTTCCACACATCAGACAGAGAATCTCAGAAAAAGTGGACTCATCGTTATCAACCTTCTGGAATTTTGGACGTAGTCGTGATGGTAGGAAATCATGATAGCCATCTGCCGAGAATTTGTTAAAACAGAAGGGCTTGAGCTTTTGCGCAGTTCTTACAATGGTATGCTCTCGAGAAGGGTTCTCTTCCTGCGAATGGTAATAATAGCTATAAAGATGTGTTGTCCTCTGAAAAATTAACAAAAATAACTGCAGAACAAGGATGTAGTTTGAGCTTTGAGCTTGAGTTCAACTAAGAATAGGTGAAGTGTAATTTGACATGTAGTAATTGGCATGATAGGACTGAACTTACTTACCCGTAGTCGTTTAATAAAGGATGCAACTAAACTGTTGATACCGTTCGAAGGCCTATCGAGATGTTGCTGTGTTTGTAAACTAAACACATTCAGTTAGAACCAGTGACATTTCAAGAAAGAAATAAATAAATAAGGTTTTTTTCCCCTTCTCTTACCTATCTAGTTCACAGAGGAGAGTAAGCTCTTGGGCTAGGCAATCACGGAGTGGAAGAACAACAGGTACTTCCCACCGTGTATCAACATACTGGACATCAGCAGGTAAAGAGTAACCTTGCCCCTGGGTAGAGTTATCAATTTCATAGTGCTCCTCTAATTTCCATCATGTTCTTTTCAAGAATTATGAATTAGTAACAAAGAACAGAATACAGAGAAAGCAGCACATGGTATACCTTCACAGTCGCGGACAGAACATGGCAAGCTATTGCAGAAGCACATGATCCTAGCATGATCTTGGCGTACCCGTTTTCCATCGCAATCTGATCAACAACACATCAACATGAAACAATAGACATTAACTCATCCGCTGATCAAAAAGCATAATACAAGAGCAAAATGCACACTAACGGACCTTTTGCAACAAAAGCATGCGTAAGCACCGAAGAAAATCCTCCCTCCCAGTGTCATCACCGATCATATCCACCACCTCCCTCAACCTGCGTTCCCCATCCTCCGATTCAGTAGAGAATACATCCTCAAGGCGCGCAATGTGCATCGCTTTAACGCCTGTCGAAAAACTCGACACTATCGACCTGATATCTTCAACTGCCATCTCGATCTCGTCTCTCGGCTTCGAACAGAGAACACTTTCATCCACGAATGCCACCCCGACACCGAATACCGGTAAGGCTTGTGAATTGCTCACGTCCCAGCTCTCAATCGCCTTGCACCGCATCTCATGTATGAATTGCAGCGCTACCCTATAATTACATCACGTAGTAGTACAATAACACTTCAACTCTAATGATCATAAACACATGAAGAATTCTATGCAAAGTATAATACAATAACACTTCAAATCTAATGATCATAAACACATGAAGAATTCTATGCAAAGTATAATACAATAACACTACAACTCTAATGATCTAACACATGAAGAATTCTATGCAAAGGAAGAGTAACTTTATGTAGGACGAAAGAAAATAAAAATTAGGACGGGGAAAAAAAGAGGGAAGCGAACCTGGAGGCGGGGCCGCCGGAGAAGGCGAGGAGGACAGAGTCGGTGGGGCGCACCATGGCGTTGCTCGTGACGGCGAGCTTGAACTTACCGAACAGGTTGGCCCGGAAGCACTCGCCGCACAGGCCGAGGCCTCCGGCGACGGCGACGGCTGCGCCGCCGCCGCACTTGCCGCACTCGCGGGAGAGTGACAGGCGGCCTACCTTCTCCGCCGCCGCAGCAGCAGCATCCTCCACCGCGGCGGCGGAGGAGGAGGAGCAGTGGGGCCCGCAGCCGGCGCCGCCGCAGGAGGAGGCGGCGGCGGCGGCCATGGTGTGGGTACGCGAGGCGGGTAAGCACGCGAGCGCGTAGGTTTAGTTTAGGGCTTTGGGATTCTACCATACTACTCCTCGAATTGGGCCAAGCTGGGCCGTTTCAATCCAGGCCCAGTGGGACTTCACCTGGGCCGTATCCTCGAATTCAGGCCCATTTTTTCCTTTTAGTTTGAGTATTTGAAAGGAAAAAGTATACTTCGACTCCCTCAACTATGGCCCGAGTATGATTCATAACCTCCAACTACAAAACCGGGTATATCGACTCCTTCAACTATCAAAACCGGTGCAAAATATATCCCTTAGTGGTTTTGGAAGCGGTTTTGGCTGACGTGGCGCCTACGTGGCAGTGTTGACTTAGTCTTCGTCCTACGTGTCGTTAACGTGTCGCTTATGTGACATTTTAGAATAAAAACAAAAAAAAATATGTGGGACCGGCATGTCATTCGTACATTAAAAAATAGTGGAACCCACTGACATGTGGGCCCATATGTCGTCATCTTCATCCTTTCTCCTTCCTCTCCCTCTTCTCTCTCCTTTTCCCCCTTCCCCTTCCTCTTTCTTTGGCCTCCTTGCTCCCCTCGCTCTCCTTTCTCGGCCCAAGCGTGCCGCCACCCACCTGTTGCGCCGCACCGGTTTTTGCCTGATCGCCAAACTCCGGAGCTACCTACCGCCGCCGAAATCCACTTCGGTCCCAACGCCGCCGCCTGTCTTGGAGCACCGCCGCACACGGGGTTCGACTTCCCGTTGTCGTCGCCGACGAGACCCCACCGGTGAGGGCCGCCACTGCCCCCGAGACCGCTAGCCTCCAGCTGACATCCAAGGGAGGTTCTTCCACGACGCAGGAGCCGACGGCCCTAGCCGCCGATGTCCGCTGCCTCCTCCTGGAGCCGGTGCCGCCGAGCTTCTCACTCACCACCGCGAGGCCAACACCGCCAGCGTCGTCTCTTTCTCTCTCATCCTTAAGCCTTCGCGGGGCGACTTCACCGTGTGCAACCGCGGAGACGACTCGGCGACGCTGACGACATGGGACCGACATCAGAGCGCCATCGCGACACTGGAGGCAGCGACGAGCACTACCAAGACGCAAGAGGAGGAAGGAGGAAGAGAAAGAGGAACGGGGAAGGGGAAGGATAGAGAAGAGGGGAGAGGAAGGAGGAGGAAGAGGGAATGAGGAAGAGGATGACATGTGGGGCCCACATGTCGGTGGGTCCCACTTTTTTCTGTGTGAATGACATGTCGGTCCCACGTAATGCCACATAAGAGACTTCAACGACATGTGGGACGAAGACCGGGTCAACACTGCCACGTAGGCGCCACGTCAGCCAAAACCGCTTCCAAAACCACTCAGGGATATATTTTGCACCAGTTTTGATAGTTGGAGGAGTCAATATACCCGGTTTTGTGGTTGGAGGTTATGAATAATACTCGGACCATAGTTGAGGTAGTCCAAGTATACTTTTTCCTATTTGAAATGAACTACTCGACGGGAGGTTTCATATAGGGATGAAAATGGTCAGAAAACCCTCTACTATTTTCATTTTCATATATTTTTTTCTTGAAAACGGAATCGGCACGGTAGACTCAAAAACGGTAACGATATTAGTAATATCGGTATATCGGAAACGGGACCGTTAGAACAGAATCTACCGATATTAGTCGGAAGTCGAGAATTTATGTCGGAAACAGCGGAGTGTGGCATAATCACACATTTAACTATGCATGAAGATGACTTTACAACTTCATTCTTGCATCATCACACTCCACATAACACCGTTATATGATGATTAATGATATGATAATAAGTTCGACGAACAATATAAACAAAGTTCAACAATACTTCAATACTGATAAGTTGATGAGACCAAACTTTAGCAAAGTCCATATTCCCATGGCCACTTTCCCTTTCTAATGGTCTCTTCCTTCATTCATAGGCTTTCGATGGGTTGGGCTAGCTGGACCGCTAGGGAACTTTTAGAATTTTTTCAGAATTTTGATGGAAATTAATGGACAAATACGATTACCGACAAAACGGCTGGATAAACCTCCATCTCATTTCCGCTACCATTTTAGTAAGATATTACCGTTTCTATTTTTGACATCAACAATTACCGATACCGACAACAGTCGGTGCAAACTGAAAATGGCAGCTGAAAATCTCGAAAATTTCCATGCCGTTTTCACCCCTAGTTTCATATTGATATAGTAAGAAAAAAATACAAGGTTATAACCCTGAAAAGTTATAATCAAGAAAAAAAAGGAAAAAAACACACCAACATGCCCTATGCTCTGACAACTCCTTCAACTCAACTTGAGAGTAAGGGTTCACAATCTCGATGAATTTTGAACATCTCGAGCTGGCCAGAATGTACATCTCAAATGTTTTTTTTATTATTTTCAATTTCTTTCAAAATTTGTCGAAATTCATCAAAATTAACGAAAAATCTATGTCTCATTGTGGCTTGAAATTCACTGGCCAATCGAGATTGTTGTCCTTGTTGTCAGTTCGATATGTTGGCTATTTACAAATTCATTTAATTCAAGTCAACTCCACGCATGAGCCAACATGAACAAGTAAATAAAATGGATAAAATAATAATTCTACGTGTGCTTAAGATCATGCTTCGAGGTGGAAACTGGAAATGAGATATTGAGACAATGAGACTTAAAAATTTGCTTCCAAAAAGAATCAAGAGCAACTAGATTTTGCATTGCTTACAAAAATCACAGCAAACATATATTATCTTAATTTTACAAATTCTCTTCAAAAGTATGTCTTTCATGAAGACAACAAAAAAATTGTCACATGCAAATTTGGGGGCAAATTAAACCGTCCCATGATGCAAGTGTAGTAGTGCACAATTAGCCTTGCTCGTCTTCAGTTCTTCACAAGTTTCAGGACCTGTTCCAGTTTGATACCGGTGTTACCTATGATCCTTCAGTAACTGATGACGAACTGGAACTATATAAGTAATTCCAGAATGGCTAATTTGTGTTTAATACATTGCATGGTTAGTATGAACTTGTTGTGATTAACATGAACTGCATTGTCCAGTTGTGAGCTGAGACTTCTGAATCATGTATCAATGTTCAGATCGAGCCCAATGTTCATCCCGTTGTACGCAATTGGTGCATACATCCACATTTCATCGGAGCTGAGGAGCTGCAGGATTGGACAAAATATGATAAGTGGATCCTGTTACAGGATAATGGATGATATGAACTGAACTGTATTCTGTAGATGCTGACCTTGATCTGAAGCTGCAGGAACTTCACATAGTGAACTGCCTCCTCAAGCATGGTGCTGATATCAACCTACAAGATCAAGACAAGCATTGTTCTTTTAGCCATTTGATTCAAGAATTCCATGTCATGTGAGTGTAATTGGTAGCACTTATGTTCAGAAGCTTACTTTGGTGCCATTGGGCACAAGGTTCTGAAGTGTCTTGAGCCTCTCATTGATCCTCTCTCTCCTTTTCTGATTAAGAAGAGAACTTAAGTTAGCTTTGTTTTTCACATTCAGTTGTTGAAAAGATTATGTTTTCAGTTACAAAAACAAGATGATCTTGTTCTAGTACCCTTGCATAGAGGCTCTGGGGATCAGTGGCTGCTCCGCGGCCAGCCCGGGATTTGCCTTTTGAAGTAGCACCAGCATCTGCAACCTCCTGGGATGAACTGGAATCATTGTCAGAAATGGAACAGCTCCCATTTGGGATGGCAACACTTGCATCCTTCTCCACAGTTTGCTTGGCCTTCTTCGCTCGCTTCGGTTCAGCCTTTCTCGCGCATTTTGAACCCTGCATTTCGATCATTCCAAGCGGTTTTTACATTAGCACTCCAAACATCTTCCTGAAAGATAACAAGTGTGAAGAATGATCACTGATGATCAAGGACTTACTCTTGTTTGGCCATCAAATTCTCCTTCTGCTAAGTGTTTTCTCTTGTTAGTACCACTAGCCGAATCGAGATACTCGCAGCTTGGCTCGCCATTACCGAATGAATCAAGGGAATGGTTTGGGATCACATTCAGAAACTCAGTTGCACCTTGCACCTGGACCATGCTCAGGTCATGTGGTGCAATGCTGGAGCTGACACCCAGGGCCTCATTTGAGTCACTGAAGCAGTATCCTTCATACTCAGATGGAGCAGGAATGCTACTAGCATTGCTGTTGCTGTATGCAGTGCTGCTAGCATTGCAGCTATAGTAGCATGGATTGGAAGATTGATCAAACCATGGGAGCTGCTCATGGCCTTCCTCCTCACCATGGATGGGGAATGCACTGAAGAGCTGTGCCATCATCTCTGACTCATCGCCGTGCGATGGCAAGTCGAAGACGATCCAGCTCATATCGGTGATCAGTCCTCCAGCCTCCATAGTGATGTGAATTCAGGACTTGGGAGGTAGAGAACTGAGATATGAATATATGATGCCTTTAGGAGTGTGGCTTGACTGTTGAGGTGCTTGCTGGATGATGACAATGGCACAACTGTTCAGGTGCTTATATACTGTTCAGAAACCAGAATTCAGAAATGTTGCAGGACACACATTATTTGCTAAAATTAAAAAATTGGACCATGAATAAAAAAATGTCAGTCCACGGTTGGGCTCAAGTGTATGGTGAAGATTAAAACAAGATTAGAAAATTTCAACTGCTAGTTGGTAGACAAGGACAGTGACTTATCCAACATTACAGTTATGTGGCCTGTCTGTGAAGGCTGGTTCAATGATTGGAGACATTTTACTAATCATTTGATTCATCAAGGACAGGCAAAGGAAGTAAAGAGTTTACCTCAGCATATAAAATTGTATAAAATGCAGAGATTTGTGTTGGTTAAGGAGATGGAATAAATAAATTTAGGAGATGCACAGTGAGGCCTGCACGAACATGGAGGGAATCTCAACATTCTTAAGAACACAATGAAGATATTACAGCGCCTCGGCGATATCGAGGCATGTTGCCTTCTTGGCTTCTTCTGTGGGCTGTTCATTCTGCCAGGCTCATTGATTCTGCAAACTTGCAAAGGATTCCATTTCCATAGAGTGGTTTTCTCATATATTTCTGTCATTGACATTTGAAACAATTAGACCAATCCAGTATACTTTCTTAACTTAACCTGTGATAGAAACAAGCTTATGAACACAGTTGGAATCAATTTTGAATACAACAACAATGTACCTTGGGGAAATTCAACTGAACCCTTCCATAGGTTTATTATCAGATTGTCTGTTAATTGTCACTTCTCTGAAGGTCAACCAGAGTAAGATCTGCTGCAAGATTACCAAATGACTGCATAGAACTCAAATAAGATCTTATATTACCATAATGGCACGTTTTAGGAATAAATGAGCATGTGCATCATCAAACAAAATGGAAAGCCACAATGCAGGTCTCCATTTAAGGTGTCAGGTTTGCGAAACACCCGACAAATCTGAGTCCGCTTGAGATCTGATGCTGATATCCCCCCCAGCAGGAATATGATCCGCATATTATCCAGCAATTAAAGGCTGCACATGACTCAGATCCACCACAGTGCACAAATCTGGTGTATTTCTGTCATGTCCTCAAGAGGGACTTCCTGCCTCTCCTTGGTAAACAAGAACAGCTAAGATGCTGGCAATGAAAGTGATATAAAGGGAACAAGATAAGAGATTTGTTTATGGCATGCCATTCTTACCCTTTAGCTGTATGAAAGGAGCATGTAAGCATCTGATGTTATGCGGCCAATTGCATGGTTATGTATTTTTCAAATGCCTAAACAACCAACCAGATATCATTAGTAGCACAAACAATGACACATAATATAAGATATCATTAGCATATAAACACTAATGTTTATTTTCTGACTTCACAACATTCAACTTCATAGTCTGGGAAAGCCAAATTGCTTCTGAGAGACTGAGACTAGTCCCTTTGGGACATCCTAAGAGATATTCTCTTCTTAGCATTTCTTTTTTGGGTTATAAATTAAGTGCACAAACTGGCCATGATAAATTATGCTGTGGAATAGCTGCATTGTAGTATGAGCATAATTGCTTGCATAGATAAACATACATATGTACTTCCATATCTATCATTGTTTCAGTCATGTATTTTTCTAACTTCCCTCGAAGTAAAGTCATATTTTCGACATTATTAAGAAAATAAAGAAGGTCTGGGAAGATAAATTTCAAGAACAATTAAAGCACAAACATAACCAAAGCATTCGAAATCATTCATAGTTGTTGTTGGTTTGTATCCCTGTTCCTTGAAGAAAATTGTAGCAAACAGATGAAGTAACTGAGGAAGGCATCAAGTGACTTAACATGACAATACTAAGTGCTCACAATCCACTGAATTCTAATATACCAAATATATTACTATGCATAAAACAAAAGGAAGAAGACAAAACAAGTACTAGTTTTTTCTGTCACTTTCAGTTGACAATGCTAACGCAAATCTTTACAATATTCTTGACTTTTATTGATTAGCTTACGCCAAATGTCAATATAATAAACTAAATTCTTCAACGGTGTATCCAAGCAAGTTATTGTCAAAAATAAATAAATATATTATGGAATTACACCCATGTGTAGTTAGTAATCGAAGCTCTGTTCTCATGGTCAGGTAAACTAGTCAATTAGAGATGCTGCTGCTACTGAACTTGCATGTAGCTGCTTCCAAGATTTGCAGGCAGCATCACAAAGATATTTTCTGCAACTTGGATATATAGGCATCCATCTTCATCTAAGAAAGAAACATCAAGTCCTCATCACT
Source organism: Oryza meridionalis (assembly GCA_000338895.3). NCBI lineage: Eukaryota > Viridiplantae > Streptophyta > Magnoliopsida > Poales > Poaceae > Oryza > Oryza meridionalis. Next base: position 22,952,859 of record CM002535.2, read on the forward strand.
TTACACCAAACAAAAAGCAACAGATGCCTCCCATCCCCCACTAACCACTATGAATAGTGCAACGGAAATAGGTCAAAGTAATAAGCAGATGAGACTTTCAAAAGAAGATGGAACAAGTCAGAAATTCTCGCAGAAAAATAATGGTAAAAATTAGAAGTCAGATTATACACAATAGCTGAAGGTCAAAAATAAAGAAATAGGCAGCTATCCAATAAAAAAAGGCAGAAACAAAACAATGCCTTCAATTTAGAACAGTGTTCAAGTCAAACAAGACTCAGGGCATTTTTCAATCAGAATATCAAAAGAAGAAAGCATCAATCAGGTATTGCACTTAGATGCAGCTAGAGAAAAACCCTCAAATTAACAATCTCCACAATTCCAAATGGTATCATATATAGCTTGGTATGAGCCTATGAGACCATACTTGTTCAAACAACACATACTATACACGAGGCATGACCACATAGAAATGAAGTTTTATCATGTCAGATTGCTCATCAGTAATAGGAAACCAAATATTTCACCAAATAGATAAACAAGACTTGGCTGTTGAAGTAAATACGGTCACTGAACACTAGAGAAACATTGCTGCCAGAGCAACTACTTTGTCTTCAGAAATTCAATTCTGACTGAGCTCTGAAAGATTTTAAAGCCACCAACTGGTACAAGTAACAATATAGCATGTCTAGATGAAATCTTTAGTTGGCAGATGCAAATGCATTTTGCTGATCTAACATAATCAGTGGCCACAGAAGATAAGATAGTGTTCGACTGTCCATTAAGTGTTTCAAGAAAAATTGAAGTACCACAAACCACTGGGCATCTTGAATTGCCAACATCATGATCTCCACGAGTCAATGCAGAAGTCCATGAACACAAATTGTCAGCGAAAAGTAGTACCGGAAAGCAGGAAAGCAATATTGATAGCAAGCGGAACAACAAACTCCAAAATAGGTTATCCTCATTTCCCATGAATAATTGGCACTCCTTTAAAAAAAAATATGCCATGTTTTGATGTATTACAAGGATCATTCAAGTCCGAATTCCCAAATAACTCATGTGCCTACAAATTTAAAGATAGAGACTTTTATTGCAGAGCACTGGATAGAACAAGCTAATATTGTCACAACGAATATCTTAGTTGCTTCCAACATGCTTCGAGAAGGACACTGATATTAATAGGGACAACTTGAGAGGCCCTTAGTTGCTTCATTCCGCTTAGTCTGCCTTCACAAGGACAAAAACTGGCTTGTTCCCCAGCTTGTCCCGACCCTGAAAAACATGGCATAGTTAGAGCACCGGATGCCATCTTAAGCCATGTTATTTCTAACCAAAGTTTTAATCCTGGCAGTGACAAATGCAGATAATCACCAAGTTTTTTTAAAAATGAGCTTTCGATCATGAAGAGCACATATTTTGAATTATTCCAAAGTCTTTTCAACGAGTTTCTAGTCATGATTTGTTAATACTTCCCTTCTTGTAGCTAATTTCAAATTATAAAGTTAATCTTTCTGTCTTGTAAGTTATAAAGTCACTGTGCATGAGTATTACCCAAAAAATAATGTACAGCCCAAAGGAAACTTCCTACAGTCTACGACTATATTTAAGTCAAGCACTACCATGAAAAATCTCCTTATTCACATCTAACTAAAGCTTCTTTTTCTTTTCTTTGCTTGAGCATGCAGATCAATTATCCAACACATACCCACATGCTAACTTGATACACTGTTCCGTATAAGAGAATCAGAGAGATTGATGCGTCAAAAGAATTATACCTTCAGTTCTGGTAGTTCAATGACACATGAGCACTCAACAACCTCTGCTCCAGCACGCTCTACAAAGAGCCAAGGTTAATTGAGTTTAAGTAAACCATATCACAAATCATAGGAATAAATCCCAAAAGTATATTCAGAATGTTAAGGCATATTCCATTCAAATATATTAAAAAAACAAAGAAAACATGACCAGCATAGCTAAATAAACATAAGTCCTTCGAAACATCAATTCCCTAAACTCCATATATATGCACTACAACGTATTTATCTCAAAGTTTGGAAAATAAGTATTGGAGTCATATGGTTTTCAAATCTACAAGTATGAAAGTACATATCGAATGGACCGGACATAAACTATATCTATTTTGTAGCTCAAGAAAAGGGGACTTTTTATGAATAGCATGTCTTATAAAATTTAAGTAGCTGAATTTAGGACATTATCTATAGTCTTCAAACTACAAAAACAAAGCTTAAACAGGACCTTACCAATAAGTTTAACGGCTGCAGATAAGGTTCCACCTGTAGCGATTAGATCATCAACAACAACGGCCCGGTCATTTGGCTCCACAGCTCCTACATGCATTTCTATTTTATCTGTACCATATTCCAAAGAATATTCTTCCGAGATCACCTCACCTAGTATAAACATGTAAGATTAGCCACCACATCTCTTAGGCAAAGGCATAGTTGTTCAATAACTGTAGGCAATGTATGCTAAATAACAAAAAGTTTAGTACATACCAGGTAACTTTTTTGGCTTCCTCAACGGAACAAATTTTGCACCTAGTGCTAAAGCAATGGGCGGACCAAAAATGAATCCTCTAGCTTCAACACCTGATATTTCACAATGAGGGAGATTATGAAAAAATTGTACAACAGAATATATGTGCATCTCAGTTGCATCATTTATAATTCTAACCTTTTAACCATGAATGCATGTAATTTCACGAAAGAAGTAGTACTTAATTTTACATTACCAGCAATTACAGTGATCCCTTTGTCCTTGTATCGCTCAACGAAGAGCTCAATCGTGTCACGAAACGCATCTGGCTTGAGAAGCATTGTTGTGATATCTTGAAACATAATCCCTACATAAAGAAACAGAAAGAAGAAAGGTTTTTATTTTATATCTGAAAACATGAAAAATATATTACACATAAAAATGTAGCGCATTTTTCATTTTTATTTCTATAGCTATGTTGAAAAACTAACATGTCATTTTAAAAGCATTCTGGCCAACATAACATTAACCCAAGTCCATACAACTCCCCACCCACCATAGAGAAAATCAATGTATGACCGTCTAGAGAGAGCAAAAAAAAAAAGGCACCGCACAAAACTAAGCTCGCTAGCAAACAAGCAGCAGGACAAAACCTCCACTTGGATAAATAAAGATCTATATATAATCTATTAAACCAGGAAAAAAAACATTGTTAATTACTCCACTCAGACAGTTCATACTCAGTTACGAACTAACTACTGTTTCACCCTAAGTACAACCACACAATCTGCGTGCTTAATTTAGACGACGATGAATAAATATCCCAGCACAGAGCTGCTACACTCTCGTGAAATCCGAGATGAATATTTCACATGGCCGAAGCAAAATACGAAGCGGGAGGGAGCGAGGGAGGTGGGGGCGGAACACAAGACCTGGCTTGGGGAAGTCGGGGATGACGCGGATGGTGGACGCGATCCGCGCCACGCGCGCCTCGAAGCTTCCTCCCCCTGCCGCCGCCGCCATCACCGCCACGCCGCGATGCCTCCGCCGCTGCTTCCCGCCGAGGGATCCGAGCCGCACGCTCGCGCTCGCGCTCCCACCGCTCGACGCGGGGGCGAAGCAGCAGCAGCAGCGCGTGGTCGGGAGGCGGCGGAGCAACGACGACGACGGCGGCGGCGAGGTCATCTGCTTCCGCTCCTCCGCTTCGCCTCGCCTTTTTATTGGCTGGAGCAAAAGCGGGTCAGCAACCGAGATTGCCACGCGGAGCAACCCGACCTCTTCTCACTGACGTGTGGGCCACGCTCTCGATGGGGCCCACGTGTCGGTGGGTGAGGGTAGGTTCGTGGGTGGGGTGCGAGAGAGAGAGGGCGTGGTTCATGATGCCTTCACCAACCCGGGGGGGTGTGTTGGATTGGGCCGACGACACGTGGGCCCAGGTGCGGGCCCACGGCGGTGTGGGTGGGGGGGTGACATGTGGGGCCCAGGTGGAGGTGACAGCTGGGGCGGCTCGATTCTTGCGTGTGCGTCTTCCTTCCTTCCTTCCTGGGGCTGCAACTTACCGCAAGTGAAAGTGAAAAAGCCAAGGATTGCATCATCGGCCTAATCTAGAGTTGGATCATCTTTCGCGTGGTTCGGTTGCTCAAAATTTCAGGGTAAAAAAAATGAAGAGGTTCAAAAATTTTATGGGCTCACCTTCGAGCTGCATCAGTGTCCTGGCTGGGTTCGTTTGAGAGGGTTGAAAACCTTTTCTCACACGTAAAACTAAGCGATGAATTAACAAATGATTAATTAAACATTAACTAAAAAATTTAAGAAATAAATTAATATGTTTTTATATTTATAAATTTTTTTTATAAATATGTACCTTTAACCGTTTGGAAGCGTGCACGTGAAAAGTAAGGAGTAGAAGTTACTACTTTCAAAGTGTTCAAAAGAACACAACTCACATGGGAAAAATGTATAGTGCAAACCACATATCTAGTGAAAATATGAAAATTATTATTGGATCTAAAAATAGACGCATGAGATTTATCTACATTATCGAGAGTAAAAATTTTACTTACAAATTTAGCCATGAGTAAAAGTTTTACTGGGAATATAAATTTTACTCTTAGTAACATAGACAAATTAATCAAATGCGTCCATTTTTAGATGTAACAATAATGTTTAGGTTTCAACTGCATATGTCATTTGCACTGCATATTTTCCCACCTAGAGGAGTCCTATAAATATCTAGTACTAGTAAAAGGTTTCCTCAATTAGTAAAACCAGATCAATTTATCTCTAAATGGGCGATGTTGATGTGCGTTACTTTTGATCTAGTATTTTATGCTGACATATGGTACTTACATGACATTTCTTGTAAGTCTCTCTAAGGAAAAATGGATCTATCATTTTTTTTTTGGGTGAAATCATGCATCATCCTAGATTTCTTAATGGCAACTTTCTTTCTTTCCTCTTGTGCCAAGCTCCAAATTAACTCAAATACATCCCACCTATACAAAATTACTTTCAAAAACACTAAAAACTAATTGCAAAGTGCATCTTCCCTTTTGGGCCAGCCCAACCCATCTAACTGTAAGCCACACCTAGTGCTAGCCCAGCCCACCCGATCCAGCCGGCCCATCTGCCCTAGCCACAAGGCGTCGCGCGCCGCCACGTCGTCGATCGGATCGGTGACCCCGCGGCGGCGACACGTCGTGCAGCAACCAAATTAAGACTTTCGGATAAGGGAAGGACGGAGGTCCTACCAAATTTTCTTCCTTAAATCACATAAAAACTTTTCACCTGGCATTAAATATAGAAAAAAACTAATTACACGAATACGAATCTTTTAAGTCTAATTGCGTCATGATTTGATAATGTGGTGTAACTATAAACATTTGCTAATGATAGATTAATTAAGCTTAATAAATTCGCCTCGCAGATTACAGCGAAATCTGTAATTTATTTTGTTATTAGACTACATATTTAATACTTTAAATGTGAATCGGTATATATCAGATTTGACATGTCATAACTTTTCACACTTCTGTCCGTATACGTTTAATACGGCATGGAGATCGCTTAAAAAAAAAAAGGTGATCTTCACCAATCCCAGTGTAAACTACGAAATTTCTTACTGGTGGAAAGCAAACCCTAAATCCAAACTAGTCTCGCCGATGAGTCCGCCGCCGCCGCGGCGATCGAGAGCCCGGCCGAGGAGACCGCCGGACACGATCCACAGCTGGATAATTCTCGACCGGTGCGCCCACTGCAGCGACGGCGACGTCGTCGGCGACGACGACGACGACGACGTGACGGCGTCGGAGATCGCCCACACCTGCAGCGGCCGCCGCATCCGCGCCTCCCTCCGCGTCGCCGACCCGCCCGCCGTCTCCCGCCTCCACCTCCACCGCCTCGACGGGCCGTGGCCGGACGCCTACGACCTGCACCACGCCGAGGTCCTCGCCGCCCACAATGGCGCCATCCTCTTCCGCACCGGCGTCCCCTTCTCCGACCCGGGCTTCGTCGCGCCGGGGCACTTCCCCGTCGACTACTTCGTCTACACCGCCGGCGGCGGCGGCGCCGCCTCGCCGCCGTCGCTCACGCGGCTGCCACCTTGCTTCATCGGCGGCTTCTCCGACCCGGCCGAGGACGAGTACTACAAGCCGTACCGAGTCCAGCGGCAGCGGATCATGCTGGGCGAGAACATCGGCTTCCTCTCCGGCGACGTCGCCGGCGAGTTCACGGTGGCGGACATCAGAAACTACGACGGTAATTCCCTCGAGCTCTGCATCTTCAACCACCATGCCACCTTGCCGTCGCCGTCGCCGGAGCAGTCGCCGGAGCAATGGAGGATCAAGCGTGTACCCAAGATTGGCGACGACGACGAGCTCCCCAAATGGGTGAACGACCTCGTCCTCCCCCTGCACGGCCACTACCTCTGCTGCGTCGACTTCTACAACGGCATACTGCTCATCGACGCCGATAACCTGCAGCAATTCAGCTACATCCCGCTGCCGGAGGAGGCCATGAATGGCAGCCGCCGCGTCGACGACGACGAGGACGACCCCGACCCAGCTCGCCGCGTCTCCGTCACCGGCGCCGGCCTCGTCACGCTCGTCTGCGTAGACAAGATCGCCACACGCGGCAAGATCACGAGAGATTTCACCATCAAATCATGGGTCCTGACCAACATCCACCACCACCACAACAACAAGAGCAGACGACGATGGCGGCGCAGTTTCGCCATGGGATCCGACGAGTTCTGGCGCATCTGAGCCGAGAACCACCGCCGCCTCCCGCGACGGGGCGCGGCGGCGGCGCCTGCCTTTCCGGTGGTGAGCCTCGCCGATCCGCATGCCGTCTCCTTCCTCCTCAAGGACGATGGCAGGGACCTCTACTGGATTGTTGAGATCGACATGGTGAAGAGGGCCATGCGTTCACCGGTCGCCCTCTACATCCACGAGGAAGAGGAAGGAGAAGGAGAAGGAGAAGGAGAAGGAGAAGGAGAAGAGAGGGAATGCGGCGGTGGCAGTTGCATGCTCTGGAAGGCCTTCTGTGGCCATTACTTCATCCCCAGCTGGTTCCCCTCTTATTTGCATGAGGATCCCATCCAAAGGTTTGATTATGCATGTCTTGTGTTTATTTGTGCCTATATATGCTTTTGCTCTAGCCACTGTTTAGGAACTACTCCCTCCGTTCCTAAATATTTGACATCATTGACTTTTTTAAATATGTTTGATTGTTCGTCTTATTCAAAAACTTTTGTGAAATATGTAAAACTATATGTATACATAAAAAGTATATTTAACAATGAATCAAATAGGAAAAGAATTAATAATTACTTAATTTTTTTTGAATTAGACGAACGGTCAAACCTGTTTAGAAAAGTCAACGACGTCAAATATTTAGGAACGAGTGGAACAATATTTTGGAACAGCCAGCGAACACTATAGTTAAATACTCCATCCGTTTCAAGTTATAAGATGTTTTGACTTTGGTCAAAGTCAAACGGTTTTAAATTTGACTAAGTTTATGGACAAATATAATAATATTTATACATTACCAAATTGGTTTTATTAAATTAGTAATTAAACATATTTGTATAATAAATTTATTTTGGTTCGAAAATGTAACTATTTTTTCTATAAACTTAGTCAAACATCTTATAACCTGAAATGGAGGGACTAGAAATTTCTAGTCCTTAAGAAAGTATCTGGAGATACCAAGATTTTACACTACAAATTTTGGTACCTCAAGATACTTAGTACGTAGAGGGACCAAATTTTACACTATAAAATATGGTACCTCCCGGTACTTTCTAAAGTATGGTAAAATTACCCATAGTTAAATTGCTAGAGAGTTAGCATGCATATTGAAACATAGTAGCATATCTTTATTACTCCCTTCGTCCCAAAATAAGTGCAGTTTTACATTATTCATGTCCAACGGTTGACCATTCGTCTTATTTTAAATTTTTTATGATTACTATTTTTATTGTTATTAGATGATAAAACATGAATAGTACTTTATGTATGACTATTTTTTTATTTTTTTTATAAATTTTTTAAATAAGACGAATGGTCAAACGTTAGACATAGATTTCCATGACTGCACTTATTTTGGGACGGATGTAGTATGAGCTAAGTGACTAACGTAACTGATACTTGATGATTGGTTTGCCGTGTTGAAGAACATGGAGGAGCATATTTGTCAGAATGCCCTGGCGCTCTATAAATAGTGATTCAAGTAGTACCTCACTATTATCCTTCTGTACAACTCTATACTTCTGTCATTTAGTGGTTTGCCAGCACACGACCTTATGTACTTTGGCAGCTAATTTAGTCTGGTCTAACCAGTTACTAACTGTAATCATGACAGCTTGATTTGAGAGAGAATGTCGTGATTGCAGTATCAAAAACTAGAGCATAATCTACGTACTAATTGTTCTTCTGGAAAGAAAATAGCTGGGGCAATAAGACAGCCAACAGAACAGTTCAGACTTTCTTAACTAGCGTGTTGTGTGTACATTATTTGCTTCTTTTCTCAGAGCCTGTACCTAGCTAGTTGCATTGATCGCCTTGTGACTTGTCTTCTTTTCCATTGTTTGCTGCAGTCGGAAACGGAGTGAAACGATGCAGAAGGCAAAGCAAGAGAGAACAATGGACAAGGTTGGAGGGATTGGATGTATATGGTAAGCACAATCGAACAAGTTGTCTGCATTTGTTTTTCTTTTTCCCCCTCTCATCTAGCCTGGAATTAGTTTCAATTGCTTCTGACATTTGCTTCTTTTCAATTTTTGGTTGCAGTCTGGAACGCATGGAAATGTTGAGACAGGAGAGGGAAAAACAAGAGTTTGCAATGCTAGACAGCATAGATTGGTAGCTTATGGCAACGGATCCAATGTAGGTCTTGCGCAGTTTGCAGCTGGTTGAATGACATGGGGGACCCACTTTAGTATTACCCATATGTCAGTAACAAGAAGTGCACTAAGGAGTTTGGTTCATTGCCATACTTATGGTAAGCCATACTTTCTTACCATCTTAAACCATATGTCAGACTACAAATTGTAGGCCAAAAAAGTGTGGCAAGCCACACTTGCCTAACATTGCCTAAAATGAGTTATGGCAATGTTAGTTAAGAACCAAACAGCCCCTAAAGATATCATGCCGTACTTACTTATTTATTACACCATCCGTCCCATAATATAAGGGATTTTGCATGACGATTTCCATATAAACTGTATAATTTGTTTTTCTTTTTATCTATACTAGAAAAATGTCCGTGCGTTGTAATGGGTGAATGTTATCTTAATCTTATTATTGTCATACGGTTTAGCTAAAGTGAATTCACTGTAGAAATTTGCTTGGATATAATTTTTTACAAGATCATGAGCTACAGTTATGAGTCTGATCATCTCAAGTTAGCGTGCGAATTTTTTAAAGAGATTTCTTATATGACTCCTTCTATATTTTCAAAAGCAAACGAATTTAAAAACCTACTCAAATACAAATTAATTCCAAAAGCAAATGACTTAAAAATCGACTCAAACACGGATGACGTACCAAAGTACCAGCAAAAATATCTTTAATTTTTATAATAGTAGAGATTTAATGCTCTATACATGTGTTTAAAGATTCGATATGATATTTTTTAGGAAATATTTTCTGGGAACTAAACAGGGCCTAATTAACGTACCCATGCAACAGCCCCATGGAGCAGGAGCATATCCGATCCGATTGGTAAGAGCGAGGCCACTTACCAGGCCTGGCAGTTTCCTAACACAAAAAGAACCGCGGGATTGAAGCATATACCCCCCTCCGTTTAACGCCGTTTGCTTTTTAGCATATATTTGACCATTTATCTTATTAAAAACTCTTGTAAAATATGTAAGACTATATTTATATAAAAGTATATTTAACAATGAATTAAATGATGGGAAAAAAATTAATAATTACTTAAATTGTTTGAATAAGACGAACGATCAAATATGTTTAAAAAAGTCAACGGCGTCGACGGAGTGTATATATATACACTACAAAAATTGTGCGTGCGTTGCAACGGGTGAAGACTATTTTAATAATAATAATATTATATGGTTTAATTAAGGAAAAATTTACTGTGGGAATTCATTTGGTTATATATATTTTTAGAGCTGTAGTTAGTAGTCCGGTCGTCTAAGTTAGCATGCGAGTTTTTTTAGTTAAAAGGATTTCTTATACGAATCCTTTTGTATTTCCAAAAATGAAAACGTTTAAAAACCGACTCAAATACTGATATGTATTTCCAAAAGCGAATAAACTTAAAAACCGACTCATATACGGATGATATATCAAAGTATCGACAAAAACATCTTTTAATTTAATTTTTATAATAGTAGAGATATTGATAGAGGTATACACGCTAGCATGCATAGCTTTTACTCATCGTGCCGCCGTCCCCTGGGTGGAGGCCGGCAAAACCCTAGATCATCTCACGGTGGCGAAATGGAAGCGCATGGATGGATGGTCCTGGACCGCATTGTCCGCTGCTGGAGCGACGACGACGACGTCGTCGGCGGCGACGATGACCCCACGGCGTCGGAGGTCGCCTACACCTGCAGCGGGCACCCCATCCGCGTCTCCCTCCGCGTCGCCGACCCCCCCGCCGTCTCCCGCCTCTACGTCCACCGCCCCGGCTGGCCGCGCGTCTACGACCTGGGCGACGCCGAGGCCATCGCCGCCCACCGCGGCTCCATCCTCCTCTCGGCGCGCGTCCCCTTCGCCGACCTCGGCACCGTCGCGCCGGGCCAATTCCCCGTCGACTACTACGTCTACACCGCCGGCGAGGGGCTGCGGCGGCCATCGCTCACGCGGCTGCCCCCTTGCTTCATCGGTGGATTCTCCTCCCCGGAGGTCGACCGCCACTTCAAGCCGCACCGGTGCCAGCAGCAGCGGGTCATGGTAGAGCAGAACGTCGGCTTCTTCTGCCACGGCGCCGGCAATTTCACGGTGGCGGACATCAACATCCATAAGGGTAAGGCCGTCGAGCTCTGCGTCCTCAACCACTATGCTGATTGCCCCCAACAACCCCAATGGAAGGTCCAGATCCTGGAGATGCAGCAGCAACCCAACCAAAACCACCACCTCAGAGGTTGGTGGACCGACGCCGTTCTTCCCCTGCACGACAGCTACCTCGCCTGCGTCGACTGCTACCATGGCATCATCCTCATCGACGTCAAGACCCAGCGTTACTTCAACTACATACCGCTGCCGGCAGAGGCGAAGCATGGCCGCCGCCGCGTTGACAAGTACAGCCCTGATCCAGCTCGTTCTGCCTCCATCAACAGCGCTGGCAATATCACGGTTGTCTGCATGCCGACGACAATGCCGCAGCAGGAGGCCGCAACAACAACAGCACTGCTGGCTCTGCTTTCATCGAGATCGAGTCATGGTGTCTGGTCGACATCCACGAAAGTAGATGGATTCTTGATTTCACCATGGAAGCCGGCAAGTTCTGGGATATTTGCTCTGCTGCAAACCAGCCACTCCTTCCACATGCGCCGCCTACTTTCCCCCTGGTGAGCATGGCTAATCCATTTGCCATCTCCTTCCTCCTCTACGACAAGGCCAACAACTTCCTCCTCGAGGACAAGGGCAATGGCCTTTACTGGATGATTGAGGTAGACATGAGAAACCAAATCCTGCTGTCACCAGCCACCCTCTACATCAGTGAAGAAGAAGAAGAGCTCTTCATCAATGGAAAAGAAGAAGAGCAAGAAAGATGTTGTGATGAGAGATACCCGCCCATGAAATATTTTTATGGCCATAACTTCATCCCCAGCTGGTTCCCCTCTTACTTGAAGAAAGGTGGCGACACCACAAGGTTTGCTATGTTTTCTTTTTTATTTGTGATACAAAAACATTTACCATTTGTGTGATGTGTTCAAATATGAAAATAATACCAGTTGGAATATCCATTCAATTGCTTTAGCCACTGTTTAGGAATTAACAAGCAGATAACTGGATAGTTAAATGGCTGAGCAGTTAGCATATTGGAATAGAGCATATCTTTATTAGCTAAATGACTTTGACGATTGGTTTGCTATGTTGTAACATGAGCATATTTGATCGAATGCCCTGCCAATCCTGCAAATAGTGATTCAAGCAATAACTCGGAATTATTCTTCTGTACTCCTCTTCTATACTTGGACATTGCCTCTTAATTAAATTTTCATTACATTCATTTTTCTTTTCGCACAGTTAAACTAGTAGAGCCTTTCATTTGGTGAAAGTTTTACTGATTTGCCAGCACATAACCTTAAGTAATTTGGTTAGCTAAGTTCTTGGTCTAATCAATTACCAACTGTAAACATCATAGCTTGATTTGAAGGAACATCGGGATTGCAGGATCAAAAACTACAGCCTAAACTGTTACTGTTTCTTCTGCTGGAAAGCAAATATAATATTAGGCCTTAAGACAGACAGCCACAGAACAGTGCAGACTTTCTTAACTAGTGTGTCGCATTTGCTTATTTTCTTACCGTCTGTATCTAGTTGCATTGATCGCCTTGTGACTTCTTTTCCATTTCTTGATGCAGTCGGCTGCGGAGTTTAATGATGCAGCAGGCAAAACAAGAGAGTGTAATGCAAAAGATTGGACGGTAATTAAGCACAATGAACAAGCTGTGTCCATTTTTTTTTTCTAGCCTGGAATTAGTTGCATTGCCAGGGTTTTCGGTTTCGATTTCCGCCATTTTGGTTTTACCAAAATTCCTGAAATTTTGGTTTTCTGCACTTTTTGGACCCCATTTTTTGAAATTTTAACATAATTTAGCTGATCTTGACCAAATTCGTAAAAAAAAAAAGAGAGACCGAAAATTTCGACCAGATAATCACTTGCCGAGGGATCCAAAATTTCGAACCGAAATTACAATCAGTGTATATAGCTGTTGTCTGCCCATGCCAACTCCCGCAACATCGCAAGGCGTGACGAGGTGATCATGGCGTAGCTGAACAATCCAGCAAACCTTCGCACTCAACGCCTACTACCACGACAAGACAGACAGAGCGGTCGTTTCCCAGAGAACTTTTATTTTAGTTTTGGGTTTGATTATACAATCGGGTTTTAACCGTATGTAGGTTATGTTCTTGATGGTGGTTTAAGATGTTTAACATTATAGGATGGGTTATAGTTCGATGTTAGAATTATTCCCGTACCTGGACTACTATTGTTTGATGTTGAATTTACAAGTTCAATATGATGTTTTGCACAACTCATTTTAGTTATCATAGAGTTTCTTTTTAGTTTTCTCGTTGCAACGCATGGACACTACCCAACAATAAGAGAAAATCTCTCTTTAAAAATCACGCCTATTTATAATCTACTTCGTTAGCTTCGATGTGCTCTTCTTAATTATCATATATATACTCCCTTCATCCCGGTTTAATCATCACTTTCCATGTGCTCTCCTTAATTACCATATATAACACATAGTATTATACTCCCTCCGTCCCAGAAAGGAGGACGTTCTGCTTCTAACCAAAAGTCCCATAATTCTTGACGCTGGCAGCCTGGCAGGCACTAGCAAACTCCTAGACAAGCACACATAAAAAAAAGAAGTGGGGCCATCTAAAACAGTAGCGAACTCTTTCTCCTCCAAACGATTTTTGCTCTGAAGCGCTACCTTATCCTCTCCTCTCGTATTCTCTTCTTCCCCATCGCTCGTCTCTCGTTTTCTTCTCCTTCCACGCCGCGTCTTCCACACCAGCACCCCGCTTTTCCCTCCCATCAGCACACCGCACCAATCCCCATCCATCCCTCCTCCCCTCCCCCACCCCCAGACGAGCAAGCCATATCCGGTGTGCGACAACATGCTCAACGGCCGCGGCAACACTGAGAGCGCCATCAGCAGCAATGGCGGAAACCCTAGGGGTTGCAGCGGCGGCGAACCTAGGGGCTATGGCGGTGGAGGCCGTAGGGATGGCTACGGCGCTGGCTTTGGCGAGAGATCGGGTTGTGGAGGTGATGATGGAGGCGGAAACTGTAGGGGCCGCGATGTCGGAGGCCCTAAGGGCTACAACAGCAGCAGCCCTAGGGGTGGCGGTGGCGGCGGCTTCGGCGAGAGATTGGGATGCGGCTTCGACGATGGCGACGCAAACCCTAGGGGCTGCATCAGCGGCGAACCTAGGGGCTGCGGAGGTGGAGGCCCTAGGGGCAGCGGCTTCGGCAAGAGATTGGGTTGTGGCGGTGATGACAGCGGCAGGTTGCGAAGTGCCAGACAGATGTGCGGTAAGAAACGGCGTCGAGGCATGTGGTACTGTCGAATATCTGGCCAATTATTGGAAGAAGGTGAGAATTTTGTTTTGGATACACAAGATGGGTCCGACGACGACCAGATTGAGTTCATCCCTGATTCTGATGATGAAGGCATCGAGTACTGCTTCTCCTCAGATCAGGAGTTTGTGCCCGAAACTGAGTTCCAGGATTGTGGGGAAGTGGAGGAGAAGGGTGGTGGGATTCAGGATTGTGGGGAGGTGAACGAGAAGGGTGGTGGGATTCAGGATTGTGGGGAGGTGAACGAGAAGGGTGGTGGGATTCAAGATTGTGGGGAAGCGAAGGAGAATGGTGGTGAGATTCAGGATTGCGGGGAAGTGGAGAAGGGTGGTGGGATTTGTGGCGGCAGCAACATAGTGCACTCAAATGATGAATGCAAACAGCCTGCCCAGATGTGGTGCGGGTAGCGGGTTCGAGGCAAGTGGTTTCATCGTGAATCTGGCCGATGTTTAGAAGAAGGCAAGAACGTGATCTTTGATACCCAGGATGGGCCCGATATTGATGAGTATGAGTTCTGGCTTGATTTGGATGATGAAGGAGGAGACTTCGTATTTGAAGATTGGTTCATTGACGTTGTGCCCAAGAAAAAGATGCACGATGGTGTTGCAATGGAGAAGAAGCGAGGCGGTAAAATTGGCAAGCTGATGAGCTCCAATGTGACTTATGGCATGGGACGACCCAGTTCTACCATTACCAAGGCATCCTTTTCGTCGAATGCTTCTTACCCGCAGGGAGGTGACTTGTGGCAGGGGACAATGGCCAACCACAGTGCTGAACCGAGCAAGCACTTCGTGGTGGAGTCCTCCAATATCAGCGAGCAGAGCAAGGTGTGTGCTATTAATTTATTTGAGTCAACTTTGCATAAAAAATTGAAAATATATTATTTAATAACTATGGAAACTTACAGATAAACTCCTGAGGAGCCTGCTATGTATAATATATCCATATACTTCTAGCTAGTAACAATTAGGTAACCATAGATATTTAATCACTCTAACTTTAATGCATTATGTAATGTGCAACCAAAGCCACAAGTTAGTAAGCAGTATAGTGCCATATAGCTGGAAGACTTGATCTGTTCAATGGAGAGTCATGCACCATCTAATGTTCTAGCCGTTACCACACAGGATCTTTATTGCATTCCATTTAATATTGTTTTGCCATGATAAGAGTCCTGCAACGCATAATATTACTATTATTAATTTTAGCTTTTATAAAACTAAGATAATAAAATGTGTTGTGAAGTCTGAACATAGTCTCTATCTGCCACCTACTGATTTTGTAAGTATGTAACAAAAATAGAAGTTCATACTTTTCAGTCCTCTTCTTCTCCAATACTGCAACTTGCCTAGTAGACCAGATATTATAATTATTAGACATGTGCTTAAATATCAGAAACTGGCTGCAACAGAGAAAAGGAAGTTCAGCATTTTAACTCCATTGAATAAAATTATTGGTAATACATAATTTAGTACTGCATTTTAACTCCATTAAGGAAGTTCTTACTGCATACTTTGTCAAACCGGTGTAGTACCATTACGCATAAATGCATGGTTTGGTCAGCCGATCATGAAGCATCAATTCAATTTGCAAATCACAGAATTGGGGAATGGAATTGAACAACCAAGAATAAACCGAGTGTATAGTGGATCTATAAACATGTGCCAAACACAAAAATGCCCTTCTTAAAAATAATATAATAAACAATATAGAAAGAATAAGTAATCTAATCTTTTTAATGAACTAATACTATAAATAAAAGCAGGAATAGCAGTCAGGATGTCTACACCTTCATATGAACTAGAAAAGACTATGAATGGTTCCAAAGTGATAAACTAAGGAAATTCTTGAAAATAGGTGCTTGACATGAATATTTCACACGAACAAAATATATGATCTTGTGCAAGCACTCGGCATACAATGTATTGATTACTATTATTAAATTTCTGTAGCTTCCAATTTTGATTTGTTTTCATATATGTTCAGGAGGTGTCCATCCAATTTATGCCCAACGAGGAGGAGATACCCAGCGAGGAGAAGATGCCGAGCGACAAAGAAAATGGTGATGGTCAGTTTGTAGGCGTGGACCTTTGGGTTGATTCACAGGAGGAAGAATACGAGCTCATTGATGACACGAAGTTGGAAATGCTACGTCTACTGATCCCAGGTTACACCGAGTGTTTCCAAGTAAAAAAAAAGTAGTGTGTTGATTAAGTGACATGAATAGTGTGCCGTCTACGTACTTCTTGTTGTTAGTCCGAAGTACGAACTCATAATTAGTCAGCTGCATAGTGGCATCCTATCATGTTATATATTATGTGGTTCTGTTTGGTGACATCTTTTGGAATATATGGTTATTCAACATCTTATTGAAATGTCATGCATCTCTATGAAATACTAGTGCTTGTTTTTTTTATTGTGCATATGGACAATCAACTTGTTAATAGAACCTAGGATAAAACATTCATACAAGCAAACATATTATATATTTAGTTTCCACAATTACATAGACGACACATGTACATAGATGACAAAAGTACATATTATGACACAAGTGCACAATTAGTTGCCTAGAAGTTGTATGACTTTCTCATACAACTGACGATCACAGCGAAGGGCTTTAGGAAGAATGCCAAGTGCCTCTAGCCTCACTTTGTTCATGTGAGGGATCTTGTACTTATTCCCTCCATTAGCTTCCATTACTTCAATGCAGCAGCTTTGTAGTGTCACGAACACTCTATTCAGAGTCTTTGGATCGTAGTCATTATATTCCTTCTGAACATTCTCTATTAGCTCCTCCATGTTTTTACACACCCTATTAGCAGTTAAGGACTGAAGTGATGCAAAGAAGCCAAGATCTAGACAATTCATATCGGGGGAATTGGGAGGTTGATTCACGAGGCGAATATCAAGCCCCATTTGAGCTACTGCAACACTGAACTGCTCATCGTCAATTGGTACATGAGTTCTAGCATTGTCTTGTTGAATAAATATTGTTCTTCTTGCATCTTCTAGAGGCCAACCTGCTCTAATAGCTGGGAGAACTTTAGAGATCATAAATGATCTCATAGTGTCTCTATCAACCTTAATTGTCTTTGTTACAAGTGTCCCCCTCTCTCTATTATGGCTTCTCCTTTGTGCGGGTTCCTGTTAGTACATCAAATAGGCTAGGTTTAAACATAAAAAATAGAAGTAAATAACACTTGTATAAGAAGGTTGTGTTACCTTTCTAACAAAAGGCCAAATGCCTATCTTACCATCAAAAGTACAATTGCCTTCAGCATCATACCTAGGCCTCGCAACTACTGATAGAAACATTACTTTCTCAATTGCATTCTTATTTTGGACAGGTCTATAGGGTTCCTCCTCAAGGGTATGCAGGTAGAAAGTCCAGTCCTTTTTGGTGGCATTGAACCATTTTTCATCTATGTGGACAATGTTTTCCATTTCAATAAACTTGGGGTCGTTTGGTAACGTACGATGATCTAGCATACCAACACACCGCTGCAGCCTTTCTTTTTTGTTTGCTTTCTTCAAAGAAGGCTTTAGTGAGTTAGAGTGACGTCGTAGATGCCCTTCTTTGAACAACCTATGCAATGTGCTTTTTGACACACCTAGGGCTTCAGCAAGTGACCGTATAGTGCTTCTTTGGCGCAATGGAATAGCTGATACAACCGACAAGTCTATTACAACCTTTTTGCGGCCACAATTGTAACGCTTCCTCGAGTCAACATTAACTTGTACTCCATGTGCGATGCAAAGCTTTGCTCTCTTCCAAATACGCTGGACTGTACGGATGCTGACATTGAACACTTGAGCAACTGCACGTGTGGTGTCCTTTTCTAGTTTTCCATCCTTACTTTTTGCAAGCAACAATTCATAAATTCTTTGCCTTTGTGGGTTTGTCAATTCTCTAGAACTGTTTTCCTCATTTCCATTTGCATCTGGATTTGGATTTGGATTTGGATTTGCATCTTCTTCTTCTTCTGAGTCCGACAACTCATCTCTATCAAAGACAAAATTGACAGTATCTATATACACGCCATAGTCCCGAAGATCATCCTCCAAGGCTTCCAGCTCATGTTGCAATTCATTGTCATTGTCTACAAAAAATTTTACATGGTAAGTTAATGTGTGTTAATCAGATTGTGTAGATTTATTCAGTCCTAAAATCAAGAATGTAAACATGTTTGTAACTGATCTAAAAGTAATGAACTTTTACCCAGTTGAATTTCTTGTTCCTCATTTCCATTTGCATGCATATCCAGGTCATGCTCCATGTCTTGCTGATAGTTGTCTAAAAAAAAACTACTTGCTGGTCAGTGCCGCACAAAGAATATTGAATATGTTTAGGATTTGCAATGTCATGACTCATAACTGTAGTTTACAATAGTACTAACTCTTCCATATTTCCATATCAAGATCCATGACTTATTCATAAATCTGTTCGTAAGGTAGCATTGATTTATTGTCATGCTAATTCAGTTATGTATTTAATTCTACCTCTAGCTCTATTTAAGTTCTAGTGCTGTACAAGTAATTTTTTTCAGGTACTTAATTCAGTTCTTGCTTATTTTCTGTAGCAGGTCAACAGGAATATTGTGTCTGGGACTGGGAGCTGGAGTTAAGGATGCTTCACAATTCAAATTTCACAAGTATGTGACCATCTAAGCATGATTCAATATTTCGCATCATAAACACGTGATTTGTTGATGAATATTTGTCACGCCCCGAACTAGTATCGACCGAAACTAGCCCGTGACGCTCCGAATTAACCTGTTAATCGATACCAGTCCCAGGAAACAGTGCTGGTATCACAGGGAGACAGATTATCACAGCAACAGAGGTCTCTTTATTATAGAGTAGAGGTACAGTCATGTTGGGCTGCGGACAGATCCCGAGCTCACAACTGCATTACAAAAGGGAAACGGAAGCCAGGACTTGGACCAAACATCACAGGCACGACTTGGAAACTAGGCCGAAACCCTAAAACTCATCGTAGCCGGCTTGCTCCTGGAAGAACTCCTCATCAGCAGGATCCGCTTCATCTTCTTCAGCAACTGGGGGGGATTATTTATATAGAGCAAGGGTGAGTACGGGAGTACTCAGCAAGCCATGGGAAATAAGTGTTTAATGCAGGCTTCAAAGAAAGGGTTGTTGTTTTTGCAATTGATTTTATTTGAACTCTTTTCTGAAAACAACTAAGTGAGTGCTTCTCAAACGACACGGATGAGACAGTGCGTCTCGCCCGGTCGGAGTATGTGCAATGTATCAGTCTTTAAAATTGTTCAAGATTGGCACCCGGCCAACAACTTTCAAACTGCCACCCGGGCCAACAACTTTCAAACGGCCACCCGGGCCTAGCTGATCCCATCAGCTGCAGATTTTCCAAACATCGATCCCCTTTTCACAACAGCAATTTCACAAGGCAGTAGGCAAACAAAACTACACTAGGAATCACCTCACATCCGCCCATGACCGTGGGCACGGCTGTTCGAACAGTTTGTTAACCTCTGCAGAGGGGGTACACTTTACCCACACGACATTACTAACCCGGATCACCCAGCCCGTGGGGATCAGCCACGTCGGGAGACCTCCAAGCTTTCATGACAAGGCATTTCCAAAGCCAACACAGGTTTACCATATGCCGACGAGAGGGGTCCCAGACCAATAACAGGTTAGGTCCCAGACCATACTGTGCCAGGAAGCCCAGGGGTCCTCCCCGACACCACCCCGGCGAATCCACATGTCTCTCGGCATCAAGGCTCCCCTGATAAGCTAGTTACTCAGCCAGGGGTGTCCCATTCCACCCATGTGGTCGTACTTGTCTTATGTTCAGATGAAATTCCAAGGAAACGGTCCTTAAGTGCAAGAGCGGGAAACCGTACACCCGGTACGTTCCTCGGTCCGCGGTTTTGGAAATTCATTTAGTTCGCAAGCACCGACCTAGGCGTCGGGTTTTCCAAGTCTTTTGTAAAACCCAAGTTTTACCCAAATTGTTTTTTCAGATTTTAAGTTTGAAGGCAACCGTCGATACTCGTGCAGAGTGCATGATTTCCGAGGCGCAACTGGGTGGTTACAAGGGAACATGGCATAACAATTAACAAAGGAATGGTCAAATGCAACAAACTAGGTAGGTCCGCCAATCTGCCTTGCAGACGGGACAAACAGATTAAGTGCGATTCTATCAATGCATAATATTTTTCAAGCAACATAATTAAATTCAAATATAGGCTCAAGATGTTCAAAGATGGCTTGCCTTGCTCGAGATCTTGAGCTTGATCCTCAAAATCCTCGCACTGCGGGTCTTCGGGCTCTGAAACTACACGCGAAACGGGACAACTCAACAAACGGCGAAAATAAAGCCCTATTAATGACCTCTAAGCGTGCCATTAGATAGATCTCGAGATTTGAGGAATTTTGGAAGTTGAACGGAGTCAAACGGATTTACGGTTGGGAAGATATTGAATTTCTAAGATTATTGGATTTTTGGTCTAAAGGAAAAGGATTTAATTAAATCCTTTTTGAAAAAGAAAAGAAAAGAAAAGAAAAGAGGGAGGGAAATTAGACTTTTCCTCGGGCGGCTAGGGCGCGGCCCGAGAGAAAAGGGGCGGCTTGGCCGAGCTAAATGGGCCGGCCGGCCCAAGGCGGCCCAAGGCACGCGCGCGCGGGAGGGGAGGAGAGAGAGAGCCGGTGGACCGGGCTCACCTCGCGTGGTCCCGGGTGGGACCCGCTTGTCGATGACACGGTTCACCGTGCGGAGCGAGCACGCGGCGCACGCGCGCGGGCGGGGGAGGGACGCGGTGCACGTGCGCGGTTCGCGGTGGACGCGGATGCGGCGGGCCCACGCGTAGCCTCACGGCTCGCGGTGGAACGCGCGCACGGGGAGGGGCTGACCGGGGTCGGCTCGACCCGGTCTTGGCCGAGCTGGCGCCGACGTGGCGCCTACGTGGCTGCCACGCGGGCCAGCGGGAGGTAGACGACGACGCCGGCCGGAACGGACGGCGGACGACAGCGGCGAGCGGCGGAGCGAACCACGGCGATACAGGCGAAAGCGAGCACACCGGGTGGTTGCACAGGACGAGGGGAGACGAGCCAACGGCTCGGATTCGCCGGAGGGAGCTTGACGGCAGCGAATTGCGGCGGCGGCAACCGGCGGGGAGGGAAGAGGGAAATGGCGACGAGGTCACGAGGGGCCGATTCCCGGCGGCGAGAGCATCTACGCGGCTACGGGAATCCGTCCCTTGCTCTGGATTAGGAGGAAACGCATCGAGGGAGGCCGGCGACGAGAGGCGCTTCCGAGCTCTGGCGGCGACGGCGGCGAGCACGCGGCGAGCGACGGCAACGGTCAGGGCGGCGCCGGCTAGCTACGGGGAGGCTACTCGTGCTACTACCCGAGTCTAAGGGGAGGAGATGGATTGAGGAGGGAGAACGGGGAGATGCACTACCGAGATGAGGCGGGGCGCTGTGACGAGAGGCCGACGGCACGGGAGTGATCTCTCCGGCCTCGGGCCGGGGAAGAGGAAGAAGACGAGTGCCCGGAGTCCCCTTCCGCGTCCACGAACGCACTGGCTCTCCCGGTGCTTGGCGATGAACGGCGGAGGCGAGACAGAGGGGCGGCAATGGCGCGGTGGCAGCGAGCGAAACGGGAGGAGGAATCGATGGGAGGGCGCCTTGGTTTATAGGACGACGATGTCGGTTTGGAAACCGACCTTGGGTGGTCAAGGCGCGAGCTGGCGCTCGGCGCTCGCGGCCAAAATGGCGACAGAGGCGGAGGATGACGCCGGCGGGAGGAAAAAGGGAAAAAGAGGGAGAGAAAGGGGGCTTGCCCCCTTGCCACTTTGGGGAAAAGAAGGAGGGAGAGAGGGCGATGCGGCGGAGGGGGGGAGCTCTGCCTCCGTCCCTTGGAAGCACGCGCGAGGAGGGGCGGGGCCAAGGCGATGACGACGGCGATGACGGCCGGGCGGTTTGGAGCGGGGCGACGACACGGGCGACAGGCGCGGGCAGGCGCGGCAGAGGCTGATGGCGGCGGCGACTAGGCGGTCGGCCACCACGGCACTTGCTCGCGGGAAGCAACGGGCGGCGCGGCGGTTTGAGCGGCGCAGCTCGGGCACGCGCGCTGGCTTGCGGGGCCGAGCGGCTGCGCGGCTGCAGGCGCGGCAGGGCAGTGGGGCCGGGCGGCGCAGGCGGCGCAGACGGCACAGGCGCGACACGGGCGACGACCACGCGGGCGCGCGCGCTCGAACAACGACGCGTGGGGCCAATTTCGCGGGCGGGGAGCTCGCCAGGGATGGAGGCGGGGAGAAGGAGAGCGAGGGGGGGGAGGGGGGCACTCGGCGCGGCTCTCGCGCTCGCGCGCGCGGCGCGCGGGCAGAGCGAGGGAGAGGCGCTCGGCGCGGATCCCGCGCACGCGCGCGCGGCGCGCGGACAGAGCGGAGGAGGGAGGGAGAGAAAGAGAGAGAGAGAGAGAGAGAGAGAGAGAGAGCGCCGGGGAGGGAGGGGGAGATGGGCCGAGAGAGATTCGGCCCATCGAACCCGGGGGAGGCAAATTAGACTTTTGCGGAGGAATTGATTTGGGAAGGATTTGGATTCGGGATTGAACTCGACGATAGATCGGGGATTTGAGATCTGAGATGGCACGGACACTAGACAACAAGCAAAGAAACAAATTTCGCAATTAGGGTTTTTAAGAGATAATTTTCCCGCTAGGCGCCACGACGGAACGGGCGCTACAATATTAAATACTAAAATTTGGCAAGACGTGTGGGTTCTTGGCAATAAATTGGTTCTTTGTACTAGCAATTAACAAAATCAGTTAGTAAATCTTGACATCGTTCTGCTCACCAATAGGTTGTGCCTGTTAATTCTTCCAACATGCTGTGGCCATGACCAAAGTTACTTCCTCCCTAATTCGATGTTAGGTAACAATGTGCTATTTACAGTTCATTTGTTTTCTCTATCTTCTGTAAAGTCCATATGCTCTAGGATTCTGAAAAGAAATGGTTAGATGTGAACTAAAATTTCATACTAGGCTCTGAAATCTAATCTATTTGTTTGCCAATGCTTTAATCTGTTTGAAACCATAGTGACATGTCTTGAGTTTTACTCTCTATGATTACTACACCTGTTGTTTAGTTTCTAAAGTGTCTTCTGATACATGATAATGGAACTAGAAGAACTAAACTCTGCAAAACTGTCACAGTAGCAACCTTTTGTTCTTTTCAGATCGTGTGTGTGTGTGAGAAAGAGAGAGAGAGAGAGAGAGATAGAGCATGTGTACTGATGAGGGGGTATAATCTGCTGTTGCATGTCATACAACACCATAGTTTTTTAGAGCCAGATTTACTAATGCAATCAACATGCACTGAGAAAGAACCCATTTTATGCATTGAGAAAGATTAGATGAAGTAAAAAACCTGGATGCAGTTGTTCTTGTTCTTCTGTTGCTTCCAAGTTGAGATCAAAAGCTCCCAAGTTGAGATCAAAAGAATGTACAACTTGATCATTTCCATGGCAAGCAACTCGAGCAAGGTCATCTACCTAGATAACATGCCTTCCAGGAACTTCTTCTTCTAGATTGGCTTGTGCTTCATTGAGGTCAGGTAAAGCCCCTCCATCTTCCTCTTCTTCTGCTAATATGTTTAGATCTATAGCCATTGTGATGGGTGGGTGTGGAGTTGGTTTGTAGGATGATGGATGAAGTGATAAAAGGCTTGTAGCTGCCTCGCTGCTTGAGGATTATGGAGGGTACCCTTGGGCGGCAAAGCACCATCCATGGAGTTTTTGAATTTGATTAGACCAGTTGGATTATTTTAAGCCCTTATGTTTTGGCGCCATATCACTCGAATTAGGTGTATAACACCAATCTGTAGTGTTGATACTAGTAGTAGCACCCAGCATTAATTGGATGCTTCAAATATTCCTTTTGTACAGATGTGGCAGTGTACTTGTCGTACTCCTACTAAGCATTCAAATGATTAGCCCCAATCCTATAAATTGAGGGCAAAATGGTCATTTTCACACAACACTAATTTTAACTAACTAACCTAGAACGTCCTCCTTTCTGGGACGGAGGGAGTATTACGTAAAGTCTCACTAAAAGTACACCATACACATACATATATATTACTAGGTGATTCCTCGCATTTTGCTGCAGAAATTACTAAGTAATTTTTAATATATGTTTTTTTTCAACAATCGAACAAGGAGTAAGCATGATGTTAATTATTAACAACAAATAAAACTGATTTGTCAAGCCATGTTTGAAGTTAAATAAATTTAATAGACTTTGTAGAAGATTATAGATAAAATTTAGGTTGTTGGCCAGTATCGCAAGAAGCGAAAGATAGGGGAAAAAGAAATGAAAAGCTAGGATTTATTAGCAGTACACATGAAATAAACTAAATAATATCTCTACTTTGATACGGAATATATAGATGAATGTACGCTAAGTATTATGAAAATGATGGATATATTTGTTGAAATATTGTGGAAACTAATGATAAGAGAGGTTATGATTGGATCTATTTGCATTTTGATTTGTAGAATTAAATAAATTATGGATGGTATTGCATGTTTGCATGAGCTTTTTGATAAGTAGTTATTGCTAGTGGATGATGAGGCCGTCATGTTTGCATGTTGAGCTTTAGACTTAGTGAGCTTTAACTTTATAGTCAGAGATGATAAGTCTCACTGAAAGTGCACGTATAGAAGGTAAGATTTTCTTAAATAGTGGCGGGTTCTAGGAGTTGAGTCTGGAGTGGAGTTGTGGAGCAGCCTAAACCTAGCTCCAACTCTCTAGTTCATTTTGTGAGAGAGGTCCACCTAACTCTGCTCCCATTTTAGATGGAGCTGAAACTATTTGGCTGAGCTGGTGTTCTTTTCCCCTAAAGATGAAGATTGAGTTTTTTACACAAACGAGGTGGTATTAACGTATGATTAATTGAGTTTTAATTATTACAATCTTGAAAAATAGATTAATATGATATTTTAGAGCAATTTCATATAAAAATTTTTCGCACGAAACGCATCGTTTAGCAGTTTGAAAAGCGTGCCATGAAAATCCAAAATTTCATCCAACTCTTGTTAGAGAAATGAACGGGATGTGGAGCTGGAGCTGTGCCAAACATGCCTGATCCCTTTAATATGGCTCCGCTTCAATCAATCAATCCTATTTCCCAGGGGATGTGGGCCAAGGGCCGATGAGGCGGCGGCGGCGTCACCGACATGGCGGGGAAGAGGGTCAGCGCGGCCGACAGGGAAGGAGCGGCGGAGAGGAGATCGATCGGACGGCTCCCCACCCGGCAAACGCGAGGAGGAGCACGCACAGGCGGCGCACGTGTAGAGGAGCAGATCGGCCATGTTCGTGCTGGTGCAGGCGCTGGTCTACCTCATCCTCCGTAGCTTGTCGAGCGTCTTCTCCAAGGACAGCAAGCTCGGCGGTGACGTGGCGGCGGAGACACGGGAGAAGGGGATGGTAACGGCATGGCGAGACGGCGTCGGCGGGCGAGCGCGATGGCGGAGAGGCCGCGGTGGCGGCAGGCGAGTGCAGCTGTGGATGGGGAGCGGCGACGCCGACGACTCCGGCGCCACTCGGCCTCATCGTCGTCGGCGGCTCCGTGCACAGACGGAGGACTCCTCAGATAGGCTATGTCGGCCACAGTCACTGCGCCACCGGACCGAGCTCTTTGTTTCCTCTTCTTATCCACTCTTTATGCGACGGGAAGCGGCCGGACCGGACCGAGGTGGCGAGCGTCGACAACGACGAGGCGTGCGAGCTGGTGAGCGGCACGGACCTCGTCATCGGTGTCGACGTTGATGACGAGGGCGAGGACATGTCCGCGCCTCACCTGCCAGCCGCAGCGTCGCGCCGCCATCGCCAACGGCAACGACTTGATGGCGGCGTCGTCGAGTCGATCTTGGTGATGATGGCCATAGCCGCACGCCACCATCGCCGACCGCACGAGTGGGACGGGGATGCCAGCGAGCTTGCTCCACCTTGAGCCCGCGCACTGCCACCCGGGAGCAGCTGTTGTCGGTCGCACCACCCTCCGGCCGCGCGCGCTGCCGGTGCGAGAGCACAGAGTGAGAGGGAGGAAGCAAGGAGAGAAATAGAGAAATAGAAGAGGGGGAAAGAGAGTAGATGCTGACGTGGCACCCTGACATGTGGGGCCCACGTGGGTCCTACAGTGACTCAGCTGCCACGTGGGATAAAACCGGGGTTAAAACCACCGAGGGATCTAGTTTGCACTGGTTTTATAAGTTGGGAGATGTGTTGTATCCGGTTTTGCGGTTAGGGGACGATTTTGTGACTCGATGACAAGTTGAGGGACATTTGGTGTACTTTTTCCTTGTGTTAAAGCCCACTCTGCTAGTCTCAAGTCCAATAACTCTGGTTACCAAAGCCCCTAAAGCCCACTCTATCTGGTAAAGGAGAGGTGGTTAAGGCTATATTAACTCTGATGTGAAAAGGACTTCTTTAATGGCAACATATCCTATGCACACAGGCCCTCACGTGTACACACGTGCACACCAACTAAAAAATGTCACCAAAAAATCTAGAAAAAATCATACACATACTTTCAATTGTATTACACCTAGGGTTAAAATCTTAACGTCAAATTCATTATATTTTAACTGTAACAAAAAAAACAAAAATATCTGACAGTTTTGAGGCTGCAATTTTGTCAGAATTTTATCTTTTTTGTTATTCTCTATGTAGAATGAATTTGAAGATGCGACTTTGCACGTAGATGTAATACTATTGAAAGTATATGTATGAATTTTCCTAGAATTTTTTGTGATAATTTTTAGTTGGTGTACACGGTGTGTACACGTGAGGGCCTGTGTGCATAGGATACGCTCCCCTTCTTTAATATGGGTGCCAAAAAATTACCTTCTTCTCTGATAGACGCTCCAGTTTCTTCCCCTCCTGTTACAGAAAAATCCCAATCCAATCTAGCTTCGCTGCCATCGCTTGCTGCAATGGCGAACACCAACCCTAATCCTCACCGTTTCCTATGTGCTGATCACGTGGTTCATCAAGGAGGAGTCATGAGGATTGCCCGCGTTGATCTCATAGCTGCTACAAAGCTCCCAAAACACCATAAACAGTATGCTTTGGCCTTGCTGGAACGGTTGATTCCTGAGAACCTCTGGAATGACCATTAGGTAACTAGTACGTACCCCGCTGCGTTGCTGCGGGCTTGATAGATGACTTAATACATAAATTTTTTTATTCAAACAATGATGAAATGGGAAATTAAGTGCCTTCTCAAAATCATAATTTTAGTTACATCTATATTCAGATCTGAGATACGTACGATTATCCTTTACAGTGTTTATATTGAAACCGTACATGCAAGCTTCGGTATATATGTAGCTGTAGTAAGTAGCAAAAAAGGGGTTGCAAGTAGCAATATGTATACTGCATACCTGTACGCTGCTAACCTGGTCAATTGATCTATTCCATTGTACTGTATCATATCATGATTCATAAAAAACCAAGCACACAGATAATACAAACTTATGGTCACGTAGAATTACTTGGAGATTATACTCGCGCCTTTGATCAAACTGAGAACACAAAATGTTTTGACAGTACATCTCTCTAGTAAAATCCAAACATGATTTCTTGGTTGGTGGAAGAGGATCAATAGTCATCCACATATCGATGTGTTCGAGAGGGATAGGAAAGCATGTGGAAGAATTGGGAATGGAACAGTAATTAGGATCCGTGGAGGGTTGGGATGGAATGCAATGATGGTGATTAAAGCCATGAAGCCTCCGTCAGTCACTCAAAAACATACGCCAGACAATGGTTTCATTGTGCAGGAAGATGGTCAGGTGGGGAGATTTACGTGGAGATAGCAAGACGGCAGGAGGTGTTTCTAGGTCTTTGCTGTGGAAACAGATTGGCTTCCTTTACACCTGCTGGCTTCTATCGAAGGAAGACAGGCGTCGCTGACAGGCAACGCGGTTTTGGACGCAAGGGGGCATGCGACCGTGAGGATTATTGGATGGGCCGTCCATACATCCACCTAACTAGAAAAAATGACCGTGCGTTGCAACGGGTAAAACATTTTTTATCGCTATACACTTTTCAGTCCCAACCCACCCCGCTATCTTTCTCTACTTGCCTATCTTTGATGTAGCCCACAAGTGGAGCTGTAGGCTCAGCTCGCATGGTCGGCTGTCGTATCCAACCTCCGGAAGACAGTTCTATATCCGTACGATACTAGAACTGATCATTCCTATCAAATCCGGTTGAATATTTCTTGATTTCCCAAAATTGGTTAAGGCGTTTTGATACACTCAACCTCCTCTTTTTGTTTTTATCAAAATCGAAACGGATCTGTAATTGGTTGAGGGCTTTTAATACACTCAATCTCCTCCTTTTGTTTTTATCAAAATTGAAACGGATCTGCAATTGGTTGAGGGCTTTTGATATACTCAATCTCCTCTTTCCGGTTTTATCAAAATCGAAACGAATCTGGAAAACTCGGATAGAATGGTGACTTTTAAATGGTGATTAAATCCAATAAATTAAAGTGGAATTGAAAGGGAAAATCATGTGGGGAAATGATGAGGGAGTAGTGGGGAATCGACTTTTGCAATCAATTGGAGGAAAGAACGTATGAGGAAGTAGATCGACATAGCGGCGACGTTAGGGTTTCGTCCGGTGACGAAAAAACTGAGCAGATAAAAAACAATCCTTACCAGCCAGACGGCGAAAAATTCGTGCAAATAAAGAACAAATCCTTACCGCATGCGCACGTACTCTTACGCATGTTAAAGAACACTTAACACGACATTAAAAAATAACGAAAAAAGGATGAAAAAGAAAAAAAGTCAGCGGAAAAAAAGACGGATAGAAAGAAAGGGCGACAAGAATAAGACGAAAAAATAGGGAAAAAAGACGGGAGAAAAAAAGGCGAAAAAAGGGACAGCCAAAAAAAAGGAAAAACGGAGAAAAAACGAAAAACGGAGAAACGGCAAAAAAAGGGAAAAATCAGAAAATCACCAAAAAAGAAACGGACGAAAAAAACACGGAAACCTTGTGTATTTTTATATTAGGTATAGATATAGATATAGATCTGGGATTGGCCGCTAAACTCAGGAGATGACGTCTGCTATCAGACGGCTCAGATCAAAGCAAGACCGACGATCCAATGGCTATGACATATCGATGATGTGGCTGCACCAGAGGGCTGCTTTATAGCAATAATTGCTAGTAATGGGTATCAACTATCTAGGAAGAAGGGATTACTTCTGATTTTCTTGAGCAGACTTAGCATATTACTGTTTGGCGTTCTCCTTCAGCTCTCGGCGACGGCGAAGGTGACGGCGGCCATGGCTCCTTAGATCGACGATGACGTGGGCTTCGGCAATGACGGCGGCGGGGTCGCGGGGCACCGTCGGGAGAGCTCGTCTACATGCCAATTGCCATCTACCTCGTCCTCTTCGTCAGTTTGCTGATTTGTTGCTTTCAATTTGTACATATATTGTGGATCTGTTGTGCATGAGCTTGGGATCTATATTCTATGAATTTGTAATGTGGATGAAATGGTTGATTTTGTGCATAAGCTTGGGGAATCTATCGATTTGTGATCCAATCCCATAATTTTTTGAATTTGAAGTTGGGATTTAGATCCGTTTTTTCTCTCTTTCTTTTTTTTTTGCGAAAAGTAGGTTTTCATTGGCGGGCCTCTTACGCTAACGCCTCTGATAATCAGATCTTCACTTGCGGTACCTCTAAAGGGGCCACCTACCAAATGTTTTTTTTATAGCGGGCGTGTTCCACCTATGAAAATCATTGATTTTCACTTGCCTTTGATATCTGTAAAATCAAAGTGTGTTTGATTCTTATTCTATGATGAACAATTGGCATATGTGATTGTTGGTTTTGATATTTGGAGATTATCGGCGAAGTGGTTTTGGAGATGATTGGATTTGCAGATGATTTACAGGTGTTGCTGTTGTCGGGTCCGGTCAGACCGGCGCTATGCGAGCGGTCTGACCGACCAGCCCGCGGTCTGACCGGCCGACTCTGTGTCGGTTTCGGTTTCGGGTTGTTTGTTTGGATATCCATGGATGTTTCGTGTTTATGGCTTCTCGATGGATACTATGTGTATGTAATACTGTTGTTTGTTAACAATGAGTCAAGTTGGAGATAGCTTGGTCTCGGAATATATGGTTTCTTTGTTTGATTCATGTGTAGGTAACTTGATGTCTCGGGAGAGTATTGTCGGTGATGGATCGGGAGTAAACTTGGAGATAAGGTGACGTCTGGACGGTCAGATATCATGCGGGATACTTAGGCTAAAGATCAATGCACGTGGTTAGTAAAGATTCCATATGTCATACGATGGAGATATTGTGTGCGTATGGGATGCGGAGTCGAATTTGGAAAGACTCCAAATTTGGTATGATTGGAGTTTGTAAAGTTTGTTTCTTGTACGGAAATGTTATCTAGGTGGATTAGGACTTCTTGTATGAGTTTGGTTCGTGGCTTTAGGCTAACTACCTCATGTATAAATAGAGAGGGAGCGTGAGGCTTCCCGGTATCGCTTTTGAGAGCATTGAGCTGAGAGTTTAGTTAGGGTTTTGAGTTTAGTCGAGATTTTCGTGAGGAGTGTTGTTGTTGCACTTTGTAAACACAGAGAGAAGTAATAAAGTTGTCATCTACATCAAGAGTTATTCGATTTATGTTTGCTCAGGTTCGGCGGTCTAACCGGTGAGACACCGGCGGTCAGACCGGTGGCATCACGGCGGTCAAATAGGCGGGTACACGGCGGTCAGGCCAGCGACGGCGACAGGGAGCAGAGGCGACTTCAGAGCGGTCGGACCGAGCGATCTACACCGGTCAGACCGGCGGCACAGGAGCAGTCAGACCGACTGATCAACCTCGGTCAGACCGATCTACATCGATTTGAGGGTAACTTTTAATTCCACTAAAACTTTGAATTTTTGGGTACACCAACTATTCACCCCCCTCTGGTTGGCTTAGTTCTTTCTATTCGATCTTACAATCTCTAGCGACTGGCAGTGCTGTAACACCCCAGGTAACCACGTACCTAGAGTGCCACACCAAACATACACTCAAACCACTAACTCCCAAAATTATTAGAAATTTCGGCAGAGTCTCCCCTGTAAATACGGACATCCACGACAGGCAATTATAAGTTAAACTAATAACAATATCATTCCCACAATACGATCCATCCTTATAATCCATGGGAAAGAAACTATTAAAAATCTAAAAGATTATTACAAGACCGAACCATGATATAGTTTAAGTATCATTATGGACCTAAGCAATATAGTTTGATAGTATGCAGATAAATGTGTATATAAGGGTGCTACTTCCCGCCCATGCATGTCGGTCTCAATATGTACCTAAAACCAATTAAAACACAAGAGTGAGTATAAAAATACTCAGCAAGTACAATATGGAGCTAGAAAACACATATACACATCATTGGCAATAAAGCATGAACAGAAGGCTTTCTTTCTTTGATAGGAAACACATTTTCAAATACCAAGTCAAAGAAGATAATAGTTCCCATCCCGGGCAGGCATGAATTAAAATAGTAGTTTCCATTCCGGACAATAGTGAATACATCCTAGCATTTGCCGGCAAAGCCGAGTAAGCGTGACCAGCGCTTACCCACAGGAACTTGAATAAAGAACCAAATTGCACTCCCATGACTACGCATGGTACTTGAATAATTGAAACCGGAATCAAAGAACCAAATTGAAACCATATTGCACATTCATGGCAAACAGGGAACTTGAATTATTTGCCCAGAACCAGAATCCGGAATATTGAAACAAGAATAACATCGTAAACATAGGATAAACATGAAAACCTAAATGGCGCGAACAACAATATGAATATAAGCGGTCACATGTCACATAGAAATATATCGGAAATAAATAGATAGAGCAAACAATCCATCAATCACACACTTAGTTCGTCATGCACTTGCCTCCAATGAAGGGTTGGTATCATGCACGATCTGAAGGACCACCACCTAATCACAAATAAAACCTCAGCAAACACATTCAAATATGCATATAAAACAATGAAAAAGATGAACCTACTGCCCCATCCCATCAAAACGCAATAACAAGGAACGCCGCTTGCACTATAAACAATATTGTTGCTTCAAATCTTTATATCTTGAAATATGAAAAGGCTATGACCGCAAATAAATATATTTTGGAAATCTACAGAACAAGGCCTACAACTCTTATGTGGAAATCATATTTTTATTATGCCATTAAAATGGTCTAATTTGCGCTTGAAAGCAGGCTTCACAATTTGTCCAGAAAATTCAGACTATCCGCACTAAAACAATCATAACTGGAGTTCTACTTGCCCAATCAGGGTGTACTTTACCAATATGGCAAGCTAAGAAAAACCTCTACAACTTTGTCTATAGGCGTCTTGGCTGTTCCACTGTTTAGCCCATCCAAAAACAGTTCAATCTACTACTATCCAGATTATGGCATAAAAACAACAGTTATACTCAAAAATTCGTATCGTCTAAACCACTTGAGATAAAATCGCGCCCTTTGGTCAGAAGATAGATATAAATATTATCTATAACTTTCTAGTTATACACTTTCGCAGAAAATATCATTTAGATCTCCAAAACTTCAAAAAACCAAAACACTGTAAATCTGCCAACGTGCAGAACAGCCAATTCGAACCACAACAAACAAAACTCCTTCTCTAACCTTCCTTATCCACGAATTAAACCACTAAAACCACCCTAGAACAACTGATATGACAAGGGGAAAAACCTCACCTAGGGTTTCTTTAGAGAACTTGTGAGGAGACAATAGGGGAGACTCTGATCTAATCCCTCCTTTTACTCCTCTCCTCCTCCTCGTTCCGTTTTTCTATTTCGCTTTTTGATCCAAGCTATGAAGGTGGAGATCTAGGGAGGGCAATTTGTTGTAGAGGGGAGAGATGCGAACATAGGAGAAGGGGAGGAAGGAGGCGCCGGCCAGGGAGAGAGGTGGCGGCACTATGAGGGGAGGTGGGAGTCGGTTCCCCTCTCTCTTGGTTTTAGGGAGAACTAATGGGCTGGGTTTATGGGCCTTCTCGTGTTGGCCCACTTCTAAAGATATTTTTCTTTTATTTATTTCTGTTAACATCTTTATTTTAACAAGTCAACCCAAACTAAAAAAAACTAAATATCTTTTAATATACGGGGTATTACAAGTGCCGCTACCGAAAATCGATTTTGGCTGCCAAGAAAAACGCTTTTTTAGTAGTGTAGTTTCAATGCATATGAATGCATGAAAATTCCGAAAACGAGCAAAATGATCTCAAAAGACAAAGGGGGCCATTTCACTGATTATAGGTTTTACTATTTTTTTGATCTATTACAATATGTGCCTTCACAATTCACTGGTATC
Source organism: Oryza meridionalis (assembly GCA_000338895.3). Classification (NCBI taxonomy): domain Eukaryota; kingdom Viridiplantae; phylum Streptophyta; class Magnoliopsida; order Poales; family Poaceae; genus Oryza; species Oryza meridionalis. Next base: position 22,986,585 of record CM002535.2, read on the forward strand.
TAGACCAGGGGTGGAGCTGCAGTACTATCATTGGGGTCATTAGACCCCGATGACATTCGATCAATCAAGTGAATTGTTCATTATTTTGTAGCTAATGACCCCAGCAACAAAAGCTTAATGACCCCGGCCAGCCTGATAAACTGCTGGAGCTCAGGAAAGCTGAAACAATTGTACCGTTTATTTCTTTGGAAGCATAATTTGTTAGCTGTGTTATGCTACTGTCAATCTGCTACTAATGCTGCAATTAGACATATTTGATCTATTAACCAACTACTTATTTTAGCTATGTGCTATGTATATCAATGCATTAGGCCAGAAGTTTTGCTAATCAACTACTATAGATGTGTTTTTTAAGTTACTCACTCTGTCTCAAAATATATGTTACTTCTAAGATTCAAATTTGCTTTAAAATATAGCTATTTTCTATGAACCATCCCATCTCCAATCACAAAATTCCCGATATAATTTTTTTCACCTACTTTTTTTTCCAACCAATCACAATTATTTCACACCCTAACATTAATCTCTTAAAGAGACATAGGTAGTTGTATTTTGAGACAGATGGAATAATAAACAACTTTCAGAACATACTTGTATGTCTGAAAAAGCACATGGTTGTTATGCCCGGTTGTATATAGTCATAACTTTTAAAATTTTGGACCTTAAAAACCTCAGAAATTCTTATAGAATAGACTTTAAATATTTATTTTTAGCAAAATGGAATAATCCCAACTTACTCATAGCTCTAGCTCCAAAAGAATTTTGAGCTAAAAATATCTAGCTTCGAGAATAATTATAGTTTCAAACACGACATAAATACAAGTAAAAGCCATGACCCTAGTGACTCAAAATGCTGGCTCCGCCCCTGATCTAGACAGTTTGAAAAAAAAAAAAGGAAATCTATATGTGTTCCTGTTATTTGATGCTTAGAGCTCACCCATTAATGCAAACAAGAAAGATGTATATCTTTTCGAAGTTCCTGCAATATTTGAAGACATGATTAGGAAGGAATTATTTTATTGCTTGCAGGCCAAACTAATTAACCACCTTTGGATTTTACAATTTATTAAGCTTTGAATAATGGGTGTTATCGTACTATCGCCCCACAAGAATATGGATAATTAATTTTCCAATTGATCAATAGCCATATTTAAAGTATAAATATTCAACTTCAGTTTGGACACATCGATATAATGTATGCATGTATTATACACTATATTATCTTCAAAGGCTCGACTCCAAGAGTATAATATACGAATTCAAGTAGATGGATTCATGTATGCACTGCGCTGCTGTGCCAAAGAAATTGTATATATATATATAGCTAATATTGCTGAGACATTTTTTTTTTGTGGAACTGGGAAACACTCCCAGCTCCATTTTTTCATTAAGGAATTACTGAAAATAAATAGTCTTACAAGACAAGCGAAATTACCGAAAATAATAGTCTTACAAGACAAGTGGAATTACGGTACTACATACTAGCAAGCTAGGTTTAGCTAGTCACGACACACGACAACACGATAAAAGCAATTAACTGCAGATCATCTCACAGAGTACGTACGGGCTTAAGAGTACTTAGTCTTACAGATAGTGCAATGGCATTAAAAAAAGCTACTCGAATTTAATTAATTATTAGCACCAGGCATTAAGGAGCGAGGTGTCTTGCTAGCTTCTGATCATGCTACGACATGGTACTTGGTTATCTTAGGAGAGGCCGGCCACTGGAGTTAAGCAGCAACACCACCAGTCGTCCGGCCTTCCTGTCAAAAAAAAAAAGTTAACAGATATATCAGATACTTCATATTGCAAGACCAAAACGAGCTCATCAAAAGAAAAGTATATATGATATTTTAATCACTATGCCAATTAATTTCTTGAACGTACAAGATTATCTATCTATAGTTAGGATGGCATTGTTGTAGATCAACCAAAGAAAACATTTTAACTTTCAGGTACATGTACACTACTGTCTCTGTATCATTGGATAGCTAGCTTGGTTATTAGTTCCACATTCGCATTAACTGCTTCATATGTATCATGGTCCCATTGGGCCTACATGATCTCCTAGACTAAATAACCCCAAATAATCACGTTCTCTATTAGCCCTTGACAATCAAATTCATCATTAATCAACCAACAAGGAGTCAGCTAGCTTCTCAGATCTGGCAAACGAAGTTCCACTACAAGCTAGTCCGAGTGTCTTTCAAGTATCCAATTTGTTGTTTTTGTCTCTACTAGTATAGGTTTGTTTTTGAATTTACATGTTTATGCAATGATATATATATATATATATATATATATATATATATATATATATATATATATATGTATGTATGTATGTACGGCGTGCTAAGTTGTTTTATGGTAGAGAATTAATAATTACTTCAGATACGGCAAGTTATACTTGTATCTTCAACAAATAGCTTGTGCAGTTGTGCTACACTAAGAAATTATTAAAGAACTCACATGAATATATAATGAAATACTTATATCTTCGACTATACCCTTCTTTCTTTGGATAATGAAATACTAGTAGATGAATACTCCTAGACAGGTGAGAATAATTAATTACTAGACCAGTGAACACGCTCAACTCAAGGTCAGCCGTACGAGGTGATCTGCTGCCTCTTTATCGGCGCACCACCAAACACACTACAGTATGGCAGACTAGCTACAAATGGTCTTCAGATCATTGAATCTTTTGTAATTAGCAATTATCATCATCACTATATTAATTCATTAACAAAGTTGCTGAGATAGTCAACAAAAGTTTGTACCCTGAAGCTCATGATGAGCCTTAATTCCAAAACTACCAAAAAAAAGGAAACTGTGTTCATCATATATTATAAAACATATTAATATGTTGTGTTTTACGCGGTGGTTGACCAGGCTAATTAATTGAAATTGTGGTCCTCCAAAATCTCTCTAGTTGTACATATACGAGTAAATTAATATGCATCTCTCCAGTATAATAACATGGCCAAGATTTATCCAAAAATAACGATTTTGCTACTACAAAAATAATATTGGATAACTTTCAAACGCACCTAGCAAATATGTGCTGCAAAAGAGTATATATAGAGCATATATACCTGTCCTCAAGGGCTGCAGATGGGATTAGACACACTTTACCCTAGCCGAGAACAACCTATACAAGGTACAACATGTCAAAGACTTTCAACTCTTACAATTATTGGCTAAATAAATTAAGATGCTAAATTTAAATCATACTCATCGGTGATGTCAATTCCATCCAGGATTACTTTTGCAACAATCCGTGCAATAAAATCTCCTAGGTGATAAGGTATCATTAATTCAATCCCACTGTCATCCGGAAACTTTTCTTCCTCATTGTTTGTCTGCAAAAAGGAAAAAAAGAAAAAAAAAAGAAGCAAACAAATTAAAATAATAAATAATAAACCCAAACTATTTGATTTGTCGAATTCGATCAAGTCCCTTAATTATTATTGTCTAATATTAAGATTTGTTTTGTAACTATTCAATGTATCCTTCAAAAGATGGTGCACAACATTTCATAAGAATGAAATAATCAAATACTAGATTGGACCATGCATGATTACTTAATGAGATACTCCGATCCATTGGTTAATTCAAAAAGTCAAAGTACACGTAAAACATTAAATCAAAAGTACTTTATATAACTTGCCTCAAATCGATAGTCTTGATCTGCACCATGCGTCATTACGTCTCTAGAGAATCTAAAAGCTTCAAAATTTGTTTTCCCATAAGTCCTTCCATCTTCTTCAGCTTTTGTAACGATGTCCTTAAAAAATACCACATTGGACACTTTGGTTTTCCAACCACTTGCGCAAACAGCAGTTTTTATCGCAGTTTCCCACTTGTCATTTTGATCACCACCCTGATAGTTTCTATACAGACCGATAATGAAGCAACCTCTCTCATATGATGGCATAAAGCACATATGTGTCTCAAGAAGTAGTTTGTACTGGTTAGATAAGACATTTTGGATTATCTCGAGGTTTCTAAGACGGAATGTAAAATCACTGAAGTAAGGTGGATATGTGAAACGCAGTCGACTATCCCGGCTTCTAAAGACAAGCTCTATTTCTTCAACAAATTTTTCCATATCATTTTTCATTCCCTCATCACCAAATTTTTTTGGCTTTTTATGTTTTTGAACATGACCACGGCAAACCTTAAAATCTGCCAATGTGAAATCCCCATTCCAACTCTTGCCTTTCGAGAAGGCTTCCGTGAAGCACTTGGTCCAAGTTAACAGAAATAGGCACCCTTCAGGTGTGATCTCTAGGGAATGGTTTTGATCAGGGAGAAGAGCCACTGTCAAAAAGGTTTGTCGTGCTGCATTCACATATTGCTGTAGAGTGATGGTCCTGCAATCACATAAACATTTTTTTAAAGAACCATTTTTTTAAAAGAAAAAAAGAATCTCGCACAAGCTAGTGATTAAGCACAGGTGACAGTTGCAGTATTCTTGATGGTTCTTGCACTGGTATACCAGTTTAATGGGACGGAATATGGATGTGTTTTTTTCAATATGTAAGAATAAAACATCCTGCATCTGGTAACATAACTTGCAGCATGTTGCCTCCATGATAAATATACAAGAATCACAAGAATAGGAGATTCCGTACTTAATAAGGATTAGCATGTGATGTGTTACGACTTATGAGCATGCTTTCAACAAAATGAGTCCACTATTTTGATGTTAACAGAGAAATTACCTACATCTACTGGCATGATTTGTAAACTATCTGCATTCATTTTAGTAAAACTGGAGAAATTTTGAAACATCTAAGAATCATTTGCAATTCACAGATCCCAACTGTTCTTCGAGAATACTCCATAGCATGACATCGGTAACAGAAGGCATTGATGCAATTGCAACTACTACGTACTAGAGTGGTTGTCACTGGAGATGTCAGCGACTCGAAACATGCTTTGACTGGTCACTCCTTCAGCCGGGAATTCAGGTTATAGTCCTTTATATACTTTTTTCACTGGGCACCTTCCTTCTATGATGTTTCCAACATCTATTATTGTTATTATCAATTTAATTTTTCTCATCAACTAATAATTTCTTTGCCTATTGACCTCAGTGGGAGAGGTGCCGCACTGGATATTGTTGTTTCCAGTGTGCGAGCTTACCTGAGTGCCCTGAACAAAGATGTCCAGTTTTGTTGGGCCTATCAAGGCTAATAGTGAAGTACTATCTGAAAGCAAAAGAGTTCAAGCCACAGAATGAGTCTTGACGTTCCTTTTGGGTTTTCATATCCGATGGTTCTATGTTTCGCATTCCCAACAAGGAGTATGTGCTTGTTGAAACATGGTTTTTCCGTCCCCCCAAAAAAACATGGTTTTCCGTTTAGTGCAACTGCCTCGATCGCTTGCACAATCACCAAAGCACTCCAGCAAAACCATATATAATTTCCATGAATGTTGTCTTAATTTTTTTTAATTTAGTTAAAAAAACCACACAAAAAATAATATAGATAACAGCAGTGAGCACATGCATGAGTTGTGTTTTTGAGAGATCTAAAACATTATTGGCGTACGGAAACCAAGCTCAATAATCCCACCAAACTAAAGCTCGCAAAACTTGACCACAGCATTTGACGTCGAATTAAAGAAAAGAAAAAAAAACACATCCAACAGCTTAGGAAATGTATAGCAAGGGAATCAGAAGAAGTTTCTTGTTCACTTACTCGTCAGCCATGGTCAACACTCATTCACTTCACTTCCCCGCGCGCTCACCGGCCAGTAGATCACCACGGCTGCCTAGCTAGCTGATCTCTGCAAAGAAAGAAATGGAGAGATCGATGAGAGGTATTCGTAGATCTAGATCAGACATAGTGAGAGAGATCGAGTACTGATCAGTCGAATATATCAAAGTAATGACATGAAATATATATATATATATATATATATTAATTTCTTGCTTAATTACCTTCCCTGCCTGCGCGAACGGGCTAGCCTACCCAATAGCCAATGCAAACCAACCGGAGAGCCACTGTCTCGAGCGGTGTATGTATGAGCTGAGGCTTGGCGAGACGACGCTAGCTGAGAGAGACATAAATATATAGGAGCACAAGAGAGGCCGACCGGCCGGGGAGCTGGAGGTGAAGAGAAACGTACGGATAGGATCTACTCTCCTTCTAAAATATAAATATTTTTAGCATAGTAACAAGTTAAATATTTTTAATTTTAAATATTAATAGCAAAAAAAAGACTAACAAAGTAAAAGTAATGTTACTAGATTTATTATTAAACAAACTATCATAATATGAAACTTCTTTTATTTAAAGCATCTTATTTCTATAGATATTGTTGGTCAAACTAGTATTTTGGAGACCGTGTCAGAGTCTAAAAATGTTTATATTTTAGAACTGAGAGAGTACTGCATATATGCACTTAATTTGCGTTTAAAAGTTTAGTTATTATTAGACTCAATGCTAATCGGCTGAATTGTAAGTGAGAGCTGCAAGCGGAGTATAGTTAGTACTACTACATACTGTAATGTCGTCTCAGATCGAAGAAAAATAATACCGTATGATTTTTACTGTAAAGAAGTGGAGTAATTAAAGTCAGATGAAAAATGAATACTATACCCTGTAGCGTGCTACTGATCAGTCCGGCCTACTGTAGCGTCCAGATGCGTATATACGAGATACGTCATACGTCTATCTAAACCTACAGACTTTACTGGCTAGCTAGTAGCTACGTCCTACTCATGTCATATGTAGTACGTAGTAGCTCGTATTATACGCCTGTGCGCATATACGAGAGTTTACTCCATGGATCAAACATTCACATCGGATGTTTAGATATTAATTTAGAGTATTAAATATAGACTAATAATAAAACTAATTGTATAAATAAGAGATAATTCACGAGATGAATTTTTAAGCCTAATTAATCACATAAGCTAATCATGGATTAATTAGGCTCAATAGATTCGTCTCGCGAATTAGTTCAAGGTTATGGAATGTGTTTTGTAATTAATCTATATTTAATACTCTAAATTAGCATCCAAATATCCGATGTGACAGGGACCGGAAAATTTTAGCCCCATTGGATCCTCCTGGGAGCGTTCTCGTGGATCCTTCCTCTCCCTCTCCAACCCAGTAGCCGGATCATTGTACTCCCGTTTGTTCTCAGGGAGTTCTTTTCGTCGTAGACGTGTGGTCTAGTTGTTTTTCTCTTTTTCTGATTATAACCTCCCAAGTTTATGGTCTTGTAATTTTTTCTGCTATATCAATATGAAACCTCGCACTATCTAGTGCGGTTCGTTAAAAAAAAAACTTCTTTGTACATGCCCGGCCATATATTTATCATGGCTCTTGATAGCCCTAAAGGCCGCGGTGATGAAGTGCGGATTTGAAGGTCGAATCATATATGTAACTATTTTTGCAGATAATATATACTACTCCCGTCTCAGAATATAAGCATTTTTAGGGTTAAATAAGGGTATTAAGAAAGTAGTAGAATTAAATAGGGAAATGTTGTGATTGGTTTAGAAGTAGATGTAGGTGGAAAAAATTGAATGGTGAAGGATTCTGATTGGTTGAGAAAAGAATGTTGGTGGAGAAGTTGTTATATTTTTGAAATGCTAAAAGTTGTTATATTATGAGAGTATAATTTATTTTGGCCTTTAGTTACTTCGAAACGCTATAACCAACTACTCCCTTCTTCCAAAAATCTGAGACATATTTCATTATATGGTTTTTCTAAAAATCTAAGTCCTATGTGTAGTCCCTATGTGTTAAATTCAATTGTTGATCGGAAACCAAGAAGCCATTTTAGTACTTGTTGGTTGCATGTTTATTGGCTTTGCTACATAGTGAGCGAGTTAATTGCTTCTTGGTTTTAATGAAAAAGAAATACTAGATCTCAGATTTTTGGAAGGAGGGAGTATTATACTATAGAGTTTACAGTCAAAACGACTGCACTTTACAGATCGGGCACAACTCATAATCAGGCGCCCGATCTCGGGATAGGAAAATCGGGTGCCCATGTCATGTTGACGTCAGCATGATGCATGCGTGCAAAATCACTTTAAACTAATTTTTGTCTTAAATTATTTATCCAAATTATGATCCGATTGCACCATTAAATTCGTTACAATTAAATCTTTAAAACAAAACCACACATGGATATATTCCGACGAAAAAATTTTTAGCTTATTATTGAATTATTTTTAAATGTTGCACTTTATTCCACCAAATATATGGGAATTGTTTCACTAAGTAGATCGAAAATGTTTCAATCGTTTAAATCGGGCGTTGTTTCACCTTATATAAAAACAATGTTTCAGCAAATAGCGAAAGAACGTTTCAGTTCACTGTGACATTTGATCTATACATAGTGAAACATTATAAGTACACTAGGTGAAACATTTTTGGTGGAACAAAAAATGAAACGAATTCCCTTGATAGAGTGTTTCCATAATATGTGGGTGATTTGTTGCAAAAGAATGTTTCAATTCATTGCAACATTAGATCTATACATAGGGCCTATTTGGCACAGCTCCAGCTCCAGCTCTACCCCTCCTAAGGCTAGAGCTCAGCCAAACAGTTTCAGCTCCAGCAAAACTGGGAGTGGAGCGCTCTCACAAAATGAACTAGAGTTGTGTAGCTGGGTTTAGGCAACTCCACAACTCCACTTCAGACCCAACTCTTGGAGCTAAATTTAGGAGTTGGAGCTATACCAAACAGGCCCATAGTGACACATTGTGAGTACACTAGGTGAAACATTTTTGGTGAAACAAAAAATAAAATGAATTTCCTTAATAGAGAGTTTCCAAAATATGTGGGTGATTTGTTGCAACAGAGTATGTGGTGGAGACAAGTGGCAAGTGGGGGCAGGGACATGTGGTGGGCCTAGTGGGCACGTGCACGGGAGGGGGGGGTGGCGACCGATTTTGCTCCCTCCCCCCTTGTCGACCGATCGGGAGGATTCCTGTTACAGATCACGTGCAAGTTGACCGATGGTGTTCTCTGCAAAGAAAGAAAGGGAGAGAGGGTTGAGTTTGTGGATGTTAGAAATTAAATGATCATATATTAGAGAGTTAATTTATTGTGTGTGCGGGCGACCAGGGTGAATCGAATAATGACCTCAAAATTTTAGGGTGTGTTTGGTTGAGCTGTGGCTTTTAAAAAAGTAGCTGTGGGCGGTGGCTTTTTTAAAAGTAACTATGGAATATGGGCTGTGGCTTTTGAAAAAGCTCGTTTGGTTCAACAGCTGTGGCTTTTGAAATAACTAGTTCCGCTGATAAACAGGCCCTACGTGTCATACACGTTGAAAAAAAAAAGAGGGAGAGATGGAGATGGCCATGGCCATCGACAGCCTCGGCGGCAGGGAGGTGGCTCGGCAAGGAGGAACGGCGGCGGCGATTTGGCGAGGAGGAGGACGCGCGGCGGGGAGGAGCGGCGGTTCGGCGAGGAGGACGCACGACAGGGAGGAACGACGGCGGTGGGGAGGACGATGGGCGAAGGGGTGGCGGCGTCGGGAGGAGGAGGCAGCGGTGACATCGTCGCCGTCGACCACCTCACTTCGTCATCACGCGGCGGCGGCGGCGGCTGGGGACGAGTAGGGTACGGCGTTGGTGGGGACGAGCAGGGGTCGGCGTTGGCCGGGACGAGCGGTGGCAGCAGCGGCTGGTGGGGACCAGCAAGGGCGGCGGCAGCGGCGGGTGGGTCGGCGTCTGCCGGGATGAGTGACGGTGGCATCGGGTGGGGCAGCGTCGAGCGGAGACCAGTAGGGGCGGCGGCGAGTGGGACTGGACGGGAGGCGGCCAGCCGGCCGGAGGGTAGCGGCCGGCGGTGAAACCCTTCGGCCCCTGTTGCGCTCCACCTCGCTGCTGCGATTCACACGAGAGAGACAGGGAATAGATTCAAATAAGACGGACGGTCAAACGTTGGGCACGAAAACTAGGGTTTGTCTTTTTTTGGGACAGAGGGAGTACAAAATACTAGTATTACTTGTAGAGCTGCACGTTCGTGCTTGTGGCTGAATTTTTTTACTGTGAAGTGAGGGTGTTTGTAGTTCCTGAAAAAAGTTGGAAGTTTCAAGAAATTGTAACGATGTGACGGAAAAGTTAAAAGTTTATGTGTGTAGAAAAATTCAACGTGACGGAAAAGATAGAAGTTTAAAAAAAAAAGTTAGAATCTAGATAAGACCAACTCTAGAAGTTGATTTATTTTGGGACATATAAAGTTAGTACGTACGTACTACTGTAGTCTACTCCTCTCGTGAGTCGTGGAGTATGCGTTGCGTTGCGCTTTGTTGCATACGAGTTGGCAAACGACAAGTGTGTACAGGAGTTGAAAGGCACCTTTAATTTTACTCCTGTTGTTGGCTGGGAGTGCACGCGTGTCAGATCGGTAAAGCACTGACCGTAGAAAAAAAAAGAGGAAGTAACTCGTGAGTAATAATAGTAACTATTCTTTTTTAAAAACATCACATCGAATTTCTGTACACATATATAAAATATTAAATATAGATAAAAAAATTAGTTGTACAGTTATAATGAAAATCACAAGACAAATCTTTTAAGCCTAATTAGTCTATAATTAGCTATAAGTATTACAATAACTCATATGTATTAATGACGGATTAGTTAGGCACTCAAAAAGCTAGAATTGATAATCCCTAGATGCCATCGATATTTTGAGGCAATTACACTAAACTGGAGGCCTAATTGATCGTGTTAATCCTCCCCATCTTTATCTAACATATTTATCACTAAAAGTTGTTTTTTTTTCCTTTACGGAGGGTGTACCAAAGAACAGACCACCAATAAAGCTTCAAAATGCATTGTTGGGCAACACGACCACAATCTTTCTGTTCGTCTGCAGGATACTCGACCTCTGCAGGAGTAGGAATTATAATCCTATGCGTAGACTACTACTACTACTATAGTACTCTCGTGAGTCGTGGAGTATGCGTTGCGTTGCATACGAGTTGGCAAACGACAAGTGTGTAGGAGTAGGAGTTGAAAGGCACCTTTAATTTTAGGGGGTGTTTAGATGGGGATAAAACTTTTTAGCTCATATCATATCGGATGTTTGGACGCTAATTTAGAGTATTAAATATGGACTAATAAAAAAACTAATTTCATAAATGAGAGCTAATCCGCGAGACGGATTTTTTAAGCCTAATTAATCTATAATTATCAAAAGTTTAATGTAGCATCACATTATCAAAATCATGGCGTAATTAGACTCAAAAGATTCGTTTCGCGAATTAGTCCAAGCTTATGGAATAGGTTTTGTAATTAGTATATGTTTAATACTCTAAATTAGTGTCCAAACATCCGATGTGACAGGGACTTAGAATAAGTCCCTGAAACCAAACAGCCCCTTACTCCTGTGTTTGGCATACTCTACAGACTAGCATTCTGCGCCCCCTTACTCCTGTGTTTGGCATACTCTACAGACTAGCATTCTGCGCCTACTACGTGCGTACTACTAGTAGGCTGCTTCTGCTGCTGCTTGCCCACGCGCATAAAGTCACTTTACCTCTGGCACGGCGTGAATCACACGAAGAAGCTCGCCCACGCGCATAAAATGCAACTTCATTTTGATTTTCGTTCAAGTAATGGATTATTTTGTTATTTTTGGAAAGGCACAATAGTAAACTCTCCATCTCAAAATAAAAGAAATTTTAGGATCCCTCTTTAGCCTACGGTGCATATCATTTTTTTAACATTTTTAATGACTTACTTCCTCCGTCCAAGAAAAAGCTAACCTAGGACTTAAATGGGACATAATATATTACTCCCCCTGTCAAAAAAAAAAGACAAAATCTGAGTTTCCGTATCCAATGTTTGACCGTCCGTCTTATTTAAAAAAATTATGAAAAAAATTAAAAAGATAAGTCACGCATAAAATATTAATCATATTTTATCATCTAACAACAATGAAAATACTAATTATAAAAAAATTTCATATAAGACGAACAGTCAAACGTTGGATACGGAAACCTAGGATTTATCTTTTTTTGGGACAGAGGGAGTATGTCCCATCCAAATCTAGGTTAGCTTTTTCGGGACAGAGGGGGTATGTCTTTGAAATCACATATAAAATATATTTACACCATTGTACTCTACATACAAAATGTGACAAAGCAATATCTATGTTGAATATATTCAAACATTTTATTAATTTATTTAAATGGTAGAAATAACTTAGCTATGTAATACAAGTAACTCTCTATGTATAGCATTAGAAATAATTACATATGACTGAGTTGAAATAACTATGTAGAGTAAATTAATTCACAAACAAAACGTAGAGAAGTTTTTTAAATAAGTGCATTTATGAAATTAAATTCGAAAAAATCTGAAAGTAATTTAGAAGTAACTTAGCACAAAAATAAAAGTAAGTTATTACAACATTAGAACTAAATTCATTGTAGAGAGAAAAATATGGTCTATATAAAAATTACATTTAAAGTCTACAAATTATAGAATTGACTAAAACCAATAATTAAAATAATCAACTTAGAGCATTATTAATGTATAAGAAGTAACTTAATCAAATCTAAAAGTAAATTATATATATATATATATATATATATGATAAAAGTAATTTACAAACCTAAATAATTTTTATCATAATATAATCATGTAAAATCTTGTTATAAATATTTAATTACAACAAACTCAATGGTGTAATCGGATTATTGGTCAGATAAGTAATTTAAGAGAAAATTTTATAAAAAGAAAAAAAAGGCATGCATGTCTAATAGCAAATATATATATATATATATATATATATATATATATATATATATATATATATATATATATATATGACACTCATATGGGGCACCATGGTATGTAATGCACAAAATCACTCAAATTTTTTAAAATTTTCAAATCATGAGTATATACCTAGTTATAATAATTCGATTCATACCTATACCTATCAACAAACAACTCAAATTTAACTTTATTTCACAATCCATGATTACATACCTAACTAATTATATGTATGGATGCTATATACCTAGAATCAAAATCTAACAAAAAAAAAGTTCAAATTCAGTACAAACTTGCTTTGAACTAGTTAGTAAAGTAGTTAATGTTAATACCTAAGTAATTGAAAAAGTTTCATACTCATTTGAATTAGGTATATACTTAATTTCAACGATGGTGCCCGGGCACCATGGAGCACCAAACAAATTTAATATATATATATATATATATGTATGTATGTATGTATGTATTTCTAGTATCGCTAGTAATTAAGCCTAAACCGAGAAGCTTCTCAAATTAAATTAGATTTTTGTGATCTTAATACTATGAATATTTTAAATATGCTCTTTATCTATATTTATAGTATTAGGATATCACATCCAACTAAAATCACTTATACTTTAAGATAAAGGAAAGTACAGAGACGTACGTAGCGCATAAGGGCAACACCGCAACATCTACGGGCTACGCGGCCTAATTAAAAGTTAAAATCGATTCATGGCTATGTGCCAATGCAATAATTCAAAGATACTACAGTATCCTACTACTGTGCATATTCATGCGTCTAACCTAATCCCTCTGTTGGAAAATAAATAAATCGCTCAAATTCGGTGAAGAATTATATATATATGTAATAGTGGGACGTGACTACACAGCTAACTACCACTCCATTTATGAGAGATCCTATCCACCAATACTTCAAATAAAGTTTTCTTTTAAACTACTCATCCGATCTACGATCTGATTACACCATTGTGTTCGTAACAATTAAATCTTTATAACAAGATCTCACATGATTATATTTTGATGAAAAAATTGTAAATTATTTTTATAATATATCTAAATTACTTTTAGATTTCACTAAATTATTTCTTAGACATATAAAAGAAAATTTTTACTTTTTATAATATATTATAGAAGTAACTTGTAACAAAAAGAAAGTAACTTTAATGCATGTCTTTTTTCATTGGACGTGACTACACAGCTACACTCCATCTAGTATCTCCTTTCAACTTGAAAAATGCAATAGTATGTATCTTTTTTTAATCTCTTTAATAACTTATATCTTTTAAATCACATATTATTTTTAAGATCTATTTGCATCGTTGTACTCCACTCAAAATATGTGACAACGAGATCTATATTGAATATATTCAAATATTTTATTAATTTAAAAGTCATTTATTACATGTTAGAAAGTAACTTCATGTTATTAGGAAGTAACTATTACATCTTATACATGATTAATTCTCATTAGTTATTCCATCAATTTTATTATAATCCATCAACGGTTTTATCTTCTTTTCTCATTCTACATGAAAAACAAAAATAAAAGAAAAAAACAATTGGTAATTGTCGACGAGTGGTACTCGTGGACCAGATGATTTGGGTATTGGGGTACGTTGGAACAAGGATCTACGTAATACGACAACAAGCAGACAAAAAGACAAGGATTATACTGGTTCAGGCCCCTTATTTGGTAATAGCCCTAGTCCAGTTTATATAAGATTGATGATGAGGAACCACATATTACAAAAGAAGTAAATGAAACGGACGATACCGGTGAGATCGTAGTCGATGTACTCGACGAGATCTCCCAGTTACTTGGCTCCGCGTACTCCGGCTCCGTGAACTATGGTGGGTGTGTAGGCGATGAAATTCGATGCCCTGCACCCCTCCCTGGGGGTCCCTTTTATACCGTGGATCATCTTAATGCCCAAGTAAGACTCGGAGACATTGGATCTGGTACGGTATAACAGAATCTCTATCCCTTCCAAGTAGGACTTTGGAAATCACTAATCTCGTAGAGATATTTCTGTAATTTGCAACAGATTCCGACAACGTATACGGAAACAATCCGTATATGTAAAGGTATACCATATCGGTACATTCCATAAGTCATAGGATAGGAGGTATGCCTTACCCGTAACCCTGACAGGAGCCCCCGACTTCAACTTAAATGAATTCACGTTGTCGCCCGTGACTTCTCCTGTCAGCGGCTTGTCGTACTTACTTGGTCGATCTCGGTTCAAAACTGTAGAGACAGGAAGTTATCGACAACGCTAGAGGGAGTCCAACGGTTCGAATATGAATTTAAATTGAAGTCTGAACAACCGCCCTTAACAGGCTCCTTGAATTTTCGGCGACAATCTCTCTCCTTCCTTAGAATACGAACCGTCAGATAGTGCGCCTATTTAAAGGGATTTTGGGATACATTTCGAGTCCGTTTGCCAAAAAATTCCCCAACCTTCCAGCAGCCTCGAATCCTTCGTCTCCCCAGAAAGCCCTAACCTTCCTCGTCTTCCTCCGACGATCTTCTTCCAATGGCGGACCTCGGCAAGTCCTCTTCCGACGCGGCCAGCCTAAAGAAGCTTCACACTGACGGAGCTCTCCCCTCCAAACAAACTATGGTCAGAGAAGACGGAGGTACTGATCCCTCCCCTGCCTTAGGTCGTACTCCCTCCATTCCAAATTGATCTACATATTTCATAGGTACACTAAGACCAAGAAAAGCTAATTACTCTCTTATACTACATTTACTCTAGCAACAAACTTAATGCATGCACCATCCCCACTATTTTCTAGCCAATAGCAAATCAAGATATTGTATGTGGGTTATAAATACTTGTGTGCATGGATGCATGCATCAATGTCCATTTACTCTAATGCACAAATAACGAATAGACTTAATGAATGAACACAAATATGTAGATCATTTAGGAATAACCTCAAAAAACTATATGTAGATCAATTTGGAATGGAGGGAGTATGGTAAAGGTAGAAGATTTTGTCCGTTGCGGTTTTTTGCCTCCTCCTCGAGACTCAATCTCCTTATGCCATCCCACGCTATCGAAGCGGACTCGCTCCATCTATGCGTCCTGAACCCGAAGATAGAGACCCCAGCTAGACCTATTTAGTTTAGTTGCCTCGGGTGAGCTGAACTACCAGAACTAGTTCTTTACAACTCGTACCCCAGAGCCCTCTATCTAGAATAGCTCTCTCTAGATTTCCCAGCTAGGACACACGCTGGGTACTATTTGTGGAAAGTGATGCTTGTGGGCTTACTACTTATATGCTTTCAGCAGTTATCCTCTCCGCACTTGGCTACCCAGTTTACCGTAGGCACGATAACTGGTACGTCCTTCCCGGTCCTCTCATACTAGGGAAAGGTCCTCTCAATGCTCTAACACCCACACCAGATATGGACCGAACTGTCTCACGACGTTCTGAACCCAGCTCACATACCGCATTAGTGGACGAACAGCCCAGCCATTGGAACCACCTATAGCTCTAGGTGGAAAAGAGCCGACATCGAGGTGCCAAACCTTCCCGTCGATGTGGACTCTTGGGGAAGATCAGCCCTGTAATATTCCAGTGGTTGCCGCAAGGAATGACGTCATAGCTCCTGCAAAAGTAATAGCAATCAATACCTATAATCATATGAATACCATGAAAGCCAGTTGCTAAGAAAAAGGTAGAACCGTAAAAACTATCTGAAATAGTGGAGGGTGCTTGGTAATATTCCATTCCTTGAAAGCCGGTGGATACTAGAGCTAGCCATAAAAACAAGAAGTATTTTTTATGGCATGTGAGATGATCGCGCCTAGTAGCCACATATCAGCTGCAACTTTAAATTGGAATTGCTTGATTTGATAGAAAGTTCAAAGAAGAATAGACAGAAGACAGACTTATCGACTAAGAACCGAACAACTACTTGAGTAGACGGTTAACAATCATTGGGTAGATGAGCCTACATACCGTCAACTTCTTGATCGCGGAAAAGAGGATATAGGAGAGTTGTGTAGTTCCACTCCATCTACAAAAGAGAAAGGCTCCGCCTACGCTCGTGAAAACAGGTTGGTCCTCCGAACGATATGTGTGGATAATGAGGCCACCTTCACAACCTTCTCCCTTCTATCTTTATCCAAAGTCAGGTAGGGTGGTTCGCTAGAGTCGCTCAACCGTCCCTTTGCCCCCCCCCCCTGGCGGGGCTCGGTTTTTGGGAAGCCCGTTCCCACCGCGCTCACGGCCCGGCTGGCCTGCCAGCGGTAGTGGGAATTCTCCCGTTCCCTGGTCAAAAAAGGGTTGGTTGGATGCAGGATCTACTCCACGAGGAGTGGTACGGACGTAGATGATATCATCACGACCTCTCTTTGCGTACCGCTAGGGATGCTTAACGCCACTTCGCCAACTGGCATCAAAAGAATAAATTTGAAGTGGCACCTGGCTCGAGCGAATTGATGAAACGAGCCATTCCTTTAGAAAATAAAATAAATAAATAAGTAGAGGCACTTCTCTAATGTGCATGTTGATCGCTTTTGTATTAGTGGCCCTATAGCCCTTTTTATAGCCCCCTAGGTCCCTTTCCATTAAATCAGGTTTGATTTGAGCCTGGGTGGATACTGTATCAATAGACTATACTATATCAGTACGGGACTAGAGACAGTAGGGGAGATCCTTGGATCAGCCATGAATTGTCCTTCTTTTTTACCTAAAAGTGCAGGAGCTGCCAAAGGACTATAGCTGGGTTGAATTATCGAATTCCTTATCCAACTTTGAGATCCACCAAACTGTGTGGAAAAGAAACACAAAATCCAAGAGAAACTGAATCATGAGAAAAAACAAACCGATGGCATTGACATTTCTTTGTCACGCTTCGGGCTAGGTCATCAGGATCCAGCTATCATGGGCATCGCATTATTGCAAATTCCAAAAATGCAATTTTCCATATTCCTAGTTACACATTTACTTACAGCGCCCAGAAAGAAGATTTCTTTTCTTTGCTAATTCCTCTCAATGAAATTTGACTTCCATGTCTGGGGCTGACAGCTTTCGTGTACTGAATTTCTATGAGATTCTCTTGTCTGCGGGAACAAAAAGCTAGTAAATGAAGTACACGAAATTAGGATGTTCTAAACAACGAAAAGCTAAACAAAGAAAGGAATGGCAATGAGTGGAAAATCCATTTGCAGTCTTTTTCGGCAGGACCTAGACACGGAGGTTCGGGAAGTAGCGCATGACGCATTCACTGGTGATAGGACTGGCAGCACAAAAAGGCCGGGACGCAGGCTCCCGCAGAGGAAAGCCTAACGAATGTTAGATGCAAAGCCCCCTTCTCAAAGATGGAATGGCCCAGCCAAATAAAGGAAGGTTAACGTATGCGATGCCTTCCATTTGTACGAATGCGAACATACCCGACGAAAAACCTGATGATAGGAATACTCGAGAGTCAGTTGTTAATGTCTTATAGCCCACGAAGAAGCAAGCTTCCTTGGGAATGGAGAGACCTAGAGGAAGAACAACCCGGTCGTATATGGGTCATTTCTCCTCATCCTTGTCTCTATTTGTTAATTGCTCGCTACCCATAGGGGGCCTTGAGTAGAATTTAAGCACGGGTTTCGAACCATCTACTTTTCCTTATCCTTATGGGAATTTAAGAGAGAGATCACTCCACTGAGAAGAACAATGGGGAAGAAAAAGTAGTTTTTTTATTTATTGCAACATGCTTGTTGATTCCTACCACTTAGTCTTAATTTATTGTATCTTCCCGGAGTTACCTCGGCTGAAGGCCTGATTGAATAGCAATCTTGTCTGGAACTTCGAGACAAATGGGAACCATGCCAGCACCGCCACCGGGACGAAGGTTCTTTTGCTGATCTTGAACTTCTACGGTCTTTCACTTCTGCACCTCAACCCCAATTCTATTGCTTTCCTAAGCATCTTCGCTCATCTTTGTGAGGCCTATATTGGGGTAGTGCCTTTCCTTGACCTTTTCCCTTTTTTCTACGAACTACGCTGGATGGAGGCCGACAGGGTCTCGGGATGTTGCGGGTTTCGCCTGCGTGACGACATGAAAGCGAGATACATCCCCTTTCAATGCCATACATCCCGGACCAAATGGTGATCGAAGTGGTTTTATCTCGAGCTCAAAGAACTCGATTTGGTTCTCGTCATGCCCGAGAACCAACCGATTTGCCAAGAATGCTGGACCTCCAAACCTCTTCTAACCCCTTCGCTTGAGGCCTTCGCGAACATCATCGGTGGCTTGCGAGAACAGGGGTTGACCGGGTATGAAGTCGCTCAAGACTTCATTGCCCGACGCATCCAACCGCTGCAGGCCCGTGCCCACCCCGCGTTTCACTATGAGGGGGCTCTTGACGTGATACGGATCTCGTTGCGGGGTACTCGTTCTCGTGTTGCAGTCCCCTTCTTCCTTTTAACAGTGATCTCGTGCTCGTAATTTGACATGTTTTATCTGCCTCTTTGCATTTCAGATCTCTCCGCCGATGTCGTGACGCAGCGGGTGAGGGACGTGCTGATCAACCTCGCCTCTGAGGCCAATGAATTGCCCACCCCTCTCTGCGACAAGCCTGCGGCCGACAAGGTGGCCGCCATCAGTGTGAGTGAAACGAACACCTTCCTTTTTCATTCCATGGGGAAACAAAGTGACCTCAACTCCTGCAGGTCCTGCCTCTGACAGACGTCATTGGCCCTCTTGTCAATCATCAAGCTTCCTCCTCTCTCAAGGAGAAAGTTGCGAAGGAGGTTGCTGGCGTCGCCTCCGGACCTGTTGTCGCGGAGGGCAGCGGGGTCAAGAGAAAACCTTGGGCTCTACAAGCGGCGCCGCCAGATCTCGGCAGAAATAGCTACTAAACGACTATATTGATATATTTTTTAAAAAAATAGCTAATATTTAATTAATCATGTGCTACACGTTATTTCGTTTTACGTGCAAAGGAGACCCTCACTCCTTAATACAACCTAGTAATGCATTATTTTGAACCGTACTACTGACATGTAATTGATTTGTTGTTTCATTGACGTTTGGACTGTAGCGCACGTACGGTGTTTTACTGTTTTACTCATCTGACGCATGCAGTGAAAGTAAAAGTTGCCTTTCAACTCATGTACACTTTTATCTTTTGCCAATTAGTATCCGTACTGACACCAGCATCGTGTTTAGATGCAAATTTTTTCTTCAAACTTTTAATTTTTTCATCACATTAAAACTTTTCTACACACATAAACTTTAAACTTTTTCGTCACAGCATTCCAATTTCAACCAAACTTTTAATTTTAGCGTGAACTAAATACATTGGGCTGTGTTTGATGTGATTAAAAAAGTTGAAAGTTTAAAGAAAAATTTAGGATATAAACACGGCGACAACTGTAGATGCAGATAACTTTGCCAGTGTTGCTACGAAAGGAGTGTAGTAGACTGTAGGAGTGGTAGATAGGCATTGGAGTATCTTGCAGAGGTGGAGAATCCTGCAAAAGATCCGAAAGATTGTTCTCGTGTTGCCCAATATTTGCATTTTCAACTTCGAAGCTTTGATGAGCAAGATTAATTAGAGCGATCCATGAGGCCTCCAGTCTGCCCTCATCGTCTAAAAGATGAGACGAGACATAGTTGGTATATAAGTTTGTTCGGATTCGCTATACTAATTATGTCTCACCATTCTAGATTGAGAACGGAATGAGTAGTGTAATATCCTCTGTCAAACATAAAATATCCTCGCTCCCGAAGGATAATACTTGTCCAAAACATGAAAAATCTATTATCAAACTTTTAAAAACTTTGACTATTAATAACGTCAAAAATATTTATCTTCTAAGTACGAAGACTAAAGTATATATTACTCTTAAAAAGTATTTCAGTCAAATTATATATTTATTGATATTTCTATACATATTATGACAAAAATAGTAGTCAAAGTTGTTTTTTTACTGTATTCTTGTTGAAACAACAAGCACTATCAACTTGGAGAGATTAGTAGGTGCAGCTTGTCTGTTTAAAAGTAAGCAAAATTTACTACAAGACACTAAAAGATCTTTTTTGTCTTTGCTGTGAGAAAAAACATGTATTTTTCATGGATACCGCAAAAACGCAGTAATTTTAGGTGTTAGACACCAGACATATTATTTTATTATTTTCGTGAAAACGGAGAGAGAAATAGCGTGAAAAGTAACAAAATGCTCCCATGTCGATAGACTTTTGTATAGACTGTGCTCAATTTGAACTAGAACAATCCCCTCTTCTTGAACCCTAGGTTTTGATGGCGACAAATAGAGGGACCTAAAGTGAACTTATTCCATCTTGTTTTGCAAAGGAATAAGTTTATTTGTGGTCACTTAACTTTACATCCAATCCGATTTTCGTGCTTCAACACAAAAACCATATACGACCGGTCCCGAACTATCAAAACAAACAAGGTCCCTCGATGGTTTGGAAGGCGACTTTGATTGATGTGGCACATCCGGGGTTGGTTTGACTATGTTTTCATCCCATATGATATTGTTGTGACTTTTACGTGGCAATTTGATTCCGAAAAAATAATAAAAACCGTGGGTCCACATGTCAGCTAAAAAAATACTCCCTCCGTTTCGAAATATTTGACACCGTTGACTTTCTAGCACATGTTTGACCGTTCGTCTTATTCAAAAACTTTTGTGAAATATGTAAAATTATATGCCTACATAAAAATATATTAAATAATGAATCAAATAATAGGAAAAGAATTAATAATTACTTAAATTTTTTGAATAAGACGAACGGTCAAACATGTTTAAAAAAGTCAACGGCGTCAAACATTTTGAAACGGAGGAAGTATAAATAAAGTAGGCCCCACATGTCATTCTTACTCCTCTCATCTCTCTCTCTCCCCTGCACTGCAAGGAGAAGGCAATGGGTGGCGCTGAGGCCGGACCGCCTCATCCACCCTCTCTGCCTGCTTGAGCTGCTGAGGTTGGATTGCTCGGATGTGTTGAGTTGTGATCCAAATTCATTTACACTTAATAAAGGCCAGCTTCTACCGTAGTGGAGCGGAGGCCCGTCGCCGGTAGGCTTAGGCCAAAGCCCCCGCGGTATGGATCGTGTATGGATCGTAATACCTTTTAGGGTTCCACCATATATAAACCTCTTGTAAGCCATCGTGCGGCGTTGTAACCTCACCCCAGATATAGTGAAGATATTTTGCTGGCTAGCGTCCGTGGTTTTTTCTCTCCTGTTTTGGGAGGGTTTTCCACGTTAAATCTCGTATCTTCTATGATTAATCTATTATTTTTTATCGTTTGTTTGCCTATCATTATCTAACAGGATGGACGGTGTGGCGGATGGCACGTGTGACCGTGAGGAGGAGGGGGAAACCGGGAAGGGGAGGTGGCGGCGGCGAGGCGGGTGTTGGTGAAGCGGACGCGGCTGCGGTGCCAGGAGGTGGAGTGGAGGTTCACCAGCGTGCGGCAGCTAGCGGCTCGTCGTCGACAGCCAATGGCAGATGAAGCCTGTTGGCCTGTGGCAGCAGTGGTCGCAGCCAAAGTTGAGGAGGGTGCATCAGTGAGTGCAAGCGAATTAAATTTACAAATATACTGATAATTTATTTTTTTCTCATAAATATTTGGGCTGTAAATTTTTTGACACAAATATATTATCGGTCTCGCACAACCGTTGTGCGAGAATAACGTGGATATGATCATATGGACGGTCTCGCACGAGAAAAGCGCGAGACCGCGCGGTGTCGCGCAATAACGTCGCGAGACCGCGCGGTCACGCACGAGGAAATAGTGGGACCGAACAGTCTCACACAGAGAAGGAGCGAGACCGAATGGCTGAGGCGGTTCAAGTGGCTCAATTATCGATTAATTAATCGCTAATCAACCTCATTAATTACAAACTATTCTTAATTAATCACTAATAGGGTAATTAGTCACTAATAATGCGGCTGCTTTCTAAGCAAGCCGTTCGCTCTCTCGCGCTTGTGATGTTCGGTCTCGCTTTTCTGATGCGCGAGGCCGCGTGGTCTCGTGGTGTCGTTATGCGACACCGCACTGTCTCGTGCTTTTCTCGTGCGAGAACGCCCATATCATCATATCCATGTCATTCTTGCATAACAGTTGTGCGAGACTGATATTATATTTCTGCCAATATTTCTGAGAAAAAAATTAATCAACATTATATTTTCAAATTTAATTCCTCAGTACACTAGCTTTCTAGCGGTTGCAGGATTTTTTGTTCTTTCTGCTGTTGAGCACATAACCAACTTCATTTGTTCCCAGGTTGATAACGCGGCAGAGAAGAAGGCTCCTGAATCCAGCTCGTGTCATCCCTACCCAAGAGAAGTTCATCGGATCGATATGTCCCGGTGAAACCTGCTCCGTCTGGATTCATCCTCCTCCAGGACATGCAACCAACTGAGGTACTTGCACTCAGAGCAGAGCTGCTTTTTGTGCTCTTGGATTCTTTTTTGAATAAGAGTGCTCTCCTCCTGAGTTTCGCCGGCCTTGCTTGAACTAGAGCCAGAAGCATCTTCCGTTGTTTTCTCCTGGTTAGTTTTGTTTTCTGCATCCTTCTTTGCCCTAGATTTCGCCTTGGCGTACGTTGACAAAATGGTTGTCGGCAGTTTGACAGCTCAAGTTGTAGCCTTATTGGAATATTCCGGGGGATGGAGGGTTTAAGATGGGAGTTGAGTCCAATGAAGCGCTGTTGGTGACAAGTGAGAAGCCGCCGATCGAGAAGGCCGGTACCAGAACTGACTGAAAACAACAAGGCCAACCACAGCAGTGAGCTTGTCGTGCTTGTTCCTTGAGACAAGTTTGATTGTGACATTCCTGCCACCAGCATCTAGAATACCATTTTGCTCATGGTGCCCTCATGACCTCATGTTTGTCCAGAATGATCTTTTCCAATTGACGCCTGAATGTTCCAACACGAGAATCAAAGGATCATTAGTCTGAATCATGACCATCGTCATAGCAATGAGAGCTCCCTGGCGAACAACATCTGATGTGAGAGGCTCCAACAAGGAAATTAATCCACTTCCAAAGC
Source organism: Oryza meridionalis (assembly GCA_000338895.3). Taxonomy (NCBI): domain Eukaryota; kingdom Viridiplantae; phylum Streptophyta; class Magnoliopsida; order Poales; family Poaceae; genus Oryza; species Oryza meridionalis. Next base: position 23,010,389 of record CM002535.2, read on the forward strand.
AGCACCATGTGGGTTGTTTGATTCAGAGAGCAGGGATACAATTCTTGGAGTCTGCACAATCACAACAGGGAAGTGAGTTGTGGATCAAAGCTATCGGTGCTTACTTATTCTACCAATTAGCTGGAAATATTATGAAGAGATGCTGCTTGATCAAACACGTAGTAAGCAAAAGCATGTTCATAGCAGAAATCAAATTTAATGAAGGCATAAAAGTGGAACCATCAAATTAAATAAAGGCATAAAAAGCACACCATTTGATAGTGCACATACCTGCTCAGGTTCATTGTACAGAACAAATCCAAGAGCCATAACTGCAGTCCTCCGAACATCATCACTGACGTCTGATACAGCAAAATGCAGCAGCTGGTGTATGGCTTTGCAGTTCCCCTGGCAGCAAAATCCAACTATCCAAGCGTACGACGCCTTCTTGGCGCGCGCGGCGGCGATGGCGCCGGAGTCGTCGTCCTCGTCGTCGAGCCCGCGGTCGGGCTCTCCGACTCCTCCTGCTTCTGCTGGGCCAGCCGCTGAGCAGCCACGGCCACCACCACGGAGGCCGCGGACGACAACGACCCTCGCCGTCTCGCTCGCTTGCTCCGCCGTTCTCCTCGCCGCCCACCTGCCCGTCCGCCGTCCGGGAAGAGACGATGAAGAGAGGGGAGAGGGAAGAAAAGTGAGAGGGGAGATGAAAGAAAGGAGGAGTGACGATGACACGTGGAGTTCACCTCGGTCTCACTATTTTAATTATTTTGTGTGTAACTAACATGTGGGTATGTAGTTTTTATTATTTTTTCAGGATTAAATTGACACGTCAATATAACAGTGAGACAAAGATCTAGTCAAACCAATCACATAGGCGTCACGTCTGCTAAAACCGCTGAGAGACCTCATTTACATCGGTTTTGATAGTTTTAGGGTCCAATTGTATTTGGTTTTTGGGTTTAAGGATGAAAATCGGATTCAGTGTAAAGTTAAGGGACCAAAATTGTACTTATTCTTTAGCAAACAAAAGAAATGGAACACGCATGACCTTGGCACGGACCACGCGCCTCACGAAAATGATATCTTAGACCTGCACTCGAACCCAATGTCTACTACTCCCCCTGTTTTTATATTGTAAGACATTTTGATTTTTGTCAAAATCAAATTGCTTTAAATTTGACTAAATTTATAGACGAATATAGTAATATTTATAATACCAAATTAGTTTCATAAAATCAATAATTGAATATATTTTCATGATAAATTTATCTTGGGTTGAAAATATTGTTATTTTTTTCTACAAATTTAGTCAAACTTGAAGCAGCTTGACTTTAACCAAAGTCAAACGTCTTATAACCTAAACGGAGGAAGTATTTATCTCTTCTCTTCTCTACTATTATAAAAATTGAAAGTGTTTTTTCCATTGCTTTGGTACATCATCCGCGTTTGAGACAGTTTTTACGTTTATTCGCTTTTCGAATTAATATTCGTAGTTGAGTCGTTTTTTTAATTCGTTTGCTTTTAAAAATACAGGAGTTGTATAAGAAATCTCTTTAAAAAAAACTCACATGCTAATGTGTAAAAACAATATCCAGTAAATTTCACTTTAGCTAAACCGTATAACAATAATAAGATTAAGATAGTCTTCACCCGTTTTCAATGCACGGGCATTTTTTTCCAGTATTATAAAAAATTCAAGGGCGAATTACAAATATACCACTACTTTTACCCCTAACTCGAATAACCATTAAAAAAACTGAAACTGCAAATTTACCCTTAGAATAGCTTTTGTTTAGCATTGTTGTTTGATGTGTGCAATTAAGAGTCTAAAAAGCAATTCATAAAACCAAAGTGAAAAATCAAGGGGATAAGACTGGTTTGTCCTTGGCGTAGGATCGATTCTCTTCCTGCCTCTCTTCAGACCCTGATAGCACTCATTTGTTCCCTTCCCCCTTCCCCTCCTCCTCTCTTCCTTTAGAAAACCTAGATCCCAAATTCGGGTCAGCGGCTTGGGTGGCAGCAGCAGGCGGCTGCAGTTTGGACGGAGGCGGGCGCTGAGGCGATCGATTTTGGAGGCAGCTACACTACTAACTACTATTATAAAAGTTAGTCGATATAGCGGAACGACGACTAACCTTCTATATCGATTCAATCATTGATCATTCAAGACATGCCAAATGAAGACACATGAACACATGATATTTGTTAACGAGATTCAGCTGAAGTCTATATCCCCAGAGCTCTGATTATGGACGCTCATCCCCAACCAATATAGCTCCTAGCCGCTACGAGTTCATGGCCACACCGCCATCATCTCCCTGCGTGTCTACGCTATATTGTAGTCACCATGGTTACATTGTGGTGCCCCCTTCTTTATTTATGAGTGATTCTACGATAGAGTCTGACTCTTACTCTAGTCCTAACACCTATTACAACTCCAAGTCTAACTGTAACCAAATATTACTAAGTATATTTGACACATATTCTAACAGCTACAGCCAAGAATAACCCGAAAATTTGACAATTTGGCCCTTTTTGAAAACTATTTGCAAATTTGGTCCCTGGCAAAAACTATCACCAGATCTGGACCCCGACCTCAGCGCCAAGGTCGATGGCGCTGAGGTTGAACACCTCAGTGCCAACCGCATCGGCGCTGAGTACTTGACGGCCCTAAGGCGAACAGCGCAATGTCAGCGCCGACCGACTTGGCGCTGAACTTCGGGACCTCAGCGCCATCGGGTCTGGCGCTGAGGTCCTACAACCCTTGGCCGAGTCGCGCCCAGCAGCCCGGGCCTTCTTTCTTCCTCAGTAGCTGTCAGCTGAGGCGTGGCGGTGCCGAACTATCTCTCTCCTCCCCTCCAAAAAAATCAAAAAAATCCCCACTAAATCGTCACATTTTGGAGGGGAAATTGTTGGAGGACATAGTGGCAAGGTATTCTCCTCCGAATCCTCTCGTCATTTCGCATTTTTTTGCTTGGATTTGCTCATTGATGGATGAACCCTAGAATAGTGATTTGGGGTTATTTTCCCTAATTAGTTGGTTCTCTACTCTGTGGTTGTGGTTGTTGTTGGTGATGCAATGGTTAGATGCTCATAGAACCCTAATTTTTAGTGGAGATTTTTGGCACTTAGGGAAGAACCCTAATTTTTCCCCCAAATTAGTGAAGAACACTTCATTTTTTTTTAATTTTCATCACAATGCGAGAGTTCAAATTTAGGATGGATCGTTACAAATGGAAGTTTGTGTATGTTTAGATATGTATGGACAATTTCGTTGGGGGACATAGTTGTAGGTTATATTTTTTTTATTGCAAATTCAAGTTTTTAAAAAATGCAATATGCTAATATGTCGGTTAATGTTGTAGATGGATAGATTAGTACGATTGCACTATGGTGGTTCGGTGGTAGAGCAAAGTAACAGTGGTAGCAATTTCGAGGGGATGAGTGTTAAGCAACTTATATTTGGTGGAAAACCTAGTTTTGAGGAGTTAGTTTGTCGTACAAAGGATGTGCTGGGGTGGAGCAATCAGTCTATAGCTATACAAGGTAGATATGATGTTGGAGCAGGACCCATTTCACACAAGTACATGCTAGATTTGAATGGGGAGTTGGAGTGGAACACATATGTGGATATAGTGTTGGGCTCCCAATTCAAGTCGCTTGAGGTGGTTGCTTTGAAGCTTGATCGTACTGATTGCAGAGATGATTCTTTTGACCTCAATCGCACACTGTTTTATGATGAACCAAACTATGAAGCATTTGATGATGAAGGAGATATGAAAAGTCAGTCGGTTAAGTCTTTGAGAGTTGAGGAAGTCATAGAATCTCAAGGGATGGGGGTTGATGTTAACATGCAAAAGAAGGAAGCAGTTGATGCGAATGAGGGAAGGAGTCAGGAATCTGAAAGGGTGGAGATAAATGTGGAGTTGCAGAAGGAGGAAGCAGTTGAGGCTAATAAGTCAAGCAGGCTTGAATCAGAAGGGGTGGAGGTAAATGTGGAATTGCAAAAGGAGGAAGCAATAGAGGTGAATGAGGCAAGGAGTCAGGCAGTTCCGATAGTTGGAAATCATGTTGATGATGATAATGAAGTGGCAGATGGATCAATGGGGGGAGGTGGAGAAGAGCGTACAACGGATGCTCAATTAGCATCCTTGTTGCGGTTCTGTTTTCGAGACAAAATATATACTCGGAGGGAGTGTGAGGAGACTTTGTTGATGAATGGATTGAGTGTTGATTTGCTGCACGAACATTCAGAGGAGTATGATGACACACATGAGGAGGAGGGATATGAGGTTGAGTATGCCGTAGACTCAGATGACGATCGTCCACTTGCAGGCACGTGAGCTGATGAGGTCCGTGAACGACGCGGGTGTTGCCCTTGGCACACCTGCTGGGTCAGAGAATGAAGTTGGGATACTTCGGAGCGCACTTCAGGTAATTAACCAATTAGTTCAATCCATGAATCTTTCACTTGCCTCTAACTAATTTGTTTTGTTCTTGCAGAGGCTAAAACAACGAAGTCGGATGTTAGCGACAAGACTTGGTTGTAGGTCCACAGACGCAGTCGACCCACAACCAAGACTAACGCGGACACAGGCCAGAGAAACAAGTCAACAAAGAGCTGAAGAGGAAGGGGAGGAAGAACATGATGAAGGGGAGGAAGAACATGAGGAAGGGGAAGAAGGAGATGGACAGAGTGACGAAGAGGAAGAGGAACAACCCGAAGAAATCGGGTCATCTCAGCTTGCAGGTGCCCCGCAGCCATCGCAGCCTTCCCAGTGTCGCCCGCAGAGAAAGAGGGCACCGGTGGACCGGTACACACCTTCCACTAGTGGCCAGAGGGGTCGGCACTAGTGGATTACTTTGTACTTAACACTCTAGGCAGCGTTAGACTTTATATCAAACTCTAGATGGATGTGATGGTTGATGGATGTGTTGGACTCTAGATGATGGTTGATGGATGTGTTGAACTCTATATTTTGTGATGGTTGATGGATGTGATGAACTCTAAATACTGTGATGGTTGATGGATGTTCAGTTGCTGTGATGTGTTAAATACTATGTGGCTGTCAATTTTGTGATGTGTGTGATGCTGTCAATTTCTGTGTGGCTGGCTGTGCTATGCCAGCCACTGCTTGACCTCAGCGCCAAATAGAATGGCGCTGAGATTGTACATGTCAGCGCCAGAGCAATTGGCGCTGAGGTGCACAACCTCAGCGCCAAGGTCTTTGGCGCTGAGATGCGTGTTCTCATCCCTCGGGAGGCAATCTCAGCGCCAAATCTTATGGCGCTGAGTTGGCCGTCCTCAACGCCTAATTGTTTACCGCGGAGATTTAGCCCCCCCTCCCCAAACGTCAGCAGACGGCCATAAACCGAAGGAAACGGCCGTCAAGTACTCAGCGCCGATGCGGTTGGCGCTGAGGTGTTCAACCTCAGCGCCATCGACCTTGGCGCTGAGGTCGGGGTCCAGATCTGGTGATAGTTTTTGCCAGGGAACAAATTTGCAAATAGTTTTTAAAAAGGGCCAAATTGTCAAACTTTCAGAAGAATAACGGCGGCGGAGGCGGGTGCTGAGGTGGTCGGTTCTGCAGTCTGTTGCAGTTGAGCAGCAGCAGTAGCAGCAGCCGACCATGGTGACATCCGCTCAGCAGTATGGATTACATCATCAACAGCATGAGGATGGTTGTTAATCTTGCAATTGCATGGCAGCTGTGACGGGCATTATTTTTTTCTAATTTTCATAAAACCAAATCTTCTAACGGTGTTTGTTCAGTCATTCAATCCGACGACAGACCGTCTGGTTCTAACTGTATTTGATGGCAAACATGCAATTGCATTCTTTTTAATGGCAGATTCACAATAGCAATTCAAACCAATGGCAAATATGCAATTGGCCCAAAATTCAAACTGTTTTTCCTCAATTTTTTGTCCGTGGTCCGAATTTCTTTCCCAATGTCACGTCGGTTTAGTTCCCGACGACGTCAGCCACGCTCGCTCGAAGATGCACGCGCGCACGCGCTGCTTTAAAGCCTCTGTGCTCCTCTATTCTTTGGGCCGGCCGGCCCTATGCTCATTTTGACTTTAAAATTCAAAAGGAAAAAGTCCAATTAGACTCCCTTCAATACTAGCCAATAATGTCACCCATCCGCGCGACTCTAGGTTTTCTTTTATATATATATATATATATATATATAGAAATACGCTCACTTTTTTTGATTGTTCCGGGTCCCTATCCAAACACATGTGAGCAAGTGCATCTGCACAGGCATTACAAGATCGACGGACATGCCTGATATCCGTTACTATGAAATACATAGACAAAAGAAGACGTAATTCCCTGAAGACGATACCTCTAGCACTTCTGTCGAATTCATCAGATTTGAGAGCAGAAACAAGATTGAGACAATCCGATTCAATAATCACCCGGGAAATGCCATGATCTATTGCAGCTTCGTGTGCAGCTAAACAAGCCTCTGCCTCTGCCATTAGTGCGTCTGAAACCATCGGCAAACGCCCTGATCCAGCTAACACTCCCTGTCCATTTTCACCTCTAATCACAAAACACGAGGCTCCATCCCTGGACATCTCCCGATAAACTCCATCAAAGTTTATTTTCAGAATACCTAGTGGAGGTGCCTTCCATGTGTTGCCCTTTCTCACAGACCGGCCAGACTGAACTGTATTCTGTAAGACAGGATTGATTTTTCAGATACGCTGCAGTATTCTGAACACGATGCTCAATCTCGCCCTGGGACAGCATCTCCTCCCCGACGTTTGCTTTATTTCTTGCACTCCACCATACCCACAGTAAATGGAATATAGTAGTTTTGATCTTGTCACTTTTCGGCATGATTTTGGCCACAAAATCACCAGCCGACTGAATTAGGTTTTCTATTACGTGTTATGTGGGAGTGGTCTTTTTTATGAGTTTCTTGTTACTCGTAAAAAAATATAGGTCGGGCTGACTAATATTATAATAATACACTAAAAAGCTTAATTTTTTTTACAAATTTTATAAGTTATTATATTATAGGTCTTCGTGGTTGCATGACCCTTACTTTTTATTGGCACATGCTTTTTATAGCCTATACACAAAAATTTTATAGGTTTGTAAGGAATGAATTTGATTTTATTTATATTCGTGTGAAAACCATTAAACTTATATTCGGATGACCCTAACTGCTCATGTCCTTATAGTAATTTTTTTCAAATATATTAAAATTAATTGTTAGAAACAAAATTAATCAAATGAACATACATTTTTTTTATATACTCGAAATAGCTGACCCATGAATTTAGTTACGATAAGGGTTTATTAGTAAAATAGTTTTTTTTACAAGAGATGCAAATCGTAAATTACATTTATAACATTATACCTTATGTTTATTCTTTAGCTTTCCCCCTTCCTTTCTTTCTTTCCTTCTAGAGTTTCATCTTCGGAACCCCTTAAAATTATTATTTTCACAATCCATCTAATCCAACGGTCAAAAATCACTTATCCTCTTTTATGTTGTAGTGAATCCACGGCTAATATTTATCGAGTGATGTGGCTCATCCTCGTTTTATTGTGAGTTTCACCTTTCAATAGTTAAGATACGTCGAATCTGATTCGTATCCCTAAACCACAAAACTATATATGATTACTCCTTAAACTATTAAAACCGTCTAAAACGACTCCCTCAGCTGTTTTAAGGGTGGTTTTCGCTGACGTGGCGTACATGTGGCAGCCTAGTCATCAAATATATTAAAAAAGTTAAGCTGGCGCACATGTCATCCCCTCCCTCTAATAACCTCTCTCTCCCCCTCTCCCTCTCCTTTCTTCTTCTCGGCCCCATCCGCCTCAGCGCTGGCGACGGCGGCGTCCGGCGGCAAGGGTACGGCGTCGAGGGCCCGACAGTGAGGGCGTCGCTTGCGGCTGCTGGGCTCGACAACGAGAGCGTTGGCTCCACGGCGAGAGCTACGAGATCCTCGACCTAGCGGAGGCCCAGCCTTTCCCCGCGGCGTCTGCGGCCGCCACCCGCCTCGACAGCGCCCTCCGTGTCGACATGTCGCGCATGATGGACGAGCTTCTGTGCCTCAGGGTCTGGAACGCCTCCACCCATGACACGTGCCTCGCCGTCAACAAGCTCACGGTCGGTGCTTCCGCCAACGCCTTGTGGCACGTCTTACCCAGCACCAACGACAGAAGCAGCTCGGCGAGTACCGGGGGGCGCGTGTCGGCCGAAAGCCCGTCGAGTGCCCCTGGCGATTTGGTCGGCTTCTTGGACGACGAGTTCTTGGAATATCTCCAGCTGCTCCACGGCATCGATGTCCCACGGGAAGAACTCGACGGAGCCGAGACGGCGACGGTAGAGTAGCCAAGCCGCTGCCGCTCCCTACCGCCGTCCCCACCACCGCTCCCGACCGCCGCCAGCGCTCGCCACCACCGCTCCGGGCAAGGTGAAAAAAGAGGCCGGGGGAGAGAAAGAGATAAAGGAGAGAGGAAGGGAGGAGGAAGAAAGGAAAGAAGAGGGAGGATGACATGTGGGACCCACATGTCGGTAGGTCCCACTATTTTTTTTTTGGATGATATGTTGGTCCTACAATTTTTTTTTTGTTTTTACTCTAATTACACATAAGCGACACGTGGGACGAAGACCGGGTCAACACCGCCACGTAGACGCCACATCAGTCAAAACCGCTTGCAAAACCACTCAGAGTCAAATTGCACCGGTTTCAATAGTTCGAGAAGCCATCTTATCCGGTTTTCTTGTTAAGGGGTACGAATTAGATTCGGCCGATATTTAAGGGAGTAAAAATGGACTTTTTCAATTCAAAACGTCTTAGAGCAGGTACAATAGCAGACTATAAGCCAGCTATAACCATATATCGAGAAAAAAATAGAAGAGAGAGAAGAAAGCGGGCTACAGATTTGTAGCCGGCTGTAACACGGACTCCAAAATATTATGTGTGTATGAGAGGTGGGACCATGTAACACGGACTCCAAAATATTATGTGTGTATGAGAGGTGGGACCAGGTATTAATGGTGTAGTATATTTTTATAGTTAACTATTGTATGAATGGGCTATTATTAGATTGGCTATAGATGTTTTAGAGTCAGTAGTTGGCTATATTATTGACCTTGCTCTTATCAGATGGGGTTATATATGCACGTTTAGATACAAGCTCACGAGGCACTTGCGAATTGTGTCAGTAAAAACCATTGCATCGTATCTGCGTTGCGTTACGACTGAAGAAACAACGAATGCTTTGGATCCGGGGGATCATGGAGAAAGCCATGTGTTCTGCTTAATTACCTTATAACTTCCTCCATCCTAAAATATAACATAACTACCACTAATACAAAGAAAAAAAAACTACTCCCTCCGTTTCATATTATAAGACTTTCTACTATTGTCCATATTCAAAATGTATATATGTCTAGATTCATTAACATATATAAGAATATAGTGAATGCTAGAAAATCTTATAATATGAAACAGAGCAAGTATCACCTTATTTAGATTATCCCAGTATCACCTTATTTAGATTATCCCAGTAAATACAATGCATGATCCCAATAAATACAATGCATGCATTGTATAGGATTAGAGATCTCGAGGATAATGAATTAAAAAAAAAGAAAGGAAATTGCTGCTAGTTCATTACATGTATGAATAAAGCCTTTGTATTATAAAACTGCGTCCTATATTTTGAGACGGAGTATACAAAGATTCTTTCATTGGACATTGAAAGTGCAACCACAACTTGCGAGTAATAGAAATTAAGGCCTTGTTTAGTTGGCAAAAAATTTTGGATTGGATTGTCACATCGGATATTCGAACACACATTTGAAGTATTAAACGTAGTCTAATAACAAAATAAATTACAGATTTCACCAGGAAACTACAAGACAAATTTATTAAACCTAATTAATCCGTCATTAGCAAATGTTTCCTGTAGCACCATATTGTCAAATCATAGACAATTAGGCTTAAAAGATTCGTCTCGCAATTTACTCGTAAGCTGTGTAATTGGTTTTTTTTTTTCCTACATTAAATATTCCATGCTTATGTCTAAACATTCAATGCGACCGCGTGAAAATTTGTTTTGGGAACTAAACGCGCGTAAGATGCATATAAACAAGACAAACTGTGGATATTATCGGAGCACATCTAGATTGCAAGTACTCGAAATTAAGCTTATAAACAAGACAAACTGTGGATATTCTCGAAGCACATATAGAAAAAGGAGTAGTAAATTGTCTCAGCATAGCACATACCCATAACTACTTAGATACTTAGATATAGTTAAGTAGTAGATGCCTAAGGATTGTCTCAGCATAGCACATACCCATAATTAGTTAGATATAGTTAAGTAGTAGATGCCCAAGGATGGATGCACATACTTAACATGGTGGACATAAATACAGCAGAAGAATCCTTCGATTGTCCCTCCAATCCCTTTAAGCATGATGACATTAAGCAATCTTCAATCCAGCAAGCGGCCTGCTCAAGTGAGCCTCCATTCCTCTACTTTCCGTTGCCATCTGTTGTTTTCCCTTCATTTTGCTTAGTTCCCAACTGCATAAAAATAAAAAAAGAAGCAAAGTCAACTGGAGGATCAAGGCAAGCAACTCTCAAGAGAATGGGAAGAAGGAAATGCAAAAAGCAACCTATTCGATCCCATCTCCAATCCATTCTTTTGCATTGCTCTCTCTTGTTTTTCCTTCTGCATCATTTCACTGCATTGCCAAATACAACCGAAAATTGAGGAGCAAAGTCACAAGCAATGCAACTAATTCCAGGCTAGATAAAAAAAAAATGGACACAGCTTGTTCATTGTGCTTACCGTCCAATCTTTTCGATTGCACTTTCTTGTTTTGCCTGCTGCATCATTAAACTCCGCATCCGACTGCACCAAAAAATGGAAAAGAAGTCACAAGGCGATCAATGCAAACTAGATACAGATGGTGAGAAAATAAGCAAATGCGACACACTAGTTAAGAAACAGGGAACTGTTCTGTCGGCTGTCTTAATGCCTAATATTATATTTGCTTTCCAGCAGAGAAACAGTAACTGTTGATGCTGTAGTTTTTGATCCTTCCCGATGTTCCTTCAAATCAAGCTATGATGTTTACAGTTGGTAATTGATTAGACCAAGAACTTAGCTAACCAAATTACTTAAGGTTATGTGCTGGCAAATCAGTAAAACTTTCACCAAATGAAAGGCTCTACTAGTTTAACTGTGCGAAAAGAAAAATGAATGTAATGAAATTTAATTAAGAGGCAATGTCCAAGTATAGAAGAGGAGTACAGAAGAATAATTCCAAGTTATTGCTTGAATCACTATTCGCAGGATTGGCAGGGCATTCGATCAAATATGCTCATGTTACAACATAGCAAACCAATCGTCAAAGTCATTTAGCTAATAAAGATATGCTCTATTCCAATAAGCTAACTGCTTAGCCATTTAACTATCCAGTTATCTGCTTGTTAATTCCTAAACAGTGGCTAAAGCAATTGAATGGATATTCCAACTGGTATTATTTTCATATTTGAACACATCACACAAATGGTAAATGTTTTTGTATCACAAATAAAAGAAAACATAGCAAACCTTGTGGTGTCGCCACCTTTCAAATAAGAGGGGAACCAGCTGGGGATGAAGTTATGGCCATAAAAATATTTCATGGGCAGGTATCTCTCATCATCTTCTTCTTTTCCATTGATGAAGAAGGTGGCTGGTGGCAGCAGGAATTCCGCTTCTTCTTCTTCACTGATGTAGAGGGTGGCTGGTGACAGCAGGGCTTGGTTTCTCATGTCCACCTCAATCATCCAGTAAAGGCCATTGCCCTTGTCCTCGAGGAGGAAGTTGTTGGCCTTGTCGTAGAGGAGGAAGGAGATGGCAAATGGATTAGCCATGCTCACCAGGGGGAAAGTAGGCGGCGCATGTGGAAGGAGGGGCTGGTTTGCGGCAGAGCAAATATCCCAGAACTTGCTGGCTTCCATGGTGAAATAACGAATCCATCTACTTTCGTGGATGTCGACCAGACACCATGACTTGATGAAAGCAGAGCCAGCAGAGCTGTTGTTGCGGCCTCCTGCTGCGGCATTGTCATCTATGCAGACAAGCGTGATATCGCCAGCGATGTTGATGGAGACAGAACGAGCTGGATCAGGGTTGTACTTGTCAACGCGGCGGCCACGCATCGCCTCTGCCGGCAGCGGTATGTAGTTGAAGTAACGCTGGGTCTTGACGTCGATGAGGATGATGCCATGGTAGCAGTCGACGCAGGCGAGGTAGCTGTCGTGCAGGGGAAGAACGGCGTCGGTCCACCAACCTCTGAGGTGGTGGTTTTGGTTGGGTTGCTGCTGCATCTCCAGGATCTGGACCTTCCATTGGGATTGTTGGGAGCAATCAGCATAGTGGTTGAGGACGCAGAGCTCGACGGCCTTACCCTTATGGATGTTGATGTCCGCCACGGTGAAATCGCCGGCGTCATCGGAGTGGCAGAAGAAGCCGACGTTCTGCTCTACCATGACCCGCTGCTGCTGGCACCGGTGCGGCTTGAAGTGGCGGTCGACCTCGGGGGAGGAGAATCCGCCGATGAAGCAAGGGGGCAGCCGCGTGAGCGACGGCCGCAACCCCTCGCCGGGCCTGGCCGTGTAGACGAAGTAGTCCAGGGGGAATTGGCCCGGCGCGATGGTGTCGAGGTCGGCGAAAGGGACGCGCGCCGAGAGGAGGATGGAGCCGCGGTGGGCGGCGATGACCTCGGCGTCGCCCAGGTCGTAGACGCGCGGCCAGCCGGGGCGGTGGACGTAGAGGCGGGAGACGGCGGGGGGGTCGGCGACGCGGAGGGAGACGCGGATGGGGTGGCCGCTGCAGGTGTAGGCGATCTCCGACGCCGTGGGGTCGTCGTCCCCTCCAACTCCGCTCCAGCAACGGACTATGCGGTCCAGGACCATATATCCATGCGTGGCACGGCGAGATCTAGGTTTTGCCGACGGCGCTTCCATGTCGCCTCGCCACGGCGAGATCTAGGGTTTGCCGCCCTCCAGGGGACGGCGGCGACAGGATGAGGAGGAAGAAGGGAGAAGGAGGGAAATGAGTAAAGTAGCTGTCTCTGTTTCGGTGCCTTTTAACTATTTGCTACTTTTAGATTTGGCAAATAATTTTTTTTTCCACCTCTATCTCAATGACATATGGATCCATATGTGTATATGACATATGGATTCAGTGATAAAAAAAATTAATTGTCACGTCTAAATATGGCAAATGGTTAATACCTTCGGTATATATACGGTGCCTTCAATCCACCAATTTTGTGGTGCCTAATCTCTGTAATTTGCTTCCCTCTTTCCAATCGGATCGGATTTGCTCCTGCCTAATCTGTACCTAACTCTTCCTCTATACTAGTACTAATAGCACTACACATCCCGTAAGTTGGTGTATATTATACTCCACCAACAAGAAATTCAACATAAACTATTCCCGTCCGTGAATATAAGAGACTCTACCTTTTTTTTTTAAGTAAGGCATGGTTTAGTTCTCAACTTTTTTTTCTAACTTCCAACTTTTCCATCACATCGAAACTTTACTATACACATAAATTTACAACTTTTTTCTTCAAACTTTTAATTTTAGTCAAACTTCTAATTTTGCCGTAGAACTAAACACAACCTAAGATAAGAATTAAGAAAATAGTACAAAGACATGTGATTATTAAACAAAAGGTGATTGTAGGGGAGAGAGAGGAGGATAGAGAGAATAAGGAGGGAGGATGACAAGTGGGACCACACGGCCCCACCTTTTTTATTATTTTGTGTGTAATTGACATGTAGGTCGCACATTTCTTTATTATTTTTCCAGAATCTAATTACCACGTAAGTATCACATCAATATCACGTGGGACAAGGACCTAATCAAACCAGCCACGTAGGCAGCACGTCATCTAAAACCGGGTATAATACTGCCGAGGAACCTCGTCTGCACGGTTTTGTAAGTTGGGGGATGCGTTGTATCCAGTTCTGTGTGTACTGAGGACGAAAATTAGACTGGGCGACAAATTGAGAGACCAAAAGTGTACTTATTCCTTCACCGGCAGACATGTATTGGGCCATTTGGTTCCATGGCCTGTTTGTTATGGGCTAAGGAGGATGCTGGCCCATGTGTGGTGATGTACAAGACAGTCTACGCCGAGCAGTGGCGCACGGCTCGTGCGGTCGGCCTGATCTGGCCTGCGCGTAGCGTCGACGCGTGGTCCGACGCGCGCTGTGGTTCTGGTTCGGCGTAGCAGCAGCAACGGCGCTCGTGCGATGCGACGTGAGTCAGCACTACCAGGCGACCGTGTAGCGTGCGCCGCACACGCTAGCGACGGCGCGTCCGCGCATGGCTGGGGCCTGGGCCTGGGACTCGTCCGGCAGTCGGGCTGCCAGACTATGGCCCTGTTTAGATTTCTAACTTTTTTTCCTTTAAATTTTTAACTTTTTCGTTACATTGAACTTTTCTACACACATAAATTTTTAACTTTTTCGTTACATCGTTTTAATTTCTTCAAACTTCCAATTATGACTGTGTTTAGTTCCCTTCAAACTTTCAACTTTTCCGTCACATCAAATGTTTGGACACATGTATGGAACATTAAACGTAGACGAAAAAAAACTCAATTGCACAGTTTGCATCTAAATTGCGACACGAATCTTTTGAGCCTAATTATGCCACGAATCTTTTGTCCGTATACGTCAATTTTTTTTTTTGCCAAAACAACTAAACATGGCTATGCCGGGTGCCCTGGCCTACTCCACTTGGCAAGTGGCGCTTGCTACTCTCTCTCCGTCCCACATCAAAAGAATGAACTAGATATGATATATCATAGTAAAACGAAGCTCTACTATTATAAAATTAAAGATGTTTCCTTCGTCCGTCATCCGTGTTTGAGTCGGTTTTAATTTTATGTTTTGGTTTTAATCTCTATATATACCTCATAAATAAATAATAAATCTCTACTATTATAAAAATTGAAGATGTTTTTGCCGGTACTTTGGTACGTCATCCCTGTATGAATCAGTTTTTAAGTTGGTTCGCTTTTGGAAATATAGATTCGTATTTGAGTCGGGTTTTAAGTTCGTTTGCTTTTGAAAATACATAAGGAGTTGTGAAAGGACCTTGATGTCGCCTAAAGGGGGGTGAATAGGCGTTCCTAAAAATTATCACAACTTCATAGCATATTAGAGTGATGATAACTTTTGATTCAAATCGAAACTTCCGGTATAGGATTGGAAGTTCCGGTCTCAATCGAAAAGTTCGGCGGATAACGGAATAAACACTAGCTATGAACTTGTAGCTCAAACAAACAAAATGTATATGAATCAAAAGGTGACAAATAAGGTATCTAAGCAAGATATAAGGTCACCAACTAAATCAATTAAGCATGCAAGTAGATCGAGTAAAAACAAACTCAAGCACAATATGAGAGAATGCAAGAACAGGCAAACCAAGAGGGGAGACGCGCGATTTGTTTCCCGAAGTTCGGATCCACGGATCCTACGTCTCCGTTGAGGAGCCACAAGTGTCGGGCCTATTTCAACCCTTTCCTCACGAGGTTACACAAATGCACTCCTCGGTTTCACTCTTGATTTCTTCCCTTGCGGAGGCGAAATCGAAGCCTTCACAAACTTTCCGTGGCACACCACAACCTTAGGTGCTCACCGGCAACGCCTAGCCGTCTAGGAGACCTTAGTCCCCAAGAGTAACAAACACAATCGAAGATTTGCTTGCTATGAACTTGAGTGCTCAAAGTATGGAGTGAAACTCACTAGCTCTCAACTTCTCAATCACTCAATCCAACTCTTTTCCCTTCTCAAATCCCTCTCACAAAGAGGCACCACAAAGGATGGAGTGAAGCTCACTAGCTCTCAACTCCTCACTCTCTCAATCCAACTCTCTCCCCTTCTCAAATCCCCCTCACAAAGAGGCACCACAAAGGTAGGGAAATGGGGATGGCTATTTGGCTTTGGATGTGTCTAATACTCCCCAAGAGCAGCAGCCACTCAAAGGAGGGGTGGAGGAGTTTATCTACCCGAGCCCCTCAAAAACTAGCTGTTGGAGGCCAAAACTATAATTTTCGGAGTTTCCGAAAAGCATTTTCGGACAAGTCCGAAAACTTACAGAAGCAAATCTCAGATTCGCAGCCATTTTTGGAATGTCCGAAAATTTTCGGAGTTATGCGAAAAATTATCGGAAACGTTTCCGATAATTTTTCAGACTTTCCGAAAAGCACCGAGTAAAACGACTATAACTTTTCGCTTGGGAGTCTGTTTTTGATGAACTTGGACTCTATGGAAAGCACCTAACTCAACCAAAAACAAGGTCTAAAACCACTCAAAGGATAGGTTAAAGCTTGGGTTTCTCTCAAGGTAGCACTATGATAGGTCACTTTGAGCACCGAAACATACACAAACACCTCGACGTTGCATCCCTCTTAATAGTACGGCATTCCAAAACTCAAATGTAAATAAGAAGAGAACTATACCATTAGGAATGCCTTTTTTCATCTTTCTTTCATTGTCTTGAGGGACGCCAATGCCGATACCGTTTCACCATATATTCTTCAAATGATTGATGCGGTTACTTGTAGCTTTAAATGGTCTCGCACGGTCCATCATGACAAAGCCGTCACTCGCCCTTTACCACCGGATTTGGTTCTTCGGCGCCAAGCCCCATGCTTGCCCTTCACCGCCGCATGGTCCATCGCGACCGAGCATCGCTTGCCCTTCACCGTCTTGCCATAATAGCCACTTCGTATCACACATCTTCAATATCTTCACTTTGTCATTCTTGGTATTGTTAGATGTAATGATATCACTTGAGCATCAACACCTTTGTAATCCTTGGGACCTATTTCTTTCATTCAACTCAATAAAATTATTAGTCCCAATGATCCGGTTGTCAACCTACACATGTTGACCAACCGATCGCATGTATAAAAGGATATGAATAAATGATGAGTATTAATCAACACCACAAGTGTCATATACTCAAATATATGTTCAAGTGTAAAGATCCCAATTAAATGAAGGTGAATAATTGGATCGATTACATGCATAACTAAAGTATAGGATTTGATCCCCCTAAATGTATGCATACAAAATATTTGTGTGAAGTAAGAGTATGCATAACAAGATATTAAACATTGAGAGCTTATCCTATATAAGAATAGAAGGCATTTATCAAATATAGACAATAAAATAAAAACATACCTTCATCATCTCCACATTCTCAATGTAAATAGACTAAATAAGAGATAATACTCAAACAAAACATTAGTCTCACATGCATATGCCAATCACGTGGAAATATTATATACGAACATATCAATATGTACATGAAGAGAAAGAGTGATACATATAGCTTGATCTCCATGTATTTCATCCTTGTGATTTAGGTCCACCAACACTCCACTTTCATATCCACATGAGACTAGGCAAAGAAATGCTTATAAAAACATTAGTCTCACATAATTGGATTTGTTATTAATCATCAAAACTAAATCAATGGCACTTGAACTTTCATATAAGAAATCTATTTAAAATAAACTCGCATATTAACTTGACATAATTTTCTAGAAAAATATATATCCAAGCGAATTCTCACTATGAATTTCACAGTGAACAATAATAAACGCACAGGTATTTATTCTAGTTTAAACAGAAATATGTCTAGATTTGTTGTATTAAAATGTATCATATTCAGTACTAGGTTGGTTTTATATAGGACAGATGGAGTAGGCCGGTAGGGCGACCTATTGTACTTTCTATTATCATGTCCTAACATATAGTAAACCTAGTATCAAATTAGACATAACCTAGCACAATAAATATAAATAGAGAGGGGTCTTTGTGCATGTCACTTGGTTTATGAGTTCGGAGGAAATCAGCAGCCATTCCAGCCTCCGCTGTGAGCTTGACCTACTAGTGGAAGGGAAGCATCGCTGCCTCTCTACGTAGCCGTCATCGAACAAAGGGCAAAATGGGAGAGCGGGAGCTCGAGCACTTCCCACGCCATGGCCACCCGCCAGCGCAGCTCCTTCAGCTCGGTTGCGTGGTGTAGAGCAGTGTCGCCCTGCAGGCGAATGACGGAAGAGAGAGATAATGAGCCCTGACATGTGGGTCCTGTGTTGCAGACAGGTTGATCGTAGTCAACTCATCACGCAACTGAAAACCAGTCGCAAATACTGTCATGGGATCTCGGATATTCTGGTTTTGCAAGTTGAGGAACACGTTATATCTGTTATATACCGAATAACATCTACAACCGATCAAGTATACCGAACAATCTCCATATTTTTATCTGTCTCTGCCGATCTAACTCAAGTTTCATCGGTATGGCCTCGGACGATATGTCATCGGCAATCTTGCCGATCGGCTATCGTTAATGGATTTAACTCTTTGTTCTTTCCTATCTTGTTGGTTGCAAGATCAAACCATCTGGCACACTCAGAATCCGAAGGCAATTCTTTTGGATCTGCATTCGAGCTAAGCAGATCTCCCAGACCAGTGCGTGTTGTTTTTTGCGTCAAGCCATCTCTAAATCAAGAGACAACCTCCACACAAATTTTAAAAAGGATGTGAGAGTATTAGATATATTGATATTTATAAACTAGAGGTGATACATTGTATGAGTTGACTCTTACTTTATGAGTGAATAAAATAAATAAATTTGGAGGCAATAGTAACATCTAACATTTCACTCGCACTAACATATCTTGCAGAAAATGACAAATAGGGGATGCATCGTCGTGTATAGCCGCTTCCTCACTCCTCACCTTCACATCTCCCAAGAGAGATACGCGTGGGACCCCCCATCCCCACGCCCCAATTCACCCCCCAACCCGACTGACAGCGAGGCCCCACACCTCCAACCCCACCATCCGACCCCATACGTCAGCCACATAACCCAAACCACCCTTCGTACGCAAAGAAGATAATCCCCCTCCTCCTCTGCTCCGTCGCGGCAGCGCGCTGTCCCCTCTGCCTCTGACACGCGCAGCGCCAACGAGACAAACCCGAGGAGGAGGAGGAAAAGGATCGTTGGCCCCACCTGGCAGGTGACACAGCCGAGGAGGAGGAGGGGGGTTGGCCCCACCTGGCAGTGATTCATCAGGGGGCCACGTGGCGTGCGGGATTTCAAACCTGGTGGTGGTTTTTGTTCATGGGGTCAGCCATGATCGCTGCGGCCTGAGCTTTGCCCCAAACGGCAAAAGACCAAAGCTGCAAAACTTTTTTCCTCTCGCTCGGTCTCTCCTCCTCTCCCGAGAGGAGAGGGGGATGCAAAAGCAGATGCCTTGCAGCGGCAGGAGTGGGGGTAGTCGCAGCAGCGGATCAGACACACGAACACACACAGAGAGAGAGAGAGAGAGAGAGAGCAGACAACGAGTACTTCGCTTTGGTTTGATTTGTCTCCTTCTTCCCGTGGTGTGTACTGTTGGTGGAGGAGGAGAGGAGGAGCATTTGAGATTGGAGAGGGGGAGGAGGAGGAGGTTGGTGCAGTACTGCTGTGTGCGGTACGGGGGAGAAGCGCGGATGTGAGAGGTGAGGCGCGCAGCGTCCAGCGATCGAGGAGATCGTTTTAGCTTGCGTGCGAGAGCATTGGTCGATGTTGATTCGGTTTGGGGGCGTTTTTGGTTGCGTTGTTCCTCCGATTCGCATGATTTGGTTGGGTTTCTCGTTTTCTTGGAGGATTTTCGCCGGGATCCGTGTGGTTTTGACCCCTTTTTTTTGGCGAGTTTCGTTTCGTTTCCTCGAAGCTCTCGTCGCGAGGATGGCGTACGTCGCCTCTGTTGCTCGCCGAGGCGACGAGAGGGGAAGAAATGGTGCTCCGTTTCTGGTGGTTTCGTCGTGAGATGTTGGGTTTGACAAGCGCGGGGTTCTCGCTGGCTTCCATTTGCTCCTCGTGGCTTAAATATGCCGTTATATGTATATTGCGATGATGGCGGTTTGTTTATCCCCGCCTCTCTCTTCTTCTTTTTTTTCGCTTGTGCTTTTTGCGTTTTGTGTGGGTTTGGGAAAATTTGTAACTGCCTTGCGATGCTTTCATTTGATTTCTGGATTTTGGATTGATTTGCCTCATTTGACAAGGATTTTTGAGGATTTTAATCATTCCCCGTGCAAAGTAGGGGAATGCTTGATTATTTTCTTTTCCTTTTTCAGAATCTCCGTTCGGATTTGTCCGATGCAAGTCATCCATGCGTACTGCTAATATGCGTCGTCTAGTGTCTCGGCGCTTCTGGATTGACCTGCTAATATGCGTCGTATAGTGTCTCGGCGCTTCTGGATTGACCAGTTCTAGGGTTTTAGGTTCTGTTCGTTGATGGCTTCATGCCTTATTTTCCTGTTTTTTCGGTGGAGATTTGGGCTTTTCGATGATTTACATTCGTGTGTATTCCACCTATCTGTGGTGCCACGATTCGACCAATTTCAGCCGCCGTGCGAAATTTTCCTTGTCGTGCCTGCTTAAAAGCCGAGGCGACTGATGGATTCGTGGAATTCCATTTTTGTGAATCTGTCTGCAGTTTCAGTCCCATCTCCTGGTTCTTCCGCTTGCTGCTTTTGTTTGAAAATGTTTAGCGTACAGTGCGGCGATGGCTCGAGTTTCGTGGGTTTCTTTCTGTACAGAGATGATATTTTGTTTCTTGATTTCGTTTATGTGAGGCTATGGGTTTTCGGTTGATGTAAACTTGAGCGAAATTTATTTATGTGTTCGTTGTGTTCATCTGTGTTTCAAGTGTTTGAAGAGTTCGTTTTGTGGTTTGATTTTGGCAGGACGCGAGTGAAGAGACGACCGGGAGCATGGATCGCGCCAAGGCAGCATCGCGCGAGGACAAGGCGGCGGCGGGGAAGGAGACCGCCGTGTCCCGCCCCGTCGCGGAGGACGACACCGCGCTGCTGCTCGCGGCGGTGGGAAGCTTCAGGAAGGAGGGCTCCGACGCGTCGCGGATGCTGGACCAGGAGATGTCCACGAGGCTGCTCCACCTCGCCTGCAAGCACGACGCCGTGCAGTGCGCCAGGCTCCTCCTCGAGGGCGGTCACGGTATCACGGCGTCACCCGTGGACGCCAGGGACCAGCTCACGCGGACGCCGCTCCAGGTGGCCGCCGAGGCGCACTCGGCCAGGTGCATCGAGCTGCTGCTCTCCAAGAACGCGCGCACCGACCTCAAGCTGGTCGATGGCCGGCCTCTTCTCGCGCTCGAGATCGCTCTCTTGAGCAGAAGGTATGCACGCTAGCTAGTGTCGTCCATTGCTTGTGATGGTGATCACTGAGCTCACTTCTCAAATTCTCTCCCTGCAATGGCTGTTTCCCTGTACTGACTGATGTTCTTATCCAGAGCTCAAGTTAAATGGTCACTGGACAACTCCATTGAGGATCTTCTGTCTTCTCTGCAGGAAAAGGTCTGTATGGTTACTAGTAGTCTATCAATGTTCATTCGCTGTCTCATCATAGCTGGTCCATACATCTTCTCACACAGAAATGCCACCTTGTTCCATGTGTAGGATCTGAATGTAGTGAGGCTCCTGGCAGAGAAAACCAGAGAGGTTGGGGAGGTGGCCTACAGATATGCCATGGAGGGTCGTGTTACTGTGTTGGCAATGCTGCTTCTGGTGGCTGAAGAGAAGATATCGGCACCAGTCAGTGTAGTAATAGAGGGCGTCAGGACAAAGAAATCAATCTACTACTCTATTGTGGATGAGGCTCTGTCCATTGGGGATGCTCCAGCCCGGGACAGCAATGAGAGGAGAAAGGCCCTGCTCAGTGAGATTCAGCTACTTAACCAATTTGGGGCAGCGTTATGGAGAGATCGCAACATTGACAAGAGAAGCCTGCCCCCTCTGCTTAAAGCTGCCAAGGTACCTCTGTTCATATTGCTGTTCTTGTTGACAGTTCACAGAGCTATTTCAGAATTTCCTTGCTTGACACTTTATATGGTATGCATACTGATGAGTTACAATTAATACCATGTAAGCTGAGCTTTTGAGTCATTTTCATGCCCTGCCCAATTTCAAAACTAATTTTTCTCCAATTATGGTCCATGCAAGAATGCTTAAAATGTGCTATGCATAACAAGGTAAAGTTTTTAGTGTTACAACTGTATACACCGGAAGACTTTCTTCTGACTGACCTTTCTCCTGTAGGTTGGAGATGTAAATGTCACAAAGATGCTCCTGATGGGGGATGTTGATGTCAATGAAGCGGATCC
The DNA here is from genome assembly GCA_000338895.3 of Oryza meridionalis. NCBI lineage: Eukaryota > Viridiplantae > Streptophyta > Magnoliopsida > Poales > Poaceae > Oryza > Oryza meridionalis. Next base: position 23,032,603 of record CM002535.2, read on the forward strand.
TGAAGGGAACACTGCACTTCACTGGTGCCTTAGTGGTAGCTCAAGCACACAGGAGCCAAGGTATGCTATCAGAATTTTGTTCTATCAACTGTTAAAATACAACATACTAGTTCTTACTGCTCTTTGCATTCTCTTTACTTAGTTGTCTTCTGTATTTGTGCAGGATTGTGTGGCTCCTGCTGAAGAATGGTGCCAGAGTTTTCCAGGGGAACAAACTTGGTCTTACACCAGTACACAGCGCTGCAGCTAAGGGAAATTATAAAGCTCTTCAGGTAGCCTTTTGTTACTTATACTCACACAATGGCATTTTTTGAGCTTATAACTAATTGGTAGTATGTTTGTTTGCTCTGTAAGTCACTTCTGCTTCATGCTCAAGATTGCGTTGATACACCTTCCAAGACCAAAGAAACCCCATTGTTCTTAGCAGTGAAGAATGGTTCTTTGGACTGTGTAAAGCTTCTCCTGCGTTCTGGGGCTAGCACCAAAGTACAGAACCTAAGGTGGGTAATATTTGGATTTAAGAAGAACATACTTATGTTTGATGACTTGATACACTTACCATCCTGTGATCCTTTGACATTGAACAGAAAGCAAAGACCAATAGACGTGGCAACGTCCCAAGATATGCATTTCATTCTTACCTCTGCAAATGTGGTTCCATGTAAGATATTTTCTGACATTTAAAGATATTTATCAACTGAAATCACAAAAATGTTTGTAGTAGTGCATACAATTAGCAGTGTTCGATTCAATGAAAAAGATTTGAAGATTGGTTTTACTGCATAATGATCAATATGCAGCAAATACCTTTTCAACGAAAATATATTCTGTTTGTAGGGAACCGTAGCTCACATCCGAAAAAAATTGTGACGAACAAGGAAAGCTGCAAAGAGTTTCTGGATGACAATTTTGTTGATTATGATAGCGATGATTTAAATGAAAGGTCTGTCTGGTGAATGGTGCATGATTTATATCAGATCTTCTATTCTTTTGAATACTAGAACCATTGCTTCTCATCCTATGTTTCAAACTAATATATTTATTTTGATATTGTGGCAGCTTTACCGGGCTTAAAACATCAGCAAGCCATCGGGATTTCCGGTCTAGTAATGGTTCTGCCCAAGGGGGAAAGAGTAAGAACCATTGTGCTCCCAAGCAAGGTTCCAAGTTTGTGCCTCGGGTAAACAAACATGCTCTGCCTATATTAACCAATTCCCTTTTTCTTCACATGGTCTGCCTCTTATAAGATTTTCTTTTAGCCTAATCATTGGCTGAAGCACGACTACACTCGGAAAATTTTTGTTGGGGGCCTCCCACTTTCTGTGGGCGCTGGTAAACTTCAGAATCCTGAACTACTTGTAGTTAATAAAGTTAGAACTAATGTGTTTCTAAGTTCTAACATTTACCTTGTTTTGTTCTTCCTGGCAGAGTACCTCACTGAGTTCTTCACTGCTGAATTTGGACCTGTGGAGGAAGCAGTAGTCATTGGGATAAGGATGGGTGATCGGGTGCAATCCCGAGGATTTGGTTTTGTAAAGTTCAAAAGAGAAGAGGATGTGATAAGTGCAAAGGAAACTCATCATGTGTACATGCTTGGGAAGAGAGTGATGGTAAAGGATGCTGTTGCTAGAGGATTCTTGCCTGCAGAAATCCAGAAAACTGCTTCATTCAGGCACCACAGCCAGGAGGTTCCAAAGGTAACTCACCATATGTTGGATGGTGAGCTAAAGGAGGAGCATTACATTAGGAAGCGGCGGCCCTTGCCAGAGAAGTGTCTTCCATCTTGATTCTTTATATTCAGGAAGTGGTTGCCAGGATTTCTTGCAGATGCTACTGAACGACTTGGAGATAGGTACCCATTGAGCTCCTTGAAGGGTGATTTCAGAGCAATTTGCAGAATGGAGCTTGATCATGGCACATTTGGTTATCCTAAGCTCAGTGATTTCATGCGCTCCCTTCCTGGTATCTGCAGAATGTGTGTAGTCCCTGTAGGAAGTGGTCCTGCAACACACATGGTCCTCCTTCCACCGGTCTCGCGACCGAAGTATGTACCCTTGCTAGAACCTTTCTCCTTTGATCATGATGAGCTCCCAGAATCAGTATCTGATCATCAGTCCCCTAGGTCTCCACTTACCACTAATATCACCGAGGACTCCCTTCGTAACACAGACAGTCAGAAGGGTGATACTTGCAGTGAGAGCAATGTGCAGAGCCATCAGGGCGATGAGTGCTGTGGGAGCAACACTGAAAGCCAGCAGTATAGTGCTTCCACTGACAATGGTAGCTTACCGAGTGAAGTTGCCTTCGGTACCACTGATCTGGTTGAGCTTGTACAGACAAGAGAGCATGATCTGATTGCTCCTGCGTCAACAAGAAGATTTGATTTTCTTGAGCCTGTGTCTACAAGAGAACCCAATGTGATTGAAACTGTATCTCTTAATCAGAAGATTGTTTCTGAGCCTTTGACTGATTTACTTCAGTCTGGACATACAAGGAGGGTTGGTCTGATTGATTCCAGATCAACATGCCTTGGTGACTTCCTGGTTGAAAGGGTTGCAGAAATTCCAACCAGACATATCAATGAGGACTCAAATGCGCAGATTTTTGTGGTTGGCTGTCATGGTCAATTGACACTGCAAGTGGACCTTAAGAAAAAAACAAGCTCGATGATACAGGCATACGAAGAGAAGACTGGCATAAACCATGAATATCAGTATTTCATCTATGAAAGGAAGGTAATTGATCCAGACGATACTTTGAGCTGCTATGGGATAGAAAAAGGATCTACTATTCATGCTTGTAGTAGATTACGAGGTGGTGCTAGCATGACATTAGGGCAGTATCTAAATCGTTATAAGGATGATTTGCTTGAAGATGTTATCCTTCTTGATGGAAGAGCTTACCCCGTGATGAAACCAGAGCCAAGTGGAGTTCTTAGATCATGGTTGAAGTGCTTCACAACAGCCTTCTCTAAAGGCTATTGTTGGGGAGAGAATTTTCTGCTCAGTAATTTTAAAGTGGTTAATGGGAAGGTTGAAGTAATTAAAGAAGCTAAACATCAGATAAGGACTGATTTTCTGCAGGCTCATTTGCGAAAGATAGATGAGACCATAAGATGGTATTTTTGTCGAGATGGGGAACGGTTTCCTCCCTATCTTGACGAGCTTTGTGACTTCCTAAAGTTGCGAAGAGGACTTGTGCTATCAGAAGATGCCAAAGAGTTCATTGACGATCATGTCTGTTTCATGAATTCGTACGAGAGAGGAATGCTAGGGATTAAGCTGTATAAAAAACTCAACAGTTTATCTCCAGGTCAGAAACTAAAATTGTTAAGAGCTTTAGAGAAAATCGACTGGGATTTGAGCTTGATGGATGACGTTGACAAATTACCACTATTATGTGATATAATTGTTCAAGCTAAAGCTGAGGGGAAGCCGTTTCCACGCACAATACTTGGTGGCTTTCGCTTGCTGAGAGATTATTTTGCACATATCCCTGAACATCAATACGTACGTACTTTTTTTCCCCTTCTCTTTTCTTTTTCTTTACTTCAATGAATAATTTAATTATTTTATTTCATTTGTTGTTTTCAGGACAAAGCAACTAAACCTTGGAAGAGGAAGTTTAGAATTTATATTGGGATTGAACTGATGATTCCGGTTCACCTAAAGAAACTACTCCCTAGAATCATCAAATGCTTTCTTGATGCCAAAATTGATATCAAGCGCGAGTAAATTTCTTAAACCTAATTCTATTACTAAATAATCCTCTAGCAAGTAGCTGCAGTCAAATTAGTTTTGTGCTTGGTAACAATCGTACTGGCTAGATGCAACTCACTCAAGAATGTACCCCCAATATATATTGTTTGAGATTTGAAGTTACTATTTATGGCGTGAGTCTGAGTTCCTACCAGCAAGTTTATTTTTACTTAATTGTTCACAAGTAATTTTTAATCGTTTTTTTACTGACAGGTTGTTATCAAGTCATACTATGCGTTGTTCTATCTGCTATTCAGGTATTTTCTTTATCTTTTCCTACCTAATTCAATTGTTGCTACTACAATTTGATCTTCAACTAAATCTAGACAGACTGTGCCCAGATTTTCAGCCACTCCAGAAACTAGACAGACTGCAGGGGGAATAACTAAATCTATAAATGAACTAGGTTTTTCCTTTGCATATTCATTATCTTCATCTTTCTCCACCTAACCTACTATTGTCACTGCGACTTCATTTTCAACTATTGCAACAGGGACGTCATCAAAAGCGGTTGGATCTTCAACCACCCCGCAAACTGGACATGCGACAAAGGGAACAATTGGAACTTCAAATGAACTAGGTTCGTACTTTGCGTAATACTAGATCTTCAAATGAACTAGGTTTTTCCTTTGCATATTCATTCTCTTCATCTTTCTCCACCTAACCTACTATTGTCATTGCAACTTCATTTTCAACTATTGCAACAGGGACTTCATCAAAAGCGGTTGGATCTTCAACCACCCCACAAACTGGACAGGATACAAAGAGAACAACTAGGTCTTCAAATGAACTAGGTTCGTACTTTGCATATTACTAGATCTTCAAATGAATTATGTTCTTGCTTTGCATTTTCATTCTTTTCATCTTTTTCCACCTAACCTACTATTGTCATTGCAACTTCATTTTCAACTATTACAACAGGGACCTTGTCGACAGCAGTTGGATTTTCAACCACCCCGCAAACTGGACAGCCGACAAAGGGAACAATTAGATCTTCGAATGAACTAGGTTCTTACTTTGCAATATTCACGCTATTTATCCTTTTCCACAATCTAACTATTGTCATTGAAACTTAATCTTCAATTGTTTCAGTAGAAACCTCATCAACCGCTCAACGAAATACATGGAGTACAGGACAAGCCGCTAGAATTTTATTTGCACATTCCTCAGGTATTTTTTTCTTTTTCCATCGAACCTAAATATTATCATTGGACCCCGCAAAAAAAAAATATTATCACTGGAACTTGATATTTAACTGTTGCTGCAGGAGCCCCATCAGCGGTGCAACAACAATCCCAGGATGACTGGGAAACAGTTCAAAAACGTAAAGGTAAGAAGCGGATCAGTAAATGAGTAGGAGCTGAATAGATTAAATGGAGATCTAACCCTAACGTCTCAAACTAAATCTTCTCTAGTCTTGAGGAACAAAGCATTTTCAGATGTATTATCGGTCTTAACCTGTTATGCCTTGCTTCTAGCTCCATGAACTAGTTGGATCATAATTCTTTTTTTTTGAAGGCTGAATGGTTGATCATTAGTATTATTCAAAATTATCAATTTCAATTCTTACAAAATTGCTTATATTCTTGGTCTGAGTATGAATACAGTAACTGCCTAACTGGTATCAAAATTCAAAACCATGCAAACCTGGATGAATCAGTTAGGTCGATTCCACTTTCTAGGGAGCTCATCGCAGAGGATGGAACAGTTAGCATTTGTTCCCGACTTTTGGCAAACTCCAGTTCTAGTTCTTCTCTCTTCATTCTAGCTCTGGTTCTTCCATAATGATGTTCACTTTAAGGAAAATAACTCAGTCAAATAGAAGCACCAGCATGCCTTGTTTTCCAAACTACAAACAGTATTATCATGCTCCTCAATTGACCTCTCCATTAGCTTGACTTCTTCGTCCTTCTTTTCAGTATGTAACTTCCTTTCCTCCACCATCTGTAAAGAAGATAAGAAATGTTATACAGGAAAAATAAGAAGTCACAATGCAGGGACAACTATCACGTAGACAATCAGCAGTTCAGAACCTGTTTAGCTTGTTTAGCAATTGCCTTCACTTTCTTCTTCTACTGCCCGAGCCATCTCTTTTCATCCACAGTGTTTAGAGAGTGAGTTTCACATCCACAGTATTTCTTTTCATCCAAAAGCTTGGAAAAGTCATTCTGCACATTTTGAAGAAAGCTGCTCCTGACATCAAGTAAATTTCTGAACTCAATCAACTCATCTTCCAGCTTTTTAATGGCTTTACATTTATCAGCTAACTCATCCTTCATATATACTATATCTGATCCCTTTAATATGGCTCCGCTTAGATCTCAGTTCAACTGTTTGCTTTGATCAGGAAGGCTATCATAATCATTCAACTGTTTGCTTTCCAGTTGAATATCGTCTAGTCTTTGATTGATCAGCTATTCCTTTTTGTAAGCACATAATCGCCCCAGCTGGTTACGGATTTCATCCATTTCTCTGATGCCTTGTATTCAAGTCGCGTGCCTTCTCAAGTGACGATTGCATTCTTTTCAGTTTTATCTGCAAAGGTCAATCATCGTTCTCATAATTTGCACTTTCGTCTCTTACATATGTTTGATTAAAGGGGGCGAATCACGACTGAGAGAGGAGAGCCGATTGATCACTTGCATCTTTCAAGATAGCAAGATCATCAGCGGCTATTTCAAGTAAAGGAATAATTGCATTGGATTTCAATGTTTATACATGATTCAATTAACTAGGCCAGCAGATGCAACATCAGCAATGCATGGTTAATGCCCCTACTCTACTCGCAGCAAAACTGTACTGCACGAGATGCTTTGGGGCACAGGTCGGTAGGTGGTTAGCTGGTAACTAACGAGTAACAAAACGATGTAGCAACCAATATTATGTACAGTACAACACTTGCTTCGCTTCTATTTGAGTCAGCTGCGTCATCGGAATGACGAGATGCTTGGTGATCTGCACACACTCGGTGATCTGGAGCGACCTGAGCTAAGAGAAGATGACTCACTCCGAAGCTCCGATAAACGGGCCTTTTCATGCAGTAGTTTGCACTGCACGGGTTGCAAAACTTAAGCATCAGTAAAGAGTAAGACTAATTAGTGAAATGAATGGTATTCGTTTGTTCTGACCTTCAGTTTAAGATCCTCAACCCCAGCCTCCATTGAAGCAATACGGAGCTGGATCTGATTTAAGGCTTCCAATGCTTTCAAAAGACTCGCATCAGACTCATGGTTTCTAACTCCAGCGATCTGTCAGAAGGAATGTAGGATCAAAGTTTCCTCATGTAAGCTCGCAAACTTTGCATCGACCACAAAAAGGGTTGCTTCAGAGTAAACATGAACATACCTTCAGAACAGTGGCGCACAGACTCGACAGGTTTTCTGCAAGTTTGCTTCTATCTTGCTCGCTTTCCTGTTGACATGCAGACAAAATATTAGTGCCTCTGAACCTGGCATATTTCTTTGTGAAAATCGAGAAACGGTAGACGCACTTCTAATCTATTTCTCAATAGCTCTTCCTCCTCCATCTGCTCATATGGATCCTTCCCATCTGAAACCCTGTAGCGAGCAAGCTCTTCCTTTGTACGGGCAACAACATCGCCTAGCTTCTGCAGCTTTGCACTTAGCTCTTCATTCTGCTTTTTAAGCAAGTTGTTCTCTTCCTATTATGTTGGGCAAAACACATGAAAGAGGGTCAGACAGGAAAGCATAAGTTCAGAAACACTGAGAAAGTTTGAAGAATGATGCATGCCTTTGTTTTCACGTGATGATTAATTCGCAGTTGAAGATTCTGTTGTCTCGTAAGCTTTTTCACTTCATCTTCAAGATTAAAAATGATGGCTTTGCCATTCACATTCTCAGCCTACAGTATGGCAATCAATTAATACAGAAAAGGACTTAAATTAACTGCCAAAAGGGGTAAATAAACATGGCATACCTTCAGCAGCTCAATTTCAGCTACCATAAAGTGTTCCTTTTGTCTTAATTTTTCTATAGTAATGCGAGCTGCTCCAAGTTCAGATTGTCGCTGGTTTATTTCATCAAGCCAACTGTATCCAAAAAAAGAACAAAATAAAATTGAGTCCATCAATCACTTTAATATAGAGTTATTTTTAGGTGGCTGTAGATGGGAAAGTATACATACCTCTGTCTCTCTTCAATTAATTCATCAAGCTGGCTCCTCAGCTTCATCAACTCATCGGACTGCTGAACAGTTATGTATCAAATAGATGCAAGAACGATATGTTGAGCTGTTGATAGATGGAGAAGTTACCTCTTTAGATTCATGAGCTTGGGTAACAGCTGACTCTTGTGTGTCCATTTGTTGCTGGTTGTCAACCAGTGCCTGCAATCAATTAGTGGGCATATATAAGATAGTTTAGAAATAACAGATATCTAAAAATAAAATTGGAAGCATGTGAAATAAGGGAATTTTCTTTCCTACCGCCCAAGTCGCCATGTTCATCTTAACACCTAACATATCCCGAATCACATCATGTGTCATACTCTCTGTTGTAGCTAATCTCGCATTCAACATGAATATCTTCAACAGAGGGGAAAGGATAGGTTAATAATAAGGCTAGAAATAATGGAAACAAGAATGATTTAAGTCTATAAAATCGCACCTCCCTTTGCCGACTAGCTGCTATGCCCTCAAGTTCCATAATGCGTTGCTTTGCAGCACTAAGCTCTTCATCTTTCTCAGAATTCATTTGTTGTACAAATCCCAGTCCAATGCACTTAAATGGAGAGCCTGAACCGCGAGGTTTCAAACTAATCTTCTCTGGTCTTGTGGAACAAGCATTTGCAGATGTATTGTCGCTCTTAACCTGTTGTGCCATGGCTTCTAGCTCCATGAACTAGTCAGATCATACTTAATTAGTTTTTTCTCTTTTTAAGGCTGATCATACTTCATTAGTATTATTTAAATCTATCAAGTTCAATTCTTAAAAAAAAAAAATCCTGCTTACCTTCTGCTTATATTCTCGGGCTGCTGCCTCAGCATGTATGTTTAGCTCTGATATGTGTGCCTTGCACTGAGCAATCTACAAAGAAAAGACAAGTATACTTTAAAGAACAATGTTTGGGCATTCTATGGACAATACTCAGAACAATGCGAGCACTTGTATATTAGGTGTCAAATGGTTAAAACATAGATGTTTTACCTCTGTTTCCTTCTCAGCAACATCCTTTTGAAGTATTCTTATATTCTCCTGGGCAGCCAGTAGCTCATTCTTTATCTCTCTGGAGTGCCTGTAAGACAAAAAATCAAAGTGCTTGATTGAGTATCACACCTACAGTTATGAATACAGTAACTGGTATCAAAATTCATAACCATGCAAACCTGGATGAATCAGTAAAATCACCCATTCCACCTTCTAGGGAGCTCGTTGCTTGCCCTGAGGAAGGAACAGCTAGCATTTGTTGCCTGACTTTCTGCAGCTCCAGTTCTATTTCTTCTCTGTGCATTCTTTGACGCTCTGCTTCTTCCTTAATGATGTCCACCTTAAGGGAAATAACCAATAAAATTGTTGAGAAAGTAATGTTCCAGAAAAAAATAATAAACTCGCACTCAAACACACCTTGTTTTCCAAAGCACAAACAGTACTCTCAAGCTCCTCAATGGACCTCTCCAATAGCTTGACTTCTTCATCCTTCTCTTCAGCATGCGTCTTCCTTTCCTCCGCCATCTGTAAAGGATAGAAACATTATACAGGAAAAACAACATAAGAAATCATAAATGAAGGAACAACTATCATGTAGACCATCAGCAGTTCGTCACCTGTTTAGCTTCTGTAGCAATTGCTTCACTTTCTTCTGCCAATGCCTGAGCCATCTCCAGCTTCTCATTCAAGATAAGAACCTGAGTTTCACAGTATTTCTTTTCATCCAAAAGCTTAGAAAAGTCATTCTGCAAATTTTGAAGGAAGCTGCTCCTGGCATCAAGTAAACTTCTCAACTCAATCAGCTCTTCTTCCAGCCTTTCAATAGCTTTACCTTTATCAGCCAACTCATCCTCCATATTGTAACTGATCCCTTCAATATGGTTCAGCTTAGACGTCAGTTCATCTTTTTCCACAGATACTTCCTTCAATTCATTTATCTTACTTGCCAGCTGCTCCTCTAAGGCAGAAACCTTTTGATTACTCTTCAAGATCTGAGCTTCTAGTAATTGTCTTCCAGAAACAGCATCAACAAGTTCATTTGATTTAGAATCAAGCTCCTGTTCTAATGACTCTATTGCTTCAGTTAACTGGATAAGTTCATCTGCTTGGTCTTTTGCAACAGATGCTGACTCCTGTAACAAGCTGAGATCAAAGGACAAGCCCTTTGCCAATTCATCTTTGCGAATTAATTCAGACTGTAGGAAACCATTGTGGGTAATCAACCCTTCGATGGACATCTGGATGAAGTCTATCTCATTGGAGACCTTTGTCACCATGTTCAATTGGTCGCTAGTGTACATCTGTACTTGATCAGCAACTTGTTCCAAACGACCTTGAATGGTGACAAACAACTTCTCAGAATCAAGATTAGCAACCAATTCAGCCATCATCTGCTCTTTGCGCACAATATCTAGATATTCATGTTTCAATAAATTGTTTTCTGACCTCAGATCATTTTCCCTTGAGACACCAAGTTCAGTGGCCTTGGATTTCAACTTGAACTCTTCAAGTATGGTTGTATGGGAATATTGCAACTCCATCAGAGCTTTTGTTTTTCCATCAAGTTCTGTTTGCAACAACTCGACACTTGATTCCAAAGAACCAACTACAGATCTAAGGTTTAGGTTTTCCTCGCTCAGAACATGTAAATTTTCCATTAGCTCGTCCTTGTTCTGCCTAAGGTTATCAAAATCAATCATTATCTTATTGCTATCATCAAGCAAAGAAAAAATTACAGCACTACCCAAATCCTTGTCAACTCTCGACAAAGTTGCTTCTGTTGTTAATCCATCAAGGGCATCAATAAACATGAGTTCTTGTTTTTGCAGCTGTGCTTTGTGCTGCACTAATTCTGAAGAAAGAACATAAGACTCAATATCCTTTGCAATTATGTTGGTAGTAACCAATTCATTGTGATAATCTGCAAGGTGATTGCATAGCTCAAATTCACTGCACCCTTTCATATAATTGTTCACTTGAGGCAGATCCATGTCTTCTTGAATTATGTCTTTTAACATAGCATTGCAAAGCAAAGCTTCATCTAATTGGTGGCGTAGCTCTTCCTTTTCCTTGGATTCAGTTGCCAAGGCACTCTTGTTGGTAGCATCAATCTCTTCCACCAATATGGAGAGTTCATTATACATGGAATTTGACCGTGCCAACATTGCTTCCTCTTGAGCTTGTAAGTGCAGAATCTTCTTCTCAAAAGCATCTAATCTTGAGTTCAGTTCAGTTGCTTCCTGTTCCTTCTTTGAAATGCGACTGAAATTATGATTAATATCAAGTAGCAGTTTCCCTTTGAGAACACTACACATTTCCAGTTCATTCTTTGCTCTGTCATTGTGCTCACGCAGCTTGGATATCAAAGAATTGGATTCACACAACCCACGTTGAAGGAAACCATTTTCTGCATTAAGCCCAGTAATTCTCTCCAACAAAATCCCCATGTGACAGAGATGCAAAACAGAAACAGCACAGTCTTTTCCAATTATCTCTAACCAGTTCTCCTCTAACCAAGTCCTTGCCAACTCGGCAAACTGCTGAAGCTTTGATTTCATCCATTCAACATCAGAAGAAACGAACTCAAGCTTCTCCAATAACAAATTCTGCAAATGTCTAATGCCATCTTCAAGTTCAAGTGCTAGGTCATTTGCTTCAAGCAGGCTTGCCGCAAATTTCTTTTCCATTACCTCATAAGTTTGGTCTTTCACGCCCAGCAGCATCTTCAAACTACTGATCTCAGTTAGTAATCTCTCCTTTTCAGAAAGGAACAAAGCTTCATTTTCTTTGCAATTTTGTATTTGAAGTTTTGCTTTTTCATTTGCTTCAACTAGTGCATTGACAGTAGTGTCAGCATCACTTATAGTTGCCTGTGCCTCTTCAAACTTGGATATAAGAGTAGAAGCCTCGAATGATTTCTGAATCGCAAGACTTTTTGCCTCTGAAACCTCAAGTTCAAGTGCCTGAAAGATTAATGATGTTATAATTCTTGCATCCAGAGTTTGTAGCTAATCATCATGAATTAGGCGGTAAATCAAGATCAACCAATCAACAACATAAAGATGTCAAACTGTTTACTGCTTCTATAAGCACAATCAACGAAATTAATTTGCCTCCACGATGGCTTACAAGTTAAAAGCATAACGCATAATGTCAATGACAATCAGATCCACATTAATATAATCCACTTCCAACATTGGATAAAAAATCTATTGAAACTAAGCATTAAGCAATGCTGAAATGCATGGTAATATGGATATGCTGATTGCAATGTTGGAAAACTGTGTTGTATTTTGGTACAAAATATAAGCCACTTTTGTAAAGATAGATAAGGCATGGATTAGCAATGCTGGTATTTTAGTACCATTACAACAGCACCATGTGATGAAAGAAAACAAGAAGAATACTACTATAAATTATATAATGCACCATAAATCATTCTAATACAAGCTAATCATTTCTTGCACATTATAATCACATCCCTACAACTACAAGCAGGAAATAAGTGTGAGAACTATAGGTATTTTCTAATAAAATCCTTTCACAGTGGGATGAGAAACAGATGACCTGTTGTTCAGAAAACATGGCCAAATCTATGGTGGCAGAAACTTATGGATGTGTTATGACCATGAAACATTACCTCTCTTTCTTTATTCCATGAAATAAATGATTCTGCAGTGTCTTTCTCCTTTTCTTGCATCTTTATCTCCAACTCTTTTAGTCTAGCTTCATACCCTTTTTCCTTGTCAATTATCTCTGATTTCAGTTGAAGGACCTTGGCACTTACATCTTTAATAGTTCTTTGACTTTGGAAATGATATTCTTTCGCGTTTTCTTTTTCTTGAAGAAGTTTGACCATTTGAGATTGCAGCATTTGCATTGTGTAAACTACACACTCCATTTCCTTACTAAGTTTGCAGAGGACATCACCATTGTGCTTCTCCCCAGCTTCGAAGGCTCCAGTGGGATCACAGCCAACCTACAAACATGCAGTTAAATTATGGTCATGCCATGAGTGTGTAAAGGCTGCCACTCTTAACGGATGCAGATTGATTAATGTGAGGAACTTACTGACATAAAGAGTGGATTGTACGGTTCACCTTGATACCAAATAACAAGAGCATTAGCTTACCCGATCCTCCAAGTTCAAGTCTGAATTTTGGCAAACGACCTCTTCAGGATCCACAGAAAAGCTTGACTGTATTGCATTGAATCCAGTTTCAAACTCATGTACAACACCCTTTGCCTTTAGAACATCTGACAGCACTGTTAACAGAACACCGTTTTCTTCATTTTTCAGCCTCTCAAAGGCCTGCTCCTTATCCTGGGTCTCACTCAATAATTGAGTCAAATCTCTCTTTGACTGGTCCAACTGTGACTCCAGATGATGAATCACTTCCTCCATCGCCCTTTGCAGAGAAATATAACTTTGTTCTATAACCTCCTTCTGCACAAAAGATTCAATGGACTCATCCAACAACAGTTGTATCCTCTGAAGCTCTTGAAGTTGCTGCTGATTCACATATCTTTCATTAGATACTTGTGATCTTAAAACAGACATAACATTTTCTTGATCATTCTTCTCTTGTTGATGTGTGTCATTTATAGCCTGCATTGCTCCTCTTAAGGACCTTAACTTCAAGTCCAAATCACATCTTATGTCATCTGCCTCTTTCAACCTACTTTGAAGCTCTTTGAGTAACTCATCTCTTTGGGATATTCCTCGACACATCTTCTGGACTTGATCCTCAATCCATTTCCTTTGGGAAATAGACTCAGAAATAAAGGCAACCTGGTCAGAAGCTTCATCAAGAGCTGCATTTCCATCCAAAAGGAAGTTTCCTATGTCAGAAGCTAATTTGTCCCAGTCATTGGTCAACATCCCAATTTTCTTGTCTTTCTCCTCAATTAGCGCAGAAAAACATTCATTCTCTTTCATCACTTCAAGCAGCCTATCATTCAACTGTTCTCTTTCCAGTCGAGCCTCATCTATTCTTTGGTTGGCTAATAATTCGTTTTTGCTACTGGCATCTAATTGATGTTGGAGTGATATGAGCTCTTCCTGTAAGCACATAATAACCTCAGCCGTTTCAACCTCAACCTGTCTACTGACTTCATCCATTTCTTGCTGAGCAGAACTGTGAGATGCCTGATCTCTTTGGTACCTTGTATTTAATTTGCGTGCTTTCTCAAGTGAAGCTTGCATTCTTTTCAGTTTTGTCTGCAAAGGTGAATCATCATTCTCAAAACACTTCAGAAGTTGCACTTTCGGCTCTTCCATAGCTAAGAATTCTTGCCTACGGTGCACATCAAGCTCATTGTTTAACCTTGATATTTCCAAATCCCTCTTCTTTAGATGCTCTAAGCTTTGCTGATTGCTCTCCTTGAGCTCATCTAGTTCATTTATCAACATAATCTGCTGTGACTCAAGAGCTTCAATAACAGATCTTGCATCACTCAATTCACGTTGCATGGTTTCACTCTGCCTACAAGTTTCGAGAATATGAATATTTGCTGCTTTTAGCTCATCATCTAAACAAGTAATTCGTTTCTCAACTTCTGCATGGGTTGTCCTCTCTTCAGCCAGTATTGTTTTAATTATGTCCAACTCCAGCTGCAGGTTTAATATGTCATCCGTGTTTATCATGAAACCCTCTTGAAAACACTGATCCTTCTTTTCAGGTGCATGAGAATCATACTGGTTCAAAGCTGATGAAAATTTCTGACCACAAAATGAAACACATTTAATCAGCCTCTTGTCTTCACCACCTCCACAACAAGTGGCCATATCTGATTGGTATAGATTGTAGAAGATAAGAGCATAGATCAGTTCAGTATAATGTGCATACCTCAACCACATTAGGATGGCCCTCTCTATTTGAGCTATGTATATTACTTAATTCATTCTGTAGATCAGCTATTTCCCTGTGAAGTGATGTAATTGCTTCAATAACAGAGCAAATTGAAAAAATAAAAAAGAACTTGCCAATGTTTTTTTATGTAAGTATGAAATTACCTTGCTAATTTTTTATTCGCTTCTAGGCAAGCTTGCAGCTCGCCTCTACAGGTTTCCAACTCTTGAGAGGTCCGTTTCAACTGGAGACAGACAGAGAGAAAGAGATCAGTTCACAACAACTGACATGGCATGGTTGGCTGTTATTTCATCAATACAACCACATGTAAAGTTTCAGCGTTAGTTGCTAAACTTGAGCAATGCTGTTTATGCTGAAAATGTAGCAAATAATGAGCAAATTTATAAGGAAAATAAACAATGGAAATATATAGAAGGAAATAAACCTCAAAATTGGCTGGGAAATTATTTGGTTGCTCAGCTTCTGCCCTCCTTTCAAGTATTTGCAAGACCTATTAACACAAGGAACGATGCTTAAAAGGAAACAGGTAGACCGCACTTTTTAGAACTACAAAATGGAAGTTAATATAACCTGATTCCGAAGGATGGAAACTTCATTCAGCAAATGCTCCCTCTCCCCTTCATTACAGAATTGGTTGTAACTATAAAAACAAATTAATTTTAGCACAGTGTAACACATTGTGCATGTTGATGTATACTATTTATATACCTCTTGAGTTTGTTTGAGAGACGAATATTTTCTAGGGCAAAACGGGTCACTTCTGGATTTTTGTCAATTTTTGCACGAAGCAAATCAATCTCTTTCAATAATGTATTGTTTTCTTCAAGTAGATATGATTCAGCTGGCAGTTTGTCACGAACAAGAGCCTCCATCTGGTGAATCTTATCTTCTCGAAACTTAAGTGTCATCTTAGCACTCCTTGTATCATTCTCTCTCTCATAAACCTGAGAACACATACCAAAAGACCATTGATGATGCCCTCTAAAAAAATCACAAAAGTTGTTTCTTGCCACCAGAAATTTACCAATCGGTTCAACTGCTCAATTTCAGCTTCAAGTTGCTTTACAGTGGCTTCTGCAACTGATTCTCTCCGGAATGCTCCTGCTAGTGTTTCTTCCAGCAACCTCAACTGCAAAATCATATGCAGATATACATATACTATCTGTGAAGGGGTTCTTGTGCAATTGAGCACACAGCAGAGAAACAGTGAGAAAGAACCATTTAGTCTAAATCCATAAACTTCTAATAAGACAACAACCTTCCCTGAGATCTAAAAACAGTCAAAAAAAAAAAGGCCATGCAGTTGAAGATATAAATTTCATGTTGATGGAATAAACTGTAAAACTATAGTGTAAAGGAGACCATACATAAATAGCAATTTCCCCTCTCTAGATATAGCAGTCTTCACGTTTAAGAATAAAAATTGTTGTGTTTGGAAAATACTAGCAATAATGAAACAGTTCAAAAAACTAAATAGGTAACTTGGCAAGCAAAAAACATGTAGAACTAGAAGTTATGGATGCAATCATAACAAATCACAAAGAATGTTGCATACTTGCTTATTTGAAATCCTTAAATCTTGCAGGGATCTTCTGTCATGGGCATCATTATCATTCTCCTCATCCATATTCATGCTTTCAGTTCCATCATCAACATCTACTCCAGACCTTTCAAAAATGTCAGAAGTGAATGACAAAGATCTAGGGACACGTTGGCGCTTGAGGACAGCGAGCTCTTCCTGATACAAGGAACTTACTGTAGGTTAGGATGATGTTATATAGAACATAAAGTACGACTAAAGTTATCCAGACATTACCTTTAGAAGGCGTATTTGATGCTGCAAAGCCAGTACATCTCCTGAAGCATCTTCATTCACAACCGCCTTCACATTTGACAAAGCAAGTTATGTATTAGTAACCTAAGATAGTTTGGAAAGAAGAAACCAGACTTATGAAGAAAATATTACATTGTTCTGAATGAGCCTAGCACGCTGGGCAAACTTGAGGGTGCTGAGTGTTTCGCTAGCGGAACTGCATAACCACAAAGCAAGGAGATATTAAAATTAACAAGATTTGCACTTTGCTCAAATAAAGGTCCAGAAAATCATTACCACACTGAAGGGCTGACATTTGCAATAATCATTGTTTTTGAGTTCCCACCAAGAGAATCCTGAGGGTAAAAGAGGACATCAATAAATACAAACACATCAAAGGAAAAGAACTCAATAATATTATATTTCAGGGTTGCTACCTGAAGGAGAAATGTCAATCTTGAGTCCCTATATGGAACATGCCTTTGTTTCCCATGTGCTTGATCAACTAAACTCATTATAACAAGGCTGTAATTCACAAGCATTCATGATTGAGCAATACTACGGTAAAGTCTCGTCATATAAAAGAATATCACCGTCTAAAAGTAAGTAGTGTTAAGCACGTACCCTAGTGTTGATAATGATTTGTTAATATTAGCAGCTTCTTTCAGCCGCTCACCTTCAGCACCAGATGTCCTCTGTCTGTGTTCAGGTGGATGTCTCAAGGAATTGAGATTTCATTTAAGCATAATGTACTGGAAGAGAAATGAAGACTGTCTTTTTACCTTTCTGACCCAGCAAGGTCAACTAGATTCAGCCTTGCAAATCGTAAGTTAGATGCTGAATCTTTCTCCCACCGACTCTCAATGATGCATGTGAAAACACTGTGGGACCGACTACTCTCATGGTTCATATTTGTAGCTGCCACTTTCCTGTTCGCAGAACCCTGAAATAGGTTTTCAGCAAGCCCAATTGGTTAAAACACTATGACAGTATGTCAGAAGATATTTGCAACACAAAAGAACCTAGAACAGATGTGTTTACCTGCATCAAAAGTTTTATGATGTCACTGACACAACCAACTTCTAGTTCAGTCAGATTTTCAACGTAAACACCGTTCCGTATATCTTCTCGCAGCTGCATGATAGTTGCTCAGGCAATCAGGCATATTTAAAGCAAAAAAGGTATTGCACTGAGAAGACATTTCACTTGAAGTAGCATTATTAAATCATACTGGAAGATTTGTGGATGAAGGATCAAGAAGGTCTGTGATTTGTTCATTGTAAATCTCCAGAAAAGAACACTTGCAATTGTACTTTAGCTTCTCATCCCTCCTGCTCTCTTCTTCCTGCAAGTTGGATAGCATATACAAAAGATTTGAGAATTGTGGGATTATGGTATACTTGATTGTCTAATACGCAAAAACTAACAAGTAATGTATCTGCAGAACCATGAATTGTAGGGACATAGTTATGTTCTTTACCGCTCTGATTCTCGCAAACAAGAACTCAAAAATGCGAGGGGTCATCCCACGATCTGGACTAGGCCTCACTTCCAGCTCACTGATCTCGCCAAGCATTGTGTATGTCTTTCCACTTCCAGTCTGCGGACAATTAAATTGAGAGGAAAAAAATGACTTCACGATCAACAAATGAGCAGATGTGAAGTTGATAACAAATACCTGCCCATAAGCAAAGATACAACTATTGTACCCAGCCATGCAGTTCTCAACCATCGGTAAACCAGCAACACGGAAAAGCACTTCCTGCAAAATGTAAATTCAGCAGTCAATAGCAATCCAAGAATTAGAATCAGATCATAAATTCGAACTGTTCTTTTGCTGACCTGATTCACTGCTTCACAAGCAACATGATCGAATGTAAAACGACTTTCTGGCTGCCCAATCCATGTGATGCTCTGTGCACTCTCTTGTTTCAAACATCGATTGTAGTTATGGAGGTTTCTTTCAGTGTTATTTAGAGGGCGCACACGGATAACAACCTGGACAACAAAGCATAAATGTCAAGAATGTGAATGGGGATGTTATTTCTCTGACATATTTGTCAATTCAAAATTCAAAGCTCGGTACTTATAAAATTGAAATGAAAGACGTGAAAAATAAATTCCAACTCATGATTAATCGACATACATAATCATTAACAGAGGGGCATTCCTTGTCATAATCATTGCTGATCAAGGAAAATTTAGGAAAGAAAAAAAAAACGTATTTTCACCTCAATTGATACATGATCGAGCAATCACTTGTAATGATTTCAGAAGAGAGCTGCAAAATAAGCAGTAAATCAAAATACACACCTGCACATTGTTCTCCATCCAGAACGAGGGATCCTCCCGGAGCTCGAAATGCGGCACCTCTGCGGTATTCACCACCGTCACCGGAGCAAAGGACATGGGCGTCCCCCTCGCCGCCATCGAGAACCCCAACCCCAACCCGGCCCCCCGCTGCCCACCGCTCATCGGCGGCCTCGACGCGCTCATCCCAATGCTGTACGCGGGCTTCGTCACGCTCTTCGTCGGCGTGCTCTGCGTCGACCCACCACCACCCTCCGATGCCGCTGCCGCCGCCGCGGAGGACTTCCCCCGATGCCTCCCGGGAGTACTCACCGCGCTGTACGGGGTCCCGCCGACGCGCGGAGGCGGCTGCTCGTCTCCCCGCGGCGGGACCCACCCGAACCGGCTCCGCGCCGCCGCCTTCTCCGGCGTCCGGAACGGGAGCTTCGACGGCGTCGGCGCCGGGGACTCCGGCTTCCGCTTCAGCCCCGACTGCGGCGGCTGGATGGCGAGCAGCGGGGGCCTCGCCGCCGCCGCCTCGGGGTCCACCCCGGCGGCGGCGACCACCGCGGCATCCGAGGCGTCCACCGGCGCGTTCTCGTCGTTACCGACCTCCGAGGCGGAGGAGGATGACGAAGCCCTCGCCGGCGTGCGGCGCACCGCGGCGAGATCCCTCACCATTCTACACCAAACAAAAAACCAATCAGTCCTCTCACCCCCAAACAAAATCTCCCCCCAAAAATTCAAAACCCAACCTCCTCGGCGACTCACCTGAGCGGGGCGGAGGTGGAAGCGGAGGTCGCGGCGGCGGTGGCGGTGAAGACGAGGATGGCTAGGCGGCGAATGGTGTGAGGCTTCCGCTTCTAGAACCTTCTTCTGCAGCGGCAGCAGCGGCAGCAGAGATCCGCGTCAAAACATCAAAAAAATTCAAAATCCCGGGGATGAAACTTCCGGGCAAAAACCCTCCAATCCGGCGCAGATCGGGGCCGCATTGGACTCACCTGGAAGGGGAGCAAGACGATCCCAACCTAGGATACGGTTGCCGCCGAGCTCCGACTCGCCGGCGTTGGTAGTTCTAGAACCTTCTAGAACTCTCTCTCTCTCTCTCTCCTTGGAGGAGGAGGGGGGAGGACGGAAGTGAAACTAGTAATGGCGGAGATTGGTGTGAATGGGCCGAGAGGCGTCTTAACGGGATTTGATTTGAATCGGGGTGGAGGCATTCGAAACGGACGGCTGGGATTGGATCGGGAAGGGGAGACACCCCCGCGAGGATGGTTCAAAAAAATTTTGGATGGTATTCGGGGTGAGTGTTGAATTTGGTATTAGTATATTATTAAAATTAAATTATTCACAAGTGATTGCAATTTGGAACTCACACTCCATGTGTCAATGGAGGCATGAGCTGAAATTAAAGAATTGGTGTTTTGTAAGTAGTGGCATTTTGTATTTTGTACTAGCTTCTGTGAGAGAATCATTTGTATGTTTTTGAAAATTTGACAGCAAGGGGTGTTTTTACCTGGGGTAACAGTAAACTCTCAACCCTGTAGGGGCTTGTTTGTAAATATGGTATACTATATTCAGAATATAGAGCTATCGGAATTAATTAAACTATATGGTACTAATTGTGTAAAATTGTTGCATTCTAAGATGGTGTTTGGGAAGGAGAAACTAAATTTTATTCCCTCTCACAAAAGCATAAGTCCCTATGGGAAGGACTTTCCAACTTTCCATTTGTTGTGATTGGAATTCACTAGTGGTACGTTTCACATCCTAATGAGCAAATTTATGCATCGTGCACTAATGGTTTCCTTTATCACGGTTACAACGATAACCAGGCGTACTACCGGGGTGTGGACATAGTAAGGAGAAAATGGACATTTCGCTACGCTCAAAACACGGTTTCGCTAGAATGCCATTCTGAAAACGTGTTTCGTTAAAATGCCAATATGAAGCGCACGCTCACCGCCACTTTGCCATTTTAGCCGTTTTGCGTATTTTCGAAATTATTTTCTCTCCTCTGCCGAGTGATGAGACGAAATTACGCATCTGGTGTGTCTCGAGCGTGGCGAGCAGTGGACACAACGCCGCCGCCGGAGTTATCTCAAAGGCTTGTGGGGTCGAGTGGCCTCATCGGGAGGCGGAGAGGGACGTGGTGACCACCAGGTTCGCGGAGCTGGAGAGGCAGCAGCTGCTGCTGGCGAGCTGGACGACTTGCTCCTCGCCGCCGCCGCGGTCATCGTCGTCGTCTACGCGGGCAACGCTTTCGCCTCCCTCGTCGTGGTCATCTACGCGAGCAACGTTGTCGTCTAGCTGGAGCTGCCTCTTCTCCTCGCCACTACCTCCCCGTGGACACCTCGCCACCACCGCCGCCTAGCAACCCCGCCGCTGCCGACTCCCACGAAAACCCTAGCCGCCTCTCGCCCCGCAAGCACGGGGTGCATCCTATTCGATCCGATGGCATCCGGATGACTAGGCGGCGGCCGCCGCCGGAGTTATCTCAAAGGCTTGTGGGGTCGAGTGGCCTCATCGGGAGGCGGAGAGGGACGTGGTGACCACCAGGTTCGCGGAGCTGGAGAGGCAGCAGCTGCTGCTGGCGAGCTGGACGACCTGCTCCTCGCCGCCGCCGCGGTCATCGTCGTCGTCTACGCGGGCAACGCTTTCGCCTCCCTCGTCGTGGTCATCTACGCGAGCAACGTTGTCGTCTAGCTGGAGCTGCCTCTTCTCCTCGCCACTACCTCCCCGTGGACACCTCGCCACCACCGCCGCCTAGCAACCCCGCCGCCGCCGACTCCCACGAAAACCCTAGCCGCCTCTCGCCTCGCAAGCACGGGGTGCATCCTATTCGATCCGATGGCATCCGGGGATGACTAGGCGGCGGCCGCCGCCGCGCTGCCACGACCTCGCCTCGTCGCTGTCGTCGCCCACCACTCTTCCCGACCTCCGCGCCATGGCCGTTGTCCTCCGCAAGCTCATGTCCCCAACACCCTCCTTTGCTGCGTCCAACGCCACCAGGAGCAGGGGAAATATCATCTTATCAAGGCACATTCCAGCGAAAATAAAATCGAAAAAGGAGAAAATGGCAAAGTGGTTGTGGTCACGCGATCCATATTGGCATTTTAACGAAACACGTTTTTGGGATAGCATTCCAGTGAAATCGCGTTTTGAGAATGGCCAAATGTCCATTTTCTCGATAGTAAGTGACCAATAAGCTTAAAAAAAATTAACAAAATTTATTTTTTAAAAAATTCTGTCTAGTTTTCTTATGCATACATATGGCCTTCAATCTCAATATATAAAATTTGGGAAACAAAGTCATAATTTTTATGTTTGTAAGTAATGCATTTATAGTTTAAAAGTTTAGCTTAAAAAATGGATGTATAATATTTTTTTCTTAATTGCATAGAAGACGTGTATGCATACACATCACGACGTACAAAAACCACTCTCACACGTCTACAAAATATATGCTCTGATACACGCTGAAAGAACAGGGTCCTACGATAAATATTACCTGATTTCACCTTACTAAAATCCTGTTAATAGTGCAACGACATATTTATGATCAAATTTCTATTAAAATTGATGTGGCGAAGTACAACGTCGATCTGAGCACCATCAATAAACGAAAAGCGTTTCTTCTGAAATAAATTATTTCCAAAACCCAAAAGGTACGAGGAATGTATTTTTACATACCACTAACTAATATCTAATGCAAATAAGGGAACATCACGAGGCAAAACAAAGATTTGTTTTCCAATTAACTGCAACTGGAAAATTTACCTCAACTGAGAAGCCGCACACACACAAAAAAAAAATCAATTTAGACTTGGCCATGTGGGTCCCACCTACTCCCCCACAGTCTCCGAGCTCATATGGCCCACGTGGTTTTTAAATGCGAGTGGTGCGAAGCCCAACGGCTACGTGGATTTGAATTTTGTCGCTTGGGCTTGCCTGGGGTTGGCCCATGAACCGTATAGCCGTTCAAAAATAATTCCTTTCTCCTGTAGCTACGTTTTTCCCTTCTTTCTAGATGGATTCCATTTGCTTTCAAGACAAAAACAAAAACGAAAAAGGATGATCCATATTCTTCATCTTTGCTTAAATACGGTCACACGGAGATGTACTCGTTCGATCGGGATGCGTTCAAGATGAATTTCTCGCACTCGAATTTGAAATTCGCAGCTTTGAATTATACAATTTTCGAGTCATTTGTTCCCCCGTGAGATCATTTATAAAACGTTGGCATCACCGGAATCTCTTATATACGAATCTTATCTATATCTAATTAACCCGCGTGGTGACTGGCCCAACTAACTTATGGAAGAAATTAACCAGTGAGTTTTGAATTCACTAGCTCTGGAACGATCGTGCCATAATACCCTGGTTTAGTTCCCTAATTTTTTTTAAAAAAAAAGAACATCACATCAAATCTTTGAACAATATAGATTAAAAAACTAATTGCACAGTTAGAGGGGAAATCGCAAGACGAATCTTTTAAGCCTAATTAGTGCATGATTAGCTATAACTGCTACAGTAACCCACATGTGCTAATGATGGATTAATTAGGCTCAAAAGATTCGTCCCGTGTTTTACTGACGGATTCCGTAATTAGTTTTTGGGAAAATTAGAACCATGCCATTATAATTTTGCAAAATTTGAGATATGCCATCATGACCCACATATCATTGACTCATGTGGGTCCTACATGTCATTGAGATACCGATAACATATCTTAAACTTTGAAAAATTATAATGGCATGGTTCCAAATTACCCTTAGTTTTTTCATTCGTATCCGAAAACTCATTTCAACATCCGGTCAAACATCCAATATGACGCTCAAAAATTATTTTTTCTTTTCACGAACTAAACAGGTCCAATATTGAAGCGAACTGGAGTATGGAGTAGTAGTTAAACTGGTCTTATATTAATTAGAGAATTTCAAATTACATCCGTAGCTGCACGGCTCATATTCGTAATTCTACTAGTTTTACGTACTTGTATATATGGATTTGAATTTTGAAGTGTGTCTAGCTAGTACGTAGTTCAAATCACTTTCGTACTCCAAATCTCCAATCCGTTCGTACATGTTTCCACCGTTGGATCTCCATCCGTACCTAGCTAGCGTACTTCGTACCTGTAGACTGTAGTCCTGTACCCTGTACTATACAAGTCAAACTATTGCCGAAGCTTATCATACATTTATTAACTAACATGTTTAACACGTGGCCGATAAAATTGAAGCTATAGTTTAGCTTAAAAAAACAACATTGAAACACTTTTATGTGCCAATAATGTGTGGGATCCACGTGACGATAAAAAAATCTTGCAACAGGTGTGGCACGAATCAAACAGATACCCCTCCGTCCCAAAAAAAAAAATCCTGGTTTCCGTGTCCAACGTTTGACTGTCCATCTTATATAATTTTTTTTATAATTAATATTTTCATTGTTGTTAGATGATAAAACATGATTAACACTTTATATGTGACTTGTCTTTTTAATTTTTTCATAATTTTTTCAAATAAGACGGACGATCAAACGTTGGACACGGAAACTCAGTGTTTGTCTTTTTTTGGATGGAGAGAGTATCTAACTTAGTCAAACCTATCTAACTTAAGTTGTGATATGGTGGAATAAATTGTAGTTATGAACTATTTGCCACTTTTAGATGTGGCGTGATGGTTTGTTTTTGAGAGGCATTGTTTTGTTTTGTTTGTTTAGAGTAGATTAAACTTTGCACCAGGTAAACACATATCTATCTTCCGTTTTACACTAGTTTGAGCACATACTTTCACATTGCACTGGGTATGTCGAAATAAATTTCACTTTGTTTAGTAAAATATGTGCTCAAGATCGAAAGACGATGTGTTTTACCTAGTGCAAAACTCAATTTGCTCCGGTTTAATTTGGGTTGCATTGTGGAAAACACAAGCCCCTATACTATAACACGACAGAGGCCAAACACACAAAATATATTTTGAGCGAAGTAGAGAGGAAGTGGATTTTTGTCCCTCGAGTGGACATCCCCTCGTTTTGTGCATATCGTACAAAAAGTTAACAATTTTTTTTAAAAAAATTGTCAATATATATTAATATATGATATATCTTTTCGCAAAATTTGACTTATACAATTCGAAACAAAAATAATAAATTTGACCATGAATTACACGTTCTATTCATAGTCAAATTTGTTATTTTTATTTCTACTTGTATAAGTTGAATTTGAATTTGCATATTTGTGAAGTGACATATCACATATTGATCTATCCTACTATTTTTTTCAAATTTTTTTGTGACTTTTTAAGTGACATGCAAAAATAAAGGGATATCCCCTTAAGGGATGAATTGAGTATTCCGAAGTAGAGATGCAAATAATAAGGGCTTGTACGGATTACAAGGTAGAAAAAACAAATGATAGGATAGAAAAATTACATAAATTGAAAACAAATCAAAGGGTAAAACAGATAATTGTAAACACAAAGAATGTAAAAGTTGAGAGCAGTCGGATTATAGGATATCAAATAAACAGTAATCCATTTACTAAGATCGTGGTATTATTCATTCCATTCAGCTCTATTTTTCCCAACTCTTCTTTTCCCATTGTTGCATTAGCCAAGCCGTGGCTTTGATGTCACCGTTGACATCCATGTGTGGCCCAACCTCCTCCAAGCTACCAATTACACTACATGACTCCTCCACACTATTGACCATGTTGTTGGTGGATCCAGCTCCTCTGACTTTAGGCTTGTACGTCAGAGAAACACAGTATTTTGAGTCCTGCGCTATAGTAGAAAACAGTGTATCTAACGTAGTGCTATAGCAACAGTGAAATAACAGTAAAACGTAATGACTGAGGTTACTGGTTAGATATTGCTGTACATAGCATACTGTAACGATCGATCCCGTTCGCTCACTGCAGATTGGACGGCTGAAAATATCCAAATCGGAGTACTGTACGCCTCTGACTTAAAGCGCCCTAAGTCAGACGATCTTGTTCTGTTGTTGGCCTCCTCCACGCACACATGGCTTCTGCCACAGCCCCTCCGCACTCTTCTCCTCCTCTTTGACTCCAACATCGAGCCAGCCACCATTGCCAACCTCTATATCTTGACACAACATCCACTCTACTCCCAACGTACCCCAATCTCCATCATTATGGCCTCAAATTGATGCGGTTCTAACTCTATAGAGATTACTTCTCAATACAATTTCTTTCAAATTTACTTCGTGTGGCCTCCATCACGACGACGATCATGCTGCCTGGCCTCCTCGATACTGATGGCATCGGTTAGTGCTTGATTGCCTCGTTTAGACGCGAATGAAATGAAAATTGAGGTTAGAGTAAGGTCAATAATATAGCCTGCTGTTAGCTCCAAAAAATAGCCATGTCATCTATAGTAAACAGTGTAGCTAATGTGTACAATAGAAATACTATAGCACTAATATTTTATTATCTTAGTGGACCCACCATCTTCTCTAATCTCCCTCTTTCTCCCTCCCCTCCCCTTCCTTTCAGTGGGTCTGTTTTTTTAGCGTGTGGGTAGCCTGACGCTTATTTAGTCGTTTGCTCTCGTTCTCTCTCTCTCTTCCGTTTTCTCCTCGAGTAAATCGTCCGAGCCGACGTGGAGTTTTTATCGCTGGTTCTGGAGCCCTATTGTACCTGCTCTTAGAGTGATGGAATTTTTCATGTGTTTTTCACGTGGAATCGATCGGTAGCGAATGAAATTTTCATCCGATTTTTCCTTTAGTTGGTGCCCGCGATATTAATGGTAGGAAAAGAAAAAAAAACTACGAACAGTATTCCTCCAAAATCCCAAAAAAAATACTGTAATTCGAATGTGTCCTAATTATTGTTCCGAATAAAAGTTGAACCAGTGATTCATGAGATCAATCAGCAGATAGTTGTCCCCTGCAGAAATAATGCAATTGAGTTTATGATGAAAGGTTACTCTTGAACAATGCACGTGCTTCTATATTACCATACAAAATCTTGATGAATTGGGGGTGGGTATAGAACACTGAAGTGCTGAACACACCATCACTGCCGACTCTGTTTCTTTAAGAAGAACAAAGATATTTTCCGAGAAAAATCCATGTGACCGTATTTCCCGTGGAGCTAGAAAGATTCTCGAGCCCGAACAAACACAAATATACCTAGTATTTACTATATGGTTTTTAACTTTAATCCCTATAAAAAAAATCAATGGTGTATTCAACAGAGAGCCCGAGCGGCTGCCCGTGCATGATGGCAATGGCAATGTAGTGGCTCCGCAACTGCAAATTTCAGTCCTTGGAATATTATTAGGATAAGGCTAAAATAAACCACCACCTTTATTACTCTAATGAAAATCTTAAAAAAAATCATACGAGATGATCAAAATTATAAGGATTTTAACCATATAGATGAAAATATATATAACCAATTATATAGATTATGATTTAAATTTCTCAACAGATTAACTAGACCATCTCTCAGTAATCCTACTAGCACATAGTACCACCTGTCTACCTACACACTGCCATGCATGTCTTCCTCCCCTGCCACGTCATCATCACGCATGCATCCATGCAGTCCTCGTACCCAACAATGGCAAACGACACGGCGCCATTATGCATGCGTGTGTCACATCAGCTGCGGGGCGCCGCCGCCGCCGGCGAGCTCCTGCCACAGCGCCGGGAACGGGGAGTACGACACGCCGGCGGCAGCGGCGGCGGACTTCCACGCGTCGCCGCCCTCCAGGACCCTCGCCGGCCACAGCAGCGGCGCCGGCGGCATCGCCATCGCCCCGAAGCCGAGCTGCTCGCCGCCGAGGAGGTCGAAGCCGATGCCGCTGCCGAGCCGCCCCTCCAGCACCGGCGCCGCGCCGAGCAGCGACACGAGTAGTCCACCACCAACACCCCCTCCGCTCGCTGCCGCCACCTCATGCTGGCTCATCACCACCGGCGGCGGCGCCGGCTGCTGCTGGGCGGAAAGATGGGAGCTGGTCGCTGCGGCGGCGGCGATGGCGGCGGCGACGGCGGCGCGGGTGGGGCGAGAGGGGCGGGGGCGCTTGCGGGTGGAGCCGCCGATGGGGACGTTGCGGAGGGAGCCGCCGAGCGTCCAGTAGCGGCGGCAGGCGCGGCAGAAGTGCCGCGGCTGCGCCGTGTTGTAGTTGTTGTAGTAGCAGAACTTGGTGTCCCTCGACGCGCACCGCGGGCACTGCTCCCTCCCTCCTCCCCCCGCCGCCGCCGCCGCCGCCATCGCCGGCGGCGGCACCACCGCCTCCTGCTGCTGCTGCTGCTGCACGCCGACGACGCGCGGCGGCGGCGGCGGGAGCAGCGGCACTGGCGATTGGTGCAGCGGCGCCTCCATGGCTCGATCGATCGATTGCTGATGGTCTAAGCTATAGCTAGCTAGCTAACTCGATCTTGGTGATGGTGGATTGAACGTTGGGGATTGATATATATAGGGGTATGTTTTGGGAAGCTTCCAGTGGGCTACGGCTTTCTCACATAATCTCTAGCTCTTTCCAACAGTTTAGATTGGGTGCTATAGTTATAGGTTCTATAGTTATACTATTTCCGTTTTTCTATAGTTATATTATTTTCTTTTTTAACAGATGACGCCGTTGACTTTTTATAACACGTTTAACTATTCATTTTATTAAAAAAATATATGCAATTATAATTTATTTTGTTGTGAGTTATTTTATCACTTAAAATACTTTTAAGTATGATTTGAATAAGACGAATGGTTAAACATGTGTTTAAAAGTTAACTATGTTATCTACTACCTCCGTTTTAGGTTATAAAATTTTTTAACATTGTCCACATTCATATATATATATATATTAATAAATCTACACACATATATATACACACACATATATATATAGAAAAACTATTCTACACCCGGAGTATAGAATAGTTGTATAGAATAGTTATTCTATACCCCCCTCCCTCCAGGGGGCAAAACCCACTCTACACCTCGGTCAAAGCTCCCCCACCTCGGTCAAACCCGCCCTTTATTTTCTCCACCACCTCCACTCTTCCCAGCTCTCGTCTCAGAACGATGTAGTAACGCGATGTTCATCGTGCAGTAATACCATGTCTTACGTGCAATAACAATATTGCAATATAGTCATAATATAGTCATGACGGATCTTTTTTTGATAAGCACTTTTTTCTAACATCATGGTACAAACGGTTTT
Source organism: Oryza meridionalis (assembly GCA_000338895.3). NCBI lineage: Eukaryota > Viridiplantae > Streptophyta > Magnoliopsida > Poales > Poaceae > Oryza > Oryza meridionalis. The sequence goes on from CM002535.2 coordinate 23,061,690, forward strand.
TAAAAGTAGTACATGATGTGAGAGATATTACCCTTCAAAGATTGGTTTTATAAAAACTTGGCTCTCCACGAGCAGTAATTCTATATCATAAGTATTACTGCTGATCTGCTATGCGTTACTGCAATCACATAATATCGTTACTATAAGATGTAGTAACGATTGTAAGTTTTATAGTAACATAGCGTGTTACTGCGATTACTTGATAACGTTACTGCAAGAATATGTATAGTAAGAAAAGAAGGTGCAGTAACATGGAGAGAGATGAATTGGCTCGGTTTACTCATGGGGCAAGAGTAGAGAGAACCTTCAAAGATTGATCTTTTGAAATTTAACTCCCTACAAGTAGTAATACTATATCATAAGTGTTATTACTATCTATTGTACGTTACTACAATCTCATCATAACGTTATTATGAAAGTGTGGTAAATATTATAAGTTTTGTAGTAACAAAGCGTCTTACTGCAATTCTTGAATAGTGTTACTGCATAAACTTGTGGTAACGTGTATCTGCCATGCAGTAACACTTACACTTTTGTGCAGTAACAAAAATATGGTTAGCATGTAGACTTTTAACTCATATATTTTTGTTTCTATTCCTAGTTTACTATAATTTCACCACGATGTTACTATCAAAAGTGCAGTAACATCCTATATGTTTTGCAGTAACGTGGCGTGTTATTATACTTATACGATAATGTTACTACTAAAACTTGTTATGAGTTTTGTAATAACATATATATTTATCTTCTACTTAGCTTCCTACAACTATGGAACTTTGTGTGTCCTATAGAGTTGTAACAGTTTATGTGCTTTTACAGTAATCGAGTGTGTTACTACCATTTCTTCTCGAAGATTGGTCTTTTGAAATTTATCTCTCCATAAGTAGTAACACTAAATCATTATTGTTACTACTTTTATAGTGTGTTACTACCATTCCATCATGACGTTACTGTATGTGTGCAGTAACAACTATAATTTTTACAGTAACAGTGCATGTTACTGCAATTTCTTAATAGCATTACTGCAATAATAGGTGGTAACAACCAAACACAGATACATGACCTACCACCCACTTTGAACTAGTAAAATGTAAGTGCAAGTGATATCTTTTGAATTCACATCTTTAAACAATAATATCTCTCACACCATATATTATATTTTTGAATCGTTTGCACCGTAATGCTTTAAAATAGAGCTCTACAAAACTAGATCCGTCATGGCTATATTTTAACTATATTTTATTAGTGTTACTGCAAGTAAGCTACAGCGTTACTGCATGGTGGTCGTCATGTTATTGCACCGTTCGCACGAGACGAGGACAACAAATAGGTAGACGTGGGAGAAAGTTAGCACACGGGTTTGACCAACATGGCAGCGATTTGACTGTCCTTTGACCATGCTTTAACTGGGGTGGGATGTGGGTTTTGAGCCCAATAAAAGGAGGCGGAGGTGGGTTGGGCTCTTGAGGGGAGGGGGTATAGAATAGTCATATATATATATATATATATATATATATATATATATATATACATATATATATATATGAATGTGGATAATGTTAGAAAATCTTATAATATGAAATGGAGGAAATATTTAAAAAGCAGAGAGCAAATTCCAGATAATAAACTATAAATCAGAAGCCAGAAACTCGGTTTATTTGTATTTTCAGAATTTGGCTATCAACAAGCAGAGTGGCCATTGGAGCGGGTAGTGAGGAGAGGTGCAGAGGTTGTCGAGGTGGGGAGGAGAGGGACGGGTCGGACCGGCTGCTGCGCCATTGGTACGGAGGTGACAGGGATGCCGCAGACAGACAGAGCAAGAGGGAGAGAGAAGAGAGAGAGAGAGAGGGTTTTGGTCTGCCGGTACCGTATGTAGGTTACGTAGCTTTCTTTCGCAGGGTATGCATGCAGAGAGGATGAGATGAGAGGGAATTGATTCTTGGAGTATCTATCTATTCGTCTTATGAATGGATGTGACGTGTTGACGCATGCATCGTCACGGTCCCTGCTCACGTTTATTTCAAAAAAAAAAAGAAATATAAATTTTGAATTTTGAATAAAAATAAACTGAATTGGAGAAACATAAATATGTAGTTCTTGAATTCTCATGGTTTGTTTGGTAGGGCTCTAAAATCTTAAATCTGACACTTGGAATGATCAGTCTAAAGTGAAACTATGGAGCAGCCCAACCCTGTTCCACCACTATGGTTCTTTTCTCCTCATGTCACCCAGTCTGCTTCGCTTCTTTTTTGGATGGAGTAGAAATACTCTCCAAGATAATGATGAGATCTCAAATAGGGTAGGTCATTCGATTAACTAGAAATGAGGACCAAAATGTACTGGGAAGATAATGAAGACCGAACAATTCGGTTTCGGTCATTGGTCGGTCTTTTGTCATGATCAAAATGTTCAAACAATTTCAGGAGATCTGACAAAAATAACACCCTAGAAATAGAAATGCCTGAGAAGTTAGTGCCACTACAGTCATCGCTAAGAATGGAGGCAAGAGACTGGAGGAGGCACGACCGTCAAAGACCACGTGGCATGCTTAATGCGTCACGGGCCACTGGACTGTGAGCTTATTAATTGTGGCGCAGATGCGGGTGACGGCGAGGGGAAGCCCGAGGACAGCGGCGGAGGTGGTTTTGTGGTGGGAGTGGTGGCGGCTGGTTGTGTTGGTGAAGGGGGAGAGTGACTTAGGCCTCCTTTAATGGTTGAGCTAGTGCACTAGCTCATGCTTGTCCATCTTTTACAAGAGATAGCAAAAAGTTTACCTTTTTAATAGATTGTCTCATTGTTCAAAATGCTTTGGGTTCCACAATCCCTCTCATATTTTTTTTAGGAGCTTAGCTCTTGAAGAGATAGTGCATTCTCTCTCCTTATCTTCTCTCTCTTGTTGGAGGAGGCCTTAGGATTTTGTTGTTGGGCAGGTGGGTTGGGCTAACTTTGGCTATTTCACCGGTTCGGTTAACCGAGGTCGATGACCGAAATGACCGCGTTAAATTCAAATAGCTACAATTGATGACCGGATTTCTCAGTCTTGGTTAATTAGTATGGTTTCAGTCACAGATAATACCGAGGTAATTAAATAAACCGAAACGATTGTATTAAATTCGGTTAGTACGTCCATCCATTTCGGGTTTTTAACTCCGCTCTCTCTTCGGTCTTAGTGGTTTTGGAGTACATCCATTCGAAGGGCTATCTGTGGTCTTTAGCTGGCGTGGCCGTTTCTGGGGATTTATTGGGAGTGTAGCGTGGCTTGGCCCCTTCCTGCTGCGTGGAGTTTGTTTTTAGCCGTCGTAGTTTTTCTCTAAGCTTCAGTTTTTTGCAAATGCTTTTTCTCCCTTCCCCTAACATAAGCCGGTCTGTCTGATTGCATCGTGTAATCTTAACTTCTTTTCTTTTAATATATTGACGTGCAATTCTTTTACGCGTTCGCGAAAAAAAATTCGGTTAGTACGTTATAATTCATGGCCGATTTTATAGGTCATGGTAAATACTGTTTCAGCCTCATCACAGTTCGGTTTGGCCTCGTGGTTTACGGAGCACGCATGCATGATATACACACCTTGAACAGAAAGCCACGCATGGAAGAAGCTAGGCAGGTAGGCCGGCCGGCCGGCCCGCGAATCTCGAGGCGGCAGCAGGCGGCCATCGTCGTCGGATCGAGAGGGGAACCACCACCACGCCTTCGGCCGTATCCTGCCTCCACTGACGTGTCACACCTCTCCCTCTCTCTCTCTCTCTCTCTCTCTCTCTCGCTGCGCGCATGGCGACACGGCGTCGGCGCCATTGCCGATGGACGACGCATGTAGCTAGCAAGCACGTTCGTCCACGGCCAGAGCTGATCCGGATCCGGCCGGAGAAAGAGATTTGGATGGTTGCGCTTGGAACTGCATCCCTCACCTGCATATGCCCCTGCGCCCTCCTACCCACTACTATCTGGAGTATCTATCTCAAGCACGCCAACCATGCATCGATCGATCGATCCATCGGTCCATGCATGACGTGCACGCCATAGAAGCTAGAGACAACTGCAAGAAAATTGTGAATTTGTGTGATCATCTTTGTCGCGGCGTCTGTTTCTTTGTTGTATAATTTGGATGTTACAGTGTACATATAGGCCCAGGCCCCTGTGTTTGGCAGCGCTAGCTCGAGATCGTAAATTAACACTAATTTTTTAAAATCAAACATGATTATTATTATTTTTTTTTACTTTTTAGAAGTTTCGAACCTTTAAAAATTGGACCTTATAGTTTTTAGAGTTTATTATCTTGTTGGGTTTATTTTTTATAATTTTTAGAAGTCCCATCAAACGATGTCACTATACTCCTCTACGACCCATCCGCCGCCTACTCTTTATTATCATTGGATTCAATGAATCAAACATAACTATCGTTGAAATTTATTTTTTATTTTCTAGAAGTCCCGCCAACCGTCGACAGCCTTGCAACTGAACTCCTATACACTTAAAAATCGAATATGATTATCAATGAGGTTTATTTTTTTACTTTCTAGAAGTCCCGGCAACCGCCTTGCCCCTTTGCTTCATGGCCTGCCTGTCGTCACTCCTTTTAATCGTCATTAGGATTATATTTGGTGTTTTATTAACCTTTTTTTATGTCGTATCAACTGTCACCACTCTACTACTTTATAGGCCTATTACTTAATTTATCTCGTCATGTGTTTTAGAAGGTATTTTATTTCAATAGTTTTTTATCACCAATTTTAGTTATTTATAAATTATATTCCTAACTGAAATCTTTTTTTTCTTTTCTAATTTCAGATTTTTTTTTCAAATTTTAATTAATACCGTATAGTGTTCTTTAAATATTTTTATTTTTTATTTTTGAATTTCAGTTGTTTCAAAATTGTATTCCTACTTAACTCTCTTTTAGTTTTTCTAATTTTGGATATTATTTTATTTTTTATTCTGAATTTTAAATAATCTCGTATTGGGTTTTTATATGGATTCTTCTTTCAATATTGTTTATTTTTAATTCCGAATTTTAGTTAATTTTAAATTATATTCCTACTTGAACTTTCCATTTTCTTTTTGCTAATTTCGGATTTTATTTTTATTTTATTCCGAATATTAATTATTCTCGTATTGAGTTCTTATGTGGACTTTTCTCTTAATATTCCTTATTTTTAATTCCGAATTTCAGTTATTACTAAATTGTATTCCTACTTGAACTCTCCTTATCTTTTCTAATTTCTGATTTTATTTTATTTTTATTCTGAATTTTGAATAATCTCGTATTGTGTTCTTATGTGGACTCTTCTTTTCAATATTGCTTATTTTTAATTCCGAATTTTATTTTTAAATTGTATTTCTACTTGGACTCTCCTTTTCCTTTTCTCTGATTAATGTGGGAATTTCTAGCCCCCACAGCGAACGTGGTGCTTACTTTCAAGGCTGTTTTAGTAATATAACTAGCCGGGTGGCCCGCGCAATTGCGCGGCTAGCACCTAAACAAAATCATATATTTTTTAGTATGATTTTACTTAAAATTTATTAAATAGCTATCTAGCTAACTCATTGTCTTAAGACTTTGAAAGACCAAATCTTATCATCCTCGTGTTTCTAATTATATAGTTTTTAAAAGTCACACCAGTTGCTACCCCTTATGTCATCAACTTCTTTATTTGCTTGCTCGATCTACCACTATTTCCCATTCATTCTTCTTGGAACCTTTAAAAATTGGATTTTATAGTTTTTAGAGTTTATTGTCACGTTGGGTTTCATTTTTATAATTTCTAGATGTCGTGTCAAACGTTGCCGTTATACTCCTCTACGGCCCGTCCACTGTCTATTCTCTTTTTTGTCATTGAGATTTTAAAAATTGAATATAATTATCGTTTGGGTTCATTTTTTACTTTTTAGAAGTCCCGCTAAACCGTCAGTGGCTTTACCATTGTACTCCTCTACGGCTCGTCCGCTGCCTCCCTTCTTTATTGTCATTGAGATTTTAAAATCGAATATGATTATCATTGGTCTTTTTTTTTTTACTTTTTAGAAGTTCCAAACCTTTAAAAATTGGACTTGTAGTTTCATTTTTTATAATTTTTAGAAGTCCCATCAAACGATGCCACTATGCCCATCTACAGCCCGTCCGTCGCCAACTCTTTATTGTCATTGTGATTTTAAAAATCGAACATAACTATCATTGGAATTCATTTTTTATTTTCTAGAAGTCCCGTCAACCGTCAGCGGCTCTGCAACTATACTCTTATACACCCCGCCCGGTGCTTCTCCTTTTTATTGTCATTGAGATTTTCAAAATTGAACATGATAATCAATGGGGTTTGTTTTTTTTTTTACTTTCTAGAAGTCCCGACAACCGCCTTACTCGTTTGCTTCACGGCCTGCCTGACGTCCCTCCTTTTAATCGTCATTAGGATTCTATTTGGTGTTTTATTAACAATTTTTATATCTCGTATCAACCGCCACCACTCTACTCCTTTATAGACATGTTACTTAATTTATCTCGTCATGTGTTTTAGATGGTCTTTTCTTTCAATAATCTTTATTTTTATCACAAATTTTAGTTATTTATAAGTTGTATTCCTAATTGAAATCTTAATTTTTTTTTCTAATTTTAGATTTTTTTTAAAAAAAAAGTTAATATCGTATTATGTTATTTTAATGTTTTTATTTTTTATTTTCAATTTCAGTTGTTTCAAAATTGTATTCTACTTGAACTCTCTTTTAGTTTTTCTAATTTTAGATATTATTTTATTTTTAAAAAAATTTTAATTAATCTCGTATTGGGTTTTTATATGGATTCTTCTTTCAATATTGCTTATTTTTAATTCCGAATTTCAGCTAATTTTAAATTGTATTCCTACTTGAACTCTTATTTTATTTTCTTTTGCTAATTTCAGATTTATTTATTTTTATTCCGAATTTTAATTAATCTCGTATTGGGTTCTTATATGGACTCTTCTTTTAATATTCTTTATTTTTAATTCCGAATTTCAGCTATTTTTAATTTGTATTCCTACTTGGACTCTCATTTCCTTTTCTAATTTTGGATTTTATTTTATTTTTATTTCGATTTTTTTATTAATGTCGTATTGGGTTCTTATATGGAAACTTATTTCAATATTCCTTATTTTTAATTTCGAATTTTAGCTATTTTAAATTGTATTTCTACTTGGACTCTCCTTTCCTTTTCTATTTTTGAATTTTATTTTATTTTTATTTCGAATTTGGATTAATCTCGTATTGGGTTCTTATATGGAAACTTCTTTCAATATTGCTTATTTTTAATTCCGAATTTCAGCTATTTTTAAATTGTACTTCTACCTGGACTCTTCTTTTTTTTTCTTTTTCTCCGATTAATGTGGGAATTTCTAGCCCCACAGCGAACGTGGTGCCTACTTTCAAAACTGTTTTAATAATATAATAGATAATTGGTACTAGCACTATATTTTCATATTTAATTTTAACAAAAAATATAAATGCTTGAAAATATGTTATATCAATGCAACAGGTAACCTTATAAACATAATCATACAACTTCCTTTCATTATAATATAATGATTTAAAAGTACTTTATGATTAATGTGAATCAGTCATAGTCAACCATGATAATTATCTTTACTATCTTAAAAAGCACGGTCGTCCTTCTTCCTTCACACCCCAATCCCATGTATAAAACCGCTAAAAACATAGAGAAGCAGCTCCAAAAACAATAGGATCTAAAAAAACCGAGAGAAAAACCGTTAAAAGAACCAGGAGAAAAATACGAGACAATAGGAAAAAGCTGAGAGAAAAACCGCTTAAAAATGAGAATAAACATACATTCAAAAAACGAGAGAAAATCGAACCACTAGTGGAGAAACCATATTTACTCGGTCGACCAAAAACCACAATAGTCTCGGATGCAGTAAAAACCGGGACTAAAGATGGTTTTAGTCCCGGTTTATAAGTACAACGGGACTACGTGATCTTTAGTCCCGGTTGGTAACACACCAACCGAGACTAGAGATGATCTTTAGTCCCGGTTCACATGCTGTCAGGTGTTGTCAGGCCCCTCTAGGATCTTTAGTCCCGGTTGGAGTTACGAACCGGGAGTAAAGATCGGATCTTTACTCCCGGTTCGTAACTCCAACCGGGACTAAAGATCACGTGATCTTTAGTCCCGGTTGGTGTTACAAACCGGGATTAAAGATCAAAACGCACTATATAATCCCTATTACTTATCCTCTTTTCTCGTCCACTCTTTTCTCGTCCACACCCACTCCTCTCTCCCTCCATCTCCTCTTCCCTTCCTCCTTATCTCTTTTCCTTCTTATCCCTTCCCAACTCGATCCAGTGTACACAGCAGGAGGGGGTGGGCGGCTCGGCCGGCGGAGGGCAGCGCGGCGGCGCGGCAGTGGTCGGCGCGGAGGGCCGGCGCAGCGGCGGCGCGGAGGGCCGCGCGGCGGCGGCGGCGCGGAGGGCCGCGCGGCGGCCGCGGCGCGGAGGGCCGCGGGGCGGCGGCCGGCGCAGAGGGCCGGAGGCGGCGCGGCGAAGCGGCGGCGCGATGGGCCGCGCGGCGGCGGCGCGGAGGTCCGCGCGGCGGCGGCGGCGCGGCGGCAGCGGCCAGGGAGGAGGGGAGGCGGCAGCCGGCTCAGCCGGCCGGCGGCTTTGCTTCGTTTTTTTTTCTTTTTTTTTTCAAAGAATTTGTGATCCATGTGTAGATTGAGATGAAGATTATGTGGTTCAAAGATGTATAATTTTTTCTTTGAATCTCATGGTATGGATCTGAGATGTACATGATTTGTGTATGATTTGTATATTTGGGATGTTTCTTTGATTTGGGGTTTGATTTGGATGTATAATCTGTAGTGTATATGATTGATTTGTGTATTTGGGATGGTACGCATCCCACCTAATTTGGGAGAAAATAAATTAGAGATTAAATAGTAAGTAAATGAAAAAAAAAACTATTGCCCACTCCCATCTTTAGTCCCGGTTGGTGTTACCAACCGGGACTAAAGATCGATCTTTAGTCCCGGGTATTTGAACCGGGAGTAAAGATAGGGATCTTTAGTCCCGGATTCGTAGTCCCGGTTTGAAAACCGAGACTATAGGGGTGTTACGAACCGGAACTAAAAACGATTTCTCCACTGGTGAACCATGTTCACCAGTAAAACCAAGAGAAATAAAATATCGAAGCACGTTTACCATATCCCGTCCCGTTGCAATGCACGGGCCTATTACTAATTCAATTGAAAAAATAAACTAGAAAAATCAAGGGAATAGCAAGAATCAATCAAGTTACCCCTAGTTAATTTGCAAAATCCATGGACGTTTGTTACGACGAATGCTTGCTTGGTTGCTTGCAACACCCACCAGCAGTCGTACTGAATTCCTCGGTCAGCAGCGGCAGCAGCTAGCTGCTCTTGCTTTGCATTTGCTTGCTGGGCGCCGTGGTGACCACACGCGACTGACTAACAGTGATATCCCCTGCACTGCATTGCTATGTCCCTCTTTGTCAAGCAAACCTACCTACAAACTGTCCTGGATGCCTCTCCTGCTCGATGGGTTTTTTCTTTTTTTTACCATCTGGAAATTTTGTCCCTCGCCGGCCGGTACATCCACGCACAGACAAAGACCTGACGGATCGACCGTTCTTTGGAAACGTATGTTTGAATTTCACACAGAAATTGCAGAGAGTTTTTATAGAATTTGATTATAAAGGACGTGCTTGAGTTTGCTTTCCAACTAATAATCGATATTGCCGCAAACTAAATACTCTCTGTATGTGTCTAGTATAAGCTCATCTTTTTTTACTGATCGTGAGGTTGCTACGAAGGAGTACTTCCTCCGTCTAAAACCAATTTCTAGCTATAAATCTATAGATATAGCATAAGTACGTAGCTAGAAATTAGTTTTTTTAAAACGGATCAAGGGTGTATATTTATTAGACCTGAGCACACCTGATACTGAGCAACGTGGCTTTATATACTACAGCAATATTCTTCTTGTTCTTGGATGGGCCAATGCATGGTAACCCCTTTGATTCTGTCAGCTGCTTGACTGTTGATCCGACGGTCCAAAACAAGTGGGTAGATACACCGTTTAGCGTATCTGTACTGCTGTTAATGGAAATGGACGGTTCAGTGCTTAGGGCTAGGTCGCTAGGATGTGCCTACTGCCTCAGCTGCCTCCGATTGTTTTTTTTATTTAATTTATGGCTAATAAGGCATGAAAAATTATACTAAATAAATAATTGCAAATAATTTATAGGTAAAATATTGTCCCCTCAAACCCAGCGTCACCGGTAGTGTCTTCTTAGTCTCGTCGCTCTGCCATATCCGCAGCCCAGCGTTTGGCTACCTTGACCTCCCACCCACCCATATACACTAATCCGTTAGCTTGCCGTCACCATAGAAGAGAAGAGAAGAGAGGAGCTCATCAGGGCATGAATCTCCGAATTAAATTTGAAAATATATTTTTTTCAATAATTTGTATTTATATACCTTAGAAAAAAAATTGTGCAGAAATATACCTTCCCCGTGTGCTGTATAAGCAAGAACGAGATGGTAACGCAGAGCGGCGGCGCGGGAACGCGGTGGCGCGGATTGGCGATGCGGGACCGACTCGATCGCGCGGACTGGAAGTGCGGAACTGAGTCGGTCCCGCGGCACGGCTGTGTCCCATGGCAGGCCAGTCGTGCAGTTTGGAGGCGCGGGACCGAGGCGGTCCCGCAGCCCCATTTTGCGGCACCGAGCCAACCGTCCCGCACCCCCATGTGCGGCACCGGCTCCCTCCTTTTCATTTGTGCAACGATTTCCAAATAAAGTGCAACTATAATTTTCCGTGTCCAAATTTAATGGATATTCTTATTATAATTTTTTTTATAATTTATAATTTTGTTATTATTAGATGGTAAAACATGAATAGAAATTTATATGTGATTAATGTTTTCAATTTTTTGAAATAACAAGGACGATCAAAATTGGGCACGGAAAATTTTAGGACCCGTTTGCACTGCTACTCCTCGCGCCCATTATGCGCGGGGGGCGTCGGCCCCGCATGCCCATTATGGAATTAAATTTAAAAATATTTTTTTTATAATTTACACACACACACACACACACACACACATATATATATATATATATATATATATATATATATATATATATATATATATGCGAAAATATACCTCATCGGTGGCGCGGTGATGCGCGACCAATCCAATACCGCATATGCGATCGGTCGGTGGATCGGTCGATCGGTCGCGCATCACCCAACAGTGCTAAATCCATCGGCGATGCACGACCGGTTGACCGATCCACCGACCGATCGCATATGCTTATCCTGATAGAAGCTGTTATGCTAGTCGTCTGAATGATCAATTCAAATCTCTTAACTGTAAGATCAAATATGTACTCTGCTTCTAAGATCTAATATATCCCCGGTTTTAAAAAAAAACTCGTTGTGCTGTATTTTTGGAGTGTTTGTTCACTACCAAAGAAGGAGAAGAACTGATGAGCAGCACGAATTGTGGAATAGATTAAAAAATCGAGTGAAATCACCTCTATTAATCATTGGACATGTGTTTAGCTACTTATACTACTATACTACTTGGATTTTACTCGATTTTTTTTATCTATTCCAGGATTCGTGCTACTCATCAGTTCTTCTCCTATATACTCTTTCCCAATACATTTGTCAGCGTCATGTACCTATATAAACTCTTTTCCTGAGGTCCTACGACTTCGGATGGGTTCTTCAATTTTAGCTTATTTATATCATGTTAATTATCAATAGTATATTACTCCATCCGTCCCTGAATATAAGGGATTTTGGTGGGATGTAATATATGTCCAGATTGGTTACACTAGAATGTATCACATCCCACCAAAATCCCTTATATTTAGGGACGGAGGGACTGGATTTTTTTACAATTTGGTCCTTTTGAAAAACTTATTTAGCAAATAGACCGCTGAAAAAACTTATCCCGAAAATGGTCCTTTTTGGGGCGCCAGAGTGGCTGCTTAAAAAAAAGTGATATGTGAATTTTCCAAAGCTATACCGAAAGCCCCCCCTCCCCCGGCACTCTCTCTGCTCTTCGTTGTTTCGGTCTTTCCTATAGTCTCCAAAAAAAAATTAGATTAGATTTCGAACACTCTTAGCCTTAGCCTTTTTTTACATCTTTTACATCCTATAAACAAAAAAGTAGTTAGGGTTGTGTTTTTTTTTTACATTCAGGTGTCATTTCTTAAAACAGATGTATATAACTTTCTCATACGGACTCGGAATCAGGCAAATAATATATCCACGGAGATCTACAGAAAAAGTTGCATTCGATTCTCCCCGCTTTGTCGGGTTCGGCAAAATTAGAACCTCCAAATTTCGCTTGCAAGATTGTGTTTTCGAGACGAGAAGCTTTTTGGTAGAGCTTTGGAAAATTCTACAGGTTACATATTTCATCCATTTGAGTTTAACTTTTCTATGGTTGGTTCTTGTGTGCTCCTGTTGATGCGAAAAACACACACTGGCCTAGGAGATCTGTTTAGCTCCAGCGCAAGTCCACAGAATTGCTTTCGGGTTCTGAGCGTGCCGGTTGGTTTGATCATGCAACCAACAAGAAACAAAAAAGAAACAAAGTTAAATCCATAAACGACAGCCGATCGGTTGGATTGCCGATGACGTATCATTTGGTGTTTAGCCGATGTAACATGCATTAGATCGGCAATGTGAGCTAAATTATAGAAATAGTTAGACCTGCTCGATCGACTGTAGATATCAATGGTATATAATCCACACATCAAAATATGTTTAAACCAAGTGATTGGGATAGATCCGACAGCATGCCGAGACATTATGAATCACTTATGTCAAAAAGCACTTTGAAGCGTAGATTATATATATTCACGGCATAGCCGGTAGAGCAAATCTAACATGTATCGGCTACTACTGCAATACCGCTTTGTATTGAGATATCAATATAGATGAAACATACTGAACATGAACCAATCTAATATCAGGATAACCTAACAGACTGATAACATGCTTAATATATTTCAAACAAGCAAGATCTTAATATAAAGGGCAGATTTAGTATATCGAGCAAACATAAAAGGAGCAAGATAACTAAACCAGGTAAGATCGACTGAAACTCCGATCTATATCTATTGGCAATCATGAGGCAAGCTAGATATTATGGCTCTAAGTGTTACTTAATAGGTCATACCTAACCGATGCAGTATTAAGCACAAACCAATGCAGTGTTAAGCACAGATGGAAGCATAAGATCTAAACCAACCGATGATAGCCTTTTCGAGATGGTAGATATGATGTATAGTCTAATTCATCCGTCAATGTTTAATCCTATTAGTTGTTTTCGATGATACAGGCTAGCCGATAAGGTTAAACAATAGGACCGATCTAGATTATACAGCATATATGATAACTCAGCGATTCACATAAGCAGGATTAGAGTGTCATGAAGATGTAAGCACTAATCCCGAGAACGCAAACCGCCATAACAAGTTTTACTTCTTCGTCGGACATTGAAACTGGTGCAGCCCAATTCGAAAGTAAGAACACATCGGAAACAATGAAAGTAGAAAAAGGGTGGCGATGCGCCGAAAGTATTATTGAACTAACATTATTTGTTTACAATGTATCGGGTCATATTTATACCCGAAATACATAATATGTCCTTGCCGGACACGACTCTATCTCTATTACAACTTAAAATACGAACAAGTCCCTTAGGCGGACTCTTACCGAAAATATCTCTAAGGAAATTAATTAGAAACATCCTAATTAATAGATGCAATTGTCCTCTTTGGACTCAATCCATACGTGGCAATGCTTGCGTAGCGCCTCAATCGATCCCAACAATGATTCTAAAACCATCTTCCTGGGATCGGCTACATCGGCTTCTCCTTGTCTGATTCAGTATCAGCCGATGCAGACAATAGCCGATGCACACTCTGCTTCTAAGAAACAAACTCTCTCCAAATCCGCTTCGATTTTAACTTCGAATCCGATCTATGATTTACCAAATTTGGTCGTTAACAGCTCCTAAGCATGAAAAAGATATCAAATAATAATAATAATAATAAATTATGGGGGAGGGCGCCAGCCACATTGGCGCGCTCCCCTATCACCTCAGCGCCGACCCGCCACGGTGGCAGGAGGACGGCACCAGAGAGGCTGGCGCCGTCCCATTGAACGATGGCGCCTCCAAAAGGACCATTTGTGGGATAAGTGTTTTTAAGGATCTATTTGCAAAATAAGTTTTTTCTTAAAAAGGATCAAATTGTAAAAAAAATCCAGAACGGAGGGAGTAAACAATTAGAGAACGTATGGTTCTCAGTAATTTTACAATCGACGCCCCTGCTGCTGCTACAATCCAACCTGACTTGCTAGGTAGCCGTAGCTTGATGTTGCTCGGTCATGGTGGGTATGCAGCACTGCACACACTGCACAGGAGGGGAGAGGTTTCAGGCTAGGCTGCAGCTGCTTGCCTGCAGGGCGCAGGCCGCCCGGGACCTATGTACATGGAGTATGTACAGAGTACAGTACCTGAATACTGCATGTAGTGGCACATGTAGCGGCGAGTGACCCTACTATCCTTGGATCATCAACCGTCCTAGTGGTCCTGAGGAGAGAGAGAGAGTTAGAGAGAGTCAGAGAGAATTCTGCACGCGCTCAGGGAGAAATAAGGGTGTGTTTAGTTGGTGATAAGAATTTTTTTTTGTTATATCAGACGTTTGACCAGATGTCAGAAGGGGTTTTGGATATGAATGAAAAAACTAATTTCATAAGTCGGCTAGAAACCGCGAGACGAATTTATTAAGCCTAATTAATCCGTCATTAGTACATGTAGATTACTGTAGCATTTATGGCTAATTATAGACTAATTAGGCTCCAAAGATTCGTCTTGTGATTTCCATGCAAACTGTGCAATTAGTTTTTTATTTTTATTTATATTTAATGTTCCATGTATGTGTTAAAAGATTCGATGTGACGTTTTTGGGGAAAAATATTTGGGAACTAAACAAGGCCTAAGCATGATTAAGAGCGGGTACAATAGACTGACTAAGCGGGCTCCAAAAATCTCCAAGTCATTAAATTCCTACGTGGAATTAAATTCCTACGTGGAAGAGAGAGAAGGTTGGAGATAGAGAAGAAAGCGAGCGATAATTTTGTAGCCGGGCGATAGCACGGGTTCACATGCGCTACAGCTCGCATGCAGCCGGTGAAGACGATTAACGACGCGTTTTGGGGTCCTACGACGAACCCATTCAATCCTGTGTGATCCGCAGCTTGCTCTTCCGCTCCTCCTCCCCAGCCCATCTTGTTCCTCTCCTCACGTGGGTGCCGCAAACCAGAACGACCCCCGCCACGGCTATCTTCTATGCGGTGGAGGTGACGGGTTCCTTGGAGCAACGCTAGCGGTCAGAGGGGAGAGCGAGCTTCGCCATTGGCACACTGAGCTTGCCGTTAGCGTGGAGGAGACGAGGGGGAGAAGTGGAGAGGGGAAGTAGAGGAAGAATGTACATGTGGCTCTACATGTTTTTCATCTTCCTTTTGCTAACTATGATTCCACATTAGCAAAACCAGTCATCTATACTGTTATGGGGTGGGTCAAGATTTTTGGTATTGTGAGTTTTAGGAATATGATTTAAACTCGACGAAAGATGAGGCATATGAAGTGAACATGTTTCGCCCAAGTAAAACAGTTGCGTAGAAGCGGCCTGGAACTCTTATTGGGCTTTGTCTCCCAGCCAGTAGGTTTTCGCTTGGGTCGGATTTAATGCCAGGCCCAGACCATTTATCAGCATCAGGCCCAAGTAGTAGAAATTATACGGAGAGAGGAAAAGAAGGGGAAAAAAACATTGCTGTAACGGGACACCTGCGTGTCAGCGTGGTTGATTGCCACCCAGGGTCACTGATTCGTGGGCCCCAATCGTCTCGCGGCCAATTCTTTGCTCCTGGCTTATGCGCACTGGAGCACATTGGAGCATGTACAATAATAGATTATAAACCAGCTATAAATATATTTTAAGAAGATAAAAGAAAAGAGATAAGAGAAGCGGGCTACAGATTTGTAACCAGCTACAGCACGAACTTCAAGACGTATGTATGTATGATATGTGGAACCATATATTGATTGTGTAGTCATGTTTACATGTAACTATTGTATGAATTAGTTATTAAGTTGGCTATAGATGTTTTGAAGCCAACCATTGGCTATACTACTATTAAACTTGCTCTTAGCACATCAAACTAGTAAGGCTTTCATCGATTGGCCCATTGCTAATAATATGTCAAACGATGTATTAGTGTAAAAATAATTTATGTTTAAAGGCATGTTCACTTTGATGACATCTTCAACCATACCATTTTTTTCAAAGTTCCCAAATAAAAAAATGTCTATGTTTAGTTTGTTGCCAAATTTGTTAAATACATAAGAAATCTTGTCAAAATTTTAGCAATATTGTTTTCTTGTCAAAATTGTAAGATTTATTTTGACTACAATCTAAAGAGATGAATAGGCCCTAAAACTTTTAGGTGTTTTTTATGACTTGAATGTTAATGATGAAAAAGAAAGTAGATGAAACTGTGTCAACTTGCCATTACTGGTCAATCCGCCATTAATTTGCTGCTTCTGCAAGAGAGGAGTACTAGAAAAACTAGTATTACTAGTAACTGAATACGTAAACGATCACGTACTGCTGTGATAACCATGTGATTGACGGAGGGTGCTTATCTTCAGGCTCTAGCAGTAAAGAGCAAGATTTGAGTGAGTACATGCTGAAAACTCTCTCTTTCTGCAGTCTGGTTTCTGCTCAACACACCACTATAGATGTGACAGTGATTAAAACAAACCTGCAATGGTGCTAAAAGAAAGAAATACATGCTACTCAGAGCAGGTACATAGCAGGCACTGCAAACATATTTTAAGAAAATAAATAAGGAGAGAGAATGACAGCGGGCTACAGATTTATAGTTAGCTGCCGCACGGACTCCAAGACACAGTATACGTATGACAGATGGGACCAGATATTAATAGTGTAGTATATAACTATTATATGAATGAGCTATTAGATTGGCTATAAATGAATTGGAGCTAGTAGTTGGTTATACTATTAAACTTGCTCTCATGGTAAAACAAGAACAATTATCAGAAAAGAGCTCAGAAAGCCATCTCACTTTCCTCTGACATAAGTATGAGATTTAGTACATGAACTACTGCCCTAAATTCTAGTAAAAGATGCTTTCCGGTCAAGTTTTTTCTGACCAACCAAGCATTCAGGCAATTGCAACTTTGCAAAAGCATTGGGAGACTAAAATTACTGCTGCACATTACACCACATGGCAACATCAGTAAACAAACAGGTTTCAAACCTAATCTACTCTCTACCTCCTCTAACCTCACATTTCTTCAACGCTTGCAACCAAACGCTCACGCCATCTCCACACCTCGAGGCATTCAAGCAAAGCTGAAGAATCTGATGAAATTTTTTTTTGCCTCTCCAAGACGACAAGTAACGAGCCATGCAGTAAACAAAGAGGAGATCGATGGCAATGGTGGAGTGGACACGGACTATGAGCAAACACAAGGCAACAAAAATAAAAATTAAGGGAGCAGATTAGCAGACTGGTTAGTGGTACAACTAGGCGTGGTCAAAGAGTGAAATGCTATTGTAACTGCAGATTAGTACGGTTTCACTGTACACCTCTGAAAAAATAATTTGGAAGTCCATTAGGTCACAAGTATTCAGAACATTCAGAAATCACCAATCGAAACACAACCTTGTAGTAAGTCGCAAGCAAGCAGAATGTGAGTGAGAAATGCCATGCTTCTGCCCATTGAGTAAGTAGTTGATAGCAGGAAAAGAATCATTTTTTACACATATACTACATAGGTTTACTGAATAATGTTTAGAAAAGAATCAGTAGTAGATTGGATCAGAAGTATTCAGAATATTCAGAAATCACCAATCAAATACAACCTTGTAACTAGCAACTACTAGCAACAAGCAGGCAGACTGAATCAAAGATACTATGCTTCTGAAAGTTGCAACTTCCATTGAGTAAAGTTGTTGTCAGCTGCAAAAAGAAAATCATTTCTTTACACATAAACAGAGGTTTTTGTACATGTACAAGGGCTCTGCAATTAAAGAGCCAGCAGCATAGAGGGGAAGAAAACACCCCAAATCCAGCCTCTTCTCCGGACATGCTCTCTCTTCAACCCAAACTACAAAAAAAAGGCTCTCTTTTTGGTGTTTGGAGAGACATTGTGAGATGAGCTGTGTGACATGGGAAAGGACAAGAGGGTTATTGCCCCAAGCTAGGGTTCCCTGCTAGTTCATCTTTGCAACTTTGTTTTGACGTGTTATGTGGCTTTGCTTGCCCATGTCTTCTTTGCAACTTTGCAAGTGGGGGGCAATAGAAAAACATGATCTAGTACAAGTTTAGGGAGCAACTAATGCTAGCTTAGCTACTAATTGAAAAAAAGGTATCATTAAAAAAAGATGGGTAGGTTTTCCTTGGAGCTTTCCAGCTTACTACTTACAAAATTGGTTGTGCAGATGTTGTTCAGCATGGTGGGTTCAGAGTTTGGATCATCGTGATATAATTGGTGTGTGTTTACAGATCAATTTGTCAATGATTAGGTTATTGAGTAGAGGCAATTGGGGATATAATTTGTTGCTAATCTTGTACTAGGGGAGGGAATGGAATCTTATCTGAATTGCTAGGGACAGTTTTTTACATGGGTATCTGGAAATGAGATCTGTGCCCATGTCACCGTGTGAGCTGACTTAGGGAGTCTTGTCTGCTCATCGAGTGATCAGATTATGTCTATCCTGATCTATATAGCTTTAACTCTTTCTGGTACAAATTTAATTGGCACACTTGTATATTTGCCACTGCAAATTCTTTTGACAAATTACCATTAAAAAACAGTTATTGCTCTCTTGCTTGTGTATTTGGTGGATTTTGGTCTATTTCTATCCAATTGTTACAAGCTGGAACTCCATTCGATTAATGTCGTTTGTCACTGAGCGTTTTTTCTTAGGACATGTCACTGAGCGTATTTACTTTGCATTTCTCTTTTTCCATCCCCCTACTTCCATTTATATACTATGTTTTGAAATAACCAACTTCACGTATAAATAGAAGGAATGAACTTCATATATAAATGAAAGAAGAGAATATTATATATCCTGATTGCGTAGCCAATCTAGAACGAATATAACAATCACGCATTCAACGGTGCTTACAAGACCATACGAGAAGTGGTCGAAGCTAGCAGCAATGAATGCCGCGTTCTGGTGGGAGGCAAGAGTGGGATCAGAATCCTCTGCAGTCGAAGTTACGTGACTTTGTCACTGATATATGGGCCCGATGATCCTTGAACCCACGTGTCAGTGACAAAGGCACCGTGCAATTGACTGCCTATGGAGCCCAAGTCCCTTTTCCTTTTCTCTGTATATAGTTGATATGTCTTTGTGAAACATGTAATTTCCTAATTTTAATACAAAAGATACACGCTTTGCGCGTATTCGTAAAAATATTTTTTTCTTGTGATCTTTCTCTATATATATATATGTAGCTGATTCAAGGGCAATTTTATCCAATAGACAGCCGGGCTTGGTTGACTACTTGACTATAGAATATAGATGGTGTAACTGAAGTATCGCACATTTCTGAATTACGATTGAAACGTAAATGGGGTGTGCCACATTTCCAACTTGCAATTGAAATCAATTACACTAGGGTATTGACAATTACTCGGAACCATAGTGGCAAAAATGCAAATGAACCAATTTAATCTAGCTAGTATATAAAAGCATGAATAATTGGAGTTACGGCAACGCTGTCCTTGGCTGTATTTATCTTTAGTCCCTTGTCCTGCCCCATCTTGGCAGTGAGTGGTCCTGCTTTTGTCACCACAATAATTAGATAAAAATGGGGTCTGCAGCTCATAAGAAAAATACGAATTTTTTTTCAAAGCTGATGCAAAGAACATTCAGGGTCTTAAAATTCTTGATTCGCATGATAGGAAAAACACAGGAATAGAAAAAACGTAGGAATTGAAGTAGTACGTTTCTCAAATCCTATAGGAATCAGCCAACACAGGAAAGACAATAGGAGTTCTTTGATAGTGTATGGGAAAAACAAAGAAAAGTTTACAAAGAGGTCACACCTCTTGATATTTTTCCTATGAAACGTGAAGCATAGGAATACAATCATATGGAAAGTTTTCTTTCTTTCCTATGAATCAAAGGGACATATAGGAAAAAATCCACAGGAATTTGAATCCTATGAAAATCCTTTGCCAATCCTATGAATCAAAGGGGCCCTTACCCTACCAAAATACTTGGGAAAACAAGATCTACCCATTGAGTACTTCTACAGAATAGATACATTCAGAACCATGTGTCTGCTTCCACAATTTTTATAAACCATAAATTCATGTAGATGCTACTACTAAATCTTTAGTGCTACTACTTCCATCCCAAAATATAGTAACTTTTGGCTATGAATCAGCACACACAGTTGTCCAGATTTATAGCTAAAAATATTTATATCTTGGGATGGAGGGAGTACTACTTAGGGCCTCTTGGATTCACATGATAGGAAAAACACAGGGATAGGAAAAACACAGGAATTGAAGTAGTAGGTTTCTCAAATTCTACAGGAATTAGCAAACAAAGAAAGACAATAGGAATCCTTTGATAGTGCCATGGGAAAAACAAAATAAATTCACAAAGAGGTCATACCTCTTGCTATTTTTCCTACGAAATGTGAAGCATAGGAATACAATCCTATGGAAAGTTTCCTTTCTTTCCTATGAATCAAAGGACATATATGAAAAAATTCATAGAAATTTGAATCCTACGAAAATCCTTTGCCAATCCTTTGAATTAAAGGGGGCTTAGTGTGGTGTCCGTTCTATCACACCACCCCTACCACTGATATTTCGGACACACAATCTACGGTATCACACTAACTTCCAACGAGTCATCCCCCGTTTAACTGCTGGTTTATCTTAAATTTCAAAATCACCTACTTATTCAATAAGGAAAATCATAAAATCATTACTTTGACAAAATACGTGCTTAATTAACTTAAAATTTATAAAAAGAATTTGTTTTTCGTTGTAACGCACGAGCTCTTGGCTAGTTATTTGTAAATTACTTAAAAATTTACAACATAAGCATTTTTATTCGTATAGAAGTAAAAAAACATATAACAGTCACAATCATCGTTTCGATTATACTGATTATAAACCATAACAACATAAAAATAATTTATGAATAAAACTTATATATATATATATATATATATATATAATATAGAAAAATAAACTACTAGAGAAAACCCTTAAAATCAACTTTAGAATTTAAATTTTGATTACGGTTTATGAGCTGAACGGTAAATGATGGGAGGTTTGTTTTACCTCAATAGGGTAAAATTCTTACCAGAGTATCCACAATCACTGCGTAGAAATCTCAACTGCAAAGAAATTTTACACCATGGCATGGACAGGAGAAGATGAGTAGTGAGACCAGATCAGATGAGGCCGATCACAACAACTGTTGCCATCATTCACAGTGGTCACTAGTCAGCGCAGCATGGATGGATAGGGAAATACAACTCCTAAGAGCAAGTTCAATAGTATAGCCAACTACTAGCTCCAATTCATCTATAGCCAATTTAATAGATTATTCATATAATAGTTATATACTATATTATTAATATCTAGTTCCACCTGTTATAGACATACTGCGTCTTAGAGTCCGTGCTACAGCTGGCTATAAATCTGTAGCCCGCTGCTTTTCTCTCTTCTGATTTATCTCGTTAAAATATGTTTGCAGCCTGCTTATGCTACTGTAGCTGCTCCAAAAAAAAGTTTCAGGCTTTTCTGCGACAGCTCACAGTTTCACAAGGCTTATGTGGCCATTTGACCCTGTCTTGTCCATCCATGCACACTACACGACCTGGATTCTCTGTGCATCACCAATAATCTGCACCTGATTAACTGATGATCAGATATTAAAGAAAGATTAATTATCCTTGTTATCCTTTGTGATTTATCCTTTTGAGAGTGTGTATGAGTTTGTGGCTCTATACATCTTAGTTATATAGAGGATGGGAGTATTCCTGGTGTGATTGTATCAGCTTAATATAAATTGTCTGAGATTAATAAAAAAAACTTTGATTACTTTTTAAAAAAGATTAGAGCAACAATCATAGACAGGCCCATAGCAAATCATGCACTGCATGGGTACTGGGTGGACTGGAATATAAAAATATGGAAATTGAAGAGGAATATCAAAACTGTTATCGAACTGTTAATGCCATACAGTTATCATTAAGGAGGTCAGTACACGTATTAAATGTCAGTATTGATCAGCATTAATTATTTTGCAACTGTAACTGAAATAACTTATTTCAACTGGGGCCTATGAGGATTAGAATAAACATAATAAAATGAGTTTTATTTTCTTTAAAAGTTACTACTATAATGCTATGGGGAAAAAAAGAATGTTTCCTTATTATGAGCACGAGGGCAGAGAGAGACAGCCAAGGCCACAAATCAGTCAAGAAGATAATCATTCAGACAAAACTTTTGCTTTAACCCCCATAGAAAAATCATGACCAAAAGCACCCAATAACACTGCATTTAAATGGTGAAAAAAGTCAATGCCCAAATACTTGCCTGCAACACTACTTTACAGCCCAATGTGAGCCCCATGGAGGAGAAAGAAAAAAAATAATAATAATAGGAAAAGCCAATAATAAGAGTACCAAACACTTTGTTTTTACTTGGTGGATAGTACTAAAAAAGCAGGCACACACTGAGCCACACTAAAATAGTGCCAGTACTTTGCTCCAAAGTGAAGTGTAGGAACAAAACCAAAACTAATAAAAAAGTTGGTGCTTGCTGCTAGTAGCAGTAGTAGTTCTTGGAAATGAATGCAGAGCCCTCCCTCATGATGCAAATGCATTTAGTGAGGGCATTCAAACCACTTGCAAGAGTTTGGTGAGAGGAGGGAGGCTCTATGTGAGATTTGTTCTGCATCTGACCTTAAGCTTCTTCTTCTTCTTCCTTAGATTTGGAGAGACTAGAGCCAAGGCCAGTTCATCACTGGTTTGTTGGGGAGCATTGTTTCTTGCTTGCTGCAAAGCAGAAAAGAGAGAGGTCAAATCTTTAGTTTTTTCTTTACATTTTTTTCTTGCTTCCTCCTCTTTGATGCTCTTTTCTTTAATTTGAGTTCTTGATCCTGCCAAAAGCAAAAGCCCCTCACTTTTAGCTGAGGAGAGGAGAGAGTCCAAAAGGAAAAGGTGAAGGCTGTCCTCCTTGCATCTCAACTCAAACCCTCCATCCCTCCCCCCCCCCCCCCCCCCCCCCCCCCCAAAAAAACTCCTTCAAACCAAAAATCTCCAATTTTTACCACAAAATCTCCATATTTTCCTCCTCCAAATCCATTTGATTTCACCGCCACCACCAAACAAACCCTCAGATTTCTTCTCCCCACTTCTCCATTGCCATTCTGCCAGTGTTCTTGATTCAAGAAATGCTCAGTTTCTGATCCATAGTTCTTCAAAGATCCAATTTTCTGAAATCTCTCCACGAAAATCTCGCATTTTTTCCTCCTCCTCCTCGATGCCTCGTTGATCCAAAATCGCCACGAAGAAGAAGGAGAAGCTGCGATTTTTAAGGTCGCTCGATTCCCTATGCATCTCTCCCTATGGAAGCCCCTCTCCCACTGCGCCGCCGTCCTCCTCGCCAAGAACCACCGCCGCCGCGGCGGCGGCGGCGGAGGCGGAGGCAATGGCCACCGCGGTGACGACCCGGCGTCGTTCCTCCGCCAGCTGCGCGACGCGCTCGACGCCGCGTCGGAGGACGGGTCGCTGTGCCCGCCCCCGGACGCCGCGGGCGCGGGCGCGGACGCCGACGCGGACGCCGCCGTGTCGCGCTCCCGCTCGCTCGCGCGGCTCCGGGCGCAGCGCGACTTCCTCCGCGCCACCGCGCTCGCCGCGGCGGGCGGCCCGTTCCGCTCGCCCTCCGACATCCCGCTCCTCCCCGCCGCCATCGCTGGGTTCCTCTCCATGTACCCGGACTACGCCACCACCTCCGACGTCGACCGCCTCCGCCTCGAGCACTACTCCCACCTCGACGCCGCCGCCCCCGGCGGCGGCGCGGGCGGCAGGGTCTGCCTCGACTACTGCGGCTTCGGCCTATTCGACTCCGGCTGGGACTCCTCCTCCTCCTCCTTCACATTGTCCGAGCTCAATGCCAACCTCAGCAACCACGCGCTCTACGGCGGCGCCGAGGCCGGCACGGTGGAGAACGACATCAAGGAGAGGATCCTCGAGTACCTGAACGTGCCGGCGAGCGAGTACGCGCTGGTGTTCACTGTGAGCCGGGGCTCGGCGTTCCGGCTCCTCGCCGAGTGCTACCCGTTCGAGACCAACCGGAGGCTGCTCACCATGTTCGACCACGAGAGCCAGTCCGTGAGCTGGATGGCGCAGAGCGCGCGGGCCAAGGGTGCCAAGACACGCACTGCGTGGTTCCGGTGGCCGACATTGAAGCTCTGCTCGACGGAGCTGAGGAAGGAGATCGTCGGTAAGAGGAGAGGGCGGCGACGGGATTCTGCGGTTGGGTTGTTTGTGTTCCCTGCACAATCTCGGGTGACTGGCGCCAAGTACTCCTACCAGTGGATGGCGCTGGCGCAGCAGAATGGCTGGCATGTGATGCTTGATGCAGGCGCGCTTGGCCCCAAGGACATGGATTCTCTGGGGCTCTCGCTGTTCAGGCCGGATTTCATCATAACCTCGTTCTACCGGGTTTTTGGTGCAGACCCAACTGGGTTTGGTTGCCTTCTGATCAAGAAGTCGGTTATTGGGAGCTTGCAGGGGAGGAATGGGTGTAATGCTTCTGGGATGGTAAGGATTGTTCCAGTGTTTCCGCAATATCTGAGTGATTCTGTTGATGGATTTGATGCAATGGATGGTCTCGAAGATGATTCTGGTGTCCACAAAGATGAGAAGCCAGCGTCTGATGCCCGTAATGGGTCGCAGCTGCCAGCATTTTCAGGTGTGTACACATCTGCTCAGGTCAGAGAGGCATTTGAGAGTGATCCTGGCCGTGACAGCAGCTCGGACAGGGATGGGGCGAGCACCATTTTTGAAGAAACCGAGAGCATCTCAGTTGGTGAGGTCATGAGGAGCCCGGCTTTCAGTGAAGATTGCTCTTCAGAGAATTCTTTCTGGGTTGATGTTGGCCAAAGTCCATTGGGGTCGGAGAAGGGTGGTCATTTCAAGAAAGGGAAACTTGGATCCCCATTACCATCTTCTTGGTTCGCTGGCAGAAAGAGTAACAAGAGGATGTCACCGAACCTAACATCCAGGATATCAAGAAGCCCTCTTTATGATGGTCAGGTGATATCTTTTGATGCAGCTGTATTATCAGTTTCACATGATGCAGACTGCCTCAAGGAAGACCCTGAAGAAGAAATCTATGAGAATGGTCGGCGGAATCACTTCAGGCAAGTTAGTGAAATTCAAGAGGAGCCAGAGGTTGAAGAAGTTGTATGTCAACATGCTATGAATGGCGGTGGGGATCACAAAGAAAGTGCGATAAGGAGGGAGACTGAAGGGGAATTTCGGCTTTTGGGAGGGAGGGATGGAAACAACAGATTTGCTGGGGGTCGGCTCTTCGGTGTTGAAGAGATTGATGCAGGTTTAAGCATGGGCCGTAGGGTTTCATTCAGCACTGAAGCAAATATTATCGCGGATAGACTACACCGGGCCTCAGATGCTGCTGAAGCTTCTGGATATGCATTCCGTGATGATGAAGGCTGTGTAAGTGATGGGTATGATGATGCTCAGGACTGGGGCAGAAGAGAGCCGGAGATAATATGCAGGCACATTGATCATGTTGATATGATGGGGCTTAACAGAACTACTCTTAGATTAAGATACCTGATCAATTGGCTAGTAACTTCACTGTTGCAGCTGAGGTTACCAGGCTCAAAAGGTGGTGATGTAGACCCCCTTGTCCACATTTATGGCCCAAAGATTAAGTACGAAAGGGGAGCTGCTGTTGCTTTCAATGTGAAGCAAAGTGATGGCACTTTTGTTAATGCTGAAGTTGTCCAGAAGATTGCGGAGAAGAATGGCATATCTCTTGGCATTGGTTTTCTCAGTCATATAAAGGTAGACCTGAACCACAAACAGTTAAATGGAGCATTCGATATACCTGAGACTTCCTTCTATAAGAACGGCCGCAGAGACAGTAAAAAGGTGACCATAAGAGTTGAAGTTGTGACTGCTTCCCTTGGCTTCCTTACTAACTTTGAAGACGTGTACAATATGTGGGCATTTGTCGCCAAGTTTCTGGATCCTTCATTTCTAGAAAGTGAGCGCCTCACCATTGCTGCTGACCACTCAGAGGGACAAACTTGAGCTTTATCTGTAATTTGCATTCGGCAAAGGAGAGGAAGGTGATTTTTCTCCTTTATGTCTTCGAGGAGTATTTGGTAGTGGATTTAGCAGATTTGTTTATTCTTTGCTTAGTTCCTCGACATGTGACCTTTTTTGTTTCATGTAGAGTTTGCTCAAATATGTACCAGCAGCTCACCAGTAGAGCTTCTTTCCACTGAACAATGTTTGTAAAGCAGCTCACTGCCTCACTCGAAATGAAATAGTTTGAGTGCTTTGTAATACACTTGGTTAGGCATGTGTTCATCATGCAGTTTTTATATCATCACTTAACACTGTCGCATTTGCAGTTCTTGCTTCAACTATACTTTTAGATACTTGAAAGTCCATGAGTGTTGCACATGCTTCTCTTCTGTTCATGAACTAAGAACTGAATGATGTAGAACATTTTATGCTCCAATTTTTCTGGCATTTCGTTTCAGTCAGTTCAGCCTGTTTTTGTCTTTAAGAGTTTAGTCATCCAGTTGAATTTGAAAACCTGTGACCACTGTCGTGTATTGACTCAGTTTAGTATTGTGTAGTGTAACCTTTTGTTGTTTGTTTTCTAATATTCTTTTAAGTTTCTTTCTCTGGGATCACATTACATTTGAATGTTTTCATTATCTTTGATCTGATGAAACATTATGGATCCAATTTTATGCTGCTGTGCTCTATTCTTAATTCATTTGATGTAGTCCTGAAGTCGTTGCCAATACTGGCGGCATTGGTCCATAACACACATTTTTGCTATCTTGTCCGAGATGGAAATTTTCACATTGAGAAATGGAGAATATCATGTATAGATGCTCCTTTGTGCCAGTGAACCAAAATTAGTAAACTGGTACTGAATTTTTTGTTGCGTGGCATTTTGCAGTTCAGGTATCCCATCTTACTTTGTATATGACTTTTGATGGCTCCCGGTCACTTGTAAACTAAAACCATGAATTCTTCGATATCGTGAAATATGTTTCAGTGCCCAGGTTAACGATATTATGGTTCCTTCCCTTTGTAATGTTAAATTTTCAACTTATCGGAAATCACAATCCTATCTGTGTTGTATCTTGTCAATTTCCAGTACAAGTTTCTACAGTATATGGTCATGCCCTCTTGTCAATATCTTTAAAATATGTAGCAGTGAAATTCTGATACACCAGTATCTAAAGTGATATACATAGCATTCATCATGTATGTTTTAATATGGCAAAAATCATCTCTGTCATGTTTATCCAAATCTTTTGTTGAGTACATCATAGGAGATGAGAATATCAGGAGATAGTTTTTAGCATTTCACATAGTTTAAATTGCATTTATTTGTAGAAACCTTGCCTGATCCAAATGTATTTTATATTCAACACATTGTATAGTTTTGTTGGAACCAGAGACAAGGCCACCGTACTTGATATTTATGGCAGAAAGCCCTGGCTGATTCTCTACCTGATTTGGCCTGGCTGGTTCTGGCCTGACCGGTGACTGGTCATGCTCAATTCTCTTCACTCAATTTGACAGGCAGGAATCCAGGATGCAGGAGAATCTTCCCCAGGATACCAAACCAGAGCAGAGTCTGTGTCTTCACTGGACTAGGAGGGTTCACAGAGTGCAGTTCATGTCATTGCTTTCCTCTCCCTTAATTAGTCCTACTCTTTCATTCACAATGGGTTATAATGCGCCTAAAGATATATTTAGCTTCAAGTTTTATGTGAGTACCTTGTAATATTTGGGTTGCACCTTAATATCTGAAATCACACCAATGTTGAAACATTGCTTTGGAGTTAGTGGTCTTATGGAGACTGAATTTCTTGAGAAAATCCTGGTAATGTCTTGTTCTGATCTCTGTTATTGTCTTGCTGTTCAGGTGTCAGCTGCACTACAAGAAACTGACAGTCTAATACAACATTCTTTAAATATTGCTGTTCTTTCTTATCTCCTTTTACTTTGTAGAAAAGGGAAATGATTCTAGCATATGTCAGCAGATTCCTTGCAGCCTTTGGTGTTTAATACTAAAAAATCCCAATATTAAATATGCCATGGCTTTATCCACATCTAGCTGAGCTGATTTTTCCTGTGAGTTTCCTTTTCAAGAAAATATAAGCTGCCAACCTCTGGAGTCTGGTTCATGTGTGAAATAGTAACACACATTGTGGTTCACAGAAATGCAAGTACAGGACTCACAAGTACAAGAAGTATGGTGTTTTGGTGTGCCCTTCCCTATATATGTGCCTAGGGAAGATTCTCACAAGTACAGATTCACCGGCACTGAGGCTGCTTCCCTTCAGAAGTATCAAGCATTAGCTTGCAGGACTTCCAGAGGTAAGAGATCTCTTGTCTAGTGTCTTAGTGATCTTTAGATCATGCAATGAGGACTACCTTGCATGCATGCATGCATCCTAGTGGACAACTTGCTGTTTTCTCAACACATGATTCATGCAAACTCAGAAATATGCATTCTCTTCTGAGATAGCATCTGATTTGAATGATAGTACATTAGTACTTCTAACTTTATTTGAAATTCATATAACTTTCAGACTCTTTCGATTTATTTAATCTTAATCCACAAAAACACAAATTGAGGCTGTGTAGGTTGGAAGATCAGATACCGTTAGGTTTTCTTTCTTTCTAGTTGAGTTTGACATTAACTTGGAAATTTTTGTAGATCTACTTGTGCCATATTGCTACATAGTTTTTGCCTACCTACCATTACAAATGACAGGGGATATGAAATTCATGCTTATAACAACCACTTTAGTTCTTGAAACTACTGAAAAAATACTAAAAAAGGTTAAGAACTTGGAATGCTATCCAAGCTACGAATTTGGAGATCCAATAATCGTAAAGAACTTTGTAATTTCGTTTTCACTATATACGAAGGTACAAACTTCGTTATACACCATCTTGACATCTTGGATTAGATTTCATCTTTGTTATTTCTGCCTGTTGCTTGCTAAGCTTGCATACAAGAGTTATCATTTGATGTTTCTGTAACAACTTCATCTTATGAAACATCACAGGAACAATCACAGGATGAGAAAATCTTTCACAACATGCAAGGAATGTATTTTTTACCATTACTGGAACCACATGGGTGATCAGAAAAGGAGTTTCATCAATGTTATGATTGGTGATTTTGTGGTAAGACCTAGTAACTGTTTTTCCCTTGATACTTGGATGATCATACCTTTCCAGCCTAATGCCCTTCATGAGGTGCATTCTAAATTGGATGTTGGTCTTATTTGGCTATTCCTGCAGGCTGTACCAACAAAGTTTGCAAACATTATCAGAGGGCAGATATCTGAAGTAGTCAAGCTAGAGGTGCCAAATGGTAAAACATATGATGTTCAGGTTGCCAAGGAACAGAATGAGCTGGTCCTTCGATCTGGATGGGGGGCATTTGCTAGAGATTATGAACTCAAACAGTGCGATATATTAGTGTTCACATACAGTGGGAGCTCTCGCTTCAAAGTTCGAATCTTCAATCCAAGTGGTTGTGAGAAAGAGTTATCCTGTGTCATGATGAACAGCACTCCTTGCGGCCATGAAGGGAGCATGCCTTATCATGATAACCATGTGCAATCACCAAGCGAAAGGTTGGAGAAAAGCATTTTGTTTTCCAAGAAGCAACATTCTGTGGAACTCTATTATGTCATATACTTAACTATCTACAATTGTAAATTAGCAAAAATACTACTCCCTCCATTCTTTTTCATTTGACGTTGGTTAGCTCAAAATTGAACCAACCATTGTCAAACATTTGGAGGTAGCATTTTTGAGTGCAACTTGCCACATAGTTGCATGCCACCACTTATTTCATTCTTTCATGATAACCATTGTTTATGTCATTATGTGTACACAGCTGTGGATGGATTTGATTAAGAGTCCCTCTTAAAAATCATCTCAATTAACATAGTTTTTTTTCACAGGAGGAGCATGTCTCATACATTATGCATGGAGTGTACTGCAAGTTATTATTGGCACAACATGAAAAAAAGGCATTTCTTCATTGTTATGATGGATGTGGGTGATTTCCAAAATGAACTGGTTAGACCTTGTCATTTATGCTGTTAATGAGCATCAAGATATATCTTATATACTTGTTATGATATTCATTTCGGGGAATTTGAGAAACTGGGTTAGCAATTTGGTAATCTGATACTTTAAGTTGGGAGTTTAAGAACTTTTTTTTTGTTGCTAGGAAGGAGTTGCATTTATCAGAAATAGAACCCATACATTCTTGATGGATTAGGATACGCCCGTGCTTCCATGACCAAACCAAAAGCTATCTAAAGCCCCCACATGACCCACACTAGCAAGTTCATGACTAACTCTATTTTGATCAAGTAATCCTCTGAATTTTAATTATCGTTCCTCCTGTTTCAGTATTCCGGAACAATAGATACGACCGTTCCCTGTCCTTGCTCTTGCTGCTCTTCATTCTTCAATATATTTGTTGCCACCTCACAGTCTGTTTCAAGAACTATCTGGAGTAGACTCCACTAGATTGCTAGTTTCAGATCCTCCCAACATGCAACAGTTCTGCCTCCGGTTCTCCTGGACAAGCCCGTAGTGCCTTGCAAAGCCATCATTAGCCATAGCTTCACTGAGCCATCAACATTTAGCATTTGACAAGTAGACTGATAAAGAAAAAAACATGTAAACAAAAAACATGCAGCACAGACTGGTTGAAACAAAAAAGGAAAAAGATAAAAATAAAACAGGACAAACAGTGTACGTTTATTTTAAAGATAGAGAATGACACTTTGAAGGTAGAATCTTTCTTCTTTTTTTCCCTGTTTCATGATGCTTTGATTTGTTCCTAAGAACAAAGTGGACTTCAGTCCTGCCCACAAATTATGTCTGTACAGCATTCTTCATTGCTTCTATAGGTCTTGTGTTCTCATGTAAACAAAATGTATTCATTTTTTTTGTTCCTGCAGACCATACCGAAAATGTTTGCAAAGAATGTCCAAGGTCAGATTTCTGGAGTAGCCAAACTAGAAGTGCCAGATGGCAGAACATATGATGTTGAGATAGCTAAGGAACATAATGAGCTAGTATTTCGATCTGGATGGGAGGTGTTTGCCAGTGCTTATGAACTCGAACAAGGTGATATCTTGGTTTTTGCGTACAGTGGTAATTCCCACTTCAAAGTTCAGATATTTAATCCAAGTAATTGTGAGAAAGAGTTATCCTGTGTCATGATGAACAGGAGCATCTCTGATGATAACCATCGACAATCACCCAGTTGGGAAAGGTTGGTATAAATGTTGAAGGGGTAGCTTTAGTTACCTATCGTGCATTCTTAGAAGCATATTTTTGTCTGCTCATCATTTCTTATTTCTATATGTACCATTATAAATTCCCAACATTGCTGAAGTTTTTTTGAAGTGTTATTTATCTTTGCCTCAGTACTTGTTTACGTACTTCTATGATCACAATTTGAGTGTTTTACCCCTATGCCATTAAGACAGTTGGAGGTTACGTGTGTGCCACAAAAAAGTTTTGAGTTACCTGTATGCCATGAGACAAACTTTCTTTTACCTGTGCGCCACTTTGGATGGAATCAGCACTAACGGAGATAAACGGAGGTTTGAAATATCTATTTTGCCCTTGCTAATGGATGGAATCAGCACTAATGGCACGCCGGCAGGGGCCGCCATTAGCGCCGAAAGACAACGTCATTGGCGCCGACGACCGGCGGCGGCGGCGGCGGCGGCTAGAGGCGCGCCGCCGGATAGACGAGGCGAGGCAGTGGCGGCGGCGTGCCGGCGACGGTGGCGGCTAGACGAGGCGAGGCGGCGGCGTGCCGGCGACGGCGACGACCGGCGGCGGCGGCGGCGGATAGACGAGGCGTGCCGGCGAGGCGAGGCGGCGGCGGCGGCGTGCCGGCGAGGCAAGGCGGCGGTGGCGGCGTGCCAGCGACGGCGACGACCGGCGGCGGCAACGACTGGTGGCGGCGGCGGCTAGGCTAGGGCACGGGAGAGGAGTAGTAGAGATGAAAATGCTTCAGGGGCAATTTAGTCATTTTCTTACATGGGTCCCACATGTCAGAGCTCATTCTCTAACAGAAGGTGGATGGAATGGCACACGGGTAAACAAAAGTTTGTGTCATGGCATACAGGTGACTCAAAACTTTTTTGTGGCACACGCGTAACCTCCAACTTTTTAATGGCATAGGGGTAAAAGACTCTCACAATTTGGTTATTCATATCAAACTTCTCAGTATTGTTCTCTCTGTAAAAAAAGCTTCCAACGCATTAACTATGTGAGAATGACGCGTGCATGCATATGCTTATGGACTTTTTTCGATGTTCATGAAGAATTTCATCACAATAAGCATGGTAAATGTGGTTACAGGATGAACAAGTCTGGCACAACATGCATGGACTGCATTACAAATCATTATTGGCTTCATATGGATGACAGGGAAAGGTATTTCTTTAAGGTTATGATGAGTGTGAGTGATATCAAGGATGAACTGGTAAGATCACATCTATTATTCTGTTCTTGTACACAAAATTTATATTTTAGATTGCTTATTTTGGAAAAGTTGGAAAATTTGGCAACCTTGATTCCTCGAGGTTGGCAGTTTGACAGTCAGTTTTGATTACTGATAACCATGCTTGATTAAATTCATCAATGCACAAAGCATGTCAGAATAACCATATCTCTTTCAATATTTGACAATAGAAAGCATGCAGGACTTGGTTTTCTAGTGAAACTTCTGCACAGGCCTGTTTTTTTCCTATATATATAAAAGAAGGAACTTTACGCATGATGGCAAACCCTTCTTTTTTGATAACAAGGACAGTTGGCACATTAGAATTGATTGTGTTTACAGGGACTTGTATAAAAGCTCTCTTTTGTTCATTACCATAGGCTATACCGAAAAAGTTTACGGCCAATGTCAGAGGGAAGATACCTGAACAAGTCAGACTAGAAGTGTCAGATGGTAAAATGTATAACGTTCAAGTTACTGAGGAACAGGATGAGCTGGTCCTTCGATCTGGATGGGCAAATTTTGCCAGTACTTACCAACTTAAACATGGTGATCTCTTGGTGTTCATACATAGTGGGCACTCCCACTTCAAAGTTCTAATATTTGATCCAAGTTATACCGAGAAAGAGTTCTCCTGTGTCGTGACGGACAGCACTAGTCATGTGCATGAGAGGAGCATTTCTCATGATAATCATTTGCAATCACCAAGGAGTGTAATCTTGGGAAAGAATTATAGTCTTTGCTCTAGTAGGAAACGGTCAAGGATGAATCCAGCAGACTACCCTTCACAGAGACCAGGTAAACATTTGAAGTGTATAATCTACATTTGCAACATTGCTTACATTGCCTATGTGTACCAAAATTTACATGGTTGGTGTACTGCAGATGTCCCATCTTCTGAAGACATTAAGGATCCCATGAGTTCAGGTGGCCTCCAGAAGTCAAAAAAGTCTTGCTATGTCTTACCAATGTTGTACAGTATGACTAGTGCACAAGAGGCAGAAGTTCTCGCTCTTGAGAAGAAAATTCAACCTCAAATTCCACTGTACATCACAGCTATGGACATAAGTGTGGCAAGTGGATCACTGGTATGTTTTTTATTTTTTTTGTATTCGGTATGGTGCAACTTTTTGCTAGTTTGAACTTTGCTAAATTTTGGTGTTCTGCTCTAGTCAAGAAAAAAAAAAGAGAAAAACTCAGGTTACATTTAGGACTTGATTAGTGTTAGTTGAGTCTTGAGTCCTTCAAATATACTAATGAAAGCTTGTAAAATAATATATTCCTGATCATTTGTATAGGTCTTCTCTAAGGATTATGCTGTCAGATACCTTCTTGACCAAAATAGGACCATCAAACTATGTCAATCTGGCGGTAGCAAGACATGGGACATCAGTTTGGACATGGACACTGATGATCTATATGCCCTCTCTACTGGCTGGTTGGACTTCTTTCGCGGCAATCTGTTGCAAGAAGGTGACATCTGTGTATTTGAAGCTTCAAAGAGCAAGAGAGGAGTGGCATTAACATTTCATCCTTTCAAAGAAAGCCATTGCCCAAAGTCATCAGGTTATCTATATAGCATTTGGAATAGCCTAGATTTTATTTTCTATGAGCGCATCTCTTTCTTTTTTTTTTCTGTTGACAGCACATTTCTGACTGACGTCCATGTTTTTGATTGGGTCTTCTCTGCAGAATATACCCTTTCCACCAAGAGTCCTACACGTAGAGTTCCTAAGCGGGACTATTTTGCAACAAATCTTACTAATCTAACTGATCAACAAGAGAGGAAGGTCAAAAACAAAATAAAATCTATACAGTCTGATATCCCCATTTTCTTGTCTGTCATGCGCAGTTCCAACTGTACCCGTCAAAGTTCTCTGGTGAGTCATCATTGAATTTGTTTGAAATTTTATTCCTGTTGATTTGCAAGTTGGAACATTTAAAATCATGCATGAAATGGGCAGCAAAGTTCGCAACCTTTTCCTTTACTCATATTATCAGGGAAACTTACATTTTCCATATATTCAGTGCTTCAGTGTGAAATACGCTTCAAAGTATCTCCCACATGAAGACCAAAATATGAGGCTGCGGTTGCCGGAGACGAAATATAAGTGCAAAGCTGCGTTACGTGTCGACACAAGCACCAATCTTCACAAGCTTCTCAAAGGCTGGGGGAAATTTGTCAACGATAACAAATTAGAAGTGCATGATATCTGCCTCTTCCAGCTGATGAAAAACAAGAAAAAGCTTACAATGACTGTCCATATCATTCGAAAAGGCGAGTGCAGTGGATCCCTATGTTGCCGCTGCTGTGGGTGTTTTTGTAATAAAGGTGGTGCTTTTGTACTAGAAACGCCATGCTTGTGGATAGGGATAGCTTATCCATCCAGACTCATCAGAGGGTACTGGTGTTCCCTCTCTTTTGAATTACCTGCAACAAACTATTAATGTGCTGAACCTTCTAGTTTTAAGAATTTACAGTAACTGGTTATGATGTTGCTTCCTGGCCAGTTTGGATGTGTGAATTTTATTTGCTTTAATTTGTTCTGAATTCTAACTATTTCAAGAAACACAAAAGCGGACACTTAGGAATCGTATATGAAGTTCAGAATAAACTTATTATTTATTACTCTTAGGTAATGATACCTGATCAATGGGCTTGCAACTTCACTATTGCAGCTGAGGTTGCTAGACTGAAAAGGTGGTTTTGTGCAATTTAAAACTGGTATTTTATTCTATTAGGTTCAACCTGTTTATGTCTTTTAGAACTAGAACTGCCCAGTTGGGTTTAAAATTTTAGCAAGTATCTGTATTTATCTTGTGTCGACAAATAGTCATCTATAGTCTCAGTTTCAGTGTGGTATTCTGCAACTTAACCTTTCTTGTCGTCTGTTCCCTTTTTATGTTCAAGTTTTTTCTGCCAGGATGATGATCTGGAAATTGAGTGCCTCAATAACTTTGATCTGAAGAAGCACCATCAAACTGTTTCTATTTCTGTGAGCACATTTATTCGTCTTTGTTTGATGTACTCCTGAAATCTGTATCTGCCCTAACATTGGTCCTTAACACAAGTTTCTTCATTAATGATATTGGGTATCAAATATAACACCATGCAATTATGCTAGTGGAAACTTGATGAATCAGATGGAGATTAACTAGCTAGAAATTTGAGCCGAATAATGCAACCTTTTGGTTACACAGGGGTTTGTACTGATCCAAAACTCCAAATGTATTTCTTATTCAAATATTCCAATCTAGAATTGTTTTTACTTCTGTTGGACAAGAATCATACCTGATGCCTGTGGCAGAAAGGTCCTGGGCTCCTGGCTGATTCTCACCAACCAGAGATGCAGAAAGATCTTGTCAAGGATACCAAAGCAGTGCAGTATGTGTTGAAGCCTGTTGCTTTCCTTTCCCTTGTTGATCAGTTCTACTCTTTTCTTCACAATGGATTTAACTGACAAAAATAAGCCTTGACATGTAATATTCAGTTGTTAGCTGTGCCACAAGATACAGACAAAAATCTACTACAACATTCTTCAAACATTGCTGGCTGCCCTTTCTTATCTCCTCAGACTTGCTGAAAAAAGAAGAAATGATACTACCAGTTATGTCAGTGGATTCTTTGCAGTTGCTGCTCAAAAGACAAAAGTTCCCAGTAGTAATAATGTTATGCTTCTCCTGGCATCTACTACTATCAGAATAGATTTCCAGGTCAGGCTTTTATCAGCAATGGATATGCTGTCAGCCATTGGTCAGAGAGTGTCACATGGCAAAGCACATCATGATTGGTTGATGCCCTGTCAGGC
The DNA here is from genome assembly GCA_000338895.3 of Oryza meridionalis. Lineage (NCBI taxonomy): Eukaryota > Viridiplantae > Streptophyta > Magnoliopsida > Poales > Poaceae > Oryza > Oryza meridionalis. The sequence continues at coordinate 23,098,453 of CM002535.2, forward strand.
CTATATCTATTGCCGGTGCTTGGGCATGGTTGCATTGTGGCTGGCTGCTTCAGCTCTGCTGAAGCATGGAAAATTAGCTCTTAGAGCAGATTGGCAAAGGTATGTCTCCTATCATTTTTCTTTCTGTTTTGATCTTTGGATCATGCAAATGAGGACTATTCAAAGATTCATGAGTCCTTAAGTGCTTAAACTCCTACTGTCTTGGTGAATTATTTAGGGGGGCTTCTTTTAATTTGAAAGTACAGCCAAGTTATGTGTTGATACAACCAAGCTAGGTATTGATATGTGAACATTTATCCAAGATATGTATTGATAAATTGTTTTGGATAATTATGTATTCATGAATGAGATTTTTCTTTGATAAATGAACAGCCAAACTATGCATTGACGCACTTTTAATCAATGGAGTTGGCTTGTGCCAACTCTGTTGAACGAGACACTTTTTGTGATTCAAATAACATTTGGGGAGTTATTTAGTATGCTATATTTGCTCTATACTTTGTTACCTACTAACTGTCATAAATTGGTGAGTTACTAAACTTATAGGGTTGTTTCCCACACACTTTCATGTATGCCGTTATACACGAAATATTGCCTGTTGGTATCTGTGGCGAGCAACTGCATAGATTTTTGAACTCTCTAACAAGTTCATCTCAATTTACATGATAGGAGTGGTCACAGGATGGAAAAATCTCACAGGGTCTGCAAGAATTGTGTTGCAAATCATTATTGGCTCCACATGGACAATCACGGAAAGAGTTTCATCAAGGTTATGATTACTGATTTCAAAAATGGAGTGGTAAGACTGCCGTTACGCTATTCGTGTAGTCAAACATGTATCTTCTATAGTTTGATAATGTGCTGATCTTAATTCTTAAAATTGGAGACAGAAATTCAAAACTCAAATTTGATTTTAATTAGTTGTTATTGGTACCTGTGTGGTTTCATCACCATTTTAAGAAAGGAAATTACTGCAATTTTCATTCTCGACGTTACTGCAAATTATCTGTGGCTTATATATCCACAAAAAATAATTATTTTATTCCTGCAGACTATACCAGCGAAGTTTGCACGCAATTTCGGAGGGCAGATGTCTGGAACAGTCAAACTCGAAACTCGCAATGGTAAAACATATGAAGTTCAAGTTGCCAAGGAACTAAACAATCTTGTCCTCCGATCTGGATGGGAAAGATTTGCCAGTGCTTATGAGCTTGAAAAGGGTGACATTTTGGTGTTCATACAAAGTGGAAACTCCCACTTCAAAGTCTGGATTTATGATCCAAGTGCTTGTGAGAAAGAATTACCCTGTATCATAACGGAACAGCTTCCTCGTGTACAACAAAGGAGCATCTCTCATGATAATCATACTCGATTGAAAAGGAATGCAAAGTCAGCTAAGCTGTATGTTGATAGCTCTGGTCACACTAAGGAAACTTCAGAGATAAATCCAGCAAGCTCTCCTTCATGGAAACCAAGTAAATATTTTATTTACATTTTAAATAATTATACTGTCTTGTACTAAAATACACATTGTTGGAATTACAAATGTAGCTGAAAGGGTCCCATTTTCTGAAGAACTTGATGAACCCGTGGATTTGGCCAACGTCCAGAAGGCAACCAAGTCTTTCTATTCGTTACCAAGGATGTGCAATTTGACCAGTGCACAAAAGGCTGAAGTAGATGCTCTTGAGAAGAGAATTAAACCTCAAATTCCATTTTACATCACAGTCATTGACAAAGCAAGTGCGACTGACGGATTACTGGTATGTTTTAAATTTATGTTGTGTGCTCAGCAGGTGAAATTTTTGTTGATTTGAATTTTCTAAAACATTTGTGTTCGTTAGGACCTGTTTGATAAGTGCAACTTGTGTCTTGAATTATTCATCTGTACTAATGATTAATGGAAGCTTGTAAAATGATATAGTCCTGAATCATTTGGAATAGGCCATCTCGAAGGATTATGCTGTCAGTTACCTTCTTGACAAAAATGAGACCATCAAACTATGTCATTCTGGTCGTAGCCTGACATGGGATATTGGTTTGGACATTGACACTGATGATCAATATGCCCTTTCAACTGGTTGGTTGGACTTCATTCGCAACAATCATTTGCAAGAAGGTGATATCTGCGTATTCGAAGCATCAAAAAACAAGAGGGGAGTTGCATTGATATTTCATCCTTTGAAGCAGAGCCATCACCCAAAACCGCCAGGTTATATATTTCGTGTTTGGAATACCCTTGAGATATTTAATTAATCTTTGGAGCACATTCTGAGTTTCTGACTAATGACCAATTTGTGAATGTTTTTCTTTTCCAGGATGTGTTCCTTCCACCAAGTTTCCTAGGCATGGAGTTAGTAAGCCTAACTACATTGTGTCAAGATTTACAACTCTATCTGGTCAGCTTAAAATAAAAGTGGAAGCCAAAGTACAAGCTATTCAATCCGAAGTCCCCATTTTTGTAGCTGTCATGCGGGAAAGCTTCATTAGAGGCAGGTCAAGATATATGGTGAGTTAGAATAGCTATTTTACAAAGTAAAAAATAAATATCAAGTTAAAAGCCAAGTTTATTCTCTGCTGATTCAGAAAATCATAGAATAGAATGTTCTCACTGGTTTCCTGTCATACTTGCTACTGTTTTGCTTATACTATTACTTACATTTTCCATATCCAATCTCTGTTACTATTTTGCTTGTATTACTACTTACATTTTCCATATGCAATCAGTGCTTCAGTGCAAAATATGCTGCCAAATATCTCCCACGGGAGAACAACAAAATTATGAGGCTTCGACTGCCCAAGAAGAGCTACAAGTATAAGGCTGTATTCAAGATCAATAACAAAGTTCATAAACTTGGTGGAGGATGGGGGAAATTTGTCGATGACAACAAATTAAAACTAGGTGATATCTGCCTCTTCCAGCTGATGAAAGACAAGAAGAAGCTCACGATGATGGTTCATATCATCCGAAAATCTGAGTTCTGCTGATCCATCTTTTGATGTTGGTGATGTTGCCCTTTTGTAAATAGTTAATGGCAGTGCTTTTGTGTTAGAAATGGTAATGCTTGTAGCTAGTTTATCCAGTCTGAATGCTATGAAGGATGAACTTTCATGAACCTATATATTATTACCGAGATATGGATTGGGATCGGGTGCAGTCCCAACTACAATCTCTAGCCCAGTGCCCAAATAAGACGGATGGTCAAACGTTGGACACGAAAACCCGCAACTGCATTTAAAATGGGATGGAGTGAGTATTTGTTTAAAGAAAATCTCCTAGCACCCAAGGAAGATTTTTAGGCCCCGTCGAAACAACTATGGGATGGGATTTTTAGTGGTGTGCGAAATAAGAAATTATTATCGCATGATTAATTGAGTATTAATTATTACAAACTTGAAAATGAATTTATTTGATGATTTTAAGAAACTTCTATATATAAAATATTTAGAAAAAAAACATGTCCATGAAAAACGAGATAGTAGCTCCTTTTATAACGTAAAAAGAACAGCGTCTTGCCTAGGAGGTAAAAGACTAAAATACCCATCATTAGTAGAAAAGCAAATAGTATTAGATGATGGATAGGTAAAAAGTATTGGAAGAATAAAATTTCTTGATCGAGTGCAGGAAATCATGTAGAAAATAATTTATTTAGAAATAAAATAATTTATTTTGAGACAGAGGGAGCAAAATTTATCCAATAGTACACATACGGTGAAACTTGGTCCGAGTGATCGAGCCTGATGATTTGAAGCTTAAGGTAACGACTATTCTGGATTATTAAACTAATATTTAATATTTAGTTAATCTCAAGTTATTCTGTTGAGAGTATATATTTGCTTGGATGATATTAATTTTACTTGACCTGGCGAAAAAACGTTAATTTTACTTGATATTTCTTTGATACATCTTGACACAATTTTGTACTGCAAGGAGAAAAAAAGTTTTTTTTTCCTCTCGAAATAAATCTTACTCTCTCCGTCCTTCTTAAAATATAATAACTTTTGGATGGATGGGATATATACTAGTCCTATGAATCTGACTATATTCTATTCATCCAAAAGTTTAGTTGTTATATTTATTTTAGGACGGAGGGAATAAAAAGTTGTTGAAAAGTTGTTATATTTATTTTGGGACGGAGGGAGTAGCAGTTTTTTTTTTCAGCGTAAGTAATCAACTCTCATTCACTGTTTACTCCACTTACTGGTTGACTGCCAACTTTACCTCACTCCAAGACTTGGAAGTCTCGATCCTAATGAACATAAAATGTTGGCCCCACTTGCCAGTGAGCAATGACCAAGAGCACTAGCTCAGTGGAGTATAAGCAACCGGCTCATGTCAAATCACACAATAACCAGCACCAACCCCTCTCACCTCATAAACACCCCCCCCCCCCCCCCCCCCCCCCGCGTTAACATCAAGGAGAAGAGATCATCAGCTTCACATTCACCGGAGAATGCAAGAAGAGAAAGGCAAGAACTCTGTTCTTCTCTCTTCCTTGAGGTGTTCATGCCTTGCATCATCTGATTCTAAGATGTAATGCGATGCAGGTAGGTGATGGGTGAGAAGGGGTGTGAGAGTTGCAGAAAGTGGCAGGAGCACTACTACAAGGAGCACATGGATGTGAGCAGGATTCGTTTCTTCAGGCTCATGACAGGGGATTTTGCTCATGGCATTGTAAGTATCTTTTCTTCATGTTTTTGTCATTTGAAGCTGTTAAAACTTGTGATTACTGAAAGGAAGATAACCAAATAAGCCATGGTGTTGGTAGGATATAGTGTGTGGGCTTCATATATTACTACGTTAAGAGTAGAGTTTGTTTGTCAAAGTGGCATTGCATAAAAGTATAAGAGTCCTGAAAGAATCAGTGTTTTTCTGCAATTCCATTTTCAGACTTTCAGTACCTGATAATTAGACACGGCATTCATCCGGCCAACTAAAAAAAAATCAAATTGCAGTATCATCCAACTAAGTTTAAAAAAAATGTGTTTTCATTTCAGAGCATACCTGAGAAGGTTGCAGAGATTTTCAGTGGCCAGATCACCAAAGGGTTCAACCTGAAATCACCCAGCGGCGAAACATGGCGTGTCGGCATCGAAAAGGTTGCTGATGAGCTGATCCTCATGTCAGGATGGGAGGATTTTGCCAAGGCTCATGAATTGCAGGAGAATGACCTCCTGTTCTTCACTTGCAATGGCCATGGCAACGGCAGCTGTTCCTTTGATGTACTAATCTTTGATGCAAGTGGCTGTGAGAAAGTGTCTTGCTTCTTCACTGGTAAAAAGAACAGCTACATGTGCAAGAATTTCAATAGTATAGGTGGTCAGATTGCTGGGAAATATCTTTCAAGTGATTCTGAAGATACTAGCACACCATCAGTTCTAATTGGATCGCCTCACAAGGCCTCTACTTCAAAAAAATTGAGTGGCAAGACCAAGACTAATCCAAGTAAGCAGTGTTTTAGAATGTTCTTTTGAGGATTTGATGTTGTGAAATAAGTCTGAAGCCAAAAATATGTTCTACTTATTCATTTTGTTAACAGATAAAGATTATGAAAATTTGTGAATTTTCAACAGGGAAGGAACCTGAAGATCCAAACTGTAGCCACTGGCATGTGATTGAGGAAAAGAATACTGATGATGATGAACATGCTGACTACCACTACACGAGGTTTGCCAATTACCTGACTGGCGAGGAACGAGATGAGATATTCAGTTTGGTATCGCTGCAACCAGGCAATCCTGTGTTTGTAGCTGTTCTGCAGACGGCGCATGTTCGTCGCAGGAACATCCTGGTCAGTCCAATTATTCAGCTGTTATGATCAAAACAAAAATCTCGTATACAACTTTTTGCGCATTAACTTAGATCGTCATATAAAAGCGAAGAAATTTTCATGTAACAATCTTTATGTTTCACAAATAGTACTCTTTGAGCTGACACCAGTTAATGTTGTCCATGCAGATCGTCCCCACTAGATTTGCAGCTGATCATCTTGAGAGAAAATCACATGACATCCTGCTGATAAGACCAAACAGAAAACAGAAGTGGTCTGTCAAATACTACTACCTTTCAAACACAACCAGGGGATTCAACTGCCATCGATGGATCAAGTTCATCCGCGAAAACAGGCTGCGAGAGGGAAATGTCTGCATCTTTGAGCTGATGAAAGGCGCAAGGCGACCGACCATGACTGTTCATGTCATTTGCAAGGCTGATAACCGGTTTGTTCTACTGAGCTAAGTTCCAGGCATCATCCTCTGTGAATTATATGTAGACTGTGGTAGTATTATATATGTAATGTGCAAATGTGGCGTCTGCACTCTGCAAGCATGTGTGTTTTATGTAGCAGTAGGAACTGAGCTGGAAGTAGCTAGTGGCACATTTGTATGATTCAGGTGATCTATGTGCCATGAGGCTAAACTCTCTTGTTATGTAAATATGGATCTACTACTACTAGAACCAGGTTTAAGATGTCAAATTTCCGTTTCCTCCTAACCAGGTTTATAGGTGGAAATCCACTTACATGTGGGTCCTATATGTTTTTTTATTTTTTTCTTACTAGGATGCCACATCAGCTAAAACAGGCACCCACGCCGTCTTAGAATGTGATTTGGATGGTTTTGCAAAGACGAGGGATGAAGATTTCTGTTATTGCAATTTAAAGATGTTAATTAAACTCGATGTAAAGATGAGGTATAACAGGTAAACTTATTTCCCAAGAAAATATATAGAGGCCCAATCTAGTTCCAGCCTACCTTTAACTCTGGCCCATCTATAAATACGTACAGTCCCATTTAGTCCATACCACATATAGTACGGAGTACATAGTAGTTATTAGTTGTTATAGGTTAACTTGAATTACAAATAAGATTTCTTTGCAATGAAAAAATTCAGACAAAATTTGCAGCGTCGTAACAAGTTATAACCTACTAATTTTAAAGCCCAACATGCAAACATGCTATCTCATCATCCACTAGCAATAATTACATGTAAAACTTATGAAAGCATGCAACATCATCTGTAATTCATTGAATTCTACCGATCAACATCCAATCATCTTCCTTCATATTATTTTTCAAAATATTTTTAACATGTATATATATCCATCATTTTTATAATCCTTAGCATATATTCATCTATATAATCAAAGTGTGGGATATCATATTTCATGTACAATCTCATACTGAGTGTACTAAATGCATTTCTCTGTAAACATAATCTGACAAATCAGTTTTATTTGTTGTTAATAACTACAATTTTTACTTTTAGCTCGATTACTTAAAGAAATATTAAAAGTTACTAAAGAATTTTCGCAGCAAAGTGTAGGGAATCAACTACTAGTTTTAGAAACACTGTGCTCCAGTGAAACTTGCTATCCCTTGCTGTACGTATCAACTGCCGTCAAATTAATACAAAGCTTTGCAGTAGATCCAAGGCTCGATGACCCCGGCCGGGTACTCATCGGTGGATCACACCATTACCATGCATATCCTGAAATCGGACTTGGATCTTAAGTACCGGTTGAGAGAATCGGTACTAAAGATGTATAGCAAGTAAAAAAAATGAGATGTGAAATTCAACCTCAATATTTCTCACCTTCGGATCTTTAGTACCGGTTGAGAGAATCAGTACTAAAGAGTGTATAGCAAGTAAAAAAATGAGATGTGAAATTCAAACTCAATATTTCTCACCTTCGGATCTTTAGTACCGATTGAGAGAATCAGTACTATGTATAGCAAGTGAAAAAAAATATATATGAGATATGAAATTCGAACTCGATATCTCTCACCTCCACCATCATGCGTGTAACCATCATACCTACTACACACATCTGACTTGAATAGTTATATATACTTTTCTTTTGAACTAACCTGAAGGTATTTTTAGGTTGGTATCCTTCATCTTTAGTCTCGATTGGTATTATCAATCGGTACTAAAGATGCATTTTTAGTACCAGTTAATAACATCAACCGGAACTTAAGATGTTTCTAGGGATTTGGACTTTTAGAACCGGTACTAAAACATTTTTAGTACCGGTTTTTAATCTAACTGAGATATTTGTGATTTTGGGTACAACATCGAAAGATCAGTCCTCTGGTAGTGCGTGTGTATAATTATTCATATATATTGAACTCAGGATCTAAAAAAATTCTAGATCGGTCACTAATTAAGAGTGTAATGTGATGTACGTGTGTAACAAATTAAACTATGTACTACACAAAAAGCTTTGGTGATTTTTTTCTTGTTTGTTCTTGACTGCACTACACTGACCATTAATTTAATTCAACCACTAATAATAGTAATAATAATAATAATAATAAAGTGAAAAGCCATATATAAGATTTATAATCAATCAATCAATTCAATTTCACAAGCATTTGAGGAGGGTTAGCTCCTTGGAAGAGGATTCCACGCTGCTTCGCTGCTCCATGGTGATCTCCCACCCCTGCCTCCCCAGGCTCATCTCCAGGCTCGGACGACGATCCTTCACTACGCCGCTCGCCGCCGCCGCCGCCGACATGGCCGCCGCAGCTTGACCTCGGTGAGCCGCCGTGTAGTAGCCGCCGTCGCCGTCGTAGTGGTCACCGTAGTCGTGCTGCTTCTGCCGCCGCGACGCCAGCAGCCAGTCGAGGGAGCTGGCCATCGTGTCGCCGCCGCCGCCGCCGCCGCTGCTCGACGCCGGCGGCGGCGGTGGCCGGCCGGCGACGATGTGGTCGAGACGGCGGCGGGGTTGATCGTGATGGAGAGCAGCGGCGGTGGCTGCTTCTTGATCATGGTGATCGTGTGCTGCTGCTGCTGCACCCTTCCATATCTCCTGAAAAAGATACATTTTATTTACATAAGATTGATCAATTTCAGATGTATCTGATGATCAGTTCAATTAGTAATAAAACTAGCTAATCACAAGCATTTAATTTGCATCTGATCAGCTAATTAAGCTTGGGACGTGTGAGCTAGAGAGAAGACGACGGACAGGAAGGTCTCATTGAAGCCTTGTATCAATTTTCTTTAATTACCGAAATTTCAGACTAAATTACCTTTTGTTTTTTAGGATGATTAAATCTTATTCAGTGCTTAATTTGCTCGTGAATGCTATCTTTCTTTTGTGTACTGATGATTCAGGAGAAAATTCAGTAGGAACTTCTCTACGCATATATAGCCCTGAATTATTATTTTAAAACGAACAACACCAAATAATGTGCTGTCTGATGCTGTTCGTTTAAAAAAAAAAAACTGATTCAGGGCCATATATATGCGTAGAGAAGTTTCTACTGAATTTTCCTCCAAAGTGAAATTAACTAATGACTTAGCTTCTTTCTGATTATCATTAGCTATCTTGTGTGCTTGCAATCTTGCATTATTGTAGTTAAGCATTACAATTACTACACAGTATATATATCAATATATGGTTTACTCACATTGAGCTAGCTGGTTGTACTTAATTAACAAGCTATAAGGGAAGCTGCCACAGTGGCAGTGATAGCATGCATTAGCAACATTTAAGATATCCTCTTTGCACCATGCATGCAAGAGGGATCAGATCATCAGATATTCAGAGGTATAGAGAGGATATACTGCTCCTGTAACTACAGCATTCAACTACTACGACTAGTAGCAAGTTAACTCTGATGGTCAGTAGTCCTATACTGCTGGATGTACTACTGCAATACTAGAGATTAAATGTGCGGTCGTGATCCATATTAATGCATCGAGATCTGTGGCAGGGAAATATTATTAACTCTCCCAGCTCTGATCTGAGACTGAATTGATGAACAAAATGGGGCGTTACTTATTGCTCAAATGGGCAGAGTGTGTGTGTGTGTATATATATATATATATATATATATATATATATATATATATATATATATATATATATATATATATATATGTAGTACCTGCATTAACCTTTGCTCCATCAGGAGGTGATCAGATTCAGATGATGCGAGGTAATGAGGAGGCCAACCGCTCTGAAGATCCTGCAGCTGCTGCTCTCCTGGTGACTGGGACTTCCTGCAGTACAAATCAATGCGCATGTGATGCATTCTTCATCTTGTCAGTTAAACAAGTTATATTAGTTAATTACCCATAGCAATCAATTAATTAGTAGCAAATTTTACATGAAATTAATGGTTGGTCTAGTTAATGCAGTATTTGCTAATAAGATCAGATTCCATCAAAATAGTTAACAAAGTTACCACTAGTAATATTAGCTAGCACATTTGACATGAAATGGTGGTTCAGTTAAGTATTTGCTAATCAAGATAAGATGCCATTAAGATAGTTAACTAGTTATCATTAGCAAGATTAGTAGCACATTTGACATGGAAATGGTGCTTCAGTTAAGTATTTGCTAATTAAGATAAGATGCCATTAAGATAGTTAACAAGTTACATGAGTAGCAATATTGCAGCACATTGTCATGAAATGGTAGTCTAGCTAAGGGAGCATTTACTAAGATAATATGCCAGTAAGATAGTTATTAACATGATTAATTTAATTTAACCATGAAGTGATTGGAATCTAGCTAAGTTTATTTAGTTAGGTAGCAGCTAGAAATGACACTATCAATGGGGAGGGACTGGCTAGCTTGTATATGGACAGAGCTGTTGGAAACCAAGGCCACATCAGTCTAACTGTGCTAGTTGCTGCCAAGTGGCTTGTCCATGCTTGCCACTATTTAAGCTAAGGGGCAGCCTTTTTCTCCTCTGGTCAAGGCCAATGAAGTTGCCCTTGTCTTGTTCTAGTTGTTGTATGCAAGATTCCACCAGCAATTGTGCAACCCCCCTGATAGGGCCATCAGAGGGACAATTGATATGGATCTGATCAAAAACCCACAACAGGAGGACTGGCTTTGCTGGCCATGGGAGGGACCTCATCACCCCCCCTCTCTCTCTCTCTCTCTCTCTCTCTCTCTCTCTCTCTCTCTCTCTCTCTCTCTCTCTCTCTCTTTCTTTGTCCCAAAATAAATCAAATTCTTAAATCTTGAGACTATTTAGTGATGAGGAAAAAAAAGACTACAATGCCTCTAGTTAATCGGAAACTAGCTAGTATGGGTGGGTGCATAGGTAAAGAGTGCAGGAAGGATAAAATCTCAATTGGTGGACCAAAGGTAGGTAATCTATTTTGGAACAAAGTTTGAATTATAGGAATCGATTTATTTGGGGAGAGGGAGTAAGGAAAAAAAATGCATGCATGCATGCATAGTGACCAGCAGATTCAGTACTGCAGCTGCAAGTTTGGAGGAGGAGAAAAAAGTCCCCCTGTTCATCATGACCCCCCTTGATCAGTACTACCAGTACTATGTAGCACAGTGTTTAATTTTATTTGTGTCCCCTACCTAGATCATCCTATACTGCTTATATGCATGCATGCAATGCTCAAGTTTTGTTCTTACAAGAGATTGGAGCTGCCTGCTTAATTAGCTAGTCTGTCAGTGTCTTTGCCTTTTGCTAGTGTCTACTGTGCATGAGTGTTTTTTTGCATGCATGCATATATTTGCATGGGAGTTTGAAATCTGAAGAAGCACAGTACAAATGGTAGTACAGGACAGAGACATGCAGAACTGTCACCCTAGGCATGCATGGATGGATGCATGCTTGCTCTCTGATGAGAGAGATGTGTAGTAGATGCAGAAATAAAGATAGATAGTTGCTGATGAGTTGATGACTAGCAGTTAAAAGTATGATGAACAATTTCATTTCAGATGGAAAAGAACTGATGGAAGGGCAGGAAAAGGCTGCATTGCTATAGCTAATAGGGATCCCAATCAAGAAGTATGCAGACATCAAAAACTGTCATATTGCTTTTGAAATGTTGCAATTTACATCAAATTAACTGTCTTGCATTGCTCTGAATATATGTTGCAATTTAGCGCAGGCATGTATGTAAGACCTTTTCAGATGGCTGAGAACTTCTGTAACATCCTACTGTTAAATTCGCGAGACAAACTATTCCATAACTTTATGTCAAGAAGAGATATTCCGAGGTACTTTACTCATATGCAACAGGACAATATATAGTATTAATTCTATTAACAAGATTGCAGCTGTTATTATCTTGCCTATATATTTAAATAAATTAAAAAAACAGTCAAAATTCCAAAAACTTATAGAATTGGGAATTTTATAAATTGAAACTCTCCAACTTGAAACAAAAACAAGCAACAAATTGAATAACCACAAAGTCCAAACTGATGCTACACACTATATTATGAGTATTATTCACAGTACACTTCTAAGATTTTTCAAAGCACACATGATGCTTATACATTCCCTTTGCTTGGAGGTAGAATTAACTACTAGTACTCATTTGTACTCTATTAAAATCCAGAACCTTAGACTAAATTAAGGACAGCAGTACAGCTGGAGTCTAGGGATCACATATATATAGTCCAAACTGACCACACCTACTAAAATAATGCGGTCAAATTCCTCTAGATCCTGCCATCACAATTTAATTTCCTCCCATATCCCTATATCACACAACAAGGTATGCTTCCACATGTAGGAGTGTAGAATAAGGCAATTAATGATGTACAATGCATGCATATATACAACTCATCCATAAGTATAAACCCTCCAAATGCAGCAAAGTTTGCAGACTTGCAGACAGAAAGATCCAGACATGCATATATATGAAAGCATAATTATTAACTCTCACATAGAGTATATAAAAATTCATCAATGCTAATATGTATAAGTACTAGATCCAGTCTGATCACAAATTAATTAATGTACATACCTAGAAGTAGTATTATTGGAAGTAGTGTTGACCATGTTGTTGTTGTTGTTGTTGAATCCATCAAAGCTATCCACTTCAGCAACAAGACCTCTTCTCATCAGGAAGCTCATCTCTCTGCTGGCCTGGCCATGGCCTGCAACAAACACACACACACACACCATACATATGCATATGTCTCATCACATTTGCAAAATACAAACATATGTGTTAGTAATATGGATGCACTTCACACTAAGGTACAAGCTATCCCCATGGCTGTGCTTTATGGGGCACACACAGTCTAGGAGCAATGTCACATACACACCCCATGCCAATAATTCTTCACTGTGTGTGACATGACCATGAATCAGTTCAGGCCATGCATGGAATTCCAAAAGGATCAAAATATTAAGACATCTAGGCAATATATATATTTACCTGCAACACATGATCTGTCTGTGCCCTTCACAGTTCTATACATCTGCAAGAAAGAAAGTGGAAAAGGATAAGAAAGGGGAAAGATTTCAGATTGACATGTCTCCTCAGTGTTCTTTTCCATTTGGCCCTAGCTAGTCTTAGAAAATATATATAACTAGATTAACTAATATATCATATAGGTGTACATATGTAAGGACAAGTGGTACTTGGTATCAACTATCAGCTCACAAGTAATTAACAATCATTAAATTAATCTTCTATTGAACATGCTGATAAGCTTAGCTACATCCTTTTGTTTTTGAGCGATAAAAAAAATTAACAAGCAGAGTGAAATTAGTTAATGTTTGTGTGGAGCTAGGCGTCTAGGACTAGAGATAGCATATACATATATCCAGGTGAAAGATTAGGAGAAGCCTCTCTAGTAACTTGCCTGCAGATGGCTCTTAACATGAGCCAGAGTAAGATCCTTCACGTTCATCAGTTCCAAGACTGATTTTGGTGTTGCTCCTAGAAGATATAACAAAAAACAAAGCAAAGAGAGTTTCAGAACCAAGAACATCCACATGCATGGATGGAAATCAAATACCTATATAGTAGAACTAGATCACAAGCTTGCTACTTAATTAAAGGCCATTTACTGATAAATTAGTTGGTGTAAACAGACAATGAAACCTTCTTTAATTAAGGAAAGCATACAGCTAATAAGCAGGAAAGTAGTAAAGAGCTAATTATAATAAGCCACTCAATAGTATAATTCCCCTCAAATACCAATATATAGATGCAGCTTTAACTAATAAGGGAAAAACATATGCTACTTAGATTTGTTGTTTATTTAATTAATTCAAGTTTAATTGATCAAACTTTAACAGTTAGTAAAAGTGGGGTGTTGTCTACATTGTACAGTTTCCTCATCTTGAAAATGTGTCCTCTGAAAGAAACCAAACAGAAGGTGTGGGAAAACACAAAGAAAGAAACACACTAACGCCAAATGCATGGCAAGAATCTGATCATGCGATAATACATATACAATTAGTCCAATTGCTCATGAAACATTTTATTCCTTCAGAATAAGGAACACTTCATGAAACAACAAAAGAGAACTCCAAGAACTCCAGAAAATACAAGACAAAGACTACTGCAAGATCACCATGATCAACCCCCCTCCCCCAAAAAAACAATTCACATGTAAAACCAATGATTAAAACTCAATACATCTCCATATATACATGTGTATGAATATCCATGTATGCATGTAGACACATATATACATGTAATAATTAGTAAGTTTTTTTTCTTCTTTTCTTGTTGTTGTTGTGATTTGTGAGGTACGGTGCTAGCATGAACATACTCTCATGGCCGCCAAGAAGCTCCACCGCATGCACAAAGTGCGCGTGCAGCGCCGTCGTCCACCGCATCCTCGGAGCCCTCGCGCTCCTCTTCCCGCCGCCGCCGCCGCCGCCGGAGCTCTTCTTGAACCCATGCGCCGTCTGGATCGGCTGGTGGTGCCGTCGCCGCCGCTCATCGTCCGTCGTCGTCTTCGCCGCCACCACCGCCGTGTCGTCGGCGAGCCCCAGCTCCAGCCTCGGCGACGGTGGGCTGATGTGGAGGGAGAGATCGGGCGCCATGGCAGCAGTGGCAGCTTCGTCAGAGGAGGAAGAAGTAGTGGTGCTCATTGCTTCAACAAATTAAAAAGCTTAGCTAACTAGCCAACAAGTGTGGAAGAGTAAGTTTGTTGTTGTTTGGTTCCAAGAAAAGGAGGAGGAGAAGAAGGAGAGGAGAAGAGAGGTAGTGGGAATTGGGTGATTAGGTCATGAGTGGCATATCATTTTTGTATGGGGGTTTGTGTGTGTGTGTGTGTTCTAGAGAACTAGAGAGATGAGAAAGGAAAGGCCTCTAGAGAGATAGATATAGAGAGAGAGAAAGCTTGATGCTACTACTATAAAGGCATGGTGATGAGAGAGAGAGAGAGGGAGAGAGAGCATTACAGTGTCCAGGTAGGGGGGAATAAGGTTAGAGAGAGAGAAGAGGCAGTAAAAGAAATCAGAGGAATAATGCCTAGAGAGAGAAAGGGGAATATTATGTGTGTTTTGAGAGAGAGAGAGATTGATAGATGAAACTATGAAAGGGTTGAGCTGCCTTTCATGAAATGGGAAAGGCATATAAGAAGGGAGGAGACAGAGAGCGGTTGGAGTGTGACATGCTAACTTAACGGATCTGACTGTGGATGGACGCCCCCGTCCGGCCTGTGCACTGTCCTCTAGTAGTATTTCATTGATCACCAGTGATTTATTCCATTGAATTGACCGGTTCAGGGACCTCATAAAAGACGAGAGCTTTTCTTTTATACCTGCAATTAACAAGTTATCGACTCGTGAAGTGAACGTAACCCAGTTGGTTGCTTACTTATGTTTAAATTATAGATTTGATACATGCGTTTTTATTTATGGCTAATTATTCTTTTATTTATGACTAACTGTACATTCTTTTAGCAATGTATCTCTGTCGGCTATGGATCCGCTTCAACTGAATGAATTGAGAAGGCCATGCTTGTAAGTTTTCTCTTAATCTTTTATGTAAGACACGTAAATAAATAATATGAACAAAATACGAATAAATTATACTATCTTCGTCTAAAAATATAAGGTGTATTAGTTTCCATATGGTCTTCAGTATTATACTTTGATCATTATTTTTTTCATGATACATTACCAATGACTACAAAATTTATACTTTCTATATATAGTTAGAAACCACTAGTAATTAGTAATTATTAATTATCTCCTAAATCTCAACATACAAATATGACACATCATCACCCACTAGCAATTACTCCATTTTATAGCTAGCTTCCATGTAATCATATCAAATCATTATCCAACATCATTTTCACAATATTGTACTCCCTCCGTCCCATTTTAAGTGCAGCCATGGTTTTCCGCGCACAACTTTGATCGTCCGTCTTATTTAAAAAAATTTAAAATATAAGTCACGAGTAAAATATTGTTCATGTTTTATCATCTTATAACAACAAAAATACTAATTATAAAAAAAATTCAAATAAGACGGACGATCAAAGTTAGGCACGGAAACTTATAGTTGCACTTAAAATGGGACAGAGGGATTAACATATATCAATCCATCATTTATATGATATTTGGTACATCATGTAAGCATTCCGCAGTAAAGCATGGGACATCAACTAGTACCAAATTTGTCTTGTTAAATTGATTATTTTCTTTTTATCATAATCAAAGGACATGGATAGAAAGATAGAGACAAAGAAAAGGAGCTAGAAAGAATGAATTCGAATGAACCTCGTTGTGACTGAAAGGCGCATATGCATGCAGAGAAATCTGAAAAATGAGAAAGGAAAGAATGAATGAACGATTGGAATGCTCCCTGCACCCTAGTTACCCAGCATGCAATTCAGGTATAGTACAAGCTTGTGACGTGCCCTATATATCAAACAGTAGCCGCAGCAGCAGCTATACATGAATACAGCACTTCTACCACTACCACCCATACATGCCTGCCTGCCTGCCTGCCTGCAGGCTGCAGCAGTTGTAGCACATCGATCAGGGAGAGATAGATGAGAAAAATAAATGGAATTTGCTAGGATTACAAGTGTATGTTGTGCTGTGCCTGTGCTAGATGCTGCTGTGAGTGTGAGTGATAGATGAAGACTGAATGAAATGCATACTAGCTAGCTGCATATGCTGTTGCTGTGATGGAATAGCTGTATATGCATGCTAGCTGTGAGTGCGGCATGAGTAAGTTCCTGCTTTTGCTTGCTATCTACTTTCTCCGTTCTAAAGTATATTTTTTTTGTGAGATTTAAAATGTAACCTTATCGTGATGTAAGCATTTCTTCATCTGCTCTCTCGTATTAAACAATTATAACCATCTCTTATTTAATTTTTTTTCCATTTTTTTTAGCTCGATCAGCTAATCACAATGAATTTTCATCTCAATTTTAATTTCCGCTAAAACTAATACTCTCCCAAAATATATTTTGGAGCGGACGAATAGCTAGCTAGCTAGCTAGCTGGAGATAGAGATGAAAGCTTCGACGTGAAAGGTGGTTAATTATTTGAGCCGTTAAAAAGGAAGGCGCCATTGCAAGAACCAAGAAAGCTAGTGAGCATGCAAGAGATCGCATTTCACGACAAGAAGATGAAACATGGGAAAGGCATGCAGATATATGCTCGAGCCTAACTAACTGACAATGCATGCATGCATTGGAATTGCTAAGTACTTGAGAGATGATCCATGGTGGTCGATATGATTGATCGCTGCAACCAAGATGGCCATTTCAATCCAGCTTGATATCTTAATTCGCTATTTATATTAATTAACTGTATAAAGTATATCTCCTCTCTCTCACTCTGTAAATTAACCCTGTAATTTTATTTCTCCAAGACCTTGTGGAAGGTAGTTTTTTTTTATGCTCCTGCATGAAAGGTTAGATTAAAACCTCTAATGAGGCCTCATCCCTCCTTTATTAGTAAGAATACATATGTGATTAAAAATATAATATCAAAATATAAAGGACAAAATCCTTATTTACCCCTGAAAGTTGATCCAATCCTTTATTTGCCCCTGTTCTCTTTAGTGGATATTATTTACCCCTGAAATATTTTTTTTATGTTTTTTTTGTAAAAAAGTAAACTTATGGGTAGGAGGTTTGTTAAAAAAAAACAGCAGTTCGAATTAACAATTCAAGAGCCCATGCATTTTATATTGTAGCTACTAGCTTGAAGAAACCCCCCCACCCCCGCGGAGCTCCTTTGGAGTGAAAGGACCATATTATAGGAAAAATAGAAGAATTCAATCCAAACGGAATATTCTCATGCAAGCCATTTGGATTGTAACTTAAGGTTCATATATAATTGGAGAAATAATTATAGTAAAAGTTCTAAGTAAAAGTTTCATGCATTTTCCATGTGGGACATACAAATCAAATACCTGTTTTGAACCATTTTATATAGTTTAATTTCCTATATGGTTCGATAAATCATGGCATTTCTATCTTGCATTTTTTTTCTATCTCCATGTTTTTAAATTTCTGCGTTAATTACAAAGGAAGCTGAACTTCTAAGCTGTAAGATCAATCGTCAAATGACTGTCCCAGGTTAAAGGGAGCCTTGCTATAGCTAGATGTTTGAGAGAAGTATTCCCAGAACTGATCAGATTAAGTCTACAAAACTAATAATAAGATAAACAGCTGATATTATATATACATCAATCGAACTACTTCATGTGCTAGCTTGAGTATGGAGCAAATGAGCTTGATAATTCAGCACTAATTTCTTGGGATACCTAGTACCATATTCAAGCAAGCCATGATGACCAAGTAGTTTGCTTCTCTCCAACTCATTGAAATTTCTCTGGTCCTGCCACATCTTTCTTCCTCTCACTCGTTTCTTTAGGTAGCAGCTAGAAATGCTAGCTAGATCCTTCTCCCAATATTCAACCGATCGATTTGGGTATCTTTGATAGAAATTTGATTATTAGAACCTTGAGTGAAAAGCACTACTCCATGCACATTTTCCATTTCAGGTGTACGATCGAGAGACTATCATATATATATGTACCAACTACCACTATACATGTGGCTCGATCTCAAAGGTCTATTGATGATGTGTGTTTCTTTTTGTATTCTTTCGTATGATTCTTCCTTCTATCTCTTTCTTCACTTACCTTGACCAATTCTTTCTTTCATGCAATCAAGGTAGTGTCACATTCCAATGCAAGGTGGAAAAGGAGTATTCGTAGAAGTCTTTATTGGTATATATGTATCCATGGAAACCGGCTTACAAAATCAGTTATAGTGAATCCAACTATTAAAGGGCTATGATAATATCCGGTGTGGTTCAAAATCACTTTTAGCGTTATATACTACTACATTTGCTAGTAATTAATTAGGGATAAGTTCATATTACCCTCATCAAAACTCAGTATTGAATTATCCCCAACTGTTAAAACCGTTCAATTTATCCTTGGTACGGTCCAAATAGGGTTATGTACAGTCTCAAGGCTGTTTATGCCAGCTTAATTATCCTCGTCGACCTTTTTCTTTTAAAAAATATTTCTCAAAGGATTTTCCTTACTTGTATAGCTTGCTAGATTGCTTGTATTTTAATTGTACTATATACGATAACCCAAGCTGAGTATATTGTTTATGTCTCGCTCAAGCTCTGCCCAAATATTGCAGCATGTTTGGACAGATGCTGGAAGCATATAGCATCTTCAGCACAGAGTGAGCCCCATATACCCCCAATATATATATACACACACACGCACACATACTTTTCTATCACATCATATCCATCTTCTCGTTCATATGTCCATATGCCACTCCTCTAGCTTCTTACCGCTGTCTGTTGCTATCACACTACATATCATCAGGTTGCAAATTATTAATTAGTGTGCCTAATTTTCTTGCTTATTAATTAATACCTACATAAGGATGTCAAAACTCTCAATCAGTCAAGGCATGCTTTCAAGATTAAATAATTATCTAGAGATTAGATAGAACTCAGATAATTAAGCACACATGCTTGGAATTGAAGAAGGCGCACAGACAAAACCACAATTCTGTTAAAACTTAAAAATCATCAAGGATCATTTTCCCAACAGCCAGTCGTCAGCTAAAAGCGACGTACCAGTACACATGTTCACAATAATCCAAATGTGCCAAAGTTAACTGTCAGCAAAAATAACCAAAATAATTCTTAATTATGATCTAAGTGGTGGTACGGTGGTCTCTTTGCATTAATTAATTTGCATCTACAACAATATGACATATATATGACGATGTAATTTCCCAGTGCACATAAACAAGAAGTATTATCTAGGGATTTTTGGAAAAGAAATTCAAAACTAAAATCATACATACTTTTTTTCGACAGGTGTGTGTGTATTTGTTCATAGATTTTTCCTGGCCAAAATCTAAATTTAGTCCACTGTTCCTTTTTCTTTTCTCCAAGCCCAAATTGACAGCGTTAACTACTCTCCTATTCAAACTTGAACAATAATATATATTGTTTTGCTTTTGTATGTAAAAATTCACACATTATAAATGAACCGGCAATGATAGTCTTCAGCACTCCCGGGCTCCCGGCTCTTCAATCAGAAGTGATACTCGGAGTATCACTCCCGGACCGGTTCAAAAACCAGTAAAACTGTTTGATGCCTTTTCTTTTGTGATTGTGAGTTTATTCAACACTTTTAATTATTTAGAAACAGAGATAGTAGCGTATAAGGATAGAAAATCCACCCAAATCACTCTTCGCCGCTGACCATCTCTGTCGCCAACAACTTCTACTACTATGTGGCATCCTTGCTGTCACTCTTCAGATTAACCCTTAATTGCTTTTAGCTAGTATCACTCCCTGCTAATTAATCCAATGAAGCCTTGTAAGTTCTACACATTATGACATATCTGCTATCACCTAAATTCTCCTGTCGCTTGCTCGACCTCTGGTCACCCCTCATCATCGTCGCCATGTCATTATCCGATAAAAATCTAGGGTTAGACAAAAGAGAAAAACCTTGAAATCGAACAAATCAAAAGTGGCCAACACATGTCCTTCCATAGCTTTCTTCTCTCTTAGAAAGCAACAATGCTGTATGCTAAGCCATGATGACAATGCAAGAATAATATGATGCATGGTGCCACACTCTCTTGCTTCAGTCTCTCTCAGGTTGCCATCACGGCCACACTTGGGCTGCCACATGTACAGAGATCAGAAGGTAAAAAGATGCAATTATCATCCTCTTGAATATTGGGAAAAGGTGATAAGTAGGTTTGGTTCGGCTGCAAACACGGATCAGATCATACATGCATGCATCCAAAAGCAATTGAGGGACCCTGCATCAGCAGCAGCAGCAGCAGCAGCAGCATGCAAATGAAGGTACAATCAAATATGCATCCAAAAACATTAATTTGCTATAATATACTCCTTCCGTTTTTTAATAGATTACACCGTTAACTTTTAAACACATGCTGGCCATTCGTCTTATTCAAAAATTTTATCCAAATATATAAGGTATGTAAATAATGCTTAAAATGCTTTAAGAGAAAGTACAATAGCAGATTATAAACCAGCTATAAACACATATCAAGAAGATAAATGAGGAGAGATAAGAGCAGCGGGCTACAGATTGTAGCCAGCTTGTAACTATTGCATGAATTGACTATTACATTGACTATAGATGATTTGGAGCTATTAGTTGGCTATATTATTAAACTTGCTCTAAGTGATAAAACAACTCACAACAAAATAAATTATAATTACGTAATTTTTTTAATAAAATGAATGGTCAAGTATGTGATAGAAAAATCAAGAGAAAATCCCTCGTATACCCATAAAATTTTATCTAATCCTTTTATGTCCCTGAATTTTGCTTACTTCCTTATATACCCCAAAATTTGATTTTGATCCCTTCCATGCCCCTCCTGTCAGTTGACCGTTAGTTGACTGTCTAATTTCTATAAAAATAACCATTTTACCCTTTGAGTGAACATAAAAATTTATGAGTTACATTATTGAAAATATAAAAGTTTGTTGCATGAGACTGTCATAGTTATAAGTTTGTTGTGTGATACATTATTTATGATAAAATTTATTTTTAGATAATGAAATAAAAATATGTATTTACTTTATTTTTTAACAAGTCATAAAATTGAGGAGCATTCATATAAAGATAGGACTATGAATGCTCACGATATTTTTTTTATGAATGCTCCCGATAAAAAATCTATTGTCCTATTAAATTTCAAATAAAACTTTAATTTATTAAATTTGTTTTATTTTCAAAGTTTATGTCAAATTTTTTGCACTAATTATTTAGTCTTATTAGTTGCATAAATGCACATACTGTGCACTCAAACAAAATTTTCAATCGTTTTTCAAGCTTATATTCAAACCTAAGTCATCAAGAGTACTAAAGACATTTGCCACCAAACTTAATAGTGAAATGAAGGAAAATGTAACGGCAGGGGTATGAAAGGGATCAAGTTGAAAATTTAGAGGTATAGAAGGGATCGAGTAAATTTTAGGGGTCTAAAAGGGATTGAGTGAGTTTTCCAGGGTATACAGGAAATTTACTCAAAAATCAACGGCGCCACCTATTAAAAAGTAAAACCAAAGGTAGCTATATAACTCTGCCCATATACGTGTATTCCCCACTTATTTTCTAGCTTAGCTTCCCTGTTGCAGTGTCGCTTGCACGACGAATCGATCGACCACCAGTGCGTGTGTGCGTGTGTTAGTGCGGGCTACAGAAACACGTACACTAGCTACTGCAAGAAAAATGCAGCTATGGATCGAAGTAGTAGTTACATATAGGAATTTAAATTTATTGCTTAATTCTCATTTTGTAGATGCTGAAATACAGCTATTGCAAGGGGTGGTAACGGCCAGAACTTGATGAGGGTTGAGTTTAAAATAGGAATGAGCTGAATTTTATACGTTTTTATCTAAGAAAATATAAGGGCCGAGTAGGGTTGAGAAAAAACCCATGGACCTTACGCAATATTATCATCCTACTATTGCGTATATTTAACTTGCTTAACTGCTTGATATATTGCTTATTTAATTTGTAAGTACTCAGAGATTGCTTAGGTGTGTAGATATTTCAGCTGTACATATATAAGTCTAAAGTGTTCTTTTGCAGATACTGAAATTGATATGGTCTTATGCGCATGCATAGCTTGCTTGCTTATTTTGAGGTACTAAAAATATAATATTCCCTTAAAAATAATATTCCTTACTAGCGTACATATGTATATTTAACTAGATAATTCCCCGCGCGTTGCTGCAGGACTCGATGATTATTGCAAGTGCAATGTGGAAAATACAAAAGGTATTTTGCCCACATATAATGCAGTGCAATTATCTAATGTGTTCACATAATCTTGTAGCATTGCTAAAAAAATATGATTGAATATGCATAGTTTTTGGATGAAATTGTTTATTGTCCAAATTTTAAATGAAAGAAAGGGACGGCTATATAATGAAAAGGTTTATTATTGTTATTGCCAGTCGGCAATATTGTCAAAATTACATGCTTCGCTTTAAATAAACAGATGCTGAAATAAAACTAACAAAATTAGTTTATTCTCGAAAGCAACAAACTCATCACATCTCGTGCCTTGATTCCTTATCGTTACATTGGAACAACTTAAAGAATTAGAGTTCAATCTAGTTTCTGTTAGTGTTAAGAATGTGATAGTGAAATAACTCTCTTGCCTTAGTTGAGTAGCAAATCATGTTCCTAGAGTGAACCTTTAAAATGCAAAACTTTATGATCATACCAAATTTTAAATCAGTGATCTTGCACACCAATATGTAATTAGTACTTTTTCACGTTGAATGAAGTTACTATGTTAACAAACAGCCTTACCTGAATGTCTTGATGCATACCAATAGGCTGAAACTCATCGAACAGCTTCACTGTGAAGCAAAAATTGTGTGATTCCGTAGGAACATAAATATTCCACGAACTATGAACCAAATTGAACTTACTCTTTGAACTCCTGCAATTGCTTAACCCAAATACCTGTAAGTGAAACAAAAAATTCAGACCTGTACAGTTGTTTCCAAATCAGTAGTTTCATTTCTAATCACTGACTCACCTATTTTTGCCAACTCTGCATGAAGCTAGGGAGAACAGTAGAACATCACAGTAAAAGAAAAAGAAAAACATAAGAGATCAATATTCTCCTCTTCAAACAATCCCCAATTACATTGAGAAGTGAGCAGATGGACGGAAATTGATCATCTCAAATTTAAATAACATGTAGAAGTGGAAAATGAAAATAGAGAAATGAACAATGTAAATTAAAGGTGCCATCATTGCCGTTCAGCTGTGGCTAGTTGGCAGAACAAATAAAATCCATAGACTATTCAACGGGAGGAAGCATAGGTAAGCAGGATGAGATGAGTATTGCAACCTATGATTATCGGAGGATTAGAGTATTTGATGGGATGACAACTCGCGTATGTGTATGTATTATGGCGTTGGACACATCGGGCCGTCCTTGGTGGATGATGCAGGTTGCCGGCGACGCGTTATGCTTCTGCGGGAGAAAGGCAAGCATATACTACAGAGGAAGACGTCAAGTAGGTGATGAATGATTAAAACTTCTCACAATGTGCACTACCTTTGCCGTTACAGCCTGCTCAAGTTCCTTGGCAATTAATATACCAGCGGTTACAAGATAGCAAGAACCTATATATAGGATCATACTGGAGCAAGGAAGCCAACGTGGCTGTTGAGCTCGATAATTATGGCTTTGTTGAATGGTTGATCGATCATGAGTATATGAGATCAGTGTCTAAGATCGATGTGTGGCTGAATCGAACGGCTGAAACTGATAGATGTGACGTGGCTCACTGAGAAGCAAGGAAAATAGTTTTAATTGCAGTTAGTGGGGATGAATTGTATAGGTATATAGGATTCTTGATCTGTGAAGATATGATGTTAGGTGCTCTATTAACCCGTATGCAGTATTGTTTATTAAAGGATGTATGGATTTTTGAGAAGGGATGAGTCATGGTGCATGTTCCCAGTGTTGGTTCGAAATTTATGAAATTTCGGACCCCTCAGCACAAAACTAGCGGAATTTTTAATTTTTACTCAATATTTTGTAAACTTAGAAAAAAAATCAAATTCTTTGTTCCAAATTTTTGTTAACCCTCGATATGAAATATTTGTACATACCGAAATAGTAATATTAATCGTATTGGAAGCACACATGATTTATGAAAATTTTCTTCGGTGAGAAATGTGAAGCCAGAACGAAAAATACAACTAATTACAGTAGCGAGGAAATGACCTATGTACTGTACATGGCATAAACTAGGAGTACACATATAGTGGTATGCACAATGATGGCATTTTTGAACACCTTTTTCTCACTTGAATGGTCCCAAAACAATAACTACGGAGTCATGGACCGTATAGCAAGCTTGTTCAGGACAGTTATCTGACGTCTGCCCTTTGCAATAATGTTATATATAATTAAAGATTAAATTTTAACTTACATGTGAATGAGGTTTATCTGTATTTATTTGCACAGTACAGGTGGTGCACTGGTGCCTGTATTTTACAATTTTCATGCATGGTTATATTTGTTTTACCAACAGGCTTGCATGTTTAGGAATTAATGCAGTGACATAAAAAGCTAGCACTTAAATCAATATATAGCTGTCTCATGTCAGTACAACACAAAACCTAGAATATTAATTAGGGAGTATACGGTAATAATAGTATTACTCTTTTACTAGTGCTTAACAAGGTTGTTTTTCTTGCTTTTTCTCTTACCAAAACTACACTATGCACAACAAGTTAGAAAGGTGTTTTTGGTATGTAGGCCTCAGTTAAACATCAGCTTTGCTAGCTGCTCTATCAACTTTTCTGCGAAAAGAAGAAATGAACACAGCTCAAAACACTCAGTAAGACAGCAAAACTTTGCCCCACACACAACCATGAGTTATTAGCAGGACCATCTAATCTATCCGTTCATGCATGGTGATGTACGATGTCGAGATCATCCTCGATGAGAGAGATGCATGTATGTGTTGCTTGAGTTAGTTTCCAAATCGTATTGATTGTTAGATACTCCCTCTGATTTTTTATAATTTTTTGTTTTGAATAATGATACGGCTATATGTTTTTATATTATAAGATATGAAAAAAAATGTGTATCATAAAGTGGTTTATTTTGTCCTTAAGGGGATGCCCTCTAATTTAATACATACCATCTAAATAGTTTTAAAATTTTGAAAAAAGATTTGACAACATAAATCAATATGTATGGATACTTCATAATCATACAAGTTCAAATTTAAATGTGACTCATATAAGTTGAAAAATAACAAATTATAATATAGACTCTAACTAGTATATGTACTATTTATAGCCATATTTGTTATCTACTATATATATAGTTCGATTTGAACTTGTATGTTGATGGATTATATCTTTCATATATTTTTCTATCTTGTTAGTTTTTTTCTAAAAGAATAACTATTTGGATGAGAAGCATGTAAGAAACGAGAGGGGACAACCCTTAAGGGGCAAAATAACTTTCCCTGATCGTATATGCAAATGACTATCAACTGAATTAAAAATGCTGATAATTTTCAACTCTTTTGAAAATTTGGTCCTTTTCATCTGTTCAAAACAATCATTGTCCCTTTCTTCCGACTTTTGCAGTGTCATCATACTAAATTATGTAGCCTATAGTACCAAATATGTGCAGTTATTTTATTCCTACTTGACAATAGATTTCCTCTAAAAAACATTATATTTTTTCTTTTATAAAAGAAACAATGAGGACACAAGAACTGGGAATATATTAGTTTCCTGTCTAAGTCTTCATTTGTCCTTGGCAAAAAAGGACAGATAGCAATCTGCCAAATTAAGGATGAATTTAGGCCGGCCAGGACTTGTTGAAATTAAAGAGTCTTATTAAAAAAGAACCAAGATCTTATAATGTACACATGTATTTTCATGGATTAATTGTTCCTTTTAAAATGTACAGCGATTCCGTTGAGAACATAACTTAGAGCTAGCTACCGAGGCTTGTATTAATTTTATAGGACAAGAGCATGTGGTGATGTAGAGAGGAATCGCATGATTGAGATGGAGGGATTTTTGTTTCTGATCAACCTTATGCATGAATTGATCTAGTCAACATCTCGCCAGGATTTCCTAAACAACCTAGCTAGGCATTGGATATGCACATCTACAAGATTATAATATTAATACGGTATCACACTTAACTGATTCAGCACGACCATGCAAACGCCTCGAGCCATGATATACATCTACATGCAGTACATGCCACATTATTATATATACCTTCACTCAAAATGGCTAACTAATTTAATCCATTGAGATATGTGTATTAATTTAGTCTTCTTTAATTTAGTCCATTTTGTTCTCTCTTCTTTTACTTTCTTTTGTTTTGTTGTTCCTCGGTTACGAGACCTGATCGTATTTATGTAGCTTTTAGCTGTGTATATCCACTTGTGAGCATACGTGGATTTCTATCCAACATGTAAAAGATGAGTTTAGTGTTCAGGGGTTTGAACCAAACTGACTATAGTTACAATTCTTTAAGTTACAATAGTTACAATTCTTTAAGTACATGCCAAAACTCTAGCCTCTCTTCAATTGGTTAATTTGCTTATGTGTGTGCATGTATGATGAGAAGAACAAACAGACAAATCTAAAAATTGAGTGAGAAGGGGGACACATGCAGGGGACAAGTCCTTGAGATAGCACTATATACGTGCATGGGTATAATGTGGTTTATGATTGGAAACGCCACTCCAATTAGCTAGCAAATCGAATAAAAGAAGGAAAAAGATGTGGTGCCAAATTAACTCTCCCCATGTGGGAACAAAGCAGAATTTGTGTAGAGATCTAGAGGGGAAAGAGAGAGGGGGTTCATCAATCTCAGATGGTAGCAAATGGAGGAGATCAGTGATTGCAGACAAATAGTGTAGATAGCTAGGAACAAAATGGAATTAGGATCAATCCCTCTCACCTGCAGACAGGATGCTCCATCTTGCTTGGAAGCTTGCTTTTGGAAGCCTGCCTGCACATATGCTGATGTTGAACTGTCCTTTTGTTGGTTTTGTGGATGGACCTTGGATGGGTGCCAGTTGCACAATTTGGAGGAATGCATGCTGGGTCTATCTAAAATGACAAGACAATGGTTTTTCCCTGGGACAATATATATTTGCGAAGGCGTGTTATTAGTGACCGCACGCAACGTTTTTTACTCCGCCGCTATCTCATTTGTCTATGTTTGAGCCATTATTGGAGAGTAATTTTATCCGCGTGCTACAAACCCTTTTAATAAAAGAAAATAACCAACGTCATCAAATATTCCAAAACGAAGAAACAAGAAACAACATAACTAGTCAAAAGTGGTCTCTTGATAAAACCTGATTGAAGAAGACTCAATGCGGGTGGCCTCTGGCCGCAACCTTCAGTGGCCCTCCCTCCTTTGGGGCTTCCTTCCCCCAAAGGGCGTTGGCGAGCTCTGATCCAACAGCAACACGACCAAGTTAGCTTCTTGATGGCTTCATGCGGGTGGCCTTGGACTTCAATAACATTCCCTTAGCCTATCTTCTTTTCCGGCATGTTTGTGGTTGTGCGAGGAATTGGATGTTGATAAGTTGGGGTTTAGCATTAGGTTTTTGGTCTTTGGCAGAATTTTTTTGCAGGTGTCGTTCATCAATTGTAATCTTTTGAGAGGTTTTCCTTTCTCTGTTCTCTCCTCTTTGTACTCTCCATGTATTCTGTTCTGCTATACTCCAGGGCCCCTGCGCTTGTGTAGGTGAATCTTGCCCTGTGTAAGATCATTTGGTTCAATATGTTTAGGTGGGGATTCTCTCTCCCCCCCGTGATTTAGTAAAAAAAAATAAAAAACATAACTAGTCAAAAGTCACAACCCTACTCGAGCAAAAAGATAACCAAATTTTGTTTCTCAAAATTTGGGCACTTGAAAGTACAAACTAACCACTGCTAGCCACTTGGTGCCATTATATCCCTTTGGGTGTGTTTAGATTTCAGGTGCGTGAAATTTTCAATAATTCAATCATTTTTTTTTGTCCCTCGGATGATAATGCAATGGTTCTTATGACTCCGCTATTACCTACTATTATTGCTTGTACTTATTACTCCCTTTAGTTGAACAGTAAATTATTCTATCACATAAAAAAATTAAAAAAATTACATAGTAAATTTAAACTTAGACATAAATGAAGTAAAACCATATTAAAAAATTATATTTAAAATGCACTGCAATTTTAGGTTTAGCAATGTACAGAAATATAGCAAAAAAGGTTTTTCCATAGGAACATATCTATGTGAAAAGATTTTTTTTTTGTTTTTGATGGAGTGAAAAGAACAAATTAATAGCCACTAAGCCCATCGAAGTCCATTAGCCCTCTACTGGTTGCTAGTAGTGGAATAAGTTCACTTCATGACCCTTAAATGTGATCGAAATCTAAACCATGACCCTAAACTATAAAACCGGATATCTCGACCCCCAAACTCCTAAAACCGGTGCAATTTGACTCCTTGGGCGGTTTTGGGAGGCGGTTTTGCTGACGTGGCGCCACGTGGCACCTACGTGACAATATTGACCGAGTCTTTGTTACACGTGGCGTTGACGTGGCACCTACGTGGCGGTAGAAATAAAAAATATGCGTGTGGCCCATTAGTCATTCACACAAAAAGAAATGTGGGCCCACTGACAGGTGGGGCCCACATGTCAGTCCTTCCTCCTCCCTCACTTTCTTCTCTCTCTTTCTCTTCCCTTCTTCCCCTTCAGCCGGTGGCGCGCGGGGACAGTGAGAGCGGTCGACCGGCGGCAGCAGTGTTCAGCAGCGTGGGACGGGGGCCAGAGGCGGCGGCAACGGCGGGCGGGAGCCCGCAGCGGCTGCGGGAGGGGGCCAGGGGCTGGCGAGCCTCCTCCTCCTCTACCGCCGCCGCCATCACCAGATCTAGCGATCATGGGAAAGATGGCGTGGTCATGGGACGCGGCATCGGTGGACGCGGTGCCGCGCCGCGTCGTGCTCCTCCTCACCATCCATGGCTGCCGAGAGAGAGGGGGGCTAGCAAGCCTCCTCCATACTACCACCGTTGCCGCTGCCGCCACCTCGCCCATCCTCTGCGCCGCCTTTGGATCTCCGCGCTCAGCCTCCGGGCCGCCGCGGGATCTCCGCGCCCAGCCTCAGCGCCACCGCCGGATATCCACCGCCGGATATCCGCCGTGCTGCTGTCGTGGCTGCCAATAGCCACTGCTGAACGCCGCTGCCGCGGGATGGCGACGCCGCCGCCGCCACCGCTACCGGATGCCGACGCCGCTCGCTCTCGCTGTCCCCGCGCGCCACCGGCCGAAGGGGAAGAAGGAGAGAGAAAGAGAGAGAAGGGAGAGAGGGAGGAGGAAGAAGGACTGACATGTGGGACCCACATGTCAGTAGGACCACATTTCTTTTTGTGTGAATGACTAATGGGTCCCACGCATATTTTTTATTTCTACCGCCACTTAGGTGCCACGTCAACGCCACGTGTAACAAAGACTCGGTCAATATTGCCACGTAGGCGCCACGTGGCGCCACATTAGCAAAACCGCCTCCGCCTGGAGTCAAATTGCACCGGTTTTAGAAGCTTGGGGGTCGAGATATCTGGTTTTGTAGTTTAGGGTCATGGTTTAGATTTCGATCACATTTGAGGGTCATGAAGTGAACTTATTCCGCTAGTAGTTGCTACCACTTGAAACGGCCTAACCACTAATGGCCGGATAAGCTTGCCACGTGAGCCCGGCCCACGCCCACTACCCCCTCTCCCTCTAAAACCCTAAGCCCGCGCCCCCCTCCTCCGCCGCCGCCACCTCCACCTCCAACCTCCCAAACCCTAGCCATGGCGTGGCGCGGCGCCGCCTCCCGCACCGTCCTCGCGGCCGTGCGCCGCCCGGGGCCCTCGCCCTCCGCCGCCGCGCGCCTCCGCGCCCCTCCTCCCGTCGCCGCACCTCGCCCCCGCCGCGTCCCGTCCCCCTTCGCCTCCTCCCCGATCGTGGCCGCACGGTGAGCGCGCGATTTGAATCACGAGGTTGGTTGGCTCCGGTGGCCATTTTTTGCGTTGTTTCTGATGGATGGGGATGTGTGTGTGTGTGGTGGGTATGCAGGCCGCTGGCGGCGATGATGGGGTCGCCGCTGACGACGGCGGCGTTGCTGGCGCGGCTGACGGCGCACCCGGCGGCCAGCGCGCGGGCCTGCTGCGAGCTCTCCCAGGGTATCTCCTTCCGCCGCACTTGTCAGGATCGCTAATGTTAGTGGTCGTGCTGCATCATACTTGTATATATATATATATATCTCATCACAACCATCTCTATAGTCCAAGATTTCATCATTGATCTTGCCACACATTTTGTTAGATTAGATGGTGGTGCGCTCTTCATTTCTTGATCGTTTGTTGGACGTCTACCAGCGAATGCACGTCTAGGAATATGTAGGGAGTTCATTTTTGTCTGGATCTTAGATATGATGTGGCTTGAATCTGTGCATTGTTAGTGTGAACCTAGCTGTCTGGTCCGTTTGCTCTTTGTACCGGGTCCAATAATTATAATGCATTTGCTTTAATTTTTTATGTTTTTGCAATGAAATTTAGTTAAGGAGATTAAAATTGAGATTTGATAGGGGAAAGTGGGGAAGATGGTTGATGTTGGAGGCTGGACAGCATGACGAGGGCCTTATGTCCTAGAATTATGTAGGTCTCCTTTTTTCCCCAGTTTGTATTTCTTTTATGATAAATATACTTAAAAGAGGCTGAAAATGGAAAGTCACCTTAAAACAAAATAAAGAAATGGGTAGACATTGGGTGTTGTCTGGTTGTTACCACACTATTGATTGATGTCTTGGATATAGTTTCACTTTTGTGTATTCTTGAATAGGCTTTGTGTTAATTCATATTCTACTGCTAAAGCCTTTTTTTTTCTTGTGCTTGTTTTCATTTGAATTAGCTGTCCCCTCCCCTTGTGTGTTCGTGTAATCTAGCTAGATAGTTGTTTATACCATATTAAAAAAATGGATAATTCCGTTGATTGAGGACATGTACGGTTGGGATTTGCTAGGGAATGGAAAAGATGGGTGATGCAAGAGGCCAGTAGACAAAGGTGCTGATTTTGAAGCATGAAATTTCCTTTGGTAATTTTGATTTTCTCAATCATCCTAACCTGGAACCTAGACAATCTGAAATCATGGGTAGCAATAATCAACATAGTGGGTGTAACTGTCAAAAATTGAAGTTAGTATTAAATTTGAAATTGTTTGAAGCACCTTTTGATAATTACTGAGATTTTGTTCATTAGAACCATCTATAGCATCGCCAATTTGTTCGTTGGTGCAACCTTTTCTTATTAGAATGATCGATCTGCCCTCGTTAGTGCCAAATGTTCCAAAATGTGAGTACCAACTCTCAAGAGTGAAGTTATGTATGGAAAAGATATTTCCTGGTACTAGTATAAGTTACCTGCAACCAGTGCTTATTATGGGGCTTTGTATCTGATCTATCACATTTTTTCCATCGCTACATTATCTTCTCGTGAATCTATGAGTTCTAAATTTTCTCAATGTTACTGAAAATATGTTGCCATTATCTTGCAGGTACTTGAAGTTACCATGTAGATTCACTGTCCTTTGAAAAGGATACAACTCTTCTTGGATGCGTCTTTTGGAAGGCTGTTCTGGTGTTTCGATTAACTTCAAAGTTAGAAGAAACTCTCCAGCAATAGCTCGTCTCAAAGTTTCTAGCTTAGACAGAAATAATTTCCTGTTATTACAACATGGCTTGTGCCAACGAATTCAGTTTTTTTTCATTGTTTTCCACTTACTACCGCCTGTTGAGATATCTTGCATTTCAATTAACCTACCTGAGTATTGTGATATCACCGTCTTTGTTTGAAATCGCAATATCTAAATTATTGGTTATCAGTTTGAGTGGATTTGTTGCCTGAGCAAAATCAAAGTCATCAGCTTGTGTGTACTACTCACTAACGTCATCGAGAAATGCTTGTGATGTCAACCATGTCCGATCGGTGGTTTACAACCAGCTGCTGCCAAGTGAAATGTTACATCTTCATTTACAAAGAAAATGTTACTTCTTCATTCTGAAGCATGTCAACTGTGCATAATTGAAGAACGAAGCCATGAAAAGTAGAAACTTTGACAGCTTAAGCCTGGTTCTGGTAGTACTATGCTAGATCTATATTACATAAAAGAGAGTTCGCATCAGAGAACATAGTTCAGCTGCATCACACATTGCATCCCTAGCTACACAGTTGCACATTACACACTATACATATGATCAACATAGGAGGGTGCCTGGAACTTAGCCCAGTAGAACAAACTGGTTATCTATCTTGCCAATGACATGGACAGTCATGGTTGGTCGCTTTGCGCCTTTCATCAGCTCAAAGATGCAGACATATCCCTCTCGCAGCCTGTTTTCGTCGATGAACTTGAACCAGCGATGGCAATTGAAGCCCCTGGTAGTGTTTGCGTGATAGTGTTTGACATACCATTTCTCTTTTCTGTTTGATCTGATTAGTAGGATTTCATGAGATTTTCTGTCAAGATGATTGGCTGCAAGTCCACTGGGGATGATCTGCATGGACAGCATTAGCTGGGTATCAGAGGGATTCTTTACATGGAAATTTCATTGGTTTTATTGGACAGTCTAAGTTAACGCGCAAAAAAAATGTACGCAAGAATTTTGTTTTGATCATAGATATGAGCTGAAATATTGGACTGACCAGGATGTTCTTGCGATGAACATGGCCCGCCCGCAGAACAGTCACAAATACAGGATTGCCTGGTTGCAGTGATACCAAACTGAATATCTCATCTCGTTCCTCGCAAGTTAAGTAATTGGCAAACCTCGAGTAGTAGTAGTCAACATGTTCATCATCATCACTCTCTTCTTCCTCAATCATCTCTTTCTTGACATTTCCACGCTCCTTACCTGCTGAAAATGCATACTTTAGATCATCTTATTTGTTAACAAATGATCAAGTAACACACATTCTTGGCTTCAAGAATTAATATGGATTAGGAGATTAATAATTCTCAAATCATAATCTGAAAAAATCATTATAAGAACACTGCAAAACTTGTACTTCTGCTTACTTGGATTAGTCTTGGTCTTGCCGTTCGTGTTCTTTGAAGTAGAGGCTTTGTGAGATCCAACCGGATATGAAGGTGTGCTAGTATCTTCAGAATCAATTAAAATGTAGTGTTCATCATTTTGACCACCTACATTGCTGAAATGCTTGCACATGTGACTGTCTTTTTTACCAGTCAAGACACCAGGCACTTTTTCACAGCCACTTGCATCAAAGATCAGTACATCAAAGGAACAACTTCCTTCGCCGTTGCAAGTGAAGAACAGGAGGTCATTCTCCTTCAACTCATGAGCCTTGGCAAAATTATCCCATCCTGATTTGAGGAACAGCTCACCGGTAACCTTTTCGATGCCGATGCGCCATGTTCCGCAGCTGGATGCTTTCAGGTTTAACCCCTTGGTAATGTGCCCATTGAAATCCTTCGCAAATTTCTCCGGTATGCTCTGAGATGAAAACAGAGTAATTTGATTAAATTTGTTGGATGATACTGGCATCATGAATGCTTAGCCCAGATATTAGTAACTAAAAGCCTGAAATTGACATATAAATTTCATTCTAACAAAATAATGTATACCCATGATCTACAATTCTACATTTAATATCCTTATCTTCCTTTCAGTAATCACAAATTTTAGCAGCTCAAAATGACAAACCTGAAGAAATTATAGGGTTTATTTTGGTTCATTGCCCAAACAAACCATACTAAAAAGCTGGCTCTAACAAATTAGTACTTATAGTTCCATTTGGTTTGCTGCCAATATTTTGGCAAAGGGCAAACACAAGCTCTGAAGTAAATTTATCTTAGCATCAAACCAAGCAAGAACCCACAACCTTGTCAAATCGAAATCCTGGCTTGCCAAAATCTTGCAAAGGTAAGAAACAATGTGTATCATATCCAAACAAGCTCATCCATACTTACAATGCGATTAGCGAAATCTCCGGTCATGAGCCTGAAGAAGCAGATCCGGCTCACATCTATGTGCTCCCTGTAGTAGTGCTCCTGCCACTTGCTGCAGCTCTCGCACCCCTTCTCACCCATCACCTCACCTGCATTTTTATCTGCAAACTTCATCACATATATGCACACCTGAGCTTGAAGAAATAGAAGAGGGAGATGATGAGACGACATGCTCTTGCCTCTTCGCTCTTCTTGCTTTCTCCGATGAGGTGGATATACTCATATACAGTTTCTTAAGAGTTGGGAGAAATAGCCCCCAGAAACTGCTTCAGTCCACCGCTCTTCAGGCGAGTGATGTGTGCTTGACAGCTCCTGCTTGTTACACTGTACCTTTTCTTCTTTTGAGTTTTTCCATCTCAACTCAGTTTTTATCGGTTGAGCTAGTAGCAAATAAAATATTTTTTAGTAAAACTTTTACATCTCTATTTTTAATGGTTTAAAAACTAAGGCTAACAAGAAAAAACCTCCTAATCAACTTCTAAATGAAGTTTTAAATTCAAAATTTGCTATGGCTGATCTCTACTATCTTAAAAACGAAGCCGTTTATCTTTCATGTGACTGCCCTCAAATCCAATGTTTTATCTTAAATCACCCTCTCCTAGTCCATCACTAATTATATAGGCTTGGCCTAGTTCCAACATATTACAAGCAAACCAAATACCAGATATGTTATTTTATATGGGGTTTACCTTTTCCAATTGAGTGATGAATTCCAACTTCATCGGTGTGACATTTTTTAGTCAAAATTCCTTTTGACTTCGGTCCAATTTTACTGTTTTAAATTTAAATTCTCAAAAAAAAAAACATTCGCAATTTTACTCGGAATCTACCATCGACGTCCCACGTCGAAACCTCTGAATTTTGGGGTTTTCGATCGGTTTTCACCGAAAGCGTGATCCCTGGGGATTAAGATCGATCGATCGTCTGCCTTGAAGGCACGGGCGTGCAGTCGACCATCATCCACCGTCCACGCCATCGGGCGTATGGGTTGAACAGAGCTAGCCCAGCCAGCCAAACCATCATCTTCCTTGCCTTGCTGTCACTGACGTCTAGCCCAGCCAACAATCTTTCATTGCCTTGCCGCCGGCGTCGTCTCCCACAGGGACCGGTAGATCGAGCAAATCATGTCACTACCGTCGTCACTTATCACAATAATGTTGTGTCTGCCGTGACCCGGGTGCGTCGACGAGGTGGAGGAAAACCTTGGCTTGCCATCTGCGGGAGGCTACGTAGGAGGCCACCGATGGATGGATTAATCACACCACACATGGCCGGCCGGCGTGGAGCTTGACGACCGCTAGCTAGGCTTAGTTGGTTGTTGATTTCCCCCGTTGCTGGTTCTGGAAGGAGATGAACTGTAACATATATAATACGATCAAAGCACTAGATTAGCAGCAGATTAGTTAGCAGCTGGTTTGATCAAGGCTAGCTGCTCTGCTGATATTGTAAAATCTAGGTGTTTTTTTTTATTATTCTGTGATAAACAATTGGGCATTGGAGACAGGGCCGGGCCTGGGTTTTTAGGCCCCAGGGCGAAAACTTATATGGAGGCCCTCATATATATATATATATATACATAAACTAATATATATATTTATAGTCTTATAAACACATAACACTTAATATTCGATGTGATAAAATTATCTATATATAACATTTTAAAACTTCAAAGAGAAATAACATAATCATAAACACTTACTTGGCACTTTCAAAAATTTCTTCTAACATTTCGAGATACAAAGTCATTGATTATAATATTGATGTCGATCTCATCCAATAACCTTTTCTCGATGCATAAAGTCGCCAAACCATTTAACCTTTCTTGAGTCATTGTTGTTCTCAAATAATTCTTCAATAATTTTAACTTTGAAAAGCTTCTTTCAGCGGATGCAACGGTCACAGGCACAGTAAATAAGATTCGATAAGCAATGGAGAGATTAGGATAACAATCCACATCTCTAACATGCTTGAACATCTCCATAGCAGACAATTCACCATCTGGCAAAGTAAATTTTATAATCTTAACTTCAGAAAAATAAGTTCATGTACCTCAACATCAGATGAACCATCATGAGAGAAAGTTTCCGCAAATTTAGTACAACACTCTTCAAGGTCAATATCATTCATTGATTTTAAGGTGCTTGAGCTCAATAAAAATCCAAATATATTTTTGAACACCGTGAGATCTTCGAATCTGGTCTTCAAAGAAGTGTTTGCCATATCAACCACAACATAAAAATATTTGACTTGAAAAGCCCTCTCAGCTTCTAGGATTTCTTCCTCGCTTGACGCCTCATCAAATTGCATCTTTCTGGTAGAACGGCGTTTTACTGGAAATGATGCTGGTACACCCATCCCAGCTGCAATATCTTTAGCTATGATCAAGCTAGAAGGAAACCCCTCATCTCAGTACTTCTCAAAGTATTGCATTATACCATTTATTTGCTGCAAAGTAGAGTCAATACACATGGCCGGTGATTGCAATTTCTTGCTCACTTTATTTATAGCAAATAGAATATCATGCCAGATAATCATACCAAGAATAAACTCAAAGCTGCCAAGTGCCTCAAATAAACCTTTTGCATCACTTTTATCCTTAGGGTCAACGTCAGAAGCATGTCGTAACTCTAACAAAGCTGACCTTAACTCGACAGCTTGATATCTTATTGCTGTCACACTTTTGATTCGGCTCTCCCATCGAGTATTGGACAGAGATTTCACAGTTAAGCTTGGAACATGTTTTAAGTAAAACATCCCACCTTTTTGTAGAACTAGCAAATAACACATATATGCGTTGAACAATTCCAAAAAATGAAACAGCCTTTCCACAAGATTTTGCCATATCACAAAGAGTAAGATTGAGACTGTGGCAAGCACATGGTATGTACAAAGCCCTTGGATTTACATCAATTAACCGTTTTTGTACCCCTTGATGTTTCCCCTTCATATTAGAACCGTTGTCATAGCCTTGACCCCTTATATCTTTAATATCTAGACCGAAGGACTCCATAGATTCAAGCAATACATTAAAAAGACCCAAACCAGATGTGTCATCAACCTTCAAGAACCCCAAGAAGTACTCTTCAATATTTATCTTACCATCAGACAAATTAACACATCGGACTAATAAAGTCATCTGTTCTTGATGACTCAAATCAGGGGTACAATCTAGGATAATAGAGAAATACTTGGCCTCTTTAACAACCTTCATGATAGAACTTGTGATATCAGCAGCTAAAAGAGATATTAACTCATTCTGTATCTTATGACCGAGATAATGATAATGAATTTGTTTGTTCTGAATACGTCTAAGGTGGTCTTGCATTACCAAATCAAATTCTGCAATCATCTTAGCACAAGCTAGAAAATTACCATTATTATGATGATATAAGCTAGAAAATTACCATTATTATGATGATATAGCTGCTCACTGCTTTCTCTAAAAGCCAAGTTACGTTTACCAAGATATTTCACAATGGCTATTATTCTGAACATAACTTGCCTCAAGCGCTCTTTCTCCTTGTCAATTTGCTGCTGCAATTCTTTGTCGATAGTTTCTTTTTTCTGCAGCCTAGCCCTCAATTCATTCCACTTGGTCATGTTACTAATATGCCCTACACTATTTTCATGTTTTGTAAGCGTCTCACTAGTATGCCTCCAATTTCTAAATCCATCATTTGCTAAGGAACTCTGACTCCTGATAGTGTTAGACTTAAAGATCTTACAACAGAAACAAAATACTTTATCAACATGCTTTGAATAAACTAGCCATTTTCTATCATGGACCTCTCCATTGCATAATTTTCTAGAATAATGAGCATATGAAAAATGTCTTGAGGCATCATCTAGAGGGAATTCAATATTCTCTTCTCTTATAGGCCCTTTCTCAACTAATATGTCTCTTGCCTTATTATCAAGACTATCCCAATTTTGTGGATCATAGATATCACAACTGTAAACTGGTTGTTCATCAACACTAGCAGATTGATTCTGTGAAATATTCTCAGGACCACTTACATTGTTATCAGCAGCGTCGATGTCAACATTTTCTTCTTCTTCTTCTTCTAAATTCTCATGAGTTAGAACTGGAACCTTTTCCTCTACAGCAACCACTACAGCATTAGCATTACTTGTGAAAAATCTGTCAATAGCTCCTCGTTGTGTTTCAATGAAATCATCTGAACGCTTTTCCGTTTCCTTTTTTCGCTACCGGATGCATATTTTCTCGACAACATGATTAATATCGTGCTGAAAAATTAATAATCAATTATTAAGTAGTACGAGCTAATAATTTTTGATCTATGAAGAGGAAAAAAGATAGAGAAAAGAAAATTACCTTGACCTGTCGAGCAGCAGGAGCCGCCGATCAGCAGACAGATAAGGGCGCGCCGCCGCTGATTCGGTGGCATCGGCCAGCAGCGTGATGCCATGATCCAGCCTCCAGGCTCCAGGCGAGTAGGCGACCAGGCGACGCAGGCGGCAGGTCGGCAGGTGGCGTGATCGAGGGCTGAGGCGACGGGAATCGGGAACGGGACTCAGATAGATCGCTTCGACTTCGACGCTTCGATTTTCCTTCGCTCGGTCGCTCCTCTTCGTCCTCCGTCTTCGGATGATACAGGCCTACGAAGTAGCATACATGGGGGCGCCGTGGGCCATGGGCCATGGCCCATCAGCCATGGGGGCCCCTGGATTTTGGGGGCCTTGGGCGCGCGCACGGGCTGACCCCCCCTCCCCCCCCCCCAGGGCCGGCCCTGATTGGAGATTATTGGTTTTGTTATTTGGAATTTATTCACGAAGTGGTTTTGAAGATGATTGGATTTACAGGTGAATCGCAGGTTCATTATTTTATGTGGACCGGTCAGACCGGGCTGGGCCGGCCGGTCAGACCGGAGGTATGCGTGCGGTCAGACCGGCCAGCTCGCGGTCTGACTGGCCGACTCTGTGTCGGCTTCGATTTCGGGTTGTTTTTTTGGATATCCGTGATTATTTCACGATTATGACTTCTAGATGGATACTATACGTATGTAATACTGTTGTTTGCTACTAATGAGTCAAGTTGGAGATAGCCTTGTCTCGGAATATGGTTTCTTTGTTTATTTCATGTGTAGGTGACTCGATGCCTCGGGAGAGTATTTGCGGTGATGGACCGGGAGTCGGCTTGGGGATAAGACGACGTCCGTGGTGGTCAGAGATCATGCGGGATACTTAGGCTAGAGTTGATACACGTGGTTGATGGAGATTCCATATGGCATACGATGGAGTTATTGTGTGCGTATGGGATGCGGAGTTGAATTTGGAAGGAGTCCAAATTTGGTATGATTGGTTATGTAAACTTTGTTTCTTGTACTAGAGGGTTTCCTAAGGTGTTTAGGACTCCTAGTATAAGTTTGGTTCGTGGCTTTAGGCTGCCTACCTAATGTATAAATAGAGGGGGAGCGTGAGGCTTCCCGGTATTGCTTTTGAGAGCAATTGAGTTGAGTTTTGAGTTAGGGTTTCGAGTTTAGTCGAAATTTTTGTAAGGAGTGCTGTTGGTGCACTTTGTAAACACAGAGAGAATCAATAAAGTCATCATCCACTTTAAGAGTTCTTCGATTTGTGTTTATCGGGTTTCGGCGGTCTAACCGGCAACTCACTGGCGGTCAGACCGGCGGCAAGCAGCGGTCAGACCAGCGGGAGTACGGCGGTCAGACCGGCGGCGGTGATAGGCGCGACGAGCGACTTCAGCGGTCAGACCGGAGATTCAACACCGGTCAGACCGGCGGCATCCACTCGGTCAGACTGGCAGATCAATCTCGGTCAGACCGATCTCCATCGACTTCGAGGGTAACTTTTATTTCCGCTAAAAGTTTTCGGTTTTTGGGTATACCAACCATTCACCCCCCTCTGGTTGGCTTAGTTATTACTATTCGATCCTACAAGTGGTATCAGAGCCTTATTTTCTTCTTTGAATTTTTATCGATCCTACCCTGACACCTTTACTTTTACGATCTAAATGTCGTAAAAGTAAAGGTGTCATGGTAGATTGTGAAAATTATGCTAATTTGGAAAAAGAGGTTTCTTATTTGAAAAATTCTTTGCTAAGATTTTTTGATGGTAAAAAGAACCTCAACATGATTTTGGATCAATCAAAGGTTAGCACAAATAATCGTGGTTTGGGTTTCAATCCTTATGCTTATAATTCTAGACATCCTCCTGTTGTGTTAGGTGTTAGTGCTAGAAGTGGAGAGATTTTGGTTAAACCTGATACTAACAAAACTGTGTTTAAATCTGCTGGTATCATGTCTACGTTGAGTGCATCTTCGTCAAAATCCATTGTTGTGCATGCAAAATCTCCTGTTGTTGCTTGTGTTGCTAAATCTTCTAATGCTACCAATGTGTCTAATCATCGTGAAAAATATACTTGTTCTTTTTGTGGAAAAGATGGACATATTGTTGGTTTTTGTTTCAGATTAGCTCATAAACAGAAAAAGGAGAGAGAGATTGCTTTTGCAAAATCAAAGTGGCAAAAATCTGGTTTTCCCTCGAGGAAACCGGTCAGACCGCAGTGGGTCCCGCAGTCAGACCGGCCACTGAGCGTCGGTCAGACCGGGCACCGGTCAGACCGGCGGTACAGAGGCGGTCAGACCGCCCCCCGGTCAGACCGGCCACTGTACCTCGGTCAGACCGGCCTCGGAGGAATTTTTCTGAAAATTTTAAAATTGATTTTGCACGTGGATATATGCCTATTGGATCTTCTGGTCGTGTGTCTCAGTACTGGATTCCTAAATTTTTATCTTCTAACCCCAGTACTGAGGCTTCGACTTCTGCTTGTGTGTAGGCTTTGGTGGCAAGGAAGGAGAACGTGTGGATCGTGGATTCCGGTTGTTCGCGGCACATGACCGGTGATAAAAATTGGTTCTCCTTCCTCAAGAAGGCATCCAAGACTGAATCGATTATCTTTGGTGATGCTTCTACAAGTGCCG
This sequence comes from Oryza meridionalis, assembly GCA_000338895.3. Classification (NCBI taxonomy): domain Eukaryota; kingdom Viridiplantae; phylum Streptophyta; class Magnoliopsida; order Poales; family Poaceae; genus Oryza; species Oryza meridionalis. Next base: position 23,140,245 of record CM002535.2, read on the forward strand.
TTCTCGCTACAAGTTTGGTTAAGGTAAATAAAAAATTTGAATTGAAGAATGTAGCTTTGGTTGAGGACTTAAAGTATAATTTGCTTTCAGTTTCACAAATTGTTGATGAAAATTTTGAGGTTCACTTTAAGAAAACTGGAAGTAAAGTTTTTGATTCTTATGGTGATTCTGTGTTGAATATTTCTCGCTATGGAAGAGAGTTTAAAGCTGATTTTGAAAATCCTGTTTCACCTGTGATAACATTTTTGGTTGCTAAGTTTGATAAAGATGTGATGTTTTGGCATCGTAGACTTGGACATGTTAGTTTTGATCATCTCACTAGGTTAAGTGGTTTGGATCTTGTTCATGGTTTGCCTAAACTTAAGAAAGATCCTGATTTGGTTTGTACACCGTGTCGTCATGCTAAGATGGTTTCAACTTTACATGCTCTGGATGCACCGGGACATCTATTACATATGGACACTGATGGTCCAGTTAGAGTGCAATCTGTTGGAGGAAAGTGTTATGTGTTGGTTATTGTTGACGATTTTTCTCGATATTCTTGGGTTTTCTTTATGGCAACTAAGGACGAAGCTTTTCAACACTTTCGTGGTTTGTTTCTTCGATTGGATCTTGAATTCCCTGGTTCTTTGAAAAGAATTCGAAGTGATAATGGTGGTGAGTTTAAAAATACTTCTTTTGAACAATTTTGCAACGAAAGAGGTCTTGAACATGAATTTTCTTCTCTTCGTGTTCCTCAACAAAACGGTGTTGTTGAAAGGAAAAATCGTGTTTTGGTTGAGATGGCTAGAACGATGTTGGATGAATATAAAACTCCTAGAAAATTTTGGGCTGAGGCTATTAACACTGCTTGTTATATTTCAAATCGGGTTTTCTTGAGATCTAAACTTGGAAAAACTTCTTATGAACTTCGATTTGGACATCAACCCAAAGTTTCACATTTGCATGTTTTTAGTTGCAAGTGATTTGTCTTGAAATCTGGAAATTTGGATAAATTTGAAGCACGTTCTACCGATGGATTGTTTCTTGGTTACCCCGCACATAATCATGGCTATCGTGTACTTATTTTGGAGACTAACAAAATCGTTGAGACTTGCGAAGTTTCTTTTGATGAGGCTAGTCCAGGTACTAGACCCGATATTGTAGGTACACTGTCACAGGTTCAGGGGGAGGATGGTCGTATTTTTGAAGACGAGAGCGACTATGACAACGACGACGAAGAGGTCGGCCCGGCCGGTCAGACCGGGCGCCAGGCCGGTCAGACCGCCGGCACACCTCCAGTCAGACCGCCACAGGAGGAGCGGTCAGACCGGCCAAGGACGTCGGGTTCGAGTACTGTTGATGCTTATCGAGATGGTCCTCCAGAAATTACTACTTCGACCAGTACTGATATAGAACGTGGATCAACTTCAGAAGTCGCTGCTCCTTTGCACATTCAACGACGACATCCGCCTTAACTGATGTATCACATGCATTAACTGATGAATCGTGGATTAACGCCATGCATGAAGAACTTGAAAATTTTGAGAGAAACAAAGTTTGGATTTTAGTTGAACCATCTTCTAGACATAATATTATTAGAACCAAGTGGGTTTTCAAAAATAAACAAAATGAGGATGGTTTGATTGTGAGAAATAAAGCTAGACTTGTTACTCAAGGTTTTACTCAAGTGGAGGGTTTGGATTTTGATGAAACTTTTGCTCCTGTTGCTAGAATTGAGGCAATTAGACTTTTGTTGGCTTTTGCTGCTTCAAAAGGCTTTAAATTATATCAAATGGATGTGAAAAGTGCTTTTTTAAATGGTTTTATACAGGAAGAAGTTTGTGTCAAACAACCACCAAGTTTTGAAAATCCTGATTTTCCCAACCATGTTTTTGAATTGTCTAAAGCTTTGTATGGTTTGAAACAAGCTCCTAGGTCATGGTATGATAGACTTAAGAACTTTTTGCTTGCAAAAGGTTTTACAATGGGAAAGGTTGACAAAAACGCTTTTTGTTCTTAAGCATGGTGATAATCAACTGTTTGTTCAGATTTATGTGGATGATATTATCTTTGGTTGTTCGACTAACGCTTTGGTTGTAGAGTTTGCTAAGACTATGCGCAGGGAATTTGAGATGAGCATGATGGGTGAGTTATCGTACTTTTTGGGATTGCAAATTAAGCAAACACCTCAAGGTACATTTGTGCATCAAACGAAGTACACGAAGGATCTTTTGAGATGGTTCAAGATGGAGAATTGCAAGCCAATTTCAACACCAATTGGTTCAACAGCTGTGTTGGATCCTGATGAAGATGGTGAAGCTGTTGATCAAAAGGAATATAGAAGTATGATTGGTTCTTTGTTGTATCTAACTGCTTCTAGGCCAGACATATAATTTGCTGTGTGTTTGTGTGCACGCTTTCAAGCTTCTCCTCGTGCTTCACATCGTCAAGCGGTCAAGCGAATAATGAGGTATTTAAATCATACACTTGAGTTTGGAATTTGGTATTCTACTTTATCTTCTATATGCTTAAGTGGATATTCTAATGCTGATTTTGGGGGTTGTAGAATTGATAGGAAAAGTACAAGTGGAACATGTCATTTTCTTGGTACATCATTGATTGCATGGTCTTCTAGGAAACAATCTAGTGTTGCTCAATCAACTGCTGAATCTGAATATGTTGCTGCTGCTAGTTGTTGTTCACAGATTCTTTGATTATTAAAGGTGTTTTTGATTATTATTCTGTGATGAACAATTGGGCACTGGAGATTATTGGTTTTGTTATTTGGAATTTATTCACGAAGTGGTTTTGAAGATGATTGGATTTACAGGTGAATCACAGGTTCATTATTTTATGTGGACCGGTCAGACCGGGCTGGGCCGGCCGGTCAGACCGGAGGTATGCGTGCGGTCAGACCGGCCAGCTTGCGGTCTGACCGGCCGACTCTGTGTCGGCTTCGATTTCGGGTTGTTTGTTTGGATATCCGTGATTATTTCACGATTATGACTTCTAGATGGATACTATACATATGTAATACTGTTGTTTGCTACTAATGAGTCAAGTTGGAGATAGCTTGGTCTCGGAATATGGTTTCTTTGTTTATTTCATGTGTAGGTGACTCGATGCCTCGGGAGAGTATTTGCGGTGATGGACCGGGAGTCGGCTTGGGGATAAGACGACGTCCGTAGTGGTCAGAGATCATGCGGGATACTTAGGCTAGAGTTGATGCACGTGGTTGATGGAGATTCCATATGGCATACGATGGAGTTATTGTGTGCGTATGGGATGCGGAGTTGAATTTGGAAGGAGTCTAAATTTGATATGATTGGTTATGTAAAGTTTGTTTCTTGTACTAGAGGGTTTCCTAAGGTGTTTAGGACTCCTAGTATGAGTTTGGTTCGTGGCTTTAGGCTGCCTACCTCATGTATAAATAGAGGAGGAGCGTGAGGCTTCCCGGTATCGCTTTTGAGAGCAATTGAGTTGAGTTTTGAGTTAGGGTTTCGAGTTTAGTCGAAATTTTTGTAAGGAGTGCTGTTGGTGTACTTTGTAAACACAGAGAAAATCAATAAAGTCGTTATCCACTTTAAGAGTTCTTCGATTTGTGTTTACCGGGTTTCAGCGGTCTAACCGGCAACTCACCGGCGGTCAGACCGGCGGCAAGGCGGCGGCGATAGGCGCGACGAGCGACTTCGGCGGTCAGACCGGAGATTCAACACCGTTCAGACCGGCGGCATCCACTCGGTTAGACCGGCAGATCAATCTCGGTCAGACCAATCTCCATCGACTTCGAGGGTAACTTTTATTTCCGCTAAAAGTTTTCGATTTTTGGGTATACCAACCATTCACCCTCCTCTGGTTGGCTTAGTTATTGCTATTCGATCCTATAGATATAGTGATATATGTTGAATTGATGATAGCCTAGCTAGCTTGACTCCACGTCTGATCCACGTACCTCACTGTCAAAATAGGTAAAATAATGAAACAACTGATGAACAAATCATGTCGCTTGACGACCTCGCGGGCAGTCAGGTGACTACCTTGTCGGCGCCCGGGCGGCGACATCGGCGAGCATGGGCCTCGACGCGGCCTTCAGCGACGCGAGAGGAGGCCGATGTGTGCGACGGGTTTTTCCCCTGACGAAACTGGCGGTGGGGAATGGGATTGGGGAAGCCGTCGGCGGCACATACACAAACGGCGGCGAACGCCATCGTATCCTGCAGTGCAGGCGCGTATGCTGCCACTAGGTGGTTCCATTAAGCGTCATGCCGTGCGAGCCGTGAGCCGTCGGATGACTTGGACGATGGATGAGGGCTGACTTCACCCCGTGAAGGCAGACGATCCTAATCCGATCCGATCCCTGGTTGCACGTTGCATATGTACCGATCTGCACTTGTTCAGCTGCCACGCGGCTGTTCCACGCGTCGTTGCAATCCCCTAGCTAGCCGAGTGGATTCGTTGCCTGGGGCACAATTCAAAACCCTAGTGTGTTTTGTGAACTACTGTTGTCTAGTGATTCTTCCGAAGCTGTGACATCAATTACCACGCCTACGTACTGTTCCTCAACAAGTTTCTACCCACCGAATTTTTTATTGTTTTCCTTAAGCGTGTTAGAACTATTGATAATGAGAAATTTTATGGTACTTTAGAAACTATCTCATACTACCTAAATTTTAGAATAATTTTCAGAAAACTGCGACTATAGTGACAAAATTATCAGGTTGCTGTAACATTAGTGATCTATTTCATGTAGCAACATATCACATAAAAGTTGCAGTTTCAATTTTACGATAATTTTCCACGCTATTATTGCAGCAAACTGAAATAGATCACTAATGCTGCAGTAAACTGATAGTTTTGTTATTATAATCACAGTTTTCTGAAATTTACTCTAAATTTTATATTAAAAATTTTGTTGCCTCGAGATATCTAATACCCAAAGACACCAAGTTTTATACTAGAAAATATAATACCTTTCTTAAAAATGATAAAATTATCCATAGATAATAATATACGAATGATTCATAAGGTAAGTAGATAAAAGAAGCTTTCACAGCTTAAAACCTGGTTCTGGTAGCACTAGATCTATATATTACATAATAAGGAAGTTTAGCATCAGGTGCACATAGATCACCTGCATCACAAAATGCACCACTAGCTACTTCCAGGTCAGTTCTTACTGATGCAGAAGCCACACTTGCACATTGCATACTGCTACATTTTTACATATATAATCAAACATAGGAGGATGCCTGGAACCTCTAGCCCAGTAGAACAAACCGGTCATCAACCTTCCCAATGACATGAACTGTCATGGTCACTCGCCTAGCGCCTTTCATCAGCTCGAAGATGCAGATGTACCCTTCTCGCAGCCTGTTCTCGCGGATGAACTTGATCCAGCGTTGGCAATTGAAGCCCCTGGTAGTGCTTGCATGGTAGTATCTCACATACCATTTCTCCTTTTTGTTTGGTCTCATCAGCAGGATTTCTTGTGATCTGCTGTCAAGATGATCAGCTGCAAATCCACTGGGGACGATCTGCATCGAAAAGATTAAACTGGGTCAGCTCAAAGAGAACTTTTCTGTTCCCTATTGAACCAGAGAATTTTTACATGAAAATTTCTTCGCTTTACATGACAATTTATAAGTTAACATGCGAAAATGCAGGATTTTTTTGTTTGATCATAGGGGAGATTAATAGTTGGACTGACCAGGAGGCACTTGCGATGAATTTGTGGCGCCTGCAGAACAGTCACAAATACAGGATTGCCTGGTTGCAGTGACACCAAACTGAATATCTCTTCTCGTTCCTCTCCAGTTAGGTAATTGGCAAACCTCGAATAGTAGTAGTCAGCATGTTCATAATCAGCATGCTCATCATCATCATCATCATCACTCTTCTCTTCCTCAATCATCTCATGTTTGACATGAGAGCGGCTGTTGTTTGGATCTTCAGGCTCCTTCCCTGTTGAAAATGCACAAAATTTGATCATCTTTATCTGTTAGCAAACTAAGCAAGTAGAACACATTCTTGGCTTCATGAATATGGATTAGGAATAATTCACAACACCATAATCTCAGAAGAACATTCAAAGGACACACTGCAAACTTATAGTACTGCTTACTTGGATTAGTCTTGGTCTTGCCATTCAATTTCTTTGAAGTAGAGGCCTTGTGAGGAGATCCAACTAGAAATTTTGATGGTGTGCTAGTATCTTCAGAATCACTTAAATGGTATTGCTCAGCATTCTGACCACCTATACTGTTCTTTTTACCAATAAAGAAGCAAGACACTTTCTCACAGCCACTTGCATCAAAGATTAGTACATCAAAGGAGAAGCTGCCATTGCAACGGCCATTGCAACTGAAGAACAGGAGGTCATTCTCCTGCAATTCATGAGCCTTGGCAAAATCCTCCCATCCAGACATGAGGATCAGCTCATCAGCAACCTTTTCGATGCCGACACGCCATGTTTCGCCGCTGGGTGATTTCAGGTTGAACCCTTTGGTGATCTGGCCACTGAATCTGTCCGCGACCTTCTCCGGTATGCTCTGAGATGAAAACAATAATCTGGTTAACTTCGTTAGATGATACTCCAACTGAAGTATCTACTATAGTTGGCATGTTGAATGTTGTGTCCAGATAACAGTGACTGAAAGTCTGAAATTGTATACAGAAAAACACTGATTTTTGCAGGATGATTAAATTTCTCTGCAATGCCACTTGGACATACAAACTCTACTAATCTACTATATCCATGATCTAAGTTTAGATCCTTAATATGAAGTCCACACAGTATATCCTACTAATACCATTGCTTATCTTCCTTTCAGTTATCACAAAACCTGAAGAAAAGATACTCACAATGCCTTGAGCAAAAATCTCCTTTCATTGCTTATTTTGTTAACTTTATTGGATGATAAATGCACTAATTTTCTTGTTTTGGTTAGCAGGATAAATGCCATGTCTAGTTATCTGACTCTAACAAAGTAGTCTACATCCCACGATCTGCACTTAGATCCTTAATCTCATCCTTCCAGTAACAGTAATCATAACAAGGTACAACACTCACCAACATCACAAATTTTAGCAGCTCCAAAATGACAAAAACCTGAAGAAAAGATACTTACAATGCCATGAGCAAAATCTCCAGTCATGAGCCTGAAGAAACGGATCCTGCTCACATCCATGTGCTCCCTGTAGTAGTGCTCCTGCCACTCTCTGCAACTCTCACACCCCTTCTCACCCATCACCTACCTGCATTGCAAAGATTGCAACCAAAGCAGAAGCAGCATTGCTTCAATCAAATCATTGATGCAGAGCATGCACACCTGAATAAGGGAATGGACAAGTAGTTCTTGCCTCTCTTGCATTCTCCGATGAGGCCAAGAAGGTGGTGAGCTGATGACCTCTTCTCCTTGATGTTAACGAGGGGGAGTGTTTTTATGAGGAGTATAACCGTTTTAAGAGGGGTTGGTGAAGGTGAATGTGTGATTTGACAGGAGCAGGTTGCTTATAGAGAGAGCTACTAGACCAGGTGGACTTTGGTCAACGGTCACTGCCAGGTGGGCCCAACCTTGGTGTGCTCATTAGGATGGAGTTTTGTTGGGTTCACATCCTCTACAATAATAGCATTAATATTAAAGATACTGACGCATGAGACAATAAAAAAATGAGACTCACATACAAGTTATTGTAATGGTAATGACATTATATAGAGAATCCTCACCCAGTTTTCCTCGACTTGGAGTGAGATAAAGTTGGCAGTAAAATCGGTTGAGCAAATAGTGAAGGAGACTTATTTTCATGGGGAGCTGTATATCCCTATTTTAAGAGAAATTTTCATAAGAATTTATATGTTTTTCATACCATAGGTAAAATAGATTTTTTCACACTCTCTATCCCATAATATAAGGCATGGCCAAACTTAACACGGTCTCCAAAACTAATTTTTATCTTATAATTTCTTATATATTATAAGGTTTGTGGTAACAAAATTATATCCATATGAAAGTAAATTCAAATGTCAATCCAATAGTATAATTTTTAGCAAGTAAAATTCAATTCATATTGTACTAAATATCGGTCAAAATATTTTGAAGGTGGAATCTTGAAATGCGTGGGTGTCTTATATTATAGGATGGAGGGAGTAATAATTTACGGTCATAAAAAGGTATGGAAAATAATCTAAATTAAAATTGGAAGGTGCACAACAATGAACAAAACTTGGTGATATAGGAGTGATTAGGCAAAGTTTCAAGGATATATTGGGAATTTTCTTAATTGTAGTATATATATTGGGCTTATATTACATAATGTTTTCATAGCTTTTATATATTATAAAAATACTTGTAATTTGAGTTAACCTATGTGCAAGTAACTGGTTCTAAAGTTTAGGATTCTTTTTTTTTTAAAAAAAAAGTTCATGGCTATATGGTATGGGCTAGATAAATGAGACCTGTATTTCTAGATGGGCTGGATTAAATGAGGCCAATACATATGTAGGCTAAAATTTTATATTGGGCTTATTCTTTTGGGTCTCTGAACTCCAAAGCCCAAATCGCATTCTCCGGCCACTGATCTCTCGATCCACAGATTGAAACAAAAGGCCAGTAGTTTGTAGCCACAAAAACAACTGCGTAGAAACACTTGCAGACTGATATTTTTTTGCTGAATGGTTCATCAATGAACTGGTGAAAATCACTGTTGACATGTTCAAGTTTAAAAATGGGGTCAACAGCTAGTACTGATCCAATTTATTTATTTACAGAAACAAAAGTTCGAAGCTCGATCGTGTTGAATTTACGGCGTTCTATTGTGCAACGCTCCGGCGAAATGGGATAATTAATGATCCTCTATCAAATAAATCCAAAAATAATAGGAATTCATGGTCCAAATGGGGTTCGGAGGTTAGAACACCGACCCCCCTTAATATCAATTTGCCCACTGATAACGAGCTCTCCAAACGAAAAGGGCAGAAAATATATCCTGATCTGCGAAACGAACGCTTAATTTCAGTTTTCACGACATAATTTGGCTAATTAAGAGGCACGAAAAAGACAGAAAATATATTATATCCCTGATTTGAGAACCTGAAGGCACTGAACGTCTGACCTGAACTCCCAATCAGAGATTCGAATTGGTATCGATTTCGAAATCCATATACATATATACTTACATCAGTAATAATGTACGTACCCGAATTCGACCCAGTTCGTAGTTTGTGTCCGCGTATATATATATATACAGCACACGCGTGACAGTCATCTATATACACATATACTGCAGTTCGTTCAGATAGATCACTCGGCGGCGGCGGCGATGGCGACCGCCGGAGACGACAGCAACCACGGCGTCGACGACGATTGCGCGCATCGCCGCCGCCATCACCGTCTTCCCCGGCTTCCCCAAGCCAGGTCGGTGCTAAGCTAGCTCTAGCTAATTACTCCCTCTGTTTTAAAATATTTGACACCGTTAACTTTTTAGCATATGTTTGACCGTTCGTTTTATTCAAAAACTTTTGTGTAATATGTAAAATTATATGCCTACACAAAAATATATTTAACAATGAATCAAATGATAGGAAAAAAATTAATAATAACTTAAATTTTTTGAATAAGACGAACGGTCAAACATATTTAAAAAAGTTAACGGCGTAAGCATTTCGAAACGGATGGAGTAATTAATTAAGTCCTTCTTCCTCCACATCATATCTACTGCACAAAATTATACTGCAGCCGCACGCTAAAAACTGTAACCTTTTTTTTTGTTCTTAATTGTTCTTGCTTCAATTCGTTGCGTAGGGATCTCGTTTCAGGATGTCACGGGTATATTTCACAAACCGGAGGTATTCCGTGATGCGATCGGGCTGTTCGTCGAGAGGTACAAGGGCAAAGGGGTCACTCTTGTAGCTGGTAATTAATCTGAACAATATGAAATTTAGTGTGGTTATATATGTTGGCTTATATTGAACAATATGAAATTTAGTGTGGTTATATATGTTGGCTTATATTAATTATAAACGAGAAATTATACGGTCCTTAAAAAATATATCTCAAGGTATCTAGATTTCACACTAAAATTTTTTATTACCTCGATGTACCTAGTATTTTTGGAGGTACCAAATTTTATAGTGTAAAATTTGGTACCTCCTAAAACTTTTTTAAGAATGGTAAAATTACCCATTGTATACACAATATTTTCATAATTTTTTTGTCATCGAAAAATGTAGACATTGAAGCTAGAGGGTTCTTTTTCGCTCTAACCATTGCATTAGAGCTAGGAGCAAAGTTTGTTCCACTAAGGAAGCCGAGAAAATTGCCAGGTATGTTTTTTTTAACATAAAACTCTTGTGATTAACCATGGAGTACAATCATGTTTTTTGGTCAAGGGTTAAATTAAGTTGTATTGAGTACCTAATGATGATTTTCATGTTTGTAACAGGCGAGGTGATCTCAGAAGAATATTCTCTGGAATATGGAACAGATAAAATAGAAATGCAAGTAGGAGCTGTAGAGCCAAATGATCGAGCTATCATCGTTGATGATCTCATTGCTACTGGTGGAACCCTCTGTGCAGCCGTCAAACTTCTTGGTGACCTCTTATTTTCATTTTTTGGGTCTTATTTTGTTAACACAATAAATTAATAATAGATAATATCCTAAAAATGGGTGTATAATTTTAAAAGTCGTTTAACTTTTTATTTGTTTAGATGTGTTGTTAGATGATAATTTTTCAGTATGAAAGAATTAATTTTCTAACAATCTGAATATATTTTGATCATTTGTTTTTTTTGTGATATCATGGTTTACTTACCTTAATTGTGCTTTTACTTTGCAGAACGTGCTGGAGCAGAGGTGGTTGAGTGTGCTTGTGTTATTGAACTTCAAGAGCTGAAGGTATACTTTTGCTTCTAATATATAACAATCTCCCCATTTGGACAAACTAAAGGATATTTGTTCTTATTAAGAAATTTACATGTTTTGTAGGGGAGAGAAAAGCTAGGAAAGATACCAGTTTTTGTTCTGGTGGAGACAAATTAACCGGCATACTAATCAGACAGCAATGGACATGTTTTTTTTGGCCAATGCAATATTTTTTTTTTGAAGGTTTTACTATGAATGTTGCAACAATTTCACCAACTCTGTGATGGGCACATGCTCAATTTACTTTGTGCCAGTACACAATTATATGCTCAATCTGAACATGTTTGTCCACATCAAAGATTAATAAGTTGATCACAGACTATTGGCTGCATGTTTTGACTCGCCTGGTTGCCTGGAATTGTGGAAGAGAATGTGAAAAGAGACACTCATCATGGTCGAAAAAAGTGGTTTTTGCAAATGGAAAAAGTACACCGGAGGTCCCTCAACTTGTCGTCGAGTTACAAAATCATCCCCAACCGCAAAACCAGATATATAACATCCCTTAACTTATAAAACCGTTCGTTTTACATCCTTCGGAGGTTTTGACTCCGGTTTTATCCTACGTAGTGGGTGAATCAGCGTGGGACCCACATAGGCCCCACATGTCAGAACGCCACATCATCAACTCTCTCTTTCCCCTCCTCTCCCTTCCTCTGTCTCTCTCATCTCCCTCTGGGCAGGTCGGCCGGCGGTGGGGAGGAGGTCTCTGGGACGAGGAGGTCGGACGGCTGGCCGGTGATGCGGCGGCGGCGACACGGGAGAAGGGGAGGGAGGCAGCGGTGGGAGCACAGAGGAGATTGAGCGTCGATGAAGGACGCCGTCGTCGCGAGGAAGCAGGAGGCAAGGGGAAGCGGGCGGCGGCGGGAGCATGGGGGAGATCGTGTAAGATCAACGTGTGTTTTGATTCTTATTCTGTGATAAATAATTGGCATCTGTGATTATTGGTTTTGATATTTGGAGATTATCGTCGAAGTGGTTTGGAGATGATTGATTTTCAGGTGATGAATAGGGTTTGCTGTTTTGTCGGGACCGGTCAGACCGGGCGGTGGTTGCCGGTCAGACCGGCTTGTGTTGCGCGGTCAGACCGGCCGGCCTACAGTCTGACCGGCTGACGCTGTGTCGGTTTCGGTTTCGGATTGTTTCTTTGGATATCCGCGATTGTTTCATGGTTATGGCTTCTAGATGGATACTATACGTATATAATACTGTTGTTTGCTAACAATGAGTCAAGTTGGTAATAGCTTGGTCTCGGAATATGGTTTCTTTGTTTGTTTCATGTGTAGATGACTCGATGCCTCGGGAGAGTATTTGCGGCGATGGACCAGGAGTCGGCTTGGTGGTAAGACGATGTACGTGGTGGTCAGATATCATGCGGGATACTTAGGCTAGAGTTGATGCACGTGGTTGGTGAAGATTCCATATGGCATACGATGGAGGTATTGTGTGTGTATGGGATGCGGAGTCGAATTTGGAAGGAGTCCAAATTTGGTATGATTGGTTATGTAAAGTTTGTTTTTTGTACTAGAGGGTTTCCTAAGGTGTTTAGGACTCCTAGTATGAGTTTGGTTCGTGGCTTTAGGCTGCCTACCTTATGTATAAATAGAGGGGGAGCGTGAGGCTTCCCGGTATCGCTTTTGAGAGCAATTGAGTTGCTAGTTTAGTTAGGGTTTCGAGTTTAGTCGAGATTTTTGTAAGGAGTGTTGTTGGTGCACTTTGTAAACACAGAGAGAAGCAATAAAGTTGTTATCTACTTTAAGAGTTCTTCGATTTGTATTTCACCGGGTTTCGGCGGTCTAACCGGTGATATACTAGCATTCAGACCGGTAACAAGCGGCGGTCAGAACGGCGGCATACGGGTGGTCAGACCGGCGGCTGCGACAGCAAGCGGCAGCTGATCTCGGCGGTCAAACCGGAGATTGAATCTTGGTCAGACCGACGGCAACCAGGCGGTCAGACCGGTGCATCTACTTCGGTCAGACCGCGATCCATCGATTCAAGGATAACTTTTATTTCCGCTAAAAGTTTTTGGTTTTTGGGTATATCAACCATTCACCCCTCTCTGGTTAGCTTAGTTCTTGTGATTCGATCCAACAGATCAAGCATCGATGAAGGACGCCGTCGTCGTCAGGAAGGAGGGGGTGGGGAGAAGCGGGCGGCGGTGGAGGAGCTCTGGCATCGAGTTGACCGCAGGCGCGACGAGCTGCGTCAGCGGCGGTAGGGGGTCGCCGCGCGAGGGAGGAGCTGCGCGCGTCGTCCTCCTCCTCGAACCTGTCGCCATTGTTGTCATCGTCATCCGCCACCACCCCGCCCCGCTCCGCGCCACCGGCTTCGCGCACCACCGCATCGCCGGCCTTCTCCGCTAGCCGCCGCCTCGCCGGCTTCACGCGATGCTGCTCCGCCTCACCCCCGAGCACCGCTGTCCCACGGCCTATGACGACGGCGTGTACGTCCTCCGCCACCTCAGCACCATCGGCCTCCTCATTGACGTCACCATCCCCGTCAACCTCTCTCGCTGCTTCCTCGTCGGTGACAGCACCGGCGGCAACATCGCACACCGATGGACCTCCTCCTCCCATGGCGTCGCCGGCAACATTGCGGCGGTGGTGCTCTAGGGCGGTGGCGTCGCCGGCGACCGGTTGGCCGATTAGGTCTCCTTCCTCGAGGACGGCACCGGCGACGAGTGGTACACCTAGCCACCTAGGGGAAGTTCGCGCTGCCCCGGGAGCCGCCATCGCCGGCCGCAATCCTCCATCGCCGGCATCCCCATGCCTTGCGAGAGCAGAGAGCGAGAGGGAGGAAGGAAAGAGAGAAACATAGAAAGAGAAGAGGGGAAAGGAGTAGGTGCTGACGTGGACACCTGACATGTGGGATCTACGTGGGTCCCACGCTGACTCAGCCGCCATGTCAGATAAAATCGGGGTCAAAAACCACCGTAGGACCTAAAGTGACCTGTTTTGATTAGTTAAGGGAGGCCGAATATCTGGTTTTGCGGTCTGAGGATGTTTTTTAACTCTATGACAAGTTGAGGGACCTTTGGTGTACTTTTTCCGTTGCAAATTGGGAGCATCTATCCGTTTGTCGGGTGATTTCTAATAAAAAATCACCCAGATTTTTTTTACCCTTTATTTACATCCAACGGATTACAAAAGAAAATAACAAATACATATTAACTTACACATTATTTTTACCAAAATTACAGTGCACTTACATGTCATATCAACTGAATTTACAAATGTAAATTTAGTTATATAGGTCTGTAATTTTATATTTTAAAGAAAATAATAAATACATATTTACTTAGATATTATTTTTATCAAAATTACAGTGCACTTACATGTCAAATCAACTGAATTTATAAATGTAATTTTAGTTATATAGGACTGTAATTTTATATTTTTTAAAAAATAATAAGTACATATTTACTTACACGTTATTTTTATTAAAATTACAGTACAGTTACATACCAAATCAACTAAATTTACAAATGTAATTTTAGTTATATATGACTGTAATTTTATATTTCACGACAACGACGAGAGGGAGGGTGTCGCTCGCCGACCAGTGTTGGCCGTGCTACCGGCGGCTGGCTCACCGGTCAGTGGCCACTTTGTCACCGTGCTTCTCCAATCTCCATCACCGTGCGCGCTTGGGCTAACTGGACACGAAGACTGACGTGCCGGCCGGCTGACGAGCTGAAAAAAAAACGTGAAATGTCAGAAAAAAAATCACGCGAGTGATGGATAGCAAAATCGTTGCAAATTTCCCGTTGAAGTATGGAATTTTTTTTATTTATACATTTTTTTATTAAAATATTTACAAAAATAATTTTTTGTTTCGAAAATTTACAAATCTAATCGCCTGCCGCCCTCTGGAAGGGCGATTTTTAAAAATCGCCCTTCTAGTGGGCGGCAAGGGACCTAAATACAAAATTTTTATTTGTGTTAAAACCCTTTCCACCGGTTTTAATTGCTTAAAAACTAATAATGCTTATTCGATACTCCAAATAATTTTAAATTAAAAAGTGATAAACTACAAAGTTATAGATCTCATCAAGATCTATAACTTTTATATAAAGTTTATCTTCATCCAATGTCGTTTGAAATGTAGATCTGAGATTTTTTTAAATGTTTTTTATATTTTGTAACGAATATTTGGATATCTAAAACATCTTAAATGAAAAAGGTTTTAACTACAAAGTTGTAGATCTCCTTGAGATCTACAATTTTGATATAAAGTTTTATTTCATCTGACTTTATATAATATAATTTTAAATTGTAAAATTATAGAGCTAACAAGTTGTGCTGGAAAATTTGCATTTAGATCCCTTGCTGCCCTCTGAAAAGGCGATTTCCCAAAGGGCGGCAGGCGATTAGATTTGTAAATTTTCAAAACAAAAAAATATTTTTGTAAATATTTTAATAAAAAAATGTATAAATAAAAAAAATTCTTGAAGTATGTGTGTCGTGCTTGGGCTGCTTGCCCAAACACAGGACGGGCCATGCCGTCTCGTGTCTAGGCTAGGCCGTTCCGTGAGGCCCATATGGCCCAACTGAGTCGAATACGTGGGCTTCATTTCCTATATGTGGCCCATATATCGCCACAGGCAGCAACACACTCAGACAGTCACTCACACTGGAAAAGAAAAAAAAAAGAAAGAAAAGAAAAAAAAAAACCTAAACCCTACGGCGACCGGCGGCCACCGCGCCGAGGTGACGCCCTCCTGCTCCGGCGACCCAGTGCCTCCCGCCGGCATCGGGAGCTAAGATCTCCAGGTTCGGGAGACTGCACCGCCTCGCTCCCCCCCCGTCCGTCTCGAATCGCCATGGAGGTGAAGCAGGTTGAAGGGACGACGGCGGCGGCGGCGGCGGCGACATCGTCGTGGTCGGAGCTCCCGGCGGACCTCATCGGCCAAGTGCTCCTGCGCCTGCCGTCCCTCGCCGACCGCGTCCGTCTCCGCGCGGTGTGCCGCCCGTGGCGCACCGACGCCAAGCGGCAGGCGGCGCTGCCCCCGCCGCTGCCGTGGTTCGCCCTCCGCGACGGCGGCCTGGTCGACCACCTCGGCGCTCCCGTTCGCCGCTGCGCGCCCATCCTCCGCGAAGGCGTCACCGACTACCTCGCCGTCGACAACCTCGCCTTCCTCGTGCACAAACGCGTCGGCTGCTCTCTGGTAAACCCTCTCTCCGCGTCGTCGTCGGCGGCGGAGGAGACCCCGCTCCCCCAGCTTGCCAATGCTGTGCTCCGAGCGATGAACAATTCCATGTTCTATACTGTGGGCAAGACCAAAATGCCGTATGTTAAGGTGATACTGTCCTCGCCGCTGGATTCATCGCCGGATCCCCTTGTTGCTGCACTAATATTGGAGGGATACTATGTTGCCATCTCTGCTTGCAAGCGGCAGGATGCGACTGGCTTCGGCTCGGTCTCGGACTGGACTCGGAAGGAGATTCACAGGATTCCCGGCAAGGATTACAGAATGCATATCGCTGACATTGTGTTCTTGAATGGGAGGCTCTACGCCCTCACCGTGAAAGAGGGGCTTTATGTCTTTGAGCCCAACTCCGGTGACCTTGATGATCCGATGAATGTGCCATCAGGATTTCGTTACTGTATCATTGATAACCCTGAACAGCCGGAAATCTACACAAAGATTGACCTTTACTACGTGGTCGCATGATACCTAGCTAAGTGCGATGGCAAGCTGTTCATGGTGAGGCGGTGGATGAGGCTTCCACTGAATGTTCGGCTGGGTGACTTGGACGAGACTTTCTTGTTCGAAGTCTTCGAGGCGGACCTCAGCACCACCCCTTGCCAGTGGAGAAAGGTGGACAGCTTGGGTGGTCATGCAATCTTCCTCGGTTCAGAATGCACCAAGTTTGTCTGTGCTAGCAAATGTGTCGGCGGAGTTCAAGAAGATTGCATCTACTTTATGCACAGGACTTTTGACAATCCGTCCAGAGAGTACTCTGGTTCATGCGTTGATCCTCTTGGTGACTCTGGTGTGTACAACATGACAAATCGGAGGATCACACCATTGCTTCCGGAGGCTGTGGTGGCCAAGCTGTATCTCAAACGCCAGTTTCTGACTTGGTTCTTCCCTGCTGATGTGTAACTGCTTTGTTGGCTTAAATGATTGTTTCTGTTATGGAAAAGCAGTATGGTAGATTCTAGCTATTATGCAAGCTTTAGAATCCTTTTGATGGTTGAACATTCTCTGTGCAAGGTATGCAAAATTTAGATCCTCTTGATGGTAAATCTTTCCATGCTATGCAAAATTTGTTGTCTTGATGTCTGGTTGAAGAAATGGCTTGGTGCTGACATGTGTGTTTTGATTTTATTTGATTGTCTGCTGTCCAACTTAATTAATGTATGTTTCAGTATGAAAGAAAAATCTGTGAACATCATGCTAATGTTTTCGTACTGCGAAACATTCCTGAAAGGAGCTGTTTTGGTGCGATTGTTGGTTATAGTAGTCATCATTGTTCTTATTTCATTTTCGAGTGAAATCGGTGCAGTGGCTCTCTTTTTACTGCCATCGACATATTATCTGGTTTTCTAGCTACCAAGAGGCGCAGAGGGTTGCTGCATGTTCTGTCCTGCTGACTCAGTATACAATATGTTGATGATTCCTCTTCTTCAGTTGAGCAGAGAAACTGAAGTGGATCCTTGTTTCGACTTGCAGCCATCAAGGTCGAAGACTAACTTCTGTAGGTTTGATATGATGCTTGTTAACATTGATCAGGATGATATTGTCTGCCCTGGCAAGATTTAGAAAGTTAGGTTGGGTCTTTTCCTATCAGATAGACAGATACTTGGGGTCCCTTTCACATTAGGCAAAATTGGTTATATAGCTTCCAAAATTCACGTTTTTGGTTTTATAATGAACTTCAAAAACCAGGTTTGACAGTCCATTGTGGGTAAAGTAATCGGAAGGATAAACCAGGTTGGAGAGGCAGACTTGTTCGTAAACCTCTTTATTTCCCTTTCTTAAATAAGTGTGTTCTGCAAGTTCATTTGATCGTAAATCAAATGCTAAATTCAGTGGATGCACAAATCAGATTGTGTTCTACTCTGAAAATTCTTCTTTATTTATCATCCTTAAATATGTGTATCATTACGTTGGAGGCAGAAATCAGTTTGTGTTTTATTCTGAAAATTCTTCTGTGGATAATTTGGGGATACTTTCACGGCTTCTTGTCTGCTCTCTGCTACTCTGAAGATGAGCCGGTTATGTAAGGTTTCAGAGATTATGATCCTTGCATCTCTTTTCCTGCATGTATGGTGGGTGCACTGCGTTTTGGTTGCCATTCCTCAACTTTGATTTTCTTCTACTTGCTGTAGCTCTTGTTTTAGCAGAGCTTAAGGGAAAAAGAGTGATATATGCTCCTGATGATGTAAGGTCAGGGAGATTATAATCAGTCTGGTTAGGCTGATCTTGATCTGCTCCTTTGCATTGTATATGTAGCTACTGTTCATCATCCTTCAACTTTTCAGTCGATTCTGTATTTGAACTGTACATTTCTGTATCTTCTCTGAAAACTGAAGGTTGTCAAGTTGTTTCTGGGCATTGACAAGTTAATATATGTTGTAATCTGACGGACAATTCTATAAACATCCTGCCGATGTTTCTGAACGGTGTAACATTCCTGGAAGGAGCTGTGTGTGTGTCATTCTGCGAGTGTGTGTTGGTCATTGCTTTAATCGTTATTATCTCATTTTCGAGTAAAGTAAGCGCTATGGTTCTCATTTTACTGTAATCAGATCTGCCATCATAAACATGATGAATCATGAAACTATTGCTAGCTGCTTTGGTCTTACTCAAAAGTCTCTGTTTCTTTGCCCAACTGGAAGGGACTTGGTTCAGGACCTGCAGACTACACTTCAGGTGCACACCCAAGTCACCAACTATTCATCAATTTGTTTTCCTCTTTGGCACAGAAAAGTACACACAAGAGTATTCATCCCTCAGCTTGCACACTTATTGCTACCTCCTTTGACTCCCTGAAATTTTTGGGAAACTATTTTAATCCCTCGAGGGGATATCCTTTCGTTCTTTACATGTCACTTAAATGGTTATGAAAAAATTTGAAAAAAAAGAGAATGTGTATTAACATGTGATATAACAATCCACAAATATACAAATTCAAATTTAACTTCTACATCTCGTAACGAAAAAAACAAATTAAACCATAGCTAGTTAACGTATATTCAGAGTCAAATTTGTTTTTTTCGTTGTGAGATGTAGAAGTTGAATTTTTACTTGCATGTTTGTGGAGTGATATACCACATGTTAATACATCTTTTTAAATTTTTTCATAACTATTTAAGTGACATGCAAATAACGAGGGGATATCCTCTCGAGGAATCAAAATCCTCTTCCGAAATTTATTCAGTTTTACATAACCCACTAGTTCATCGTTGCTGGCCAATCGTTTGTGATCCCTCTTTGGATGTGCAATTGTAAGATCATGTAACACATGATAAAAGGTGGGATTTTTCTGAAACTCCGAGCCATAATACTCCGTAATTGGGGAATTGAGGTTTAGAGGCACACAAAAATACTGTGAGTTTGATACAATTTTAACCTACAAATCCGGAGTACATGTTCTCAGTAGTAACTTAAATTGGGAGTACATGTTCTTTATTTAGTTCACTGTGATCAGAAGAACAGTAAAGGATGTAGTTTAGTTCTTCTCAGACTATATTAAGCCAAGAATCCGAGACTCCCATTCAAATGGAGGAAGTTCAGAGAAATTTTGCAAGAATCAGATTAATTTCTAAAAAAAATTGCAGAAAACTAAACTACAAAAATCTCATACTAGTAGATTCTTGTTATGTTTGAACAGTGTTCACCTAGATGCTAGACGCTAGATGGACGGCGACCCACGGTCTAGAGTCTAGCCAGTCTAGACGGTTTAGACGATATACCGTATATTATACTACCGGCATATTTTGTTACCATATATGTAAATACACTCAACAAGTAAAAATATCTATAGAATATTTGAGAGCAACAAAATATGGTATTTAAGGTTTACCTTATTTTGCAAGAATGAATCTTTAATTAGCTTCAAATTTAAACCATCTGGGCCTTGGTAAGCCAGAAAATTTGAGCTCCTACCAACCAAATGTTTTGGATCCATCACCTAGACTTGGCTCAGCATGGTCTAATTACTTGGACAAGACGGTCTTTAACCATCTAGACAAGAAAATGGTTTAGGGTACAGTTTAGACCCTAAACAAGATGAAAACTTGTGGTCCCGCGTCGAGACACGGTCTAGATGGTCTAGACCATGGTCTAGGCGAACACTGGTTTGAAAGAGGCCCAGAAGAAATGTGGCCCATATCATTCTCCTTCCCCATGCTTTTTCAAACACACTAAAAAAAGAAAAGAAAAAAATCGAAAACGAAAACGAAAATTTCGGAAAACACTTTATATCACACGTCCGATGAAACCGAAATATCGGACGTCTCATCTACCCACTGGTGGAGAAACCATCTTTGGTCGGTCGACCAAATTCCACAACAGTCCCGGTTCTACCGGGACTAAAAATCATTTTTAGTGATTTTTAGTCCTGGTTAAAAAAATTTTGATCTTTAGTCCCGGTTGGTACCACCAACCGGGACTAAAGATGATTTTTAGTCCCGGTTCATCCCCTGTCAGATGTATGTCAGGGGGTCGAGGATCTTTAGTCCCGGTTGATACTACCAACCGGAACTAAAGATCTTTACTCCCGGTTGGTATCACCAACCGGGACTAAAGATCGATCTTTAGTCCCGGTTGGAGTTATCAACCGGGAGTAAATATTTCTCTCCCACATCTGATCGGTTAAGTTCCAGACAAATATTTAGATAAGATTGGAACATCCCCTCTCTTCTTCTTCTCAGATCCAATCCTCTTCCTCCCCCTCCTCCCCTTCCTCTTCTCCTCCTCCCCTCTCCTCCCTCCCATCAGCCAGCCCTTCCTCCTCCTCCCCTCTACTCCCTCTTCCATCAGCCGGCCGGCGGCGGGCGGTGGCGGCGCGGCCTCGCGGGGGGAGACGGCGGCGGGCAGGCGGGCGGCGGGCGATGGGCAGCGGCGGCGGGCAGGCGGGCGGCGGGCGATGGGCGGCGGCGGCGCGGCCGCGCGGGGGGAGGCGGCGGCAGGCAGGCGGGCGACGGGCGGTGGGCGGCGGCGGCGGCGGCAGGCAGGCGGGAGGGGGGTGGCGGGCGGCGGCGGCGCGGCCGCGGCAGCGCGCGGGCAGGCGGTGGCAAGGCGTCGGCTCGTTTGCTTTTCTTTTTTTTTTATAATTTGTGTTTCACTGGATGTATAATTTTTTAGATTTTATGATTCATTGCATCGCATGGATCTGAGATGTATAATTTGTATAATCTGTGATGTATTTAATTTAAGTGTAGTTTTTTAGGATTTGTGATGTTTTTGATCTGTGTGTAGGATTTGTGATGTATTGATCTGTGTGTATAAGTAACTTAATATTTGGGATGTTGATTTGGGGATGTGCATCCCATTCGATTCGGGAGAAAATACAGGGATTAACATTAGCCATTAGCAAATCAATAATAAAATAAAAAAAAAGGATCTTGAGGAACTGTCGCTTCCTCTCTTTAGTCCCGGTTGGTAATTCCTCCTCTTTACTCCCAGTTGGTATTACCAACCGGGACTAAACATCAATCTTTAGTCCCGGTTATTTGAACCGGGACTAAAGATAGCGATCTTTAGTCCCGGATTCGTAGTCCCGGTTGGAAAACCGGGACTATAAAGGGTTCTAAACCGGGAGTAAAGAGCATTTCTCCACCAGTGACCCCTGCAAATGCTGCAAATCGGTATATGGATAGGACGAACCCTATCACTGTAACATCTATGCCTAGTTGTTTATTTTCGTTCTTTCCTCTTCTCTTTAAATATTTTTTCTTCTAAATTACTTATTTGATCTATGAATTGATCACACCGTTATATTTGTTGCATTAAATCTTTACAACAAGATATCATATAATTATATTATGTTAAAAGAAAAATATGTGTTTCAAACCGTTAAAACTAAATGTTTCATACGTGATAGTGATATGTTTCAATATACGTCTTCAGTGTGTTTCACAAAATTCCTGATAATACCTGCTACTACTCTCTCCCTCCTCTCTCTTCACCTCATCCATGCACACATAGCATGTATTTTAGCAAGCTTCAAAATAAATTTTCTCTTAAATTACTTATCCAATATATAATCCGATCACACCATTATATTCGTTTTAATTAAATCTTTACAACAAGATATCGCATGACTATTTTTTGATAAAGGAAAAACATATGTTTCAATCCGTTAATACTTGTTGTTTCATACGTGCTGGCGATATGTTTCAACGTGTATCTTCACCATGTTTTATAAAATATTTAAATGTTTCAGTTGATGATTTTTTTGTTTCACCACATATAACTTAATGTTTTACTTATTGGTCAACTGCAACATTTGACCGTCCGATTTTTTGAGGGGCATCGGATGTCCGATGGGTAGCTTTCTCCGAAAATTCCCACTCACTTTCCCCAGCGATGTCTCACTCCCAGCTCCCAAGCTCAACGGCAGTCACCGCGGCGAGGCGTCGCCGCCGCTCCAGGCCTCCCGCCGGCGATGAACAAGGAGCCAGTAGGCACGTGTTTCCGCTAGCAATGTTCGCATGTGAAGGTGGTGTGGTGGCAGGGGGGTGGCGTCGGTGGCGGAGGCAGAGGCAGGAGGGGGAGGACCACCGCGCCGTGCCGGCTTCCTTCGCCACCGGCGGCCTCCGGACGGGCCCCCGCGAATTGAGCCTTCTCCGGCGCCGGACGCTTCTCCTCCATCCACCGCCGCTGCCGTGGCTCGCCCTCAGCGACGGCGGCCTGCTCAACCTACACGGCGCCCGCATCCGCACCGCGCCACTACTCCGAGATCAGGGGTGGATTTGCCATGGGGGCGGGGGGTCTTGAGACCCCACTACCGCCCCAGGGTCCATGGAGACCCCCCCTAAGCCCCCACTAACAGGGGCGGATTTGCCATGGGGGCGGGGGGGGGGGGGGGGAGGGAGGTCTCAGGGTCCATGGAGACCCCCCTAAGCCCCCACTAAAAATTTTCATGGGATATGGGGGCTGGAGCTTCGTCAGGTTGGCTGGAGGGGAGGCTGGAGGTTGAAGACGACGTTATTTCGCAATTTGGGCTGATTTCGAAGAGCAGCCCACGACCACGAACGCAGACAGCTTCCAGCCGGCCCATTTGGCTACTCCCCAAGGCCTCAAGGCCCCCAACCGGCCACTCCCCCTCCCGGCCTCCCCGATTCCCCAATCCCACTGGCTACCTCCTGCATGCAGATTCCGTGACATTCCCCCGTGACATTCTCGGTGACATTGAGTCACTGACATGTGGGACCCACATGCGCTGGACCCACGTGGGTCCCACACGTCAGTGACTCAATGTCACCGAGAATGTCACGGGGAATGTCACCGAATCCCAATCTACCTCGTCCTCTCCTAAATCCCTAACCCTAGACGAATAAGCACGGGCGGCGGGCGCGTGGTGGGCGGTGGGCGGCGGCCGACAGGTTGACGAGCAGCCGAGTAGGCGGCGGCGTCCGGTGAGGAGCCAGACGGGAGGCGGGCCAGGTGGTGCCCCGGTGATCCAGTGCCTGCACGGAGCAGGTGACGACCTCCGGCGAGCTGCAAGCTAGCGAGCGCCAAGCGGCAAGCAGCGGCACCGCTGCGTAGTCCGGTGAGCCGGCGAGGGACCAGACGGGAGGTAGGCCAGGCGGAGGCGGTGGTCCAGCATCTGCGCTGCTGCATCGCCAGGGAGGTTGCGAGCCGCTCTGCGGGGAGCTGGGAGGTGCCACGAGCACGCAAGACGGCGAGGCAGGCAAGCACAGTACGAAAACTATCTTTCATGGCGTTCATTTTAGGTTTTTGCTGGCGAAATTTAGAGCCGCCACAAACCAAAGGCCAGTGAAAATCAAGATCTTCGCTAGCGGTTATTGACTGCCAGCGAAGACATATCTTCGCTAGCAGCTGTCTTAAGGCAGCTGCTAGCAAAAATGTATTTTCGCTGGTGGCCCAGCCGCCAACAAAAAAATATCTTCGCTAGCTGCAGCCTTACGAGGACCGCCAGCCTCAGGAGGTTGTGCTATGCCAGCCGCTAGCGATAATCGATTTCGAGGAGAAAAAATAAAATTAATAAAATGCCAGATACCCTCTTACCCCCAGCAAAAACATTCAGAAACCCGCTGTATTTTTAATTTTCAAACCCACATCAAGAGCAGATTCAAATCCAGTCCACAGTCACATCAACATGCAAATATCAACATGCAAACATCAATTTGTCACAGCATCCAAATGTCTACATCGATTTGTCACATAGCATTTTCAACATGCAAACATCATTGCCGGCGATCTTGGAGGTTGCTGCCACCACCGTCTCCAACCATCGCCGGATCGGGGAGAGGGAGGAGAGGGAGAAGAAGGGAGGGAGGGTGTCGCCGGTCTCCAACCGTGCACCACCGGATCCGCCACCTGTCAACATCGTCGTCGCCGCCACAACCGTCGTGCGCCTCGAGGCTAGAGGGAGCCGCGGCCGGATCCGCCGCACACGCCCCTCCCACGGTTGGATCCGCCGCTCGCGGCCCTGCGGCGGCCGGATCCGCCGCCCACGGCCCTGCGGCGACCGGATCCACCGAGCTCCGCCCGCCCGAGCCCCTCCCGGCCGAGCGCCACCGCGCCCGAGGCTCTCCAGCCCGAGCGCCGCCGCGCTCGAGCTCCGCCTGCCCGAGCCCCTCCCGGCCGAGCGCCACCGCACTCGAGCCCCTCCCACCCGAGCGCCGCCGCGCCCGAGCCCCTCCCGGCCGAGCGTCGCCGCGCCCGAGCTCCGCCCGCCCGAGCGCCGCCACCGCCTATGGGGAGGGAGGAGACGAAGGAGGAGGAGAGAAAGAGGGAGAGAGAGAGAGAGAGGCGCGCGGAGAAAATGAGGCAAAGCCGGCTGGGTAGGTAGGATTTTAATGAGACTCGATTTTAATACTGCGTAAAACACTGTTTCTACCGCCAGTGAAAATAGGTTTACTTTTACTGGCGGCCAACGTCACTCCGCTAGTGAACATTGATGTTTTCGCTAGCGTCAAATTAAGAGGGCCGCCAGCGAAAATACTATATCTTCACTGGCGGCCAGCTTAAGACGACCGCAAGCGAAGATAGGTTTTCGCTGGCGGCCCATGACCCCCTACCCTCCCTATTTTTTTCATAGCGGTTTTATGTCGTAGCCGCCAGCAAAAATTTTTCCCAAACACCATGAAAAATCGTTTTTCTAGTAGTGGCAGCAGGTTAGCGGCGCAGTGGCCGCCTGGCCAGCAAGGCAGCAACGAGCCAACGAGTCTACGATGCAGCCTGTTAATCTGTGATTGAAGATTTGAAGTTAGAAATCGGTAAAGTAGTAACCTCTAATGCTAACAAGATTTTTGACAGTCTAAAATTGTGTCTCAATAGTTCAAATTCAGAGGTTGTGATTGAAACTTATAATTGTTTTCTATACATTATTTTTAGATTGTTAACATGTCAAAAAGAACATTGCTCGCGTATTATTCTAGTTCAAGCAACATAAATGGCAGTGATCCTCCACCCAGTAACGAGAGTTTAAATCAGCCAAAGAGACCTAGGGCAGAGTTTAGTCAATTGGATGAAAAGAATCATCCAACAGTTTGAACAGATGAAAGCGCGGCGGATGTTAGTACCTCAACATAATAAATGAGTGGCATGCTCCATGCCTCCTCTCTCTAAGTCTCTAAATTATTTGAATTCAAAATTAGTATGTTTCGATTATTCGTCAATTGCCTTTTTCTTTGTTTAGATTACTACTGTAGCGCCCGTTCCGTCGTGGCGCCTAGCGGGAAAATTTAATTCTAAAAACCCTATTTGCGAAATCTATTTCTTTGCTTGTTGTCTGTCTCCGTGCCATTCCAGATCTCATTTCCCTGATCCATTGTCGAAATCCAAACCCTAATCTCAATCTGTCCCGAATCAAATCCTCTCGAAAAGTCTATTTTGCCTCCCTCGAGTTCGTGGGCCGATCTCTTCTCCCCGGCCCATTTCCCCTCAGCCCATCTCTCCTCTCCCCTCCATCCTTGCCCGCACGTGCGAGGCACGTGCGCCGCACGGGCGCTGAGCAACAGAGAGCTCGCTCTCTCTCTCTGCTCTCGCTCCCTCTCAATGCCGCTTTCCGACGACGCCGCTCAAATCGCTGCGCCACCCGTTGCTTCCCGCGCGCGCGTGCCGTGGTGGCCGACCCCGGTCAGCCGCTCCCTCCATCCCCGCTCAAGTGCGCGCGGCCCACGGAGAGCCGAGAGGCTGCGCGTGGGCCACTTGCGCGCCGCGTCCACCGCGAGCCACACGTGTGCACCGCACCCACCCCAACCCTAGCGTCGCGCCGCATGCACTTCACTCACGGTGAGCCGAGCCGCCGACAAGCGGGTCCCACTCGGGACAACGCGAGGTGGACCTGGCCCACCGGTTCCCCTCCCTCTCTCCCCGCGCGTGCCTTTGGGCCGCCTTCTCGGGCCGGCCGGCCCATTTAGCTCGGCCGAGCCACCCTTTTCTCTCGGGCTGCGCCCTAGCCGCCCGAGGGAAGTCTATTTCCCCTCCCTCTTTCTTTTCTTTTTCCAAAAGGGTTTAATTAAATCCTTTTTCCTTTAGACCAAAAATCCAATAATCTTAGAAATTCAATATCTTTTCAACCGTACATCCGTTTGACTCCGTTCAACCTCCAAAATTCCTCAAATCTCGAGATCTATCTAATGGCATGCTTAGAGGTCAATAATAGGGCTTTAATTTTGCCGTTTGTTGAGTCGTCTCGTTCGCGTGTAGCTTCGGAGCCCGAAGACCCGTGGTGCGAGGATTTCGAGGATCAAGCTCAAGATCTCGAGCAAGGCAAGTCACCTTTGATCATCTTGCACCTATAATTTAAATCTAAGTACTTCTTTTCCGCAAATAATGCATGGATAGGATTAACACAAGTAATTTGGCCGCGGCTTGCGAGATAGCCTACCGGTCCCAATCCTAATTGCTGCAATTACCCTCCTTGAATGTAAGGTGATTCCTTAGCGTAGTTTTGTTTGACCACCGCTTTGTGAAATTGCTGTTGTGGAATTGGGTTTGATGTTTGGAACATCTGTGGCTGATGGGATCAGCTAGGCCCGGGTGGCCGTTTGAAAGTTGTGGCCGGGTGCCAATCTTGAATCTATCAAAGACTGATACATTGCACATACTCCAACCGGACGAGATGCACCGTCTCATCCGTGTCGTTTGAGAGGCACTCACTTAGTTGTTTAAAAAGG
Source organism: Oryza meridionalis (assembly GCA_000338895.3). NCBI lineage: Eukaryota > Viridiplantae > Streptophyta > Magnoliopsida > Poales > Poaceae > Oryza > Oryza meridionalis. The sequence goes on from CM002535.2 coordinate 23,167,475, forward strand.
AGTCTAACTAAAATCAATTGTAAAAACAACAGCCTTTCCTTGAAGCCTTCATTAAACACATAATTCCCATGACTTGCTGAGTACTCCTGTACTCACCTTTGCTCTATATAAATTATCCCCCCCAGTTGCTGAAGAAGATGAGATGGATCCCGCTGATGAGGAGTTCTTCCAGGAGCAAGTCGGCTATGATGAGTTTTAGGGTTTCGATCTAGTTCCTAAGTCGCGCCTGTGATGTATGGTCCAAGTCTTGGCTTCCGCTTTCCTCTTTTGTAATGCAGTTGTGAGCTCGGGGTCTGTCCGTAACCCAACATGACTGTAATCCTACTCTATAATAAAGAGACCTCTGTTGCTGTGATATTCTGTCTTCCTGTGATACCAGCACTGTTTCCTGGGACTGGTATCGGCTAACAGGTTAATTTGGAGCATCACGGGCTGGTTCCGTTCGGGGCTAGTTCGGGGCGTGACAAAAGATGGTATCAGAGCACAGGCTTGGCCCTAGAGCGAAACCCGACATTTAGGACGACTCTAAGGATGCTAAGTTCAAAAATACTTGCGAAAATCTAAGGCTTCTTTTGCTTCCTTTCTTTCAATAGTATATTTCTAAAATGGTTACTGATCTTTTCTCCCTCTTTCAAAATTGTAGATGGCAGTGAACGCCAGCTTCAGTTCCCACGGCTTTGGTGAGGGTCACCACGTCGCTCAGCTTCGTGACCTCGCTCGCTTCCTTGGCTTCTCGTGTCCCGAGTACACGGGGTACTCTGTGGACCGTGTTCCCCCTCGTTGTGAGCTTTCGGTGTACCTTTACCCTCGTGGAGGTATACACGGGGCTGGCCTTCGTCCACACCACTTCACTGTGGCCAGGCCCACTCTCCAGATCGCGTACCAGGACCTCTCCTGGACTGCACTTCGTCGCTTGGCCCACGACTACAGCCACCGCCTCGGGGGCTCTGCCTTCTGACAGCTCCCACGCCTTCCTTCTGGCCGCACTGACGCTAGGTACCCTTGACCGTACAGCGAGTCTCAGCCTGTGCTGACTCGCATGGTTGAGCTTTCAAAGGCTCAGGCCACTCAGCACAACCTACTCCTTGAGGCTTACCGCTCCCTTGCACGCCGCTACGCTGCACTCGAGGCCCGCCTGGCAGAGGAGGGTGTCACCTCAGTTGACACTACCTCTTGGGACTCTGGTCGCCTTTGCCACGCTAGCCACCTGTCTTCCCACAGCTCCCGCGGCTCTGCTCACACTCCCAGTGGCCCGCGCTCCCCCAGCTCACGTGCGCCGTACTCACCAATGTACTCTCCCTACCCACACCCAGTTAGCCCCTCCTACACCCCCGGACACACTCCAGTTGCTTCCTCCTGCCGTGGCCCACGCTTCATCCACACTGCGCGGAAGCGTGTCGTTGGCTCTTCCACAGTGTTCCGCTTCGACTACCCAGGTCCCCCTCCGCCAGTGGCCCGTGCTGTTGCTGGCCCTCGACAGGTTCCGCCGGTCCCTTCGCGTGAGCCGATCGACGTCTCTTCGACTGAGGAGCCGACTACAGGAGACAGCCAGGCAGGCGAGGAGTAGAGGAGGCCGTCTTCAGCAGTTGTCCGTGTGTTAGGCCCTTTTGTGCCGCCGCCAACTCTTTTGGAGTCGTGGCGAGATAGTGAGTGCGTGTGTTTGATGTGGGTGTTGTATGGTAGGCTGGTTCTCCTAGGTGGTGTGCGTACAGTCAAGCTCGGCGTAGCTCTGTGACTTGTCCACACCCGTTGAATCAGGTGTCTTTATGATTTGAGAAAACCAGTTTATGCCTAGTGTGTGCTATCTGAGTTGTTATTTATTTTGCTTCTTGTCTTCATTAAGTGCTTATCCGATTTTCAGCCCGCCCTTTTTCTGGGAGTTTAGATGGCTAGCCGTCCCCGTCGCGCTGCCCGTGCACCGAACCGTTTTGGTTTTGAAGAAGGCAGAGTTGAGCCAGGGGCAGATCACGAATCACGAGTCAGCTAATGAGCAGTCTCGCCACACTAACCGTTCGCACCACTCAGCATCCCGCAATGCCGAGGTCGAGCAGTCCCATGGTTCTCACTGCTCTCACCACACTGTTAATCGCGACCCTAATGGAGGACGCATGCCTTCCCTACCCCATGTTGAAAACAACATGCAGCACTTGATGGCAGTTCAGACGCAGATCTTGCAAGGGTTAGCCACAGCCATAGCCGGCTTTCAGCATAATGCACATGGAAATGGCCATCCCCACATGGGTAACAACAAATCCAAGCTGACGGACTTTTTGAGGTCTCGTCCGCCCGAGTTCTCTCAGACCGTCGAGCCTGTTGAGGCTGACGATTGGCTGAAGGATGTTGAAAGGAAGCTCAACTTGGTGCAGTGTACTCCTGTCGAGAAGACACTCTACGCCTCTCACCAGCTAAGAGGACCTGCCGCTGATTGGTGGGAAAACTACTGCAATGCTCATCCTGACCCCACTAACATTGCTTGGGGTGAGTTTGCTACGGCTTTCCGTGCAGCTCACGTGCCTGAAAGCACCATTGATATGAAGAAGGAGGAATTTAACAGGCTTAAGCAAGGCAACAACAGTGTCAATGAGTACCTGAGTCAGTTCAACAAGTTGGCTCGGTATGCCCCTGAGGAAGTGGACACCGATAAGAAGAAGATCAGGAAGTTCTTAAAGGGAATTGCAGTTGGGATGAGACTTCAGTTGCTTGCTCATGATTTCCCCACTTTCCAGCACATGATCAACAAGGCTCTTCTGCTTGAAGATGCCAGAAAAGAAGCTACCGAGGAATACAAGAAACGCAAGTCTAATCATCAGGGGAATTCCTCCCGAGGTGCACCTCGCCCTCGCTTTGGACAACCCATGCAATATCACCAGTCAGTCTCTCATGCTAACCGCCAGCCAAGCTATGCACCTCGTCCTCAGACTAACCGCCCGGCGCCTCAGCCGCAGCAGCGTGCCCCTAGTGGCAACACTGCGCCAAACAGTGTGTCCTCCTTCAAGGCACCATCAGGAATGGCGTCTGTTCGGTGTTTCCGATGCAACCAGATGGGACACTATGCCAGGCAATGCCCCCAGGATCCTGCCAACTCCAGCTCAGGACGTTCTAATGGCAGCACCGCCAGGACTCCTACTCCCGCACCAGCTCCGTCTCGTCCTAGCTCTCAGGCTAGTGGACAGGGATCTCATGTTTCCAACAACTTCGGTCGAGGCCGGGTGAACCACATTCAAGCTAAAGCCGCTCAGGATGCTCCAGACATTGTGATGGGTATGTTCTCTGTCAACTCCGTACCCGCAATCGTTCTATTTGATTCAGGAGCTTCCCATACTTTCATATCGCAAGCTTTCGTAAAAAGAAATGGTTGGAAAACCCAAAAATTGCAAGTTCCAATGATAGTGCATTCCCCTGGAAGGGATATAGGGGCAACTAAAAAATGCCCCGAAGTTAACATTAGAATTGAGGGAATTGATTTCCTAGCCAAACCTATAATCCTAGATTCGCAAAGTTTGGACATCATCCTAGGGATGGATTGGTTGGCTAAGCACAAAGGACAGATAGACTGTGCCGAAAGTTCCATCACCTTGCAAGGACCTGGAGGAAAGCAAGTTCGCTTTACCCCTAACACCCTTACCGCAAGTCGGCCTATCCTAACCAGTTTGCAAGCCATTCCCTTGGAATCAGTGCCCATAGTCTGTGAATATCCCGACCTATTTCCAGAAGAGTTAACGGGTATGCCCACAGACCAAGAGATTGAGTTCGCCATAGAACTAGCACCAGGCACCGCACCAATTGCAAAAAGACCCTACCGAATGGCAGCTAATGAGTTAGCAGAAGTCAAAAAGCAGATCGAAGAATTGGAGAGTAAAGGTTATGTGCGACCTAGCTCATCCCCTTGGGGAGCCCCGGTGCTTTTGGTTAAGAAAAAGGATGGCTCTGAGAGAATGGTAATTGACTATAGAGCCCTTAATGAAGTAACTATAAAGAACAAGTACCCATTGCCTCGGATTGACGATCTGTTCGATCAACTTGAAGGAGCAAAAGTTTTCTCCAAGATTGACCTCAGGTCAGGTTACTATCAGCTGAAAATCAGATCTGAGGATATCCTAAAAACCGCTTTTTCAACGCGGTATGGTCTGTATGAGTTCACAATGATGTCCTTCGGACTCACCAATGCTCCAGCCTTCTTCATGAACCTGATGAATAAGATCTTCATGGAGTACTTGGACAAGTTTGTCGTGGTATTCATCGATGATATCCTGATATACTCGAGGAATGCGGAAGAACATGCTGAACACCTGAGGCTGATTATGGAAAAGCTAAGAGAACATCAATTGTTCTCCAAGTTCTCGAAGTGCGAATTCTGGTTGGACCGAGTAGCATTTCTTGGGCACGTGATCTTCTCTAACGGTGTCGAAGTAGATCCCAGCAAGGTTGAAGCTGTACTTGCTTGGAATTCCCCCAAGAATGTGTCAGAAATCCGCAGTTTTCTTGGCCTAGCTGGATATTATCGAAGATTCGTCGAAGGTTTCTCTAAGTTAGCCAGACCTATGACCGAGTTGCTAAAGAAAGAAAAGAAGTTTGAACGGTCAGCAGCCTGTGAAGACAGCTTTCAAGAAATGAAGAAAAGGTTGACCACTGCCCCAGTTCTCACCTTGCCAGATATACGAAAAGACTTCGAAATCTTCTGTGATGCATCAAGGCAAGGCTTGGGATGTGTCTTAATGCAAGATCGTAAGGTCGTGGCCTATGCGTCTAGGCAGCTTAGACCTCATGAAGTCAACTATCCCACCCATGATCTGGAATTAGCAGCCGTGATCCATGCCCTTAAGATCTGGCGGCACTACTTGATCGGGAACAGGTGTGAAGTGTATACCGATCACAAGAGTCTTAAATACATCTTCACTCAGACAGAGCTGAATATGAGGCAAAGAAGGTGGTTGGAACTAATCAAGGATTATGATCTTGGGATCCATTACCATCCCGGTAAAGCCAATGTGGTCGCTGATGCACTGAGTCGCAAGACCTACTGCAATGCAGTTCAAGTATGGCCAGACCAAGATCGTCTGTGCAGAGAATTAGAGAAGTTAAGACTGACAGTGGTACAGTCAGGCGTCCCTGCTAGCCTGACAGTGCAACCTACACTGGAATCACAAATCCGAGAAGCTCAGAAAGATGATGAAGGTATAAAAGAGTTTATAAAAAGAATACACGAGAAGAAAGACACCGGTTTCACCATAGATGACCAAGGCACAGTGTGGTGCGGATCACACATCTGTGTACCAGCAAAGAAAGAATTAAAAGATATCATTTTAAAAGAATCCCATGAGTCCGCCTACTCCATTCATCCAGGAAGTACAAAGATGTACCAGGACATTAAGGGATATTTCTGGTGGGCTGGAATGAAGCGAGATGTCGCAGAATACGTGGCCCTTTGTGACATTTGCCAGAGAGTCAAAGCAGAACATCAGAGGCCAGCTGGTCTGTTGCAACCCCTACCGATTCCCGAGTGGAAATGGGAAGAAATCGGGATGGATTTCATCACCGGTTTACCAAGAACCCTTAGCGGGTACGACTCCATCTGGGTAATTGTGGATCGACTCACGAAATCGGCTCATTTCATGCCAATGAAAACTACCTTTGATGGAAAGAAGCTGGCAGAACTCTACATGACCCAGGTCGTATGTAGATTTGGTTGTCCCAAGAAGATCGTGTCAGATCGAGGCACTCAGTTCACCTCAAGGTTCTGGAAGCAGTTGCACGAGGCACTCGAGACCGATCTGAACTTCAGCACGGCTTACCATCCGCAGACCGATGGTCAGACAGAAAGGGTAAATCAGGTCTTAGAGGACATGCTTCGTGCTTGTGCCCTAGATTTTGAAGGCACATGGGATCGTTGCCTGCCGTATGCCGAGTTCTCATACAACAACAGTTATCAGGCCAGCATTCAGATGTCGCCGAATGAGGCCATGTTCGGAAGAAAGTGCCGCACTCCCTTGTGCTGGAATAAGGTTGGCGAAGCACTGGTGTTCGGTCCTGACATACTCAAGGCAGCAGAAGAACAAGTTAAGCTGATCCGAGAACGTTTAAAGACAGCTCAGAACCGTCAGAAGAATTATGCTGACAATCGGAGGCGTGATCTTGAGTTCGAAAAAGGAGATCATGTGTACCTACGGGTATCACCCCTCCGCGGTATGAAGAGGTTTGGGATGTCCGGCAGGTTAGCACCCCGCTACATCGGTCCCTACCTCATAACAGCCAGATGTGGCGAAGTAGCATATCAGCTTGAGCTACCTGAAGGTCTCGCAGAGGTGCACAACGTGTTCCATGTATCCCAGTTGAAGAAAAGTCTTCGAGCTCCAAAAGAACAAGTTCCCCTGGTCAACATCAAGCTAGAAAAGAACCTGACCTACAAAGAAAAACCGATCAAAGTTCTTGAAGAGGCAGAACGTCAGACTCGACGAAAGACCATCAAGTTCTACAAGGTTCAGTGGAGCAACCATTCCGAAGATGAAGCAACCTGGGAATGAGAAGATCATATCCGCGCCGAATTTCCGGAGCTGCTCCCTTAGGTGCTGAATCTCGGGGTCGAGATTCTTGTTAGGGGGGTTGGTCTGGAGCGCCCGTTCCGTCGTGGTGCCTAGCGGGAAAATTTAATTCTAAAAACCCTATTTGCGAAATCTGTTTCTTTGCTTGTTGTCTGTCTCCGTACCATTCCAGATCTCATTTCCCTGATCCATCGTCGAAATCCAAACCCTAATCTCAATCTGTCCCGAATCAAATCCTCTTGAAAAGTCTATTTTGCCTCCCTCGAGTTCGTGGGCCGATCTCTTCTCCCCAGCCCATTTCCCCTCAGCCCATCTCTCCTCTCACCTCCATCCTTGCCCGCACGTGCGAGGCACGTGCGCCGCACGGGCGCTGAGCAACAGAGAGCTCGCTCTCTCTCTTTCCTTCCCCTCTCTCTCTCTGCTCTCGCTCCCTCTCGATGCCGCTTTCCGCCGACGCCGCTCAAATCGCCGCGCCACCTGTTGCTTCCCGCGCGCGCGCGCCGTGGTGGCCGACCAGCCAGTCACCGCCGCCGCCAGTGCCTGCGCGCTTGAGCCCGTGTCTGCCGCCCTGTAGCCGCTCTCTTCCAAACCGCCCCGCCGTCATCGTCGTCGTCATCGACCCGGCCCCGCCACTCCGCGCGCTAGCTTCCAAGGGATGGAGGCAAAGCTCCTCCTCCTCCTGCCGCGTCGCCCTCTCTCCCTCCTTCTTTTCCCAAAGAGGCACAGGGCAAGCCCCCTTTCTTCCTTCCTTTTTCCCTTTTCTCTTCCACCGCCGGCGTCATGCCCTCTGTCGCCGTTTTGGACGCGAGCGCCGAGCGCCAGCTCGCTCCTTGACCACCCTAGGTCGGTTTCCAAACTGACATTGCCCTCCTATTAAACCAAGCCGCCCTCCCTCCCTCTTCCTCTCCCTTGTTTTCACCTTCCGCCTCCACCGCGCCATCATCGCTCCGCCCTGCTTGCACCTCCGCCGTTCGTCGCCAAAGCACCGGGAGAGCCGGTGCGTGCAAAGGACGCGTGAAGGGGACTCCGGGCACTCGTCTTCTTCCTCTTCCCCGGCCCGAGGCCGGAGAGATCACTCCCGTGCCGTCGGCCTCTCGTCACAGTGCCCCGTCTCGTCTCGGTAGAACACCTCCCCGTTCTCCCTCCTCGCTCTTCCTCCTTCCCCTTAGGCTCGAGCAGTAGCTTGTGTAGCCTCCCCGTAGCTAGCCTGCGCCGCCCCGACCGCTGCCGCCGCTCGCAGTAGGCTCGCCGCTGTCGCCGGCCTTCCTCGGCGATGTTCCATCCAATCCAACGCTAGAAACGGATTCCCGGAGTCGCGTAGATGCTCTAGCTTGCCCGAATCGATCTCCTGTCGCGCCGTCGCCGTTACCCTCTTTTCCAGCAACTGGTTGCCGTCGCCGCAATCCGCTGCCGTCGAACTCCCTCCAGCGAATCCGAGCCATTGGCTCGTCCCCTCTCAACCCATGCTACCTCCCGGTGTGCTCGCTTTCGCCTGTATCGCCGTAGTTCGCCTAGCCGTTCGCAGCCGCCGTCCGTTCCGACCGACGCCTTCTTCAACCTCCCGCCGGCCCGCGTGGCTGCCACGTAGGCGCCACGTCGGCGCCAGCTCGGCCGGACCGGGTCAAGCCGACCCCGGTCAGCTGTTCCCTCCGTCCCCGCTCGTGTGCGCGCGGCCCACGGAGAGCCGAGAGGCTGCGCGTGGGCCACTTGCGCGCCGCGTCCACCGCGAGCCACACGCGTGCACCGCACCCACCCCAACGCTAGCGCCGCGCCGCATGCACTTCGCTCATGGTGAGCCGAGTCGCCGACAAGCGGGTCCCACTCGGGACAACGCGAGGTGGACCTGGCCCACCGGTTCCCCTCCCTCTCTCCCCGCGCGTGCCTTTGGGCCGCCTTCTCGGGCCGGCCGGCCCATTTAGCTCGGCCGAGCCACCCTTTTCTCTCGGGCCGCACCCTAGCCGCCCGAGGGAAGTCTATTTCCCCTCCCTCTTTCTTTTCTTTTTCCAAAAGGGTTTAATTAAATCCTTTTTCCTTTAGACCAAAAATCCAATAATCTTAGAAATTCAATATCTTTTCAACCGTACATCCGTTTGACTCCGTTCAACTTCCAAAATTCCTCAAATCTCGAGATCTATCTAATGGCATGCTTAGAGGTCAATAATAGGGCTTTAATTTCGCCGTTTGTTGAGTCGTCTCGTTCGCGTGTAGCTTCGGAGCCCGAAGACCCGCAGTGCGAGGATTCGAGGATCAAGCTCAAGATCTCGAGCAAGGCAAGTCACCTTTGATCATCTTGCACCTATAATTTAAATCTAAGTACTTCTTTTCCGCAAATAATGCATGGATAGGATTAACACTAGTAATTTGGCCGCGACTTGCGAGATAGCCTACCGGTCCCAATCCTAATTGCTGCAATTACCCTCCTTGAATTATTGAACACTTAAACCTCCCTTGTCAACTATTGTACTTCGATGTACGGGCCTTCGGGCACGCACGTCGGAGTCCTCCCCTCAAATTTAAAATGTCCAACGATGGGTAAAACTTAGGTTTTACAAAAGACTTGGAAAAAAACCCGACGCCTGGGTCGGTGCTTGCGAACTAAATGAATTTCCAAAAATCGCAGACCGGGGGACGTGCCGGGAGCATGGTTTCCCGCTCTTGCACTTAAGGACCGATTCTTTTGGAATTTCATCCGAACATATAACAAGTACAACCACATGGGTGGAATGGGACACCCCTGGCTGAGTAATTAGCTAATCAGGGGAGCCTTGATGCCGGGAGACAAGTGGATTCGCAAGGGTGGTGTCGGGGAGGACCCCTGGGCTTCCTGGCACAGTATGGTCTGGGACCTAACCTGTTGTTGGTCTGGGACCCCTCTCGTCGGCATATGGTAAAGCTGTGTCGGCTCTCGAAATGCCTTGTCATGAAAGCCTCAAGGTCACCAGACGTGGCTGTTCTGCACGGGCTGGGTGATCCGGGTTAGTAATGTCGTGTGGGTAAAGTGTGCCCCCTCTGCAGAGGTTATTAAACTGTTCGAACAGCCGTGCCCACGGTCATGGGCGGATGTAAGGTGATTCCTTAGCATAGTTTTGTTTGACCACCGCTTTGTGAAATTGCTGTTGTGGAATTGGGTTCGATGTTTGGAACATCTGTGGCTGATGGGATCAGCTAGGCCCGGGTGGCCGTTTGAAAGTTGTGGCTGGGTGCCAATCTTGAATCTATCAAAGACTGATACATTGCACATACTCCAACCGGACGAGATGCACCGTCTCATCCGTGTCGTTTGAGAAGCACTCACTTAGTTGTTTAAAATGGAGTCTAACTAAAATCAATTGTAAAAACAACAGCCTTTCCTTGAAGCCTTCATTAAACACATAATTCCCATGACTTGCTGAGTATTCCTGTACTCACCCTTGCTCTATATAAATAATTCCCCCAGTTGTTGAAGAAGATGAGATGGATCCCACTGATGAGGAGTTCTTCCAGGAGCAAGTCGGCTATGATGAGTTTTAGGGTTTCGATCTAGTTCCCAAGTCGCACCTGTGATGTATGGTCCAAGTCTTGGCTTCCGCTTTCCTCTTTTGTGATGCAGTTGTGAGCTCGGGGTCTGTCCGCAGCCCAACATGACTGTAATCCTACTCTATAATAAAGAGACCTCTGTTGCTGTGATATTCTGTCTTCCTGTGATACCAGCACTGTTTCCTGGGACTGGTATCGGCTAACAGGTTAATTTGGAGCGTCACGGGCTAGTTCCGTTCAGGGCTAGTTCGGGGCGTGACAACTACTCATTAAGAATAATAGGCGATTGGGTGTGACACGTCGTCTATTCGACATTGGTTTGGTATGGATAAAATTCTCTACATATCATTAATTCAATGTATGTGTACTTTGAACTAGACATTTAGCCAATTTACATGCGAGACATGTTTCGATTTATGCTAGCGTAGTTTGTTCAGCCCCCACTACTATTTTTTCCTGGATCTGCCCTTGTCCGAGATGGCACCACCGTCTTCCTCGCCGTCGACAACCTCGCCCTCCTCGTGCACGATGACGGCGGCAGCTCTCTTGTAAACCCTCTCTCCGGATCCATGGCGGCGGCGGCGACCCATCATCTTCCCCAGATGGCCGATGCTGCATTCCGAGCAGCAAAGCAACGCAGATACGAATGGTATGCAAGGTGGTACTGTCCTGTCCTCGCCGGATCCCCTTATCACCGCGCTAATATCGGATGGACATCATGTTGTTATCTCTGCTTGCAAGCGCCATGATGCGATCGGCATCAGGATATGATGATTCCAAGACTGTTCTCATGGACATTGCGTTCTTGGATGGGAGGCTCTACGCTCTCACCATGAAAGAGGGGCTCTATGTCTATCGCTGTCCCAACAACGGTTGTCGCCTCGGTGAGCCGATGAACGCGTCACCGGGATTTCATCTGTGTATCATCGATGATCCTAAGCACGACATCTATCACCCATTGCTGTTGGAGGAAGGTGGGCAGCTTGGGTGGCCATGCAATCTTCCTTGGTTCACAATGCAGCAAGTTCGTCCGTGCCAGCCAATGTGTAGGCGAAGTTCAGGAAAACTGCATCTACTTCATGCTCAGGTTGTTTGACAATCCATGCAGAGAAAGCTGGGGTCTACATGTTGATCCTCTCGGCGACTCTGGCGTGTACAACATGAGGAATGGTGAAATCACGCCATTTCTTCCAGAAGCAGTGCTGGCCAAGCTGTCTCTTAAACACCAGTTTTTGACTTGGTTCTTCCCTGTTGATCTGTAGCTTGATCTGGAAGTCCTTTTTCTACTTGTTTTGTAGCTGGCGAAGGGCACATATATTAGTGGGTTTCTGTACTTTCTCTACTTGATGGTTGATGAAGTTTTACTCTTCATAGGTTAATCAGAAAATCTTATGTGGATCCTTATTTCTATCTGCAGTTATCAGGGTTGAGTGTTAACTCTATAGGTTTGATTTAATGCTTGTTAACATTGGTCAGGATGACATTGGCCGCCCTTTCATACAAGATTTAGAAAGTTATTGCATCTATCCCAACAAATATAAGTGATTTTAGCAATACAACTGCATAGCTAAAATCACTTATATCAAATGCTTGGGGTCCCAAGTTTTCAATGTAAAGAATTTAGAATAGCAGATCGACTGTCCATTGTTGGTAACGTAATTATATAACTTGTTGGAGATGCAACATTTTGTCACCTAGTTGCAGAATATTAGTGTTAGTTAAGCCTCTTTGTGTTGTGGCTGCAGCGCTCACGATGACATATCTTGAGTTGACACTCCATTGTTTCTATAAAGTAACTGTTACTGTAAAATGCAATACTCTGATTGTTGTTCTGTGGATTTTTTTTTTTTTGGGAGGGGGTACTTTACATCTGTGCTGCTGCATGTATGGTCGCACTCGGCACGCTGCTTCTTTAGCAACTTATTTTGGTAAGTTGCCAAAGTTTTTTCATCAAAGTGAATAGGTTCTTGGTCAAACACCAATATCCAAATGCAAAAGTGCGGGTTTCAGATCTAGATTCGTAACCTTCATCTATCGATCCCAGGCTGGTCACGTGAGATGAGCTGTTACTAGCTGGATGCACTGATCCATAGTTGAAATAAATAAAGCATCATATGGATCACTCTGTCTACTTCGTATGTTCCAAAATAGGTTAATTTAACACTGTTAACTTTTCAAATAACGTTTATTCATTTTATCTTATTAAAAAAATAAATATCATTTATTTTTAGTGAATTGTTTTATCATTTCATAAAATATAATCATAACTTATATTTTATTCATATTTATATTAAATTTTTAAATAAGACGACTGGTCAAACTTCATCATATATTTTAAAATAAATGTGTGTGAACTGACGGGATACTTATTATCACTGTGAATCTAAACATAAATAAAATAAGTTAACCTAATACGAGATCTTAATTAGTAGTGAGATTCGTACTAGATTAACAAGTACTTACCCCGTCCTCTAATATAAGGGATTTTGACATTTTGCTTGTACTGTTAGACCATTCGTCTTTTTCAAAAAAATTTAGAATTATTATTTATTTTATTTGTGGCTTACTTTATTATCCAAAATATTTTAAGCACAACTTTTTATTTTTTTTATATTTGCACAAATTTTTTGAATAAGGCGAGTGGTCAAATAGTACAAGCAAAATATTAAAATTCCTTATATTAGTGGACAAAGGGAGTAATAACTTATTTAAGACGAAAAGGTATGTATTAAAGGAGCTGAGGAGCTGAGGGGCGAGGGCATACTACCACCGTATACATACATACATACTCAATAACATCTCAATCGCCGCCACCGCAGCGTCTGGGCGCCGGCGGCCATGGCCAAGGCCAACGCAGCTCTGCTTCTGCTGCTGCTGGTTGTCGCGGCAGTCTCGCCGCCGTCCACTGCCGACTGCTTCGTAGACATTGTCGACGACTGTGGGCTTGCTTATGATAGGTTCAACAATCCGGAGGCTCAGCAGCGCTGCTGCGACCTCGCCCGCGCAGACAGCGGATGCGCGTGTGCTGCAGCGAGCCAGAGCGGCTTTATCACTTACCCTCTTTTTGTGTTCAACTGCCTAGTCGAAGCCTGCGCAGCAGGAGCTGGAGCCACTCCCAGCGGCTGATCATATCTAACCAGAGTCGTACTCTCTCTCCGTCCCAAAATAAACCATCAAATTCGTATAGAATCATCGTAGGACGATGTGTTATATTTGAGTACGAGATTGGTTTATTTTAGAACGGTGATCGATCCACAGAGGCCCAGTCCACTGTTTTTTTTTTCTGTTTTTTAATTTCTTTCTTTTCGATCTTTGTGCGTTTTATTCCGCTGGCACCAGCTAAATTTCCTGTTCTATCAGTATTTGCATTTCCCACTCCACACATATCGATGTGTTCGACTGTAATAATATCCAGCAAATTAGCCACCGATCTCTCTAGTGTGCGCTTGCATTTTGTACTGCCCCAGTTGATTATGCCCGATCTGAAAGAAAAATGCAGTGATCCTCCTGCTAATGTTTCTGGCCTGTTTCTGTGTGATTTATCTCTGTGTGATTGTCATTGCCTGACAAGAAAAATATGTTCAATTTATAGCTGCCTGTGTTGGTCTTCGAAATCTTCTGCACGCTTTGTTCGACTTCAACTGGAAGAACCTTAGTCAGCACTCTGCCTTGAAATTTCGAATAGATATGGTAGAAGTCCCGATGCCTCCTAGGCCTATAATTTCGAATGGCACATACCACCGTTGTCTGTCCTTCTCCATCAGCTTTTCGAGCTATTCTCATCTCTTTATATGGCAAAGTATAATAGATTGAAATTTTTTTTCTCGAGCAAAATATAATAGTATGCATATATGTCATCAAATCAAATGTACTTTTGACGCATGCTGCTGTGGTGTTCAAATGGGCACTGAATTCTCGTTGATCTGGTGCAAAAGACAGGGTAACCTATATGCTCCATGGTTGAAAACTTCGGCGGTCATTTCGGACCCCTCCGATACGATATTATTTCAGCCGAATTTTTTATTTTTTTTTGAATTTTGGTAATTTTTGTTCAAATTTAACTAAATTTTGTTTAAAATTTTGGAAATTTTGGTCTATCGGTGACCTCCGATACAATCGGTCAAACCAAAAAATTAAAACCCTATTATACTCATCCCTTCAAACCTGCACATTGTGTTGTGAACCAAGATCAAACTACTGTTTCCAACATACTGGCAAACAACGCATTTAGCACCAATTTTGCCACGTATAGTCAGGAAGCGAACAGTCTCTGTGCACTGTGAGATGATAACTCCTGATGCCTCCCAAGCCAACAAGGCAACAACCATGCGTACAAAGCACCCCTGCAGCTGCAAGGCTGGACTGCTGGACTGATCAAATTTGCATCCAAGAAGAGTAGTTGTTTATCCCTAGCTCTTGCAGAATTTCTTGCTCTTTCATCCGACCTTCGATATATAGAGCTAACATTTCGTTTGATGCAATTATTCATCTCTCTTATTATAATTCAATGCAGCACCTACCACCGTATGGATGGGCCGGTCATCCCAGATATCCCATGCTTATAAAATTACTTGATGAATGCAAAGTTCAATCAACTCTGTTAAAAATCCAGACATCTGTTTTGAAATGGTTAAAAGGTTCAGACAAGGAACTATTGATGGTCTTTTGGTACCTTAATTCAGGAATTAACTCGGTTAATTATTCTTCATTGGGCAAGAGTACTGTACTATATGATGATCTGATTCCTTGAAATAATTCTAAGACCTGGGCTGCTATTCAGATAGACAAAACATTGAACAATTTACCAATGCACATTAGTGACCATATCTGATGCCTGAAATAATTCAGGACATGCAGGTGACACTTCAGTTAGACACCAACCATTCCAAATCACCCCTTCCAAGCAGCCAAGGTTACACAAGACACCATCGTCAGAGGCGGCACCGGCAAGACGACATGCCAAGCTCACCTTCAACTAGACTAGTAGAGGATGGTTAAGATATACTTAATCCGTTTCTAAATATTTAACACCGTTGACTTTTTAGCACATGTTTGACCGTTCGTCTTATTTAAAAAAAATTGTGAAATATGTAAAACTATATGTATACATGAAAATATATTTAACAATGAATCAAATGATAGGAAACGAATTAATAATTACTTAATTTTTTTTAATAAGACGAATGGTCAAACATATTTAAAAAAGTCAACGGCGTCGAATATTTAGAAACGGAGGGAGTATGGCCCTGTTTCTTTCAGCTTAAGATTATTATAATCTAGATTATTGAGTCAGATTATTATAAGCTAAATTGTTATAATCTGTAGTAGAACAAGCGGTTAGTTGTTTCTTTTCTAGATTATCAGAGCCTAAATTATTGGGTTTGCAAGTTTAGAGAGGGAGTGGGGTGGCATGGTGGGTAATTTTTCACCCAATAATCTAGAAAAATCTCACCTAAATGAGCTTATCAGATTATAATAAGCTGGGCTCCAGATTATAATAAGCTACTTCAATAAGTTGTCTGTTTCTTTCAGCTTACTCCCAATAATCTGGATTATAATAATCCCAAGCTGAAAGAAACAGGGCCTATATGTCATCGATGCGGCTTATCATCACTGAGATGTCTAAGGAAATTGCAGTTGCCTTTGACTAAATCAACGGGGCGGGGGGCGGATTCCCCACCTGAATTTGTCATTTCATACGGGAAAGAAAAGGTTCATTACAATAGGTTTAGAGTTTGTAGTTGGGGAGAGAATATTTGTTTCCAACTAGCTATTACATGACGATCCTCGGCTTTGAGGTTTTCTGCCCACAAGGAAGCCTCATTCGCAGTGACCTTAATTCCTGCTGGTATTTCTCCACAAGAACCAGAAGAGTTTCTTGTGACTATTTTTTGTTCAATTGGAAGCGCCATATGCAGTTTTGTCCATCGAATGCATTATAGAGAACATCAGCTGCCCGACCAACACAGTAGCAAACATTTGATTTGACGCAATTAGTGTGCAATGTCTGAAAAAACTGGGATCTTGTGCTTCCCTTTCCAGAAATCTGAGATCGATGTAAGTTCATGGTACATTTGGTAAATGAAAATGAGTTTTAAGAGGGGCGAACATTTCACGGAGATTCTTTGCAAATTCTTCCGGTGTACGCAGCTAGCATATGTCAATATTCAAGAACACGATGGAGTGAACGGTTAGGGGTCACAGGTCCTCAAAAAGCAACCGTTGTGATGATGCAAAATTTGCTATAGGATATTCAAAGTTTATGGTCTTTGCTGTGAGACATTCAAAGAACATGTATTTTCTCGTGGACACTCTAAAAATATGGTAATTAGTTGTTGGACACCCGCCTCGTTATTTTATTATTTTCCGTGGAAATGGAGAGAGAAAGAGCGTTGAAAGTACCGAAATGCCCCTGGGCACTGTTCTTCTTCCTACTCGTTTCGTCTTGCCGTGTCGCACGTGTCTCACCACTATTGACGCTGCCGTCTCCCTTCACCTCTACGGGGTGCTCCCGCTCCCCGCCTCACACGCGTTCCACCATCTCAACCCCGCCTCCTCCGTCACCGCCGCCACTTCAGCCAAACAGCATCAGCAGCCGCGCGCGCGCCTAGCCGTCACAACCGCGCGGCCCAGCAGCAGGACACTTGCTCGCGCGGTGGTGGCGCCATCCTCTCTTCATGGATCGAGATGAGTTGCGGCGTCGTCCTCTCTTCACGTATCGGGATGAGTTGCGGTTAGCCAGCCGGTTACTAATTGATTTGGGATTCAGTTTATCTAGTGATTCATTCGGAGACTGTGTGCACGATTTGGGACAGGGACGCATCGACGGTTTTGTGGATCCCCTCTTCTGACTCCACACGCCCCGCACGCACACCCAAAGTCCGAGATGGCTTCCGACGGCGACGCTGAGGATGCTCGTCGGCAAGGGAAAGGCCACCATGGTCGCCGATGTTGTCCGTCGGCAATTTTGCTGCGGCCCAGTAGCAGGACAACTCACGTGTTGCTCATCTTGGACGACGCCGCCGTCGATGTTGCTGAGGATTCGCTGGTGGTCGTGCTGGTGAGGATGCTCGTCGGGAAGGGCAAGGCCGCCATGGTCGCCGACATCATGGCCGAGTTCGAGGGGCATGAACAGCGACAACAGAGCAACATGAGGGAAGAAGAGGAAGAGAGAAAGAGAGGATATGTGAGATTGACAAGTGGGCCCATGGGCAAATTTGTCTTTAACCAATGTTTCTCTCTCCATTTCCACCGAAAATAATAAAATAATGCAGCCGGTGTCCTCCAGCTAATTACCACATTTTTTACAGTGTCTATGAGCAAATACATGATTTTCGGGTGTCCCACAGCAAAGACCACAATTTTTGTGTGTCCTATGGCAAATTTTACCTAATTTCTGAGGCCCCGGAAGTACAGTGGAATTGGAGATATGCATTAAAAAAACAAAATAATTCCTAAATTGTTGGATAGTAACTAAAACCAAAATCAAACAAATTAGCGCGGTAGGGAATCGAGAAGTATACACCATTGTAATCACCTCTGATGTAGCATTTTTGCAGCAAAGATTGGGCCAGCCATGGCCAGCCTTTTTGCCCTGACGCCGAAGGATTGGGCCGCCCTAATTTTATTAAGAAGAGAGGGGTGTTACAAATTTCACAGAATCGACATTAAGAGCTCATTTGAATCGTAGGAATAAAGAAAACAGAGGAATAGAAAAAACATAAGATTCTAATAGGAATGCAATTGCAAAACAGAGAATTACAAAACGCAGAAAAAAACAAAGGAATGACCGTTTGATTGAACCACAGGAAAAACGCAAGAATCGGATGAGAGAGATAGACTCAAAGGAAAGTTCCAAGAGGTTGAAGCTCTTGGTAAATTTTCTTTAAAATTGTCCATTCCATAAAAATTTCAAAGGATATGATAAGATTCAATCCTTTAATTCAAAGGACTTCATAAAATATTTTCCTATAGAATTAGAATCCTCTAAAATTTCTATATTTTTCCTCCGAATCAAATGGCCCTAAACAGTTGAGCAGACACCAGCGGACCAGCCGGAGACAGATGCCTACAGATGAAAAGAAAACTCTCGCCGAAGCAGCGTTAAACACTGGCATTGAAGATTTGCTCCGCTGAACGCGATTTGTGCTCGAAGATCCACGTAGTGCGCTCCTTCCACATGAACCAACACACCAAGGCCAGCCTTATGGGCAACTGCCGCTCATCCTCTGGCCTTAATCCAGTGTTTCTCCCTTAAACAATTGGATTAACAATGGTATCGTGAAATGACAACTCCTGATGTCTCCTAGGCCTACAAGCTAGGCAGCAACCTTAGTATAGTCACCTGGCTAATGCGTGGCTGGAGTGGCATGATCTGCATCCATGAAGAGTTTAGTTGTTCACAGTGACGGAGCCAGGAAAAAAATATAGTGGGGGCTAAACCAAAGTGGCCCCGTGGCCCCGCCACCACTCCGCCTGGAGCGTCGCGCACTCGTGCTGGTCTGCCAGCTGCCGCCGCTGCACGCTGCCCGCCGCCCGCGGTGTCGCCCCTAACCCCTTGCCACTCCGTGTCTCTGCCTCTCTCTGCGCCTCTCTACGGCAAGAGCAACTTAGGGATATTTAGGGTTGGATGGGGGATATTTAGGACTTTCTTAGCCTTTTAGGTCTTCTAACAATGTTAGACAAAGTTATCTTAGCCCTCCTCTTATAGATATATGGGTTAAAATTTTAGGGGGGGTATTATGGGAGCTCTAATAGTCTATTAGAGGTAGGGGGGTCTAAAGACCCCCCAGCCCCCACGCTGTCTCCGCCGCTGGTTGTTCATCTTTATCTCTATAATATAGAGCCTGAAGAATCTCTTGCTCCTCAATCTGCGCTTTGATATATATGCACCATTTCATTTGAAGCAAATTTTCAGCTCTCTCATCAATTGCAGTTCAAATGTTCAATGCAGCACCTACCACGGTATGCACGGGCCAATCATCCGAGATATTTCATGCTTAATTAATTACTTGGATGCATGCAAGTTGAACACAGTTAACTCTTTTTGTACACTACTTAACAACAACGTACAGTTAATTAATTCACTATTAAGCAGGAGTGTTGTAAATAAATTTTACAGTGCTCTCCTTCTACCAATATAAAAGCAGCTAGCACAGAGCTGTTTCGTTTTAAAAAAAAACATTGGACTGGAGTGTACTATGATCAGATATTCAGATTTTTTTTATTATTTTTTTTAGAGAAGGGTACTTTTTACTCGGCCTCTATATCCAACCGGATATATACGGCCATTGAAATAGGAAACTTAGCCCTGCAAATAACCCAATCTAAAATTCGCTCCATAGGAGATTTGAACTCAGGACCTTGGGGTGCTACTCAGGTCACTATAACCACTAGGCTACCTACCTGAAGTAATTCTAAGACCTGGGCTGTAGTTCAGATAGGCATAACACTGAACAATTAATCAGTACAGCAACAGTGTACTATATCTGATTCCCTACAATAATTACAATAATGCAGGACCTGCAGGCTACACTTGTGTTAGCCATCAGCTATTCATCTCTCCGTTTTGGCACAAAAAGGAAAATGTTTATCTCTCAACTGATACATCTTCTTGTAGCAAAACAAAAGAACACACTTCTTGAAGCAGCCGAAGATCCATTTTCCCTCAAGCTAAGAGACCCTCCGATCATCGGAATCAACCACAGACCGGAGTTGCCCTTCGGACCATAAAACATAATTCCCGTCGCCGTCTCTGGTCACAAAATTGATGTTGACATCGCAGCCAGGTCGGGTAGCAACGCGTCTGCTACGTGTGGCCACAGGACATCGAAAGAACATTGCAACCCCAACCTCGCCGATCTCATGAGTCAAGACTGCGACCACCGTCCCTGCACCTGTGCCATAGAAGTACCACGGTGCCATGATGATGAGAGGAAGATGAAGCGGAACTAGGTTTTGTTAGAGATGGAACCATAGAAACAACATGCTTTGCCTATGTTTCTTGTGTTCATGAGAGGATGGTGTGGTCTAACATCTATGTGGATAAGCAGGGATGGAGAAAGATGTCGAATCAGTGAACTAACAATTCCTGATGCCTCCTACTCCGACAAGCCAAAAACCATGACCCGGCCTCTGCATCACGCATGGCTGGAGTGGCCTAGCTACTCTGCATATCTTGCTCCTTCACATGATCCTTTATATGTGCAACTTCGCATTTGATGTAATTATTCAGTTCTCTTACTACAGTTCAATGCAGCACCTACCACCATGTGGACAGGCCAATCATCCGAGATGTATTGTGCTTAATTACCGGGATGAATGTGAGTTCAACTCGGTTAAATGTTCAGACAAGTAAACGTTGATGGGTATGTCTTTTGGTACACAATTCAGAGCCATCAACTCTACTTGTCCGAGCTGAGATTTAGAAAGATGGGACAAAATTAATTCTAAGACAGAAAGATGGGACAAAATTAATTCTAAGACAACACTGAATAATTTATCAATACACAAAAGGAAACAAGATTGTTCATCTCTCACCAACCGTTTCATCATCTGCTTCTTCATGATCCTTTAGAAAACCATATGCTGTCGATCTCGATGCCATCCTCCTGAACTAATCTGCTGCCGCCGCCATCCCTGCACCTGCGCCATTTAAGTATACTACATTGTGATGATGATGATAGAAAGTGAGGTCGAGGTTGCAATAATCGTAAGAGGCAGTGCCAGAGAGACGAGAGGATAATGTGATCAATCATCTATTTGCAATCGTGTATCTGTGTCTGTGTTCTTCAGAGTTCCTTCTGAAATATTGTTCGATTGGGAGCACCACAGATATGCCATAATTTCATTCTGAATTTATTCAAAACTGTTATGTCTCCAAAGCAAACATAAGTCTCAATTTGCTCGATTGAATGTATGATCGATGACATCACAAAACATTGAGCTACTGACCAAGCCAGAGGCTTTTCCCTTTCGGAAAGCAAAAAAATTTCGGTGGGCACTGAAATTCCGAAATTTTGGAAAATAAATGGATATTCCAAACAATTTTTTATAAAAAAATTAACACATTTTTACTGAATTTGAATAAATTATGATCAAAATCACAAATATTTGAACAAATCCGAAAATTTCACTCAAAATATTTGTTTGCCGGGGAGGGACGAAATTCCCAAAATTCCCATCCCTCAATAGCTACGAAGCAATTAGTTTTCAGGTCTGAGAACTTGGATCGGTGCAAGCTCATTGTACACGAAATTGTATTTAGAGGAGAGATCATTTTGACAATGATGTTAAGATAATCTCATAGACAAATTCTTTTAGTCCAAGTAGAGTACGAGCAGTGACACACTCTTTCAGCCAGTGACAAATTTTTTGTCGCGGGCTTCAACAATGTGTCGAATAGAGTGGTCAGTGGTCACAGAGGAGCCAAAAGATTAAAAGAACAGCGTAGAACTGGAGAAAACCGTGCCAAACAATTTATCGGGATTCAAGAAATAGCAAGGTCTCTAGTCATATCGCTTCACTTATGCAACTTTTATGCAGTAAATTAAGAGAATGAGCTGAGCTCTTATCCTGGGAGATGTTACCAGCGCAACTGATTCACCACGCGTACATATCCACCACAGTGATTAGCTGTGGTCGCCTGATACCTCCTAGGCCAAACAAGGGAACAATCATCGCATGTGTTATGCAATTATGCATAGTAACCTGGCCTCCGCATGGCTGCAGCCTGCAGTGGCCTACTCTGCCTCCATGAAGCATTACTCATCCAGTCATCTGTATCTCAGCTGTAGAAATTCTCGCTCCTTCATCTAAATTTTGATGAGTATATAGCATTTTATTTGATGCAATTAATTACCCAACTCATTGAAGTCCAATGTATAGCACCCACCATCATATACATGGGCCATTCATCCAATGGGTGCTTGTTACAAATATCTCAATCTTAATTACTCGGATGCGTGTGAGTTAAACTAAGTCGAAAAAAGATCATATAAGGAAATTTGGGAAAAAAATTTCCTGCCTCACAAGTGACAACATTGAACAATTCATCATTGGAGAACCACTGATATTCAGTTAGTTCATCCTTTCTGAGGAGGAAGTAGATAGATGGCTTCTTGTCCATACAACCAGATAAATGCAGTATCAAACAAGAAGTTTAATTCCAAAAAATACCGTGTATGATTTCTATATCAAATATCAACCACAAAAAGGTTACTCAACATTACCGCTCGATCATTGAGTGACCAGTGAATGCAATTTCGGTTCTAAATTTCAGAAATTTTGGACCCCACCGGTGAAGGCAATATCTCAGCTGAATTTTTTGTTTTTTTTTCTTATTTTGTTTTGAATTTGACCAAAATTTATTCAAGTTCAGTCAAATTGTGTAAAAATTTCAAATGATTTCGGTCCAAAAATTCCAAAATTTCAGGAATTCCGCTACCGAAATGACCGGAATTTTGAGAGAAATCGATAATGAAAACCCTGTGAGTGATTGATGATATATATATATAAACTTCATCATTATACTTTGCATCACATACTTACGGTAGCATCCGTATGTGACTTCAAGGAAGTTAGGAGGGTGAAGTGATCCCATTCTCTTGTCGAAAAGGAAGTCTGTCGATTCCCACCGAAGCAGCGGGAATGGAGGCATCTCAATTCCAAGGAAGGCCACTCATGCTAGAGGCAACCGTCCTAACATGTGTCCCACCCCGTGTAACCATGTTCATGATGGCAAGGTCATTGTAAAATGGCAATTCCTGATGCCTCCTAGGCCAATGACGACTATCCATAGCAACCCGTCCACTGCGCGAATTGGTTGGAGTGGCCTACTATGCCTCTTGGAGTCTTGGTTGGAAGAGTTTTGTCATCTATAGGTCTCAGCCTGCGAAATTTCTTGCTCAAATATTCAGTTCTTACAATACAATTCAATGCACCAACTACCACAATCACGCTATATTAATTACTCGGATGCATGTGAGTTCAACTCGATCAGTTAAAAGTTTTAGACAATGTTTTGTCTTTTGGTTCAGAGCCATCCACTCCAGATCCAGCTGAGCTAAGAAAACTGTTATGGTCGGCACCGTCTACGAATTGAAGAATCGCAAATCAGGCGCAGCAGATAAAAGTTCAGAACATCACTCCCTGAACCACCGTCGCGTTTGCCGGACGAGCAACAGTGATCACGCTTGCATGGATAGGATTAATTCAGTTACTAGTTTGTTTCCTTTTCATTAGCAACAACTCAGTTATGTGTACGCCTATTAAAGGGACAGCAATTCATGAATAAAGCAAGCAATTGATCCAATCTATTTCCCATTTATCTCTCCAACGCCGCCATGGGAAGGGGGCAGCAAGAGGCTGCCCAAGCCTCGGCCGCTGGTGACACATTCATATCCAATCCGTTCTCTCGCTAGCGCTCGTAACAAAAAATGAGATAATAATTATTAACTACTTGATTACACTGACCAATTTCAACATTAGACAAGAGTGTACTGTATGATCATCTGATTTCCTGCAAGGCGCAAGTCAGTTTTTTTTTTTGACGGGAAAAAACAGCAGGAGAGACTCCTACTGCGCTTGGATTAAAGAAAATCAGAGGTTTATGTACAAGGCGCAAGTCAGTTAGACACGCACCTGCCAGAAATTAACCACTTCAGTGTGCACTTGAAGATTTGCATGCTTAGATGCTTAATCAAGTACTCCCTCCGTATTTTAATGTATGACGCCGTTGATTTTTTAACCAACGTTTAACCATTCGTCTTATTCAAAATTTTTGTGCAAATATAAAATTATTTATGTCATACTTAAAGAACATTTGATGATACATCAAGTCACAATAAAATAAATGATAATTACATAAAGATTTTGAATAAGACAAACGATCAAACATTGGTCGAAAAGTCAATGGCGTCATACATTAAAATACGGAGGGAGTATTCAGCTCATCATCTGTTCAATGTCCAACCATTTGGAGTCAGCTTAGTGAAGCAGCACTAGGAGCCTCTCTTACTAAAAAAAATGAAGCAGCAGATGCTGAGAAGAAAAACATGTGAGTTTCTGATTGAACTACCATATATCACATAGCATTCGAGAAAGTGAGAAACCATGATCTTCAGACAAAAAACTTCAAAGGATTAGCAAGCAGCATTTTAATACAACAACACTAAGATATGCAGTTGTCAAAATATTTGTTTTCTCCCAAATATGATGTGTCCAATGCAACAGAAATATCAATGATGTGCTGGAATTAATGTACCATACAGGGTATCAAGATGCAACTGTTAGCTACTGACCAAGACGAAATGGCTCGTATAGCAATCGGCCCCAACACAACAGCTTAAAATACTTGATTTTGGCTGCGAAAGTTACTTGATTTTGGAGCAACTAATTTGCAAGATTCAAATGCCGTATTGATCTGGGATCCGTGCTAGTTTCCTGTACATTAAATGGTGTTAAGAGGAGACATCATTTCCAAACAGAGATTGATTAATATCAAAGAAAGACAGCTGAAAATCTTTGCCATTAATTAAGATGTTGAAAGTCTTGTGAACATAAACAATACAAAGAGTTGTAACAGATATTGTCGCAATTGCAAGAAACACATGCTAACAAACTATCTCAGTCATCGACCATATCCAGCAGTGCAGCACCAGTAGATCTGAAGAGGGAGAAGTTGCACTCTAGTAATTCGTGGAGGACTGATTTAAAAGTAGTAGACCAATGGTCATTGCAATCAGCTCAAAGATGTAGAATGCCTGCCGCAAGGAGAATGAATCGTGACAAGGGCCAGATGTGTCACCACAGCCACTCCGCTGCATGCATTCTTTCCTATTTCCTAGTAAAATGACAGCTCCTGATACCTCCTAGGCCAGCAACGACAATTGATGACCATATCTGCCACCATAAACCGTACGTTGTTGATATGTATCCCTCAGAACGTAGAATTCTTGCTTCATCTGATCTTGATTTGATATATACAACATTTCATTTGAATGCAAGCGGTCTCTTTACAGTTCAATGCAGCACCTACCATGGTATGCATGGGCCAAATCATCCAAGATATGTAATGCTTACTTACTCGGATGCATAAGAGTTAAACTCAGTTAAATACTTAAAGGTTTAGATACCTGTTTAAGGAACGGGTTAAAGTTCACAGAAAGATGAAATAAAATTTACCTACCTGACAACTGACAACACTGAACAATTTCATCATTGGACAAGCGTGTGTACGTACTATGTATGAGGCTTCACTTTAATGAGGCACGCTCCTACAAGAAATTAACCACTAGCTGTTAAATTCAGCATTTCAATGTGCCCCTGCAACTGTAAACATCATATACTTGAAACTCCATGTTCAATTGGACATCTACCAGGATACTATTGAACATGAGTAATATTGTTGTTGCACCACATACAAACCATGATCTTTGGACAACAAGTTTAAAGGGTTGGCAAACATCAGCTAGCCTGTCTTTGGTAAAGATAACGTGATTCCCTGCAAAGGCCCGTTGTGCCGATCCCTCCACTGCATGAGCTCGTTACCAGATCCAACTGGGATGTGAAATGACAACTCCTGATGCCTCCTATGCCAAAGCAACAACCATGCATACTAATGTTCATGGCTGGAGTAAACTGATCTGCCATGGTGATGATAAGAACCAGAAGATGGGCGATGGCAGGGAGGCATGGCAACCGCTGAAAGTTTCAGAGTCTCGGTCATCCGGTTCTTAGTTGTTTTACCGATTCTTTAGTCGTAGTTCTGGCTGAACTGAATCCGGAGCTTGGGATGGCACGTTTGGTAGCTGGATATGATGATATCACTGGTTGTTATGCATGTAACCGAATTAAGCTCATATTGGATCTCCATCCAATCCTCTTATTCCAGCCCATTAAGCGTGCGACTCTGTAGGTTCATGTACACTCGGTTGTAACCCGAAAACTCCTTTTTGGTCCACGCGTCAACAGCGGCCTCTAGCAGAACGCATTGACCCACCGGGCATACATAAATATCATATCGGCTGAACCTCTAGTGTATACTTGTATGAACCCCTTTGCCTCATGATATCGATTAAGCTCAAGGCTAGATATGTGCCATCCCCTAATAGCTCAATCATTCACTCGAACCTGTGATAGATTATATAACTTGTGATTGACTCCTCAATCACCTTTGGCATGGCAATGCACTTCTATAATCTACAGCATTGAGGGGCCCAGAGATATCTCTCCATAGGAGGGGCAAATCCTATCTTGATTATTCATATCCCACTACATGTTTCATAGCATACCCGAAAACTACTTTTATAACTACCCAATTACGGAGTAGCGTTTAACAGTTCCTAAGTAAGCTACTACACATGTTGGGAATCATGATAATCTCAGGTCTAAGGATTCAACACCAACACTAAATGAGATCACTAATGACACAATACATATGGCTCTTGCAGTGTCTCATGTTGGGTCTATTCAATTACATGTTCTCAGCATATGTCCATATTATTAATTTGATATCTCTATACTATGATCCATGAGATATGATCATCAATTAATACATGTGCTGATCATCTAAACATATTTGTTTCACATATGATATTTGATCAGGGATCATTTAGAAATAGCAACACACAACATAAAGAGTCTCATGAAAGAATCATATATTTATTAACCAATAATGAGTTATCTATGGTTATCTCTAGAGCATATCACTAACACTCTCTGCCTGTACCACTGCTGTTGGTTGCTCCTTTCATCGTTTCGCTGCTTTATGGCCTGGAGATGATTGTCCAAGAGCAAGAGGCTAAGATGATCACTGCAGGGTGAATGGTGCCGGCCACAATCTCGACACTGTGATTCCTCCGTCGCAACGGTCCCTGCACCTGCATCACTGCAGTACTACACTGCATGTCAGGGCGATGCACGCGATGGTGACGACGAGGTCCAGGTTGGTTTCATTGAAGATGGCGCCAGGAAGGCTGTGTGCTCCACGCCTCCACCTCTAAATTTGGGTTCGACGAGAGTATGGTGTGATCTATCATCCATGTGGCTAGTCAGCAATGCAGATGTTCAGCATCATTCTGAGATGACAACTCCTAATGCATCCTATGCCAACAAGAGTTGTTCATCTTCATCCCTAAGCTCTCAGCGTGCAGAATTAATTTCTTGCTCCTTCATCTGACCTTCGATATATATAGCATTTCATTTGATGCAATTATCCATTTAATACAGACCTACCACGCACTACTATATGCATGGGCCAATCAATTCTATCTCGGAATGGAGTGGAGTCATCTCACAAGGAAATGTTGACTGACTGCTCGAGATACCGGTACCTCGAGACACTTTTTGTTGGACCAGAGCAAATCTCTAAATTTATACAATAACAACTATTCATCTCTCTGCCTTGGCACACAAAAGAAAATCAGAGTGTTCATCTCTCACCAACCGTTTTCATCATCTTCTGCTTTATGATCCTTCCAAAAAAAAAATCATCTGCTGCTTTTATGGTCAAAGGGGATGACAGAGCGGAGCCCCCCATCTCGACATAGTCCTCCTGAATCCGCCGTAGCCACCTCCTTCAATTCCTGCATCTGCACCATTGAATTGCGATGGTGATGAGAAGATGAGACCGAGCTTGCAATCGTCAGATGATGTGATCAATCATCTAGCTACTTGGCTGATCAGGGATAACTGATAACATAGGCCAAGGATGTACAATGCGCAGTGAACTTTCCAGTGACATTTCTCCACACACATGAGTGGTTTAGACTTCAGATTGATTTTCTTATTGGGGCGACATTTTGCAAAGAAAAAAAAAACTCCATTTGTACCGATCCTGCTGAACCACGGGCCCAAATTCAGAAGTGGCAAAGGGTCCCTCCTACAGTCCTACTGATCCCGTCGTCGTCTTTCTCAGCACGACTACTTCCCATTGCTGTTGCCTGTCACAATTCGACAATGACATCGTTGCCTCGTCACAGCCTAGCGTTTGCTATACGGTGCCGTCTTAGAAGATTGGAGCCCCGATCTAAACAACGTCGTCCTGAATCTGGTTTACCACTGCAGTAGTGGAATGGCGACGGACGGAGGATGATGCTGAGGTTGGTTTCGCTGGAGACGACGTAACCTGCTGCCCTTTTCAGCTTCCCCAACAGGATGGTGTGATCTATCATCTACTCCCTCTGTTCCATAATATAAGGGATTTTGAGTTTTTGCTTGTATTGTTTGACCACTCGTCTTATTCAAAAAATTTTGAAATTATTATTTATTTTTTTACTTACTTTATTATTCAAAGTACTTTAAGTACAACTTTTCGTTTTTTTATATTTGCATAAATTTTTTGAATAAGACGAGAGGTCAAATATTATAAGAAAAAACTTAAAATCCCTTATATTATGAGACGGAGAGAGTATGCGGCTAATCAGGGATTGAAACGGATGCCTCCACTATGAAATGACAACTCCTGATGCCTCTTAATCCAAGGACAACAAGCTAGGAAACAACATCATCCATGGCTCTATGCATAGTAACTGGGTTAACCTGACTGCTGAATGGCTGGAGTGGCCTACTCTGCATCCATGAAACGTTGTTCATATATATGCCTTAGCTAGTAGAATTTCTTAATTGCTCCCTCTGATATTTAATATATATACATCTTATTTGATAAAATTGTCCAACTGAACTCTGTCTCTGTCTCATTGAAGTTCAACTAATGCAGTAACTACCACCTCATGCATGGCTGTCATGCTGGCAAAAGCGGGGGTTTCGGCCGGTTTTACCAATCAGCCGAGATATCTCATGCTTAATTAGGGAGATAATTTACAAAATTACTCACCATATATATGCCAACTGTGGTCAATTGCTGGCGCCACTGTTTTTGGGTCCTGATGGGTATTTAGTGGGACCACACCCCTCCCTCAGTTTAGGGGCAGCGTTTTTTTTCTCTTTTTTGTAGTTTTTTTTTCCTTGCCAGCCCTTTTTTTCGTGGCAATGGCCTATGGCCGTTTATGTTGTTTAATTAAATTTTGCTTTGTTTTAATATATTGACGTGTAATTTTTTTGTGCGTTCGTAATTGTTTTAAAATTATCTTGCCATTTACCGTACGAATAAATGTTAGATTTCACCTATACTAGTGCTCCCTGTCACTAGTATGGTGTACCGAAAATGAGCTCAATTTAATTAGATATACTCATCCACTTCAAATCCTATCGAGCTATAGCCTATGGTAATCATAATAGTACAATATGTTTTCTC
Source organism: Oryza meridionalis (assembly GCA_000338895.3). Classification (NCBI taxonomy): domain Eukaryota; kingdom Viridiplantae; phylum Streptophyta; class Magnoliopsida; order Poales; family Poaceae; genus Oryza; species Oryza meridionalis. The sequence goes on from CM002535.2 coordinate 23,196,785, forward strand.
CTCAGAGTTTCTCCGGACTTTTTGTTCAAGTGGAAGGGCCATATATATGCAGACAGTAATTTTGTTCTTGTGATTTGTCCAAAATAACTGTGATGTGTTGAAAGCAAAATAGAAATCTCGATGTGCTTAAATGTATCGTGGTCTCGTGGAGAACATCACAATGTAATATATATTTACCTGCGGTCTACTGACCAAGCTGAAATGGCTTGTCAAACAAAAGCAAATACTTGATCTGAAGCAATTAGTATCATAGCCTGAAAACTTGTATATTTTGAACTGGTATCGACTCTTTTTAAGATAATGGAAGTTTTATTGAACTCAATCAATTACATCAAAATAATACAATCGTATTGAGAAATGAGAACAACAACCGGTATCGATGCAAGGATAGATGAAACAGAAGACTAGCATTGTCACGTTTGCAGAGCAGGGAGGCAGACTAACATATATATCGTCTTAGAAGCCGCCTTCCACTGCAACGAGCATGCCCTGATGTCTAGCTAGCAACAGCTTTACTAGCAACGGCGTTGCTAGCAACCGAACAAGCCGTCTCAGTAGAGAAAGTTAGTGCCAAACTAATCCAAAGACAAGGGATTCAGAAAGTAGCAAACATTCTTAATTACATGGATGCATCATACATATGAGTTCAACTCGATGAGTTAAAGGTTCAGGCAAGGCTATCTTTGGTATATGGTAAGCTAGCTTGACTCAGATCAGAGCCGTCCATTCCACTACAAATCAGTCCGAGCCATAGAAATGCATATGATTGTTCATATTGTTGATGCTTGTTATATGATGATCTCCGGATAAAAAGTTTTAAAAACTTAGACAAACACATCAACTAGCTGATCGGCGGAAAATAGTTCATTAGAAGGATCTGCCGTCCTTTGGCTGATTCTATTGGTTCACCCGGCTCCCCACGATGACGAAGTGTATGCTTGAACCATGCGGGTCGAGGTGAGGCCTATGAGAAATGACAAGTCCTGATGCCTCCTAGTCCTAGGCCAACAAGGGAACAATCTTGCATAGCACCATTCCGCTGCATGTGGCTGGAGTGGGCTGGTCCGCTGGTGTGCCTCCATGGGGAGTTTTCCATCTCTAGCTCAGCTCTCAGCTTGTTGAATAAATATTTCTTGCTCCATCTAATCTTTGGTGTACATTTATACATCTTTTGCACCTTAATTCAGAGCCATCCACCCCACTCCAAGTCCAGCCGAGCTATAAAAATGTAAGAGAAATTTTATAGTCCTTGAAAGGTATCAATATATAAGAGGGAAAGCTTTTGCCCTTTCTTAAAAAAAAAAAGTTCCTTGAAAGGTACCAAGAGGCAAGAGATAAAATTTTTAATGCAAATTTGGGACCTCCTAGTACTAGAGATACTGAGAGGTAGCAAATTTTACACTAGAAAATATAGTACCTCCAGATATCTCCTCAAAAGAACTGTAAAATCACTTAAAATTTTAAATAAAGTTACCTGACAAGTGACAACTCTGAACAATTTACCATTAGAGGAGGGTGTACTGTAATATCTGTTCAAGATCGGGCAGGCTGCGGTTCAGTTAGACAAGTGATAGCTGGTAAGAAGAAATTTACCAGTTATCACTATTGCTAACTTCACCAGGCTGCAGACCGAAATCTTAATCAACTGTAGTTGAGCCCATCAGTGTAGAAATTTACCACTGTTGCTAACTTCACCATTCCATTACATATTTGCCTTTATTTTGAGTTTCAATTTCCAACCAAACAAAAATATGACTGAATATATCCAATTACCAGAAACTAACCGCTTTGTGGAACTCGCCATTTCAATGTGCCAATTTCTGATTGTAGTTGTACTACTATACAGCATTTTTGCATTACATGGTGGAAGTGAGAAACCTGAAAGGATCTCTTTCTGTTCTTGTCTTGTGCGTGTGTTTGGAATTGCCTGGACCTTTTTTGTTTCTTCTCCTTAGCTCTTTTTTCTTCTTCTTTGTAATTAGTAAACCCAAGTAAAACATGATCAAATCATAGCTAGCTGAGTGCATGTGTCTGTCTTCCTCAGATTTTCTTCCAAACTTTCGTTAAATCATAGCCATATGAAGTTGTAGGATCGAATCACAATAACTAAGCCAACCATAGGAGGGTGAATGGTTGGTATGCCCAAAAACCCAAACTTTTAGCGGAAATAAAAGTTATCCTCAAATTCGACGGATCGCGGTCTGACCGAAGTTGTCGAGCCGGTCTGACCGCCTGAAGAACGTTGGTCTAACAGAGATTGGAACTCCGGTCGAACTGCCGAGATCGCGTGCTAGCTCCTATCGCCGCCGCCGATCTGACCGCAGGTTGTCTGCCGGTCTGACTGCCGTGATGCCGCCGGTCTGACCGCCGGTGTCCCGTCGGTTGGACCGCCACACCTGAGTAAATACAAATCGAAGAACTCTCAAAGTAGATGACAACTTTATTACTTCTCTCTATGTTTACAAAGTGCAACAACAGTACTCCTTACAAAATTTCAACTAAACTCGAAACCCTAACTAAACTATCAACTCAATTGCTCTCAAAAGCGATAACGGGAAGCCTCACGCTCTCTCTCTATTTATACATGAGGTAGGCAGCCTAAAGCCACGAACCAAACTCATACTAGAAGTCCTAATCCCCATACGAAACCTTCTCGTGCAAGAAACAAACTTTATATAACCACTCATACTAAATTTGGACTCCTTCCAAATTTGACTCCACATCCCATATGCACACAATACTTCCATCGTATGCCATATGGAATCTTCACCAACCACGTGCATTCAACTCTAGCCTTAGTATCCCGCATGATCTCTGACCACCACGGACGTCATCTTATCCCCAAGCTGACTCCCGGTCCATCACCGCAAATACTCTCCCGAGGCATCGAGTCACCTACACATGAAACAAACAAAGAAACCATATTCCGAGACCAAGCTATCTCCAACTTGACTCATTAGTAGCAAACAATAGTATTACATACGCACAGTATCCATCTAGAAGCCATAATCATGAAACCATCACGGATATCCAAACAAACAACCCGAAACCGACACAGTGTCGGTCGGTCAGACCGTGGGCTGCGCCGGTCTGACTGCGCATATACCTCCGGTCTGACCGGCCGCACCGGCCCGGTCTGACCGGTCCCGATCACCTGTAAATTCCAATCATCTCCAAAACCACTTCACAAATAAATTCCAAATATCAAAACCAATACTCCAATGCCAATTGTTCATCACAGAATAACAATAAAAAACACTTTGATTTTACAATCTCCCCCTTGATGAACACATTGGCAAACTCATCAAAAATGTTTTGGTGTTTGGAAAAATAAAAAGAAAAGTGGTAAAAAGCACACTTGGTACAAACATACACATCGTGCTCAAAAATCCAAAAGAAAACTTCTCTCACTTTTGAAAAGAAAGAAATTCCCGATTGAAACAAAAACATGCTCTTTTCAACAACTTCAAAAATTCATTTGCTTCTCCAAAAATACATTGCTTCTCCCCCTTTTGACAATGATTTCATCAAGCATAGAAATTATGTTCATTAATGTTCAAGAGCTTAGCACACATATTGTAACACCCCAGGTAACCACGTACCTAGAGTGCCACACAAAAAAAACACTCAAACCACTAACTTCCAAAATTATTAGAATTTCGGTAGAGCCTCCCCTGTAAATACAGACATCCACGACAGGCAATTATAAGTTAAACTAATAACAATATCATTCCCACAATACAATCCATCCTTATAATCCATGGGGAAGAAACTATTAAAAAACTAAAAGATTATTACAAGACCGAACCATGATATTGTTTAAGCATCATTATGGAGTTTAAGTATCATTATGAATCTAGGCAATATAGTTTGATAGTGTGCAGATAAATGTGTATATAAGGGTGCTACTTCCCACCCATGCATGTTGGTCTCAATGCGTACCTAAAACCAAATAAAACGCAAGAGTGAGTATAAAAATACTCAGCAAGTACAATATGGAACTAGAAAACACATATACACATCATTGACAATAAAGCATAAACAGAAGGCTTTCTTTCTTTGATAGGAAACACATTTCCAAACACCAAATTAAAGAAGATAGTAGTTCCCATCCCGGGCAGGCATGAATTGAAATAGTAGTTTCCATCCCGGACAATAGTGAATACATCCTAGCATTTGCCGGCAAAGCCGGGTAAGCGTGATCAACGCTTACCCATAGGAACTTGAATAAAAAACCAAATTGCACTCCCATAACTACGCATGGTACTTGAATAATTGAAACCGGAATCAGAGAACCAAATTGGTTTATTGGCCTTCTCATGTTGGCCCACTTCTAAATATATTCTTTTTTATTTATTTCTATTAACATCTTTATTATAACAAGTCAACCCAACTAAAAACCTAAATATATTTTCTTTAATATAAGCGAGGTATTACACATATAGCATATCAAGTCATATGTTGCAATAAAAAGAAGATGAACCCATCTATAATATAGCAAGCATGCATTAAAGTATAATCATGAACTAAAGATTTTACAATTAAGTTCAAATCAACAATCAAAATTCATGATTTCAAACGATTTATAATGCAACATCTTTACAAGCACATAGGTTGAAGAAGAAACACTAAACATATATACCTATTGCAATTATCACTCTTTCTCAAATTAGCTTTAGCACAAAACAACCAAGAGAATTTTTTTTAACCTTTTCTTTTCTTGAGCCTTTTTGCTCATATTTTTTTCTCTTAATTATTCCGGGTACGTCCCTGTCATCAAGACTGTTTCCAGAGATTCGACACCCATTATTTTGCTCACATCGAATACGTTTTTGTCGTCAAGACTGTTTCCAAGGATTCGGTATTCATTTTTTTCATATTTTTTATTCTATTTGCACAATGAGCAATCAAAGCTATTTGAGGAATAACAATTCAATAAAGCATATATATAAAGCATTTATAAATCAAACCATATTCTAGCATCAATATTGCACATTTTCTTAATTCAAGTATAGAATTTAAGTGTCATGTATCATCTCCCTTAAAAGCAAAATCTAAACCTTATAAAAAGACTAGAATACATACAAGCTATGTTAGAGACAAATAAACCTTTATAGTATTGCTAGCATGCACACGAAAATACCATATGCATAAGCAAAGCTCTCTTTGATCAATTTTTCTCATTGTCATATTTTTGCTTGATAAAACCATGAGGTACAAAACTCCCCCTCAAATCATGCCAAAAGGATGAATAATTCCCAATTCACCACAAAGAAAAGCAAAACGATTAGAATCCAAAGGTTTAGTGAAAATATCAGCAAGTTGCAACTTCGTGTCCAAAAATGTCAATTCAATATCTCCCTTCTCAACATGATCTCTCAAAAAGTGAAAGCGAATATCAATGTGCTTTGTGCGTGAGTGTTGAACATGATTCTTAGCAATGTTAATAGCACTAGTATTATCATAAAAGAGAGGTACTTTATCAAAAGTAAGACCATAATCTTTCAAAGTTGAAATAAGCTAAAGAATCTGCGAACAACAACTAGCAGCAGCAACATGTTTAGATTCAGCAATTGATTGAGCAACACTAGATTGTTTCCTAGAAGACCATGCAATCAATGATATACCAAGAAAATGACATGTTCCACTAGTACTTTTCCTATTAATTCTGCAACCACCAAAATCAGCATCGGAATATCCACTCAAGCAAATAGAAGATGAAGTAGAATACTGTTAACGACCAAATTTGGTAGTTCAAGTATCAGAGATGAAGATAAAATCGAAGCATAATCTAAGAGATAGATCGTTACGGAAACAGAGCAAGAATCGACTAAAGTCCGAATCAGCTACGACCAAAGTCGGCAGAGTTCGAGTCGGACAAGGTAGCCGATTGAGCCGATTCCGGCAATATGACTCGGTACACGTTATCGGGTTAAGTTAATGTGCTTCATATGGATTGCCACATACGGATAGAGTCCTGAAAAGGCAATTGTATCTATTAATTAGGATATTTTATGTAATTTCCTTAGAGATATGTTTGGGCAAAAGTCTGCCGCAAAGACTTATGGTATTTCGAGTTGTAATAGTGTTAGGAGTCGTGTCCGACAAGGGCATATCGTGTACTCGGGTATAAATATGACCCGAAACCATGTAATCAATTGACAATCAGTTCAATACAATCTCGGCGCATCGCCACCTTTTACTTTCGTTCTACTTCGACGAGTTCTTGCTTTCGGGTTGAGCTGCATCGGTTTCGATCTTCAACTAGAGGTAAAACTTGTTATGGCGGCTTGCGTTCTCGGGATTAGTGTTTCCATCTTTATGACACTCTAATCTTGTTTATGTAAGTTGTTGATTTATCATATATTCTATATAATCCAGAGCAATATCGCTATCTAACCTTCAATCGGCTAACATCTCTTACTAGAAGACAGCCGAAAGGGATAGATGTCATGTTGATCTAGATTATATGGGATATTTACCACTCTATGAAACATCCAATGACTTGATTGTCTAGATATTGTTCTTCTTTTCATACTTATAGCTGCATCAGTTGAGTTTGACCTTATAAGTCGTGATTAGAATATTAATCTCTAGCCTATCTATTGGTTGCCGATTAGGGTAGTGTCGGGGTTTCAGCTGACCTTACCTGATTTAGCTATTTTATGTTTCACATGCTTAATTGTTATGCTAAATCCGCCCTTTATGTTAAGATCATACTTCACTAGAATATATTAGGCTTTCTGTTTAATATATCCTGTTTGTTTTAATATCTTAATATAGAGTGGTATTGGAGTAATAGCCGATACATGCTAGATCTATCTGATCGGCTATGCTGCAAACACCTATATAATTACTATGTTAATGTATATTTTGACCTAAGTGATTTATATTGTCTCGGCATGGTAACTGATCTATCCCAATCACTTGGTTTAAATATACGTCAACTTGGTGATTATATGTTGTTAACATCTATAGCCGATCGAATAGATTTAGTCTCATCTTATTTATTCATAATTGCCGATCGAATCCAATATGACATCGGCTCAAAGATAAATGATATCTCATCGGCGACTGGCCGATCGGCTATCATTTATGGATTTAACCGCGGTTTCTTTGTCTTTCTTTCTTGTTGATTGCAGGATCAAATCAACTGGCACGCTCACGAACCTAAAGGCAAGATTTTAGACCTGCACTGAAGTTAAGCAGATCTTCCAGGCCAGTGTGTGTTTTTCACGTCAATACGCTTTTGGCACGCCCAGTGGGACCAACAAGTGGCAACAATGTCAGTAGAAAAGCAATCACCGCCGTCAATAGGCAAGCTGTTAACGACGAAATTTGGTAAGCCCAAAATCATCATCGGCTTAGAGTCAATATCGGCTTTAGAGTTATGGAATCAGCCGATGGGAGTCATCAAATCGCCAGCAACCGTGTTCTCGATGGAGTCGGATCAACTAAAGGGAATTTATCCAGAAGAGTCCGAGTTCAAGAAGGATGCGGCATGGCAGTTTATCCATTAATTAGGAATAGTTTGTTAGTTTCCTTTTATCTTTAGGAAAGTGTGTTTAGTGTCCGATAAGGACTTTATGTTTCCTTTTTTCTTTAGGAAAGTTTCTTTCTTGTCCAACAAGGACTTGTATCAACCCATGTGTATAAATATGTACACCCAGGGTCTATGTAATCTATCAATCTCGATCAATACAACTACTCTCGGCGCATCGTCACCCTCTTCCCTGAGGTTTTTACTTATCAACCGGTGGAATTTGGGCACCTGACGCGGGGCTGCATCGGCTTTCGATCTCCGGCGAAGGGGTAAGTCCTACGTTCCGTCGGGCCCTGGTGAATCTGTCATCTACATCAGCGTCGTTCAAGGCTGCATCGCTTCGATCTCTTGGATCTCTCTGGTTTGGTTGATTGATTTGCTTACCTGATATCTCAAGTCTATCTCTAATTCCATTGTGTTTAGAGACGCATCGGTTTAGTTGGATATGTCTCGGTTAGGTCCGATCTTCTGTCTTAGCCGATATATCTCTACAATCACAATGCTTTTCTAAATAGATTTGTTATATCCATCACATTAGACAGATCTATTGGCTGATCGAGTATTAGATTATCATATACAATCTCGTGCTGCATCGGTTAGGTTCGACCTACTAGATTGTTGTTGATAATATAAGTCTTGTTAAGCCGATATGTTCATGCTAATGTTTTATCGGGGTGCTAGCCGATAAGTTATCTGGATGTTGCATCGGCTTATAAGGATTACATACAAGTTGGGTTTAGACGATCGCAACAAAGGTTTCACTGTTTAATCTAATCTTTTGGATTTTATGACATCGGACCTCCAGCCGATGTATGCTTTAACTTTCGGATCAATGCTTATTCTATCATATCACATTGCTAGCCGATTGGTTTATACTGGATTATATTGTTATTTTTTTACATCATCATCAGCCGATTGCCTTTATATCATTATCTATATTGGACATATAGCCGATTGCTTAAATCCTATCGCGATCTGCTGGTATCGGCATTGGCTAGAACTACTCCATCGGCTTGTCAGCCGATCGGCTATTTGATCTACTGTTTACATCTCTTGTCAGTTGTAGGATCAAACTGACTGGCACACCCACATCTCATCACGTTTTGGACCTGCACTGGAGCTAAGCAGATCTCCTAGGCCAGTGTGTGTTTTTTTGCATCAACACAAGCCGCCAGTTCCTCCTCCACAAACCAAGCTTCCGAAACTCCCAGGATCTAATCTTCCACCCGAGAGTCCATCTGAGGTCAATGAAACAAACATCATCCAGGCCACTGTAGACAAGTTGTCACCAGATCAAAAGAAGGAGTTTGAATTAATGATGAAACATGCTCAACAACAATTCATGAACTCGTTCACAGAGACCAGACAAGGGAGAGTTGTTCAAAAGTACAAATTAAAGTTAGTAGCCGATGTGCCTGGAACAGGTTCTTCCAAAGATGGTGACATTCAAGCAGCTAAAGGTAGCACAGACGATTCGGGTAATAAAGGCACAGATCCTAAAGATGGTGACGTTGAAGGAGTTGTAGGAGATGGCAGTGAAGAACAATTACAGTTTAACAACTTCCAGGATCGGATTGATTATGCTGTGCAACATGCTTTGATCAACTAGTCGGGAGTGCTTGTTAATACTTTAACAAACATGGTGAAATCTGTGGTTGATGGTACAATAGCCGAACATCAAGCTACTGGGCTAGTTTATTTACCAGGTGGCGTTTTCGCAAACTACAGAACTTTGGTGACAGACAACCAACTGGGTACTTCCAATGCGCCACCAGTCCAGCCGACAGCAGCAGCTGCAACTTTGGCACCTGGCGCGGGAACATCAGCACAAAGGCAGACGATCAACCCTTATTTGTTAACCAGGCAACAACCTCAGCATGCTGGACAAAATATCAATCGGCTGACTCAAGAGCAGGTTGCTGCAATGTTTCTACCAACTCAGCCGACTATCGAATCAGTGCAGTCGACATCGATTCAGCAGACGCTATCAAGACAGCAAACGGTTCAGCCGGTCCGATAGCAGACGGTTCAGCCGATTTAGCAGTAGACGATGCAACAGATACCAACTGGGTTGAGAACACCGGATAATCGGCAGATGCAGCACGCTATGACTCAAGTCATTCCTGAACACTTGGTCCATAATGTACAACCAGATCAATCGGTTGTACCCCAAGTTATTCCTGAGCAATTGGTGCGTAACATTCAGCCTAATTTCCAGAATTATCAGGGGGGTAATTTGAACTATCAGTATCAGCCTCCATCACCTCATGTTCAGTACCTGCCAGGTGGATCTCCTCAACCACAAGTATTGCCCCAGTTTAACCAGTTTGATCCTATTCAGCAGCAAACACAGGGGGTACCTCAGCAGAGACCTTGGGCTGATATGATTGCAGAAGTAATGAGGGAACAATTTGGATTGAAGCCGAAGGATACTGGAAACTTGTATCAGCACCCATACCCCCAGTGGTTTGAGAGAGTTTCATTGCCTAACCGATACAAAGTTCCAGATTTTTCCAAGTTTTCTGGGCAAGACCATGTTTCAACATATGGGCATGTCATTCAATTCTTAGCTCAATGTGGTGAGGCATCGACTGTTGACGCTCTGAGAGTTAGATTATTTCCTTTGTCTTTATCTGGATCGGCTTTCACATGGTTTTCTTCTCTACCATACAATTCTGTCAATAGTTGGGCCGATCTGGAGAAGCAGTTTCACAGTTATTTCTATAGTGGAGTTCATGAGATGAAACTATCCAACTTAACAGCAATTAGGCAGAGGCATGATGAATCTGTACAAGATTATATTCAGAGATTCAAAGGGATGAGGAATAGATGTTACAGTTTTGGCTTTGACAGATTCTCAGTTAGCCGATCTAGCTTTTCAGGGTTTGATAGCTCCGATCAAAGAGAAGTTTTCCTCTTAGGATTTTGAGAGCTTATCACATCTTGCACAGAAGGTGACCTTACATGAACAAAGATTTGCTGAAGCCAAAAATAATTTTAAGAAGATCAATCATGTCTATCCTTACATGTATGATTCTGAAGTAGCAGCAGCCGAATGGGTAAGAAGCAAAAAGGTTGTACAATATCAATGGGTAAAGAATTCTGGAAAAGAAGAAAGGTACGACTTTGAAATCACCAAGGCTGATAAGATCTTTGATTTGCTACTTCGGGAGAAGCAAATACAACTTCCTGCTGGCTACATAATACCATCGGCTGAGGAGCTAGGGAAAAGAAAATACTGCAAGTGGCATAATTCTGGTTCCTACTCCACTAATGATTGCAAAGTTTTTCGACAGCAGATCCAGACAGTCATTAAGGGAGGAAAGATTAAGTTTGATGATGCTAAAAAGCCGATGAAGGTGGATGGACATCCTTTCCCATCAACATGGTACACACAGCTAGGAGAACAACCGATGGAGGGAAAGCTCGAGGTTCTCAGTTGAATTCAGTCAGAATTATCAATAAATATAAGAGAAGACATGATAAACAACATGAGAAGTATTATGAGCAAGAAGATGATGGTTTTGATCCTCATTGGGATTGTGAGTTTTTCAGATTTTGTTGGAATGAAGGAATGAGACTGCCATCGATTGAAGATTGCCCTGGGTGCAGTGATAACGTAGAAGATTCGAGCCGATCTTACAGCAGAAGCAATCGACTGAATCAAAGGAGAGTTACCCTGTTTATCAGCGGTTGGGCCCAATCAATCAAGATCAACATCAAGATCAGGGCAATGACGAGAAGATGCAGTGGTGCCCTTCTAGTATTTTCACAAAGAAACAAAAAAGGAGGGTTCAGCGGATGAGGAGCAGAGAGCGTTTTAAGGAGGTAGAACAAGAAATCAACCATCGGCTGAAAAAGACAAAGCCCAGGCAAGAATGGTGTGTAAAGAGCAAGCCCACAGTGGCCGATGAAACTGAAGCCGACAAGGCAAAAAGGATGCTCAAAGGTAAAGCTGTTGCATCTACATCGGTAAATATGGCTTTTGTGCTACCTGCAGAGTTTGAATCTAGGCAAGTCGATATTGATGATGTGGAGGAGGCATCAGCTAGGCTAATTCTATCACCGGACCTAGCAATCTTTGAAAAGCCAGAAGGGACGGAGAATCGGCACTTAAAACCGTTGTACCTTAATGGATATGTTAATGGCAAGCCGATGTCCAAGATGTTAGTTGATGGGGGAGCTGCTGTAAATTTGATGCCCAACTCCACATTCAGGAAGCTGGGTTGGAGTGCAGATGATCTCATCAAGACAGACATGATTCTTAAAGACGTTGGTGGCAATCCATCGGAAACCAAAGGAGTTTTGAACGTAGAATTAACAATCGGCAGCAAAACTGTTCCTACCACGTTCTTTGTCATCGATGGGAAGGGTTCCTATAGCCTGTTACTCGGAAGGGATTGGATTCATGCTAACTGTTGTGTTCCTTCGACCATGCACCAGTGCTTGATTCAATGGCAAGGTGACAAGATTGAGGTTGTGCCAGCCGACAGGTCAGTGAACATTGCTAGTGCTGATTTGCCTCTTTGGGAGATGGATGGTATTGATTGTTTATCTTGAAAGATTTGGCAAGGAGATTTTCTAAGAGTTTCCGATTGTGATATACAGCCAATTGAAGATGGAGAGCCCGAGTTATTACTTTGAAGGCGTTGTGGAGGGTTCAAACGTCTACACCAAGGACACAGTAGATGATCTCGATGACAAACAAGGACTGAGTTTTATGTCGGCTGATGATTTGGAAGAAGTGGATATTGGTCCAGGAGATAGGCCGAGGCCGACATTTATCAGTAAGAATCTATCGGCAGAGTTCAGAACCAAGCTAATAGAGTTGTTGAAAGAATACAGAGATTGCTTTGCTTGGGAGTATTATGAGATGCTAGGACTTAGTCGATCGATTGTTGAACATCGGCTCCCCATCAAGCCAGGGTTCAAACCATATCAACAACCTCCCAGAAGATCTAAAGCCGATATGTATGATGCTATCAAAGCTGAAGTTATTTGGCCATGCCGGTATGCCAAGTGGGTATCTAATATTGTTCCAGTGATCAAGAAAAATAAAGCTTAGGGTGTGCATTGACTTCCGAGATTTAAATAAAGCTACCACTAAGGATGAATACCCAATGCCGATTGCCGACCAATTGGTTGATGCTGCTTCAGGCCACAAGATCATAAGTTTTATGGATGGCAATGCTGGTTATAATCAAATTTTCATGGCAGAAGAAGACATCCCTAAGACTGCTTTCAGGTGTCCTGGTGCAATCGGCTTGTACGAGTGGGTTGTGATGACTTTCGGCTTGAAAAATGCTAGAGCAACATATCAAAGAGCCATGAATTGCATATTCCATGATCTGATCGGTTTATTGGTTGAAGTTTATATTGATGATGTGGTTGTTAAATCCAAAGAAGTAGAAGACCATATAGTCGATTTAAGGAAAGTTTTTGAGAGAACAAGAAAATACGGCTTAAAGATGAATCCCACGAAGTGTGCTTTTAGTGTATCGACTGGGCAATTTTTGGGTTTTCTTGTTCATGAGAGGGGGATTGAAGTAACTCAAAGGAGTGTTAGTGTAATTCAGAAGATTCAACCTCCAGAGGATAAGAAGCAATTACAAAAGATGATCGCCAAGGTGAATTTTGTTAGGAGATTTATTTGAAATTTATCTGGCAGATTGGAACCTTTCACGCCATTATTGAGATTGAAAGCCGATCAAGAATTCACTTGGGGGGCAGAACAGTAAAAAGCTTTAGATAATATTAAGGAATATCTTAGTTCCCCTCCAGTTATAATTCCTCCACAAAAGGGAATACCATTCAAGTTGTATTTGTCGGCTGGTGAAAAGTCAATCGGCTCGGTTTTGATTCAAGAGCTCGAAGGAAAAGAAAGGGCAATTTTCTATCTTAGTCGAAGGCTTTTGGATGCGGAAACAAGGTATTCACCGGTGGAGAAGCTGTGCTTGTGTTTGTATTTCTCTTGCACAAAGTTGAGGCATTATTTGTTATCCAATGAATGCACTGTGGTATGCAAAGCCAATGTGGTCAAATATATGCTGTCGGCTCCAGTTTTAAAAGGAAGAATTAGAAAGTGGATATATGCCTTGACAGAATTTGTTCTTCGATATGAGTCACCCAAGGCAGTTAAGGGGTAAGCTATAGCCGATTTTATTGTGGAACATCGAGATGATTCGATCGGCTTGGTTGATATTGTGCCTTGGATTTTGTTTTTCGACGGGTCAGTTTGCGCGCATGGCTATGGTATCAGCTTGGTTATAATTTCCCCTCGGGGGGCAAGGTTTGAATTTGCTTATACTATTAAACCTTATGCAACCAACAACCAAGCCGAATATGAAACAGTTCTCAAGGGGTTGCAATTGCTCAAGAAAGTTGAAGCCGATGCTGTGGAGATTATGGGGGATTCATTGTTGGTAATCAGTCAATTGGCAGGAGAATATGAATGCAGAAACGACACATTGATGATTTACAATGAAAAGTGCTGAGAATTGATGAATAGTTTTCGGCTGGTGATTTTGAAGCATGTCTCTCGTGAGCAGAATATAGAAGCTAATGATTTGGCTCAGGGGGCGTCAGGATTCAAGCCAATGATGAAAGATATTGATGTAGAGGTTGCTACAATCACATCCGATGATTGGATATATGATGTTTTTCACTACTTGCAGAATCCATCTCAATCAGCTTCATGAAAGTTGCGCTATAAGGCTTTGAAATACACATTGTTGGATGGTGAGCTTTATTATCGAACGATTGATGGAGTGTTGCTTAAGTGTTTGAGTGCCGATCAAGCTAAGGTTGTGATGGGCGAGGTGCATGAAGGTATTTGTGGTACTCATCAATCGGCTCATAAAATGAAGTGGTTGCTTCGAAGAGCGGGGTATTTTTTGCCGACTATGTTGGAAGATTGCTTCAGGTACTACAAGGAATGTCAAGATTGTCAAAAGTTTGGAGCAATTCAGAGAGCGCCAGCATCGGCTATGAACCCTATTATTAAACCATGGCCATTCAGAGGTTGGGGAATTGATATGATCGGCCAGATTAATCTACCTTCAAGCAAGGGACATAAGTTTATATTGGTGGCGACCGATTACTTTACCAAGTGGGTGGAGGCAGTTCCTTTTAAGAAAGTTGATTCTGGGGATGCCATACAGTTTGTCAAAGAACATATTATTTATCGATTTGGGATTCCTCAAACCATCACAACCGATCAGAGATCAATTTTCGTATCTGATGAGTTTGTTCAGTGTGCCGATAGCATGGGTGTCAAATTGTTAAATTCTTCACCATATTATGCACAAGCCAATGGACAAGCCGAGGCATCTAACAAAAGTTTGATTAAATTGATTAAGAGAAAGATTTCTGATTTCCCTCGGCAGTGGCATACAAGGTTGGCTGAAGCATTATGGTCTTATCAGATGGCTTGTCATGGATCAATTCAAGTCCCTCCTTACAAGCTTGTTTATGGACATGAGGCAGTTTTACCATGGGGAAACTACAATCAGCTCAAGGAGAATTGATTTACAAGATAAGTTGACAGCTGATGAATATTATAATCTCAAGGTAGATGAAACAGAAGATTTGGTCCAATCCAGGTTGAGAGCTCTTGCAAAGGTAACTAAGGATAAGGAATGGGTTGCTCGGCATTATAACAAAAAAGTGGTGCCTAAATCTTTTTGTGAAGGAGAACTAGTGTGGAAGTTGATTCTACCGATAGGAACTCGAGACAATAAATTCGGCAAGTGGTCACCGAATTGGGAAGGACCGTTTCAAATTCATAAGGTTGTGTCTAAAGGATCTTACATGTTGCAAGAACTTGATGGTGAAGTTTATGGACGAGCACTTAATGGAAAATATTTGAAGACATATTACTCAAGTGTTTGGGTCAAATTCATGATCGGTTGAGCATTGCCGATACATGTTAGCCGATGTGGAGATATCGCCTAGAGATGGCCGATATAAGTTATATCACCCTTAGTAGTTTTATTATCATAATCGGTTGTGTCTGCCGATGTATGATGGCCGATATAGATTGTATCGCCCTTAGAAGTTTTATTATCATAATCGGTTACGTTTGCCGATGTATGATGGCCGATATTTGGAATATCGCCCTTAGTCCAAATAATAATTTTATCAATGTCTTCACCATTGAAAAATCAGGGGGGCAGATATATATATGAAAAATCTGGAATTCAAAAACAAATCGGCACAAAGGATCAAGCAGATATATATTACAATGAAATATTGGAGTTTTTTTTTGCTGCCGATTACAAAAATAAAGTTTGTAAATCTAAGTCCCTATTACAGCCAATCATGCAGACAGATATAGCTGGATAGCCGATATCGCCTTTTGCCTGATTTCTTCGACTTCGGCAATTGCTTGGGTGTCTTGAGCATTGGTTCCAGGGATGACCTTGAGGGACTTGGTCATATCAGCCACATTTTTGACGGCCGATTTCATTCTGGATTTCTGTTCTTCGACAACCTTTGGGAGATCGGCTAATTTCTTCTGCTCAAGAGCCAGCTCGGTGTTGCATTCCTCCAGTTGAGCTAAGAGATCTACCTTGCGAGCTTCAAGCCGATCTATATTAGTTTGAATCGGCCCGACAGAGAGTTGATCCAACTTAGCTTTTTCTTCATGCACAAGCTATCGATTGGCTTGGATGGTGGCTTCGATGTCCCTGCGCTCCCGCCGATCGGCTAATCTCTGCTTAGCCTTTTCCAGTTTGAATTGATGTTGCTCGAGGTATATGGCTGGAGTAATGATGTTTGCTAGATCATCCGGGATCAAAATTTGAATTTCTTTAAATCTTGCCCGGACTGAACCACAATCAACCACCAAGTTGTCCAACGATGACTCTAGCCGATGAGATATATCTTCAAGAGTTTTCTTTGCATCTTCATCCAGAGGAGCTAAGGTCTTGCTTGTTGTTTCTTCTTCTGCCTCTTCGTCAAAGTAATCCTTGATATCGAAGGAGAATAGATCAGTTAAGACCTGCAAGAAGGAAAATTGAAGACAATTAAATACCAAGACATGTTATACAACCGATCTGAGATTTTTAAAGAAATAAAACTTACTGGAATGGCAGGAGCAGTTGGTTGTTCTTCTTCTTCAATGTTGTGACTGCCTGCAGCCGATGGAGTACGATTACTTGACATCGGCTGCGCAGGAGGCGAAGAAGGAGGAGGAGGCTGAAAAGACAAGTGTTAGTTAACATCGGTTACGAACAAATTCAAAGGATTTTACAGAGGGAACTGTACCGGTGAAACTGGTTTAGATGGTGCTGGTGCTGATCTTTTCTTCACGGTAGTTTTCTTTTTCCGCAAGTACAGGATCAATAAGCAGTCGGCTATATATATATAAATTTATTTAAGAGATGATCAGGATGAGTTATTTACCCTTGAAAAGTGGGCTGGAGCAGTAGGAGTTGGAGGGGTCTTTTTATGAAGCCAATGGTGTTTTATCTCCCAAGTCGCTCAATTCAGCTGCTGCTTGGTCGACATCTTCCTCAATCTCCTCTTCATTCAGTGCTGTTCTATGGATGGGTCTAAGGCAGACAGGTCATCAGCTGACTTGGATTTCTTCTTCCTGACCTTTTTCTTTGGAGCCAGAGCCGATGGATCAACGACTGATGCCTTAGCTTTCCTTTTCCTGCCGGTATCGCCTGGCTCTCTCAGTTGCCCTTGGAGTAGACTTGAGGTCCTGGGGGCATGGTAGCCGATGACAGGGGGAGCTAGTCCACCTCCATTTGGTATGAGGGCTGGAGCATATTGTATTACCTTGCCGCTATTGCTCTTGCGAGGAGGAGAAGATTATGTTGTCTGCAAAACAGAAGAAGAGGTTAGTCAAGATACAAATCGGCTAAAAGTTATTATACAGGATTGACAAAGTAAAGGTTTACCTGAGGGACAACGTCTGAGAATAAATCTGTCATATACATGGAAGCCGATTGATGGAACAAGTGTTGCTTCCATTCACCCCACCATCTATCAAAGTTTCTGCTCCTGAACCTTGCTAGTTCTATGTTCTCAATGCTGCCCAAGGAAGGTCCTGGGATATTGAGCAGCCGATCCATCATCAATACCGATGAAATCTCTCTTCTGCACTGGATCTTATCGGCAAAATATAAGCCAATTGGCAGCTGTCCCATCCCGAACTGCCTGGCTGAGCTCATTGGATGGTAGAATTCATAAGATACTTGTCTATTTCTTCCTTGATGGATGCTAACAGGAAGAATACACGGGCTGATAGCAGCTGAGAAGACTTCTCTAGATTTATCATACTTCTCAGAATTGATCTCTTCAAATCTGAAGTCCGATGGTAGCTCAAAGTCCATTGAATCTTCATATGCAAACTAGACTCGAGCATCTTTTTGAAAACCATCATAGAAACTGCAGAACTAGTCCTTTAGCAGTTCAGCCGATAGCTTCGCCCCAGAATTGGCTGGTGTTGATGCAGCTTCTCCATATGACATGCATCTGCGATGGGTTAATTCTTCCCCGTCTTCATTTGTGATCGGCTCTAGTCTTGGAAATTGAGACTCTGATAGAGCTGGCCGATTCACAGCTTTCATGGCAACCAGGTTGAGCCATGTCTGTAGTAGCCACCATGGACCTAGTAGTCTGCTCACCTAGATTACCAATAATCTGTTCCGGCGGATGTCGTCGTTGAATATGCAAAGGAGCAGCGACTTCTGAAGTTGTTTCACGTTCTGTACCAGTACTGGTCGAAGTTGTAGCCTCTGGAGGTCCATCTCGATCAGCGTCAACAGAACCGGAACCCGACGACCCTCGCCGGTCTGACCGCTCCTCCTGAGGCGGTCTGACTGGAGGTGTGCCGGCGGTCTGACCAGCCTGGCACCCGGTCTAACCAGCCGAGCCGACCTCGTCATCCTCATCGCTCTCGTCTTCAAAAATACGACCATCCTCCCCCTGAACCTGTGACAATGTACCTGCAATATCGGGTCTAGTACCTGGACTAGCCTCATCAAAAGAAACTTCGTAAGTCTCAACGATTTTGTTAGTCTCCAAAATAAGTACACGATAGCCACGAGAGTGTGCGGGGTAACCAAGAAACATTCCATCGGTAGAGCGTGCCTCAAACTTATCCAAATTTCCAGTTTTCAAGATAAAGCATTTGCAACCAAAAACACGCAAATGTGAAACTTTGGGTTGACGTCCAAATCGAAGCTCATAAGAAGTTTTTCCAAGTTTTGACCTCAAGAAAACCCGATTTGAAGTATAGCATGTGGTGTTAATCGCCTCAGCCCCAAATTTTCTAGGAGTGTGATACTCATCCAACATTGTTCTAGCCATCTCAACCAAAACACGATTCTTTCTTTCAACAACACCGTTTTGTTGCGGAACACGAGGAGAAGAAAATTCATGTTCAAGACCTCTTTCGTTGCTAAATTGTTCAAATGAAGCATTTTTAAATTCACCACCATTATCACTTCGAATTATTTTCAAAGAACCAGGAAATTTAAGATCCAATCGAAGAAACAAATCACGAAAGTGTTGAAACGCTTCATCCTTAATGGCCATGAAGAAAACCCAAGAATATCGAGAAAAATCGTCAACAATAACCAACACATACTACTTTCTTCCAACAGATTGCACTCTAGCTGGACCAACAGTGTCCATGTGTAAAAGCTATCCTGGTGCATCCGTCATCACAGAAACAATAGGAGTATGTGAAGAAGCAACCATCTTAGCATGATGACACGGTGTACAAACTAAATCAAGATCTTTCTTAAGTTTAGGCAAACCACGAACAAGATCCAAACCACTTAACCTAGTGAGATGATCAAAACCAACATGTCCAAGTCTACGATGCCAAAACATCACATCTTTATCAAACTTAGCAACCAAACATGTTATAACAGGTGAAACAGGATTATCAAAATCAGCTTTAAACACTCTTCCATAGTGAGAAATATTCAGCACAGAATCACCACAAGAATCAAAAACTTTACTTCTAGTTTTCTTAAAGTGAACCTCAAAATTTTCATCAATAATTTGTGAAACTGAAAGCAAATTATACTTTAAGTCCTCAACCAAAGCTACGTTTTTCAATTCAAATTTGTCATTTACCTTGACCAAACCTGTAGCGAGAACTGCACTAGTAGAAGCATCACCAAAGGCAATCGATTCAGTCTTGGATGCCCGTTTGAGGGAGGAGAACTAATTTTTATCACCGGTCATGTGCCGCGAACAACCGGAATCCACGATCCACACGTTGTCCTTCCTTGCTACCAAAGCCTACACACAAGCAGACGTCGAAGCCTCAGTACTGGGGTTAGATGATAATAAAAATTTAGGAATCCAGTACTGAGACACACAACCAGAAGATCCAATAGGCATATATCCACGTGCAAAAACATTTTGAGAATTTTCAGAAAAATTCCTCCGAGGCCGGTCTGACCAAGGTACAGTGGCGGGTTTGACCGGGGGCCGGTCTGACCGCTTCTGTACCGCCGGTCTGACCGGTGCCCGGTCTGACCGCCGCTTAGTAGCCGGTCTGACCGTGGGACCCACTGCGGTCTGACCGGTTTCCTTGAGGGAAAACCAGATTTTTGCCACTTTGATTTTGCAAAAGTAATCTTTCTCTCCTTTTTCTGTTTATGAGCCAATCTGAAACAAAAACCAACAATATGCCCATCTTTCCCACAAAACGAGTAAGTATATTTTTCACAATGGTTAGAAACATTGGTAGAATCAGATGACTTAGCAACACAAGCAACACTAGGAGGTTTTGCATGCACAACATTGGATTTTGACGATGATGCACTCAAAGTAGACATGATACCAGCAGATTTAAACACAGTGTTCTTAGTTTCAGGTTTAACCAAAATTTCACCACTTCTAGCACCAACACCTAACACAACAGGAGGATGTCTAGTATGATGAGCATAAGGATTAAAACCTAAACCACGGTTATGTGTGCTAGCCTTAGATTGATCTAGAATCATGTTGAGATTCTTTTTACCATCAGAAAATCTTAGCAAAGAATTTTTCAAATAAGAAACCTCTTTTTCAAAATTAGCACAATTCACAATCTACCATGACACATTTGCTTTTACGACACTTGGGGCAAGAAAGCACTTCATTGTTTTTCACAACATCTTCCATATACTCAACACGACCTAAAGCATCTTTTAATTTCAACTTATTCAAAGTACATTTTGAGCAACCCAAAACATCATGAGGTTGTTTTGACTTTTTAGCACAAATCATGTTAAACATCAAACTAGCATGAAAAGCAATTTGATATTTTTGCAACAACTTTTTAGTTAAAAACAACTCATCCAAAGTGCGTGTGTGCAAAGCAAAACTAATAGCTAGAGAAGATTTATTTTTCACATCAAGTGCAGCATTGACATCTCTAATTTTAGAAATTTCATTCATTAAAACCTCACAACTTTGGCAATCATCATCATTAGGAATAAGAGATTTTAATCTAGTAATTTCAGAATTAAGAGATTCAATAATAAACTCCTGTTTTCTATACATCTTCTCACACTTTATATTTTTTGCATTCCAAATATTAATGGCTTCCTCAAGAGCACTTACCTCATTGTCTTCACACTCTGAATCCGATTCACCACGTGCCATGAAGCAAACACCGGAGATGTTCTTTCCCTTATCTTCATCTTTACTTTCTCCATCTACATCGCTTAGTCGCTCAAAAGCGGCATAGACTTGATCAAAAGCCTTCTTCAGAGTCTCTTTGATCTTCTTTCCTAGCTTGTTCTTTGTGGTCTTCTCTCCATCATTGTCTTCCTTTATTCCTCTCCCAAGCTTAGGACAATGCAATCGAAGGTGGTCAATAGAACCACATTCAAAGCAACGATTTGGACCACCTCTTTTCCTGAACCTGACATTGTTCATAGCTCGAGCAATATGGTTAGCAACCAAAGCCAAATCCTCCTCCTCGAACTGTTCGAGTTGATCATCGGATGTGGCATTAAATAAAGCAAGAATAGAAGACTTCGATGAAGAAGCACCAACATCCAAAGAAGTAGAGGAAGAAACCAAAGCACTAGACATAGGATCAACTTTACGAGAAAGAATAGTCATCTCATGTGTTTTCAGTTTTGTGTAAAGCGAATCCAAAGTAAAAGTAGACATATCTAGAGACTCCTGAATAGATGTAACTTTCATCTCCCAAATAGACATGTCAAGACCATTCAAAAAGTAGCGAGAAATCTCAGATTGTGTATAATTAACATCATAAGAAGAATCAACAGATCTAAGATCACCCAAAATTTTCTTAAACCTAGAAAGATTATCATCCAAAGGTTCTCCAAGTTTCATCTCAAATTTAATGTACTCCTTTTTGAAAAGATCTCGATGAAGTTCTTTAATGTTATTAGTTCCTTGATGAAAATTACTCAAAGCAATCCAAATTTCATGGGCAGTTTGAAGATGAGAAACACGATCATAATCCGAACAAGAAATCCCACTCAAAAGAATATTGCGAGCTTTGCAATTTTGTTCAAACTCAATTTTTAAAGCAGCAGTATTAATTTGTTCAGGAATCACATAAGGATGAGAAACTTTTCTCCAAATATCATAATCCTCAGCCATAATGTAAGATTGCATCCTACTGCACCAATGAGAAAAATCCGTTCCATCAAAAACATGAGGCTTAGTTGAAAACCTAACCGCCATGGCAAAAACTCTAGATCGGTTAAAATCCAAAGAAGAAAATAAGGCTCTGATACCAGTTGTAGAATCGAATCACAATAACTAAGCCAACCAGAGGGCGTGAATGGTTTGTATGCCCAAAAACCCAAACTTTTAGCGGAAATAAAAGTTACCCCCAAATTCGACGGATCGCGGTTTGGCCGAAGTTGTCGAGCCGGTCTGACCGCCTGAAGAACGTCGGTCTAACCGAGATTGGAACTCCGGCCGAACCGCCGAGATCGCCTACCAGCTCCTGTCGCCGCCGCCGGTCTGACCGCAGGTTTTCTACCGGTCTAACCGCCGCAATGCCGCTGGTCTAATCGCCGATGTCCCGCCGGTTGGACCGCCGCACCCGAGTAAACACAAATCGAAGAACTCTCAAAGTAGATGACAACTTTATTGCTTCTCTCTGTGTTTATAAAGTGCAACAACAGAACTCCTTACAAAATTTCGACTAAACTCGAAACCCTAACTAAACTATCAACTCAATTGCTCTCAAAAGCGATAACAGGAAGCCTCACGCTCCCTCTCTATTTATACATGAGGTAGGCAGCCTAAAGCCACGAACCAAACTCATATTAGAAGTCAGAATCCCCATAGGAAACCTTCTCGTACAAGAAACAAACTTTACATAACCACTCATACCAAATATGGATTCCTTCCAAATTTGACTCCGCATCCCATACGCACACAATACCTCCATCGTATGCCATATGGAATCTTCACCAACCACGTGCATTGAACTCTAGCCTTAGTATCCCGCATGATCTCTGACCACCACGGACGTCGTCTTATCCCCAAGCCGACTTCCGATCCATCACCACAAATACTCTACCGAGGCATCGAGTCACCTACACATGAAACAAACAAAGAAACCATATTCCGAGATCAAGCTATCTCCAACTTGACTCATTAGTAGCAAACAACAGTATTACATACACATAGTATCCATCTAGAAGCCATAATCATGAAACCATCACGGATATCCAAACAAACAACCCGAAACCGAAACCGACACAGTGTCGGCCGGTCAGACCGCGGGCTGCGCCCGTCTGACTGCGCATATACCTCCAGTCTGACCGGCCGCACCGGCCCGGTCTGACCGGTCCCGATCACCTATAAATTCCAATCATTTCCAAAACCACTTCGTAAATAAATTCTAAATATCAACACCAATAATCTCCAATGCCAATTGTTCATCACAGAATAACAATAAAAACACTTTGATTTTACAGAAGTAATCTGTCGACTCCAGCAGGTAGCCAGGTATAGTACTCTTTACATACATCATCCTTCAGGCTGCCATAAGTGATACATCCGCGAGATGCAATAGCAAGTTTCCAGAGAAGTATATCTGCAGATTTTATGGCCCAAACGAGGATGCATATCTAAAACAGATTGTACCATCATATATATGTTTCATACAATCATTAGTTAAGCAAATAAAGATGGACATTATTGTTCATATTGTAGTGATACCTGTCAAGTTACATTGAGGATTTATGATCTCCGGATAAAAAGTTTTTTTGGAATACGCAAGGAGCGCATTTTTTCTATTAAGAGAAATAAAAGTTATTTACAATGTGAAATAAAAAACAAGCACGGGACCGGTACTGGAGGCAAGGGATCTAAGGGGGATATCTCGCGCTAAATTTGGCTACCACGACCTCGCAGAGGTAAAACAGAAGGAACCCCTGCATTTGCCGACTTCTAAAGCATGGCTTCTTCCACCATCGCTTTCGCCACTTCGATCCAAGACATGCTCTGTTGATTGAAAATCTGGTTGTTCCGCTCCTTCCAAATCAACCAAGCCACGAGCGTTGTAATAGTGTCAAAACCTCGGCGATGCTGCTCTCTAATCTTCATCCGGCTTTCGCAAAGCCAGAGGTGGAAAAGTTTCAACCGGATAAAAAGTTTCAACCGATTGGAAAACTCATCGATTAGCCGATTGGCGTCAAGGAGAATGAATAATCCATGCAAAGCCCTGTCATGCCAGCGGTGATCGTGTCGCTTAATGAATTCGTTCCAGCACCCCACAATCATGTGAAATGGCAGCTCCTGATGTCTTCCATGCCAACAAGGTGACAACTGTTTGCACACCAAAGTGCAATGGCTGGAGTAACCTGATCCGCCATGCGATGAGAATTAGAACCCGAAAAAGATGGCAGGGAGGGCAAGATTTTTCTTCTTGTTTGTAACCAGTAAAGCCAAAAGAAAAAAAAAACATGGTCAATCCTACTAGCTGTGTGTTCACCTGTGCCTTTCTTCCTCACTCCTCAGAGTTTCTTATGACTTCTCATTCAAGTGACCGGCTATATATATATGTGCAGTAATTTCGTTCTTGTGAATTTCTCCAAAACTGTGACGTGTCCAAAGCAAAACGGAAATCACAATTAATGAGCTTAGATGTATCAAGGAGAACATAATAATGCTCATAATGCAACATTTATCTACTGACTATTACTCACCAACACAAAGGAAATACAACTTACTGAATCAATTAGAGTATCCAAGCCCGAGAACTCGTAAATTCATGGTACATTTTTTTATACATAGTGAGCTTAGGGGAGAAACTATAATAATAGAAATTGCCATGCATATCTATTACACACAGTTAATACTCTAGTTATATATCATTTAAAATTGATGTGCAGTGGACAACATGTTTTGTAGTCCTGTGTCTCATTTGCAGAAGGAAGGAGCAACGTGGTTCCGCCCCTGAATGGGCTCATCTTACATGAAATGAGTTTTGAGAGGAAAGATCGATCATGACCAAATGGAGGAGATTCTAAGATGATCCCGTAGACAAAAGGTCCAGACAAGAAAATGTTGAGTGCTGTCCATTGGTATCTTAATTCATATTGATCCACTCCAAATGTGGTCGAGCCATAGCATGATGAGACAAAATTAACTTCCTGACAAGTGATAACACAGAACTATTCACCATTTGACAAGAGTGTAATATATGATCATCTGATTTAATTTCCTGCAATAATTCAAGACCAGCAGGGTGTAATTCAGTCAGTTAATTAGTCACACGCCTATCTACCAGAAAGCAGAAATCAACCACCATTGATAAATTCACCATTTCAATGTGGATATACCTGTAGAGTGCATGCTTAATCAGCTGTTCAGCTCATCAATTGAATGTCCTAAGCGTTCGGAAACAGATGATCAAGCAGCACGACGTTGACACAAACACTAGCTATGTGACGATTCTGAACAAATCTTTAGAAAATTTTGATACCAAGCTTGCATTTTCAGTGAAAGTTGCCATGGCCGGCGACCAGCTAGAGTACAGTGGTTGATGGGATTTTCCAAACTGAACCCTTCCAATGACGGGGACATAGAGTTGAGCGTGGTTTTGTCACTCCGCCACCGTGTTGATTTCCACAAGAGAGTGGAGGACTCCAGGAGGATCCTTCTCCGGCTCCGGCTAGCTCCTATCATGAAGGTTGGCAGCCGTAGCCGCTCTGTCGGACCGGACATGTTCGTTAATTCCACCCAACTAGTGATCAAACCATAGCTCCTGATGCCTCCTAGGCCAACAAGCTAGGCAACAAACGTGCATACCAATGGCTCAAGTATGGCCTGACTCATCAACTTTCATGCTTGAAGATCCTTGTTCCTTCATCTGACCATTGATATATACAGCATTCCGTTTGATTCTATTCACCTCATTGAATAAATTTTAATGCAGCACCTACCCCATGTATGGGTCAATTATCCAAGCGGGGACAGGAATTATATATGTAACGTTTAATTACTAGGATGCATGTGAGTTCAACTCAGTTATAAGGTTCAGATAAGGTTCCATAATTAACCACTTGAGAGCACACTGGACAGTACTCCATGATTACACAAGAGTGTAATATGATCTGATTCCCTGGAAATCTGCAGTTCAGTAATACACTCACTGCACCTACCAGATTGCATGCAAACCATGCATTAACCATCATTAGTTCAACGTGTAAGCCCTTGCAGCCTGCTCATGAAGCAACACAATGTTGAGCCCAACCTCCAAACTACTCCCTACGTCCCTAAAAGAGTATCTTTTTAGCATGTCCATATTTTTCTATGGCTTGATCTGATGGCTCAAAATGTCAACCTGTGTTATCCATTCAGAAAACACCGTACGTATATTTCGTGCAAAATATCAACTACTTACTAGAATTTTAGTATCTTCTGGATCTACTGAAAGTTCATTGTAGGATCAAAGGTTATTATTATTTGTGATGAATAATTGGCTGTGCAAATGATTTAATCAGTGAATTGGTTTAAGAGTATGTGTGGATGTTGGTGTGAGTGTGTGTGATCACTAATGTGGATCAGGTTGTGATATCTGTGCCCAGAAACGGTTGTTTTGTCTGATTGTGTGCAGGTGACTTGAGGTCAGCCTTGGTCAATGGTGAGGATCGGGACTATGCTCAGGGAGGAGCAGAAGTCTAGTGCGGTCGGGATACTATGTGAGAAGGTGACTAGAGTCAGAATTCTTGGAGGTCAATTTCAGTCAACGGTGAGGATCGGGACTAAACTCAGGGAGGAGTTGAGATCCAGACGGTTAAGGATACCGGATGACGAAATTGGATACAAGATGACATACGGTGGATGGACACCGTGTGGGAGAGATCTTCGCAACGGGCTTCACGAGGTGTGCGTGCAAGCGTCGGCGTTCGCGAAGGAAATTGGTTGAAGGAAATTATTGAGGAGTATATGGTGGTACAGTGCATGTGGTACTGTAGCATGCATATATGCGTGTATACTGTATCGTGGTGTATGTTTGTGTAGCATGCAGTACATGCATGTGTATGCGTACTGTGTGCAGGTGCAGCTAGTTGGTTGGGCTGGAGGCTTCGGTTGGCTGGCAAGCCGAGTCGGCCCAGGCAGCAGAGAGCGGCTCGGTGGCAGTTGGCTGGAGACCGAGCTGGAGACAGGGGCCTACGTGGGCTGGAGATCAAACGCAGCAGAGTCCGACATGGATGGGGATAGGATTCTGGCTCGTATGATTTTGATAACGTGGAATTGAGTTCTAATGTGAATAGGAGTTCTACACCTACTTTGAGTAGGGGATTTTGTGATATAAATAGAGAGAGAGCGTGAGGCTTCCCTATATCGCTTTTGAGAGCAATTGAGTTGTTAGTTTAGTTAGGGTTTCGAGTTTAGTCGAGATTTTTGTAAGGAGTGCTGTTGTTGCACTTTGTAAACACAGAGAGAATCAATAAAGTTGTCATCTACTTTGAGAGTTCTTCGATTTGTGTTTTTTCGGGTTCAGGCGACAGGGAGGCGGTCCGTCCGGCGGCGGCAACAGGAGCTGGCGATTGATCTCGGCGGTTTGACCGGTGTTACAACCTCGGTTAGACCGACAATATCCAGGCGGTCAGACCGGTGCATCTACTTCGGTCAGACCACGATCAATCGAATTTGAGAGTAACTTTTATTTCCGCTGAAAGTTTGGATTTTTGGGTATACCAACCATTCACCCCCCTCTGGTTGGCTTAGTTCTTGTGATTCGATCCTACATTCATCAACAACACCAATTGACCTTTAAAAATAATTAAGTCGTGACATATATATGAACTTAATGGTGTTTGAATCTCCTGAAGATAAAGATGAAGATAAAGATTAAGCGTTTCATGCAAAACGAGGTGATAATAACGTGTGATTAATTGAGTTTTAATTATTATAAACTTAAAAATAGATTAATCTGATATTTTAGGTAATTTTCATATAGAAAGTTTTCGAACGAAACGCACTGTTTAACAGTTTGAAAAGCGTGCCACGAGTATTCACAATTTAATCCATGTCTTGTTGGAGAAATGAACGCGCCTTGTGTTTGAATCTTGTGAAGATGAAGATGAAGATAAAGATTAAATGTCTCACGCAAAACGATGTGGTAATAACGTGCGACTAATTAGGTTTTAATTATTATAAACATGAAAAATGAATTAATCTGATATTTTAAAACAACTTTCATATATAAAGTTTTCGCACGAAACGTACCGTTTAACAGTTTGAAAAGCGTGCCATGAGTATCCAAATTTTCATCCACTTCTTACATTAGAAACGAACGGAGTCAACGTTGTTGAAAATTTTACACCATATGTATCCAAATCCTCATAGCACCGATTAGAGTACAAAAGGAAAAAAAATACATCACAGAGCCTAAAGCATTCGGTAACATATCAATGGCCAAAAGAGGTCATTGATTCGAAACTCTGTCTATGAGTTCTTCATTGTCATTTTGAGTTCTCGTGGGTGGTGCAAAATGCGGTCCAAAGTTGCTACTACAATCAAAGGTGATCTTGAAAATCTGCCAGAAGGGCAAAGGACGGAAGTACATCCAAAAAAGTATTCTTTTTTTTTAAACGAATCGATGAGCGCCAATTTCATTGAATAGAGAAGGAGAACTTTACAAAGCGAAAGGTAAAAAGGAGCTAGGACCTTTGGTCCGAGCTAAGTAAAAGAAAGTCAGCTATTAAGATTTCTCGCTCTAGCTAAGGCCCAAGTTTTGGCCTCTTCCTTGATCTTGGCTAATAGGGAGGTAGCTGAAAGCTCCTTCTGTTGGAAGGTTCTGCGATTCCTTTCGTTCCATATCTCCCAGACGACCAACAACATCAAAGTGTGGAGTGCCTTCTTAGGTGTCTCTTGTATGTTTGCGGTAGCCTCCTACCAATCTAGCACCGTTGGAGTTTGCCACCATTGGCTAGGATTTAGTTGCTCGCACACCGCCCACTCCGCTAGCGCCCTCCAGACTCTTCTTGTGTATCTACATTGCCATCAACTGAGTTTGTAACAGAACTGTTCCCATTGCCTCTCAAGCCTATCATACCAACCCACAGAACTCGTCTTTGTAACCCTTTCATTTCACTAGGTCAGACCGTAGCAAGTAGGTAGGCTCGCTCCTCTCATCTTTTATGCAGTAAAGATGCATATATGAATGCAGAGTCTAATCAATTTTCTGTTGTCATTCAACCTAAAGCATGAAGTCATTGAACTTCCTCAGCTGACTTCGGTAAGACCATCACAGCACACCCCAACCCTCTTCTCTTGCTTGATAGGGTCAAGGCAGGAAATCAATGTGCACCTGCAAATTGCATGTTTAACCAACTCTTCAGCTCAATAGCTTAATGTGCAGGCATTTGGCAGCATGGCATTTCTCGACTCTTTCTTCTTGTTATTCTCTGTAGTCCGTAAAACCTAGAAAAATGTGATCATTCATATCTAGATGTGTGCCTGTATCTGTGTTTGTCAGGGTTCCTTTCGACTGGAATCACCACGTGCAATAATTTCATTGTGCTGAATTTCTCGACGTGTCCAAGGCAACAGAAATCCAAATGTGCTTGAATGTGTCATTGATGACACCACGATACAAAAATTTATGAAATAATTGATCATGAGCTATTTGTGTCGAAGCTTGAAAGAGAACATGCACTGAATTGGTAAAGGTACAAGTTCATGGTACTGTGATCTCAGAGATGGGAAATCATTTCCAAACAGAATCGCTGAAAAGAAGGTACAACGTACTAGGCAAATCTTTCTAATATGATCCTACGAGACGGCAGCAACGAGAATGAGCCCCTAGATGTTCGCTCCAGCCGCAGAGGATTGCTTGTGCCACATCTCGCTCCGGTGATGATCAACGATACATCAAATGACAAATCCTGATGCCTCCTTGGCAGAAGAGCAACAGCGACTGGTTGGAGCAGCCTGATCATCGAGAGTTGTTCATCTCTGTCTCTCTGCCTAGACAAACAATTTCATGCTCCTTCATATATAAAAGAACTGGACTTTGATTGATGCCATTATTCAACTCTACCTTACTATTGGGTACAACACCGGCCTACCACCTTTCTCAACACACCCACGATGTGCAAATAAGATAACATGGTGAGACATGATGCTTGGTTTGTTTTTGTGGTATCTTAATAAGAGCCATCCACTCTGAATTTGGTCGAGACATAGCATGGTGAGACAAAATTGACTTCGCGATGACACTGAACAATTCATCATTTGACAAGACTGTAATATACTCCCTCTACCCCATAATATAAGGCATGGTTAAACTTGACACGCTCTCCAAAACTAATCTTTATCTTATAATTTCTCATATGTTATAAGGTTTGTAGTAACAAAATTATAGTCACGTGAAAATAAATTCAAATGTCAATTCAATGATATAAATTTTAGCAAGTAAGATTCAATTCATATTGTACTAAATGTTGGTCAAAATGTTTTGAATGTTGAATCTTGAAATGCGTGGGCACCTTATATTATGGGATGGAGGGAGTGTGATAATTTGATTTCCTGCAATAATTCAAGACCTACGGCTGCAAGTCAGTTAATCACACACCTATATAAATTCATCATTGAAATGTGGATGTACATGTATACGGCATGCTTAATCAGCTGTTCAACTCATCAATTGAATGTTTAAGCCTTTTGATTTGGAGACAGGTAATCAAGATTCAAGAAGCACAATGTTGAGACCAAACTATGGGCGATTCTCACCAACTGTTTGGAAAATATTCGTGCCAAGTTTTTTAGGCAAAATTTGCTACAAGACACGCAAAAAACGTGTAATTGGCTGAGGGATACTGCAAAAGCGTGACACTGCCATAGACACTGCAAAAGTTGTGTAATTGGCTGTAGTACACCGAGCGCATTATTTTATCATTCCCGGGATGAAAGTGGTGATTTTTTTTTCGAAATGCCCATGTTAGCCCCACCCACCCACCCAAAATCCCCAAACCTAACCCTAACCCAGCTTGCGACGGCCGACGGCGGCGGCGGTGGCGATGGCGATGGCTGAGGAGGCGGCTTCGGCTTCCGCGACAGCGGCAAAAACGTCGATGCTGCTCAGTAGCTTGCCGCAGCGCTCAAGCAAGTCGCGGTCAGTTTGAAGCTCGTTGGGCAATGCGGGAGTTGACATCGGCGTCGGACATCGGCGGCATCGCCGGTGCTCAGCTTCCTGAGTAGCGGTTGCCGATTGGAACCTCCCGGCGGCCGGCGAGTCATGTCGCTGCGGGGATTGAGGGCCGTGTCGAGCGGCGGTGGCTGGGTGCTGACTGGTTAGACCGGCGGCGGCGGAGGAGGCCTTTGAGCTGGAGCAGGAGCACTACAAAGTTTTGCTTGAGGGTCACCAGATCCTTGGCCGACTCGATCGGCGATCCCGTGCTTGCTCTGCTCAATCTCACCGTGCACCTGTGCCCTGTAGGCTGTAGCCTTTACACATGGGTTTGTCCATCAGCATCGTGGCCTCGTGAGCCATCTCCGTATTACATGCAGCTGGGCAAAAGAAGAGATCGAGCGTGGTCCCATGCGTGTACTCGTCGCCATCACACCATTTCGCCGCCGCGCACACCACTCAGCTCCCCGCTTTCAAGTGGGCACTCGTACACAAATGCCGGCGTGCGCGAGAGCGCATTCGGCGCTGGCCGCTGCGGAACGCCGGCCGGAGTGGTGGCGCCTGCAGCTAGCTTGATCGGCCTCCTGCGCTCCATCTCCGGCGAACTTGAACCCACCTCTTTGGCGCGAAGAAGCCGACGACTACACTGAGGACCACCGCGGCCATGGCGGTGTAGGCACTCACCTTCAAGACGCTGACAGAAGCGGCGAGCACGCGGAACAGGAAGATGAACATGCAAACAACGGCGATGTCATAGAACACTCGGAAGCCGTCGACACTCAGGGGCAATCCGGGCATTTTGAAAAAAAATCTCACCACTTTCATCCATAAACTAATAAAATAATACATCCGCTGTTCTACGGCCAATTACACAACTTTTACAGTGTCCATGGGCAGTATCACGTTTTTACGATGTCTCTAAGCTAATTACACGTTTTTTTTCCTATAGTAAATTTTGCCTTTTTATTTTTGCCTTGAATTTGAGCATCTGTTTCCAATCAAAGCAAACATATGACTATGTCGACTCGACTATCTTGTTGCACAAGACAGCTGGTACTGGCGGAGCCACCGGCGCGTGCATCTCGTCAATAGTTCAACAACTAGAAATCAATTAGAAGGACTCACAAGGAGAATTCTGGCAAGAAGAGACCGCTCCACCGCATACGTCCCTTCACAATAATGTCGGCATCACAGCGCGGTTGTGTGAAATAAGACGTCCTGATGCCTCCTAAGACGAAGTTAACCATGCATGGCAACCCGGCCACTGAATGGTTGTAGTGGCATGAACATGAAGAGATGTTCCATCTCTGTCTCTCAGCACGTACAACTTTTTGCTCGTTCATCTGATCATTTTCTTGTTCTGCTGCTTCCATTATATATACAAGAAACTGAACTTTGATCAATGCAGAAATTCTCATCTGATGCAATTATTTAACTTTGTCCTTACAGTTTAGTGCTACACCTACCATCTTACTTCGATGTTCAAATGAGTTAAAGGTTCACACAAGGATATCACAGGAGCGGATCCGGGAACAAAAAAAATTTTAGGGAGGGAGGCTCAACATAACAAGAACACCGGTATAAACACATCATGTCTCATACAAGATTACAATACAGCAACAGTACATTGTAATTTTAAGAGGTTTTATACGAAAACATTGAGAAAAAATCAAAATACATCCCAACTTCACAAGACAATCGATTATTCTTCACGCGTGAAATTATCGTTCATGAGGAGCAATCTGTACATGGGAGAAAACTATGCTAATGGATTGAATCATTCCAAATTTTCAATCAAGCAATCAGAATCGAATTTGTATATTTTCAAAAAACATATCTTCCTGCTGGCTTGCTAGCAGCTGCTGCTCCCTGCAGACCTGCTCACTCCTGCGGCCCTGCTGCTGCTCGCGCGCAGCGCGCTCCCGCGCCGCCGCCGGCCTGCAGCCTGCTGGCTACTGCTGCTCGCTCCCGCTGTGTTGCCGGCCTGCTGCACTGCTGCTCCTGTTCATGTGCTCCTGCGGCGCTGCGCTGCCGCCGGCCTGCTGCTCGCAGCTCGCGCGGCCGCGCTCTGACACCGGCCTGCCACAGTGCCACTCGCGCCTTGCGGCCTCGCGCCAACACACCGTCGCCCGCTGTCACTGCACGCCGCAGTGCCGCCTGCCAGCCCGCCGCTCGAAGGGGGGGACTCAGGGGAATCCATGGGTCTGATGGGTGTAGTGGGGACTCAAGTCCCCCCCTGCGTCCGCGTTGAATCCATCAAACCACTCAATAAGGAAGGGGCCGTTTTCCACATGAAACCCTCGCTTTCTCTGTATTGTTCTAGCCATGGAATTCTCTGTGGCACAGTGAGCGTCGATGGCACGCAGCTCCATGAAAGATCACCGAGCTCCACTCCATCCTCTACTCGTGGACATTGCCATAATCGTTGGCCCATGCTCATCTTGCTCAATTGGCCTTACCATGCATGGTGGTATGGACATAGAGCCAAGCTTGATTTTCAGCCCTTGATTTCACCTAATTGAGAGAAAAAAAAAAGTGGACATAAAGATCTATCTTCAGCTCTGGCTAGCTTGTTCCATTACGACCATCGGTGTCTACTCTGTAGCATGTGGCTTCTACTGCATCACTGAGTGAAATTACAACTCCTAATGCTTCCTACTCCCACAAGATCAACAACTGGTAACTGCTTGGCTGGAGCATCCTGATGTGCCTCCATGAAGAGTTTTTCCATCTCAGTATCTCTAAGCCTGAAGAGTTTCTTTCCCTTCATATGATCTTTGATATATACATAATTTCCTCTTATGCAATTATTCAGCTCTTTCATTACAGTTCAATGCAGCTGCTACCACTGTATGACCCCTCCAATGAATGGAGATATCTCTCAGTTAGAGGTTCAAACAAGGAAATATTGGGCCGCCTTTGTCCATTTGTCCGAATCCGATCGAGAGCTATAGAAAGATATGAAGTTAATGTTAGTAGGTACCTAATAACACTACTAAAAACACAGCAGGTCTGCAGTTCAATGCAGTCCATGAAGACGTAGATGAGCATGCTGAGATGGACATCTTTAGAGTCATCAGACCAAGCCATTTTTTCAGATAATGGATTAAACCGATCTCTACACTCAAAGTGGATGTACAAAGCCCATCAGGCCAAGCCATAGAAATCTGAGATCAAACTGTGCTGTCAATCCTAGGGAAAAATGCAGGAAAATTCTGTGCTAAATGTCACCACACGATTTTGACATTTAGTAACACGAATTGACATTAGTAACCAAACATTTAGAAAATTAAGATACCGCTCAAAGTGAAGATTTTTCTATGGTACCTACAACGGGGCGTAACTCTAACCAAGGATAACCTAGCTAAGCGAAAGTGGAAAGGTAGCAAGAAATATTGCTTCTGTCATAAGGACGAAACCATTCAACATTTGTTCTTCCAATGTCATCATACTCGTTTGGTTTGGTCTATTATTCATTTGGCCTATAGCTTACAACCTCCTCAAAATGTGACTCATGTGTTTGGGCGTTGGCTTACATGTGTTCCTAAAGACATGAGAAATCTAGTTTTAATGGGCGCAACAGCTCTTTGTTGGTCCATTTGGCTTAGAAGAAATGGGGTAATTTTTGATAACAAGATGGTATCTTCTCCTTTGCAGGTTATTACTTTAGTCACCCGGTGGCTTCGCACCTGGGCTATCCTCCACAAACCGGGTCTTCGGGATACTATTGTGGTGGTATCGCGACGTTTTGGACCAGGTAGCACAGGAGTTTTTTACCCAGGAGCATGGTTGGTGATCTAGTCTACGGATTGATAGCCACTAATATTTTTGTTTTGTGAGAGGGTCTTCATAGGTCTTTCTTTGTGTGTGGCTGTGTGCATCTTATGCAAAGACCGGGAGTGGGCTCAGTTAAAATGTATCATCTTGGTGTATTTGACTAAGTTTTAATAAAGCTACCATTATAAAAAAAAAACCCAAATATCCTCTTATCACTAATAAGCTAAAAGAAAGAATACATCAGCTATCTTAAGCATCCTAGTACTATATCAGACAACACCTGCAGCATCTATTACCATAGCCCACAATGGCTATGTGAAACTATGACGCTACGTTCTTATTCTTAGTTTTCATGGGATTGTAAAACACTTCCTCAGATTAATCCTATAAAAACCTGCTTGAAATATGCAAAATGCAGTTCTCGTTGTACACCAAGAAGAGCTCCTGATACATCATGATCAGTAACAAAAAGAGCTCCTGATACCTCCCAGGCATACCGTAGCAACCTACGCATGCTCCTCTCTTCATTTCTCCATAAGAAGGGCAGCACGGCATGAACGAATGCATAATCAGGTTCTATGAAGTCATTCAACTGATGAAATTTAAAAGTCTCTATGTGTTATTTTGGCTTTCTCCCCAAAGCCGGGTCAATCAAATTGATCTGATCTCAAAAAAAAAATGAAGTCATTCAACTTCTGCAGCTGATCGAGTTCAGTGTGCACCTACAAGTGCAGTGCATGCTAGTCAGTTTGTTCAGCTCATCAGTTGAATGCACATACCTTTTGACCAAGTAGCTGGGGTGTTAGTGTACTAGCCTGCAGGAACGAACTAATCATTTCTAATTTCAGCGCAAAAAGGGAAAAAAATATTGTTTCCTCACCTAGATATTTTATCTTATAATCGATCTACTGCTCTATGGCCCGACAAAGTTCACATAATAAACAACTCAAAACAGCCTCTACGAATGAATGCATCGTCTGGTCTGATTCCCAGAGATTTATCCAAAACTGCGGTTCAGTTTGCAAGCATGCTTTCATTCAATCTCTGCTCATTACTTTGGAAGGTGATGACAGCTTCCATGAAGCAGGTAGAGCCACCACTCTGAGATGTGTGATACCAATTTTTGGATTTAGTCACACGTCAGTAATTGATGATGAGGGAGCACGATTTATTAAAAGGTCATATTTGAGTTGATCTTGAGTGCAAATGCACAGGACAGCAGCAGAGAACGCCAAGAGGATCCATCTCCAGCTCAGGCTAGATCCTTCATGCATGAACGGTGGTGGCCTACACCACTCGGTGAAATAACAACTCCTGACTCCTAGGCCAACAAGCTAAGCGATAACTGTGCATACCAATGTTGAGATTATAGACATATAATGATTTAATCTATTCCATAAATAAATCATGACATTACAGATGAAAACTAGCATGAACGCATCATTAGATCTACACATGTAAACTACACAGTATAACATGAACAGATCAAATATGCGCAACATATTGAATACGTACCGAGGTGACGGAAAGACCGGCTGCTTGGTCGAAACTTTTCGCAGGTGTCTACGAAGACACGAAACACGCGAGCGAAGAGGAAGGCGAGCCGTCGCGAACGAAGAGGGAGCAGTGGCGCAAAGCGCTTCCCAAAAACCTTATTGCCGCCTTCTCCCGGTGCAGGACGTCGAAGGCAGAGGTTCCGGAGACCTGCTCTCCCGATCGCCGGTGCACGCCGGCGAGCGGGATGGAGTAGTCTACGAGCGACGGCGCAGTACAGAGTAGGAGGCAAACCCTAGATTGATTTCGCGTGTGTTGCGTAAAGACGGCAGGTCGGTTTATATAGAGAAGGGTCGCTTGATCAGGGCGCCCGCACGATCTCTACTGCGCGTAACCGAACCGGATAAGTCGCGCGTAACTTATCCGGACTCCACGCCGTTTGCACGCACCGGATTTTTCTGAACGTTTCCAAAACAAAAACGAATCCGAATTTGCAGCAAAACAAAACTGCAAAAGGAGGCTGCATCTGCGCAAGGGTGAGGAACCAATTTTTCGGACCATTCGACGCGTACGTCGTGCACGCGCGCCGCCTGCCCTGCCCTGCCCTGCCCTGCCCTGCCAGGCCAGGCCAGGCGAGGCGAGCGAGCGCGCGCGTGTGTTTCCCCTCTTCTCTCCACCACACATGCTTCAAGTGACTAGGAGGGCATCCTCCCTTTTAAGGAGGTCCCCCTCTCCTAGAATAAGCAAGGTGGTACTAAACTCCACATGCATGCCATCCCATGAGGTGGGCTTTTGTGATTTTCCAAAGAATTAATCTTCGAGTGGGCGAAGGCCCATTCATTAATTCCAACAATCCCCCACCAAATCTCAAAATCCCACTGAGATTTGCCTTTTCCAATATACTGTTTATATACCAGTGGTTCGATGGAGACCAATTAAGGTTGAACATCCACCTAGAACTCCAAGCTACACTTACTCACAACTTGAACAATGGACTACGCCTTGAATTGCAAGTCTTGTGCAAGCAAGTTTCACTCAAAGTCTTATCTGGTACTAGACCGTCTGTAGACTACCCCTCGGGTGGAGCGTATAAGTCATACTCCTAGGTCTTTAGTAAGCTTCCTAGAAGATTCACCCAAAATCTTCATAGACTGCAACCAACAGTCAAGCTCACAAAGGTGAGTTCTTTCAAGAATGCTCTGCAGGACAACATCTTCGCTAATTAAAGCCAACAGAACTCATTAAGGCATAGCCAACCTGCCTTGCAGCTCACGAGAGTATATGCATCTTCACTTGGAGAGGGTATATATATTGGTACTCTCCTCTAGTTTATTAATGGTTTGTTCTTCCCAGGATCTAATTCACGGGATCTCCGATCACATATACTGGGTTACCACCATAGTATAACTCACATGGGTCTCAAACCCATCTCCTTCGATGCATTGTCTATCACATTTCGTGATAGTCCCTTCGTGAAGGGATCTGCCAGATTTCTCGCTGTTTGGATGTAATCCAACGTTATAACTCCGGAGTTTCTTAATTTCCTGACAGACTTCAATCGTCTTTTCACATGTCTAGACGATTTCATATTATCTTTAGAACTATTCACTTTGACAATTACCGTTTGATTATCACAGTTCATAAGGATAGCCGGCACCGGTTTTTCAACAACAGGCAGATCCATTAATAGATCACGCAGCCATTCTGCCTCAACAGTAGCAGTATCCAGTGCCGTTAGCTCTGCTTCCATGGTTGACCTCGTCAAAATGGTCTGTTTGCAAGACCTCCATGAAACAGCACCACCACCCAGTGTGAAAACATATCCACTAGTGGCTTTGATCTCATCCACATCAGAGATCCAGTTAGAATCACTATAACCCTCCAGTACCGCAGGATACCCAGTATAGTGAAGCCCCAATTCCACAGTACCTTTCAGATAGCGCATTACTCGCTCAAGCGCACGCCGGTGATCATCTCCCGGATTAGAGGTAAATCGGCTCAACTTGCTTACAGCAAAGGAGATATCAGGCCTAGTTGCACTAGCCAGGTACATCAACGAGCCAATGATTTGGGAGTATTCCAGTTGATTCCTAGCAATTCTCTTGTTCTTGCGAAGCAACAAGCTAGGATCATAAGGTGTTGGAGAAGGCTTACTATCAATGTAGCCAAAGCGATTCAAGATCTTCTCCACATAATGGGACTGCAAGAGTGTAATCCCATTCTCACCTCTAATTAGCTTAATGTTTAAGATAACATTAGCTACTCCCAAATCCTTCATATCAAAATTTTGAGACAAGAATGATTTAACCTCATTTATCACCTCAAGATTTGTCCCAAATATCAGTATGTCGTCAACATACAAGCACAAAATAACTCCCTCACCCCCACCATGGCGATAGTACACACATTTATCTGCCTCATTGACTGCAAAGCCTGCAGATGTCAATGTTTTGTCAAATTTCTCATGCCATTGCTTAGGAGCTTGTTTCAGACCATACAAAGACTTCAACAATTTGCACACTTTGCCTTCTTGACCTTCAACTACAAACCTATCAGGTTGATCCATATAGATCTCCTCATCCAGCTCTCCATTAAGAAAAGCTGTCTTAACGTCCATTTGATGAACGAGAAGACCATGTGAGGCTGCTAGGGAAAGTAGCACACGAATTGTGGTCAATCTAGCAACAGGTGAGTAAGTATCAAAGAAATCTTCGCCTTCTTTCTGAGTATAGCCCTTAGCAACAAGCCGAGCCTTGTACTTTTCAATAGTACCGTCAGGCCTAAGCTTCTTCTTGAACACCCACTTGCACCCCACAGGTTTACACCCATAGGGTCGCTCTGTCACCTCCCAAGTCCCGTTAGCGATAATGGAATCCATTTCACTACGGACAGCCTCCTTCCAGTAGTCTGCATCAGGAGATGCATATGCTTCTGAAATTGACTTAGGAGTGTCATCCACGAGGTACACAGTGAAATCATCACCAAAAGACTTAGCCGTCCTTTGTCTCTTACTCCTTCGAGGAGCTTCACTGACATCCTCCTCAGAGACAAGTTCATGTGTATGTTCAGTTTGTTCTGGTGGTGTGATTGAACTGGGAATTATCTCAGAGGGTTGGTTCGAACCACTATGTGTATCCTTCATTGGGAAAAAGCTCTCAAAGAAGGTAGCATCACGAGACTCCATAATTGTACCAACATGAATGTCCGGTACCTCGGATTTAACTATTAAAAATCTATAGGCAATGCTATGATGAGCATATCCTAGAAAAACACAGTCCACAGTCTTAGGTCCAAGTTTGCGCTTCTTCGTTATTGGTACATTGACTTTCGCCAAGCACCCCCATGTGCGCAAATAAGAAAGTGATGGTTTTCTACCAATCCATATCTCATATGGTGTTTTGTCCTTATTTCTGTTAGGAACTCTATTTAACACATGATTTGAGGTCAACAATGCCTCCCCCCACCATGCCTTAGGCAGTCCCGCGGTGTCCAACATGGCATTCACCAAGTCAGTCAGTGTGCGATTCTTCCTTTCAGCAATCCCATTAGACTCGGGAGAGTAGGGAGGCGTCCTCTCATGTATAATGCCATGTTCCTCACAGAATAAGTCAAACTCGTTCGAGAAAAACTCTCCACCACGATCAGACCTAAGCCTTTTTATCTTTCTGTCAAGTTGATTTTCAACTTCTGCCTTATAAATTTTAAAAAAGTCTAGAGCCTCGTCTTTCGTTTTCAACAAGTACACATAGCAAAATCTAGTAGCATCATCAATCAATGTCATGAAATATCGTTTTCCACCCTTCGTCAACACCCCATTCATTTCACAAAGATCTGAATGTAGGAGTTCTACTGGTGCCAAGTTTCTCTCCTCGGCAGCCTTGTGAGGCTTGCGAGGTTGCTTCGATTGCACACAACTATGGCACTTAGAACCTTTGACAATGGAAAACTTAGGAATTAAACACATGCTGGAAAGCCGAGACATCAAGCCAAAATTAATATGACATAAACGTGAATGCCAAACATTAGCCTCATCATCCACACTGCCACAAATATGGTTCACAGACTTATTGCAGAAATCAGAAAGGGAAAAGCGGAACAGGCCTCCGCACTCATAACCTTTACCAATAAAATATCCATGTTTAGACACGACTACTTTATTAGACTCAAAAACCAACTTAAATCCGTCTCTGGTCAGACGGGAGCCACTAACAAGATTCCTGTCGATAGAAGGGACATGCTGCACGTTCTTCAGCTGCACGATCTTTCCCGAAGTAAACTTCAGATCTACCGTGCCAACACCATGAACAGAAGCATGTGACCCATTCCCCATTAGGACGGTGGAACCCCGTGCGACCTGATAAGAAGAAAACAATGAGATGTCAGCATAAACATGTACATTGGCCCCAGTATCAACCCACCAATTAGTAGACTGATTGACTGAAAAAACAGTAGGTAAATTACCATACCCGCTTCCATCTCCAGTGTTGCCAATGGTCACATTAGCAGACTTAGAAGTCTGCCCTGCAGGTGCCTTCATCCCCTTGCGCTGAGGACACTTCCTAGCCAGATGACCAACTTGGCCACACACAAAGCAAGTCCTCTCATCCTGATTAGGATTGTTGTTGTTCTTCTTCTGCTTCTTGAAGTTGGTGGTCTGCTGAGCTTTGTATTTCCCCTTGCTCTTGTTCTGGGCCTTGTGCACAACATTGGCACTGGACTGCCCACCATCGCTCTTAGACGCGGCATCTTTTTCCCGAGCTTTCTCCTCAACATCAAGAGACGCTATCAACCCCTCAACGGAGTATTCCTGTCTCTTGTGTTTGAGTGCAGTACCGAAACTTCTCCAAGATGGAGGTAGTTTTGCAATAATGCACCCGGCCACAAATTTGTCGGGTAAGACACACTTAAGGAGTTCGAGTTCCTTAGCCATGGTTTGTATCTCATGAGCCTGTTCGACTACAGAACGGTTGTCAGCCATCTTGTAGTCATGAAACTGCTCCATGATATACAGATCATTGCTAGCATCAGTAGCACCGAATTTAGTATTCAGTGCATCCCACAACTCCTTAGCGTCGGTCATATGCATATACACCTCGACCAGACGATCGCCAAGAACGCTAAGAATGCATCCCACAAAGAGAGTAGTGGCTTCCTCGAATTGCTTCTGCTGTTCAGCAGTAAGAACTCCTTCAGGTTTGCCAGTACTCACCCAGAAGCATTTCATAGCTGTCAGCCACAGAGTGACCCTGATCTGCCATCTCTTAAAATGCACACCGGTGAATTTATCCGGCCTCAGTGCATCGGCAAAACCAGCCATAGTAAAATCACAGTGCCTATAATAAGGTTTTTGGATTGTTGAGATTATAGACATATAATGATTTAATCTATTCCATAAATAAATCATGACATTACAGATGAAAACTAGCATGAACGCATCATTAGATCTACACATGTAAACTACACAGTATAACATGAACAGATCAAATATGCGCAACATATTGAACACGTACCGAGGTGACGGAAAGACCGGCTGCTTGGTCGAAACTTTTCGCAGGTGTCTACGAAGACACGAAACACGCGAGCGAAGAGGAAGGCGAGCCGTCGCGAACGAAGAGGGAGCAGTGGCGCAAAGCGCTTCCCAAAAACCTTATTGCCGCCTTCTCCCGGTGCAGGACGTCGAAGGCAGAGGTTCCGGAGACCTGCTCTCCCGATCGCCGGTGCACGCCGGCGAGCGGGATGGAGTAGTCTACGAGCGACGGCGCAGTACAGAGTAGGAGGCAAACCCTAGATTGATTTCGCGTGTGTTGCGTAAAGACGGCAGGTCGGTTTATATAGAGAAGGGTCGCTTGATCAGGGCGCCCGCACGATCTCTACTGCGCGTAACCGAACCGGATAAGTCGCGCGTAACTTATCCGGACTCCACGCCGTTTGCACGCACCGGATTTTTCTGAACGTTTCCAAAACAAAAACGAATCCGAATTTGCAGCAAAACAAAACTGCAAAAGGAGGCTGCATCTGCGCAAGGGTGAGGAACCAATTTTTCGGACCATTCGACGCGTACGTCGTGCACGCGCGCCGCCTGCCCTGCCCGGCCAGGCGAGGCGAGCGAGCGCGCGCGTGTTTCCCCTCTTCTCTCCACCACACATGCTTCAAGTGACTAGGAGGGCATCCTCCCTTTTAAGGAGGTCCCCCTCTCCTAGAATAAGCAAGGTGGTACTAAACTCCACATGCATGCCATCCCATGAGGTGGGCTTTTGTGATTTTCCAAAGAATTAATCTTCGAGTGGGCTAAGGCCCATTCATTAATTCCAACAACCAATAGCTGGAGCGGAGTTGGCGGATTGATCTGCCTACATGAAGAGAGTTGTTCATCTCTAGCTCTCCACAGCAGCTAGAAATTTTTGCTCCTTCAGCTGAATTTTATTTTGGTGCAATTTTTGAGCGCTTCCATTACAATTCAATGCAGAACTACCAGTCTATCACTCGTATATATGGGCCAATCGTCTCGAGAAATCATAATACTTTCTTGATGAAATTATTCATCTCTGTCCTTCCAGTTCAATGCGTGCATCACCTACCATAATAGCGTACTTGGACATTCAGCTGACATAAGGTTCATACAAGTTAATGTTAATTGTTGCGTCTTTTGGTACATTAATTCAGAATCATCCATGATGCCTTCCACTCCAAATCCGGCCGAGCTATAGAGAGGATGAGCTAAAATTAACTACCTAACAACACTAAACAATTCTTCTTTTAGAAAACACACGCTGAACAATTCGTGATTGGACAAGGGCGTAAAGTATGTGGAGATGTTTGGTTCCCGGCCACGCTTTACCATTACCTACTAATAAAAGTTGCCACACCTTATCTAAGGTGAGGTTATCAAATTGTTAGTTACAACTTACTAAGCCTAAGGGAATCTTGCCACACTTTTTTTGAGCTATTGACACGTGGGACCCAATTTGCTGAAGAGAAATCTTGCTACAAGTGTGGCTACAACTAAACACCTGTTAAATTTGTCTAACATTAGGTGTGGCAAATTGTGACAAAGTGTGGCTTGCAACTAAACACACCCTGTGTGATGCCATGCAACATATATTTTGGTTAAATTCAGTTGATATGTCTTGACAATTCTTCAGTTAGACAGGGTATACCTTCTTTTTTCAAAAAAAAAAGTTAATTGGATGCATGCCATTATAAATTTAATTGTTTTGAAATATACCACTACAATTCGTTAAACTGAAACCATACATTACAATTTAACAAATATTTGAGATATACCACTGCTTACCCTTTCACTTCAATTTCTCCAGTTTTCTGACCAAATTACCCTTTCCTTCCTCCTCCATCCTCTTCCTCCTTCTCCTCCTTTTCTCTCACCTCTCACCTCTAGCATACAGCAAGAGCAATCCCCCGACGAGCAGGATGTTGTAAGACTGGAGCAAGAGCAAGTATTTGAAAGCTAGAAGGTTGGAGC
Source organism: Oryza meridionalis (assembly GCA_000338895.3). Taxonomy (NCBI): domain Eukaryota; kingdom Viridiplantae; phylum Streptophyta; class Magnoliopsida; order Poales; family Poaceae; genus Oryza; species Oryza meridionalis. The sequence goes on from CM002535.2 coordinate 23,240,678, forward strand.
AGGATGCTAGATGGTTGCAGCAAAAGCAAGTATTTCATTGCTGGAAGGCTGTAGACGGGGCTTTGTTGCCGTTGGATCCGGCGACGCCTCAATCCTCACACCTGGAGCTTTGCCTCCCACGCGGCGGCGGTGCACGCGGGCATCAACGCTGCTCGATCTCCTCGCCTTCGCACTTATCTCCTCCCGCGAATCTCTGCAACTTGCCGGCGTCCCGTCGTCCATCGCGACGATGCAGGAGATGCTCAACAAAATCGTGCCCGTCAATGGTGAGCTCGTCGGATGCGTCCCGCCGGCCACCGCAGGTTGGGCTTCTCAGGAAGGTTATGGTGTTCGACGTGATGGGCAACCACCTCCAAGCCCTGCTTCCGAGGAGTGTGGTGTTGGGTGAGGAGGCCGAGGAGCCGACGTGCAGCGGCGGGGTGTGATGGGCGGCGGTGTGGCAAGGAGGGAGTCGGGCCGACGAGTTGGAGAAGGACAGCAGAGAGGGAGAAGGAAGAAGGGGATGGATGGAGAAGAAAAGGGGTAATTTAGTCCTAAAAAGTTAGAAGATGCAGTGAAAGTGAAAGGGTATCTGATGGTATATATTCAATACTTGTAAAATTGCAATGGTATAGTTACAAATAGTGAATAGTAATGTCATATTTTCAAACCATAAAATTTATAATGGTATGGATCCAATTAAAAAAAAGGTATACCAACCAGAAAATCAACCACCGTTTTTCAATTCACCATTTCAATGTTCATGCACCTGCAGCGTGCATGATCAATCATTAATCTACTGTTCAGCTCATCATCAGTTGATTATCCAAGTCTTTGGAGATTGGAGTCAGCTAACGAAGAAGCATGCTGTGTTAGAATAAACTAGCATGGTGGCCCGCGTAGATTGTGCAGCTAGCATCCATATATTTTCTCTCATATAATAGCATATATGTTTTCTCAATATATTATTCAAATATATTAAAATGACAACATAATTTTAAATTTTGCAATAACTTTACGAAACTACTAATGTATAATATTCATATTATTCATATTATATTTTATATACGTGTTAGTTATTAATTATTTTTAATATCAAATTTTAGTTATTTGTAAATTATATATATTCCTATATTTACTCTAGACTTCTGACTTTTTTGTAAATTGTATTTCTATATAGACTCTAGCCTCTTCTTCCAATATTATTTATTTTTATTTCTGAATTTTTATTATTTCTAATTGTATTTCTATGTGGACTCTAAACTCATCTTTCAATATTCTTTAATTTTTAATTTCGAGTTTCAGTTACTTCTAAATTGTATTCCCATATTGACTTTAAACTCTTCTTCCCATATTTTCCTTAATCTCGAATTTTAGTTATTTGTAAATTGTATTTTTATACGGATTCTAAACTCTATTTTTAATTTTATTATGTTTATTCCATATTATAGTTAGTTTTAAATTCCTATATGGACTCTATACTCTACTTCTAATATTCCTTATTTTTTAATTCCGAATTTCTATTTTTTTTCTTAATTGTATTTCTATGTGGACTCTATAATCTACTTCTAATATTCCTTATTTTTAATTCCGAATTCTTATTATTTCCTAATTGTATTTCTATATGGACACTATACTCTACTTCTAATATTCCTTATTTTTAATTCCGAATTTAAGTTATTTCCTAATTGTATTTCTATATGGACTCTAGTCTCCTCTTCTAATATTTCTTATTTTTTAATTCTGAATTTCAACTATTTCTAAATTGTATTTCTATATGGACTCTAGTCTCCTCTTCTAATATTCCTTATCTTTTAATTCCGAATTTCAGCTATTTCTAAATTGTATTTCTATATGGACTCTGCCTTTTCTTTTTCTTCGATTAATATGAGAATTTCTAGACCATGAGAGTGAACGTGGATGCTCCTTTTTCTATTCCTTTAATAATATAATAGATGGGCTAGGCCCGATTTTTCTATTAAAATCTCAAGGGCCCATAATAAATGTTAAAGATAATAATGCCACCCTGGGAATTATTGGAGGCTCCCTGTTGACCGGTTGAGGTGGGGATTGGAAAGCCACAAGCCGGCCAGCCGGCCGGGCCAGGCCGAGGCCGAGGCGTGGTGTGCGGGCGTGCGTCGCGTCCGGGTCTCTCTCTCGAGATTCTTTTGCAACGGTTCAGAATTCGCGAGATTGCCTCTGTAACGAGCAGGCGATTCAATACACATTCATCGCATCGTTACTGCAGCAACGGGCGGATTCCTCTCCTGCGCTATTAGGAAACAGAGACCCCCGATGGATTCCTCTCCTGCGCTATTAGGAAACAGAGACCCCCAATTAGATCTCTACGCTTTATCTCCCATCGCTGGTTCCTCCTCCTTGCGCCTGTGCTGCTTCTGCTTCCCCGGTTCTGATCGCTTGCGCGCACAAGTGATCGGAACAAGCAGGGCCTCCGAAACCACACCTTCGCCTGAGATCTGCACCGGGTAGGCGGGTGATCAGATTTTTGGGGAGTGCTTCCGCACGACTGCTCTTCTTCCTCTGTTCGTTGTCCGTTCGTCTGCATCACCATGTCTTCTAGAGATGGCGCACCGGGAGCCGGAGCTGGCGCACCCGGACCTGGAGGTGGCGCACCGATCGACAACACCAACGGAGGCAATTCTGCCTCACAATCCAGCGGAGGGACTTTCACAGGGTATACCATCTTACTGTTTCCATTCATTGTCCTAAAACTGATCTTACTGTTACCGGTCATTCTCTTAAATTTGTCATTCGCAATGCTATTGCGTTATATAGTCAATGTTGATGCTTATTTTACCTTAAGCATGCTCATGGTTATGTTTAGCTTTACCACTAGATCGCTTCATATAGTGTATGTCATGTTTATTGTCTTAATATTTTGGATTAAAATATGCTGATTTATGACCATATTTCCAACAATCCAAAAACCTGATAGGTCATTTTCGGTAGTTGGCTTTGTTGCTGCACTAAAACCACATGCTTTTGATGGTTCTAATTATAAGAGATGGAAAGCACGTGCACTACTGTGGTTGACAGCGATGCAATGTTTCTATGTTTCACGGGGTAAACGAAGTGAACCACCTCTCTCTCCTGAGGAGGAGGTTAAGTTCGAGGCTTCGGATTGCCTGTTCCGTGGAGCATTGATCAGTGTACTCGCTGACAATATAGTAGACGTGTATATGCACATGCCTTCAGGGAAGGACATGTGGGATGCACTTGAGGCCAAGTTCGGAGTTTCCGACGCCGGCAGCGAGCTGTATGTCATGAAGCAGTTCTATGACTACAAGATGGTCGATGACCGTTCTGTAGTGGAACAAGCTTATGAGATTCAGATGCTGACTAAGGAACTTGAGAATAACAACTGTGAGTTGCCGGACAAGTTTGTGGCGGGTGGCATTATTGCCAAATTGCCACCTTCTTGGTCGGACTTTGCCACTTCTCTAAACCACAAGAGACAAGAGTTCAGTGTTTCTGATCTCATTGGTTCTTTGGGTGTTGAGGAGAAGGAGAGGGCAAAGGACAACCGGGGCAAAAAGGTCGATGGAGGTTCTAGTGCCAATATGGTACAGAAGAAGAACCCTCATGCATCCCACAACAATAAGAAAGTCAAGCCTGATGTCAAACCCAAGGCTACAACCAATTTTAAGAAGAAAGGCAAGGGAAAGGCAAAGGGAGAATGCTTTGTGTGTGGCAAGTCTGGGCATTGGGCCAAGGACTGTCCTGAGCGCAAAGACAGGAAGTCTGCCAACATGGTCATTAGCGAGGGTGGAGGAACATCGGGGTACGGTAAAATTTTACCTACAGTTCTCTCTGTTTTTCATTCACCTGATTGGTGGGTTGATACTGGTGCTAATATTCATGTATGTGCTGATATTTCCCTGTTTTCTTCTTATTAGGTCGGGAGAGGTTCCTCCTTGTTGATGGGAAAGGGTCAGTTGCGGCTGTTCATGGTGTTGGTACGGTCGATCTGAAGTTTACTTCGGGAAAGACCGTGCAACTGAAGAACGTGCAGCATGCCCCTTCAATAAAGAAGAATCTAGTTAACGGCTCTCTACTGTGTAGAGAAGGTTTTAGACTTGTGTTTGAATCCAATAAATGTGTCGTATCTAAATATGGAACTTTTATTGGAAAAGGTTATGACAGCGGAGGCTTGTTCCGCTTTTCTTTGGGTGACATGTGTACTAATAATAATGTTGTGAACCATATTAGCGAGAATGATGAGTCCAATGTGTGGCAATCACGACTTTGTCATGTGAATTTCGGTTGTATGACGCACTTGGCTAACATAAGTTTAATTCTAAAATTCACTTTGGTCAAAGGTTCCAAGTGTCATACTTGTGTTCAATCGAAACAACCTCGCAAGCCTCACAAGGTATCTGAGGCAAGAGATTTGGCACCTCTAGAACTTGTTCATTCCGATCTGTGTGAAATGAACTGCGTGTTGACTAAAGGGGGAAAGAAATATTTTATGACACTGATAGATGATTGCACTAGATTTTGTTATGTGTATCTATTGAAAACGAAGGATGAAACATTACATTACTTTAAGACCTATAAAGCTGAGGTAGAAAACCGACCAACTTGAAAGAAAAATCAAACGGTTGAGGTCTGATAGGGGTGGAGAGTATTTTTCTAATGAGTTTACATCCTTTTGTGAAGAGTTTGGAAATATTCATGAGAGAATGCCTCTCTATTCGCCCCAATCAAATGGGGTAGCCGAAAGAAAGAACCGTACTCTAACTGAGATGGTGAATGCCATGTTAGACACTGCGGGACTTTCCAAGGAATGTTGGGGTGAGGCAATTTTGACTGTTTGTCATGTCCTGAATAAAATTCCAATGAAGCATAAGGAAGTAACACCATTCGAGGAATGGGAAAGGAAGAAATTAAATCTCTCATACTTACGAATATGGGGCTGTTTGGCCAAGGTAAATGTACCTATAGCCAAAAAGCGTAAACTTGGACCAAATATTGTTGATTGTGTGTTCCTTGGTTATGCTATTCATAGCGTGGGTTATAGATTCTTAATAGTAAACTCTAGAGTACCCGACATGCGAGTTGGTTAGATGCTACGTTCTTTGAGAATGAATTTCCCATGAAAAATACAGCTAGCACTTCTAGTCAAGAAACTGTCATACCCCATGAGCACTTTGCACCGATAGAACACAATGATCAAACACCTGAGGGAAATCCTGAGGAGGATAACATTGTAGATACTCGTAAGAGTAAGATGCAAAGGGTTGCAAAATCCTTTGGAGATGACTACATTGGATGCCTCGTGGATGACACTACAAGAACCATAGAAGAGGCATATTCATCTCCTGACGCTGACTACTGGAAGAAAGCAGTACGCAGTGAGATGGACTCAATTATGTCTAATGGTACTTGGGAAGTCGTTGAGCGTCCATATGGGTGCAAGCCTGTAGGATGCAAATGGGTTTTCAAGAAAAAGCTTGGGCCTGTGTTGATGCGAAAAACATGAGGCCTGGGAGATCTGCTTAACTCCAGTGCAGGTCCAAAATCTTGCCTTTTAGGTTCGTGAGCGTGCCAGTTGAATTGATCCTGCAATCAACAAGAAATAAAGATAAAGAAACCGCGGTTAAATCCATAAATGATAGCCGATCGGCCAGTCGCCGATGACAAATCATTTATTTTTTGAGCCGATGTCATATGTGAATCGATCGGCAGTTGTGAATCAATAAATTAAAACTAAATCTACTCGATCGGCTGTAGATGTTAACAGTACATAATCTTTATGTCGATATATACTTAAATCAAGTGATTGGGATAAATCGGTCGCCATGCCGAGACAGTATAAATCACTTAGATTGGCTAATACTCCGATACCACTCTATATTAAGATATTAAAGCAAGTGAAATATATCAAACATAGAGCTTAATACATCTAAATGCAATAGGATCTTAACATAAAGGGCAGATTTAGCATAACAATTGAGCACATAAGACATAAAGCTAAATCAGGTAAGATCGGCTGAAACCCCGATGCTATTCTAATCGACAACCAAGAAGCAGGCTAGAGACTATAGTTCTAAACACGACTTATGAGGTCAAACTCAACTGATGCAGCCATAAGTATGAAAAGAAAGACAATATCTAGACAATCAAGCTATTGGAAGCTTCATAGAGTGGTAGATATCCTATATAATCTAAGCCAACGTCGATATTTAACCTAATCGGCTGCTTCCTAATGATAGATATTAGCCGGTTGGAGGTTAGATAGCGATATTGTCAGAGATTATATAAGATATATGATAACTCGACAGCTTACATAAACAAGATTAGAGTGTCATAAAGATGAAAGCACTAATCCCGAGAACGCAAGCCGCCATAACAAGTTTTACCTCTAGCTGAAGATCGAAACCGATGCAGCTCAACCCGAAAACAAGAACTCGTCGAGATGAAACGAAAGTAAAAGGGTGGCGATGCGCCGAGATTGTTGTTGAATGTGTGTTAATTGATTACATGGGGCTCGGGGTCTATTTATACCCGAGATTACAAAATATGTCCTTGTCGGACACGACTCTTATCTCTAACAAACTATAAGATACCATAAGTCTTGGCGGCAGACTTTTGCCCAAACCTATCTCTAAGGAAATTACATAAAATACCTTAATTAATAGATACAATTGCCTTATTAGGACTCAATCCGTGTATGGCAATCCATATCAAGCACATTAACTCAACCCGACAACGTGTACCGAGTCGTATTGTCGGAATCGGCTCAATCGGCTAACCTTGTCCGACTCGAACTCTATCGATTAAGGTCGCAGCTGATTCGGACTTAGACGATTCTTGCTCTGTTACCAGAACGATCTCTGTCTTGGATTCCGCTTCGGTTTAATCTTCATCTCCGATACTTAGTTTACCAAATTTGGTCGTTAACAGCCTGATGGTACAATTGAAAAGTACAAGGCAAGGCTTGTGGCCAAGGGTTATACCCAAAAAAGAAGGCGAGGATTTTTTCGACACCTACTCACCAGTTGCCCGTTTAACCACGATTTGAGTACTACTTGCTCTGGCAGCCTCTCATGGTCTTCTCGTCCATCAGATGGACGTTAAGACAGCTTTCCTTAACGGAGAACTGGAGGAGGAGATCTATATGGATCAACCAGACGGGTATGTACTAGAAGATCAGGAGGGAATGGTGTATAAATTGTTGAAATCCTTGTATGGCCTTAAGCAAGCACCTAAGCAATGGCATGAGAAGTTTGACACCACACTTACATCTGCTGGCTTTGTTGTGAATGAAGCTGACAAATGTGTGTACTATCGCTATGGTGGGGGAGAAGGAGTGATCTTGTGTTTATATGTCGATGACATATTGATCTTTGGGACCAGCCTCAATGTGATTGAGGAGGTCAAGGACTTTCTATCCAAGAGCTTTGAAATGAAGGATTTGGGAGAGATTGATGTTATTCTTAACATTAAACTACTGAGAGGAGATGAGGGTGGGATTACACTTGTGCAATCCCACTATATGGACAAGGTTTCAAGTCGCTTTGGCTACAGTAACTGTAAGCCAGCTCCTACTCCTTATGATCCCAGCGTGCTATTAAGGAAAAACTGAAGAATAGCAAGGGATCAACTGAGATACTCCCAAATCATTGGTTCATTGATGTACTTGGCTAGTGCAATGAGGCCTGACATCTCGTTTGCTATAAGCAAGCTGAGCCGGCTTGTCTCAAATCCGGGAGATGATCATTGGCAGGCTCTGGAAAGAGTAATGCGCTATCTAAAGGGCACTATGGGCTATGGAATTTACTATACCGGGTACCCAAAAGTATTGGAAGGGTATAGTGACTCAAACTGGATATCTGATGCTGATGAGATAAAGGCCACAAGTGGATATGTGTTCACACTTGGAGGTGGCGCTATTTCCTGGAAGTCTTGCAAGCAGACCATCTTAACGAGGTCAAAAATAGAAGCAGAACTTACAGCACTAGATACTGCGACAGTTGAGGCCGAGTGGCTTCATGAACTCCTGATGGATTTGCCGGTGGTTGAAAAACCAGTGACATCTATCCTAATGAACTGTGATAATCAAACAGTGATTATTAAAGTGAACAGTTCAAAGGACAACATGAAGTCATCTAGGCATATCAAAGGAAGATTGAAATCTGTCAGAAAGTAGAAAAACTCCGGAGTGATAGCATTGGACTATGTCCAGACGGCTAAAAACCTGGCAGATCAGTTTACCAAGGGGCTACCACGTAATGTGATAGACAGTGCATCGAGGGAAATGGGCTTGATACCCACCTAAGGTTGCACAATAGTTGAAACCTGTCCATTGTGATCGGAGATCCCGTGAATTTGGATGGCGAAACAAACTATTGTGTGGCTGAAAGAAGAGACCCTTGAAAAGGGCCCATTTTCATGATGTACTTCTCTTCTATTCTGCATGGTAGGATAGCTTATGCCTTAATGTGGTCCAAGTGGCTTTTCTAAGCAGAGATGTTGACCTGCAGAACATCTCAGAAGGAACACACCTATATGAGTTCGACTGCTAGTCACAGTCTATGAGATTTGGGCGATCTCTAGATACTCATGAAAGGGCCTAGAGTTTGACTTATATACACCAAATAGAGGGGATGCAAACGGCAGCCCAGTACCAGTCAAGGGTTTGAGTGAAACCTGATCACACAAGACTGACAATTCAAGGCATAGTCCATTATTCAGTTGTGGTCTGATGTAGTTCTTTTCCTAGGTGGAAGTTCAACTTAACAGTCTCTACCAAAACACTGGTATATCAAACAGGTTCAACTTTGAGAACATTTCTTATGAGCCATGAAATTTGGTGGGGATTATTAGAATAAATGGGCTAGGCCCGATTTTTCTATTAAAATCTCAAGGGCCCATAATAAATGTTAAAGATAATAATACCACTCTGGGAATTAAAAGTGGAGTATCTCAATTTAAATAGGGAGTTATTAGAGGCTCCCTGTTGACCGGTTGAGGTGGGGATCAGAAAGCCACACGCGCGCGCGCCGAGCCGAGGCCGAGGCCGAGGCATGGCGGGCGTGCGTCGCGTCCGGGTCTCTCTCTCTCGAGTTTCTTTTGCAACGGTTCAGAATTCGCGAGATTGCCTCTATAACGGAGAGACCCCCGATCAGATCTCTACGCTTTCTCTCCCATCGCTGGTTCTGTAACGGAGAGACCCCCGATCAGATCTCTACGCTTTCTCTCCCATCGCTGGTTCTTCCTCCTTGCGCATGTGTTGCTTCTGCTTCCCCGGTTCTGATCGCTTGCGAGCACGAGTGATCGGAACGAGCAGGGCCTCCGAAACCACACCTTCGCCTGAGATCTGCACCGGGTAGGCGGGTGATCAGGTTTTTGGGGAGTGCTTCCACACGACTGCTCTTCTTCCTCTGTTCGTCGTCCGTTCGTCTGCATCACCATGTCTTCTGGAGATGGCGCACCGGGAGCCGGAGCTGGTGCACCCGGACCTGGAGGTGGCGCACCGATCGACAACACCAACGGAGGCAATTCTGCCTCATAATCCAGCGGAGGGACTTTCACAGGGTATATCATCTTACTGTTTCCGTTCATTTTCCTAAAACTGATCTTACTGTTACCGGTCATTGTCTTAAATCTGTCAGTCGCAATGCTATTGCGTTATATATTCAATGTTGATGCTTATTTTACTTTAAGCATGCTCATGGTTATGTTTAGCTTTACCACTAGATCGCTTCATATAGTGTATGTCATGTTTATTGTCTTAATATTTTGGATTAAAATATGCCGATTTATGACCATATTTCCAACAATTTCCAACGTGATGTTCATACACTTTAGAGTTCAGAGTTCAAGGGCGATGTTGAACAGTAGTTTGGAAAACCTTCCCTGCCAGACAACTTGAGTTTGAGCCTCAGCACAACGACCAGGCCTCGGGCAACACACACGAGCACAAGCGCCATGGCCACTTCTCACACTCCATGCCAGTTCTCCCACAACTGCACCTGACGGTGCAACGCGTCCACAGTTGCACACAACCTTCTTCAGCATAAGCGTTTCATCAGCCTTCCTTAGCCATTTCCACCGCACTGAAGAAGATGCCAAGAGGATCCATCTCCGGCTCCAGCTAGCTCGTTTGTCCCGGGACTGCGGTGGCCACAATGCTGCTTGCGTCAACTTACCTAATTTGGTAAAATGACAACTCCTGATGCCTCCTAGGCCAACAAGCTACGCAACAACAGCGCATACCAAAGGCTAGAGTGGAGTGGCTAGACTGATACGATCTACCTCGATGAAGAATTGTTCATCTCTCTGCCTCTCGGCTGCAGAATGTTTTGCTCCTTCATATGATCTTTGATATATATACAGCATTTCATTTGATGTGGTTGTTCAGCTCTTTCATTAATTACAGTTCAATTCAGAACTACCACCTGTATGGGCCAATCATCTGATGGGGACTGGAGTACTTCATTGCTTGGATGCATGTGAGTTAATTAAACTTGGTTCAAGGTTTTGACAAGGAAATGTTCATGGCCACCTTGTCTTTTTTGGTACCTTAATTTAGAGCCATCCGCTCCAAATAATCAGGTCAATTTATTCAACGATGAGATGAAATTATATACTCGACAACATTGAAGTATTTTTGTTATGGGTTAAGGTTCATATGGGGTACAAACACCGCTGGGAGGATAGCCGGACGGCGACGGCTACTAGGGATGAGAGGGGGACTTAGGTTGGGGGAGACTAATTCTCATTCATTGCTTAATTAGAATAACGATACAATCCATCCTTATATAGATGGAGCAATCCATCCTCATATAGATGGAGGAAAAGACCCAATCTAATCTCGGGATAGGGCCTCTTGACCCCTCGTCCCACTAGGGTCTTCACCTTTCGGCCCACTACATATGACAATTTTGCAGTTCATCATTGTACAAAAGTGTGTGCTCTGTCTTACACCCTGCAACTACTCTAAGACCTGCAGGATGCAATTCAGTTAAACGTGCACACAGCTATAGCATTTGAATGTGCAGCTGCAGACTGCATATGCTTAATCAACTGTCTCCGCGACCTAACCAGCAGCTGGTTCATTGTAGGCCAGGATGTAGATGAGTATGTTGAGATGGAAATCTTAAGAGTCATCAAATCAAGCCATATAGAAAAGTTGTGATCATACTGTGCTTTCAATTCCGGGGAAAAAAAGAGAAGAAATTTCCGTGCCAAGATTCAATTTCTGAGTCCAGCTCGATTTTCAGCATCTTCTGAAGTTTGTTGATAATACTGGTCGACTTCTATAAGACTACACCTAATCCAGAATTTGGTCATAAAAACTTATTATTATTTTTTAAATGATGTAATCAAATCATCTTGAAACCAATGAAAATACAGAAAAAGAACACGTCAAGGGTTTTAAGCATCCTGGTACCCAAATCTCATGAGGCCACAACAGCTACAAGACTACAAGAGCAAGTAGCTTATCACAGAATGGCGACATGAGACCAGTGGAGTAAAGTTGTAAGCATCTCGCCCAACGAATTTTTTTTATAAGCCGGCAAAAGTTGTGAGCTTTCATATTTGTTCTGACTTGTTGTGGGGTTCGGATTGATCCTATCAAAACTTGCTTGCAATTTGCAGAATGGAATAATGAAGTATAGTACATTGCAATTGGAACTCTTGAGCACCATCTAATAGCAGAGTACCAAAAGAGATCCCGGTGCCTCCTAGGCCTACTGTAGTGACCTACAGCCTGGTCCGCAAAACTCTTCATTTTTCTCTACCAGCTTGTAGCACTTGAGCTTGCTCATCTCATCTTTTGTAGAGCAAAAGGGGGTGGCATCCAACATGCATGATACCATATATGAAGGTGGAAACGAGCCTGGCTCCGCTCAGCTTGCAATGGCTTGCAACAAGCTAGGTTTAGCTTGGCTTGGCTCGGTTAGGGAAACGAGCTAAAACATGAGCTCGGCTTGGCTCGGCTCGTTTCCTAGCTCGAGCTAGCTTGCGAGCCTTCCGTTGAAGCTATATAATTTGTAATCATTAAGAAAAGCAATAACAAATCATCAACATGTAAAATTAAAATAACTTTATATGTAAATTCATCAAAGTATAGATGATAAAATACATATTGACAAATAATAACTCCACTAAAAAATAAAATCATCCATATAAATATATGATGGCCTAGACTCACGAGCCAAATCAAGCGGCTCGCGAGCCAGCTCAGGCTCGGCTCGTTTCAGAACCGAGCTGAAAAGGAAGCTTGGGCTTGACTCGTTTGGCATTCAAGCCAAGCCGAGCCGAGCTAAGCGAGTTCGAGCCAAGCCCGAGCTGAGCTCACGAGCCCAAATTTTTTTTCCACCCCTACATCTATACCTGAGTTTAATGTGCATCTGCAACTGCCTGCATTCTTATCAACTCTGCATCTCATCAGTTGACCCAAGTAGCTGATTGTTGGAGCGCTAGTCTGCATGAACTATTCATCTCTCCTTTTGGCACAGTAATAGGACCGTCACACATTACGAGTTGCACTTCCCGGTGCCTCCAGGCCTACCATACCGAGACCTTTTTCTCCAAATCTCCAACACTTTATAGCACTGAGCTCTCTCTGGAGCAAATTAAATGATGTGCAGCATGCATGATACCGTATATGAATGCAAAATCAGATTATGTGCAAGTCATTCAACTTTTGTTGCTGATCGAGAGTTCAATGTACACCTACAACTACGTGCATGCTTAGTCAACTCTTCAGCTAATCAGTTGAATGCCCATACCTTTCAACCAAGTAGCAGGAATGCTGGAATTTGTTAGAGTTCGACTGGTCTTCATGAACTATTCATCTTTTTTTTTTTGACACAACAGTTTTTTTTTAATAATGGATTTTCATTAATTCGGCCTCTATATGCACAAAAGATATACACAGCTAAAAGGGTAGACGATTACTTAGACTCACACCTCGACGAGGAGGAAAACACACGGGCCACGGGAGCCGCCGCCACTGGGCCACCGCCGTGCTTCGCCGCCCCTACCGTCATCGGAGGGACTCCATCGCTAACGTCTTGCCGCTCTCCACCGCCCTCCCGACCACCTCCAGCCATCCCCAATCCACACAGCCAGGCGTAGCCCGGCTGCCTCTGGCCGCCACCTCCACACCTCCGCCCCCCACCTCCCCGCCGCCGCGCAGACGCCGGTTAGCTCTAGCGGCGGCAAGGCCAGATTTAGCTAGGAGAGAAGAACAAATAAAAAAAATTATTGCTCTCGTCCCAACACTCAAAGCCTGAAGCTAGCTCCTCCTCATAATCTGTTGTTCTATGGCCTAAACATCACACTATGCAAGGTCACTGCATTACACATGAGTGCACTGTCCGATTCCTAGCGATTTTATCCTAAATCTGCAGCCCGGTTGGACACTACATTGCATCTGTTGCAGAGCAGCTCGCTCAGATATGTGCTGGTGCAGCAGCCAGCAATTCGAATGTACTGTGCTTTTGTTTCGAAATCTCTGGGCAGTGTTGCGTGCGCCATCACGGTGAAATGACAATTCCTGATGCCTCCTAGGCCAACAAAGAATAACCAAGTAGTATAGGATATTAAATAAACCCGCTGTCGCATGAATGGAGCGGCCTGATCTGACTCCACAAAGTATTCCCCATAAACCGGCTACCATATGACTGTATGCATGCATGAGTGGAGTATCTCTCAGCCATGGAATTGCTTGCTCCTCCATCTGATCTTTGATATATGATACAACATTTTCATTTCGATGAAATTATTTAACTGTCCTTGTAGTTCAGTGCACCACCTATCACCCTAATTAATTACATGATCTTTGTTAAAAGTTCAGCCCAAAAAATCCTATGCCTTTTGATATGTTCAAACAAACAAAGATGAGTTAAAATTAACTACTCCATCTGTCCCAAATATAGCTACATTTAGCATTTTAAATTTGTCCCAAACACAGCTACTTCTTCACATCCTCTCTCATTTCAACCGATTACAACCATCTTACATTTAATTTCTCCACCTACTTTCTCTTCTCAATTAATTATAACATTCCTCAAATGTTGTTATATTTTGGGACGGAGTTAGTACTTTGACAACACTGAACAATTCATCATTGGACAAAAGTGTTTGTATTATGTATGATGTGTGATGCGCTGCAATATTTCTGAGAGAACTGTAGTTTAACTTGTCGGTGAAATATAAACCAGGGTCCCCATCACCAGCTGCTCGAAGCTCCTGATGCCTCCTAGGCCAACAATGGTGAACGACTATGCATAGCATAGCAACCCAGCAGCTGCATGGTTTGGATTGTCTTGATCGGCCTCCATGAAGAGTTGTTCATCTCTCTATCTCTAAGCTTGTAGAACTTCTTGCTCCTTCATATGATCTTTGATATATACAGCATTTCATCTTATGCAATTATTCAGCCCTCTCATATCGATTACAATTCAATGCAGGACCTACTACAAAATGAACCAATCATGGGGTGGGGACTAGAGATATCTCTCATTTTGCAAGGAAATATATATTCATGCCCCCACCCTCTTGTATTTTTGGTACCTTAATTCAGAGCCATCCTCATCAAGTCTGATCAGTAGCGGAACCAGAAAGATTTTGAGCCTGGCAAACTTCACTCTATTTGTTATAGAAATTTCATCGCCAATTCATTCAACAACATGGAAATTTAATGGAGTTTTCGCCTGTGAGCCCAGGTGGCCGCCCGGGGTAGCTGGGCGGTGGCTCCGCCCCGAGTCTGATCAAGGTATAGAAAGATGAGACGAAATTAATTATCTAACAACACTGAACAGGTCATCGTTGGAAGCCGTAGAAATCCGAGGTCGAACTATGCAATCAATTTTGAAAAAAAAAATCACAAGAAAATTTTATCCTAATTGAAGTTCACTCCTGAGTCCTAACTCAATTTTGAGCATCATCTAGAGTTCATCAACAACACAGATCGACCTCTGTTGCTAATTCAGAACCGGGTCATAGAAATTTGCACCATCATGTAATCGAATCCCCTTAGCACCAATGAGAATACAGAAAAGAACACATCAAGAGTTTTAAGCATCCTGGTACCATATCCTACAAGAGCTAGTACCATATCACACAAAGCCTATCTGAGGCCATTGGGCTGATCTTCTCATAATGAGTTCTCGTGGGATTCAGAATCCCAAATGCAGCCTCATATTGCTTCTTTCAAAACCCTTTTTTTTAAATCAAACCAGAACTTCCATTACTCACTAGCCGAGATATTGTCAGCAACTAAGTTCATACTACAAGATGTAAAGGCTAGCACTGGTTCAGAATCTACCAGGCACAAGGACCCCAGCTCTGCAAGTCTATGAGCTACTATATTTCCTTCTCTCGGCTTATAACTAACCTGGAAAATCTGGCACATAAGAGCCCCCTCCAGAATACATTTCTTCATGTGGCTGGTTGCGAAGGGCCATTGTTTGACAGCGAAGAATACGTTTCTTCACTGACTGCTGCATCCTGTGCCAGCGAGAGTATAGAGATTGTTTGCATCTGTTTGTAAACTGTTTTTACACCATCAGGGTGTGGAGATTGATGAGAAATTGGATTAACGTCGACTTCACTATCCCTGGAATGGATAACCTATGAGCTACGTTTCTTCATTTGGCAGGCTGGTGGATGCAGGCAAAAGGCTCTGTTTTCGGACGATCTACAGGGCGTCCTTTGACAGCATGTTCATGATAATATTCTGGCTCTTATGGAAGGAACGAAATGCGTGGGTGTTCGAGAAAAAGTTGAGAAGCCCAGAGCAGCTGGTGGAAGACATCAAAGAAGAAATCATGGTGTGGAAGGCAGCAGGAATTTTCGCGGCATGTAACGATTAGCGATCCAGCCCTGGCGCTGTTGTTGTTCTTTGCTTGTTGGGGTTGAGGCTCTACCTCAATCCCGATTCGACGGCCTTCTGTCATTGTAAGCCTAAATTTGTTTGTACTTAAATTCCCTTTCTTAATGATATTTGGTCAGCCGGTTCCTTCGGTCAACCCGGCAAAAAAAAATGTAACTAACCTAGAAATTGATAAAATTTGAAAACAACGTATGCTTCTTTCAAAACTTGGTTGCAACATGCATGATGAAATTCTGGAGTACACCGCGAAAAGGTACTCTAGAGTAACACCTTTTAATATGGGTAATTTTACCTTCCTTGAAAAAATACTAGGAAGTATCATATTTTTCTAGTGTAAAATTTGGTACCTCTAAATACTATAAAAAATTTTAGCCTAAAATTTAGGTACCTAGCTCGAGGTATTTTCTAAAGGACCGTAAATTTCTCCCTAACAGGGTAATAGAAGAGTTCACAGTACCTATCCAAGCCAACTGCAGAAAACCGCTGGGATGGTGCTCACAACTTCTCCATTTTACTTTTGTTTTGTTGTAGCACTTGGGTAGCTCATTTCTTCCATTTCAATTATCTGTTGCGCCATTCGAGAATAGGATTGCAACCAGTCTACCATTGCTACCAATCCTACACTGGTCATTCTAAACTGTCAGATTTAAGCAGTACATGTTGATCTTCATGTAGTAGGCTAGTAGCAGAGTGGAAGTTTTGCATACAGGACCTCTCATTTATCAAAGTATTTATGTACTTCCCTCTCATTTTAGCCCAGTCTCCATGTAAAGTCCCTGAGCTCAGCTCCGTCCTCCCACCGCTGCCTGCCTGGTGATTGCAAATTCTACACCATCGTGTAACAAAATCCTCATAACACCAAGAGTACAAAAGAACAAATAAATACATCACAGAGTACGAAGACAGCTACAGGTCAATGGCCAGATAAGACCAATGGTGTGAGAATGTATTCTGTGGGCTGTTTGTAGTCATTTTGAGTTTTCATGGGATTCTGCAGAATGCAATTCCAAGCTGCTGCTACCATAGCTGTTCTGGACTCTGCAAGGTCAAATTCTGGAGTGCATCGCGAAAACGTAGTCTTGACTACTACCACCTGTGTCTGTAATAGAAGAGCTCCCAATGCCTCCTAGACTTAACACAGAAATCCACTGGTTTGTTCCTCGCAACTCTTTCATTTCTCTCTGTCAGCCTATCGCATTTGGGTTCACTCGTCTCATTTCTCATCTCTTATGGTAGAAAAATGGCAGTAGCCATGCTATCACATATATATGAATGCATAATCTGATTCCGTGCAGAGCGTTAAAAATTCTGCACCTGAGTTCAATGTGCACCTACAACTGAATGCTTGTATTAATCAGCTCTTCAGCTCATCGGTTAAATGTCCAAGCCTTTAGAGCCAGCTAATGACGCAGAATGATGTTTAGGCACTTCAGATGAAACTAGGTGGCCATGGTGAGTGGTTAGTTTGGATAGTTTTTGTTAAGTTCCCACCTTTCCCTTGATTTGAAGTGCTAGTTCTAATCAAGGAAAAGATATGACAGCCAAAATAATTAACTTGTCCAAGGCTAGTCGACCAAATTTGTACTCCAGTTTATTGGCCTGACCCTTGCCACCGCTGCCGTAATATTTGCACAAGGCTTCAGTCCATCATGTTCCATAAGTCCTACGTGACAAGGGCACACAGCCGAGCTTGATTTTGTTAAGAGGAAGCATAGCAACATGCGTCGCCTCGGTTCCGTTTCCTTGTGGCGGCGGAAGATGCAAGGAGGATCCATCTCTAGCTAGTTCCTTCCTTCCCAGATGACGGTGACCGACTCCGCTACATGTGTCGGTTCCTACTTTCGCTCGGTGAAATGACAACTCCTGATGCATCCCATCGTACGTGTTAGAGGAACCACTTAAGATTTGCAGAAATGAGGATGACTCGGTGAAGGCCAGTCAATTTGGCATTGGTTATTATTTTTTTATGGAATCAGCACGAGATTGTGCTATTTAATTATATATAGATGAAGAAAATTACAACCCCTGGAGGTAAGAGGAGAAAAAAACTGTACAAGGCTATAGGGATGTTGGGAGGAGCTCTTGGAGCTTTTTCGTTCCTGCCAGGGCCCAAGTTCTTGCTTCCTCCATTATTTTCGTCACAAAACTAGTTGTCTCTTTATGTTCGAGAACTTGTTGATTTCTTTATTTCTAAATCTCCCAGATAACCAAGAGGATCAGGCTACGCATGTCTTTCTTGGGCAGTACATCTTTTTTATTGGCAAGCATCTTCCACCAGGCTTGGATGTTCTGACAGTCTTCCCATTGGTCCATTGGTTAATTTTGAACTCTCTTGCCAGTGTGACACTGCCCCGATGAAACGACAGCTCCTGATGCCTCCTATGCCAACAAAGCAACAACCAAGTATAGGATAGCAACCTGGCTGCTGCATAGCTGGAGTGGCCTGATCTTACTCTGTGAAACGTTGCTCATCTCTATCAGATTGCATAAGTGCTTGCTCCATCTGATCTTCTATATATACAGCGTTTATTTTGGCATAATTGTTTAGCTCTCT
The DNA here is from genome assembly GCA_000338895.3 of Oryza meridionalis. Lineage (NCBI taxonomy): Eukaryota > Viridiplantae > Streptophyta > Magnoliopsida > Poales > Poaceae > Oryza > Oryza meridionalis. The sequence continues at coordinate 23,259,085 of CM002535.2, forward strand.
CTCTCTACAGTTCAATGCAATACCTACCACCTTACCTGGATGTTCAACTGAGATAAATATTCAGACAAGGAGATTGTCACTGTGACTGCTAAGTCTTTTGGTAAATTGGTTCCTTAGTTCAGAGCCATCCATTACACTTGAAATCCGGCCAAGCTGTAGAAAGATGAGATAAAATTAACAGCCTGACTACACTGAACAATTCTTTTCAGAAACACAACACCGAACAATTCATCATTGGACAAGAGTGTGTAATATGTGTGATGCCGTAAAATATTTCTAATACCTGCAAGCTGCAGCTCAGGTTCAAAAATTCAGTTAGACAGCCCCTGCCAGAAAATCAACTACTGTTGTTAAATTCACCATTTCTCTGTGCATACACCTGGAGACTGCATGCTTAATTAATCAACTGTTCATCATTGAATATCCAAGTCTTTGGAGCGAGTTAATGATGCGGCACGACGTTCAGACACTTCAGAGTTCAGACCGAACTAGGTGACGATTATGAACAGCTGTTTGGAGAAACTTTGGTGCCAAGTTTCCATCTTTGCCTTGACTTTGAGCGCCTATTTCCGATCAAGACGGAAATTTACTGTTAGAGAATATGGTAGTTAGAGATGTATTAGGATAGAATATATTGATTTGTTTGGATTCCTTCCATATCTGTAGTCCTTCCTTATCTCCTCCGCATGTACTTCTATATATACTGGCCCCCTGAGGCTCAATACAATTGTCCCACGTTACGCAGTATATATCTCCTATACTATCCAACATTTATGGTATGATGTAACTAATCCTCTTAGCACAATTGTGTACCAAAAAGGCATCAAGAATATTTAAGATTCATGTAGGTACCTTATTCCACAACGACGGGTACAACAGGCACAATGGTATGAGACTGTAAGTCTATGAGAGCTGCTCATCGTCATTTGCATCTCTTAAACGTTACTTGAACCTTTTAGCCGATTCCTTGGCTCAAAAGGGGAGAAAGAAAGAAAGCACAAATCTTAAAACACTGAAAAATTGGAACATATAGGTAATTCACTGGAGGTCAAACGAGTAAGGACCAACAAGCAAAAAGGATTTGCATGGACATATAGGTAATTCACTGGAGTCCAGACGGTGAAATGACTGATGCCTCCTAGGCCAAGAAAGCAACAGCCATGCATAGGATGGCAACCTGGCTTCTGCATGAGCATGACTGGAGTGGCCTGATCTGACTCCATGAAGCAGCATTTCTCATCTCCATCTGTTAGCTCATAGAATTGTTTGGTCCTTCCTCTGATCTTTGATATATAACATAGCTTTTCATTTGATGAAATTATTCAGTTGTTTCCTTACAGTTTGATGCATCACCTAACACTACCTTATTACTCGTACGTTCAACGGAGATAAAAGTTCAGACATGGAAATGTTGTAATAATGTCTTATGGTACCTTAATTCAGAGACATGCATCCATTGATCCAGTCCACTCCATATCGTGACGAACTGAATAGAAATACAAGCTAAAATTAACTACCTGACAAGACTGGACAATTCTTTCTAGAAACAGAACACTGAGCAGTTCGTCATTGGACAAGAGTGTGTAGTATGTACGATGCCATGCAACAATTCTAAGACCTGCATAGCACCTACCAAAAAATCAACCTAGCCCTTGTTAAATCTGACATTTTGAAGCAGCAAGATTACTTCTCCTAGGACACTCCATGATCCCCGCGAGGTGTGTATCCCTTGCTGCTTCTTCCTCACCCCGTACTCAATTCTCTGATTGCATCTGAATACTACTACATGTTGAATTCAGAGAAGAGGGATGATAACATCCTGGTGCCTCCTAAGCCTACCATAGCAACCCACTGGCTTGGTCCTCGTAGATCTTTGTTTCTCTCCATCATCTTGTAGCGCTTGGGCTCACTCATCTCATCTTTTATGGAGCGAAAACCACAGCACAATACCATATATGAATGCATAGTATGATTCCATGCAGTTATTCAACCACCGCGGCTGAGTTCAATGTGCTACTACACTGCAATGTTTCAAGTTCTGCAATGTGCAGATGATTTAATATCATATATGTGCATGTACAACTGAATTCTTATTCAATTGTTCAGCCCATGCCTTTGAACAAAATTTAGCAGTCATCACATATATTAAACTGAACAATAGATATGGTTCAAAGGCATAGGTATTCAACTGAGATCAATTTAGGTGGTCATATATATCTGAAAGAAAATATCACAAGGAATTTTTCCTTCAAAATGTTAACCCATCAACCACTCAATTTTCAGCATCTTCTGAACGTTACTTAAATCCTGTAGCACATTCCTTGGCTAAAAACTCAAAATGGATCAAGAGAGTAAGCACGAATCCTAAACACGAAAAACTCAACCTTTAATCCGAGCTAAGGTTAAATGATTAAGGACTAACAAAATAAAAGATTTGCATGGACATGCAGCCACGTCAACTGGAGTTTCGAGTTCGGCATTCATGTCAGCCTAAAAAATCCTGAACAAGGGGAATTCCAAATTATATTCGTGCTGATCTGCAAGCGATTAAGAGGAAGGACATTGCAAAGATCTCCAAATTATATTCCAAATTATATGCGTGGCGCTTGCGATCATCGCAAATTCGCAAAGATCTCTTTTGTTCGCATTCGTGACAGCAAGGACATTGACACAATCCCAAATTCCCAGACCCCTTCTCACACGTGAGACTGTAAGGGTGAGCTTACTTCTCATCAGGTCAACACGGCTTCAGAATATTTAAGATAACACCATGGTTGATCAGACTGCACCGCCCCACCACGCCACCGGTTTCGGTTTCCACGACGGCCACAAGGGACACAGAGGAGGCCAAAGTTTATCTATCAAATCTGGAACTTGTACAAGGTATCAGCCAATAATGTTGGCATAGTCCTGACTAACATCTCCTCATGTGGCTACAGAAAAGCTCCCGATGCCTTCCAGGCCTACAATGCAACGACCCATTGTTCTAGCCCTCTTCTTACTTGTAGCACTTGGGGTAGCTCATCTCATCTTATATAGAACAAAAAGGGCAGAAAGATGGAGTAATGTATATCAGTATATGTATATATGAATATATGAATGCACGATTTGATCTGTGTAGTTATTTAGTTCTGAAGCTGAGTTCAATGTGCACCTACAACTGTACGGTCAACTCTTCGGCTCATAAATTGAATGCCCATGCCTACCAAAATACCACTATTGTTCCTTTAGTTCATCATTTCAAACGAGAGAGTAGATGTCCATGGTCATTCACCATATTAGAAACCATCAGAGAGCCATAGATAAGTGGTCAAACCTGAAAGAAAATATCAAAAAAAAAAACACATTTTCCTTCCTTCCAAATGCTAAATATCTAAAGAGGCTATAACAAGCAACCAGTGGATAGCGAACATCAACATAGCCACTTCGAAGAATACGTGACGCTTTGGGAGCAACTACAAGGAGTGGTGCTCACTGATGGGGAAGACACGATAACTTGGACGGCCACTATAAACGGAGTCTACACAGCAAAATCAGCTTACCAATTCCAATTTAATGGCTCCACAAACGTCACCCTAGGCACCTCAATATGGAAGCCTTGGGGTCCCCCAAAATACAAGTTCTTCGCGTGGCTCGTAGTTCAAAACAGAATCTGGACGGCTAACAGATTAGAGCGGAGGGGATGGGACAACCAAAGATTATGCCCACTATGTCGAACATGCGATGAAATGGCAATGCACCTTCTGGCACACTGTCGAGTTACAAAAAGGATATGGGGAGAGAGAACGAATTGGGTACATATCAACCTGCCACTAGAACATTGGAACGCCTTAAACTCAGTGGAAGCCTAGTGGACGGCCGTAGGCCAATCGAACGGAGTACCAAAGAGCGGACTTCGCACCCTAATACTGCTGGTTAGCTGGGAAATATGGAAGGAAAGGAACGCTCGAGTGTTCCAGCACATCGCTTCAACGCCCGCTACACTTATAGCAAAGATCAAGGAGGAGGCTAGGGGCTGGTGCCTAGCAGGAGCCAAGCGGCTTAGAGATTTAATTTTACCGCGAGAGTAGACCCTTGTATGTATAACAAACTGTTGACGAAAAAATCGAACACACCGACCTGGAAGATCTTCTTAGTTCTAGTGCAGGTCCAAAGATTGATGAGATGCGGGCATGCCAGTCAGATTGATCCTGCAACTGACAAGATATGTAAACAACAGATAAAATAGTTGATCGGCTGACAAGCCGATGGAGTAGTTCCAGCCGATAGCCGATAATAGCCAATGCCGATACCAGCCGATAGCGATAGGGTTTAAGTAATCGGCTATATGTCCAATGTAGATAATGATATAAAGGCAATCAGCTGATGATAATATAATATAGCAATATAATCCAGTAGAAAACCAATCAGCTAACAATATGATATAGTAGAATAAGTATTGATCCGAAGGTTAAAGCATACATCGGCTGGAGATCCGATGCCATGAAATCCCAAGATTAGATTAAACAGTGAAACCTTTGTTGTCATCGGCTAAATCCAACTTATATGTATATGCAATCCTTATGAGCTGATGCAACGCTAGATAACTCACCAGCTGAAACCCCGATGAAACCCTTATTGGCAATCAAGAAGCAGGCTAGAGATTATGGTTCTAAACACGACTTAGTAGATCAAACTTAACTGATGCAGCACTAAGTATGAAAAGAAACATAATATCTAGACAATCAAGCCGTTGATTGATTTTCAGGGTGGTAGATGTCTAAGCTAATCTAATCTAGCAACGCGATTTAGCCGATACCGGCAGAAACCCTAAAGCGAGAAGCAGCCGATAGAGCTAAATTGATATGCTAAGACTAGATTAACAGAGACATACGATAAATAGGTAGGCAAATATATCATCCAAACCAGAGCAATCCAAGAGGTCGAATGTACTGATGCAGCCTTGAACGACGCCGACGTAGACGATACAATTGCCTGGATCGACGGAACATTGGACTTATCCCTTCGCCGAAGATCGGAGACGATGCAGCCCCGCGTCGGGTGCCAAGTTCTGCCGGAACGTAAAAACAAAAGTAGAAGTAAAAAGGGTGGCGATGCGCCGAATTGTATTGATCGAGAGATAGATTACATAGACCCCGAGTGTACATATTTATACCCATGGGTTGATACAAGTCCTTGTCGGACAAGAAAGAAACTTTCCTAAAGATAAAAGGAAAAGATAAAGTCCTTATAGGACACTAAACACACTTTCCTAAAGATAAAAGGAAACTAACAAACTATTTCTAATTAATAGATAACTTGCCATGTCGCATTCTCTTTGAACTCGGTCTCTTCTGGATAAGCTTCCTCTAGTAGATCAATTTTCTTAACCGAATATAGCAAGAATCCGACAACTGACGACTTGACAACTCTCATCGGCTAATCTCAGGACTTCGAAGCCGATGCTGACTCTAAGCCGATGACTACTCCGGGCTTACCAAATTTCACTGTTAACACAAACGCCTGCAATTAAACCATTTCTCTCCTCCTTTATCCTATATATCTATACAATTGATCCCCACTAACTGCAATTAAAACTAATTTTATGCTTTATGAGCAAGCCACGTCACCTATTTTAATCCTAGCCACCGGATAGCATATGAGCACTTGGATCGCAAGCATACGACGACTCAAAGAACCCCACTAATATGGCAACATGATGTTGGACCGCTGGAAGCTGAAACAGAAAGTCAGTTGAAGACGTCGTGGGTGGCGTTCGGCGTTCCTTTCATCTTCTGCATGCACTACTTTATCTCCTGTAATTGACACAAAGTCAGGTTGCCTCTGCATGCATTTTACCATCACTTAGCCTTTAGTGACCATTATTCAATCCGAAATCACTATTACCAATCTATACCTATACTAATACGGCACTTTTTATAAGCTCTCACGTTAATCAGAAAGATCCGGCCATTCATTAAGTAAAACGATTAATCACGGCTGTTGATCATTCATGGTATTGTAAAGCCCTCTAGGCCCATCTAATCTATGTTACCAACACCAACCCCCACCCTCACCGTACGTACGTATCTTCATCTTCTATGTACGTACCCAACTCAATGTTCGTAGAACAGACGGAAATACACGTACCCCGATCGGCGGCGATTTCAACCCCTCCAACCAGCCAGGCTCGCGAGCAGATGGCGAACGTCGTACACCGGTACATGTGAGACTTCGCCGCAACAGCTCCCGTCACATGGCATCAGCGGACGCTTGGAGACTTCCATCCAACCTGGCTGCCGCAGCACTTCATCCCGTCAATCAATTGGAACACAGGTGACGTGAAGACTTCTCCAACTCAGGTGTTAATTTTTCTTGATCCAGATTGCTTGCTGTTGCTGTTTTTCTGAATCTAGATTGGTTACCGTATGTACAAAGTCATTCAGTTGTCTATTTCGATGTTTACGTACATAACGATCTTATTCCAGGATAGGAAAAACAAAAAAATTGTGCCGCTATTGTTGATAGAGTATTCACAGTGAAGCTAAACAAATTTATGATATTATAAAAAAATTCAAGTAAGTTCTCCCTTCAACTAAATTAGTCTTAAATTAGTGTTTCTTAAAAATAATGGATTAATCTAATAATGAACTGCTAATTTATACAAATCACAATTATTTTGATCCGTCCTCATTTAGAGAAGAAGTCCAATGAAAAAAATGATTCACAATGCGCATGTCGGTATTATCATTATTTACAATCTTGATATAGTTGTCAAGTATCATATTTTGTGTTTTATAATAACGATAAGAAATTTCATATTTAAATACTACATTCGATCAATTAGTCTTTCATTAATAATCTATTTATCTATACTTATTTCTACCCTTATTTGGTGCTATGACAGATTCACACGTTAACAATAAAATCATATAATTTATTTCTACCCTTTTTAGTATTAGTTTTTAATGAAAAAAATAGCACATATATTTCTACGTATAAATTATTTTTGTTGCTTGGTTTTAGCCTAGATCAAACAAATAATAGCTTTACTTTTTCTAAACGATAATTCCCAGATTCAAAATAAAAAATTATGAATTTGTACCCATATTGGACCCTCAATTAAGTGTTATGCTAACTTCATTTTTGAATCAAAAATTCATAATTAGCAAGTTATAACCGGTGCAAAATCTTCTTATAATCTAAACCAGTGTAATCTAAAAGAATCCACGAAGTGAGCGTAGCTCAACTGTTATGTTCCTTTTTAATAAAAAGAGGCACTCCTCCTGCCCTCTTATTCGAAAAAAAAAGCTAAATATCATATCAGTAGTGAAATTTTAGCATCTTCTGAATGTCGTTGAATCCTGTAGGCTGTAGGCCTGTAGCCGATTCCTACAGCTCGTATACTGGAGATTGAGTTTGGCATACATACTCCATCTGAATCTGAACAAAGAGAAGGGGGAAATTCCGAATTCGTTCTAATCTGCAAGGGATTCAAGAAGACAACGACATTGCAGTTAGCTCAACGATTTGCCTCCGCCCACCGCACGGCGAACTCGAGACGGCCACCGCCGCCGCCGGAGATCCATGGCGGCGTGGGCCGGCGGCCGCTCGACGGGTCGCCGGCGGCGGGAGGAAAGCGCCGCCAGCTCAGCTCTTCTTCGACCGTCCGATGATCATATTGTGCGGTTCAGATCGATCCTAACAGAAGCGGTTGATGCAATTTTACATATGGGTTCCAGTATTTACTTTAATTATCATCTACACCCCTAAGAGCAGGTACAATAGCTAGCTACAAACATAGTTTAATGAGATAAAAGATAAGAGAGAAAAACAGCGCTACAGCATGGATTCCAAGACGCAATGTGTGTATGACATATGGGAGAATTGGAGATTTGGAGTTAGTAGTGTGCTATATTATTAAACTTGCTCCAACAGGAGAACCAGATGGTACTTTTTCAAATAAACCCCTTCGTTTATCCGTATTCCCATTCTCAAAATCCTCCCACGCCGCCGGCCGCCGCCGGTCACATCCCGACGCGGACACCGCCGGCCACTCGGCGAGTCGCAGCCTCGCACTTCCTCCTGCATCTCCGCCGCCCACAGGCTCGACGCTGATGGCAAACCAACCGGCGACAGGAAGAAGATAAGGCCGGCGGCGGCATGCAAACACGACACGCCGGTAGATCGATCTTCCTGCGCCCCCCCCCCCCGCGGCGCCGGTTTCGGTTTCCACGACGACCAACCAAGAAGGAGGCGGAGGACGCCAAGACGATCCATCCGACCTGTACTGTCAGCCGGCACGTACGTCTCGTCTTCTTCCGTGACGGCGACGGCGGCGATGGCGCGACGCGGCGCGCCACCGGTATACAAGTCAGCTGCGACCCGACCAACCCAAAGCCGAACCCGCGAGCGCGCCAACTGTTTGCCCCGTCAGGCCGGCCTGCGCGTGGGGCCCGCGTCTTCTAGAAGCTCACCAATCCGATTCAATCGATCCAATCCATTTCCAGCTTCTCTTCATCTTGGCTTGGGGCGCTATATAAAAGGGGACCCGTGGCGCGAGCTAGCCAGATCGATCCATCACTTGCAGCATTTGCGATTTCTCTCTCTGCTTAATTCGCATCAAGTCAACCATGTCTTCGGCGACGGCGTCCGCTGGGCTGCATGCCGCCGGCGGCGAGTGGCTCGGCGAGCTCTCCGCCGCGCTGCAGGGGAAGTGGCAGGAGATGGTGAGCACGGACCAGCGGCGGCGGCGGCAGCGGCAGCAGAGGGGAGATGAGGCAGGCGAGAAGAAGGGGGTCGCCGGCGTGGAGACGAGGAGGAGAGAGGAGGGGGATGTGGGCGCGTGCGGCGGCGCCATGTCCGACACCACCGTCTTCCTCCTCCTCGACCACTTCGCGCCCAGCTGATCGTCCGTGACGTCACCCATGGCGCGCCCCCGAGCTAATCGTGACGTCATAGACGCGTTTGTGCGTGGTACTAGAAGAGTAGTAGACGAGGACGCGTATCCCCGGGAGGAAATGGCAGGCCACGCTGTATATATTTGACTTGTCGCTGCTGCTACTACTTGCTTCAGTTCACTCTCATGTGTAAATAAAAAATAAGAATGCAGTATTTTTCCTACCCATCTCTTTCCTCGTTTCCAGCTTTCAAATTGATGTGAAAGAAAGAAAAATTTGCAGTTATTCGTTCAGTCCTGATTTGAGATTTACTAAATTTACAGAATTTTGACGTGGATAAGTTTGGTTTTGGGGGAAATGTTCTAGGGATCCAAGCACGAGGCACAAACCGAAGTACAAGAATCAGCACCATGTTAATTTAAAGATTATAATTCCATACATACAAGAATCAGAATCAGGCAGACCTCTTGCATCTTACCCTACTTGTAAACAACTAAACAACCATACAAGCCGATGATCTTGCTAGGCAACAAAAGGAAGGGGAAAAAATGAGAAAACTCTAAAAGGAAAAAAGGTTGCTGGGAGAGCAAATGCATTCACAGCTATTTACACCTCAAAAGCAATTTTGTTGAGGGAGGGGTCAGTGAGAGTAGGAGCTCGGCTCCTCGCTGTATGTCGTCTCGCTGGACCCAAACACGGGCTTCTCGTCTTCCCACTTGATGATCTCCCTTCCATAGCGGATCGCGGAGCGGACCGACTCCTGGTCCAGGGCGTTCACGTAGGACACGTAGAGTTTCCGCTCCGTGAATGACTGGAATAGGCTCTTGAACTTCACCGCAATGTAGTGGCCGGCCATCTGCGCCAATGTCGAGCCAGTGGAGCTGCCCCGCGAGCTTTTGCTGGTGCCATTGATCAGATTGCGGCTTACCAGGGGAGTGAAGTCGCTGAACCAGTCGCATGATGTTAAAGGAGATTTGCCGATCTTCTGCTCTAGGATATCAAACTTGGTGAGAAGTAGAAGGAAATCCATCTGCTCAAATATCGGATGAAGGGCAATGCTCTCAAATAGCTGCCTGGTCTCCATCATCTTGTTCACAACAATGCCGTTTGCATCCTCGTAGTACTCATCATAGTCGCTGACCGCAACACAGAAGATAACAAGCCTCACATCATCGAACATTTGCAGCCATTTACAGTTCTCATGCAATCCTTTGTTGTTTATTCTTATTAGTTGGTACCTGAAAATAGAACAAAATGTTTCATTGTTCATACTGTTATCATTAACAAAGATGAAAGTTACAGAAAGACTAGAAACACAGGTTATTTTAGACTACCATGCCCTTTTGAGTGACCCAAGAACAGACCTTAGCAAAGTGTCTTGTGGATCTGGCTCATCAAAACCCCGCCCGTCCAAAGCCAGTTGTGGGAAGGAGAAATCTGTAGATGCTAACCCATCCGAGGATGTTATCCCATCAGCGTAAAGCATATCCATATCAGAGAGCTCATATTCCGTTCGGGAAATATCAACAGCCTGATCATCCCAAAAAGCAATGTTAAAGAATGAGCAATTGTAATTATATGACTCAGCACTACTTAGACACTGCCATCTGACATGAACAGATGTAGAAACAGTGCATCAACCGAGGTAAAGTGTTCAAACAACAATGGAACAACAATAGCACCTTGTCAAGGAAATAACTAGCAGCAGATGGAAGGAATGGCAGTTCACTTCTCCGGTTATATGTAGCTTGAATAGCAGGATCTTTCCATAGTTCCTCAACCATTGGTGCATATTCACGACTAGCTGCAGGGAAAATGTCTTCAAGATTACCTATGGCCATAGCTTTTAGAATCCAATCAGAGAATGCTTTCAGGCGTGGAGCAATATAGTACTCAGTAACGTCATTACAAAGCTCTGGTTCACAATGGCCTGCAAAAGAAACACAAAAATAAATTCTAGATGGTCTGTGGAAGAGGCTAGCAATCTATATGTTTTACTAAAATCAAACAATTGCAAGTCTCCTGCTAATCTAAATATGTGAATTTATGCAGCAAAGAATTAAGGTGGATAGCCATAAGAACATAATAATACGACTGTCATACCAGAGCTAGAAGGATCACTTTGGCAGGTAGTTCTTCTGTCAGCTATAGCTTCCTCTTCAAATCTTTCACGCCCTTCAAGTAGTATACCAAGGTAGTTGTATATGTTACTTTGTATGATAAGTCTGAGATCTTCACACTCCTCTACAGAAAATGGTCTGCTCTTGTACAAGAACTTGGCCTAAGGTTTGATGGATTCAAGATCAGTTGCTATATTGATATTGCAAACAACAGGCAGCGAATCATAAAACTAAGTCCTTCTGTTCGTGTGAAGTGAATCTTGCCTTTAATACTCCAAGGTAAATAAAGGTAATTGGATGGTGATGCTAATTCAGTGATCAACTTATCTACATAAACACATCAATATATTTGTACCTGCTTGAGTATGGTGCTTGTCCCTGATCCAACCAACAGGAGCTTCTGAATGGTCCTTTGCTCCAAGTAGTCAGGGATGGGTCGATTTACCACATTCACTGGTTCTTCACCGCATTGATTATTTGCTTTGTTAGGCGTTGGCAGTGATAGGACAGGACTAAGCAGCTTCACAATAGGCTGCCAAGGAATGCAGAACATATGTAACTTTGGTTAGTTTCCTCTGACGAATTACAGGGCAACTACAAGATGAATGCCAGAATTACCTTATCCCAAATCTTGCCTTTAACTGTTTTTTGTCCTTCCTCTTGGTAAGTCCCATCAGCATTCACCCAAAAGTGAGGTTTTCCAGCACATTGAACTCCTGCCAACTGAAATGTAAAAGGTTAGAGATAAAACACATGAATTACAAAATTAGGTACCAGTATATCGTTTCAAACCTTAAGCATTTGCAGCTCAGATTTCGTTATCTCGCGGCCATTTATCAAGATCCCAGTGTTCCCGTTGCTGGCCTTTTGATCTAGAGCTCCTCCAACATTTAGATTTGGGCTTATTATGCAATGGGGCTTGTGACCCTCCTGAAATATTTTCCAAGAAAAGTGTGTAATTAATAATGAGTAATTAATTATTAACCAGAGCTGTAGACTACTACAGTAAACATTTGTAGGAACAATCAAGCCAGCTGCATCATGCAACAGTTAAAGAGAAGGAGAATTTTCTTGCCATTAATTTTCCTTATAAAGCCCAAGCCTACCTAAACGAAAGCAGCCAGACACCGAAACAATCTATGATGTGTTATGATTTAATTACTTTGTACATGCACAGACTATGGTCATCCATCTAAGCCATGCCATCATGTTGGTACTTCAAGAAAGATTCTGCGATGTTAGTTTCATATAATATCATACACGTCAGGTGCCAGCCTAGATGTGCAATATTCTGCTGATCTAAAACAACATGCTCAGAAGTACTAACTTCTCATTTGTTTCATACTATACTATCCACCCAGATTCCTAAGACTTCGATAAATCATTCAAAGCTCTAATTGTGCCAATTCATCAGAGATGTCATAATCAGTTTTACAAATATATAGTAGTACACCAAAAAATTCCACAATATCAAGCTCAGCAGCACTATCCCTCCTGACCATGTGTTGGTTCCAAATAAATATACACATCCTAATCATTTCAATCAAGGCAAAAGCATATATGTCAAAATAAAGTAAATTATCATCTAGTCGTAGTTCAGAAAATGGAAAACCCTAGACCACATACTTCCACTTAAAATATGATAATTGAGTGCTCATTTTCAAACCATAAAAAACACAGCTCTTCAAATTATACACATGGGAATAACATCATTAACTGTGCAATTCAATAGTAGCCACAACAGCTAACTCTCCTAAAGATCTCTTAAGAATTTATCAAACTGTTGGTTACCAACTATATTTAGCCACATACTAAATTCAATTACCTAAAAATAATTTTAACATCAAACTACTGCATTACGCTCTTCAATCAAATGTGTCGGCAAGCAAGCACCTAAAAGATCAAATCTTTACAGGCAGTTACCTTTCCCCAGAAGCCGGAAACCTTGTCGTACCAATAGAACCCCGGCCGGAGCTTAGAAGGAGGGCACTGGCACCCCTGCAGCATGACGAGCTCCTCCGGCGACAGCTTGGTGCCATTCACATACACATCCTCCGGTCGCAGCTGGTTGGCAGCGCATTCCCGCTCGCTCCTCATGACAAGCTCCACCTCCGCAGCGCTGAGCAGCCGCCGCAGCACGCGTGAGCCTCTCCCCAGCGAATCCCGCTTCGACTCGGCCACCGGCCGCCCTATGCAATCCAGGCACTTGCGGCCCTCCGGCATGGACCCCATCGCCCGGAGCAAGCAACCACCGCAGTACCGCGCGCCGCAGGCGAGGCAAGCCTCCTTGTCCCCGCGGGCCCAGAAGCTGCCCCCTTTCCCGCATCTGAAGCAACCCCGGGATTTGGAGGCTCCCCTCCAGTGCGCGGGGGAGAGGGAGCCGCTCGATCGCACGGGCATGGCGTCGTCGCCGTATTCCTCGTCTTCCTCCTCATCCTCCTCCTCGTCGTCGTCTTCGTCTTCCGAGGATTGGAGGAGGGAGCCGCTGGTCTCCGCGAAGGTGACCATGGGCTGGTGGTGGGACTTCGACAGCGGCGGCGGCGGCGCACCCGCCCTGCGGCCATCGTAGTCGTCCTCATCCGCGTTCTCGTCGTCGTCGGAGGGGGTCGACGGGAGCTCGGCGGAGTGGTGGAGAGCCGCGTGGTGGTTCTCGATGACGGAGGTCGGCGAATCCACCGCCGCGGCCCCAGCAACCCCACCACCACCACCACCACCCGCGGAGGCGGAGACGGAGGCGGCGGCGGAGGACGACGACGACGACGACTGCGCCGCCGCAGCAGCAGCAGCGGAGGAAACCCCGGCGCGGTGGCCGTGGATGGCGGAGCAGAGGGAGGAGGGCGTGAGGGGGCGCACGACGGGGAGCGGCGACGCCGTGGGCGGCGGCGGCGAGGTGGAGGACGACAGCGAGGCGAGCGGGATCCGCGACAGGTCGAGCGGGATGGCCCGCGGCAGCGAGTAGGGCAGCGGCGGGCCGTCGTACTCAGCCGCGAACGAGTACTCCCCACCTCCCCCCGCCGCCGCCATGGTCGTCGTCGTCGTCGGAGATCGAGGCACCAAACCTGCTGCCGCCGCCGCACTAGGCTAGGTGAGGGTTAGGGTTAGGGTTCGGGGGTGAGGCATGGTGGGGTGGGAAACCCTAGGCGGGGGGGGGGAAGGGGAAAGGTGGGGAGATGGGAGGGAGAGAGCTTCGCCCTTTTTGGAGCATGCGCGGGGCGGGGGGGGGGGGGGGGTGTGGAGACGAAAGGGGAGAGGGCAGCGAGGTGGCGTCGTGGGGGAGGTGACCACTTTGCTTTTGCGCTGCACCGCGTCCATGGTGGACTGGTGATCTTTCTTCTTGCTTCTTCTGTGTGTAGTGTACTAGTGCTATACTACTGGAGAGAGTCTGGAGACTCTACATCTCTGACTGTGTACAGGTCAAAATACTCTCCCGGTTCAAAGTTCAAATATGGAGGAATCATGAATGTGGTTGTACACTTGTGCTACTACTAGGAGGACTTTTATGTCTGGTTTATCTGCAGCTTTGTCAATTTATTTTACTCTTAAGATAACTATGACCGTGTTTAGTTCCTTGTTAATTTTTTTTACGTATACGAACACACATTTAAAGCATCAAACGTAGACTAATAACAAAGCAAATTACATATTCCGCCTGTAAACTGCGAGACGAATCTATTCAGCCTAATTAATCCGTCATTAGCAAATGTTTACTGTAGCGCCACATTGTCAAATCATGACGCAATTTGGCTCAAAAGATTCGTCTCGCAATTTACATGCAAACTGTGCAATTGGTTTTTTTCGTCCATATTTAATATTTCATGCATGTGTCTAAACATTTGATGTGACAGATTTTTTGGAAGTTTGAAGAGAACTAGACACAGCGTATATGCTCATATACATTGCTACACGATCGCGTTAAAAAGTTGTATTTGTTTAGTTGTAAAACATGTCTTAGTACATTGATGAAATACCAATAAAAAGATGGACGTAAGTTGTTAGAAAACAATAGGCAAATAAACGATAAAAAACAATAGATCAATCACAGAAGACATGAGATTTAACATGAAAAATCCTCCCAATGAATTCTAAATAATTCAAAGTGAGTATCTCTCACCAAGCTAACATATTTTAAATTTTGAGAGTGGGTAATTATACCAATTTATTATTGGCAACACATTGACGTTTGCATACATATATGTGATTGATTAGTAATGGTCTGGTGGAACTAATCCGCCCAAGGAAATACTCAAATTAGGTTGCTTAGTGCATTTCCTATGTTATAGTACCACATTGTTAATTGCATACTTGAAGCCTTAAATGCCTCGCTATATAGTACATACATGTGCTCCACGTATTTTAATACATTAAGTATAAAAGTATGCCTTGCGATGCAAGATTACGTATTGCATGGAAAATAAATTTCTCGTTACTCTACTATTTTATCGGTTTCATGCACTCGTCTGCCCCACCCAAGTCCTACCACACTAGTTGACTAGACCACAGCTAATTTGTCCAATAAAACCACTTGCATAACCACCGTCGTATACTCTTTACTCTTACATACGAAAATATAAATACATTGACCCGTATATTTACCATGCCTATTTTTAGTTATGAGAGTAACAGCCACTTAGAAAAATATATAGTAGTAGTACGGTAGTGACACTTTTCGCTCTTTATTCTTTTGCTCACTTTATGCTGTTCTTTTTTAATTTTTCTAGTATAAAAATTGAAAGCACTGTGCTGTACTCCCGGGTTTTTCCATGGACCGCGTCCACGCCCAGCACGAGCTCTCCACGATAGGAGAGAGAGAGGATCACTTGACACACAGAGGAATTGACCGGTGGACCCCACCGCCCGGCGAATCTTCCAGGTGGGCCCCGCACAAGACTGACCTGACTCTCACACACACAACACCGGACCAACCAACCAACGGAGTAGTACGTCCCGTGCGGACCGTGCCGCTGGCAGGTGGGGCCCGTCCAACCCCCGCTGCAGGTGGGGCCCACCTGCAGTGATGTTTTTTTTTAGGATTTTTTTTTTTTGCTACGTTCGCGCAAGTGGAGAATGTGACCGTTTGGTCCGACCAGGAGAGACGGACAGATCGGGGACGCGGAATCGGCAGCGTGTAGGTGAAGCCCTGAGGATGACAGGTGGGCCCCACCAGACTCTTGATCCGGTGGGCGCTGGTGGGCCCCGCAGGGTAGTCACGGGGCTACACTAACACAGGAGTTGGGTGGGCCTGGATGGGTTCCTTTTTTGGGTGCGAGAGAGATTCTGTCCTCTCTTCTGGGCTGGCCTGGCCTTGTGGGCCAGGGATTCTGTACTCGTGTGGCCTGTGTGATTGGTGGAGTAGTAGTAACAGTTGGGCCGTGGGCCCACTTATGGGCCTCGTTTGGGCATCTTAAAAGTTTAGGCTCATTTATTACTAGCTCGTTCCTGTGAACATTCTTCTAGTGATGTTATCCACCGTAATGTAATTCCGGAGTATATATGGAAAACACTTTGTAATGATTTGTCGTAATCAATAAAGAACGGGTTTCTCTATAAGAAAAAGGATTTCAAATAATTGGTATGTCGGACTTGAAATCGACGGTTTTTTTACCAGCATGACATGGTTTTTCCTTGTAGTTTTGTGGTAATTCGGTGTTTTTGGTAGAGATCATATAATGTACAATGTTTTGGAATACATTGTAATTGAAATACCAAATCAATAAATATTTTTTTTAATTTCCTGGCAGGTTAACATTTTGCAGTAATTATGCATAACATCATCCCAAAATATGTTGTCTTCCACTGAGTGTGTACCTCTGCTCTCCATATTTATAGAACAACATTATTAAAAGAATGTACTGTACATTTTTAGACGGAGGGGGCAGTTAACTTATCAGGTCGCTGCAAAAAAAAAAGATCTTTTCTCCCTTGAAAAGAAAGAAAAATGACGTGCTTCTTGATCGAACTGTCAAATATTTCATACGTGGCCTCCTACCTAGCACCTAATAACATTGACCTCAGTTAAAATCATACTACTAATGATGTCTTGATTGCCATTAGGAAGTTGATTCTTGGATCGAAAAGCAGATGTCATCCTCATTAAAGTTGTTAGGTAATTTTCTTTTCATGACAGCACAGAAATGGGAAATGCAAATATTGTTCCTTTCAGAAAGATGACATATCTAGCTATATATATATCCCCAGTCTGAATTGGCCATTCGTGTATGTTGCTACCAAATTCTGGACCTCCTCTGCTCGTTGATTTTTGAAAATTTCCAAAGTTGTTTGGTAGCTACTACAAGTCATCAGCCAGAAACAACTGGTTCGTAATACAGAAGTTGATTTCAGACATGAAAACGCATGCAGATCTGTTTTACCTGCTTGTTTGAAACTGAAAGGCACTGGCAGTTAACAAAGCCCATATATGCGGCAGATCGAGACACATGATAAAAACAAAGAACTGGTTATAAACCACACATGTATGGCAAATTCAGCATATGATTGTGCTGAAAACGATGTGATGATTTCGTTGACATATGTTTCCAGCTAGCTAGTCACACATCAGGATTGATTTCCTTGCAGATTTACATGGTTGCTGATGCGCCAAGAAGTTGCAGACAGGCCTGAATTTTTTCCAACCAGAACATTAAGTTCTATCAGCTAGCTATCTACTGCATGAGAACTTTTACGATGTTTGCAAGGTACGTAGAGATATTGAGAGGTGGTACAATATGGGCCATTGATCGAGAGAGGGACAAGGTAAGGAATAAAATTATTGTAACCGATGGCAATGAGGTAATTAATTAGTAAGATAGAGGTAATTTTGTTTGATGTGAATAGTGAATCAGTATGTATTCTATCAAAAGAAAGAATCGGTGCTTCGATCTCTAGTATCATAAGGAAAGAAAATGAATGTGATGATCTTATTTCTTCTCTGTCTCGTCTCTGTTTCTTTTTCTAGGGTTCATCCAATTGGAGAACAAAGACCACAACAGCTACTAGGCTATAGTCTTTGACAGAGAGACAAGGGTGTGAATCAGAACCAGGCAAGCGCTTAGGGTAAAATCTCCTCCTTATACAGTTGATTAGTTATTTACGTAGTTCATAGATCCCTCGTAGCAGATCTGGGGCGTCTAAATCCAGACCCAATTTCTCCTCCTCATCGGTCCTCTCCCTGGGTTTGAGCAGGTGCACCTAGAAGGAGACATGGTTGAGGGGGAAGTGCCGGCATGATCAAGGTTTTTAACAGGAGAACCCATTTGTTGGCGATTTGAAGAACAGAGGCAGAGGGCGCCGGCACAGGCTCTTCGTCAGAGGTGGACGAGGCGTCGGATGCGCCGGAGCTGTGCGACATGGCTAGCAAGGGAGAGGTAGTGGAAGACTAGGATCAGAGGGTCTCTGATACCATGTAGAAGGAGATTTGGATCAACCGTGACTTTCATTGATCAATGGAGCTTACATTTATACATGTACAACAAGGCTTGGGAGCTGCCTGGGACTAACTAATCCCCTGGTCTAACGGACGTGCAGCGGTGCGAGCGGAGCGAGGAGCGCTGCGCGTCGTGCGCGTGGAGCGCGCCACGAGAGTCTGACGAAGCCGTTCGCCAACACCATTTACGCGTATGCAGAAGTGCACAAGTTGAGATCTCCTTGGTATATTTACGTAGTTAATAGATCCCTCATATTCATGTGGTAGGGTTTGAATCAGCGCCATTGAAATTATGTTCAAGTTTATTGGGGAAGACAAAGCAAACCTGAGGAAACTACATTAATCACTTCATGGCATATGTTGTACACTGAAATTATAATATCTATGTTCATGTTCAATGGGAGAATATGCAAACCTGAACAAACCAATATAGCATATTGAGGATAAATTACATATCACCAAGCAAAATTCTGGTCATCTTTTAACCGATCGTGTTCTTAGGAACAAAAAACGAAAATATCAAAAACATCACGGTCATGTTCTTAGGAAGAAATTGTAAATCTTAAAAAACACGTAAATAATGTAATGAACGATTACCAAGCGATCGTGTTCTTGATAAGAAAACGTAAATATAGTAAAAACACGTAAATAACTTAAAGAATAATTGCCGGACGTACTGGAGATGAGGAGACGAGGTACTGATGCGGTACCTTTACACCTAAAACTAATATTAAAGACAATTATACCCTTCTCTATCTCCTTAGAAAATTATCTTTTTATCCTTACTATCTAAGTACATATGTCAATACTTAAATACCTTTTAAGTGGTACCTTTTATTATGGACCGTTGGCTTTTGACTTTTTTAAATGCAAACACCGTAAAAGTTCTCCTACTATATAAATAGGCAGATGATGAGTTCCATCTTAATTACTAAAGTGGACACACTTGCTTCACTTTATATCATTAGTAAAGCACCAAGCAAACAACAATCTTGCTACTATCTAGTACTAGCATGCAGTATTGATAATCACTTATCCATGCATCAGTATTGTGAGTGCAGAGAAAATTTTCAGGATCAGGAAGTGGATAGGCTAGAGCTTAATTTTCAACCTGGACTAATCAATTACTAATAGGCCAAAAAGGTTGCACTCTTGGCATAATTTTCCTAGGCTTACGGCACATAAGACTTAAGAATCCAACGAAACACGTACTCCCTCAGTTCATCTTTAATACCGATTTCAAGGTCCAATCCCTAGCCTCCCATTGGGCCACATGGCGTCATAATATTTCGGTTTGAACCCTCCTAAAATTTGCCACGTGTCCATATGGAGAGAAGGTGGAGAACCCTGTGCAGTCTCCCGCGCGAACATTCATCTAAACTCTCTAGAGTATTCCAAACTATCTATCACTTGCAATCTCTTCAAATGGAAATAAAAATAGACATCAAAGCATGAAAGAAGAGGTCTCTATTTGTCTTCTTCAATCGATCAAAACTGATAAAGAACTGTTGTCTTCTTCAATCGATCAAAACTGATAAAAAAATGAAGATCAGAATGTGAGAATGCACTGCAACGACGCAGGACAAGTTCTTGGTCCTCCATGCCTCTGCCATTGTTGACGTTGATCGTGGGGGGTGATGGCCTGATGTGGTGAAAGGAAAAGAGATTAATCTTTTTTCAATTTAGCCGTTTGAGTTTATTAATATTACGAAAAGTCTTTTATTCAAATGGTTTCATCCATATAAGCCCTAAAGTTTACATATATTTAGTTCAAACTATTCTTTGCAGAACAAAGGCATCCTGATTTTCCACATCATTCCGGACTATCATCCTGAAAATCCATGGAACGTGTTTCACCCTTCGAACAAACATTTTGAAGAGGTATACCCCTTCGTACCATATTTTTCAAGACCGGCGTTCACATACCACGTTTCAAACATTTATTTTTGCTTTCTTTTATATGTAATATAAAGATTTACCAGCATAATGTTTTTGCCAGGCTTGACAGATATAAAATTTTAAAACTGCTTAAAGATCTATTCAAAATATAACTCCTTTACAAATAAATAATAAATATTACGTGCATTTACTGTATAAATATAGTTTATGCAAGCCATATGGAAGGCGTGCCAACTGCGCGCATATTTTCTATTTCTTTTGTTTTTTATTCTATTGTTTATCTTTTAACTTTAATTGTGTTATCAATCAGAATATAAGAATAGATCAGCTATATAAGATGCAGCTCCAATTGCTAGCCTGATGTATGCTTGATCTGTACAACTAAGTTTTATTGCTTTAATGATTATAGATAAACATTAAAATCATTATCCAAATTATGTTAATCTTAGTGTAATATGTTTATCAGGAAATAAACATTCCTAGATTTCTCAAAACATAAATATCACAAATACCACCGCAATTACCGTCGCTTGATTCATTTTTGTTCCATCTCATATATACTTAACAAGTAATATGATAACATAACATGTACAATATTTATATATTTTGAATAAATAAATTATAATATTCACGGGTTATATTAGTCGGCGCGCCAACGATGCGCCCATTTTCTAGTATTATATTATACGTCGTTTTAGTTTTTTCTCTAGTCAATTTTTTTCAAGTAACCAAATTTATAAAAATAATTTAGCAACATCTAAAACACCAAATTAATTTTATTAAATCTTGCATTGAATATATATTGACAATATATTTGTTTTATGTGAAAATTGCTAAAGTGTGTTGATCAAACTTAAATAAGTTTAACTAGAAAAACAGTCAAAAATAACTTATAATATGAAATGAATGGAGTACTTAAGGAATCAACGGTGAAAAATAAGGAAGAAAACATAAGGTTTTGATGGAGAACGACATCTTGCAACTCGAGTTCCACGCAAAATCCATATCACAACCCTTCGATTTGGCCATGATTTCACGAGATTTAGGGAGGTGAGGAGAGAGCCATGTTTTGTTCGGACGAGAGAAGAGAGAAGGAGAAGGAAGAAAGGTGGGTCTGGCCAAGGGAGTCAGTTCTACGATTATTGGCGCTAACCCTTAGGCTATGTCAGCCTACCAACTATCCCCGACCCCTTCTCCCACAAATCATGTGCAGTGCACTGTCACTGCCACCTGTCACATGTGGAAAAAATAGAAAAAAAGGAGTAACGGAAAAATAGCAAACTGTTTAAAAAAGTTGTATGAGATGTTTTTACTTAACCCGGTCCATTTGGACCCATAAAACACACAATACTTCATCCGTCCCAAAATGTAAAAGCTAGGATCGGATGGAACATATCCTAAGACTACGAATCTAAACATGAGCATGTTTTATGTTTAGATTCGTACTCCTAGGATATATCTCTCGTCCGGTTTTAAGTTTTTATATTTTGGGACGAAGGTAGTAGCTCCTAGTAACCAAATATCCTGGTTGCAATGCACAACAATCTATTAATAAGAGAGATGCTCCCTGACCAAGTACCGTTGTCTCTTTTTCCTCGTAGAATCATCATCATTTCTCTCTCCCCGCCCTATTTCCTTCCTCTTCCTCGCTAAATTGTGAATTCCATTCAAACTAGATTCAAATGTTGTATAAAATTCATATATGAATATTAGCATGTACCCAGTTTAGAGAAGCTTTGTTGCAAGATTTGGTGATTTTTTTATGACTTACCTTTTCGGCACACATTGAGTAGTACATATTCTTAGGCTCAAGACAAGTGGAATGCATGGCCAGGCACTTTTCAATGTGCTGAAAATCTAGAAAAGCATACCAAAAAGGAGGTATTTTACATATTTCCGAAGTCATTTGGATAGCAGCTTTTGTTTTCTTTTGGGCAGTTACAGTGTAGGTGCTGACGGATCTTAAGTAATCTCTCTATGTAAAGAGAGTTCGATCCATTGCATTAGTAATAATTAACTAAAAGTAAAATTACAGAACCAACATAAGAGTACACAATTTTTTACATGCATCCACAAAGTTCAATTACAACATACTACATACAATATATAATATACATATATTGTTTCTTGTGTCTCCTTGGAACTCCCCAACTTTATTACGAGTTACGATCGACGATCTTACCCAGCATAGCAAGCAATGGCGGTAGTGCTTATGGAGCCGAAGCGCCATCAGAGATTGGCATGAAAGGGCCTAGAATAGACATGAGATAGAGAATGTGCGTGACGCACTCCCCACCGGTGCTGAGATGCTCGTGGTGGAAAGCAACCCCTGCACGAGGCGCGATGTAGTAAAGCATCTCCACCCACACGTCGGCGATGAGGCCCCAACGGTGAGCTTCGTCGTTGATGTTAATGAGCTCCTTGGCCACCTTCCGAGCATGGGGCACCACCGGATAATAAAGAGCTGCCTTAGCTCTCTGCAGGAATTCTTTGTTGTTGCTGGCCTGTTGATTTACATCTAGTACAGTTGCTTCCACCGTCTCTTGATCATCATCGTCGTCGTTGTTGTTGCCACCTTCAAGAAGA
Organism: Oryza meridionalis; assembly: GCA_000338895.3. Taxonomy (NCBI): domain Eukaryota; kingdom Viridiplantae; phylum Streptophyta; class Magnoliopsida; order Poales; family Poaceae; genus Oryza; species Oryza meridionalis. The sequence goes on from CM002535.2 coordinate 23,281,989, forward strand.
AGCTTCACGACAGCAATTATAACCTTCTCATCTGGGTTGTTACCTTGACCTGCAGCTGATGACAAAATATATTTGGTGATTTTGTCATGTACAATCTGGGACTTGCTGGTAAGCATCACGCCGCAGTTGAAGACAAGATGCATGATGTAGTTTGATAGCTGCCTGCTCATCTCCTTCCTCGTCTTCACTTGATCATCGTCTCTGGTGGTGGTGTAGTAGCATATGTCTGTTGCAATGTGCCAGATGAGCACGCTCGTAGGGAAATCGACGCCGCTGCTGGTGCTCTTGTCTAGTGCAGAACAAGCAGCAGCAGGCTTCCACTTTCTAAGCGATAGCTGGCCACGGGAGCTGGAACAGTTCCACTCAGCTCTTGTTCCAAAGCGCAACAGATTGTCGAGGATGAGCTTCTTGATGGGCGTGTGACCCAAAGTACTTACTGATCCATCGCCTTATGGATGATGCAGCCATGGTGTCTGCTTGCACTGCGGCGTACTGGCTCTTGATCAAGCTGTACTGTGCTAGTTCTTCGGACCACAGTTTTCTGGCCCTTGCAGGCACAATGTAGTTGGCTGCACGCAAGATTCCAGCTGGAAGATTGGCCTTATTTTTAGAAAAAACTAGCATGGCTGCAGAGGACACGTCTAGGATTATTGCTCCAACAAGCAATATGTAGGACACGGTGACATCGGCTGATCTTCTGCTACTACTTGTATGGAGCTGGCCCGCCTTGTTGGCGGCCGTGAAGAGAGCTAAGGCTATTGGGGCTGAAAGCAACTGGAAGACAGGGTATAACGCATAGACAGGCATCACCAATATCTTTATAAGCCAGTCAAGATATCCACTTTCGTATTCGCAGCATGAACACCACAGTTCATAATAGAAGAACTGTCGAAGTGGGTATTTTGTGTAGCGTTGCTGGTAAAAATATTCCAGAAATTCTCCGACGTAGTCATAGGCCTTGTAGCGGCTTGGATTAGACACAAACTTCTTCTCAAGGATGCCTGGCACATCGTTCGCACATATAATGCTCTGCAACATATTTTGCGGAGCATCCACTGAGAAGAAGTAAGTTTCTCTTCTGCCGCTGTCATTGCCCGGATAACGACCTTCGAGAATGCAATCAAATACATAACTCGTCATGCTAGAAGGCTGAAAGTCAGGTGTTTGTAGTTTGCTGAGGTCATCTGACAAGTCATTCAGGGCATTCGACCTTAGTATCTCTGGGCTTGTAATGTAAAGGCAAAAGGTACGCTCGGCGTACTTGATGGAGCCAGACACGAACATGATGATCATGGCAGCCCTGAGCCGGGCATCCGGCCATGACACTTTGGCCACGACATACCCAGCAACTGCTACCTGGGTGACCAGGTTCAGCAGGTGCCGCAGCCACAGCTCGGTGTCCTGCCTCGACAAGGCAGTGATGGTGTCCTGCCCGCCAAGGTGGACGAGCACGAACGGCGCCCAGAAGGACACGAGCTGGTGGCCCGGCTCGCCCGCGCGGACCGCGAGGTGGCCGAGCACGAAGACGGCCACGGAGTCGGCCGAGAGGTAGGCCAGCCAGAGGACGGTGGCCAGCACGCGCGACGAGCTGCGCCGCCTCATGCCGGCGAAGAGGAAGAGGAAGACTTGCAGGAAGAGGCTGATGAGGATCAAGGAGTGGATCTCCCACGTGTTCCACAACTCCTGGACAGCTGGCACCACGCTGATCGATGACGAGTTCGATCACCATATATATGCACGCACACGTTAATTAAGTTAATAAAACTGACGAAACACGGAAGAGAATTAACCTCCACCTCTTGAGGCCCTGGCTAACTAACACTCAGCTCACCATGTGGCACTAGCACCAATCTCAAAGCTGGGTCAATAGTTCCGGAAACATGAATGAATCTAAATAGGAACGGAAGGAAAACGATATTTGGCTTTGCTTGTAGGTTGGTGCCAGTGCTATGTGCTGCGATGTTGAGAACGGCCCTCTAGAAATGGAGGTTATAATTAAGCTAGCTGTAATGGTTTATTAGTGATGATCCAAAAATAATCTGAGAGTAAAAAAAATTATATACGTGTCCTTAACGATTAAAAAGACAATGCTGTAAAAATAAACTATAATTGAGAAAAGAAAAACCAAAGTCAAGATGTCAGGGTCACTGTTGTCCTTGTAGTGGAGGTGGAAGACCCGAGGTGAGCGGTGGTCACACCCGTCGCTGGCATCTCTAGCCCATTACCGGCCGTTCCCCCGCCGGCGAATTCGAGCAGGGGTGAGAGATAAGGAGGCTAGGTGATGGGGGAGAGAGGGGGATTGAAGGGAGAATGGAGGATGCATTGCGTGCTTTAGTTTTTGCATGTGGGCCTGTTAAGAGGTCCGTCTACAAAAATTGATTTTTGCAAGCGAGCCTTTAGCAGATACCTCTCAAAGCTTTTTACATATGGACCTTCTTTTAGTCCGTTTGTAAAACATAAAGTTGAGGGTATCAACAAAGATCAATTCTGTAGTAGTGTATAGGCCATCGTCTGATAAATATATTCCCATGCCCACTAGTACAAGAGTTATAAGATATTCCAAGGATTTTTAAGGTGTAAAATAGAATTTCAGAAGTATTAGACTTCGAATTAAAAAGTGAAATTAGGCATTCCTCATCACTTAATAAATGGTGAAAGATGATGGGGTACTGCTTTCAAGAGTTAATCACACACACGAGAGTGTGCCTAGCTACTGCCTAGAGTACACATGCATATAGATTTACACTGTTGAAAACAATACAAGAATGTAATAAAAGGAATGCCTTAGGATGCATGTGAGCCCTGGTAGACAGACTCGTGCCATAATATGGTGCTTATAAACAATATATAGAGGAATAATTGAGCACATGCATGCATTCATGTCAGTTTTAAATATTGTCCAAAAGCAATATATGTATGGAGCTCAATTGCGTAGCTAGATCAGTATGCTATAAAGCATTTTACATAAATTAATTGAAAGAATAAGTTGCATCTCGTTTTAATTTACCTGTTTTTCCCCATCAGATTGCCCCCGCAACTTCCTCCCGATTTATCTTTAGTGGCCTCATTTCAATCAGGAGATACACAAGCACTACACATGCATACATGAGATGTTTCCTGTGCTGCACTCGTATTTAAATATGCTTGTAGTGATGGAGTGAATGTCAAATTTCTACTTTAGGTGACACTGGACATATGCTTACTTCAATAGCAAATGTTCACATATGTCTTTAAGCAAAGTAATTAATATGCTTTCTTCGATAGAGAGCAAGTGTTCATATATAGGTTGGCATGAAAGGTGCATATGATTATATAAATAACAAATAAAATTACCAAGTAAAATACAATGCTTGTGTAAGATAAGGTCAATAATAGTAGTTCCTATGATGCCGAATCGTCCATCTTTAAAATATATATTTGATTAATCAATATCCAAGCGAGACTTAGATCTCTATTATAATCATGTCAAACAAACATATCATTTGTTGTGTAATACATTAAGTTTAATTATAGGAATTTAGGGCAAATTTCTCGGTACTGCCATGCATGTAATGAACATGCGAGATGGAGAATATTAATATTGACGTAAAAAAAAACTTGACTGCCCCTTTCATCCTCTCATCGACTGTTGTTTATATAATTTATACTCCCTCCATCCCAAAATATACTCCCTCCGTCCTTATATTTAACGCCGTTGACTTTTCTAAATATGTTTGACCGTTCGTCTTATTCAAAAAATTTAAGTAATTATTAATTCTTTTCCTATCATTTGATTCATTGTTAAATATACTTTTATGTATACATATAGTTTTATATATTTCACAAAAGTTTTTAATAAAATGAACGGTCAAACATTTTAAAAAAGGTCAACAACGTCAAATATTTAGAGATGGAGGGAGTATGACGTTGGTTAGTTTATAAAATACAAACAAAGGGAGTACAAATTATTGTGTCACCGCGCTTAATTATTTTCCTTACATAGTATACTGATGAACTGAATTCAAAACCTCATAACCCCGTTAAAACCTATAATTAATTAACACGGTGTACTATTGTAGCTCTTAACGCAGCTGTGTATTTATTGTAGCTAGCTCTCGCTAATACATTGTTATCCAAATATGATTTTTAGTTAACAAACATGTGTAGAGAATGTTCGATTCTATATTCTCTCTCTCTCTATATATATAACGACTCTTCTACATACTCCCTCTTCCATATTGGATATCGGATAGGATCCAACAAGGTCCTGCTCAACCGGATGAGAATTTTTTTTTGAAACTCCTATTTGTGAGGCGAACAGTGAATAAGCTGAGTAAAACAAATAAAGATTTAAGTTGAAAAAATATCCATGCATGTCAGCATGATGCATGCTTGCATTTATGAATTTGAAACGCTGTATTTATGCACCTATATATAGGCTGTAGCATGGAAATTCGTGATTTGTATACCGTTTTATTTTAGATTAGGTATATACTTATTTTTTAAGAACCAGTATATACTGTATCCCTATTTAGAAGAGTATAAACTTATTATTTGAGGATCTGGTATATACTAAAAGCTAGTTTAAAGTACTTAATTAGTACATACTGTTATCTCTAGAGTACTAATATATGCCACTTGTTCTATATTTGTAGTATATACTACTTTTCTGAATTAGTAGTACATACTTTTTTTAAGGAGTATATACTGTTCTATCTTTCTTCAGTACGTAATGAGTCAGTATATAATGCATTCCTCATTGAAGATTTCTTTGTTTGGTAAGTATGTACTACATTTCTCGTTAAATGAGTATATACTCATTTTTTTGGTTGAAGGAGTATACTGCTCCTTTGTTCAGTATATACTGCATTTCTCATTGAAGATCTTTTTTTTATCAAGTATATATTGCTTTTCTTTCCTTATAAAAATTGCAGTTTGTAGCTCTCTGCTTTTGGTCTTTTGCGGCTTCAGATACGTGGAGTCATTTGTTTTAATTTCCTTACTCCAAATGGCGACCATTCTACAAGAAAATATTAAAAATACTATATCAGCATCAGTAAGAAAATATTTGACGCATCAATAAATGTAATACGAGATAGAAAGCCTTAATCTCTGAAAGGCAGATACTAGTAGTATATACCATCTCTAGAGTACTAGCATATACTTCTTGTTCTAGATTTGTAGTATATACCACTTCTCTAAATTTGTAGTGTATACTGAATTTTCGTTGAAGGAGTACATACTGTTCTTTTTTTGGTGGAATACATACTATTCTTTTCTCTTTTTTTTCAGTATGTTACTACTCTTTCGGTGTAAAAAAGCCAGTATGTACCGCTCTATTGAAAAAATCCAGCATATCTATGGAAAATGAAGTATATACTTTTGTTTGACAAAGTTCAGTATATACCCAACCATAGAAAAATTCAGCATATAGCACTCCATAGAAAAATGTAGTACATATATACAAAGTCCAGTATATACTTCTGTAGAAAGAAAAATCAGCATAAACCCCTCTATTGAAAAATTCTGCATATTTATCGAAAATGCACTGTATACTATTGTCTAACAAAGTGATCAGTACATACCCCATATAAATTCAGTATTTACCACTCCATATAAATGCAGTATATACAAAAGTTCGGTTAATTCTTCTGTTATAAAAAATCAGTACATATCCCGGCATGGAAAGCATATTCTTCTGAAAAAAAAAAATCATTACATACCCCTACTGGAAATAAAGCAGCATACACTCTCTCTAAGGAAAAATATGGTGTATATGTCTGTCGGTAAAAATTAAGCAAATATAGCACATACACCTCCGGGAACATTGCAGTTTATACTGACTAGCATAGCAAGCAAGGTAGCATATAAACATTCATGTGTAAAAGCAGCAGATACTTTATCCTAAAAAAAACCAGCTTATGCATCTACAGGGGCATCCGAATTGAAACTGAAAGCATGCATGGACCGAACTACGTAAACATAATCCTTCTCTATAGACATCAAGATATTCAATCACAGGCATCAATTTCTGGGGCATACGCCTTCGACAGTGCTGATAAACTAACTCTCTTGTGCACCCTGCAAACATGAAAAATTTAGATGTGCGTCGATCTTGACGTAGAAATACATCAATACTAACCTGCTGCTTTGGTTGATCGCCGCTACTGTGACCCGTACGTCGATTTTTCCACGTACGGTTGCCCCGCTCCTGCTCTCCTCCGGTGACACCAATGGCTGGTAGCATCTCCAGGTCGATTACCTCATGTTTCAGTATCTATCATCGGTGAGGAAGGAACGATCGAGCAGCTTTTGTGATGAGTAGAGATCGCTTCTCAGTACCGCCGCTAGCCACCGCCGCACGGACGCGGTGATATATCCTTGGGCGACGTCGTCCGCCTGGGAACGCGCGGAACGCCGATGAGATCGAGCTGGCGCCGCCGCCTGGGAACACCGATGAGATCAAGTTGTTTGATCGAAACGGGTTCGATGTGGGTGTCTGTTTCGATTATGGGGGGATAATTAACAACAGGAATTATTTTCTTTTCATATAAATCGAAACAGGTTCACTGCGGATACATCCGTTAGGAGAGCCGGAATACAGGACCTAGATCAGATTGTGGATGAACGGTGGATGGGAGAGGGAGTATGTACTCCTGGGAGTATAGAATCATTTTCATATATATATATATATATATATATATATATATATATATATATATATATATATATATATATATATATATATATATATATATATATATATATATATATATATATATATATATAAGAGGGGTCGGGTAGCGTGCTGAAGTCGCGGTGATCCCGAACGGTGTGGCGGTGTTCCGAAGTCACGGAGTTCCCGAACCTTTGATCGGTTGCCTGAAGTCGCGTTGCCTTGTTGAGCCGCAGAAGGCGTTTGTCGGCGTAATTCGTTGACTGGGCACTTATCAAAGGCAAAGGTTGAACTCAATTGTGGGAAATATTCCCTGCCGTTGACTGGAACACATCATATCCAAATAGGTTGATCATAATTGTGGGAGAATTCCCCGCCGTTGTCTGGTAACTACCTACCTATCTTCCTATCTTTCGTATAAGATGTCTTGGTTGGTTAGATCACGAAGAGCCACTGATCGATCTGTAGCCTCGTGCAGTAGCGAGAAGTCTGTTGGCACTATGTCGGTAAAGAATGCTTCATCTATATCTTTTGAGGATATTGAGAAAAGTATTTCCAACTGGAAGATTCCTAAGGTTAACATTAAGGAAATATATCATGTAGGTACTTTTTCGTTACTTAGTGACTACTATATTAAAACAATTGAAAAAACTATTCCAATTAGTTCTTTGCATGAAACCCTGCATCTTCTTTCAGAAAGAGAAATCAATTCTATAAGAGCTAAACATCAATATCACTACCTTCACTTTGGTCTTATACAAGTTGCTATCAGATCCTTGACTAGAAAGGGTTTGAACGTCTCTTTTCTAGCTTGTCTAAGAGATTGCAGAAATAAAAGGTTCAAAGATTCCTTACTTGGCATGGTGGAAGCCAGCCTCAGTAATGGTCCTGTTTATTTTAACACCTTTCCTGATTTTTCTGTATCCCTCTCAGACACAAATATCCATAAAGTTCTCACTCTCAACTTACAAACATCTGGTTATGAACTAGAACCAGGGAGTGAAAACATCTCCGTTACCTACAGAGTTTACTACAAAGCCATGACAACTTTAGCACCTTGTGCCAAACATTATACACCAAAAGGCCTAACCACTCTCCTTCAAACCAATCCTAATAACAGATGTACTACCCCAAAACCCTGAAATGGGATGAGATCACCCTGCCTGAGAAATGGGTTTTATCTCAAGCTATTGAGCCTAAGTCTATGGATCAATCAGAAGTCGAATCCTTGATTGAAACACCAGATGGAGATGTTGAGATAACATTTGCTTCAAAACAAAAAGCCTTTCTCCAGTCTAGACCTTCTGTCAGTCTAGATTCTAGGCCTAGGACAAAACCCCAAAATGTTGTCTATGCTACCTATGAAGACAACTTCGACGAACCCTCAATCTCAGACTTCAACATCAATGTTATCGAGCTTGATGGTGACTTTGTTATTGCTTTAGAAGAAGAAGAATTTGAAATTGACAAAGAATTGCTTAGCAGAGAAATAAGACTCCCCAAAAATAGAACTAAAACTAAAAGATATCTTGAAGAGGTTGACAAATCATTCAGAATGAAGATAAGAGAAGTTTGGCATAACGAAATGAGAGAACAGAGAAGGAATATTTTCTTCTTTGACTGGTACGAGAATAGCCAGATTATATATTTTGAAGAATTTTTTAAGACCCAGAAGAAAGGAAAAGGGGTATGTAATGAAGAGAGAAAACAAGAACATGACAAGTCAGTAATTAAGGTCTTTTCAGATTATGGGTCAACCAGTAAAACGTATAATACTTATTCTCCTTTTAAACTTACTCAACAATCTCAGGATATCAGAGGAAAAAATTGTTTTCCAGAAAGCACTTATGAGAAATCCATAGAGAATAATTTCCTATGATATTTAGTAGAACAACAGAAAACTCAAGATCTATCCCCTGAACAACAAAATTCCAAAACAATTCCTATGGAACCCATTATTCTAAGAAGCCATGAAGAGCCTTCTTCCCACTCTCAATTTGAGGTATCTATACCTCAATCTGAAACCTATCTTTTGCCTTATTCTTATCCTATTACAACTATACTTATTCCAACTGCCACTCCTAAAGATAAGGTAGCCAAATTCTTTGGTATTCCCAACAATTTTCTTAATACTAATGACCAGATGTCTAATTCCTTGACAAGAATCCAAGCGTCATCTTACGATAAATTGACACTCCAAAAAGAAGTTTCTTCCTTTTATAACAAAATCGACTCTTCGGTAAACAGAAACCTCGAGAGTTATATTACCAGAATCATCAATACCTCTTTCTACAACATAATCAATGATCCTAAAGGTATTACCAGATCAAAATTTAGATTGTTCCATAATGTTCTCTTCTCCAAGATCTATATCCAACCCAATCCAAATAAAACACTTTGTTACCATTCTCAAACCAAAAACTCCTTTGAAAGAAAATCTCAAAACCAAATCTCGGCTGAAGCCTTATGCACAAATAATGAAATCCTAGTCCATAAGCACGATCTTTTTGGAAGCATATTTGTTATTTCTGATACAAATCAATTTGGCACTTTTAATCCTGAGGAAGAAAGGACCAAAAGAAAACTTAAGATTAATGACCTCTTCCAAGAACAAAATTATACTAAAAAGGAATTAAGAGACTTAAAGGGTAAAATTCGAAGTCTAGAATTACAAAATAATAGTTGCATGGGCCAAGATGAAGAAGTTGTCAACTCCATCAACAGTTATGTTAAGCAGAAATGGTATGCAGAAGTAAGGTACAAATTCAATGATGGATTCCAATTCAGCTATAAGACTTTAATTGATTCAGGAGCTGATGTGAACTGCATTCGTGAAGGTATTATCCCATTCAAATACTTTGAAAAATCCTCCCATAAAATTCATGCTGCAGATGGAAATTTACTAAAAGTCAATTACAAAATCCCTTCTATTCATGTTTGCATAAATGGAGTCTGCATTAAAACTTCCTTTTTGCTTATAAAAGATCTAAAGCAAGGAGTTATTTTGGGAACGCCATTCTTATCCCTAATAAAACCCTTTATTGTTACTGAAAAAGGTATCCAGTTTAGAATCAGAGACAAAAATGTTAAGTTAAAATTTTCTTCTAAACCCAAGCAAACCATGTTAAACTATTTAAAGGAGATTATCACACAAAAAGAGCAATTTGTGAGTGACATATCTTCTGAAATAAAAAATGCTAGGATTTCCCAAACCCTTAATGATCCAAGGTTTCAAGAAAAAATTATACTGTTAGAAAAAAAGTTCATAAAAGATATATGTTCTGATTTCCCATCAGCTTTTTGGCATAGGAAAAAGCATGTTGTAGGTCTTCCTTATATATCTAATTTTAATGAAGATAAGATTCCCACTAAAGCAAGGCCCATTCAGATGGATAGTCAACTTTTAGAAATTTGCAAGCAAGAAATAAAAAACCTGCTAGATAAAGGCATAATAAGGAAAAGTTCCTCTCCTTGGAGTTGTACAGCCTTCTATGTAGAAAATACTGCTGAAAAAGAACGAGGAGTTCCTCGGCTAGTTATTAATTACAAACCCCTCAATAAAGTTCTACAATGGATAAGGTATCCAATACCTTATAAGCATGACTTAATACGAAGGATTCAGGGTTCAAAGATACATTCTAAATTTGATATGAAGTCTGGGTTTTGGCAAGTCCAAATAAAAGAAGAGGGTAGATATAAAACTGCCTTTACCACTCCTTGTGGTCATTATGAGTGGAACGTAATGCCGTTTGGTTTAAAAAATGCTCCTTCTAAGTTCCAAAAAATCATGAATGAGATTTTCCTTCCCTTTACATCCTTTATTATAGTTTATATAGATGATGTTTTAATATTTTCCCAAGATGTTGACCAACATTGGAAACACCTTAATATATTTTATAAAATCATAGTTCAAAACGGTTTAGTAGTCTCTGCTAAGAAAATGAAACTTTTCCAAACTAATGTTCAGTTTCTCGGTTATAAAATTCAATATGATCGAGTCCAACCAGTAGCAAGAGTAATAGAATTTGCAGAAAAATTTCCAGATGAGATAAAAGATAAAACACAGTTGCAAAGATTTCTAGGGTGTTTAAACTATGTCTCCGATTTTTATAAAGATCTTGCAAAAGACAGAAAGATTTTAACCGAGAGGTTGAAGAAAAAGCCTCCAGCTTGGACAGCTAAACATACTCAAGCTATTAAGAAGATCAAAGGTAAGGTCAAAACTTTGCCCTATATCCTAGATCAAGATGCCTTCAAAATTATCGAATCAGATGCCTCAGATCATGGTTATGGAGGAATTCTTAAACAAAAAAAGGATTCCAGAGAGCAGCTGGTCAGGTTCACCTCTGGGACCTGGAATGAGGCTCAAAAAAATTATTCAACCATCAAAAAAGAAAAAGCTCATGCCTTAAATGGCCTGGCATATTATTTCAAAAATTTCGTGCCCTCAGATCAAAAGATAACAGAAAAAAGGGCTAAACTACAAGATATCCCTCATCATGAGGAGAGGTTACTAGATTATCGCGAGGAGAAATCCCGTGATGGCCAAGATAAACTTCCCATGGAAGTTGAACAATCTATGGCAACAGATAAGAATACCAATGTATTCTCAGATAAGATTTTGATCTCAACAAATCCTGCTTCGAGCATGGTTACTTTCCACATAAATATCAATAACCTATTGCAATGTTTTCCACATAATAAACCATCATCATCCACAAAAAAGCGTGATACCATTCCCCAAACACCATACATACTGCATAATCATCCCAATTCATTCCTTCCACAATATATACTTCGGACCCAGCCAAAAGCACCATGTAGATCTTGTGCCTACAAAGATTCTTGCCAAAAGAAACTTAAAAGCCAAAATCCCATGAGTACCACATACGAAAATCTCCAACCTAGATTAAGCTTCAAGACGGAGCAAACTTTATCTTGCTTTGGGCAAGACATCCTCGATCTTGTTTGGCAAGAGTTTAAGGAGAGACAAATAAAAATATTCCTTGGACTCCAAGATTATTTCTTTGATCTCTTAGAAGGAAGAGAAAGAAACCCAGCCATACGAGTAATCATATATATGCTCCCTCTCTTAAGGCTAGATGATCAGGCAATCTCTGACCCATCCTATAGATTCCTGGTTCTCAAAGCTGAGATAAATCTCCAAAGATTCCGGAACCTACCCACATACAACCATGAAGAAATATCTCTCCAAACCATTATAGATCATGGACTTGTGAATTCCATCTATGCAACCCTCGATCAGATCCTTCAATCTGATTTAGGAAGCGCTGTGAAAGATGTCTGCAGGAGACTTGGACATGGAAGATACAGGATTATCTTCTCCTCCATACCACCAAAATTCACACCACCTGTTCGTCCAGCAATTCATTATATATATATCATGAATGGACAATTTAATTTTCAAGAAGACGGTCCTAGCAAACTATCGGATGAAGAGGAAGAAATATATACAACAATTGCTAATCATGAAAATTGGAGATTATTTTCTGAAGCTGCAGAAATTGAAGAAGCTATCACCACAGATTATGAATATCAGCTGGTTTTCCAAAACAAGATCACAAGGATTTTTATCAGCAAATATTACAACCAAAGTTATGAATACTTCAAGGGAACGGGGCACATAATTAAACCGGATTTTGGAAATGAATGCTCCAAGAAAAGTTACTACAGAAGCCTGGCTCAGTGGTTTCAGAAAACAGAGCGTCAGAGATCGACACGGTGCAATCGGCACCCACGATAATCAACGAAGATAATGAATAAACATCTTGACATCTCCGACAAAGATCACTATTCAAGATAAGGAATCTACACTATTCCAGATAAGATAAGACCATAGTCAAAAGGCGATATTATGACACCTTTATTAAAGGTCTAAAGCGTCATCACCAAAGATTCTCTCCATAAAGTCTAAAGGGGTATCATAAACTCTTTGAGGTCAAGAAGAGATATCATGAAGATTCTCTACCGAGCGCTATATAAGGGGCTCACCATCACATTTCACAGGCATCGCATTTCACACACAACACATCTCACTCAACCATTCTTCTCACCTCTCCACCAGCCATCACACTCCACTCCACTCCATCTAAGTGTTAGTACCATAGTATAACCTAAATAAAAGAGAGTCTAAGTGTGAGAGTCTATGTAAGAGTCCTTGTGAGAGTCCTGTACCTGTATAATTACGAACGTGTTGTATCAAGTCCTTGGTGTAATCTTCAGAAGGATCTACCTTCAACCTATCAAGGTATATGAATGAACACCTGGACCGTTCTATATAAACCTACTATGTTCTAAATATCTAATTTTATATCTTGTACATAATTCGTATTTACAGCTTGTCTTTATTTCCTGTACTGCATTTATGTTTGCATAGTAATATAAAAATAAAAAAAAATATAAAAATAAAAAAAAAATTAACAACCTGGATTGCCATCCAATTGTCACATACTAATCTTACATCCAAGATTGCATATAGATACTGCATTCCTATCCTCATATCTGGTGACTAGACCCCTAGTCACTGCCCTGGGTTAGAGCTGGTATCAGAGCCAAGTGCTCGTAACCTCCCCAAGCCATCTTCTCCGAAAGGGGGGGGGGGGAAGAGGGGTCGAGTAGCGTGCTGAAGTCGCGGTGATCCCGAACGGTGTGGCGGTGTTCCGAAGTCACGGAGTTCCCGAACCTTTGATCGGTTGCCTGAAGTCGCGTTGCCTTGTTGAGCCGCAGAAGGCGTTTGTCGGCGTAATTCGTTGACTGGGCACTTATCAAAGGCAAAGGTTGAACTCAATTGTGGGAAATATTCCCTGCCGTTGACTGGAACACATCATATCCAAATAGGTTGATCATAATTGTGGGAGAATTCCCCGCCGTTGTCTGGTAACTACCTACCTATCTTCCTATCTTTCGTATAAGATGTCTTGGTTGGTTAGATCACGAAGAGCCACTGATCGATCTGTAGCCTCGTGCAGTAGCGAGAAGTCTGTTGGCACTATGTCGGTAAAGAATGCTTCATCTATATCTTTTGAGGATATTGAGAAAAGTATTTCCAACTGGAAGATTCCTAAGGTTAACATTAAGGAAATATATCATGTAGGTACTTTTTCGTTACTTAGTGACTACTATATTAAAACAATTGAAAAAACTATTCCAATTAGTTCTTTGCATGAAACGCTACATCTTCTTTCAGAAAGAGAAATCAATTCTATAAGAGCTAAACATCAATATCACTACCTTCACTTTGGTCTTATACAAGTTGCTATCAGATCCTTGACTAGAAAGGGTTTGAACGTCTCTGTTCTGGCTTGTCTAAGAGATTGCAGGAATAAAAGGTTCAAAGATTTCTTACTTGGCATGGTGGAAGCCAACCTCAGTAATGGTCCTGTTTATTTTAACACCTTTCCTGATTTTTCTGTATCCCTCTCAGACACAAATATCCATAAAGTTCTCACTCTCAACTTACAAACATCTGGTTATGAACTAGAACCAGGGAGTGAAAACATCTCCGTTACCTACAGAGTTTACTACAAAGCCATGACAACTTTAGCACCTTGTGCCAAACATTATACACCAAAAGGCCTAACCACTCTCCTTCAAACCAATCCTAATAACAGATGTACTACCCCCAAAACCCTGAAATGGGATGAGATCACCCTGCCTGAGAAATGGGTTTTATCTCAAGCTGTTGAACCTAAGTCTATGGATCAATCAGAAGTCGAATCCTTGATTGAAACACCAGACGGAGATGTTGAGATAACATTTGCTTCAAAACAAAAAGCCTTTCTCCAGTCTAGACCTTCTGTCAGTCTAGATTCTAGGCCTAGGACAAAACCTCAAAATGTTGTCTATGCTACCTATGAAGACAACTCCGACGAACCTTCAATCTCAGACTTCGATATCAATGTTATCGAGCTTGATGTTGGCTTTGTTATTGCCATAGAAGAAGATGAGTTTGAAATTGATAAAGATTTGCTTAAAAAAGAACTCAGGCTTCAAAAGAACCGACCCAAGATGAAAAGATACTTTGAAAGGGTCGATGAACCATTTAGACTAAAGATAAGAGAACTTTGGCACAAAGAAATGAGAGAACAAAGGAAGAACATCTTTTTCTTTGATTGGTATGAAAGTAGCCAAGTCAGACACTTCGAAGAATTCTTCAAAGGAAAAAGCATGATGAAAAAAGAGCAAAAATACGAAGCAGAAGATTTAACTGTTATCAAGAAGGTTTCTACAGAATGGGAGACAACCAGTGGAAACAAGGTAGACTCTGTTCATCCTCCATTTGAATCCATTCAATTATCTCATAATGGAGGAAAAGCTTGTCCACTAAAAAGTATTTCTAAAAATACATATGGAGAAACAGCAAAGGTTGAACACATAGGACATTTGGTAGAACAACAAAATTATGCAAATATATCTCTGCGTTCTCTTGGTCAACAAACAGATCGAATAGAGACAATCCTTATGGAAGGCTACAAAACAGGAAGATCTGAGGTAAAGATAAATATTCCCTCTAATTCTCAGTCTTCTAGTTCTCAGTCTGTTAGTCCTATGTTTGTCCCAACAATTGATCCTAACATCAAACTTGGGAAACAAAAGGCTTTTGGACCCACAATTTCTGAAGAGCTAGTCAGTGAGCTAGCCTTAAAACTAAATAATTTAAAAGTAAATAAAAATATCAATGAGATTTCTGATAATGAAAAATATGATATGGTCAACAAGATTTTTAAACCTTCTACTCTTACTTCCACAACTAGGAATTATTACCCTCGACCAACTTATGCAGACCTACAGTTTGAGGAAATGCCTCAGATTCAAAATATGACTTACTACAATGGCAAAGAAATTGTAGAATGGAACTTAGATGGCTTTACTGAATATCAAATCTTTACTTTATGTCATCAAATCATTATGTATGCTAATGCCTGCATAGCTAATGGAAACAAAGAAAGAGAAGCTGCCAATATGATTGTCATTGGGTTTTCTGGTCAATTAAAAGGATGGTGGAATAATTATTTAAATGAAACTCAAAGACAGGAGATTCTTTGCGCAGTTAAAAGGGATGATCAAGGAAGGCCATTGCCCGATAGAGATGGTAATGGGAATCCAACCGGTAACATTTCAGATGCCTTAGCCACTTTAATCTATAACATAATTTATCACTTTGCCGGAAACTATCATGATATCTATGAAAAAAATAGAGAGCAATTGATAAATTTAAAATGTAAAACAATGTCAGATTTTAGATGGTATAAAGATACTTTCTTGTCAAAACTATATACCCTACCAGAACCTAATCAAGACTTTTGGAAAGAAAAATATATTTCTGGTTTACCTCCTTTATTTGCTGAAAAGGTTAGAAATTCCCTAAGAAAAGAAGGGGGAGGGAGTATAAATTATCACTATCTAGATATTGGAAAAATCACACAAAAGATACAATTAGTAGGGGCTGAGCTTTGCAATGACCTAAAAATCAAAGATCAACTCAAAAAACAGAGGATTCTTGGTAAAAGAGAAATAGGAGATTTTTGCTATCAGTTTGGTTTTCAAGATCCTTATGTCTGTAGAAAAAGAAAAACCCATTCCAAACCTATGACAAAACCAAATGATAAAAGCAAGATGAGCTTTCAAGCTACCAAAAGAAAACCAAAAAGAATTTACAATAAGAATATAAGAACACAAGACACTGAAAGCAAAGAAACCATTTGTTACAAATGTGGCTTGAAAGGACACATAGCTAGCAGATGTTTCAAATCCAAAGTTAAAAAAGAGATCCAAGCCTTGTTAGATTCAGAATCAGAAGATGTTAAAGAAAAACTTGAAGCAATACTAAATAATATAGACAATGACTCAAGTTCAGATGAAGAAAAAAATGCAGAGATTAATTGTTGCCAAGACAGTGATTGCTCTTGTTATGAGCCAGATAATTCAGAAGAGTCTGATGAAAATATACTCGTTTTAACCAGTTTAGAAGAATTTGTTCTCGATACTTTTGAAACCATTCAAGATCCAGAGGAAAAAAGAAGAGTTCTCGAAAAATTCCTTTCAAGAGTCAAGACTGATAAGGATAAACTAAATAAGGATATTCAAAAGAGCAAATTCCTCTCTATTGATGAAGTGTTCAAAAGATTAGATGAACAGCAAAAGAAGAATGAGAAACCAGATTTGATCAGCCTATTCGAAGACCAAAAAATTATGAATCAAGATTTAGAAGAAATAAGAAAGCGTCTATACATGTTAGAATTAAAAGAAGGATTCCATATGGAAGAAAAGGACGAACCAATTCAAGAAGATGATCAGGTTGTTGGAACCATTCAAAAATATATGAAGCAAAAATGGTACACAGAAGTTACGTATCGTTTTGTAGACGGATCCTACTTTCAGCATATCACTTTAATTGATTCTGGTGCTGATGTCAATTGCATTCGAGAAGGTATTATCCCTCATAAATATTTCTGTAAAGCCGCCCACAGAATTCGTGGGGCAGATGGAGGACTTTTAACAGTAGAATATAAAATCCCTGAAATCTATATTTGCATATCTGAAGTTTGCATTAAAACATCTTTTCTACTCGTTAAAAATCTTAAGCAAGATGTTATTTTAGGAACACCATTTTTATCACTCATTCGTCCCTTCCTTGTCACAAACGAAGATATTCAATTTGAGATAATGGGCAAACAGGTGAGCCTAAGATTTTCGTCTAACACAGATGAGATTCTTGACCAGCTTGTTCAGACCGAAAGAGAACAAGTTGTGAATAGAATATATTTACATGACAATTCTTTCCCATCATATCTTCCAAAATCTATGGACTTGCCAGGTAAGACATCATGGGAAGATAGATATTTATTAAAAGCTACTAAAAATTTTGAATATATATGCAGGGAAATGGCTTCACAGAAGTCTGAATGGTTCACGAATATGAGTTCATGGAGACTGCCCCAACTGCCCAGAGGCCATGGAGAACGATTTAATCACAATTTCAGAGTAACAGAGCTACAACAAGGGTTATTAAACCTCTTGTGGCAGGCAAAAAACAAAAAAGAAAAAGCTCATGCCTTAAATGGCCTGGCATATTATTTCAAAAATTCCGTGCCCTCAGATCAAAAGATAACAGAAAAAAGGGCTAAACTACAAGATATCCCTCATCATGAGGAGAGATTACTAGATTATCGCGAGGAGAAATCCCGTGATGGCCAAGATAAACTTCCCATGGAAGTTGAACAATCTATGGCAACAGATAAGAATACCAATGTATTCTCAGATAAGAACAATCTAAAGGGGTATCATAAACTCTTTGAGGTCAAGAAAAGATATCATGAAGATTCTCTACCGAGCGCTATATAAGGGGCTCACCATCGCATTTCACACACAACACATCTCACTCAACCATTCCTCTCACCTCTCCACCAGCCATCACACTCCACTCCACTCCATCTAAGTGTTAGTACCATAGTATAACCTAAATAAAAGAGAGTCTAAGTGTGAGAGTCTATGTAAGAGTCCTTGTGAGAGTCCTGTACCTGTATAATTACGAACGTGTTGTATCAAGTCCTTGGTGTAATCTTCAGAAGGATCTACCTTCAACCTATCAAGGTATATGAATGAACACCTGGACCGTTCTATATAAACCTACTATGTTCTAAATATCTAATTTTATATCTTGTACATAATTCGTATTTACAGCTTGTCTTTATTTCCTGTACTGCATTTATGTTTGCATAGTAATATAAAAATAAAATAAAAATATAAAAATAAAAAAAAAATTAACAACCTGGATTGCCATCCAATTGTCACATACTAATCTCACATCCAAGATTGCATATAGATACTGCATTCCTATCCTCATATCTGGTGACTAGACTATATATATATCCATCCAATGTTCATCCGTACTCGCTTAGAAAATATCCGATACTAGTAAGTACATTATTTAGTATATGATTTCATATTCAGCTCTCGAAAACATGCATGAATGCAAATAATTAATTTTATATTTTCAACCCACTTTTGCTCATGCAGAGAGGAAACATAAAATTCTTGGCTGATCTTTTGAGCATGGCATCAATGTCCTGTGTATTGTGGTCCTGATCTATAACTCTTTATATTCTTTGGCGTTCCTGCTACCACTTACCTGGGAATCAGTTCTTGCTCTTGGTTTGTACCTTACTTCTATGAAAGCATAATCTTAATTCATAAAATCTATGTGTTTTATGGGTACTAACGATGAATGTACATATGACAAGCGGATAGTAAGTAACAAACTAAAAAAGATCAAATAACATTAAGAAGAGAAGAAAAAGGCACCAAGTATTTAATGATTTTATATTTAGGATAACAAAAATTCAAATATGACAAGCAGATAGTAAGTAACAAACTAAAAAAGATCAAATAACATTAAGAAGAGAAGAAAAAGGCACCAAGTATTTAAGATTTTATATTTAGGATAACAACAATTCAAAAAAACAAGATAAGAACGCTCCTAATGGCCAGACAATAAGATAGATCCATCCATATCTCTGCTGCCTCCGCCTGCCAGCTACCGTCTAAACGTCGATGACCGGCTTGATCGCCATCGTGAAGGTGGTGGCCACCAAACCACGCTGCCTGCTGCTCTCCCCACTTCCCCCACCCTCCACTATACCACCGTCGTGCGCCACCCGTGCCTTCACCCCTCCTAATTCAACACGTATAGCCGCCACTAGCTACCATCCTAGTGTTGATGACCACCATATGGAGCCAGTGACAGCCATGCCATGCACACTATGCTGCATGCCAGCCCACCCAACATCCCTACCCTTCAAAACATTACCACAGCCTGCACAACCCCTGCCTTCGCCTACAGATCCACCCACTTTCCCTACTTGCTACCATCCGTGACCATCTTGTTGCGGTCATTTGCTAATTGTTGCTAGGGTCTAGGTCATCCTCTCGTCTACCGTCGCCTCCACCAATCGTTGAACTGAAGCAACACCCACCTCCATGCTTGACCTTCACTAGTGTCCACCTCGTCCGTTTGGTCCTCAACATTAGGGATGAAAACGGAGCGGATAGTTTCTGTCCGCTCTGGAGAAAAATGGATACGGATATCTTTCAGATCGGATAATTCTCGGATAGTTTGGACACGGATACGAATACGGATATTTTCCCCCGGATATGAATACGGATATGGTATCGGGGTTTCCGTCGGGTACGGCTAATAATTCGGATATCCGTGAACATCGGATATCCGCAGAAGCCATGAGACATATCCCATTTCTTTATAATTCTATAACCTTTAATATAATTTTTTATATTTTAATAGTAGTTTATCTCTTAACACTAGCCCACACTATTAATATTATTTAAATTTTAGAAATATTTATAAATTATACTATATTTTATATAAAATGAGCTAATTATATATGTTCATATTTGTTTCTATTAGAAGTTGAGTTGGTTTTCATGTTCCGAGAAAAATTTGTTTCCATATTCGTGTCTGATCATATTCGATTCTTATTCGTATTCGAGATAATCCGTATTTGTTTCCATATTCGAGCTATCCGTATTCGTTTTCGTATCCGGTAAAAAATATGAAAACAAATATGGTATGAGCATTATCCGTCTGTATCCGCTCCGTTTTCATCCCTACTCAACATAGCACCAACCTCTATCGACCTTAGAGCATCTCCAGTAGAGTTCCTAAACAAAGCTCCCAAAGAGTTTTGAGGTGAAGGGAGAAAAATAGAGGTCCAGCAGAGCCCCTATTAAAGCCCCAAAATAGGAAGACACCCAAAAATTTCTCTCCCTAGCCCCTAATCCTGGAGGCTCTACACCAGCTCCCATCCCATTTTTTTTGTGCAGGTGAAAAATCCCTAGCGTGTGCTTCTCCCATAGTTCTCGCACCCTCACTACGCTGCCACCACCCTTCTCCTGTCGCACTTCCGGCGGTCGCCTGACCATCTTACCATTCATGTTTGTAGAATATGTTATTTTTTAGATTATATATTGCTTATGAACTTGCATATGTGTGTGATTGTGAAAATTGAATTTTATTATGCAATTTGCAATGTTGAAAATTTTGAATTTATATTTGAATTGTGGTCTTGAAATTTGTAAATTTGAATATAGTTGAATTCTACATGTTTGAATTATTATATATTCCAGTGTTAAACTAGGCATAAATATAGTGTGTATACTAAAATAGAAGAGAAAGAGAAATGGAGTTTGAGAAATGGGGTTTGTTGCTGAAGTTCAAATCATTTTTTGTATATTCAAAAGATGAGGACAACCCCCATTAAGCCTTTAGAGTAGGGGTGAAAATGGAGTGGATTCGGACGGATAGTGGCTGTACAATATCCTAAACCATAATTTTTAAGCGGATTCAGAGTGGGTGTGGATAGTGTGCGGATGCGGATGCAGAGCGGATTGTTTCGGATGTCGGAAATGGTGCGGAGTCGGTGCGGAATCGGTTCAAAAATGGATTAAATTTATCGGATGTTACGTGTGTATGCAATCAATACATGTAAGGAACAATAATACAGTAATCAATAAACGACCCATCGTAATAACTATGTGCTTAATTGCTAAACAACATGAATATATGATGTCCATAATATAAAAATATAGCTATGCAAGTGTGAAATGAGACGGTAAAAGCCTCAGACTAAGAAATCTAGGTTAATTGATGAATTAGGTCATTGGATGGACCAACTTATGTTATATGCAACAAAAAGAGTGGTTACATATGTTGATAATTTTGGATTATCCGACAAACGGCCTATAGGATAATCCGACAGAAATGTCGGATAATCCGCATCGTCGAATTTTAGAGATGCCATATCCTTAATCGCATCCCCATCATACTATCCATATCCATATCCATCGGATTTCTAAAAGCTCATACCATATTCTTGTTTCGGACGAATTCGAAGCGGATCGGATCGGATTTTATCCAATCCGTTTTCGCCCCTACTTTAGAGGCTTTACAATAGGAACTATTGCTGGAGATGCTCTTACAAAACAAGACCCTTGTTCATCACTCCATATGGTCGGCTAGTACGAATGTCCCCAGTTACTCCCACTGTTTGGTTGGGTCATCTTGGTTATAAGGCTCGCAACGTGAGCACTCTCTCAAAACGCCACCTTTCACCTACCAAGTGGCTCATCGGAGAATCACATGAACAACAACAACCACCCTCAATTCAGTCCTGTCATGCCTTGGAAGCAACTACCTTTATCAAGATAGGTGTGTTCTCCTCCAAACAAGTGTAGCGCCCCGCAAAAAAAGAAAAAGAGAAGAGGGAAAAGAAAAAAAAAATCGATTTTGCTATATCTCACTCGAAAGATTTTTTCTTATCTCTCACTCGATTTTCTCACTCAAATTTACAGTGCATTTTCTTGTAAGTTACAATGTAATTTATGAAACTTACACTGTAACTTTTGTAAGTTACACTGTAATTTTTGAATCTTCGTATGTAAATTTTAAATTTTGTATTGAATTTGGTCTTTTTCTTGAGGATATGGTAATTTAGTGTCCATTATGGTGTTTCTTAATTGCTTTTTGCTTTTTATTATATCTATCAGATTTTAATCCAAAAATTAAAAATCTGTATGATACGATCATAAAAATCTTTCGAAAGATGTATAGGTACTCCCAAAGAAAATAAAAGGCAAAATAGCAAGCTAGCTAGCAGCCCAGCAGCAGCTCAGCTGTCCTTAATTGGGCCTAGCCCATGGCGACCAGCAGCAGTAGTAGTGCAGCGAGCAGCAGCAGCAGCAAGCAAAGTAGCGGCAGCAGTTGCAAGTTTAGTCCCACCTCAGAAGTTTGCAGTGAGAGGGAGCAGCTTATAACGATGAGAGCCCGGGGACTGTTAACTATGGTTTTTTTTTTTGGCGTGAAGTGAGAAGCAAAACGCAAGAGAGTTAATAGGATAAGTGTGGTTCAACTAGATGAGATGGACCCAATACCGTTTTCGGGCTCTAGGCGTCACAACATGTCCAGTTGTTCATCTCTATCCTCAACAACTGCAACCATCTGGATCTGAGAATCCACCATGCATCTAAGTTGCACGGGAAGTGTTTCGACTGTTCGTAGCTGATCGGTGAGTTGCAACTTGCACTTACCCTCCCTGTTGCCTTTGTTGTTAGGGATCAAGCCATTAATTTTGCTCGGCCATGCCTTCTTCAAGTCACTTCTCCTTGGCTTCATAGAGGGTGGTCCTTGTTGCTTCCTCTTTGAGTGCAAAGGGATTCCAGTCAATGTTGATTATCTTTGATAATGGCCATGTGATTTTATAGCTTTGATTGCTCAAGCCATCAGCAAGAAGCTTTTTATCCTACAAGTTGAGTTTCGAGTGGAGATTTTTCCAAAGATGAGAGAGCAAGTCGCCATGTGTCCATTACCATGCGCTGGCACTCGGTAACGCTGTTACCATCTATTTTTGGCATGTTCCCGAGTGTTCCTGGCACACGGAAACCTTCTGATCTCTAGTAGTGATCTATCAGATGCTCAAGGAGTACCTCTTCTCCACCCAAGGGAGATTTAGAGAAACTTGCAGCAGCATTTCTTCCTTTCAAATGTGATGCCCCTCTTCCTCTAGGCTCACCTAACATATTTGCCACCTTAACTGCTTTAATGTCTTATGAAAGTGCTCTTTTGTCTCACATGGAAGGATGCAAAGTGTATAGAGGAAGAGCATGTCACTCCAACTGTCAAACATAGGCCCTACACTTGGGATATCAAAAATAGGAAAAAGAAGTAAGAAGTAACTTCTTTTTCCTATTGTTCTAAACAGACGACGATGATACCGCCTCTGGGAGAAGTACAGGTTAAGTGATATCAAGAGCAATGTACATGTCTTCTCCCTAAAGGAGATGAAGCTTGCCACCTAAAATTAACTACATTAGACATGGGGGTTTGGGAGCACTGTAAGAAAATATGTGAGAAATGGACTTGTTTTATGCGTCGCATTTTCATGTCTTCTTACTTTATCATGACTTGTTAGTTTTACTATAAAAATTGTCTTTTGGTATTTTGTAAACAGACATTTTATCAGTCTGCAAGTACATAATGAATTACAATTAACAAGAGCCCTCCGACTTCGTTAGCTATGGTACAGCTGGAAGGATGATGGAAAACCTTGGGCAGGTATGAGAATTCCCTGTGACGAACTCGACAAAAGATTGTTTCAGGCCGCGACGACAATTGAATTAGGCAACGGAGCCAAAACAAGCTTCTGGAACGACAATTGGCTTCAAAATGGTTGCCCCAAAGACTTGGTGCCTTTGTGTTTCAAATTGGCAAAGAGAAAGCAAAGAAGTGTGCAAAAAGAGTTACTAAATAATAACTGGATTGTTTCTTTTAGGCAAATAACAACAGTTGAAGAGCTCAACGAATTAGTGAAGCTGGGGAGTTTACTACAAGGAATTGAACTGACGCTGAACCCTGATGATATCTCCTGGAAGTGGAATGAATCAGGAACCTACTCAAGCAAAAGCGCATACCTGTTTCAATTTGAGGGATCTTTCGCCTCCACAGATTTCACCTCTCTTTGGAAAGCTCCGGCTGAGCCAAAAATAAAATTCTTTGGTTGGCTCATTCTCCATCAGAAAACACTCACGGCGCAGAGTTTACTTCGAAGACACTGGCCGTGCAACTGGATTTGCTGCTTGTGTACAAGTGCCTTTGAAGACACCAATCACTTGTTCAGTGAATGCCCTTTCGTGAGACAAGTCTGGAGCATGGTCTGTGCTTGGGAGAATTTAGCGATAAGCAACGGACCCTCCCTAGATGGAGTCTCAAAGTGGTGGTCGGCAATTAAGTGCGTTGGCTCGAAAGATCAAAAGAAGGACGTAAGGGGGGCAATGCTTACTACTTGGTGGAACGTCTAGCTTGAGAGAAATAAGAGAATTTTTAACAATATCATAAGGCCGGAGAGAGAGGTTGCTTATATTATAAAGCAAGATTTAGATCTACGGAGAACGGCTTTAAGGCCTCCTTGATTTCGTTTTTGGTTCTTGTTTGTATCGGTATAAGTCTCTCTCTGTTTTTCTCTGGACTGTAAGCACTTTATTTTTCTCCTAATGAAATTCCGGCAGATCTCCTGCCATCGTTCTCCTCAAAAAAAAAAATACAATTAACAAGAGTGTCCTTCACTTAGGGAAACCTGAAAGATTGGCACTCCAATTGCAATTACCAATACAATAAGCTATCCACTTGCCATCACTATCATTAGTTCTTTAGCCTTTTTAGCCAAGAAGAAATTTTACCTATAGCCTATAGATTATAGAATGCTGACAACTTGTTTTTGGAGAAGTACATACATTAAAGCTGCCAGAAAGAATCCACTCGCTAAACTCGGCAAGCTCGCAATGAGTATCACGCTGCGATGAACGACATTGCAATCGCATGTTAATTGACAGGTTCAACACACACATGCCTAAATAACACTTGCTTCCAGTTACACCATTACATCTTATATAGGCTTTCTTCTTAGTTATACTAATAATGTCTTGATTGCTATCAGGAAGTTGTTTCGTGGAAAAGCAGATGCCATTCTCATAAAAATTGTTAAGGAATTTCCTTCTCGTGCCAACACAGAAATGGGAAATGTAAAGAGCTGATGAAAAAGGAAATGAGAAATGCAAAATCTCCCTTTTAGGTAACTACTACAAGTCTTCAACCGGAAACAAATCGATTTCAGACATGAAAATGATTCAGCTATATATATTCTATCTTTGTGCAGGTCCAGACTTCAGACACCATTGCAAACTTCTGGCATGCAGTTCCAGATTTGTTTTACCTGCTTGTCTGAAACTGAAAGTCACTGCCTGTTAACAAAGCCTACATATGCGGCAGATCAAGACACATGAGAAAAATAAAGAACTGGTTAAAAATCTCAAATGTGTGGCAAATTCAGCATGCATATATATGGTTGTGCTGAAAACGATGTGATGATTTTGTTGACATGTTTCCATGCAGATATATATGGCTGCTGTTGCGCCAAGAAGTTGCAGACAGGACTGATCTTTTTTCTTTTCCAACAAGAACATTAAGTTCCATCAGCCAACTATATATATTATATATAGGCAGCTGATGAGTTCCATCCATCTTAATTATTTATAGTGGATGCAGTTGCTTCACTTTGTATCATTAATAAATTAAAGTAACAAACAAACAACAATGTCTAATATCAAGTAGATCTGATGACAGCTTTAAGGAAGTTCTGGGAGGGTAACTCGCAAAACCTGGATTTGTTAAATTCAGCAGTCATCACACTTATCCCCAAGAAGGAAGTGCCCATCCTGCTGAAAGATTTCCGGCCAATAAGCTTAATTCATAGCTTCTCTAAGCTGGCCTCAAAGATTATGGCGCAGAGACTTGCCCCAAAGTTGGATGAGCTGGTGCCCTTCACCCAAACGGCCTTTATCAAAGGGAGATGCATACATGAAAACTATATTTATGTTAAGGGGATGTCGCAGCAGTTCCACCGACAGCGCAAGGAAATGATTTTGCTGAAGCTCGACATCTCGAAGGCTTTGATACAGTCTCTTGGAGCTTTCTTTTGGAGATGCTAAGATATAGGGGTTTTGGTCCTAGATGGCGATCCTGGCTGTCTGCACTTTTTCTAACAGCAGAAACTCGCATCCTCATCAATGGAGTTGAAACTGATCCTTTCAAGCCAGCGAGGGGGTTGAGACAAGGAGATCCTCTCTCACCAATGTTGTTTGTCTTAGTAATGGACGCGCTACAGGCAATACTACTCCATGCCCAAGCAGTAGGTCTGCTGTCAAATCTGAACATAAGAAGGAACTTGCCTAATATCTCAGTTTATGCCGACGATGCAGTTCTTTTCTTTCGGCCAACCCACCAGGAGGCACTAGCAATTAAGTCTGTGCTTGAATTATTTGGTGACACAACAGGGCTGAAGACAAATCTGGCAAAATGCGCAATTACACCAATCCGGTGCAGCGAGCAGCAGCTCCAAATGGTCACCGACATCCTTCGCTGCAAGATAGAGCAATTCCCAATTGTATACCTGGGGATACCGCTATCCATGAGAAGACCAACAAAGACAGAGTTGCAACCTATCCTTGATAAGCTTGCAAAGAAGGTAGCTGGTTGGAAGCCAAGGATGTTATCACACGATGGAAGATTATGCCTGATCAAATCATCAATGATGGCCCTCCCTGTACACACAATGTCAGTGATTCAATTGCCCAAATGGGCGATAAAAGAAATTGATCGCAAATGCAGGGGGTTCCTTTGGAAAGGACAAGAGGAAGTGAGCGGTGGACACTGTCTGGTCGCGTGGAAGAACGTCTGTGTGCCAGTGGAAAATGGGGGACTAGGGATCAAGAATTTGGATTACTTTGGCCAAGCTCTGCGGCTAAAATGGCAGGTCACCAAGCTACAGCACAAGAACAGACCATGGTCTATGGTGGACTTTCAACTTGGAGGGGAAGTGGAGAAAATTTTCCAATCAATGGCTGAGTTCATCGTCGGGAATGGACAAAACACAAAACTTTGGACTTCAAATTGGCTTGGGGGAGGCAGCATTTGCTGGAGGTGGCCCATTCTATCGACCTATGTGGGCAGATCAAATCTGACCGTGGCACAAGCTCTAACAGGCAACAGATGGGTGAGAGATCTTCGTGGCTCCCTATCAAACGAAGCCCTAGCCCAATACTTCGAGCTATGGAGTGAGCTACAGACGATACGTCTAAATCAAGAAGAAGACACCATTAGATGGAAACTGACTCCAGATGGCCAATTCTCAAGCTCATCAGCTTATGATCTGTTCTTCAAATCAATGGAGCTGTGCCCGGTGGGAGAACTGATATGGCATGCGAAGGCACCATCTAAAATTCGCTTCTTCATGTGGCTGGCCACAAAGGGGCGTTGTCTAACTGCTGATAATCTTCAGAAAAGGGGCTGGCCACACTCTGATTGCTGCACTCTGTGCGCACGAGAATCTGAAGATTGCGCACATCTGTTCAGCAAATGCGTTTATACAGTGAGAGTTTGGAGTTTGATGCGCAGTTGGATCAACGTTCCCTTCCCCATTCCTGGGAGAAGCGATCTCGGGCTTACTGAGTGGTGGATGCAGGCTAGGCTGCGTTTTAGGAACTGCTACAGGAATAACTTCGACAGCATGTGTATGCTTGTTTGCTGGACAGTTTGGAAAGAAAGGAATGCCCGTGTGTTTATGCAGCGCTCGAGGATCCCTGAACAGTTGGCCGAAACAATCAAAGAAGAATTTCTTCTGTGGAAAGAAGCTGGTTATTTTGAGACAAACAATAGTTAGCACCTTTTTCCTTTCGTTTGTTATTTCAGCTTACCGGGGCTGAGGCTAAGCCTTGGTCCCATCTCAACAGCCTCCTGTTGTTGTAAGCAAAATTTGTATTTTTTTCTCCCCTATAATCTTAATGAAATTTGGTCGCCGGTTCCTTCGGCCCACCCGGCAAAAAAATCAGTTCATCAATAGTCATCAGTTTCTGTGAAAGCAGAGAAGCAGAGAAAATTTTCAGGATCACATAAAGTGGATGAGAGCTACAGCCTAGTTTCCAACATGGACTAATTAATCAACTACTAATAGGCCAAAAAGGTTACACTCTTGACATAATTTTCCTAGGCTTACGGCAGTCTCGAAGACTTAATGATCCAAAATGATAGATGGACCATGAATCCGTCTAGGTATTATCAGTTGCTTTCTGTTGGTCAAGAAAAGGCCATACAAACAGACACAAAGTACATACATAATTTGATCAGGTTTTGCCTGCTTCTGCTGAAAGATTAGTTCAGAAAACACACCTGTGGTGTGGATCATGATTAATTAATTACTGCTGCCTAGATTAGGACAGGCATGCTTGTATGGGTAGTACAAAACTGCAAATACAAGATAATGTAAAGGAATTTGGGGTGCACAATGTCCGTACGTATTAGTGCATGTGGCGACAGTGTTTGGATCAATATCGATCCTGATCTTGTATTATGCATGAGTAAATTGTCAGCAAGAACGGCGAAATGTCAGTTTCAGCTTAGCTTTTCCCTGATCGACTAATAGATTGACAGCTCGATGATTGTGCACAGTGCAGATGCGTCAGTGGATCATCGAGCTATTTATGATGTGGCTGAATTTATGTTAGAAAGTCAGCAAACAGATTAACAGCTAAGCTGGTAGATACACGCACTTTGACTTACAGGTACATGCATACGTGCTTTAGAAATTAAGTATTAATTACTGCCTCCGCTCGACCGTCATTCCTGAACTTTGGATAGCTAATT
This sequence comes from Oryza meridionalis, assembly GCA_000338895.3. Lineage (NCBI taxonomy): Eukaryota > Viridiplantae > Streptophyta > Magnoliopsida > Poales > Poaceae > Oryza > Oryza meridionalis. The sequence continues at coordinate 23,310,929 of CM002535.2, forward strand.
AGCTTCTTGCAACGTATGCATTATCACAAAAATTTCACTGAAATTGTTGCAGAGTCAGAGCAAATTTTAAATATTGTTTTACACATGAGTAAATATAAATGAGAAAATTGTTTTACATGCACCTGAGATTTTTTCTCAATTTGTGTGCTGCTAAATTTTGCCCTACATGCCCAAGTTTTCTTTTTTATCTCCTTTATGCCTATTATGTTAGTTAACCGTGATATTTTTCAAAATAACCACATTGTCCCTTTCTCATTTCTCATACTTACGTGCTATATATATATATATATATATATATATATATATATATATATATATATATATATATATATATATATATAGACACACACACACACACACTATACTATACTACACTACATGTAGGGTGCGTTGTATTAAAACGCAACCACCCCCACCCCACCACCTCCTTTTGATTGCTCCTCCTTGTAGTAACCTGTTTACTATAATCACCCGTACTATATATATACATAATTTAATTTTACTGGCCATTCTATTTTTCTCATGGTTATTCCCCGTTTTTTTCTGGATCGCATGTCGGCGACGGGTGGCCGCCGGCTTGGGCTTCCTCGGCGCGTCGGGCGGTAGGCGATGGGGTCCCTCCGGCGGCAGACGACGGCGACGGCCTGCACCAGCGGTGGGCGACGGCAACGGCCAGCGTCAGTGGCGGGCTCGGCGGAGCTGTCCCCCGCCCGGATCCGGTGACGGTGGTCGCGTCCTTTGCCTGGATCCTCTATGCTCTCCCCGCGGGAGAGGGCGGATCCAAGTGATGGTGCGCCAGATCCGATCTCAACGCCTCTGGATAGCACTGGCTGGATCGCCCCTGATTTTTTACTCCAATCGGATGGGCGTGTTGCGGCCCTAGTGAGCTGCCGGCGTTGTCAAGGCTCCCCTCCACGAACGGCAGCTCCATCTCCGCGTAGGCCCATGTCAAGAGGTGTTGGAGGCAGATCGACGGCCTGGTGATAGCGCATGTCTCCAATGCCAGAGATCCCTCACTCATTCGCTGCTTGGTCCAGTACTGGAGGCCTGGTCAATGCTGCTGAGGGCTCCTCCACCGGCAGTGGGAATGTCACCAGATGTCAGCCTTGTGGCTACATGCTTGGAGGTGAGCAGCATCTGCTTTCGATCATGCCGCTGCTTTCTTTCAAGCTACTGATGTCGCTGCTTGGACTAATTATTTTCCCCATTTTTTTCTGGCAAGATTTAGATGTATATGTTCCATTTTTTTTTCCCGATTTAAACTAGCCTTTTTCCAATTATTTTTGCCTGCAAGTTTCAGATGTATATGTCGTCACTCAAAAATTCACGTGCATGTTCAATTTACAGTGTCAATGTCGAAGAGGAGGAGCTCCATTCTTTTTTGTTTGATTTTCAATTTCGTGCTCCAAGGATCTGCAGCTCATCCCCATCTCGATGATTACCTCTTCTCCCCGCAGTGAGTATTTCCGGAAGCGATTTCTTCCGTGTTCCTACGCAGATTAGTCTTTTTAGAGATTTTTGGAATTGGGGAATTAGTACTAATATTTCCGTTTGATTCCACACCAACCCATTCAGAGTCAATTTGTGATGACCAAGTGGATCCCCTTTCGTCTACTGTAGTTTGCGCAGTACCTCTCAGCTGAATCAGGATGTTCTTTGCATTAGATTTTTTTCTCCATTCTGCAAGCGATTCGACTCTAACTCCAACAATTCAACTAATATAAATGGGTACACGTGCAATGGTGAATGAGCTCCTCTGAAACCAGATTAGGCCTACAAAATTCCTGCATGTTTTTTTTTTCATTCTGAACATAGCACTATGCAATCAATATCATGGATTTAAGTTAATTCACATCTATATTGGTTTAGATTTAGTCAGGTTTCGTGCAGGAGATCAAAAGAGGGATTATGAGTGGATTCAAAAGTTTAGTGTTGAGGACTCCAGAACACACTTTAGGCTACTGCCCTTACTAGTTATTGCTTCGGCTTCAAATAGCTAGTTTATCTTTGAGAAAAATCATGACACCAGAACCAAAAGAACCCAGAAAAACCATGAGATTCTCGTTAGTGAGCAATATCATTCTGGTAGTACTGTTTACTTTCTGGTTTTTTCAACTATTATATCTCCTGTAACTGATTTGTACTAATGCTTGTTTGGCTTTCTTGATTCGAGCCCTGCTTTGCCTTGTGTATTGAAGCTCACTCACTACATAAAAAGCACAATAACTGAAGATAATTTGCTTCTAATCATGTCATGCATACATCTTCACTGAAATTCTACAGGGTGCTATGGTTGAATCAGTAAATTTGGCATGGATAGATGATGGACGGCATGACCCAATTATGGGTGCACTGGAATGTTGCTTTCTCTCGTGGAATACTCTGTAAAATTGAGCCTGACTGCCTATTAATTGTTTTTGGTGGTGCTGCCCAATAATATTGTATCATTTGTCCAATTCATTCTTTTTTATGAACTACTGTCATTGACAAGCTACTATGTTTATTGTCTGAAATGTTTATTCTGGAGATGCACATGCCTAAAATGTTTTCATGATATGCATTGTGTTTGCGTATGTTTCAGATGGAATGTTGAGAACCATCAATGTAATAATAATTTAGTTACTAAGAGAGTATGTTTGAGAACCATCCGTGTAATATTGACTTTATTACTAAGAAATTCGATAGCAAGATTTATATGTTATGTTGAGAACCATTGGTGTAATTTAGTTACTAAGAGAAAATATTGAGAACCATCAGTGCAATAGTAACTTCGTTACTAAGAGGAATTTTGTGGTAAGATCAATATGTTATGTTGAGAACTATCGGTGTAATAGTAATTTAGTTACTAAGAGACGTTATACGAACCAATTGGGATTACTACTGTCCTAAGTAATTTAATTACTAAGAGAAGAGCTGAGAACGACCTGAGAATAATTCATTTACTGTCAGGAGGAACCAAATTGAGAAGGGCTAAAAACAACCTGAGAGTAATCCATTTACTCAGAGAAGGAATCAATTTGGGAGTGCGGGAGTGTTAGTAACTTAGTTACTCATAGGCTGACAGATTCAGTAATCTTGTTACTAATAGGACAATCACAAAAGAAGTGCAGGATGAAAGAGAAAAAAGGAGGAAAGAAGAAAAAGGTGCGGGCTAGTTCTGCAGGATTGATGGTGTGGGAGACCTTTTGATAGTAACTTGATTACTTATTGAACAAAAACTACTTATAGTAATTGATTTACTTAATGAAAGAAATTTTTGGAGAGGGAGGGATGGGGGAGTTTGTGCAGGGGGAGGGGGTAGGGGGGTGGGGGTGGGGGGTGGGGGGGTGGGGGGAGGGGGTTGCTGTGAGGGGAGTAATTTAGTTATAACGCACCCTGAGTGCAGTTTAGCGCATCCCTATATATATATATATATATATATATATATATATATATATATATATATATATATATATATATATATATATATATATATATATTTTAAAAAAATATTAAACCTATATCAGAGTTTCAACTGGAAATTGAGAACCAAAATTATTTATTATTTGGGGTTAAACTTTGGTCCAAATGTTGTATGAATTTCATCATAGTTGATTTGAAATTTATTTCAAAATTATATTTTTAAAATTTGTAATCAAATAATTATATACTCTTTTTCTACAAATCATTTTTTTGCCAGACAAATATGATTTTATCACCACACAATAAAAACATACTAAGTAGATGGGCCCACCAAGACAAGGATTACATCATGTGCGCACACAACCAGGAGTAAGAGGACAATACCCGTCGTGCATATTGTTTTTGAAGTTAAGTTTCTTATTACTAACGCTACATAACCACCGCGCAGGCGACATTGGATTCTCTTAGTCATCGTACCTAAGTGGAGTAGGGTTTACTACCTTAACTCTAATAAGACGAAAGATTATGATTTCACTGAAATCACCAAGGCCTTAAATATGGCTTGGGGCCCATATGTGGAAAAGGGTGGTAGGCACAAGGAGGGCAAGGACGAACTCTATCATGACACCAAGTTCACATGCGCACAACAGATCAGAGACCAGTATGGTTTCCACGTGTGCTACAACATGTCAACACTTCTAAGAGAGGTGAAAGATTTCGACCCTGAGGTTGTTACTAATGGTGAATAAGCTCATTTCAATACCAACATTGCTATTCAAAACGTGCTAACCTCTTATTTATTAATCAGAAAGGTAGAGCTGGCTTCAAGATCTCACCCATCAACCCCCCCCCCCGCCGCTATCAGAGGCGAAGTGTGCGCCTTCATTCTTGCAGAAATAATGAACAAGAAAGGACGTTTTCACGTCAAATAAACTCATAAACTTGGCTAGATAATTTCTTGTGATGTAAAAAAGATGTTTTTATAATTTCTTGTGATGTAAAAAAAGATATTTTTATGGAGCGCAATGTAATTTACTTTCATATGTGCAATATTTATGGTAGTTTACTAAATTGTCATCAAATTTGATCAACTACGATTTACGTTGTACTATTCATTGGTTTTCTCCTTTTTTTTTTCTAATTGACAGGTCGTGGAGGTCGAGGACATTATGGTTTTAATCCATTTGGTAAGTATATATGCGGTTCTATGAGCAACGACCGAAATTCTGGCTTTTAAGGGGTATGAATTTGCTGTGCAAAATTGTGGCATTTGAACTGCATATGCGAATGATGTCAATTTTTGAGATGGATCTGTGATGTTGGGGATCTGTGATGTTTGAGATGGATCTGTGATGTTATATTAGGGGGTGACTGGAATATATCTGTGATGTATCTGTGTTTCAGAGGGCATGGCTAGCAAATCCTGAGGCTAGCCAATATTTAGCATTTATTTTTTTTCTGGAATTAACTCATCAGTGACGGGTCGGAACAAAAATCCGTCAAAGGTAACCTCACATGTGACGGACTAGCAAATAAAGGCCCGTCAGAGGTGACCTACCTGTGACGGGCCTTTGCTTTCGGGGCCGTCACAGGTAGATCACCTGTGACAGCTTCTATCTACGGAGACCATCACCTCTGACGGCCTTTATTTAAAGGGCCGTCAGAGATGAGTCACCTGTGACGGGTCCCAACTGGCCCTAGGCTAGCGGAGACCAACACCTCTGACGGCCTTATAGTAACATGCCCGTCAGAGGTGGGTGTCACCTGTGACGGTCGGCCACCCGTTAAAGGTGACTGGACTCACCAGTGACCACTGATCACTGACCATGCGCAAAGCCGTCAAAAATAAGGGTTTGGCCCCGTCACAGGTGACCTTGGCCAGTGTAGTGAATATAGTCCTTGGAAATAGGTATAAAAGGGTCCAAATGAAAACTTAGGGATATATTAGTAATGAGGCAAAATTCGAGAACACAAAATGGACTGAGCAAATTTTTAGAGCCACAAAGAGAGCAGGGGAAGCAAAAGCTGAACAGCAATAGAATCATGGATCTATATAGGGGTGGGCAGAAAAAACCGAGACCGAAGACCGAACCCGAACAAACCGAACCCGAACCCGAACTACCCGAAGTTTCGGTCATCGGTCAGTATATCGGTTAGGCACTCGAGAATACCGAAGTTTTTTTAGGTAGTTCGGTCATCCTCATCGGGTACCCGAAGTAACCGAATTATATAAAAACACAGTTAAACATAAGTCTGTACTGTTGTTGGGCTCATGGGCTGGGCGGCTGGCAAGCCCATTAGTGAGTAGTGTCCCTGAAAATAAGTCAACAACCCTAAGCCTCCTCACTCCTTAGTCCCTCAGTCTCAAGCGCCGTCGCTCACTCACCCCAAATCCCCAATCTCGTCGTCGTCGACTCGTCGGCGTTGTCGCGCCACCGCCTGCGCGCTGTGCCGACGTGCGCCCGTCTCGTTGCGCTACCACCTGCTGCCGTCTACCCCGAGTCCCGTTCGCCTCCTGCATCACGTGGCGTGCCGCCGTCTCCCGTCTACCCAACCGCCGAGCGCCGACAGCGAGGCCAACCACCAAGCCGGAGAAGGAGGGGGCCATTGAAGTGAAGGTGACGAACGAAGCAGCACAACGGAGTCCATGCAATCTTGTAATGTACGTATGAGCCTGAATCCCATGCTTGCAATTCTGAAATCTGAACCAAGCTTGTATAATCGTTTCGTTTCAGAACTTGTTGAAGAATTTGGTGACAATGGGAAAGCTAAACGCAAGATTGATGAATCGACTTCCTTGTCAAAGTCACATGCAAGCAAGTCAAGCAAGCTTAGTACACCGAGTACCTTGAACTAAAACATGGAGTGTATCAAGTGTCTACTGGTTATCATCGATGAGTTTGTCATTGTGTGTTAGTGTTTATGAACTTCTGGTTTTATCTTATGGAGTCATTATGATTTATGCACTCATGTGAAGTCTTGTGGAAGTATACTTATAACTTATTTGTGAGGCTGTAATGTTGTGGTCTTGTGGATTATCAATTTATCATGCAACCTGAACCTGGTGTATCTGTGTGTTGATGTGGCTAAATGACTAGTCTTTGTTGTACTGTTGAACTGCTGAAACGTGCAAGTGATGAATTGATTGGTTGATTGCTCTGTTGCCACAGCCCACAGGCTGCATGCTTGTTCGGTCTGTACGGTCTAACCGAAGACCGAGACCGAAGTTTCGGTTAACCGAACTGTCGGTTTTTATTCTTGTGAAAGTAACTTCGATGATCAATTCTAGATAACCGAACTTTAAAAAAACGAACTAACCGAACCGAAGTTTCGGTTAGGACCGAACGCCCACCCCTAGATCTATATATGAGCATGACTACACCCTCATATTACCAACTAGTAGGATTTAAATCTTGGTACTTACTGATATTAACTACACACACGGCTGCATTATTAATAGAAATTTTATGAGGTTAGGGATTAGAGCTAGCTTTATCTCTTTAAGGGCATATGTTAGGGGTGTACTTCCTCCGTCCCATAATATAAGTGATTTTGACTTTTTACTTACACTGTTTGACCACTCTCAAAAAAGTTGTGCAAATATAAAAAACGAAAAGTTGTGCTTAAAATACTTTAGATAATAAAGTAAGTCACAAATAAAATAAATAATAATTCTAAAATTTTTTGAATAAGACGAATGGTCAAACAGTGTCAGAAAAAGTCAAAATCCTTTATATTATGGGACGGAGGACGGAGGGAGTATTTACAAACCAAGCTATATATGATAGAATATGACATTTTCTAATCAGGTGCTTATTAGTTTTCCGATCAGTCACTCAGGCATATATGCCTGCATGCGTGCAGTATCATCCAACATTAATTAGGCGGCCGTATGTATTAATTTATCAGCGGCAGGGTCGCAAAATTCCATCCATGTACGTACGAAACTACAGAACATTGTTCGTACAATTAATACGTGTATACGATTATACGTGGAGGCACATACAATTAATTAAGGCCGTACGTATGTGAACTTGGATATATAGCACAGATGCAGCGTGTGCAGTTTGGTCACCTACTAACTACTGTATATATCACCAAACGTTTCAATTTCTCGATGAATATATATGACGGTACTCTCTTCTTGCAACCATCGTATCTCAAGCTGGGAAAAATATAATGTACATAAACATATATAGAACTTAATTAGTTAATAACTAATTTAATTTCACTGTGGAATTTGTCAGTTTTAGGCTGAGTTTGAGGCTATACGTTTCGGCTGGAGCAGTTAGTAGCTTGGAAAACGGAATATATCATTAACACATAATTAATTAAGTATTAAGCATTATAGATTGAAAACATGTTTAGTGGTTTGGAAAATGTGTAAGTTGTTGCTTCAAGTTGGGAATGGCTTTCTTTCAAATCAAGTCAATACGTGATAGTATATGCATATGTATTATGTTTTTCTACTAAAAACATTAATTTTACTGTAGCAAAGCTGGGAGCAAATATATAAAAAAAAGTCAAATGTTACATAAGCTAGCTGGTAGTACTAGTATAATATAGTAGTGTGTCTCCTGGTGTAACAAAAAGAATATCTCGTGCTCCCTACCTCGATGACGCTCACTTTAGTCGTACTACTTCATAGGTTGGTGAGACGCGTGTATTCAACTGGATTGTTTTCCCATGCATGATCATTAACGCTTAATTAATCTATTGAACTAATAACGTATTTTTCTTTCATAATTTTTCGCAAACGTCCAAAATAATTACACGTTAATATATTAAAAAAATAGAGTTTAGTTACATAACACAAACCGGCCAGACGGCCATTGTCAGACAATAGGACAAGATAAAAAAAATAGCCAAAACTGCTGAGGAAGCTAAACTTAAAAAAAAAAAAAACTGCTCCTACAAAAGAGAAGGGTGGCTGCTGAGTCTCATTTTTCTTTCATTAGTTTAATTTATTATTTCTGATCTGTTCGCCGGCCGGCCAATCGATCGCTTTGCTACCCGACAGGGCGGCAGAGTACGTATCTACTCGATCATCGTCTACAACTCTTATTATCTTAGTACCCTATACTAATACAGGTACTGCAATCTGCAAGAGGTAGCCAAATGACACAAATTGCAAGCGATAATTAATTAATTAACCTGGGGATCATGTAGAAGGTCAAAGCAGAGATTTGGGGCGACTAATTAACTTGGCGATAATATATACTACCTGCGTGTTTTTTTTTCAATTTTAAACTAACCAATGCAACATTAATTCATATATTTAGAAAAGGAGGAAGTATAGTTAATTAAATATTTATCAGCGGTTTGTTGAGTTGTGATCCAAATTCCTTTGGACTAAAGGTCAGCTTCTGCAGAAGCGAAGCGAAGACCCGTCGCTGGAGGCTTGGGCCGGAGCTTCCGCGGTATGGATCGTTATCCTTTTAGGGTTTAGCCGCCGTTCGGCGTTGTAACCTCACCCCAATATAGTGAAGATATTTTGCTGGCTGGCGTCCGTGGTTTTTTCTCTCCTGTTTTAGGAAGATTTTTCACGTTAAATCTTTTATCTTCTGCAATTGATCTATTATTTTTTATCGTTTATTTGTCTATTTCTAACATGGTTAATAATTGGGCATCGTGTCGTGGGTTTTTTTTTCTTGTCTCCTGGTGATTAGCAAATTGAGGGATGCTAATTATAATCCACGTCGCAGTGACCCCCTTATAATTAAGTAGGAGAGCTGTATCTTTATGTGTACACGTCATCGATAGCCGATCGTGTGGATCGACCGATATATGTATATAAATGTCCTAGCTAGCTTAGATTAATTAATAATTGGCAGTAATTAAGCAGTCGTTGTCATGATTTAAGATATCAAGTGCAACAATAAGCTGGCCTAAACTCAGTAATTAGTTATCTTAATTAATCACCACACAAAAGTATACTACATATGCACGCTAGCCATATCTCGTCGATGCAATCAAGGAGAAGCTTACATAATGTAGCTACTAATTAATTAGTTAATGCTTCCACAAAATAGTGATGGACACTGATCAGCCGTTTGTTTTTTTTTTACATTATAGAAATAATAGATGTACATGCTTAAATAATATAAAAGTGATGTGCGAAGACAAATGATTTGACACTGCTGGTATATATTGAGTTCTAAAAAAAATAATAAAATTATAAATGATATGCTATAATTGCATGATACTTAAAATACTATAGATAATAATTACTAGTGAGTGATGATGTGAATATCAACTTTACAGTAAAATAGAATTTAAAAATCTTTTATTCACGATTATTTATCCGATCTTGTCTTAAAATATTGAAATATTTATGATGGGAGGAAGTAACCGGGTAATATTTTTCCACCGCTCGTGGAACGAGCGAGCTTGCTCCACATATAAAATTTGTGTTGGATAATAAATCGTGGGTCGCCTGTGTATTGTAGCGTTTGCAGCGGCCGCCCGAGACGAGCTATCCGCTCACTACCTGCGATATCCCAGCAAATTAAACGACCTGCTCTGCAGGCAATGCGTCGGCAATAACCGAATATATACTCCCTACGTTTCTAAATATTTAACTCCGTTAAATTTTCTTAATATGTTTGATTGTTCGTCTTATTAAAAAAATTAAATAATTATTAATTTCTTTTTCTATCATTTGATTCATTGTTAAATACAATTATATGTGAGAAACGACCAGGGGTCTTTCGACTAGCTCCACAAGGTGGTGGGTTAGACGACCTGAATTCGGAGTCTCACTCCTTCTAATTATTTGATATTAGGTCATTCCCTAATATTCGCGTCTTTTAAATACACTTATATGTATACATATAATTTTACATATTTCACAAAAGTTTTTGAATAAGACGAACGGTAAAACATGTGTTAAGAAGTCAACGGTACGGTGTCAAATATTTAAAAACGGAGTGAGTATATACATAGCAGCGAACCCAGAAAAAACTTATTGAGATCCAATATATACTAATTATTTAGTATTAACTGATATATTAACTTATATAGTATAAACTAAGTTATAATTGAATAATTTACCCCGGATTCTATTACCACGGGAAGTATTACATACGCGACTATACGAGAGCTTCCCTGTATATACGTACGTCCCTCTCCAAATAAAATAGTGAGAAAAAAAAACAATATAACCATATATGCGTTACAACTAGTACGTCGTCTATGCATGTAGTGGAGATTAATTCTGTAATCTGTACGTATGTCTTCCACGTGTATTCAGAGAAAAGGAACAAAATTGCAGTATAGAAAATTAACATGCAATTCTGGTACGGAGTGTCTCATTGGAACGGCCCGGACGGCACGGCTGGCTGTAGCGCTCAACTACTGTCGTGTTCCACGACGTCGTGCTAACCGGCGACGCAATATAATTAATGACGACGTACATATATACTAGTGTGTGTGTATGTGTATATATATATATATATATATATATATATATATATATATATATATATATATATATATATATATATATATATATATATATATATATATATATATATATATATATATATATATATATATATGCATAGTATTATTCAGTTGGATATTCCGTATACTATATACTTAATATGTCACGTATGGCTGTATAAATTAGCATAGATGAACGAGATATAGGGCTGATTTGGTTTCCGGTCTAAATTAGTCTTGCCAATATTTAAAAATTTTAATACTAGTTGTCTAGTTGATTTGAAGCTAAATTTTGGCATGCCAAACACAACTTTAGGTTGTTTTGGTTTTAGTCCAAACACAACTTTACCTTGTCAAGATTGGCCATACCAAAACTTATCAAAATTTGATATTGACAAAAATTGATAAGGTCAATTTAGGTCACAAAGCAAACTAGCCTATACTCATTAATTACGTTTTGGCCCGTATGAGTTCACTTCATATGATTAAAGTACATGGATGTAAGTCGAGAAAACCATTGACATATACGACTAATTAATTAGTTTTAGTTATTTTAAACTTGAAAAATGAATTTACCTCATATTTTAAAGCGACTTCTACATACCGTTTAGCAGTTTGAAAAATATATTAATGGTGATCGATATAAAATATTTATCTTAATAAGACTATATATATAAGAGTATCTGGTCTGTTTAAAGAAAACTATATGAGATGCAGAATGAGCCAGTCCAAAGTGGTTCGGACAAATCGAGCATGCAGATAGACATGCACAAGATTTGACGGGAAAAAAATAAATCAACGGTCTGAAAGGAAACTATGCACAAAATCCTGAAAGAAGAAAATAAAAAAAATGTAAAGAAAACAACAAATCGACGCTGGTTGGTGTGTGTGGGCCCCGCAGCTACAGCCGCACTAGCTAGTGCCGTTCATTGGTGGGGCTAGCTCCGCGCCGTTGCACAGGGGGAGCGGAGGACAGGTGGCACAATGGCACTCAGTCTCGGGAGTTTCTGCTTTGTTTTTTAGGTGCAGGATACTACTCCAGCTTCAAATTATTTATAGTCAATTTTATAACCAATTTATATAATATACTTATCTATAAATATATATTACACTAGTATTAATACTCTCTTCGTCCCAAATTATAGGACGCCCTTTTTTTAAGGAAAATCAAACTCGGTAACTTTTAACTAATAATCATACTAACTATATCTATACTAAGTATTATGCATGTTATATCACTAGATTTATATTTTGAAGTACTTTCATGTGATGCTAATTTCATATTTGTTGGGAACAAAGAATATAATAAAATAATGATCAAAATATGTTATTGAAAAACGTGTAAAAAATATAGGCCTTATAATTTGTGACAGAGGGGTATCTAGGCCAACATGTTATATACAGATTGTGTTTTGGAGTCCATACTGCAGTTGGCTACAAATATGTAGCCCACTGCTCGTCTCTCTCCTCTTTTGTCTTAAAAAATGTTTATAGTTGGCTTATAGTATGCTATTGTACTTGCTCTAATATTTTTCATGAGAATATTTATTTATTCTTGACCCTTTTTATATTTAAAAATTTTAAAGGTAAATTCTCTTAAAGTCAATCACCGGTCTCTAAACTTGTACAGATGTGTCATCCTAATCCCTAAACTCGCAAATCGACCGTTCAGGTCATCAAACTTGTTCGACTGTGTCATCCCGGTCCCTAAACTTGCAGATCACTCGTTTAGGTCCTCCAACTTGTTCAGTTGTGTCACCCGGTCCCTAAACAGGACGGTCTAAAAATTTTATATCAAAAAATAATTCATAACTTTTTCATGTGAACTCTAATAAAGACAAACTTTATATAAAAAATGTAACCCTCAATGCAACCTACAACTTTGTAGTTCAAAAGTTTTTGAATTAAAACTGTTTAGAGTCCCAAAATATTGTTGCATGTTTATAGATTTTGTAATTTTAATTTTAAAATTACATTTCGGGAAAAAATTGACTTAAAATAAAAAAAATTCAACTACAAAGTTGTAGATCGCGTCGAGAGCTACAAGTTTGATATAAAGTTTGTCTTCATTAGAGTTCACATAAAAAGTTATGAATTATTTTTAAATATAAAGTCTTTAGACCGTGACCCAGATGATATTCAAATCCAAATTTAGTGACCGGGGTGACACAACTGAACAAGTTGGAGGAGCTAAACGAGTGATTTGCAAGTTTAGGGACCGGGGTGACACAGTCGAACAAGTTTGAGGACCTGAACGGTCGATTTGCAAGTTTAGGGACCGGGATGACACAACGGTACAAGTTTAGGGACCGGTGATGGACTTTACTCTTTAAAATAAATGAGACGCATCCGATTTATACATGTAGAAACCATATATCTAAAACAGCTAATACTGGTTGGGACGGATGAATCAAGAGATCCTCCCGTAGGCCATAGTCCCACTCCCATAGCTATAGGCACGCGACGCACCTGTGTCACATGTTTCCCGTTTCGTTTCCAGGCTTCGGTTCACCCGGCCGGCACACGTCGCCCACCAGTACGTGACAGACGAGAGACCACCCCACACACACGCACTCTCTCTCTCTCCGCGTCGCAGGCCTGACACGTCGCACATTTGCACACGTACACACACGTGTACTGCACACAAATTGCTGACGCACACACGCTTGCAATTAACGTGAAGTAGTAACGGAATCTTCGTCGATATAACCGCGGTTAATTTGATTTATGCGTTCTCTTATTATTAATCTGCACAATATTGATGGTATGATCCAGAAGGTAATTAATTTAATTGGTGGTCAAGCTCTCGTGCGAGTTAAGGCAAGTGCGTGTTTAATTAGGGTAAGTGTTTGACCCGGCCATTGCCGGCGAGATTAGGCTAAGCTAAGCTTACCATGTGCGGTCGGGGTCAAACCCTGCCAGGTGTGAGCTGCGTTGCTGCCGTCGCCGATTCCGATGCGGTTACGGGCTCTACCTGCTGGACTGCTCTAGCTGCCTCTGTTTTACACTAACAATGGAGCAGTCGTAATCTTCTCATCCCCGGGCAAAATTCTTACTATTCCCTGCACAAAACGAAATACAGTGTAGCTAGTTGGTTAAATTGTGATAGGTTTAACTGTACCTTTTGCTTACGTTTACAGTTAATTATTCTAAATTGATAGATGATGCATGAGACCATCAGCACCGAGTCATCTACGGTGACTCCATTAATATCAAAATATACTCGTATAATCTCTCTAGGATGTTTATAGAGGTAACTTAAAAAATAAAATATACTGTAATTTCATTTTTTAAAAGAAATACACTGTATTTTTCTAGACGTATGAGATATTCCTACACAAAGGACAACAAAATGGTAGGGTACCCCTCCCACTCTCTGACCAGGTTGAGTTGAGTGCACTGCAGGAGCATGACACCGTGGGCCCCACCACTTCACCCAACTCATCACTCCAAGAAATCATTCATTGTACTGCTCCTACCTCCATACGCCGCCACGTGTCCCACCCACCGAAAAAAAGCCACGAGCCTCCCCAACCGTCCACCTGTCACAACCGCCTCCTCTATATATACCCCTCCCCCTCTCCTCCTCCAGCCTCCCAGTTGATTTCAAAGCTTCAACGAATTCTTCCTCGCCTCGTTTGCTTCTCTCCCTCTCGTTTTCTCCTCCTCCTACGAGGTGTTCGATCAATTGCGCATGGGGAATCACAAGAAGTTGCTGCAGTTTCTGAGGCCGGCGGACACGGCCGTGGCGGCGGCGAGGTCGTCGGACGATGACGACGATGGTGGGGCGCCGTCGTCGGTGCCGCCGTCGCCGATGAGTAGCTGGAGTGGGCGGACGTCGTCGGCGGCGGCGTCGCCCTCGCCGTATGTCATGTCGCCGTGGGTGAATCTTCCTGGGTTTGGTGTTGGTGGTGATGAGGTGGTCGCCGGCGGCGGCGGGACGGGGTTGCTGGGGTCGCTGGTGAAGGAGGACGGGCATGTCTACTCGCTCGCCGCGGCGGGGGAGTTGCTGTACACCGGGACGGACTCCAAGAACGTGCGGGTGTGGAGGGATCGCCGCGAGTTCGCCGGGTTCCGGTCCGGGAGCGGGCTCGTCAAGGCGATCGTCGTCGCCGGCGACGGGAGGATCTACACGGGGCACCAGGACGGGAAGGTGCGGGTGTGGCGCGCGTCGGCGGATGACCCCGCCGTGCACCGCCGCGTCGGCTCGCTGCCGGGGCTCGGGGACGTGCTGCGGAGCGCCGTCCGGCCGTCGCGCTACGTCGAGACGCGGCGCCGGCACAGCGCCCTCTGGCTGCGCCACTTCGACGCCGTGTCGTGCCTCAGCCTCGACGCCGCGGCGGGGCTGCTCTACTCCGGGTCGTGGGACAAGACGTTCAAGGTGTGGCGCGTGTCGGACTCGCGGTGCCTCGAGTCGGTGCGGGCGCACGACGACGCTGTCAACACGGTGGCCGCCGCCGGGTTCTACGCGCTGGTGTTCACGGGCTCGGCGGACGGGGCGGTCAAGGTGTGGCGGCGGGAGCACGGGAAGGGCGGCGCCACGAGGCACGCCATGGAGCGGGTGCTGCGGAAGGGCGAGAGCGCGGTCACCGCCATCGCCGTCGCCGTGGAGGCGCGCGTCGTGTACGTCGGCTCCTCGGACGGCGCCGTCACGCACTGGCAGTGGCGGCGCGGCGGCGCGGGTGTCGCCGGGCCGCCGAGGAACGGCGGGGCGCTGCGCGGGCACACGATGGCCGTGCTCTGCCTCGCCGTCGCCGGGCGCGTCGTCGTCAGCGGCTCCGCCGACCGGACGATCTCCGTGTGGCGGCGCGAGGAGGGCGCCGACCACGCCCGCCTCGCCGTGCTCGCCGGCCACACGGGCCCCGTCAAGTGCGTCGCCATGGACGAGGAGGAGGACACCGCCGGCGACAAGCGGTGGGTGGTCTACAGCGGCAGCCTGGACGGCTCCGTCAAGGTGTGGCGCGTCTCGAGCACCCCCGACGCGACGGCGGTGGCGGCGGCGCGGACGCCGGCGCACGGGTGGAAGGCGACGCCGTCGCCGCTGGGCGCGTGGACGCCGTACGCCGCGACGCCGGCGCGGAAGCGCATGGCCGCGGCGTGAGCGGAGAATGCGGGGAGCGCACACGTGGCCCTATGAGAGAGTAGCAGCAGCAGTAGGGCAACATGTACAGGAGTACGTAGAGTGTATACACCGTATGTTTATACGGTGCGGCGTATTTTTCGATTTGTTTTAATTTGGAGAGGCCGCAAAAATGGACGGCCCGATGTGGACTTGCCGTCGTGTGGTGGTGATTTGGTCGGTGATCTCAGCGGCCTGTGGGCCCCAGAGGATGGTGAGAGATTTGGACATTTCCAACTAAGCAGGGAAAGGTTTTTTAGTTGAGAAGAAAGATGGGGATGTTTTTCAATTTTTTCTTGGGTCCCTTTTTTCTTTTGTGTTCTTTCTTTGGTTTAGCGATTGTTTTGCAAGAGAAGTTGTATAAAAGTTTTTTCTTGTGAGAGAAGGAAAGAAGATGTTGGCTGCTTTTCTTATCTAGGAGTACAAATTATAGCATCCATCACTATTTAAATCGCATATCTTCTCCATATTTTACATAAGTCCTGTTTGGTTACTTTTGTTGCAGCTGTCATTGTGGCTGCTACCATTTTTTTTTAAGAATTACACAGTACTATAATGCAGACACTCACAACATACGCATACTCACCCCTATGAACACACGCACGCAAACTCTACCCCTGTAAAGACAACATCCTAATTTAGCCCTCAATGGGTGCAGCAAATAACCAGTGCAGTTGAGCACCTTAATAGAAATGGAATTAAGTTACAGTAGTTAATTAGAGCTCTTTATTGTCTGGACGAGTATAAAAACTTGTATCCACATAAATACACGTTGAATTTGTTTGATTAGATAATAAAAGTAGCTATGTCGTCCATCTCATGAACAGCAAAGAAAAACCTTCAATACAGTAAATAACTTTAACAACTCTGAAATGCTTAGAGCAGTAATACCATACAAACATAAATACTCCATATGTTTCACAATGTAAGTCATTCTAGCATTTCCCATATTCATATTGATGTTAATGAATCTAGACATATAGATTCATTAACATTAATATGAATGTGGGAAATGCTAGAATGACTTACATTGTGAAATGGAGAATGCTAATGAATTTATATGTCTAGATTTATTAACATCAATATGAATGTGGGAAATGCTAGAATGACTTACATTGTGAAACGGAGAAAATACTGAGAAAATACTAGATCCAACTAGTTGTGTTATTTGGCCTAAGATCAATTTCACCCCTTTTATTTTCTACGTGCAAGCTTCCCAAACTAGTAAACAATTTGTTTTTTTGTAAAAAAAAAGAAATTTGCTTTTAAAAATCATATTAACTCATTTTTCAAGTTTTTATAGCTAATACTTAATTAATTATGTATTATTCATTATTCTATTTTACATGTGGAGACTAGAGAGGAGGGGTTCTCAACCCTTAAAAAAACATAGCCTAAGTCCAACATATCGGCACCCAAGATAGTCGATCTCAGGCCGCTAATTAGTAAGTACTGGTTATGTGATTTGCGTGCTACCATTATTTTTTTTAACTAATCGAGTGCCAATATTATTGAATAGTCGGTGTCCATGTCCAGAAGAAAAAGAAAAGGAATAATGTAAAAGAGGGCCGAAGGCCACTACTAGATAAAAATGAGCCACATTCAAATTCAGGGTAACAATCAATCAATTGTCAATTGTCAATATTCCTTTATCTGCATCCACTACAGCAATGTTAAATTACGAGTATATATATGTCAGTGACAAGCTGCTATACATATATAGCCGTAGATGGATGTACTGTACTTAGCATGAATTGATGCTGCTGCGTGCTGCCTTCGATTTCTCCGTGGAGGGAACGCGATTCAAATCCCGTATATGTAAAGTACGCACGCGAAGCAATGTTGGCAGCCGGCCGGCCGGAGGCGGCTAGGTAGCGTGCACCGGCCAAGTGGCCGATCCGTTCAGCCAATTGAAAATTAATTCCCATGCAACTTCCAAGTCTTTCTTTCTTTAGAAAAAGTCCAAATACCGGAACCAAAACTTTGAATATAATCTCTGTGATACTAATTAACCATTGAAACCGGATTTATGCTTCATCCATAGATATAACAATTTTGTTTATACATACCTTCTAGAGTATTAGTGTCTCTGTCCCAATATATAAAGGACATGTTTTTAGATGGATGAGACATATATTGGTACCACGAATCTAAAGAACATTCTAGTATTGTCTAATTTGCATATACATGGGGTGATGTTGATTACATTGCATAGGCATCAAAACATCCCATTAACTCTCTTTTACCTAGTGGCGGATTCAGAAAATTTCTTAACCCTAGGTAAGTGTAATAATGGATAACAAAAACTCACAAATCCGTATAACTGTGTAGACCATTTATCGTTGGGTAAACAAATTGACATTACATGGTTATTGTTTTAGAGGAAAAAAACTAATGCAGACTACAATGATATATAACCTTAATTATTTTACAAATTTGTGTGATTAATCTTTCTTTCATTAGAACTAATAGAGAGTACGTATGTATTAGTGAGGCGGAGCCCTGATGGCCGAGGCGGAGCTCCGCCGCTGCTTTTATCCGTCCTCTCTCTTCCCAACAATCAATGGCGAAATCCCATTGTTTCACGTATAACGGATGACAAATGCTTATTTAATGTGATTAATTAAATTTAACGAATTTCGTCATTAATTGATTAATGCGAAAAATTTAATTAATCGTCATTGATTAAAAACAATGCGAAAAATTTAATTAATGCGAAATCCCATTGTTTAAATTTTAATTAAACAAACTATGATTAAAAACAGTGAAACTATGCTTATTTTTCAGCATTAATTAAATTTTAAATCGTTGATAAATAAACATGATTGAAAACATCACCTCTATTTCTTACCAAACTTGAGTACACGAAAGAAAGAAAAAGAAACCGACAATGTGTACGGATCCTACCAAAAATGCTAATGCCTGTGTTTATTTTTTACTAACTCTTTTACTTGTACACATCACACATGTGACATGCTACTACCTCTTACAATATGTGTAAGTTCTTTATTGCCTAAATGAAACGAAAAAAATAATAGCCATTGTCTCCAGTTAATTTTTTTTAATAAAAAAGAGGACATGGCCCACGTATCTGTCGACAACTAGATGTTTACGGTGACTTCATCAATCTCTAGGATGTGCCGGCCTAGTTTTTGAAGATGCTCATAAGAATAGGGTTTGCGTGTGTATTTGTTGTGAGTGTTTGCGTTGTACTGTGTAATTCTTAAAAAAAAATTAATCCTACGTATAGGGACATATCCAACTTAGGACTCATCTTCTTTTTCTTTCACTTTCAACCCTGTACTTTTCTTTTCCCCCCTTTTTTTCTCGTCCCCTCTGTGTCCTTCTATGTCAAACACACTCTACATCCACCGTAGCAGTAGGCACCTTAATTATCAAATTGTTTGGCACATCATTTTTCATGCGTCCTTTTTTCTC
Source organism: Oryza meridionalis (assembly GCA_000338895.3). Lineage (NCBI taxonomy): Eukaryota > Viridiplantae > Streptophyta > Magnoliopsida > Poales > Poaceae > Oryza > Oryza meridionalis. The sequence continues at coordinate 23,330,331 of CM002535.2, forward strand.
TAGAAGATTCCATGCGAATTTCACAAAATATATATACTCCTCTTCCTCGGCTCCTCCTCTGATTTTGTCCAAAACTTATACGGACGTTCCCTAAAAGAAAAAAAAAACTTAATACGGACGTCATGACATTTAGTACGCGCGCAAAAAAGTCGTAATTTGTCGCTTGTTGCATCTGGCGTCTCGTTGACCAATCGAGGCGAGATTACACGAGAGAGATTGCAAAGTTGAGTTTGACCACAGCACGGATTGACTAATTTCGTTCATTGATAGATCGATCTCGAATTCTTGATATGCGTCTAGTCAAACGTAATGCAAAACTGGAGTTTGAATTCACACTAGTTGTTCGATTTAACCAAAATTTGTCACGTGAGATATATAACTCGATATCGGCTGAAGAGATGCCTTAACCTCTTTCTCCATCCCGCGAATTCACACCTGATTTATTAGTTTCCTGGTCGTACTTTATATTTCTCGAGGTTATCCGGTCTTTCCTCTAGAGAGAGGGAATGAGAGTTTAGAGAATTATACTAGTACAAGTTAAAAGTTGATTTTTCTTTACTGGAGCAGTCAAGTTCAACTTCAAAATTTCGATGGTATTGTGCTCCATCTCTTGCAGAATAGTAGAGTCCTCCGTATTTGTGGTGGGCTTGAAAATGAGTAAATATTTGCCCAGTCTCAGATGTTGGACCTGCCCATACACTCTTCCGGCCAGTTCAGGCATCAACCTAATATGGGCCGAGTCTCTGGTCGGCCCGGCCCATGTAATAAGTTCAATAAAGGTCCCTTGACTTGACACCAAATTTGATTTTCTTCATTCAAATAAAAAACCAGTGCAAATGAGATTCCTTGGCAGTATTAACCCCGATTTTAGCTGATGTAGCGCCTACGTGGCTTGTTTGACTAGGTTTTCGTCCCACGTGATAATGACGTGGCGTTTACGTGAAAGTTTAATTCTGACAGGCTTCTCCTGGCCTGCTTGGATGCTTGAGCCGGCTTAGGCCTTGTTCGGCAGGCAAATTTCCAATCCAGGCCAGGAACTGATCCAGGCCAGGATCGAATGGATCCGGGTGAATTCACTGGAACCACCTGTGGATTGAATCCACTCCTTTTCTTAATCCAATTCTTCAAAAAACTGCATTCGGTTTGACCTGGAATGGAATGAAGCCATTCAAGCTGCCGTGGATTGTCGATCGATTGGATCCAGTGATTCAGAACTCAGAACATTCAGTTAATGTCATCACTCATTAGAATTCAGAATCATGCACATTTCTAATTTCTAACAGTAATAGTATATTGCAGGAGTTAATTAACCAAAATTCCCAAATGGAAAGACAGGGAACACCCTGAATAGCATCAGGACAATTCTTCACCATATTCAGCTGCTGTCATCATTCATCAGAATTCAGAACATCATGCATATTTCTATCTAGTTAAGCATAAACAGTAATATATTTCAGGATCAAGCACATTCTTTTCAGGACTTCATCACTAATCAATCTGGCTTCGCCTTCCTCCGGTCCCTCTGGCAGCAATCCATCGACATTTGGGAATATCAACTGATTATCCGCTGCAGCCATAGCAAAGAAATCTTGCGGTTAGACTTAGACAGTGTGATATAGAAGCAGTACAACTCTTGCAAGTAAAAACAGTGCAAGCAAAAATACAATTCAGCTGTTGAACTTCACACTGAACTACTGATTATCCATTTTACAAGTTTGTTTACATGCATTCAAACAAACTTGGGGGATATGCATTTGTGTTATCATCGGAAAAGGGCTATCTTATGTGGACACAACATTTGATATCTCTGGCTTCGAAAAAACCAAACTTGTCGGCTTATATAATAAGTAGATATGTGAAGTCTAATACAACATAATATCAAGTAAATTCAAAAGAAAATTTGGTAATGAACAGAGAATTTCCATTTATTCACATGTTTGAGTTTTTTTAATTAGCCTAAACTACCCAGAGCTTAGAAAGAAAATGGTCCTATTCCAGGAGCAGATGTAATTGAAAATATGAGCCTACTTGTCGTTGTCATTTATTACAGACCACATAAGAGGCAATTTAGCTGCAAAAAAAAAATGTTAAGATACTGCACTGTAGTTGCCAGAATGAGGAAACCAAAATAGAGGCAGCAAAATCATCTTCCTAGTGCAGTTCAATTTATATTTCATCATCAATGCGCAAAGCTTTCTTCTCCAAATAAAGCAGAAAAATATGCAATCATGTATATGTACGTGTAAACTAAAGCAAATGCAAGCCTGAACAACCATGACCACAAAAAAATGGCCCAAAAGAAGGCTCAAATCAGAAGTCCAATCCACCAAAGCAGTCACCAAGTTCAGCAGACCTATTAAAAATCAAGATTACTGAAAGGTTGAGACTGATCCATTTCCAGAAAGACATTCTGAAAAGCCATCGATCAATCACTGCCTGAAATGCGACTAGATCCCAAAAGCCCCAAGGAAGGTACAGGTTCAAACATCTCTCTATCCTCTTGCCAAGCCAAGCAACGAATCCAAATCTTCTCCAGCTTTTCATCACACGCCCAAAAAATACATCATCAGCTACTAGTTCACTCACTGTCCCTGCTACTTCTCGCACATACTTCTTGCATGCAGAACAGCATAAGCAGCAAGCAAAAGCAAGCAATGGTTTGCATCAGCCTCGCTGAATGCCAGCGCGTGGACCGGCCGGCGCTGGACTACTTCCTGGCGGTGCTCATCGTCGTCGCGGCGAGGCTGCTCATCTGCGCTGTGGCGCGCTGCCTCGTCCACAACGTCGCCGGAGCGGCACACCACCACCATAGCCCGACGACGACCGACGACGACATCGAGATGTGGGGCGCCGGCGGCTAGGACCACAAATCGAAGAAAATCAAGAAGCAGCGCGAGCGCCACCTCGAGCGCGGCGGCGAGCGGCGCCAGCGCCCGCTCCTCCTCCTCCTCCCCCTCCCCTCGCCGCTCCCGGAGCTCCTCCACGAAGGGCCCCAGCAGCCGAATCCGCCGCAAGAACCCTAGCAAGAACCCTAGCAGGAACAAAGGAAGACGACGGTGATGCGTTACCAGCGAGAAGGCAGCGGAGAGCGCGGACGTAGGATGGGAAGCGGTCGCCGTCGTCGTCGCCGTCCACGTCGGTGCGCCGCCGCGCCGTCTCCTCGCGTCGCCAGCCCCACGCCGCCGCCTCGCGTCCGAATTGGAGCCGGAGGGTGGGAGGTGGGGATTGAATCCGGGCCAGGAACAGGGGGAGGGAGGCCAAACCGGGCCCGTTTCCAATCCGGGCCGGCCGAAATGAACGACGCTTCCGGGCCAGACCAGATTTGGAAACGGGCCACTTCGTTCCGGACGGAACAGAGGCCGTTCCGGGCCGTTCCTGGCCCTGCCGAACGAGGCCTTACTCAGTGGCTGGTCTGTCTCGGCCTGGCTGGAATAGCCCACTATAATCTAAACTTTGAAAATAGTTCTATTGATTTTGAGAATATTTTCCCATGAGAGGGATATTCATATTCTCATGTAAGAAAAATATTACGTCCATTCACTCCATCCCAAAATAAATTAATCTAAAATTGGATGGAATATTATCTTTGTCGTTTCGATGCATTCGGGAATATCTCATCTAAACTTAGGTTGGTTTAGTTTGGGATGTAGAGAGTAGTTAGTATTAGAATTTGATTTGATGTGGGTTTATATTTGGATCACTTTTAGCACAGCTGGCAACCAATAAGAAGGCAAATAAGAATCAGCGTGATGGATTTTTTTTAAAAAAAATGATTTCAGATTTTTAGTTTTTTATTTTATATTCGAAATTTTCAGAATGTTGCAATGCACGAGCCATTGTCAATCTTGAGTTTTACAATATTTTTTGGGTCTACTGCACTATACACTTGAGGCCGGAAGTTCACGGGTGATTAATTGATGAGCTATAGTTAATTACTTTTAAATATATATATACGAATGAAGCATGAGTAAAGCTTTTATATCTACCATTATTTGTGGCTAAGAAACCTACATAAAAAAAATGAAAATAAAAGTAAACTTTAGATTGCACATGATAAACCAACGAGCCGACAAGCCAACCAAGAAAAGGATATCGGGAAAAAAAACCAAACAACTCTATGGCTGAGTTCAGCAAGCAGAGGTTGAGAACACTTCCCCTTTAGCACGCAAAATCCTTATTGATCATCACCTAAACAAAGGCGCAGAGACCCATGATGACAAAACATTTATTGTTCTGAAATTAATTCTCATTGATCCAAGTGCTTCGTCATTTCGTGTCCCGCGGATTGTCTCACGCGATACAACAATAGAAATTAATCTTGACTTATTGCATATAGGGGTGAAAACGGTACGGAAACTTTCCGGATTCCAAACCTATTTTCGAAAGCGGAATCTGTCGGTCGGAATTTTTTCGGAATTTTTCGGAAACGGAAACAAATTCAGAAATATTTTTTCGAAAACGGAATCGGAAATGATAAGGGCAGTTTCCGTCGGAACTAGGAATCGGTCGGAAACTTTCTGGAAATTTTCTCGGAATTTCCAGAAATTTTCTCAGAATTACCAGAAATTTTGTGACGGAAATACCCTGGATTCTTTTTTTAAACACTGAATAGTGAATACTATGGTGTTTGGCTGTTTTTTTTAGAAAATATTTGTTATGCAAACTAAAATTACATAAGAATATTTTTTGTCCTACATGGGGATTTATCAACAACATTACTCTTTTAAACATAGATAATTTATTTAATTGGATTTATCAGTTTGAGGGATTTTTTATTCCGATAAATTTTCGTTACCATATTCGCGCCGGTTCGTTTTCGCTCCGTTTTCGGTTTCGATAATATTCGATTCCATTTTTGTATCCGGGGTTTCCGATTCCGATTCCGATTCGAAAAAAAATATGAAAACGAAAACGATAAATATGGTTTCCGTCCGTTTCCGTACCGTTTTCACCCCTAATTGCATGCATATGCATACAACACATTCAATAATAACCATTTAATTTTTTCACAAATAAACAAAAAGATTTTGGGTGAATAGCTAATTTAGTTCCTCAAGTTTCAGCGAAGGCTCAATTTGGTCCTTCATGTTTCATTTTGTCCACATAGATCCTTCAAATATTTGTTTTAACTTGAAATCATCCTTGAGTCCACTTAATATGCCATATGACTATTTCTAGTCAATATTTCTATTAAAAAATATCCTTTTTGCCCTTAATTTGTATACATCTGTATACTAGAAAAGAGGAAGCCAACATGAATAACCAATATTACAGATCTACTTCTCATTATTTCAACATATGCACATGAAACTTAAGCAATTGTTATCATATACACTTGCTAGTACATAATTTTCTTTCGTTTTACATAATATACTATGTATTATCTATAAAAAATTCAAGCATGCAATTTCTCTCTTATATATGTGAATGATGAGGGGTATAAGTGTCATTTATGAAGAGAGTTGTTGGTTAAGGATAAGATTGAACTAAAATAAAAACTTGAGGGACTAATATGGATAGATTGAAACATTAAGGACTAAACTAAGCCTCCGATGAAACTTGGAGGACTACTCTGGCTATTTACCCAAAGATTTTTAGTAAGTGATGATCAAGTTAGGATGGAGGTAGTAGTTATGTATAAAGAATAAGAATATCAGTCGCATAATAAATTACTTAAATCAGGTATAAAATGTGACGTCATGATTTTAGCAAAACTGTATCCGGTGTTTCACTGTACCACAGCCTGATCCTGATGGCAAAGATATTATCGTACGACTGCCGTTGGATTCCGATCGTACGATGGGCGCAAGGCCACACGGGAGAACCGAGTCCGAGTCCGACGAGGCGTAGGGTACAGCTCAATAGTAATTCAGAAATTCAACTCGAAGAAATCTCATCACATCTCACAAAAAAAAGGCAAAAAAAGAAGAGAAGAAATCTCATCTGAGAGAGAGAGCGAGAGCGAGCGCGCATGGAGGGTTCAAGGATCACGCCGACGTCGAGCCGGTTCGACCAGGAGGCGTTCGCCGAGGAGCTGAATCGCATCATCGGTGGGCTGGCCGCCGGTGACGACGGCGACGATCCCCGGGCGGCGGAGCGGCGGTACGCCCGCATGAGCCAGGCGGACCGGGAGCAGCTCCGGTGCGTGCGCCGCGCCTTCGCCAACCTCGACCGTGCCTGCAGGAGCACCAGGGTGCCGCCGGCGGGGAGGCCCGCGCGCCGCATCACGTTCCGCTTGGTGGGGGGAAGGCTCGTGCGAGAGGACGACGAGGAGGAGGGGAAGGGGAAGGGGAAGCACGAGGGGGTCCCCACGGCGAACGGCGGCGTGGGGGAGTCGCCGTCGTCGTCGGTCGCCGCCGCCGCAGGGTCGTCGGAGGTGGTGGAGGAGGACGAGCTGTGCTCGGCGTTTCGTTCTGCTTGCGGCGCTTCAGCAATCCTCTTCAATCTCTGGGATCGTAGTGCACTACTCCACCCTAGGGTTTACCAAGCTTTACCAAATTGTTTGAGGTGGAGTCCTTTCTGGGCGTATGTTTTTTTTTTCATATGAGCTTTTTTACTATCCTTGAGGCTGTGCATTACCAAATCGTGACCGTTGATCTGGCTTCATCGAACGGACAGGATTCGTCGGTACCTCATGGTATCGCTCCTTCTGTTTGACGCGGTACCGTGGGTGGGAGGGTAACTTTGTAATTTCGCATGCGTCATCTGTTATCGTGTGAGGGGAAAGCTTACTGGATTTTTCATATTTTGGTCCTTTTGAAAAACTTATTTCGCAAATAGACCCCTGAAAAAACTTATCCCAGAAATGGTCCTTTTTGGGGCGCCAGAGTGGCTGGCGCCGTCATCCAACGGGACGGCGCCAGCCTCCTCCTGCCACCATGGCGCACGCGAACCGACGTGGCAGGAGGAGGGCGCCAGCCATGCTGGCGCCGCCCCAGGGAGGAGGGCGCCAGCATGGCTGGCGCCCCCCCCCCCCCCCCACCCGCCTCCATTCCTGTTTCTCTGTATGGAGTTGCAACGGTGTCATTTTTATTTTATTTTTTCGGATGTTTTTCACACTCAGGATCACGATACAACTAACCACAAAAAAAATTTAAACTCGAACTACCACTTAGCTAAGTCTGAAAATAGCTAGCAATACCACTTAGTCTACTTTGCACCTTCACTAAAATTAGACCATAACACCTTTAGTAAAACCCTTTGATCAGCATGTTAAACATAATGCACTCTACCACCATATGAAATTACTTAATCTAATTCAAAATATAACCACATGAAATGACATATATAAGTTAAACAGTACAGAGAGATGTAATTTTTTTATTTTTATTTCATTTTTTTGATATTTTTTTCACACTTAGGAGAACATAGGAACCAACCGTATAAAAAATAAACTCAAACGGACAAAATATGTGACTTGTAGAATTTTCCAAAACTCTACCGAAACGGACAAAATATGTCATCTATTAAAATAGGCGTAACTTTCTCATATGGACTCGGAATCAGGCAAATAATATATGCACTGACATCTACAGAAAAAGTTACATCCGATTCGCCGGGTTCGGCGATATTAAAACCTCCAAATTCCGCTTGCAAGATTGTGTTTTCGAGGAGAGAAGTTTTTCGGTAGAGCTTTGGAAAATTCCACATGCCACATATTTCGTCTGTTTGAGTTTATTTTTTATATGGTTGGTTCCTGTGAGTTCCTAAGTGTGAAAAAATATCAAAAAAATAAAATAAAAATAAAAAAGTTACACATCTCTCTCCTCTGCACTAGTTCGAAGAGAGATGAGAGGAGAGGAAAAATTCTACAGGTCACATATTACGTCCATTTGAGTTCATTTTTTCTATGGTTGGTTCTTACGTGTCCCTAAGCGTAAAAAAATATCAAAAAAATAAAAGAAAAATAAAAAATTTCAGGGGGGCAGCCACTCTGGCGCACTCCCCCTAGCCACCTCAGCATCGCCCCGCCACGTCGACAGGGGGACGGCGCCAGCCTCTCTGGCGCCGTCGTCCAACAGAGATGACGGCGCCAGCCTCTCTGGCGTCCCAAAAAGGACCATTTTTGGGATAAGTTTTTCTAGGGGTCTATTTGCGAAATAAGTTTTTTAAAAGGACCAAAATGTGAAAAATCCAGGGAAAGCTTAACCCTAAATCGGCGAAGGAACCGTACGGCGGCGTTGAACGGCAAGGCGGATTGGTCGAGTTGAACGGCGGAAGGCTGGCTATCGGAGTTTCATCGGCGACGGTGGGCAAGGCGGCCTTGGGGCGACGGCGGGCGCGACGGCCGCGGCGGCCTTGCTGCAACGGCGGGCGCGACGGCCGCCTTGGTGCGAGGCGGCCTCGATGCAAAGGCGCCGCGGCATTGGCGGGATGCCATTCGCCGGAGAGCTCGGCGATGGTTGCAGCGGCCATTCGTCGTGAGGTTGGCCATGTTTGCGGCAGCGATTCGAACTTGGTTTGGCAGAACATGCAGAGAGAGGATGGTGACTGATCGAAAAGGGTTGTGTTTATTCGTTGCAATTCGTGGTTTTTATTCAATGTTTGGGCAGTATATTTTGGATGGGTGATGATGGATTGAAATTAGGAAAACAGAAATCATACAGTTGGATTGAAATTAGGGAAACAAAAATCATACAGAATAGCTTGAAAGACATGTTTTGAAAGAAAGTTTTCAATACATTTTGATCCAAATACATTGTTTTAACACACAAGATGTAGTACCAACTTGCCCGCATTGCAGCAAGCAATTTGCCTAAGATTCCACTGTATGTGTATGAGATACATAAGACTATTCTGAAAAAGGGAAAAATGGTATGTTTGACCTTTTAATTCCACTGCTTTTGCATTTCTTCAGCCGTACTTGTCCTGAGTGTAACTGTCATGTATTTATTTTTCAGGCCTTCTCCATACCATTTAGCGAGCAGTACATAAACGAACACCTTCCAATTGAAGATTTGCCTCTGACTGTGGTCGGATCAACTGTTTCCTACCCGATGAGACTGATGAAATCGAAAGATAAGCGAGCAACCTTCATAACTGGATGGAATAAGTTGGTTGGAGACAAATTATTCGAGCTATGTGATGTTTGTGTCTTCATGTTCAGTGAGAACGATGCTGAGCTTACTCTCAGCCTTAAGCTCCTCAACAACTGTGAAGGATGAACAACATCTATGTGCCCCTCCCCCCTAATGTAGTAGTAGGCGAAATCTAGTATTAAGCTGTTTCCTGCCATATGTAGTATTATGCTGTTTGTTCTAGCTGCACCATATGTAAGGATGCTATGCACTTTGCCTAAGTTATCAGTTAAGACTTATCAGTCCATTATAGTGCACCATGTGTAATGTATGCTATGTTAATCCGATGTAAAATATCTATCAGTCAATTCTAGTGCACTGGATTGCAAAACTGATGCCCCTGTATGTGTGTCTATTACTATGCGCCACCTGTTTGTGTGCATTTTGTGATGGACATGAGAATTTTGCAAAGATGATCACCACAATGGAATGTTATGCTCACTTCAGACAGTCATTATGGACTGCATAACTTTTACATGCTCAAAAAGTCCTTTTACATACCAAAAAGCAAAGTTAGTTGATGATAGGCATGTTCAGTTGCATAACTAATACAGAGGTACTTGTTGATCTGTGTTTGCAAACTAACAGAGCTACTTGCGTGCGCACTGTAATAATTCCTGCTCACACCACATCATCACAGTAAATGAAAGAACAAAATCATCAAGGTCATCAAGGTACTCCTCTTACAGGAATCATCAAGGTACTCTTACAGGGAAAACAAGGTTTCCAAAGAGGTTATCTAAGCATCTCCTTACAGGAACCAAATCAAACCAATGAGGTTATAAAACCATCTCATTACAGGAACAACAATAATCAATATTAATAACATGGTCAGCATCTCTACCTTTAATCTGTTTCTTCTTCAGCTTCAAAAAAAATTGTACGTCCTTGGAAGTAAAACCAGTAGCCTCATAACAGATGCAGCACAAATCAAATTACCTGCGGCTGGTCCTCAAAATTAGTACTGTCAGCGGTATATGGTGCTGCGGATGCGGCACTGTGTGACTGGATGCGGCTGCAGGCGGCGGCCTGTATGCGACGGCAGCCTCGATGCGACGGGAGGCACGGCCGGCTCGATGCGACGGCTGGTGTGGCCGGCTCGGGATGGCGGCAGGCACAGCACCCTCGATGAGACGGGGGCCGCGGCTGTCTCGATGAGGCTGGATGCGGAGGCGCCCGCGGCGGCCTCGTTGCGGTGGCAGCCACGCCGGGGTCGATGTGATGGCGCCGCGGCGGGAGAACAGGCTCGATACAGCGGCGCCGGGGAAGCTTCGATGCAACGGGGATGCTGCGATACGGCGATGCGCCAGGGAAGCTTCGATGCGCCGAAGAAGTGGGCGGCACAGACGAACTCCCTATTGGCCGAGTGGGCGGTCATTCACGGGCACCTCGTTTTCATTAGACGATCCTACCCCTGTTAAACCAACGGTTAGATTAGATTGGTACCTCATGATACCTCGTACCTCATAATACCTCCTTAAGAATAGGAAAGATGCTCTTCAACTTATGATATGAATTGAGTGATCAGATATAGGAACTTATTTTTTCGCTTATGATTATGTTTATCAGTTAAAATTTAAACTTTTAATCTTAACTTTGAAGCTGATTTTGGGGTTTTTTCGCCGAAGTTTATTTTCCGGCTTTTGCTTTTAAATCATTAAAAATACGTATATAAAAGTTTTATTCACAAATTTAATATGAAAGCGGGGCCGATACTCACATAATGTTGAGGTCGTGATTTGCAATGGACATATGCAACTGAAATTTCGTTATAGCTTTAATTTTCCAATGTTGAATCACACGTAATCAGCTGCGGCGGCACCGGAGCATGCAGTACTGTTTTGGTTTAAACGTCACTAATCCGAATAGAAAAACATCACGGAAAATCGTCACAGCCGTTTGCAATGGGTGGTATCCTTTTTTTTTAAACTAATGGACGGTATCTTTTTGTCACAGAAGGTAATCCCAGGCAGGGTGTCTACGACGACGGCCTTTCATCATTGGTCGTCACAGAACACGGTTTGTGAGGCCAGAACCGTTGTAGTGAGGAGTATATTTCAAATAATTTTAAAAAGTAGCATATTTCAAATAATTTTAAAATTTGACGGTCGGTGCTAAATAAAAATAGCAACGAGAACCTATTTTACAGAATATTTTTTTATATAAAATAGTTCGTTTCCTGGGCTGTTTTTGCATCCGGCAAATTCGCAAATGGTCAGAGGCAATCCGATCTTTCTTTAAGAGAGACAAAGAGAAAGTCTAGGAGATTGTAATTTATAAAAAAAATTCTATACTCACGCCGTTGGGCTTTCAATTTCCTTGTGCTTGTTGAAAATCTTATTTCGTTGGGCTTGAGGAAAAGAAAAATCTAATTATTTACCATTTTAAGATATGGTGTTTAACTATTTGTCATCAATATGCCAATGGCATGTTAGTCTCTATGTGTCTGTGACATTTATATCCAGTGGCAAATACTACCTCCGTTTTAAGTTATAAGACTTTCTAGCATTGCCTACATTCATATAGATGTTAATGAATCTAGATACACATATATGTCTAGATTCATTAATATATATATATAAATGTGAGCAATGCTAAAAATTATATGAATGTGAATAATACTAAAAAGTCTTATAATATGAAACGGAGAAAGTAGTTAATTGCTAGTACATTTGAAAGTGGTTAGATAGCTAAATATCTCCAGATATTGGGTCGGGGCAAACACCCTACTGCCCAGGCAGGCAACACATGAGTTGGGCCGACCCCTCGCTAATGGGCCGATCCAGTAGTAGGCCCAGCCCAACCCACCTGCATCCACCCCTATCCTCGCGCACGCCGGTCACACGCTTCTCCGACGAGAACCCCAACCGCCGCAACCCGGAACTCCTCGCCGCAAAACCCCACGTCCCTACCTCGCCTCGCCTCCGGCTTCTCCTCCGCCGCCGCGGCCGCTTCGAGCCACCCCATGGGACACTAGAGAGAGGAGCACGAGCCCCCCTAGCCCCCGCCGCGGATGGTGCTCGCGGAGGCGGCGCGGGCGCGGCTGCTGGCGGCGCTGCGGCCGTGGCTGGCGGCGGAGCCACGGGAGCTGCGGGTGGAGCTGGGCCTGCTCTGCTCCCGCGCCGTCGCGCGCGGGGTGGAGCTCGACGCCGCGGCGCTCGGTGATGCCGTGCCGGGGTCCTTCCCAGCCAGGGTCGACCGCGTGGCCGTCGCCGAGGTCGAGCTCGTCGCCTCGCCCTGGGCCGCGCCCGGGATCGACGCCGTCGTGCGCGGCGTGGACGTGGCGCTCACCCTCAGGTGATTACTGATTCTCCTGCTGTTCCCCTTGCTCGGCCGCCGCTTCCACCCCTTCGTGGCAGTGTGCAGTCGTAGTGATGAAACAGTGCGTCTCTTGCAGATAGTGTGAACTAGCTGTACAAAATTTCACTCACTAGATTTTGCTACAGTTGTGCTTAATCATCATAGCATTATGGGGAAGGATGGATTATTTGAGTCAGTGATACGATTTTTTTTCTATTTATGAAGGGAGCCTGCTCCGAAGAAGCAACGGCCCGACATCAAGGAGTGGATCTCCAATGAGAAGAAAAGAGTAATCGCAGCAATGGACCCTCAGGTGTGAAATTCATGCTTGCATTATGTTCAGATGTAAATGTTTTTGAGTCATGCTCCCTAAAAACTGAAAAGGATCTTCTGATCATGAAGCACATTGTGGTTAAACCAGCCTGTCAAATGCCACATTTTCATTGAAAACTTTCTGCCTTTATTTTGTTTTCAATTCACTGTAATGGAGATGAAAATGGTAGACGCCTCAGTGGTTGATGGCAATGTGTGCGCACAAGCATAATGGTGGAACAGAACATAACTGCGAAAGCGGGAAGCTTAACAAATGCACTTTGCAGTGATCTCATTTCCACTTGTGTGTACTTGTACACTACTGATAACTTAGTTTATGCTAAGACTAGGTTATGGAACTGTGGGATGTCGTCTTCACTAGCTATGTGTACTTGTGCATTACTGACAAACCTTTGTTATGTTAATCGCTTACACTTTCATTTTTAGCTGTGTTATTGTGGTGCTTGCTCAAGAACTGGTTACTATTTTTTGCCTTGTACTTTCTATAGGGCCAAATGTTGCATGGGAAGATTGAAGATTTAGTTAGTTCTTTGGAAGACAAGTTTACCTCAGTATTTTCCTCTGCACTTCTAAACTGTAGTAAGGTTCGGTTTGATGATGTCACAGTACAAGTCCGATATCTTGATGATTCCCATCTTGTCATATTGAGGACACCTGACCTACAATTTGGTCCTGAGCTTGTTTTCCGTTGCGCTCTGTTCAGAGGATTAGTTGGGTCTTATATGCCATCTAGAAAGAAGAATCATATGTTTGTCAAATGTGATCACTTTGAGTTTTTGCTGAAGGGGAATGATCATACAGATTGCACTGTATCTTTGACTGGGACAACTGCTTCTGTTAGGTTAGACAATCTCCATCTTACTGCTTTTGGAATTCATGTTACCAGTGCATTCTGGGAAATTGCACCCAAATTTATTCCATCATTGATGGTGATATTGGAAATTACAAGCCAAAAGGAAGATTATGAGGTTAGGAGTGGTAGAGAGCTTTGGAAAATAGCTGCACGAAAGCTTGAAAACTCAATAGCATGTCGCAGATTTTCTTTAAGGAAGGCCATGAGCTGTGCCTCTTTCTGGCAGCACTATGTTCATACTTATATTTTGTTATTATCATTACTTGGATATCCTTCTGGCGAAGTTATAAAAAGAAACTGCAGTAGGGTACAAAGCACCAGGAAAGTCAGGGAAACTATTAGAAATCATTTGAAAACTGTCAGTGAATTAGAGGAGAAGATCCCTGTAGAAGCTATTGCTAGAGGACGGAGTGCAGCACGTTCAAAACTAACCGTGTCACAGCAACAGAGCGAGCAAGAATTATCAAAAGCACTTTTGGTTTCAAACACATTGAAATTTCTCTCACCCTTGTTATATGTTTGGAAGTTTCTTGTATTCATATGCTGGTCACTGTGGAGATTTATGAGCTCTAGAAGCAGAGGGTGCAAATCCAGTGTGCAAAATTTTCCTTGTGCTTCTGATGATTCAGAAACCAAGGTACAGTTCAGCATCTGCCTTGGTGAACTTTCTGTAACACTTTTACCCCTCAGTGATCACCACTTCACTGGTACACCAAAGTTAAATAATGGGAACAAGGCTTATCACATTGACACACCTTCAGTACATCTTGTAATAAAATCATCATCCATACTTTACACAGATGGTTTCACCACACAGTCATTTTTTTTTGTAATTGGTGAACTGAAGGCAGACGTTTCTGGTATACCAAAGTTGTTACAAGCAGCCAATTGCAGCATTACTAGGAGGAATTCATCTTTTGGAACAGAAGAGTTTGCTGAAGATATTAATTCAAAGACAATACTCTGGAGTGACTCTGCCAGTATGCATCCATTTTCTGGAAAACAGCCTGATGAGTCCTTTTCCTACAATGGTGATTCATCTATTGCCCTTCTACAGAGTGATATGGAGGAACTGTGGTCCTTCTGGACGGTAGTAAGCACTTTCTACAATGACTCAGGTGTGATGCATCATGAAAAACCTTCTGTTATTTTTGAATTCAAATCATTTCTCATTGATCCTTACAAAAGTACAAGTGGTTTTCAGCAATGTAGATTTACAGTTGGGAGGGTAAACCTTGATGTGGATTATTTATGTGCTTCATCAACTTATCTCCTCTACAGGCAATTTGTGCACTACAAAGAGCTGAAAGAACTAACTGAAAAATCAGCAGAATTTTCAAACAGAAGTGATAGCTGTGCGACACATACAAGTGGAATTGCTGATAAATTGAGATCATTCAATCAGAGACTGAAGTTTTTGATTGCAGATGCTATTCCAATAAACACCCTTCAGATTTCAGCACTCATTGCAGGTCCAAGTATCAGGTTAATATTTGATAAAAACAGCCTGTTGCAAAACAGCAAAAATAAGCAAGTCCCCCTGTTTTCTCAGATGAATAACACGTCATGCATAACTCTCAGCCTTGCGTATGTTGAATGTGTTATCTGGCCAGCATCTCTATCTTCTTTAACTCAGAAAGCTGATTTGCATGTCAAAGAATCACATGATACATTTGATGGAGTGGAGGAGCAGCTAGAGTCTCATCGTTTAGCACTGGATAGTGCAGGACATGTTTATTCAGGGACTGTTGTGTTGGATGCTTGCTTCAAATTTGCTGATTTAACTCTTCTAGTGGATCACATAGAGGCAAATCAGCAGTCTCACATTTTTGGACCAATGTCAGCCAATTTCCAGCTGTCAACAAGCAGGTAATTTCCAATCTTGCATTCCTACGGCCTTGTGAGTTCAAAAAAAAGATTTTAGCATGTCATCTTGACAATTTTTTTTGGTTGTGTTATGAGGTGTTGAGTCCAAATGGTTGTCCAAAATATCAAGTACCCAAAGGAAATATAATGAATATGAGGAGTTCCATTTAACCTTTTTTTTTAGCATTTGCATGCATCCTTAATTTCAATAAGTTATATTCCTTTTTTAATTAATTTCTGCACTCCAACAAGTCAAGTATTTCTGTTTCAATCTGCATGGTGCAGTGTCTATTTAGTTGAAGAATTTATGTTGACAATTCCTTCCATTGTACCTGTACACTTTCCAGGAAGTATGCCAGTTCCTTCTTTGTCGCCAGAAACATTCTCTCAATAAACTTGGGAGGAAGGATTGTTGGTTGTATGGCTTTCTTATTCATGGACGATCTGTTTCCCATTTTCCAGGTTTGTGTATGTGCAATACTTTAATTTTTGAACACTATGCTTTTAAAGAGCTTTCAAATACTATTGGATTTCAGAGTGCTTATGAGGCTTTTTGAGAGGCATCATCACAGAATAGCTGAACTGTGTTTGACTTGGATGCACATACATCTCAGAATTTAAGTTATGAGCAACTTACAAAAAGGTCGCTAGTCCCAGGTCACTAGGCTGGCCTAGGGTGGTTTTGGTTGTGTGTTGCCTTGTGTGATTCTATTTGTGGGTGTGTTTTGGGTGAAGGGCTTGTGAGCCCTTGGTTGTATGGGTGGTTGTTTTTCTTCTCAATGAAATGAAGTGCAACTCTCCCGCACTTTCTAAAAAGATCAACTTACAAAAAACTCTCCCTTTTTCCACCATAAGTATTTCTTTGTGCTTATTACAGTCCACTTTATTGTGCCTCCTTTAGCAAAGCTCACTTGATTATGACTGCTATAGCATTAACCCTATGCCATTTTGCAGGTTATCAAAGGCATGCAAATGTTGGCATTGAATTCTGAGTTGGGTGACATTAAGTATTCTCAATGTTTTATTGGAAGGTTAGCATCGTTTTGCAACAGGCATATGGATGGAAGCACAATGGGTACTGCTGTTGAGTATATTATCCATGAAGAAACAGTTGACTGTTATACAGAACTCGTGGCTGAGATGAAACTTGATTTGGAACCAACACACATCATCGTTAGTGCTTCACGGGATGGACTTATCTTTAATCCTGCTATGTTCTCCAACAGTGACATAAACTACATCAGTAGCTCAACTGTGTTTGAGGGCGTAGCAGCACTGGAATCTCTTGACATATTAGCTTTAGGTATTTGGTTTTCCAGCAGAAGCTCTTCTCTGAAACTTCTGCTTGATGGAGAATGCACAGACCTCCTTGTTAACTTGTCTGGAATTCAGTCTGTCGTTTTCGAGAACCAACCTCAGATGAGTATTTGTGATGATATACTACAGTACAGTACCGTGCTTAGCAGCTCTCCATATGACAAGAGTCAGTTCATTTTATCGGATTGTGTATTTCATCTGTGTGCTGGTCCCAATAAAGACAGCCTGATGAATGATAAAATGCAAGTTGAATCTATAAGTGGTTGCAGTACCGATTCTTCAGGAATTTATTATTTTATTGAACTTGAATTTACTGAGGTTTATATTGGAGACTACAACATGCACAATTTTTTAATTGAAGTCAATAAACCAAGCAAACAGAAAATTGCTCTGCTCATTCATGATGATCTTCAGATTGTCAAATGCAAAATCAAGGTGCACCATCCTTTTTTTAATTTTTTCAATACTAGTAGACGGATGTGATTCTTGGTTGTTGATATCAAAATATTGTTCCAACATGCTTTAGTACTCGTGACATATCATAAGATGATTCACACATTTGTGTCTGAATTGTTCAATTCATTTTCTTTTGCTTCTTTGGTATTAAGAAATCTATAACTACGATTGGCAGGGTGGTTTGATCTTCCTGGAAACGTTGTCTCTAGCTAAGTTTGTTGTCTGTTGCAAAATTTACTTTCGGCTTCTTATGAATCTCTCATCGTGGGCAGCTTCCAACTCAGTCAAAGATTCAGTTACTTCAGTATCTGCAGGAAATGAGACTACTGTGACCAACAGACTACATGTGTCTAGTGGTGTTCATTCCCAAAGCGAGGAATCACAATTGGGTTCCGTCAAATGTCTAGATGTTGATTTGTCTCAGTTTTCTCTTACTCTTGCTATTGCGGATGAATCTGGTAACTGAACTTATATACCTTATTCTTATTTTGTATGCTGCCGATTAGAAAATTTAATATCCTTTCCCTACATTTAGGTAGATACCAGGGATTAACACTTGAAGTTGATGCGATTCTTCAACAATTGAATCTTGGCATGAAGATTTTGTTTGAAGTGAAGCGTATTTCGATTTCCAGTATTAGTATCATGCCTAATACTGGCCATGTCAAATTGAGAGATGTGCCAGCACCCCGTTTTCGATCCAGCAAATCTCTTGCTCTTCCATCACAGTCAGAAATTCCCTTCCTAGAAGCAGATAATGTGCTTACTTATGATCATGATGCTCCTTCAAGCTCAAATTCTACAGTGGAAAGTCCGACAGGCAACCCACCACTAGAACTTTCTTCACACAAGAGTTACATCCTTAGGCATTTCGCTACTTATCTGAAGCTTGAGAAAAAAGAATTGAATGGCGACTCTAATCTGATGCGCTCAAGTGGCGATTGGTTTGGAAACGGTTCTGTTTCTGGTTTGGAGGTGACAATGTCACTCTCAAGCATCGAGGTGATCCCTATCTGTTGTTAGTAACTTAGGCTGTGTTCGACACTCACGGTTGGAAACGGTTCCCTCCGGCACGGAAAACGGAGCAGTTCATTAGCGCGTGATTAATTAAGTATTAGCTAATTTTGTTTTCAAAAATGGAACAATATGATTTTTTTAAACAACTTATGTATAGAAACTTTTTGCAAAAAACACACCGTTTAGCAGTTTGAAAAGCGTGCACGCGGAAAACGAGGAGAGGTTGGGAACCCGGACAAACGAACTGAGCCTTAGTATAGTGGTTCAATATTGGACTATTGGTTTTTTTAGCAGTTAGCCTTTTCTTTCCTGCTCCTATTATGCCTCTCAATAATTTATGGGTAAATCGGTAGCTCCTTTAGCTTCAGTTCCAAAATTCTGGAGAAAATGATTTTTTTATAGTTCTGCCAAATGTGTTTTCAGAGTTAAAGCTTAAATGGCACAGTTATTCTAGCACCTTTTTTCACAGCTATATGCACTTCTGCCCTAACTATGAATACCATTCTAGAGCCTTTTTCCCATCAAATTTACATTCTATTTTCCCCCAACACATGCTGTTTGCATTCACTTTTGTGATAATAAACCATTTTTGGATAAATAAATTACTGTGATATATGGTGAGCAACATGGAAATGAGATCATCTCTGATCAGGCTATCATGCTATTCTAGAATATAAGGACACCCAAGTTAAAGTTTATGCAGTCTAAAAGACATTTCGTTCAATGGATGAAGTTTCTAAACCTCTGCAGATGATATTGTCTTTATTCGCTCCATTTCATGAGATTCTGAGCTCTGGCTCAACTCAGAAGGAAATACAGACTGGTGACACTCCTCACCAGGAATTGCTGGACAATAGGGATTATACTATACCTGATGGTAATATACTTAATGACGTCAATTGAAGTCTTTTGAACTGAAATCCTTTGTGTTAATCCATTTACTGCTGCCCTAACAGGAGCAATTGTGGCCATACGGGACCTCGATCAACAGATGTATGTATCAATAAAAAACACTGGAAAGAAGTACCAAGTGGTTGGCACATACCATTATTCTCTTTCTAGTGAATGTGCATTATTTAAGGTAATAGCTTCTTATGTAGGTACTGGAATGAATTTCTTACTAGTAATATTAGCTTCAAGGATGGGGCAGCAATGTTCATGCTTGTTTAAAAATAACATTTTGACCTTTTTCAGGTGAAACACCATAAGGGATGGAGATCAGATATACCATGCATTTCTCTTTTATCTTTATATGCAAAAACTGATGAAGGCAAAGAACTGGCTCTTAGTTTCTCTCATGGATCAGATTTGGTTGAAGTTTCTTCATCTGTTGACAAGCCTTCTTCACTTTGGACCACATCTCCTCTTAGGTTTGATGGATTTGAGGATGATGGTGATGATGGTAAATATTGCAAGATTATTTCAAGAAGTTCTTACCACCTTGTCAACAAGAAAAGCAATTATGGCATTGCATTTAATGATGGCTTACTGGAATTTGTTAGAAAGCCAGGAAATCCATTTAAAGTGAAGGTTTTGGATGAATCCCTTTTTTCCGATGTTGCAAGGCCCTTTGTACCCAATGTGAACTTGAACAATAACACTTACTTAGATGTTGAAAATGAATTGCCTTTTGGCATGGGGGATAGCTTGGAAACTGGTGTGAGTTCACAACATGTAATCATCAGTATCGATAAGATCGTTTTTACCATCACCCATGAGGTTCTTGATACTGGTAATGTTTTTCCACTTGTCCAAAATTGCATAAATGATACTCGGATTATCACACAAATATTCCCATCCAAAATCAGGATTCTAAGTTCATTCAAAGTCATAATACACTACTTCAATGCAAGGAAATATCTATGGTAAGTGTTGTGCCAAATTCTAAATAGTAATTGTTTTGTGAATTACTTTCATTTTTAGTGTTCTCGTAGTTTTTGACTTGGAGATTAAAATTCGAATTCTTGCTATCTTACATACAGGGAGGAACTTGTCTCACCTATCACTGCATATATGTTCTTCCGATATCGATTTTTCAACCTAGTTCCAGTTACTAGGTGTAGAAGGATGCCACTTCGGTTTTTTGTTCATTTAAAACAGGTGCAAAGCTTTGTATATGCTTGTTTTCATCTACATAAAGTTGTTTTTTGGTATCAAGTTTTAACTGTCCATTATTACAGGTGGATATATTTGTCAATGAGCTTTCAATTGACATCCTTCTTTATGTGGCTGGCAAGTTAAATGTTATGGGCCCATATGCTGTCAAAAGCTCAGCTGTCTTTCCTAATTGCTGCAAGGTTTAAATTTGACCATTCATGCATGCATTTTAACATTCTGTTAGAGTTTTAAATTCTATTTTGAGATGTGAATAAAGATTGCATTGATATTTCAAAAAATGATTGGAGCTGTAGACTTTAAGCTTTTTTGCCATATCATAGATTCTGATGCAATATGTTATGTAATGCTTCTGTTCTTCTGATTTTCCTGTCCTATTCACTGTCATTCTTCTAGTTTTACAGTTTCATTCTAATCTTCTGACTGTATCAGCATACCCTGTGCCTTTGCAGATAGAGAATAACTCAAGGCTGACACTTGTATGTCATTTTCAAAATAATGAGGATGCAATAGTTTCTGGCCAACAGTCAGCTTCAGTTTTCTTGAGGTCTGCGTCATTTCATATGTTATACAGATTATTTTATTCTCAGCATCTTAGCAAGGTCTATTATGTGTATACGATATACATTATTGAGAAATAATGATACATGACAAAAACAGTCGTATGGGTGCTTTGTAAAGCGTGGATTCAGCAAACTGGATGGAGTAGCAATTATAGATCATGTTTGTGGTTTGAGGCTTTGAGCTTGAGAAACTCGCTCCTAGCTAAGGTCAATGCTTCGCAATGAGCCATCAATGTTTCTGCAATGTTTATTCTAGCTTTTACTCTATTTTTTAAATGTTGATAATGTTTTGACTATCTATAACACTATGAGGCCAGAGATGTAAAACAAGTGTTTCCACTCATTGCTCTCCTAGCTTCTATGTCTTGCATGTTGTTGTAATTTGTCTATTTCGTTCTAACTTAACTTTCTTCTTTGATCCAGCTTGTGCTTTGAGATTCTCAGCTTGCTGTATTTGACACAATCGATGTTTACATATCTCCAGGCACTTGACATTTGAGAATAATCATCCACCCGATCAAAGCGTTGTTTCTATTTCTTTATTCAAGGAAGGGTTATTTTCAACTGCTCCAATCAATGTTTCTCTCCAAGATTCTGGCGTATTTGCATCGAGAACCCGCGTATTGTCTCTCAAAGGTATTTCACTCAACAGCTATAATCATTAATGCACTTGTTCTTTCTTTCCAGATTGGAAGTTTTTTTTTTAAAAAAAAATTGAATCTTGTATTCTTGTGTTGCTTGATTATTTGAAGACCCTTTCTTTAGAATGCGGTGACCACTTGAACATTGTTTATTGCATGTTCCTGTATTTATTTTTATTTATTTATATATTTGTTAATATTATTGGTCTTTTCTTGTGGCATACTTAAGCTGTTTGGTAATACATGTTTTTTCAAAGAAGGTTAATACTCATGGTGTTATACATCAAGAAACTTGGTTTATTATGTTACACATAATACCAGCTTGCCTTAATGCTACCTTTGTTTCCATTTGGGAATTGGGACTACTCTGTCTGAGATTTGGCTTTGCTATACAACTAAGAATTACTATCCTGCGCTATCGGATTTTTCTTGTTTAAATGATATATGGCAGCCCATGTTCTAGTCTTCAAGCAAGTTCCTGTGTGTTTTGTCTTTGGTGTGTTACTGGTATTTTAGTGTAATGCGTTTTCTTTATCTGATTTCCATAGATTCAAGAAGCTTCTCTGGACCATTTGTTGTGGTCAAGGTCTCCCAGAACTCTGAGGTAGGAAAGAAAATGATGTTGCACCTCATGTTAACTACTGATTGTATTTTGCTTTTGTTTTTTGATAGTTGATGTGATTAATTGCAGGAAGGCTTATCCCTTTCAGTTCAACCTTTGTTGAGGATCTATAATAAGAGTGACTTCCCCCTTGAACTTCGGTTTCAGAGGCCACAGAAATCAAGCGAGGAAGCAGCATTTGTCACAGTTAGAAGTGGAGACATGGTTGATGAATCTACTGGAGTATTTGACTCTATGGATTTATCTGGAGGATCCAAAAGAGCATTAATGTCTCTAGCTCTTGGCAAGTAACTGTACCTTTTTCTTGGTAGAGTAAATTACACTAGCGGTCCTTAAACTTGTAACGAAGTTTCACTTAGGTCCATGAACTTGCAAAACGCACATCGAGATCCTTAAACTTGGGTTAATGTATCATCCCGGTCCAAAGCCTCGTTTGACCGTGGTCATGCCTACGTGGCATGCTACGTGGACGATGATATGGATTTTTTTTAATTTTTTTTCTCCCTTCTTCCTTCTTTTTTTTCTCCCTTCTTCTTCCTTTTTTTTCTCCACTTTGCCTCCTTGCTCTCCCTTTTGCCGCATTTGTCTCCACGTGAGGTAAGGAAGGAGAGAAAATATGGGAAGAAAAAAAGGGAAAAAGAAAATTTAGCCATGTCATCATCCATGTGGCATGCCACATAGGCAAGACCACGGTCAAACCAGGCTTTGGACCGGGATGATACATTAAATCAAGTTTAAGGATTTCGATGCGCGTTTTCCAAGTTCGTGGACCTAAGTGAAATTTCGTTACAAGTTTAAGGACCGCTAGTGTAATTTACTCTTCTTGATATGATGTTATTGTCTGTTATGCATGATCCATAACTTAGATTGCATTGGTGGATAAAAAAATGTAGGAAGAAAGGGGGTGGAAATGGTTCTTAATGATGGCATCAATATAATTTCCTTCTGCAATATTACAGACATTGCTTTCTATCTACTTTGGTTGACTTGAGTAATTCCCTTGCACTAACATTGCTTAGTTGAGGTTTAAACACAGCTAAAATTTGGTAGCAACACTGTTTCTCAAATTATCAACCTTTGCAATGACCCTTAATTCCTTATATACTTGTCTTTACATGTGTGGTTGTTTTCATTTGGATAGTAAATGCTCTATGATTCTGACCGTCAAGTCTTGCACTCTATGTCCAAATAACTTAATATTCTGTCAATTTCCAGTCCATGCATATTTTGTTTTGCATGTGGTTCATTTCGTTATGGTGATAGCTTGGACCTTTTCCCATTGTCCAAAAGAATTTCCTTGTGGTAGTAGGCTTCTATTGACTGGACAAATATATTTCTATTTACTTCTATAGTTTTCAGGAGGGCACTTATCTGACAATATTTCCATCCATGGTTCTTGAATTTCAGGAAAATTTATGTTGTCAATTAGACCTGAGATTTCTGAACATTCTGGAAATTTTGGTCCGGCAACTCTAGTGAAATGGTCAGAGGACATTACTGGTGAAAAAGCTGTCCGCATATCTGGTGTTATGGAAAAGCTTAATTATAACATAAGAAGAGCCTTCAGTATTGATTCCATGAAGTCTTCTTTCAGCTCTTTGAGTTGCGATGTTTCTATCGATGGCCAACATGTGACAGCTCTTCATTTCTTAGTTCATACTCTAAGTAGAGAGGTCCCTTTGCATCCTACAAATGGAAGTCCTGTATTTGACAGGAACGCAACAGTTGCATTTCAGTTACAGAGAGAAATTTTTATTTACCCAACTGTTCAAGTGTATAATTTCTTGCAGACAGACATACATGTGATTCTGACCGACTGTGAACCAGGTAATGTCTTATTTATGAACATGTAATTGTAGAGAACTATATTCTCTTATTGATGGAAGTTAAGAAACTACACTTATGGGGGTACTTTCTACTACAATGCAGAAAATACCAGAGATGATAACTTTGATATTATTGGCAAGCAGGCAACAATCACAAGTGGTTCAAGTGCTTATTTATATGTGAATCCTGCCATGTTTACTTTTTCAGTCAAACTAATATCATACGGTTCAAAGTCCAAGGCAGTTAATACTAGTGATTGGGTTAAGAGAATGCAAAAGCAGATAAGTCGAGCTCAATTTCTTGATATGGAGCTAGAATTTGTTATTGGGACTGGGAGATTCCATTCTTCTTTGAGATTATTACGCCAGGAGAAAGGCTTCTTGGAGGTAGGCAAACTTAACTTGTTGCAAAATGCATGCCTTGAGACATAAGAGGACTCGAAGGTATCAAAATGATGTAGCTGATAGTCAATGTTTTTGTTGTGCAGGTTGCAGTGTTCACAAGATACACACTACATAATACCAGTGACTACCCTTTGTTGTGCACAGCTCCCCACAAAAAATCACTACCTATGTATGTGAATCTGAATAATTGGTAAGCATTCCTACATAGTTGCTCATAGATGCTGATTTATTGCAGGTCTGGAACTGTAAAGGAAACCATTAACCTTCCTCCTCAGGATGGCTGTATTCTGGCCTCAATGTCAATGAGCTCCTGGTTTACAAGGTAAGAAATCCTGTTGAATTCTTTTCAGTGTTTATTGCAATATAATTCTTGGTGCAATCTTGTAAACATTCATTCTATTTCTCTGATTCTCTCGTATCAGTCTGTCTCTGCAATTGCCATTTTCCATGCTGATGTAGTGTGTACTAGTATATTGCTACCTGCTGTGCTGTTGTAGAGCTAACTCAAAGGAGACTCTTTTGTCATAATTGAATGATATACCCAATGGTGCTCCCAACTAGCCCCTAGCTTATTATACACAATCGGATGTTTTGCGGCAAAGCTGGAAATATCACTACCTCAGTTGTACTTGGGTCTGATTAATTTTTATTTCCCTTTTCTCTTTTGTGTTTATCAAAATTTTAAGTTAACTCCACCTCTAGGGCAAATAACCTATGCAATTCAATAAATACATGTAAAACAGCAGAATTACCCTAATTATAGAATTTGCTTTAGTTGCTGTGACTAAATGGGAAAACTAGCATCGGCTGATAATTGCTAGAATATGCTTTATATTAGAGTGGATTATCAGTTCAGATGTGTCACATTGAATCTGCTATTTAAATGAATTAATCCATCCGAATTGATTAACTTGCCACAATATCTATGATTGAGAGAAAGAAAGTTAGGAAGTGATTTCACTTTGTTCATCCGTAGATATTCCATACTAGCATAAATGTAAAGCAGTATTCATTAAGTACTTTGTCCAGCAACAAGCCTGCAAAACATGTAGCTATTTTAACATGAAAAGCTTTATATATGGCAGGTCAAGTAAACTGCGAATAGGCCTACAACATGAGAAAGGATCAGAAGCTTTTATTGATTTGGAAGCATTGTCTGGCTTCACTGAATTTTCTCTGGAGATCCATGATAATATATTGCCTCGTAGAATGGCAACATTTGGCATGTATTTACAACCTGTCCTGTATGACTTGCCTGTGCCATCACAAGTTGTATTAATTGTTCCAAGATATGTTTTTTCAAATGAGTCTGCTACTGCAGTTGCTGTTCGCCAATGTTTCGTTGAGGTGCTTCGCTTTTGTTCTGAGCTTCTGACATGTTTAATATTTTAAAATTACACTCTCATACCATACTCAGATTTTAGTTTTCAATTGATTAGGATGATATAGATGGAGTGACAATCGAAGCAAAGCAGAGGGCTACGTTACATACATGGAAACCTGAAAAAAGGCGAGAAGTAAACTACTTTGATTTGTTTGTTAAAAAGCACAGAAATGTATCTGAGGATTCACACATTTTTATTCAGTTTTGTCCAAAAGAAACTGGGTATTGTTGGTCTGGACCAATTTGTGTTTCATCTATCGGCCGATTTTTTGTTAAGTTTCGAAGATCACAAGGCACGGTAACAGATGATATGAAAAGGGGTACCTTACAAGATGGGAAGTGGAAGCAGTTTGCTTCTGTTGATGTCATACAAGAAACTGCTTCTTTTGTTCTACACTTCAGTAAGCCTCCAAAGGCTGCACTACCATATCGGATAGAGAATTGTTTGAATGAAGCATCTATCATGTATTTCCAGAAGGTATGTGTACATTTACATCTAATGATTATTTGATCCAATAGACAATAATAATTAAATTTTGCTGAATTTTCTAGGATTCAGTTGAATCGGATGTATTACACCCTCAAGAGTCAGAACAATATACATGGGATGATTTAAGCTTACCCCGCAAGTTGGTTGTTCGAATTATTGGCAAGTTCTTATTTCCTATTCTCTAACCCTATTACATGTTGACTTGTTGAGTGCTGTTGGTTATTACTTGTTACAAACTTACAATAGTGATTATATGGAAGTGCACAGAAAAACTACCTTGAGCTCCAGTACTGTAATATGAGATGTATTTTCAAAAGCACGATCTAGTGCCTAGCAGTGACCCTACCACTTGGTGCTTGAATGATAAAAATGTGCTTGTGTACTTCTGTCAATGGGAGACATTAGCAATCTGTTGTGAGCAATTTAAAAAGAAGCATATTACTACATGATGACTTTTACTACAATGAAATATATTGGTGGTAGTGTTTTGGCATAAACTAGTAAACGAAACAAAAAGTAATGGACCACAAATGAGTATGTTGTGCAACTGATTCACTAGCAGTTCATGTGTTAATATTGAGGGTGTTATTGTTGGTAATATGCCTGCTAGATATTCACATGATATTTGTTCCTAGATATCTTTCAATGTTTAGTTAATTCTCTGATATAGATACTTCAGTATAGACTTTCTTGTCTGCTTGGCCATCAAGTCAAGATTAGTCCATGCTACCCATTGTATATTTATGCACATCCTCACTGGAGTAGAACTGAATGGTTGAGTTTTTCTCATAGCATTGGAGCAATGTCACTGCTTCCAATCTGTTGCCTGAACCTCCAGCATTGATGGGGGTTCTTTAATGTCTTCCATGTTTCTTTCATGATAATTTCTAATTATCTGATTTATTACTCAGATACACCTGCACTGCGTGAAATTAAAATTGACAAAATAAGTCCATGGAAGCCATTCTTGAAGATGAGTCAAAATAGCAGGCTTAATATTGATTCCTCATTCAATAATGGACTAAGTTCAGGAAAACAAAGATTTGATGAATCATTTGGACTGAGGGTGTTTAAGATTGGCTATGAAGTGTATGCTGATGGTTTAACTAGAGTTCTACGGATATGTGAACACAAAGACAATCCTAAAGCTGATAACATTGAACACCCTATAGCAAATGTACAGTTCAGAATGACTTATATGTGTATTCATCTCCTTGAGAAGGACCAGCAGGTTTGTTCTGTTCTGGATTTCATTAGTCTCAACATGTTTATGCTATATTCCTCTTGAAGACTTGAATTATCTGCATTGATATTTGCAATTTAAAATCAAATTATTTATCTTTTCATGTTTGCCTTTTTGAAGGGTGAGGAAAAGGGCCAATCACCATCTGCAATCTTAGCAGCAAGATTCCAGAACGTATCTGCTGACTCAGTTATCACAGATAGATACAGGCACATCTCTCTTGCAATTCATGTAAGTAGTCAGTAATTGTGAACTACACTTTATTGCCAACTGTAAATTTTGACTAGACTAATTATCAGAGGGAACAAACTAGTACTGAAACTCTCCATATCTTCTTTTTATGTAAACGGTGATTTTTTTTGTCTACTTTTATATTATTTAAGAATGCATCTTTAAATTAAATAAATGCAGGCAGTTAACATGGATGAAAAATGGGAAGGAGCTTCATTTGGGTCAATTCTTAGAAGGAACAAGCTTCAGGATGATACTCTCAGTGAAAATATTCTTCGCATAATCGTTAAGCTGAATTCGACCAACTCAAGTGTCAAACAAGTCCAATATTGTTCCATAATTCTACAGGTAATGAAATGGGTGCTCTCGCTTCTTGTTAACACACAGAACAGTCTGTTTTCAGAGTATTTCTAGTACTTGTTCCATTTTATATCTCACTACTACAATGCCATGATAAGTATAAATTCTCTGACCAAAGTAAAATGTCACAGCCTATTGACCTGAAGGTTGATGAGGAAACACTAATGAAGATTGTGCCATTTTGGAGAACATCCCTTGCTCCTCCTGGAACGCCAAGCACACAATTTTACTTTAGGCATTTTGAAGTACATCCAATTAAGGTGCTTTATTCTTTTCTTTATATTTTTTGGCTTTGTTTCTGTGATAATGACTTTTTTTTTCAATGGAATCACTGTCTGGGTTTTGCTTATGAATGCAATGGTCTAAAGATTATCGCAAGCTTTCGACCTGGAAGTCCATACACAACTTATAGTTCTGCTCAAGAGGCTCTGAGAGCATTATTGCATAGTGTTATAAAGGTACCTTTGAAGTACTAGCTTTTATGTTATGTTAAAATGCATAGCTTGTTTATTTTGGAAGGACTTGCATTTTATATTGTAATTTTACTATGTCATACTTTACTCTTTCTGTAGGTGCCTGAGATTAGCAGTTCAGCCGTGGAGCTCAATGGTGTTCTCCTAAATCATGCGTTGGTTACTTTCCGTGAGCTATTTCTGAAATGTGCCCAGCATTATTCATGGTACATCTTCACACGTTTTCTTTTTTTCTCATTTTTTTGTTGTCTGTTTTTGATTATACACAAACAAATGACTATACTTCCTTAATTGATAGGTATGTCTTGAGGGCAATCTATGTAACAAAGGGAAGCTCATTGCTTCCTCCATCTTTTGCCTCAATTTTCGATGACTCTGCTTCTTCAGTTATTGATGTTTTCTTTGACCCTTCTGATGGCTCACTCAACCTTCCTGGGCTTACCATAGGTAAAAAGTCTTGATCCCATTTCTTCCAAACTGGATAGCATTCTCTCAGGCAAATCCTTGATTGGAGCACCAAAACTACTTTTATTCATCAAAAGATATCTACAGTTAACTTATAACTGTTATGTTCATTAAAGGTTGTGTCTAATGATTGTTCTACAAGTTTGTTCGAGGCATGAACTGTGTTATACTTAGGCAGACAGCATTATAATAAGTTTGTTCTATTGCATAAAAGTATAATAATGGTGTGTCCTTCAATGTAGATTTTAACCATTTGACTTGTTTTACTCCTGTGGCTTGTGCAGGCATGTTTAAGTTTATAAGCAAAAATATGAAATCAGGCGGTTTTTCTGGAACAAAGCGATACCTTGGTGATCTTGGAAAAACTGTGAGATTCCAAAACTTTCTTACTTGATCAATACTTCAATAGTGACTTCCATTGGATTAACGTATTGTTTGGTGACTTTGGTCTTCTGTAGGTTAAAACTGCAAGTTCAAATGCACTATTCGCTGCTGTAACAGAAATTTCAGATAGCATCGTGAGAGGTGCAGAGGCCAATGGTTTCAATGGCATGGTATAGCCTCTTTTTATACGGTGGATTTCATGCCATTTTTCCCCCTGTTTCTTAAGAAATCTTATGTAAATTATATGAGGAGCATTTCTTTTCAGTGAAAAAGGTATGAAGCAGTTTTCCTGTTTTGTAGGTTACTGGCTTCCATCAAGGTATTTTAAGGTTGGCAATGGAGCCATCAGTATTAGGACAGGCTATATTGGAGGGTGGTCCTGACAGAAAGATCAAACTTGACCATAGTCCTGGACTCAATGAGGTTCTTTCCATTACTCATGAGTATGACACCGTACATTTATACAACATATATTTACGCAATCTCTGCTAAATTTCAGCTATACATCGAAGGATACCTACAAGCCATGCTTGATGTCATGTACAAACAAGAATATCTTCGCATCAGGGTGATTGATGACCAGGTAACCCCCTCGAATATTTTCTTGTTTTGCTACATACGCGCGTTTTAATTAATTCACTGCATTTTTGTTTCTGGTCAAACTGTAATACTGAACCCTTTCTTTCCAGGTTATTCTAAAGAATCTCCCACCAAATAGTGCTCTCATAAATGAAATCGTCGACAACGTAAAAAGCTTTCTTGTGAGCAAGGGATTGTTGAAAGGAGATTCTTCCACAATCCGTCCCTTGCGACATCTACGAAATGAACCTGTAAGTTTCTCTTAATTTGAAAATTGAAACCAACATCATGATGACAATTTCTGTAATTTAGATTTTGGCAGCCGGCATCCAGGATATGGAAACCATGAACATGGCATAAACTAATTCATCTTGTTCCAACTGCTTGCCAGGAGTGGAGGATCGCGCCGACGGTGCTCACCCTCGCAGAGCACCTGTTCGTGAGCTTCGCCGTGCGCGTGCTGCACCGGGAGGCCACCAAGGCCATCGCCGGAGTCGTCTCAAAGGCGAAGAGACCAGCCGGAGGTGGCGAAGACGATTTCAAGGGCGAGTCGCCGTCGTCGTCTGTGGGAGCCCTCGCGAGACGGAGCAGGGTGTGGAGCGTGGGAAGGTTCGCCGTCTCCGGCATGGTCGCCTACGTCGACGGCCGGCTCTGCCGCCACATACCCAACCCCATCGCCAGGAGAATCGTCAGCGGCTTCCTCTTGAGCTTCATTGACAGCAGAGACAACGACTAGGCAAAGTGGTTCTTTGCTCATACATAGCACTCGGTGAATGTACAAGTTGTGTATATGCTAGCCCACACAATTGCTCACTGCCATACGTGTAATTTACTTTTTTTTTTTTAGATTACATGAAAGACACACGTGTACATACATAATGTAACGTTGTACAGCTATTTTGACCGCGGTAGAAAGAAGTGGGGAAGTAAATAAGATCAGGAAACCCCCATTTCACTTTTTATTAGAATTTGCTGTAATGGTTTTGGAAGGATGGATAGTTGGACACTTTGGAATAGGATCAAGAGCGCAATAGTCCCCCTTTTTATGGGTGTCCAAATGCGTGAATCTTTTGCATGTTCTTAAATTCCAAATGGGTCATAATTTAGTTAGAGAATCAAATCATGAAGCATAACGATGAGCGTCCAAATTACGAAATATGCGAGAGTTCGGTGAGGTCAGCAGCGTTAACGACGTCTCAGCTCGTTTGGTCGGCAGGAGATTGAATTAACAAATCGCATCTTTGAATTGAAAGAATTGCAGATGGCACAACAAGAAGCAAACAGGACAGCGACTACACATGGCAGCCACGCCACTGTCGACGCTTGCTACACTTGTGGCCCTAATTGAAAGCCTACATAGGAGGGTAAGATGGTCCATTATTAACGAAAGAAAACAACCTTCCCTCTTGTTGAGATAATTTAGCCCATGATTTTGTCTTTGACACTCATGATTGCTGTGGTATATACACACAAAGATCATGGTTTCCTTGGGACTTACCAGGAATTATGTCTCTTTCATAGTATTACCTTACTATCTCTGTCCAAAACAATTGCAAAATCTGAGGGGGACGGTATATAGTTTGTGGAAGAATTTTGGATGTTGAGGAAATACGTGGCGTTGACAAGAACTAGAGAAGATTTTAAATGTATCGCTGATTTTACTAAAAGATTGTAAGGTTTGATTGGTTGAGCTACGGTTGATAAGCCGTAAGAAAATAATAGAAGAAAAAAAATAATTAATGGGCAAACATTTTATGTTTGTATATTGGTAGTTTAAAAACAAAATTTGAAAAATATAATACAATGAAAAAAATCATACAAAATTAACTCTAAAATTTTAAAATTTAAATTTTAGCCACAACTGATAAGCAAACTAACATATTTAAATATTAATGCTCAAAGTTTATAAAAGTTAATCTAAAACATGCCCAGTATCATAATTTCAAGGTTATTATTCCCTCCGTCAAAATATAAGGAGTTTTTTTATATGGAATAAATTCCATTACCCTATAAGGATGTGTCCCGTCAAATCCAAACTCCTATATTTAGAGATAAAGAGAGTTTTTTATATGGGATAGAGAGAGTATTAGCTTATTAATAGTTTAATACCAGTGTAAGTAAAGTAATAGAGGGGCAGCATCGCATCTTCCCTTCCCATGTGGCTCCCTCGTTTTTGCCGGCAAAATCCAACCAAAATTTCCCAAGGAAAAAAAAAACAGGAAAAAAAACCAAACGAGGTTTGCCACGCGAGCGAACCCAAACGGCCAAACCCGAGGCGGCGCACTCCTCCGTTACGTTTTCCGTTCCCGTTCCAGCCGCGTTTCCTCTCGCGGCCTCGCCATTTCACTCTCCTTCCCTTCCCTCCCTTTCCTCCTCCTCCACCTCCACCGCGAAAAATCCCAAATTAATCCCGCAAAAAAAAAATCATCTCGTTTCTATCTATCATTTTCACTGTTTCTTGATTCGAGCTTCTTCTTCTTCTTCTTCTTCTTCTTCTTTCTTTTCTTTTTTGGCGCGATCGCGGCTTTGGTTTCCCCCGAGGCGGCGGGGGGGAATGGATTCTTGGAAGCAAATCCTGCGGATGAATCGGGCCCGGCCGTTGCGCGGATCGGCCTGAGCCGTGGACGCGCGGCGCGGGGGGCGGGAGCGGGGATTCAGGTGCGTGATTCCGCTCGGATTATTCCTAATCCGCGGCTAGGAGAGATGGATCTTGGTTTACTGTTCATTATCCCTCGTGTGTTCTTGTTTGGTGTTGATCCCTAAATTAGCTGATTCCCCTCCTCTCTATTTGATGCGGTTGCAAGCTTGCAATGTGAAATTGTTCGCGCGATTCGTTCCATTTTGGTCGGGGTCGTTGCTTCATCCTTGATCATTTCGTTTCCTGCAATCTTTTTGTTAAGTAATTATTTTTCCTTTTTGTTCTAAGAAATGCAAAATACTTTGAAACTAGTGATCTCACGTGTAGGAATGGAAATGGAAATGGTAACCACGTATCAAAATCGTTGATTGTTAGAACCTCGCAGTTCAATTGATTCCAGGTACCATAGAAAGGATGCTAATTTCGTTTCCTTTGATTTATTACAGCTAACCGCTTCGCTTGGTTATACCAAAGCAAAAGAGGAAAGATCCAGATTAGGCGTGTAAGCATTGGTTTGGTCTAAAGAGATGAATGGTTCGATATTTGAAGGCAATCATGCTTCAGAAATTTGTGATTCAAAGCTAAGTGGAAGGACATCATTTGCGGTCCGTGTTAATCAAGTTTGTGCTTATCAAGAAAGATCTTCTGGCAGAGCCCTTCATTTCGTTTGCGCTGAACGAAATGAATAATAACCAGGTTGGGTCCAGTAACCAGAAAAACCTGAATGTGGCCTGCTATGAAGATCTGACTAAAATCCTTGGTCTTAGTAGGTTTGACTCTGAGAACCTGTCAGATGTCCCAAATACTGGTTTGCCAATGAAATGTGCTTTGGATCCGACAAATCCAGCGCGTATGAGGTGCGTACCCCCTGAGAATGGGCTTAAATCAGCCGATGTTTCAAGTGACAATCTGCAAGATATGTCTTCTTGCTGTGATAGTCCACACTCACAGTCTGGAAAAGCCAAGTTCATGTGTAGCTTTGGTGGGAAAATCATGCCCAGGCCAAGTGACGGGAAGCTCAGATATGTTGGTGGAGAAACACGTCTAATCTCAATACCAAGAAACTTCTCATGGAATGAACTTGTACAGAAAACTCTGAAAATCTACAGTCAGCCTCACATCATAAAGTATCAGCTTCCTGAAGAGGATCTTGATGCATTGATATCTCTTTCATGTGATGAGGATCTTCAGAATATGATGGAAGAATATAGCAGCCTTGAAAAGGCCAATTCCTCACCTAGACTTCGAATATTTCTTGTCTCGCAAACTGAATGCGAGGATTCATCATTAGACTCAAGAAGCTTAGAGAGTGAACCAGAATATCAGTTTGTAGTTGCTGTGAACAATCTGGCACAACTGAAGAGGAGCACCAGTGGCAACAGTTTGATGAGCCAATCGAAACATCACTTGGATAATTCTCCACTCCATTTCAGAGACACACCTGTGCGTCAAACAGATAGAGATAGTGGAGCTAAATCTTTGGGTGGAAATTCCTTAAATGAACCCCCATCTCAGTTCTTTATTGATCCATTCACACAACCAATGGTGTCTGAGTCATCCGCAACTCCCTCCGCATGCTTAACTCGGCAGAGGACCATGAAACAATCAAGGATGCAATCATCTGCAGATAAATCAATATTGAACCAAGAATATGAGAACAAAAGTGAAGTTTACAATGGATCAAATCTGAAAACGATGTTTCCTGACCATCAACATAATAAACAAAATAATATAGACACAGTTATTGGAGTTGGAACTTCCCCACACCATTTTCACATTCAAAGCCAGGTAAAAGACTTGGCTGTGCCTCGAAATGAGAGTGGCTTGAGTTCCCACACCAACTATGATATGCCTATTCCTGTGGAAACACCCTTTTATTCTGAAAAGTTATCCGTGCACCCAGAAAATGCAGTGTTATCTGCAGAAGGCATGACTCATGCTTTTTCCGATCCTTTGCTGAAAGACCGCCCACAAGTACTTGCAGCCAATTTGTCATTAGCTGCTGGCTCCCACATAGCCTCATCATTTTCTCAGGAAATATATCAAACCAAGGAGCTAGAGAGAAAATTAAGCGTGACTAGGCCAGATTTTGTTTGTGTTAAGCCAACTGATGTTGCTCGAACAGAAGAACCAAGGCACCTTGTTTCTAATCATACTGATCAACCGTATAATCAAGGCATTGTCAGTGGAACCAGTGTGGAGCCAACAATATATTACCAACAAGACAGTTTGTCTAGTAATGTCAGACAAGAAGGACATGATGGTGATTCTACTGTTCAACAGTGGGATAAGCCTTATCATCAGGAAAACAGGGCAGGTACAAATGTTGCTCCCCAGTTCTCTTTTGTTGATACAGGGCTCAAGTCCTACCGTGCACGTGGTGCGAGGATGTCCTCAGATGAGTTAGATGCTCTAGAAAGCTCACTCCCAACATCAGTACCCGCTAATGATCATTCCTGCTCATTTCTTAATGAATGTTCTATTGGGTCCAGAATAGAGAATTCAGATTGTGGGTCTCAACTAGACAAACTGAATTCAGGACGTGCTGCTGCAGATTATGAAACTGCTGGCTGCGTGTCCGGGAATGATAAAGTTTTCTTGCCCATAAAGTCTTTTGATGCTTTTGCCTCCCAAATATCTATGGTAAATAGAGAATCTAGTGTGTATCAAAATGGAAAGTTGGACCAGTCATCAGTGCATAACTATGGCTTGGCTACCTCTCCACTTACTGGCATGAGTGACTCTAATGTGAGTGCGAATTTGCTGTCATCTCAGAATCCATTTCCTGTGTGTGTTTTGAGCAGAGAGGTCCCTCTTGAGTACAATATTACCCGCAGTTATGTAGTGAATGGATTTGATAATGAAAGCATGAAGCTGAATGACAGAATGCATAACAATGTTCAAATGGACGCACCTGTTATAGTTGAGGATGTGACTGATAATGCGCCTTTAGGCATTCTGTCATCCAAACCACTTGTTCCTCCTGTTGAAGTGACAGCTGAAGAACAGCAGCAAGTTATTATTTCATCACTGAAGGATGATGATGCTAGGAGTGATGTGCCAGAGTTAGCCAATGAGGTATTATTTGTTATATATTGAGCATGCTTTCATACACCATACCATTTGAGTGGCTGACTGTATCCTTTTTGTTATTCCAAATCTTAGGATCATGATGATGAACCAGCTGCGGATGGATCCATAAGTGATGCTGCAGTTGCTGAACTGGAGGCCAGCATGTATGGCTTACAGGTGCAGTTTGTTTTCTAAGCAATTATAGTACTAATTTAAAAAAAAAGATGGTTATTTGATGAAATAACATCTTCATCATGTTTATTTATACTATGCAAGTCATAAATGTATGTTGTTGGTGTTTTTATTATTAGATCATAAGAAATGCTGACCTTGAGGAGCTACGTGAGTTGGGATCCGGCACATTTGGAACAGTATACCATGGGAAGTGGCGAGGAACCGATGTTGCTATCAAACGAATTAAGAAAAGCTGTTTTGCTGGGAGATCATCTGAACAAGAGAAGCTTGTGAGTAGCATTGGCATCACTCCTTTTAGTCATTTGGCAGCTTCTAATCATGCAAAATGAAAATGTGACAGAAACATGTTGGCTGTGGAAGTAACGGTCTTGTTTGCTTTTGCTTATTACTACATATTTAAGCACCCAGACTACCGATTTGTTGGAATTGAAGCCTCCATGGTAGAACTTATTATCTTCTCTTTTGCTGAACGTGACATCAACATGGTTTTCTCTACAGACCAAAGACTTTTGGAGGGAAGCACAAATTCTTTCAAAGTTGCATCATCCAAATGTTGTTGCTTTCTATGGGGTGGTTCCTGATGGAACTGGAGGAACATTGGCAACTGTGACAGAGTTCATGGTAAATGGATCACTAAGGAATGTTCTTTTAAGGAAGGACAGGTGAGTCGCGTATGTTTCTGTTCAGTGCTTTCCACTCTGCAGAAGGATCTCACTGTTTGCTAGATCTCTGCAGAATGCTCGATCGTCGGAAAAGGCTCATTATTGCTATGGATGCGGCATTTGGGATGGAATATTTGCACTCCAAAAGCATAGTCCATTTTGATTTGAAATGCGACAATTTACTTGTTAATTTGAGAGATCCTCAGAGGCCAATCTGCAAGGTAACTTCTATCCACACCAAGCACTGGGCAAATTATTAGGAAGTTGTTGTCAATAAGCAGAAAAACAGATCATTTTAGTTCTTGACCATCTAGCTCTGATGTCATTGAAATGTTCAACTAATAATTCGTGACAAACTGAATCACAGGTTGGAGACTTCGGATTATCAAGAATTAAGCGCAACACTTTGGTTTCTGGTGGTGTACGGGGCACTCTTCCATGGATGGCACCAGAGCTTTTGAATGGAAGCAGCAGCCGAGTGTCTGAAAAGGTGAAGTATTTCATCAGACTCCTTATCGTTTTTTGCTTGTAATCGTGTATAACCATTCTGTGCCTGATATCATGTAGGTGGATGTGTTCTCCTTTGGGATAGCTTTGTGGGAGATCTTGACTGGTGAGGAACCGTACGCAAATATGCACTGTGGCGCTATCATAGGTATAACTCGATCACCCACTTCTTGTTTTGATTGCATTCCCGTATTGATCTACAAATGAAAGCAAGATTTTGGATCAACATACAGAACTCTTCATCATATTTCATGCTCCCATCATCTAAAATATTCTGAAGTTTGTTTCTCAATCCCCCCTGTTATAACTTGCATGATTGATTGTGACAAGGCGGTATCGTCAACAACACTCTTCGGCCTCCGATACCCAAAAACTGCGAGCCTGAATGGCGACAACTGATGGAGCAATGCTGGTCGGCCGATCCTGACATCCGCCCCTCATTCACGGAGGTCACCGACAGGCTACGAGCCATGTCATCAGCTCTAAAGGGGCATTCTCAGGGAAACAAATGAAGGCTATTTCATCAACCGGCATAATATTTGATTGCAGCGGAGATGGATCACTAACCTGCCCAAGCTCCTACATCTGTGTGCATAGATTGAATTTTATACTATACATGTATATTTGTTGGTCATGGTGTGTATTCTATTCTGATGTATGTATGCCTATTCTATTCAATTTTTTCACCCGCTTTCTTGAGAGTTTCTGAAGTGTAATTACATGTATCTATCTGAGCAAAAATGTACTGCATGCAGGCTCTTCTTGTGGCCTCACTTCTCTTACAATTTTTTGTGAGCCTGACCACGGAAGATGGCCTGGCACTTGTAATTATATGGCATATATGAGCTGACAGAAATATATTGAATTGACACTTTGTGAACCTTGAATTGAGGAAGGAATAAATGAATTTACTTCTTTTCATAACATAACTATACTATTGTCTGATTCCTCCGTTTCACAATGTAAGTCATTTTAGCATTTCCCACATTTATATTGATGTTAATGAATGACTTACATTGTGAAACGGAGGGTGTACTATCCTGTGATGTCTGGAAGTCTTGGCCAGGTTAGTTAATCGGCGTTTGATTTTATTAGATATACATAGAAATCTCACACTATACATTTGTTACTTATTATTACCCCACTATATGTCCTAAAATATAACATCTTATTAACTATGTATCTAGTTATACACTATATATTTTAATTCCTAGATTAAGAATTACTATAAATAATAAAAGAAATTTGACAAAGAAATATAATTTCACATCCTTTTGGGAAAGAAGAATGCATTGCAAAACAGGAGGGGTGGTGTCTGATAGGCGGTTGATTCCCCGCTGGTTATATTGGATTAAGATCCTCTGTTGACATGTGGGCTGGATAGTGCTAAACGAGGATTTGCTTCCGGTTCTATTTTGGATTTTTTTTTAAAAAAATTGGTTTCAAAGTTTTACAAATCTACATCCCTACCTCCCTAAGGCATATTTCATGACATGACACACGTTCATCGGTGTATTGTAATGGTCGCGCGGAGGGAGGCTGGCTATTTTACAGGCAGCCCCTTACAGCTCTCTAGGATGGTGATAAAGGGAGCTACCGGTAAAATAACGATCTA
Organism: Oryza meridionalis; assembly: GCA_000338895.3. NCBI lineage: Eukaryota > Viridiplantae > Streptophyta > Magnoliopsida > Poales > Poaceae > Oryza > Oryza meridionalis. The sequence continues at coordinate 23,369,020 of CM002535.2, forward strand.
CGACATATTGTAAGCAATCCCCATATACCTTTAGGAGGGTGGCTAGGGAGGTGCCTGAAAATGGCTAGCCTTGGTTATTTTCCAGGCGACCCCTTTTTGGGAGGGCGGGAAAGAAGTTGCCTGCAAAATTGCTAGTCATCTCCATGTGACCATTAGCATGCGCCAACGGACGTGTACAATGTCATAAAAAATATCCTTCTAAAGAACGTTAGGAGTGTAGATTTGTTAAACTTTGAAACCAAAATTTTTTTAAAAAATATTTTATAATAGATCTCTACTATTATAAAAATTGAAGATGTTTTTGCCGATATTTTGGTACGTCGTCTGTGTTTAATTTATTTTTTAAGTTCGTTCGCTTTTAGAAATACAGATTCATATTTGAGTCGGATTTTAAATTTGTTTGCTTTTGGAAATACAAAAGGAGTCGTATAAGAAATCTCTTTAAAAACCTCGCATGCTAACTTGAGATAAATGTCGGACCCCTAACTGCATCTTATGATTTTCTAAAATAAAATATCCAAGCAAATTTCCACGGTGAATTTTACCCTAGCTAAAACCGTATAACAATTATAGGATTAAAATAATCTTCACCTATTGTAATGCACGAGCATTTTTTTCTAGTAAATAAAAAAAATAAAAAACTTTCTATTTTGCACCGATGCAAAGAAGGCCTGCAGAGCCAGACAAGCCCAATAAAGCCCATGAATAGCCCAACCCTGCTCCTGTTATTCTCTTGGGATAAGTCCATTTTACACCCCTGAATTCTTATATTTGTCTAAAATACACCCTCGAACTATAAAACTGGATATAATACACCCTCTAACTATCAATACCAGACATTTTATCCCCTCAGGCTGTTTTACCGTGTTTTTGCTACACGCGGATGTATCGTAGGATGCCACCTGTCAAATAAATCCACGTCATCTTCTACTTCCTCCTCTCTTCCTCTCCTCCTCTCTTACCCCACACAGTGCGGCCGGTGATGAGCTCTTTCTTTCCTCTCTCCTCCCCAAGTGACCGGTGATGAGCTTGAGCTCCCCCTCTATTACTGCACCCCCGAGCGCCAGTGAGCTTGATCTCGCCCTCTGTTGCCGCATATCAGGAACGGCTCAGTAAGGCATTGACAGTAGAGTAGGGGGTTTGAAAACTATAAAATTGATGAAAATCATCGATGATGATAAGTTTCGATTTTTTTTAAATCCTAAGACAACAAGGTGACTATTTAACAAATTAGAGAACAAAAATCATGTGTAAGAAAAGTCAGTTAATTTTATATGGATACTAGCCGTGTAAATATGCGGGTAACATTGCTAGTTGTTTTAAATTATGTGTATCACGCGCAGCGTGGCACTAGATATAAACCTAAATATATTGATATTTAGTTATGATTGAAAATTATAAAGGAAATGCTAAATGACATTCAATATAAATTTAGAGATAAAATCTTACAGATTATGGACCGTTCGATTTGTGTCAAGATTCATGTCTGGGCTTCTTCTCATACAACTCCGGAAAGCTCTCCCTTTTCTTGGGCGCTGGCGATGCCCCCAACTCTGGCATGGGACATACGAATTAGGTTGTGGGGTTGGAATTGGGGTAGGAGGGGGATTGAGGAGGGGGAAGAGCGGGTGTTCCCCAGGGCTTAGAGGGATGGTCGTGGGCAACGAAGAACTGGCGGTAGGCATTGGACATGGACGTGCGACAAGGCAGTGGCGGCAGTACGGGAGCCGTAGGGTTGGTAGGAGGCGGTGGGCTGGCATTGGCAACGTGGGAAAAAAACGAGACTGGTAGGAGACGGTGGTGGGTGATGGCTGGATTCGACGGCGGAGAGCCGCTAAAGACGAGGAAGATGACAGGGGCGGGGGACTCAGCGCCATCGCCTTGGAGAAGAGAAGGGGAAAAGGGGAAGAGGCCGGCCAGGAGAGAGGTTGGAGCTCGCCGACGTTGTTGATCCCTTTCGTCTAACTGACTAGGTCATACAGTGGCACGTAGAGTCATAGAGATTCCGCGAGCGCACAAAAGCAATGGCGGCGGGCGGGTGTGAGGAAGGGAAGGAGAAAAAATGGTTTTGAGTATGTTGCACGAATCACAAAGTGATCCAATAGCGAATTTAGAAAATTTAGGGGTTAGTCAAAAGCTATATTATAAACAGTTCCAAATTATAAAGGTTGCCTTTCCTTCAAATAATAAGAAGCTTTACTACAATTTGGGACGGAGTACCCATTAATTGTTCGCATTTATGTCAGGTTTATTTTAGTACCCTATATATATGAACTGCTTTTTCTCCAGCTCTATTAATAAAACGGCAAAGCTTTTGCGGCTTTTTTTAAAAAAAAAAATCTCTGCCATACCTCGCTTTTGGTCGAGCAAAACCCTTTGACGACGCCGGCGACCGTACGTCGTTGTCGTCACCGCCGATATATATGGTGGAGTCTCAATGGTCGTCGTCGTCGCTCCCTCCGGCGAAGAGGAATCCTTCGCCGTGGCAGTCAGAGCTCTGCAATGACCTGCTCGGCCTCGTGCTCCAGCGCCTGCCGTCCCACGCCGACCGCGTCCGCCTCCGCGCCGTCTGCCGCTCCTGGCGCGCCGCCGCCGCTGCCGCTGGCGCCCCGCCGCCGATGCCGTGGCTCGCGCTCCGCGACGGCGGCCTGATCGACTTCGACGGCAACCCCGTACGCTGCCCGCGGCACATCCTCCGCGACGGCGTCGTCAGCTTTCACCCCGTCGGCGGCGGCAACCTGGTCTTCCTCGAGCACGACGACGGCTGCTTCTCCCTGATGAACCCTCTCTCCGCCGCCTCCGGAGACAGGGACGACCCGCTTCTCCCTCTCCCCGAGCTCGCCGCCGCCGTGCGCCGAGCGGTTGACTCGTGCGAGACGCGCACTGTGGCTGTGGCGGCGTACACCCCGAAGCCATCGTATAGCACCGTGATCATGTCATCCTCTCCGTCTCCGGTGGTGGATTCCTCGTCATCGCCGCCGGACACCCTCGTCGCTGCCCTAATCTTGAACCGGTGCGCCGTGGCCATCTCCACCTGCAAGCGACACGACGGCGATGACGCGTCGTTCTCGTTCATGGACGAGAGGAGCAGGATCCGCTTGGTCTCGTTGCGGGCGACGGCCATCTGCGCCATCGCCTTCCTCCACGGGAAGCTCTACGCCATCACCAGCAAAGAAGGCCTCCACGTCCTCGATCTCGACAACGGCGGCGGCGGCGGCGGCGCGGTGTTCCGCCCGTGCATCGCCGACGACCCCGAGAAGAAGTCGGTCCACGTCGACGTAGAGAGGCGTGGCCACCTCGTCGTGCGCTACCTGGTGGAGTCCGGCGGGCGGCTGCTGATGGTGCGGTGGTGGAAGAGCCTCCCGCGGCTCCCGCCGCCGGTGTGGAGCGCCGACAGGCCGCCCAGTAGGTTCGAGGTCCTGGAGGCGGACGGCGACCTCGCCGCCGGCGGCGGCGGCGGCCGGTGGAAGGCGGTGGGCAGCTTGCGTGGGCGAGCGCTGTTCCTCCGCAAGGCGGACTCGAGGTCCGTCGTTGCTGCTGCTGGCGGCGGCGGCGGCGTCGCCGGAGCTCGAGAAGATTGCATCTACTTCATGCGGAGGAGTTTCTGGTATCCGAGCAAGGAGGAGGATTTCGGGAAGTCCGGCGTGTACGACATGAGAAGCGGGGAGATCTCGCCGCTGCAGCTGCCGGAGAGAGGGACGGCGGAGCTGCGCCTCCACTGCGAGTATCCGAGGTGGTTTTTCCCAGCGGATTATTAATTAGTTCTATATTTTGAAATGGACGACGGTCGCTGGTTAGGCATATCCGAAGAACTCATTTTGGTTGCTACTAGTACTTATCTTTTTTTATTGTTACAGAATTTTCTCTTAAATTAATTATTCGATTTATAGTCCGATTATAGAATTTTCTCTTAAATTAATTATTCGATTTATAGTCTGATTATACTACTGTGTTCGTTGCAATTAAATCTTTATAATAATATCCCTGAACTCCAAAACCAGATATAATCGGTTCCTGAATTGTCAAAACTGGTGTAAATGAGATCCCTCGGCGGTTTTGAATACAGTTTTGGCTGACGTGACGTCTACGTGGCTGGTTGGTTTGACTAGGTCTCTGTCCCACATGACATTGACGTGGCGCTTACATGGCAATTATATCTCGAAAAAATAATAAAAACCATGGCCCACCTGTCAGCTACACACTAAAAATAATTTAAAAATGGTGGGGCCTACATGGGCCCATATGTCAGCAAAACACAAGAAATCCACGTGGGTCCCACATGTCATTCCCTCTCCCCCTCTCAGCTCTCTCTCTTCCTCATCGTGCCATCTCCTCGCGGCGCCGCCTCACAGCCGGTAGAGCGGCGGCAGGAGCATGCCGGCGGAGCGGAGGGCAGGCGGAGTGGCGAGGCAGCGGCGTCGGCAGGCCGCGGGGTCGGTGCCTGCTCCCGCGCCGCCGATGGCGCCGTGACTCATCCTCCTCGTTGGCATCGACCATGTCCTCGTCCTCCGGATGCTCGTTGCCGCCGGACAGTGGATCGAGAACCCCCTGACGTGTGGGTTTTCAATGGACCCCCCACATCATGTTAGATGCTGCACGGCGGTGAGGGGGAGAGGCGGAGTTCGCCGGCGACGTCAAATCGTTTTTGCTCGACCAAAAGCGAATTCTTGTCAAGAACAAATGATCGATCCATGGACATGATGATTTGGAAATCTCAAAACCTGGCATAAATGGGAACAATCGAGTTCTAAATTTATACTGTAGTAATGATCTGCGTCCAAATTTATCTAAAAAAAAATATAGCGAGGACTAAGGTTGTGTTCTTCCCATTCTTTTCTAACTCAATCTTCTATCTTCTTATACACGCACGTTTTTCAAACTGCTAAACAGTGTTTTTTTGCAAAAAAGATTTTTTTATAGAGAAGTTGTTTAATTAATCACGTATTTTCAAATTTCGAGTTTTTTTTAGACTAATACTCGATTAATCATGCATTAATGGATTTTCCGTGCAGGGAGGTCTACGGTGTCTAGGTTAAACTTAACACTGCTTATAAAACTAATCTTTGATTAAAATTCCCAAATACTAAGTTGTTTATACCAACACAAAATCACAATTATATGAAAATGAATTCAAATGTCAATCCAATAATACTATTTTATCAAATAAAACTTAATTTATAGTAAAATGTTATTGGTCAAGTATTTAAATAGTTGAATATAAAATAGAATATAAAATACGTGTGCGTTTTATTTATGGCTTTTTTGTTGAGACAACCGCATATTCTTTCTATGAACTAGAAGTGAACTGTGAATACAATAAAATAGTACTATAATCTTTATTGTTAGAGAAAATCTGAGTTCTAACACAAACGAATAAAATTTGTCATTGACAACAGTTAGTTCTAGAGAAAATACGGATCCTATAAGCCATGTACTCCCCCCCCCCCCCCCCCCCCCAAGTCTCTCTACCACCGTAATCTTACGCACACAAACCACACCCACACGCCCACAGCTACACCTTCATTCATATCCACTGCCATGATGACTTGATGGAAGAGGAGGAGGAGAGAGCTATTTGACTATAATAATATGTAAGTGCTATGTCAGATGAAGATAAATTTAAATGTGTCGTATAAGAATAACATAGGATAAAACCACGGTGTAAACCGTCGATGGAAATAAAACGAACTGTATACTTGAGAGGGCTTTTCTATCTGGCTTTATTACTATCAAGGAGACGAAATCAAACTGAGGCGGTAGTTGAGGGAGGCAACATGTACTTCACCGTTTTCCCCATTGTTTCATGGCCCATCGGCCCATCGGCCCACCTACCACGGGTGATGTGAGCCCATTAAGCGCCACCGGGCTTTTCGGCCCTACTCCCTTCCTTCTTCCGCCTATATATCGTTCCCTTCTTCTGCAAGCCTCCCCTCCTCAGTCTCTCTCTCTCTCTCTCTCTCTCTCTCTCTCTCTCCACTCCACCACCCCCACCCTCACACACGCTCACACCCGGAGGCGGATTGGGCGATGGCGGCGGCGGCGCCGTCGAGGCTTATGCTGCGCTTCCGGGACGGCGAGCTGCGCCTCGCGGCCACCGACGATGAGCTGCGAGTCCCCTTGGGGTACGCGATCGGGGCCCCCTTCATCCGCAACGAGCGCATCTTCCGCCTCCTCGACGAGTACGCGCGGACCCACGCGCGGGGCGGCGCCGCCGACGCCGTGGCCAACATCGCCGCCTGGGACCGCGACTTCATGGCGCGGGGGGTCACCGACACCGTCACGCTCTACGACCTCTTCGTGGTAAAAATCTCTCGATCACTCTCGCCTGATTGCCGATTGGTTGATTGATGCATCCCCGCGCCCTCCCAACTCCCTCTCCTTGCCAGGCTCTGTTTGATTGATTGATTGATCGATTGGTTATGCTTTGCTTCCATTCTATTTTGGTTTGCCTGCGCCTATGATATGATACTTGCTTCTGTTTGTGTTTTGGATGAGATCAGTGGATTCCAAAGGAATACTCGGATGCTTTTTAGGATGTTCACACGAAATTAGTTCAGGAAAAAAAATTTCTAGACCTAAGGTCCAAATTATGCAGGGTTTGGTAAAATTCCCCACCTTCTAGAGGAGGCATGTACTTGATTACATGGGATTAGGCATGGTAGATTAACGTATGCTGTTGAGAGTAATCCAGTGCGTTATTGTAGATTTGTTGTAGTGTTAATTGCTGTTGATTAATTATAAGATACTTGTGCATTGCTGCGATAAGTCTTCGTATTACACACGTACGGACACACCGATTTAAGATAATGGGGGCACAGAGCACTGGAATGAGAGAGGACAGGGGGTATGAACGATATCAAGTTGTAGATACTTCATCCAGCGTTGAGAATTTGATTGGTTTGGACTGGAATATTCATTTGGTAATCTGAGAGATGGAAGCAGCATCCAAAGGTCTGGAATATTGAGGTGATGTGGCTTCACCGGCTGGAGTGCTTCATTTTAGCAATAGTTGTGGTTAGTGCAACACAACTATGTAGGATTGTGTTTATACTTTATACCAAAGCTCACTACTGTAGGTAATGTGGGTTTTGCACTCTGTTAGTAGACTAGTAGTATATAATGTGTGTTATTTGTGTAAATGTTGGTTTCTTGAGTGCTGTGTTAATTTTCTGGGAAGATCCAGCAATAATCCTTTCAGATAATTCCTTCTCTTCTTCTGATTTGGTTTAATTCCTTGTTCAAGTATAGGCACCATTTAAAGCCTGGTCCATGGTATATTCAGCATGAAGGATGTTGTGCACAAAGTGCATATAGCTGCTTCATAATGGATGGTTGAATTTAATGTGTTAAAATCTTCTGCTTGTGCTGTCTTTTGTATGATGCATATAATCTTGGTCATGGCTGATGACACCAAAACCTGTCGTCTCACAAATCTGAAGATCAATGTTCAGTTTTTGCTTCTAGTGAGAGATTACATGGTCTGTGACCTTCTGTTAGTGGCTAGTTCATATATGTAAACAATACTCCTAGTAAGTAAAAAATAGTAAGGACATGTTTGTTATGGACTTATGGTGGGTGGGTGAGGTGATGGCACGGGGGGCATGTACGCTCTGGGTGTGAGTATGCTAGCTCTTGTATACTCACAATGAACTCCTACGGTAAGGCAAATGGAAGCTGATCGATCCCAGTGGAGGTTGTGGTAGGCCAGATCACAAGGAAGGCTGATTCCGGTTGCGGGCCTCTCTTACACCTGGCTCTGCCCTATGGGTAGCAGAGGAGGTGTATGTATACTAAGCTCTTGTAGAGGTTAGAGGCTGAGGAAGAGGAATCGTGGGAGGCCTGTTGGGTCCCGAACAAATCAGATATGTAGAGACTTCACCCATCATTGAAAATGATTAGTTTGGGCTGTAATATTCAGTTGGTAATCTGAGGCGTGGAAGCAGCGTCCAAAGGTCTAGAACATTGTGGTGATGTGGCTTCGCTTAAGGGCTCCATTATAGCAATAACTGTGGTCGTTAGTGCAACACAGCTCTATAGTACTGTGCATAGATAATGTGGGTTTTCATGTTTTGCGCTCTGGTAGTAGCATATAATGTGAGCTTGTTTGTGTAAATGTTGGAGTATAGATATTGTGGGTTTTCATGTTTTGCGCTCTGGTAGTAGTATATAAAGTGAGCCTGTTTGTGTAAATGTTGGAGTATAGGCACTGTGAAATCTAGCCTATTCCTTAGAAAGGCATAAATGATGTTGTGTGCTAAGTGCATATATATACCAGCTTCATAATGGATGGTTCAATTTAATGTGTTAAAATCTTCTGCCTCTTCTGTTCTGTCCTTGGATGTTGCATATAATCTTTGGTCATGGCTGATGTCCCAACAAAACACTCTCTAGCTTGGAATCATGCATGCCTTCGCTGTTGCACTCCACATATATTTCCATCTGATGAGCCGCACAAACCCATTGTTTTGTAAGCAGCACATGACATTAGAACCTGTCGTCTCACGATTCTGAGGATCAATGTTCAGTTTTTGCTTCTAGCAAGAGATTACATGATCTGTGTGGCCTACTGTGCCTAGTGCAAATGTGCATAGTGAGCTGACTGATTGACTGATACATCTGTGTACATGTTGATGATGGATGCAGGGCGCGACGGCGCTGGGAATCGATGGGCTGAGCGACCTGTGTGCACAGATGACCGCGGACGCGGTGAAGGGGCGTCCCGTGAAGGAGGTCAAGGCTCTGCTCGGCATCACCGACGTCGGCATGACACCGGAGGAGGAGCTCAAGCTCCAGCAAGACAACGATGCCATCCTCTACCTCCGTTAACTACCTGATCATCATCAACATCGCTACTTTTGTCGCTGAAGCATTTTGATTCCATCTCGCCTACTGTGATGTACTTTGAGGTGGTATTGGCTTCTCTACGTCTAGATAGACAGCTTAGCTAGATAGATGCACACTTGATCGACCTGGCTTCCTGATATGCTGCTGAACTTGTAGTAGTAATTCTGAGAGAAGTTTGGAGGAATTCTGGGAGAAGTTTTGCCTGGGGCGGTGGTGCCTGGGCCTTGCACCTTACTAGTAGCTATTACTCGCTGCTTAATTCAGTCATATTTGGTACTCCTGTGTACGGTACTAATTGAGAGAAAAACTGGTTATATCATCAACATATCATGGCATAAATGGAGACTGGCAATGTGATGACCATAAAAAAAAATACAGACTGGCTAAATGGAGTGTTGTGTGTAGATCTAAGGAGTGTGGGGGCCTTGGAGTACATAACATAGAACTGCAAAACAAGTGTTTGCTTAGTAAATGGGTGTATAAGCTCATTAATGAAGAGGGAGTTTGGCAGAACTTACTTAGGAAGAAGTATTTGGCTAAGAAATGTATTACCCAAGTTGATAAGCAACCGGGGGACTCTCATTTCTGGTTAGGGCTTATGGCTGTTAAGGAGTCCTTCTCGTGTGGATCCTTTGAGGTTCATAATGGTACTCAGTTGAGGTTTTGGGAGGATTGCTGGGTTGGTGCCACATCTTTTGATAAGCTATATCCATCACTTTATAATATAGTTAGGAAGAAAAATGTTGTTGTTGCTGATGTGTTAAACACAGAGCCTCTTAATGTCTCTTTTAGGAGGGCCATCGTAGGGGATAATCTAGTGGCTTGGCATGACCTAGTGTCGAAAGTTGTGTCAGTTAACCTTTCAGAGCAAGATGATATTTTTAGGTAGAGAGCTAATAAAAATGGAATCTTCACTGTAAATTTTATGTATAATGCTCTCATGTATTGTGATGTAGTTCCAAGGAGGACTTTCATTTGGCACCTTAGTATTCCATTGAAAATTAAGATTTTCCTATGGTACTTATGGAGAGGGATTACTCTAACCAAAGACAATCTTGCAAAAAGGAAGTGGAAGAGTAGCATTAAATGTTGCTTTTGTAATTCTAATGAAACAATACAACACCTCTTTTTTTATTGTCATTTGGTAAGATCTGTTTGGAATGCCGTTTTTATAACCTTTAGGATTCGACCACCCACTAGTGTTGCTAACATGTTTGGTAGTTGGTTAAATGGTGTTCAACCTAGACTAAAATACCAAATTTTTTTGGGCATCACGGTTTTGTGTTGGGCGGTTTGGTTAAATAGAAATGATGTGGTCTTGTAACACCCTGAAAATTCGACCGACAAAATTAAGACTCTAAAAATATGGATTTTCAAAAACTTATTAAAATAAATTGCATCATGCCGATTTTATTCGCCGTTCCATTGAATTTCGATTTCGGAGTTTGGAGATTTCGAATAAAGAACAAAATCAATCAATTTACATCGATATTATTGCAAACATACTCGTATCAATTAAATTTAAATGCGATGGAATAGAATTAACACTAAATAAAGATTTAAATAAATTATATAAAAATGTGAGCAATATTAATTTAGGATGGATTCATTAGTTGGAATAACACAAATATTGGGTAAAATTCATATACGCAAATATTAGAAATTATAGAATCAAATTTATATAATAAATAAATAATAAATAAAAGAAAAATAAAAAAAATAAAAAAAATAATAATAAAAATAAAATAAAAAAATTAAATGGGAAAAATTGGAAATCGGCACTGTTCATTGCCCGTGAGGTGTTCAACGTGGTTCCCCTAGCCCTAACCCTACCCCGCGCCGCGCCGAGCGCCGTCCCCTCTCCCGCCGCGCCGCTCGCCGCCGCGCCACCGTCCCGTCGCCGCGCGCCGTCGCCATCACCGCCTCGCGCCCCGCGCCGCGCCGCGCGCCGTCCCATCGCCGCTGCTGCCGTCCCGTCGCCGCGCGCGTCGCATCGTCGCTCCCCCGAGCCCGTGTCGCCGCTGCTACCGCGCCACGCCGCCCGTGCCGTCGCCGCGCGCCGTCGCCATCACCGCCTCGCGCCCCACGCCGCGCCGCGCGCCGTCCCATCGCCGTTGCTGCCGTCTCGTCGCCGCGCGCGTCGCATCGCCGCTCCCCCGAGCCCGTGCCGCCGCTGCTACCGCGCCACGCCGCCCGTTCCATCGCCGCGCGCCGTCGCCGTTTGGCCGTCGCGTCGCCGCTGCCGCGCCATCGCCATCGCGCGTCGCATCACCTGCCGTGCCGCGCCCCCGAGCCCCGTGCCGCCGCTGCTGCCGCGCCGTTGCCGCTCCTCGTGCCCCGCGCCCTGCCGCGCCGCGTCGTCGTCACATCGCCGCGTCGAGCCCCGCGCCGCGCCACCCCGCCGACGCCATGAAGCCGCCGCCCCCTTCCCCTCTTCTTCCCCCCTCCCCTATAAATCCCCCCCTCTCTCCATCCTTTCCCCCATCCTCACCCCCCCTCTCCTCAACTCCACGCCGCCGCGCCGCCGCCTCCACGCCGCAGCGCCGTCACATAGAACCACCGCGCCGCAGCCACGAAGCCGCCGCGCCACGCCGCGCCTTGCACCGACGTTGCCGCCGTCGCCGTCGCCGCCGTCGCTGCCGCCGGTGAGCCGCCCCCCTTTCCCCCTCGCGTCCACTGCCGCCGCCGCTCGGGTGAGAGAGAGAGAGAGAGCCGGTCGAGAGAGGGAGAGGAAAAGAGAGAGTCGGCCGAGAGAGAGAAAAAGAAAGAAAGAGAGAGAAAAAGAGAGAAAAAGAAAAAAGAGAGAAAAGAGAGAAAAAAAAGGAGGGAAAAAGAAAAAGAGAGGAAAGAGAGAAAAGAGAGAAAAGAAGAAGAGAGAAAAAAGAGAAAAAAAAAGGGGGAAATAAATAAAAAGAAAAAATATAATAAATATAACATAATAATAATAAATAAATAAATATAAATAATAATAATAGTATAAATAGAGGGAAATTAGGAAAGTTTAGAAGATTTAAAAATTAGAATTTAAATTATAGATTAATTTCTCGTCGTAGGATTGCAAAAATCTAATATAAATTATGGGTTATTCTTGGTAATCACTATAAGTAATCAATTCGCGGTAGTAATTTAAATGTAATCAACAACTAATAAACGAAATCTTATAAATTATTATAGATTACTTCGAGTAATCTCTATAAGTAATCGATTCACGGTAGAAGTTCGGATTTAATCACTAGTAATTTTAGACATATAGTATACTTAATCGGTTAGTCATAGACTAAATTAAATCGTATAATAGTTTCTAGGATTTTGTCCGATATTTAGCTTGCGATAGAAATTGCTAACCTATTACATAGATATAATACTCGGGAATATTAAATTAGAAACTTAAGACAACAAAATAATTATACTCACAAATAATTTACATCGAAAATGGGTTCGCCTTAGTTCACGAATAGTAAAGTTAATATAAAGGAATCGAATTTCGCACTCGACTTTCATTCGGATTTACTTGGATTTTTATTTGAATTCTAACCGAATTCAAATCCATTTTCGCACGTAACTATAGAGCCCGAGGAAGCTGCTGATCCAAGCGAAGGTCAAGACCCGCAAGACTTTGAGCAAGGCAAGTCATCACTACTCTTTGAACATGTTGATCCCAATTGCGAAATTGTTTTGTTTATAAATAAAAATTGCATGCAATGATAAACATCCTACTTGTGATTATGCCATGCCTTGATTATTGTTTACCCCATATTCCTTCGTAACCATGTTTACGTATGAGTCCCTAGTCAACTATGACAATTGCTTAGCAACGCTATTCTACAATCATGCATACTCATATTTATCAAAATGCTCTATGCTTGGGCAATTGCCTTTGGGAAGGTAATTGAGATGCGGCATGTGGAGATATGAGCGCCACATTGCCATGATGTTGATGACATGATTTGCGAAAAGAGAAATGAAATTAAACAACTGTTTTCGACTGGGGCAGACGGAGGATTTGGGTGGTATCCGGGAAAAGGCAAGTACCGTCCCCAGTCAATTAAGGACCGAGCCATGAAGATAAGCATGAAACGACCCCCGTACAACCGCACTTCTCGTATGGGTATAGACCTAGCGGAATAGATAGCTGAGCGGAGGCAGTATCCATGCATAGTGGTTTCTTGATGAGTGAGGCAGGGGCTCTACGGTGGGGCAGCCATTGGTAGAACCGCGAGGCGGGTGTCTACAGTGGTGTCGCCATCGGTAGGACTGCCATGTGAGAATTTAAACATAATTATAACTTGATGCCTGTGTGCGTCTTTCCTTCCCGGGTGCGCCAGAACTCCTCTCACTGCTAGAAACCGTGTACGCCTAGAGTGCATGAGGATGTAAAGTTCATGGAGCGGGTACTGCCAATGCGAGGTTATCGAAAAGCTTTGCCGTGACATGTCTCATGTGTTGGGACGAGGCTCATGTGTTGGGCAGTCGCGGAGTGCGGGTAAAGTGTACATCCACTGCAGTGTGAGTAAACCCAATCTATTCGAATAGCCGTGCTCGCGGTCATTGAGCATCGGGACGTGTATTACACTTGGCTAGACTCTAAATTCTTAACTTGTGTGGGATGGGATGTGCATGATGATTTCTATGCTGATGGAGCCACTTCCTGAGAGGAGGGAAGGTGGACGTCATCAGAAAACCATGATGACTCGATGGCGGGAAGCTATCCTTGGGATCACAATGGTTGGTGGACAGAACCGTCATTGTTTAATATGAACACTGGTACTAAAATTTGATCAGTCTATGCTAGGTTTTAGGCCTGTGAAAAGAATTACAAAACTTGCTTTGTGCAAAAGAACCATAGCCATTCCTTGAATACCCCTTTATCATGTGCATTGTTGCTGTGGTGACTTGTTGAGTACGGTTGGTACTCACCCTTGCAAATATAAACTTAATCAGAGGCCGGAGATGAAGCTTCGGAGGATCCCTATGCCTATTACCAGGAGGGTGATGAAGACGATGGCGCTCAATAGGTCTTAGTTACGGTCGTTGTCTGTGGCAATGGCGTGCCGCTACCTTAACTCCGCTGCATTACCTATTTCTGTTTTTAGAGTGTATTCCGGACCGCACGGTCCGATGATTTAAGCCTATACCTGCGGGCTATTGATGTAATAATTCGTACTAGACATTCGTGTATGTGCACCGGTTACTTCAGCTATGAATTCGTGTGTACCTGACTACTTGATCCAGGGAAATGGTACGGTTTACACGATTGATTCCTGTTATAAAAACGGGGGTCCACAGAGCTGGTATCAGAGCCATACGACTGTAGGAAAAGACCAAAAGGCGCCCCACCCCTTTTCTAAGTTGGCCAAGGGAGAAATTCCCATTTAGTAATACTTTCAAAAATAAAAATGCTATGTTTACAAAACCCTGTATGATTTTTACCTTACTCTTAACTATTTCTTCACAAAATGAGTTTTACTCTTAGCTGACATTGGGTTTTTTTCTTAAACTTAGATGGCAGGTCAGGATTCACCCGCTGCCTGGGAGATGGGCGTACCCCGCTCAGAGGGATACGTCACTGAGCTACACCGACTGATGAGGCGTCTGCGATACCCCAGATCTCCGATCTACCGAGTGAGACAGTGCGGATCTGTTTGGGAGGCTCGGGTCGAGGTTCACACGCGAGTTCCATCAGAGTTAGACTAAAGCTTCCCGACACGCCACCGTCGCGACTTGCCAGAGACCGCGATGCAGGATGCAGCACGGGAGGCCTTCCTCCGACTTAGCTCTATCCACCGAGCTGAGTTGGCAAGTACTGAGTTTGCTCACCACCCGTTTCGAGAGGAGAGCAACTCCGTCTGCACTGTTCAGGACACACCTTGCTGCTACAACCCGATAGTGACCCGACTGTCACGATGGGCTGAGGCAGCAGACGACTTTTACGAGGAGGCTCTGTTAGAGATCGACGACCAGCAGAGGCGTGTGGGAGAGCTAGAGACCGAGGTGATTGACCTCACAGCGCAGCAGCTTCAGCTGGAGGAGGAGCACCAGGCTTGGGGCAGTGAGATAGACTCACTGAAGTCACAGCTTCAGGTCCACGACAACCAGTTCCGGCAGTTATCTGACCAGTACAACGACCGCCGCGGGATGATGGATACACTTGAGGAGCAGCTGAGAGAGAGTCAGGAGAACGTCAGCCAGCTGGAGGAGCAGCTTCGAGCAGCCACGGTCAGCACCACATGGGCTTCTACTTCCACAGCAGTAGGGCGTGACCGCTACTTTTTCCTCACCCCGCCGTACCCACCAGTGTTCCACGCTCTTTTGGGAGAGGTTGGTATGCTGGCTACTGAGTCAGCACCTTACTTGGTGGACCCGACAGTGACACAGCTACCTGCCCCGGAGATTGTGCACACTCCACTGATCTCTACACCTTCTCCGCAGCTGGGTTCCAGTTTAGAGACTCCGATCCAGGTCGACTCCGAGACAGAGGGGACTGACACTGAGCCAGAGAGCGAGCCAGACCTCACCGACCCCTCAGAGGATGAGACCCCTGTTCCCCGCATCACCTTCCTCGGAGGCCCCCGCACCCTCAGCACTGCCCGCAAGAGCACCCGACCTCTGGGCAAGAAGCCCAAGCCAGATTCAGAGGCCACTACTTCCGAGCCGTGAGGACTCAGGTTTGCCCGTGCTAGCGACCACCCTCTACCTGCCCCAGGATCCTGCGGATGGTTGGACAACTAGACTGGAGGATTGTTGCAGCTTCGATCTCGTTTCAGATGGTTTTTGGATAGTACGCGAGACACCCCCCCTACCTAGTTTGACGAGTAGCTTGATGGTTAGTTCGATGTATCTCTTGGATGAACCTTATTTGGACTGCATATGTATGCAGTCGATTGCATCATGATTTATGTACTATTTGGGGAACTCTGTGATGTTATTTATGATGTTGTTGCTGTTGTGTTATAAATGAGTTTATTCCACCATGCTTGCAAAACAAAATTCACATCAAAACAACTCCCTTAATGGGACGAAACCATAAAAGTTAGTTAGAAAATTAGGATACTTATTCCATCAACCTACACAGATGGCAAGCCGATGTCGGGCATCAACCAGCAATGAAGAAACTCAGACACCTGACCTAACCACCCTGGCCGGAGTTATGGCCACTCAAACCCAACTTCTGCAAGTCATTGCAAACAACCAAGGCAACCGCGGAGGATCGAGCTTTGGAGAGTTTATGAGAACCAAGCCACCCACGTTCGCTACGGCAGACGAGCCTATGGAGGCAGAAGATTGGCTACGCATCATAGAGAAGAAACTGACCCTTGTCCGGGTACGCGAAGCCGACAAAGTGATCTTCGCAGTAAACCAACTGGAGGGACCCGCTGGTGATTGGTGGGATACCTACAAGGAAGCTCGAGAAGAGGATGCTGGAGAACCCACTTGGGAAGAGTTCACTACAGCATTTCACGAGAACTTCGTGCCTGCTGCGGTAATGCGTATGAAGAAGAACGAGTTCAGAAGGTTGCGACAAGGGAACACAACGGTGCAGGAATATCTGAACCGGTTCACTCAGTTGGCCCGCTATGCAATTGGAGACCTCGCAGATGAAGAGGAAAAGATCGACAAGTTCATAGAAGGGCTGAATGATGAATTGTGTGGACCTATGATTGGGCAAGACCATGAGAGCTTCCAGAGCCTGATCAACAAAGTCGTTAGGCTGGAGAACGATCAAAAGACTGTAGAGCACAATCGCAAGAGGAGGCTTGCTATGAATCGCCCACCTCAGGGGGTGCCTCAGCGACTCAAGGGAGCCACTTCGTCTGGGTGGAAGCCCCCTATTGTGGCAACTAACCGTCCCGCCGCGCCTAGCAACTTTAACAGGCCGGTTGTGATTCAGAACCGCACCCCTACACCAACTCTGGCTGCCCCTGGAGCCAAGAGGAATGTGGACTGCTTCAACTGCGGAGAGTATGGGCACTACGCCAACAACTGCTCTCGTCCACGCAAAACTCCTGTCCGTACTGGCGCTAATGCAATGGCTGTGCGTGGGACTACTACCCCTGCTGCCGGACGAGGACTATTCAGGACTCCGCAGACTAACAAGACCATTACCGGGTTTGGCCGCGGACAAGTGAACCATGTGCGAGCTGAAGAGGCCCAGGAGGATCAGGGCGTACTGATGGGTACGTTTTCTATCAACTCCACTCCAGTTAAAGTTCTCTTCGATTCAGGAGCATCGCATTTATTCATATCATTGAAGGCTAGTCAAAAACACAACTTAACCCTAGTGGGGCTTAGAAAGCCTATGATAGTACACTCACCTGGGGGCGAGATAACGGTAAGTCATGCTTGCATAGACGTACCTATTCGTCTTAGGGATGTGGTGTTTCCCTCCAATCTTATGGTGTTGATACCCCAGACCCTGGATGTCATATTGGGTATGGATTGGTTAGCAAGGAACAGAGGAGTAATCGACTGTAGACGTAGAGAGGTTACCCTGACCACACCCTGGGGATCGGATATGAGAGCAACCATGGATCAAGATCCTAGACTGACCGAACGTGCCAGAGGCATATTTACCATGCTACCCCTGAAAGGAATGCTTGTAGTGCAACGATTTCCCGATGTGTTTCCAGAAGACTTACCTGGGATGCCACTAGACCGTGACATAGAGTTCATTATTGATCTGATGCCCGGAACTGCTCCCATATCCAAGAGACCTTATCGGATGCCAGTCAATGAGTTGGAGGAACTTAAAAAGCAAATTAGAGAGTTGCAAGAAAAGGGATTTGTACGGCCCAGTTCGTCACCCTGGGGAGCCCCAGTGCTATTCGTCAAGAAGAAAGATGGTAGCATGAGGATGTGTGTAGACTACCGTTCATTGAACGAAGTAACCATCAAAAACAAATATCCACTACCACGGATTAATGATCTTTTTGATCAACTCAAAGGAGCTAAGGTGTTCTCTAAGATTGACCTTAGATCAGGATACCACCAATTGAAAATTAGGACCGGGGATATACCCAAGACCGCGTTTTCAACACGCTATGGATTGTATGAGTTCACAGTAATGTCGTTTGGGTTAACCAACTGTCACACCCTGAAGTTCTTTCCCAAGCCTACATTGAAATTTTAAATGGTCTCAAGAAAATAGCAGTGTAAAGCAGGAGAAAACCTTAATAAATTAATGCAAATAATAATCGAATCTGGCATGTGGAATTTTTCTTGAGTTCTACATGTCGAAATTCACTAACAGGATTTTTAGTGGAATTTTCAGAGCCCTAGAAATAATTTTAACCAATTAAAATTGAGTATGCAATATTTTAATTCCAGGGAAAATCCTTTTACCTTTTTTTCTTTTTTCTTTTTTCTTTTCCCTCCTTTTTCCCCCTTCTTGGGCCGCCGGCCCATTCTTTTTTCCCCCTCTCTCCCGCTGGGCCGGCCGAAGGCCGAGGCCCAGCCTAGCCCAGCACGTCGCGCCCCTCCTCTCTCCCGGGGTCGCCGACAGGTGGGGCCCACCTGTCGGGTCCTCCCCCAACCTCCCGCCGCCCGCGCCGGTCACCACCCCCGAAACCGCCGCCGCCGCGCCCACCTCCTCCGCGTCTCCCGGACCACGCCGCCCACGTCGCCTCGCGCCCGCACCTCCCGCGCCCACTTTCCCCCTCTCTCCCGCTCACCCACGCTCCCGAGATGGCCGGGATTCGATTTTCGAATCCCGCCTCACTCTCCTCCCCACGCTGCCCACGTCGGCCGGCGATTCCCCGCCTTTCCCGGCCACGTCCGGCCCCCTCTCGCCCTATTTAAGCACCGCCGTCGCTCTCTCTCTCATTTTCCCCATTTCGCCGAACTCCCTCGTGCTCCCCATCGCTCCCGCGCCGTGCATCCACCCGCCGCCGCTTTTCCCGCCGCTCCGGCCGCCGCTAGCCGCCGCTAGGCTCGCTGCCGCACCGCGCCGTTGCCGCTGTCGGGTTCGCAAGGACGAACTCCGCCCCGTCCACCCCTCCTCCGTCGAAATCTGTCGCTGGAACCCCTCCGCACCGCGTGCCGGTGAGCATCGCCATGGCCGCCGCCTTCGGCCGGCGTCCTCGCTCTCCTCCGAATCCCTCTCCCTCTCTAACTCCTCTCACCTTGTTCGCTAGGTGGCCCCGGTGCTCGTCCCGCCGCCGTCGTCTCGCTCCGTCGCTCGCCGTCGCCGATCTCTGTCGGTGAGGCATCCCCTCCCCTTTCTCCCTCTCTCTCCCGCGCCGCGCCGCCGCTTAGCCGCCGCTAGCGCCGCCGCCCGCGCCGCCGCCGCCGCCGCCGGCCGGTCGCCGCCGTCGGCCTGTGCGCCGTCCGCCGCCGCCGCTCGCGCCGCCGCTTGCCACCGCTCGCGCCGCCGCTTGCCGCCGCCGGTGGTCGTGTGCGCTGCCGCCGCACCCCCTCCTCGGCCGCTCGGCCGGCCTTGTGCCGAGTCGAGCCGAGCCAGGCCGCCTCCGCGCCGTCCGATCGGCCCCGAGGGCGATCCGGGCCGTCGGTCCCGTGGACCGGCGGTGGACCACCCGCGTGGTCCCGGTCCACGGTGAACCGTCCCCCCTTGTGCCGCTGCCGAGTGGGGCCCGCGTGCCGGCGCCCCTTTTCCCTCTCTCCCGAGCCGCTGACCGGTGGGCCCCGCATGTCGGCGCCGCGCCCCCCTTGATGACGTCAGCCCTTGGAATTATTGCGCAATAAATGATTTAAGGACTTTTTGTTATAGTAATAAACATAGTGAATCTTCTAAAATTCATATCTAATTCATCCGTGCTCCGTTTAAGCCCATTCAAGTCTCAGTAAATCAAGAAAAATGTGTAGAATCCATTGAAAATGGTTTTGTTCTCTGTTTCAGTAGTCTTATAGCCTGTTTGCATTGTTTGCCTTGTATGTCGCTTAGATTCCGGTTCTTCCGACGCTCAGGTGTACTTCGAGATTGTTGCCGAGGTTCCTCCAGCAGCAGAGCAAGGCAAGTCATGCTTGTCAGTTGAACATATTGAACCTATATTGCAAATGCTCTCTTGTTTTCCTTAAACACTGCATTGTTTTATAATATCACCATGGGATGTTTACCTACTGTCATAGCCGTACTATTCCATACCTTGTCCCTTTGTTAGCTTGGGATATAACCTGACTAGAGATTGGACTAGGGATTGCTTAGCCTTGCTTAGTTCAACTAGCACACAATGAGGGAAATCTTATTAATGTTTAGACTGTAGGTCATAATGGTAATGTTGGATTAGTACCACCGTTTTGGTGTTGATTAATTAAAATGAATCACATGGTGGGCTGTGGGTGCATGGTTTTGCTGGTCGCACCCATGGCAAGTAAGGACCGGTTCGCGGGAAACCCTGGAAGAATTTATCGTGCTTACCACAAGCCAGCGTGGGCAACGGCTGGGCTTGTAGTGTAGCTTTCCTCTAGCTGACGCATCCAGGCAAGGGTGGGCGTGATGGAGCGGGGCGGGCCCTGCGACGGCCTCTGTCGATTTCGGATTCACCTAGGCACGAGAGGGGACTGCCCGCTGCCTTGCGAGGAGTGGGGGTGAAACCTGAGGTGTGGTGTGCTTGGCTAGAGGGGGTTATGCGAAGGGTCCTGTCACGGCCTCTTTCCGGTATGTCGTGGTGGCATGTCGGCGCACGGTAACGTGTCGTGGGGCTGTGTCTTGTGGGTACAGTTGTACACCTCTGATCAGAGTAAAACTATACGAATAGCCGTGCCCGCGGTTATGGGCGGTCAACCAGATTCACCGTGATTAGTTTCACCCTAGTTTAGTCTAATGAAATTGGATAGTCTAGGTGGATGGTTGGGCCTGTTGCAACGTGGGATAGCGTTGGACAGTGGATGATTAATATTGAGTAATTATTACACCTGTTTTCTTCTTTCAACTCCTATTTGTAAATGCTCGCTTTATGCAAATGAACCAGTCTAGTTCTCCGTTGATAATTCCCTGCATCATACCCCTATTCCGGTATGACTTGCTGAGTACAGTGGGTAGTACTCAGTCTTGCTCTATTTTTCCCCAACCCCAGAGTGCGAGTATGTGTCCGATGGTGGTTTCTCCGAGGAGTAGGCTTCGTCCGTGCCGTCGAGGATACCTGTGGAGTGGTGTTCCCACTGCAGTTCAAGTCAAGGCTTAGCTTCTGTTATCTTTCGTTTTTCCGCTGCATTTATGTAAGACTTTTATGATGTTTGTAAGACGTGGATCTAAATGTCAACATTGTCGTTTGTGTACCCCGGCCGGTCCTGGACGGGGATTTTAATGCACATTCTGCTTGGAATTCTATTCGGGAATTTCTGGGCGTGACACCAACGCCCCGGCATACTTTATGAATCTTATGAACAAAGTGTTCATGGATTACTTGGACAAATTTGTGGTAGTATTTATCGATGATATTCTGATCTACTCCAAAGATGAGGAAAAACATGCGAAACACTTGCGATTGGTACTTGAGAAACTTCGGAAGCATAAATTATATGCAAAGTTTAGTAAATGCGAGTTTTGGCTGAAAGAAGTCGCCTTTTTAGGCCACGTAATCTCAGCCGGTGGAGTAGCAGTGGATCCTGCTAAAGTGGAGGCTGTTACAGAATGGAAAGCACCCAAGTCTGTGACTGAAATTCGGAGTTTTCTAGGCTTGGCCGGATACTACCGAAGGTTCATTGAGGGATTCTCTAAGATAGCCTGACCAATGACACAACTATTCAAGAAGGAAAAGAAGTTTGTGTGGTCAGAACAGTGTCAGGAAAGCTTTGAGCAGCTCAAAGAAAAACTGACCTCGGCACCTATTTTAGTTCTTCCCGACATCAGGAAAGACTTCGTTATATATTGTGATGCATTAAGGCAAGGACTAGGAGGAGTACTGATGCAGGACGGAAAGGTTGTAGCCTACGCGTCGCGACAATTGCGACCACATGAGGAAAACTATCCTACCCATGACCTAGAACTTGCAGCTGTGGTTCATGCACTAAAGATTTGGAGACATTATTTGATTGGAAACCATTGTGATATCTACACTGACCACAAGAGTCTGAAGTATATTTTCACCCAGTCAGACCTCAACTTAAGGCAAAGGCGATGGTTAGAACTAATCAAGGATTATGACTTAGAGGTTCACTATCACCCCGGCAAAGCAAATGTTGTGGCTGACGCTTTGAGTCGGAAGAGCCATTGCAATCATCTGAGGACGGAAGGAATGGCTCCTGAGCTTAGGGAGGAAATAGCCCAACTAAACCTACATATAGTACCTCATGGGCAGATAAACACCTTGGACATTCAACCTCTTCTGAGAACCCAAATAGAAGAAGCCCAGAAGGACAACGAGGAAATCCGAGAGGTGAAGGAACGCCTAGCCACAGGACTTGCAAAGGAATTTTCTACCGACGAAAAAAATGTCCTATGGTATAAAAAGAGGATTTATGTACCCGAACAGGGTGGACTGAGAGGATTAATCCTAAAGGAAGCTCACGAGTCGGCATATTCATTGCACCCCAGAAGTACGAAGATGTACCAGGATCTGAAGGAAGGATACTGGTGGCCCAATCTGAAGAGAGATGTGGCAGAATACGTAGCACTCTGTGACGTGTGCCAAAAGGTGAAGGCTGAGCACCAGAGACCGGCAGGTTTGTTGCAACCCCTTAGGATTCCCGAATGGAAATGGGATGAGATAGGTATGGATTTTATTGTTGGATTGCCCAAGACCGCAACAGGGTACGATTCCATCTGGGTGATTGTGGATCGACTCACCAAGACGGCAAGATTCATCCCCGTTAAGACAAATTATAGCAGTACCAAGCTAGCCGAGTTATACATGACCAGGATAGTATGTCTTCATGGTGTACCTAAGAAAATTATATCTGATCGAGGAACCCAGTTTACCTCGCATTTCTGGGAAAAAGTACATGAAGCCCTAGGAAGTTACCTAGCGTTTAGCACAGCTTATCACCCACAAACGGATGGCCAGACAGAGAGAACAAACCAGGTCTTGGAAGACATGTTGAGAGCTTGTGCTCTAGATTTTAGCAAAGACTGGGAGAGATGTTTGCCCTACGCCGAATTCTCCTACAACAACAGCTTTCAAGCAAGCCTAAAGATGTCACCCAATGAGGCATTGTTTGGTCGACGATGTCGAACTCCAGTAATGTGGTCCGAGACTGGAGAACGGGCAGTATTTGGACCTGACATTATCCAAGAAGCCGAGGAAAAGGTTCGCCTGATTCGAGACCGTCTAAAAGTAGCACAATCACGACAAAAGAGTTACGCCGACACTCGAAGAAGAAACCTGGAATCCTAATTTCCCTCTATTTATACTATTATTATTATTTATATTTATTTATTTATTATTATTATTATGTTATATTTATTATATTTTTTTCTTTTTATTTATTTCCCCCTTTTTTTCTCTTTTTTCTCTCTTCTTCTTTTCTCTCTTTTCTCTCTTTCCTCTCTTTTTCTTTTTCCCTCCTTTTTTTCTCTCTTTTCTCTCTTTTTTCTTTTTCTCTCTTTTTCTCTCTCTTTCTTTCTTTTTCTCTCTCTCGGCCGACTCTCTCTTTTCCTCTCCCTCTCTCGGCCAGCTCTCTCTCTCTCTCTCTCACCCGAGCGGCGGCGGCGGTGGACGCGAGGGGGAAAGGGGGGCGGCTCACCGGCGACGGCAGCGGCGGCGACGGCGGCGACGGCGACGGCGGCAACGTCGGTGCAAGGCGCGGCGTGGCGCGGCGGCTTCGAGGCTGCGGCGCGGTGGTTCTATGTGACGGCGCTGCGGCGTGGAGGCGGCGGCGCGGCGGCGTGGAGTTGAGGAGAGGGGGGGTGAGGATGGGGGAAAGGATGGAGAGAGGGGGGGATTTATAGGGGAGGGGGGAAGAAGAGGGGAAGGGGGCGGCGGCTTCATGGCGTCGGCAGGGTGGCGCGGCGTGGGGCTCGACGCGGCGATGTGACGACGACGCGGCGCGGCAGGGCGCGGGGCACGAGGAGCGGCAGCGGCGCGGCAGCAGCGGCGGCACGAGGCTCAGGGGCGCGGCGCGGCAGGTGATGCGACGCGCGATGGCGATGGCGCGGCAGCGGCGACGCGATGGCCAAACGGCGACGGCGCGCGGCGATGGAACGGGCGGCGTGGCGCGTAGCAGCGGCGGCACGGGCTCGGGGGAGCGGCGATGCGACGCGCGAGGCGACGGGACGGCAAGCAGCGGCGATGGGACGGCGCGCGGCGCGGCGCGGGGCGCGAGGCGGTGATGGCGACGGCGCGCGGCGACGGAACGGGCGGCGTGGCGCGGTAGCAGTGGCCGCACGGGCTCGGGGGAGCGGCGATGCGACGCGCGCGGCGATGGGATGGCAGCAGCGGTGATGGGACGGCGCGCGGCGCGGCGTGGGGCGCGAGGGCGGTGATGGCGACAGCGCGCGGCGACGGGACGGTGGCGCGGCGGCGAGCGGCGTGGCGGGAGAGGGGACGGTGCTCGGCGCGGCGCGGGGTAGGGGTTAGGGCTAGGGGAACCACGTCGAACACCTCGCGGGCAATGAACAGTGCCGATTCTAATTTTTCCCATTTATTTTTATTTTATTTTTATTATTATTTTTTTATTTTATTTTTTATTTTTCTTTTATTTATTATTTATTTATTATATAAATTTGATTCTATAATTTCTAATATTTGCGTATATGAATTTTACCCAATATTTGTGTTATTCCAACTAATGAATCCATCCTAAATTAATATTGCTCACATTTTTATATAATTTATTTAAATCTTTATTTAGTGTTAATTCTATTCCATCGCATTTAAATTTAAGACAACAAAACAATTATACTCACAAATAATTTACATCGAAAATGGGTTCGCCTTAGTTCACGAATAGTAAAGTTAATTTAAAGGAATCGAATTTCGCACTCGACTTTCATTCGGATTTACTTGGATTTTATTTGAATTCTAACCGAATTCAAATCCATTTTCGCACATAACTATAGAGCCCGAGGAAACTGCTGATCCAAGCGAAGGTCAAGACCCGCAAGACTTTGAGCAAGGCAAGTCATCACTACTCTTTGAACATGTTGATCCCAATTGCGAAATTGTTTTGTTTATAAATAAAAATTGCATGCAATGATAAACATCCTACTTGTGATTATGCCATGCCTTGATTATTGTTTACCCCATATTCCTTCGTAACCATGTTTACGTATGAGTCCCTAGTCAACTATGATAATTGCTTAGCAACGCTATTCTACAATCATGCATACTCATATTTATCAAAATGCTCTATGCTTGGGCAATTGCCTTTGGGAAGGTAATTGAGATGCGGCATGTGGAGATATGAGCGCCACATTGCCATGATGTTGATGACATGATTTGCGAAAAGAGAAATGAAATTAAACAACTGTTTTCGACTGGGGCGGACGGAGGATTTGGGTGGTATCCGGGAAAAGGTAAGTACCGTCCCCAGTCAATTAAGGACCGAGCCATGAAGATAAGCATGAAACGACCCCCGTACAACCGCACTTCTCGTATGGGTATAGACCTAGCGGAATAGATAGCTGAGCGGAGGCAGTATCCATGCATAGTAGTTTCTTGATGAGTGAGGCAGGGGCTCTACGGTGGGGCAGCCATTGGTAGAACCGTGAGGCGGGTGTCTACAGTGGTGTCGCCATCGGTAGGACTGCCATGTGAGAATTTAAACATAATTATAACTTGATGCCTGTGTGCGTCTTTCCTTCCCGGGTGCGCCAGAACTCCTCTCACTGCTAGAAACCGTGTACGCCTAGAGTGCATGAGGATGTAAAGTTCATGGAGCGGGTACTGCCAATGCGAGGTTATCGAAAAGCTTTGCCGTGACATGTCTCATGTGTTGGGACGAGGCTCATGTGTTGGGCAGTCGCGGAGTGCGGGTAAAGTGTACATCAACTGCAGTGTGAGTAAACCCAATCTATTCGAATAGCCGTGCTCGCGGTCATTGAGCATCGGGACGTGTATTACACTTGGCTAGACTCTAAATTCTTAACTTGTGTGGGATGGGATGTGCGTGATGATTTCTATGCTGATGGAGCCACTTCCTGAGAGGAGGGAAGGTGGACGTCCTCAGAAAACTATGACGACTCGATGGCGGGAAGCTATCCTTGGGATCACAATGGATGGTGGACAGAACCGTCAATGTTTAATATGAACACTGGTACTAAAATTTGATCAGTCTATGCTAGGTCTTAGCCTGTGAAAAGAATTACAAAACTTGCTTTGTGCAAAAGAACCATAGCCATTCCTTGAATACCCCTTTATCATGTGCGTTGTTGCTGTGGTGACTTGTTGAGTACGGTTGGTACTCACCCTTGCAAATATAAACTTAATCAGAGGCCGGAGATGAAGCTTCGGAGGATCCCTATGCCTATTACCAGGAGGGTGATGAAGACGATGGCGCTCAATAGGTCTTAGTTACGGTCGTTGCCTGTGGCAATGGCGTGCCGCTGCCTTAACTCCGCTGCCTTACCTATTTCTGTTTTTGGAGTGTATTCCGGACCGCACGGTCCGATGATTTAAGACTATGCCTGCGGGCTATTGATGTAATAATTCGTACTAGACATTCGTGTATGTGCACTGGTTACTTCAGCTATGAATTCATGTGTACCTGACTACTTGATCCAGGGAAATGGTACGGTTTACACGATTGATTCCTGTTATAAAAACGGGGGTCCACAGGTCTTTAATGGCTCCAAAACTAATTCCTTTTTGCAGGTGATCTTCAAGGGGACTTATTGGGCACAACAGTGGTCTTTGTTGCTTAAGGAAGAGGATGGCCACAAATTGAATGAATATTGCAAGATGTTGGAGGCAAGGGTCATGGAGTTGTATGCAAAATATGGGTGGAACCTTAGAAAGAGATTGGAGTAGTAGTGTTTCTCTTTTCTCTTTTAAGTGTTGTCACTTTGGTACTTTTTTTATCCTTATTGTAAGGAATTTGGGTCTAAGTACTCTTGTATGACGTTGGGCTGTGTACATCCATTGTGGATGTAGAGGCCGGATTTTAATCCATTTTCTAAAAAAAAACATATCATAGTATCATCGAAGAACACGAGTTTGTTGGTCATAAATTTGTGTTGCACTTCGAATAGTAGCAAGGTTATTTGTCTTGTATCCATCAATGGAAGTCGAAAGTAGTCATCCAAGTTGATAATAATGACTATAGTAATTCTTGTCAAGAGTAGGATCTTAGAAACAAATTAGTCATGCTAATTTTCTAATCTATCAATCTATTATTATATGGGAAATGCTTCACCCCGGGCGACCGGCGCGGGGGAGCCGGATCGGTCGCTCCCCCGGCGCGCGCCCTCCTCCACGTGAGCACCTATTGGGGCCCACCCACTTCTCCCTCCCTTTTTTCCACAAAAGATGTTTCACCTAGTTTACTTACAATGTTTCACTATTTATAGATCTAATGTTGCAGTGAATTAAAATACTATTTTGCAACAAAAACCCACATATTTTGGAACCCCTCTACTAAGGGAATTCGGTTTATTGTTTATTCCACAAAAAATGTTTCACCTAGTGTACTCACAATGTTTCACTATGTATAGATCTAATATTGCAGTGAACTGAAATACTGCATTGCAACAAAAAAACCCACATATTTTGGAAACCCCCTATTAAGGGAATTTGGTTTATTTTTTGTTCCACCGAAAATGTTTCACCTAGTGTACTTATAATGTTTCACTATGTATGGATCAAATGGTGCAGCGAACTGAAACATTCTTTCGCTATTTGCTGAAACATTGTTTTTATATAAGGTGAAACAACACCCGATTTAAACGAGTGAAACATTTTCGATCTACTTAGTGAAACAATTCCGATATACCTAGTGGAACATCGTGCAACATTTACAAATAATTCAATAATAAGCTATTTTTTTTCATCGGAATATATCCATGTGTGGTCTTGTTTTGAAGATTTAATTGCAACGAATTTAATAGTGCAATCGGATCATGATTTGGATAAGTAATTTAAGATAAAAATCAGTTTAAAGTAGTTTTTCACGTAAATCGTGCGCTGACGTCATGCTGACGTCAGCGCCCGATTTTTCTCCGGATCGATCGGGCGCCCGACGCATAGAGTCCTCCATTATTATATTATTAAAGGAATAGAAAAAGGAGCCTCCACGTTCGCTCTCATGGCCTAGAAATTCTCACATTAATCGGAGAAAAAGAAAAAGGCAGAGTCCATATAGAAATACAATTTAGAAATAGCTGAAATTTGGAATTAAAAAATAAGGAATATTAGAAGAGGAGACTAGAGTCCATATAGAAATACAATTTAGAAATAGTTGAAATTCGGAATTAAAAAGTAAGTAATATTAGAAGAGTAGACTAGAGTCCATATAGAAATATAATTAGGAAATAACTTAAATTCGGAATAAAAAATAAGGAATATTAGAAGTAGAGTAAAGAGTCTATATAGAAATACAATTAAGAAAAAAATAGAAATTCAGAATTAAAAATAAGGAATATTAGAAGTAGAGTATAGAATCCATATAGGAATTTAAAACTAACTAAAATTCAGAATAAAAAGGAGCCTCCACGTTCATTCTCACATTAATCAGAGAAAAAGATAAGACAGAGTCCATATAGAAATACAATTTAGAAATAGCTGAAATTCGAAATTAAAAAATAAGGAATATTAGAAGAGGAGACTAGAGTCCATATAGAAATACAATTTAGAAATAGTTGAAATTCGGAATTAAAAAATAATGAATATTAGAAGAGGAGACTAGAGTCCATATAGAAATACAATTAGGAATAACTGAAATTTGGAATTAAAAATAAGGAATATTAGAAGTAGAGTATAGAGTCCATGTAGAAATACAATTAGGAAAAAAATAGAAATTCAGAATTAAATAGAAATTTAGAATTAAAAAATAAGGAATATTAGAAGTAGAGTATAGAGTCCATATAGGAATTTAAAACTAACTAAAATTTGGAATAAACATAATAAAATGAAAAGTAGTGTTTAGAGTCCGTATAAAAATACAATTTACAAATAACTAAAATTCGAAATTAAGAAAAAAATAGGAACAAGAGTTTAAAATCAATATAGGAATACAATTTAGAAGTAACTGAAATTTGAAATTAAAAATTAAAAAATATTGAAAGATGAGTTTAGAGTCCACATAGAAATACAATTAGAAATAATAAAAATTCAGAATTTTCAAAAAAAAAGAAATATTAAAAGACGAGTCTAGAATCCATATAGAAATATATATAATTTACAAATAACTAAAATTTGATTTTAAAAATAATTAATAACTAACATGTATATAAAATACAATATGAATATTACACATTAGTAGTTTCGTAAAGTTATTGCAAAATTTAAAATTATGTTATCATTGTAATATATTTTAATAATATAATTAGAAAACATATATGCTATTATATGAGAAAAAATATAATGATGCTAGCCGCGCAATCTGCACGGGCCACCAGCTAGTTATTATATTATTAAAATAGCTTTGAAAGAAGGCACCACATTCGCTGTGGGGGCTAGAAATTCCCACATTAATCGGAGAAAAAGAAAAGAAGAGTACAAGTAGAAATACAATTTAAAAATAGCTGAAATTCGGAATTAAAAATAAGCAATATTAAAAGAAGAGTCCATATAAGAACCCAATACGAGATTAATGAAAATTCGGAATAAAAATAAAATAAAATCCAAAATTAGAAAAGAAAAGGAGAGTCTAAGTAGCAATATAATTTAAAAATAACTGAAATTCGAAATTAAAAATAAGAAATATTGAGCGAACAATCCATATAGTAACCCAATACGAGATTAATAATATTCGGAATAAAAACAAAAATAAAATGTGAAATTAGCAAAAAGAAAATAAGAGTTCAAGTAAGAATACAATTTAAAATTAACTGAAATTTGGAATTAAAAATAAGCAATATTGAAAGAAGAATCGATATAAGAAACCCAATGCGAGATTAATTAAAATTTAGAATAAAAATAAAATAATATCAAAAATTAGAAAAATTAAAAGAGAGTTCAAGGATACAATTTTGAAATAACTGAAATTCAAAAATAAAAAATAAAAATATTAAAAGAACACTATACGGTATTAATTAAAATATGAAAAAAATAAATTCTAAAATTGGAAAAAGAAAATAATATTTCAATTAGGAATACAATTTATAAATAACTAAAAAAGGTGATAAAAAATAAAGACTATTGAAAGAAAAGACCATCTAAATCACATAACGAGATAAATTAAGTAACACGCCTATAAAGGAGTAGAGTGGTAGCGGTTGATACGACATATAATAACTGTTAATACAACACCAAATAGAATCCTAATGACGATTAAAAGGTTGGGCGACAGGCAGGCCGTGAAGCAAACGGAAAAGGCGGTTGCCAGGACTTCTAGAAAGTAAAAAAATAGACCTCATTGATAATCATATCTGACTTTTAAAATCTCAATAATAATAAAAAGGAGAAGCAGCGGGCGGGGTGTATAGTAGTATAGTTGCAGAGCAGCCGACGGTTGGCGGGACTTCTAAAAAATAAAAAATTAATTACAACGATAGTTATGTTCGATTTTAGAATCCCAATGATAATAAAGAGTAGGCGGTGGATGGGCCGTAGAGGAGTATAGCGGCATTGTTTGACGGGACTTCTAGAAATTATAAAAAATAAAACCCAACAAGACAATAAACTCTAAAAACTATAAGGTCCAATTTTTAAATGTTCGTAACTTCTAAAAAGTAAAAAAAAACCAATGATAATCATGTTTGATTTTAAAATGCCAATGATAATAAAGAAGGGAGGCAGCAGGCGAGCCATGAAGGAGTACAATTGCAAAGCCGCTGACGGTTTGGCGGGACTTCTAGAAAGTAAAAAAATGAACCTGAACGATAATTATGTTCTATTTTTAAAATCCCAATGACAATAAAGAGAAAAGACAGTGGACGAGCCGTAGAGGAGTATAATGGCAGCGTTTGACGGGACTTCTAGAAATTATAAAAACGAAACCCAACGAGAAACTCTAAAAACTATAAGATCTAATCTTTAAAGGTTTCAAGGAGTATGAATAGAAATAGTGGTAGATCGAGCAAGCAAATAAAAAGGATATGATGGAAGTAAAGGGTAGCAGCTGATGTGACTTTTGAAAACTATATAATTAGAAATACGAGGATGATAAGGTTTGGTCTTTCGAAGTTTTTAAGACAACGAGATAGCTATTTAATAAATTTTAAGTAAAATCATACTAAAAAATAGGGGCTAGCCGCGCAATTGCGCGGGCCACCCAGCTAGTTTGTCCAAAACCTAAAGAAGTTTCAAACGGCATATTCTATAAACTTAGATGTCAATTCCAACGACCCATTCCAGTTTGGTTGACGTACTAACTACAGAATTTCGTGATAGAATCTATGTGATTTTAAAAATATTTTATCTTAGTAGATCATATTATCGGCAAAAGTTAGGGGTTTGTCCCATCTCACCTTTTTTAAGTTCTTTTCTGTTCACTTCTGGATTTTTTTGGCGGTGTGCTTACGGGCAGAGGTTAGAGATGTAACCCATTTCCATTATCAAAAAAAATTCCAACGACCCAAGTGCGGAGAGGGCTAATCCTAGTCGTCCGATCCACATTGTGCGGCGTGGATTTGTTACTAACGGTGATGAGTTATTCTGTATTCCCATTCCAGAAGCAGCCGCCGATTTGCTCCGGAATTGGATCCTGGCCGTCCGATCAGCAACGTGCGCACCAGATTGACCAGAAAACCAGAGAAAAACTTTCCCTATAATAAATATCCAACCCCCTTATATCAAAATTTGAAACCGCGGAGAGAGAGAGAGAGAGAGAGAGGCGGCAGCTTGCTCCACACGCCTCCGCCGTGTCGAGATTTCCGACTCGCCGGAGAGGAATGGAAGAGGCCCGCGCGAGAATCGTCGCCTCCGCCATGGCCAGATTGAACCTACCGTGGGCGACGCGGACGCATGCCACTCCGGCCGCTGCCCTCGCGCCGCCCGTCGGCGACGTCCCGCACGCCCAGTGGCGGGGGCTACCCGACGACGGCGTCGCCAGGGTGCTCGTCCGCCTCCCCGTCCTCGACCTGTTCCGCCTCGGCTACCTCTTCTCCCCGCGCTGGCTCGACATCTGGCGCGCCGAGCCGCTGTATCTCCACGACCGCCAGTTCGAGTCTCCTCGGATCGCCGCCGCCGACGTCGCCGACGCCATCGCCAACGTTCTCGAGCTCCACGTCGGGGACGGCGTCCAGTTTGTAGGCGTACAAGGAGACGTTGGGAGCGACGACGACGACGATGGAGATGGAGGTGGAGGCGACGAGGTAGTTGGTGCGGATGGCGACGACCTGGGCGTCATCGTCAACCCTGGCCTGGTGGATGACGACGACGATGATGGCGATGATCATGACGGGGGCCTCGACGTCGCCGAAGACGAGGCAGCAGTTCAAAACGCCGGAGTCGTCGACGATTCTGGACCGGGGGTCGCCGTCGAACTCGAAGAGGGGCCAGAAGATGAAGCCAGTGGAGTCGAAGACGAATCAGCAGATCAAGCCGGCCGCCACCGTCCCCCATCCCCTGGAGGCATAGGCGCCGACGACGGCGTCATCAGCGACGACGACCTCTACGGCCACGATGACATCCCAGCTGGTGGTTACGAGATCGGCCGCGTCTACAGCTTCCGAGTGGAGACCACGCGGTGGTGCCTCGACCACCTCGACCGCTGGTGCGCCGCGCTCCAGCGCGGCCGTGTTCGTGAGGTCATCCTCGCCAACCTCGCCATAGAAGGGCACCCCGACCTCCCTCAGGGCATCCGCGACTGCGCCACAAGCCTCAAGGGACTCCACGTCTCCTTCTTCACCGTGGAAGCGGACCACATCGACCCCCTCGTCAATCTCCGCGGCCTCGGGCTGTGCGGCTGCGCCATCAACCACGGCGTAATCTCGCGAGCACTCCGGCCCGAATCGGAAATCCGGGGGCTGACGGTCGATTTCAACAGGCTGGGAGACGTCTCCGTCCAGAACACGCGCCTCCGGTCTCTGGAGATGTTCGACAACCTGATGGAGGGCAGCACGATCACCGTGGACGACGCCATCCAATTCCGGAACCTTGACCTGTACCCGACGAGGCCATCCAGGATCTGCATCGTTGACGCGCCCAGCCTGCGAAGAATCGGCTCTCTCGATCTCTTCAACACCGTCTTCGTGATCAAAGGCATTGTGATTCAGGTATGATCAAATTCAAACCTGCATGCATGCAATGCAGCTCATCCGATTAATTCAAATCCAAATTCAAATTGGCTAATCAACAATTCTACACTCTGATCATGCGCAGGCTGGGATGGTGCAGCGTCCTCCAAAGAAGCGTTCTGTCAGGATTCTTGGCTTACGGGTGAACTACACAGAGATGGGTCACAGGGTGCCCCGTGAGATAGAGCAGATTCTGAAGTGTTTCCCATGCTTAGAGCAACTGGAGATCATGGTAATAAACAGCCAATCCAATCGCTCAATCGTTTCATTGTCCTGAAATTTGCTGTTAATTGCTCTGCATCAGTATTAGGCTATGTCTGAATTCTGATTTCTGATTTGGGTTGTACGTGCGTGCCTTTTCTGCAGAATTATTATCCACTGTCTCTGTAGTACAATGGTATTAATATGTCTGAATTCTGTTCGAATTGTGCGTGAGTTGCAGAATTATATATCATGTGTTAATTCTGATTTCTGATTTGAGTTGTGCGTGTTAATTCTGATTTCTGATTTGAGTTGTGCGTGTGTGCCCTTTGCTGCAGAGAGACGATGAGGTTATACAAGAAGAAGGGCTCCTCGAAGTGTTTGATGAACACATCTATCAAGGGAACAATTTCTTCCGTGACCTTGGTTGTTTCAAGCATCACCTGAGGTGGATATATCTTACAGGTTTCAGAGGGGGCAAGTATGAACTTGCTCTGGGCAAAGCCATCCTCGACGAAGCTCGAGCTGGGACACAGTTCAAAATGGTACTCCCACCAGGCAGCAATACCGACAACATCTCGAACCAGCAAAGGTGGCTTATCGAACATTTCAGAATGAACACTCCAAATGATGCTGTCAGAGACGGGCATGTGTCCATTATTCTAAGTTTGGATGATTGGACTTGAAGAAGGTGCGTGCATAAGGCTAGGTTGTTGTTCTGTGCTGCTGTACTGTCGGAGAGATTTTAGGCTGGCTCTTTTCTTTAGTTTGTCTAAGCTTGTCAAATGATGTATGCTAAGTGAGCGAATTGTGAATGATGCTCTTGATAGCAGTAAAAGAAGATACAGTATCTTGATGAGATGAGCATGCTGTTTGTGCTTTGCATTTACCGGAAAATTTGATCGAGATAAAAGTGAATTATTTTTCTTAGATGCTAAACAACTGTAGTGTTCATGTATATTTGTTGATCATGATGCTAGACAAACCGAGAAATTATTTAACTGCGGCTAGATTTTTATACAACTAAGTGACATGCATATACTTGGGTGCAATTGTAGCTTGTGCAAAAAGAACGTTATAGTTCTCCACTGACCTGTCAAGCTTCTACATGCGTATGGATTGGGTCTAAAGTTAGGCTCTAAACTATACATGTAGATTTGTTGATCATGGTGTGTATCGATTTGTTATGCATGTGTCAATGTATGTGAGTATGTTTATGCTCTGTTCATTTTTCCCTTCTGATGTGTTGTGAGTTTCTGAAATGAAATTACATGTATCTATCTGAACAAAATTGTACTGTAGGCTCTTACAATTTTTGTGTAGGCTGTGATGGCCTACTAGACCACCATTGAAGATTGGCCTGGCACTAGTAATTATACTACCTCCGTTTTAAACGATGTCATTAACTTTTTATCACATATTTAATCATTTGTCTTATCTAAAAAATTTACATAATTATAATTTATTTTGTTGTGAGTTATTTTATCACTTAAAGAACTTTAAACATGATTTATATTTAATGCATTTATATAAAATTTTTGAATAAGACAAATAGTCAAACATGGGTTAAAAGTCAATAGCATCATCTATTAAAAAACAAAGAGACAGAGAGAGGATAATGTATGAACTGTCAAAAAATACTCTATTGTTTTGGCACGTTTGGAGCATTGAATTAGAAGGAATAGATGAATATTTCCAGTACTAGCTAGTATGTTGAACAGAACCACTGAGAAGAGATTCCATCCCAAAATTTTACACCTTGTCACATCGAACGTTTGAACATATATATGAAGTATTAAATATAGGCTAAAAATAACTAATTACACATATTACGACTACTTTACGGGATGAATCTTTTAAGCACAATTGCTCCATGATTTGATAATGTGGTGCTACAGTAAACATGTGCTAGTGACGGATTAATTAGGCTTAATAAATTCGTCTCATGGTTTACTGACGGATATTGTAATTAGTTTTTTATTAGTGCCCGAACAGCCCGTACGATAACCTATATAATACCCGATGTGACACGCTAAAACTTTACACCATTGGATCTAAACACCCTCTGAGTTGTCTATTGTCTTTGTGATGCGGAAGTCTTGTGGAAAATACTATGTCTTGTGTTATTGCAGTATGAGTTGCAGAAATCTCGGGCTTGTTTGGTTTAGTACCCTACCAAAATGCTGGCAGTGCCAAACTCTAGGCAAATTTTGGCACTACCAATATTTTTGGTAGGGTAGAATTTTAAATGAGTGTCTTTGGATTTATGTCAATCGAGAGCCAAATTTTAAATTGTAATGAATAATATTCTAGAATTGTGCCAAATTAAGCATAGACATTAACAAACATTTGGTTTCACACCAAATCACCACATTTACTATTCAAACTACCAAAAAAAATCGGTATGGCACATTTTGGTATCAAACCAAAACGCCCCCTCATCTCCTGATTCGTAAGCGAGATCAAAATTTGAAACTCTCTATAAATATCCAACCCCCCGCTACATTCGTAAGCGAGATCAAAATTTGAAACCGCGGAGAGGCGGCAGCTTGCTCCACACGCCTCCGCCGTGTCGAGATTTCCGACTCGCGGAGAGGAATGGACAACGTCCGACGGAGCAGCATCACCTCCGTCATGTCCGGCATCGGGTCCTCGCCGGCGGCGCTCACCGAGTCCACTCCGCGCGCCACGCTCGCGCCTCCCTCCAACCGGCACGCCGACTGGCGGGGGCTCCCGGACGCCGCCGTCGCCCGCGTCCTCGACCGCCTCCCCGTCCTCGACCTCTTCCGCTTCGGCTACCTCTTCTCCCCGCGCTGGCTCCACCTCTGGCGCCGCCTACCGCTGTATCTCCACGACCACCAGTTCGCCGCTCCCCCGATCGCCGCCGACGACGTCGCCGACGCCATCACCCACGTCCTCGAGCTCCACGTTCGCAACGGCGTCCAATTTGTACCCGTACAAGGCGGCGGGAGCGGCGGCGGCGGTGGCGGTGGACATGGAGGCAACGAGGTAGCTGCCCGGGATGGCGGAGGCGGCGACGTCAGCAGCGACGACGAGGAGTACGGCATCTACGATGACGCCACCGCCAACGACGACGGCGGCTACGAGATCGGCCGCGTCTGGTGCTTCCGAGTAGAGACCACGCCATGGCGCAACGGCCACCTCCACCGCTGGTGCGCCGCGCTCCGGCGAGGCCGTGCTCGCGTCGTCGTCCTCGCCAACCTCTACCTACCAGATCACACCCGCCTTCCTCGAGCCCTCCTCGACGGCACCAGCCTCGTCGCACTCCACCTCTTCTACTTCACCGTGGAAGCCTACCACATCGACAAGCTCCGCGGCCTCGGGCTGTACGGCTGCGTCCTCGAACCCGGCATGATCGAGCGAGCCCTCCACCGCGAGTCAGAGATTCGGGAGCTCGCAATCCACAGCGGCATGGGGGGAACCATCGCCGCCGTCGCCGCCGCCGCCACGCGCCTCCGGTCTCTGCGCATGTTCAACATCCAGGTGGGCACGGTCACCGTGGACGACGCCACCTAACTGCGGAATCTGTACATGGGCGACGCGAGGCCATCCAGGATCACCATCAATGGCGCGCCCAGGTTGCGAAGGATCATCTCTCTTGACATCTTCAACACCGTCTTGGAGATCCAAGGCATAGTGATTCAGGTATATATGCAAATGAAATCCGATCGATCGATCGATCAACCTGCCCGCTTGCTCACACAATTTGATTAACACCAATTCTGAATCTCTCTCTGATCATGCAAGCGCAGGCTGGGATGGTGGAGCAGCCTCCACAGATCCGTTCTGTCAGGCATCTCGGCTTACAGGTGAACTACACAGTGATGGTCGGCATGTTGCCCCGCCAGATAGAGCAGATCCTGAGGAGTTTCCCACGCGTAAAATCACTGGATATCTGGGTAATGCCAATGAACAGCCAATCCTATCCAATCAATTGTTTGCATAATCCTGAATTTTCTGTTAATTAATTGCTCTCCAGTAGTGATATGTCTGAATTCTGGTTTTCTGATTGAGTAATGAGTTGTGGACTTGTGGTCTGAATTCTGAATCTGCTGCTAATCAATTGCTATGCAGTGATATACGTCTGAATTCTGATTATTCTGATTGAGTTGTGGACTGAATTCTTTAATGTGTATGCATTTTGATTTTCTGATTTGAGTTGTGTTGTGCCCTATTGCAGAGATGCGATGACGTTACACAAGCAGAAGGGCTCCTCCAATGGGACGATGTACACTACGATGGTGTTAGAGTTTGTGTCGAATATGTATACGTAGTCGGTTACAGTTTAGGACTTGGAGTTATAATAGGTATTAGGACTAGAGTATGAGTCGGACTCTATCCTAGGATCTCTCATAAATAGAGGGGCGTGCCTGTTGTAACCG
This sequence comes from Oryza meridionalis, assembly GCA_000338895.3. Lineage (NCBI taxonomy): Eukaryota > Viridiplantae > Streptophyta > Magnoliopsida > Poales > Poaceae > Oryza > Oryza meridionalis. Next base: position 23,406,697 of record CM002535.2, read on the forward strand.
CATGGCGACTTAGCATAGCGAGAGGGAGCGGCTGCCGGCGTTGACCGGCTGTGAGTCGTTGTAACTCTGATACGCTGTATATGCTGGATCGAGGAGGAGCGCCCGTAATCAGTGCCCCGGAGATGTAGGCCTTGACTGAACTCCGTTATCAAATATCGTGTCTCGGTGTCGTCATCGTGTTTGGATCTCCTATGGTGTTTCTTCCGCGTTTGGTTTCTGATGTGATTTCGGGGCTGGTTTCTAACAAGTGGTATCAGAGCCTGCGGGAGATACATGGTAGAGGTACGAGGGAGGTGCTCCACGCCGCGACAACTACACGAGATGTCTAGGGACGGACATGGACGCAAGGTGGAGCACGGCGGCGATCAACGGAATTTGATCGGTGGAATCGGACACTTCAGGCGGCGGTCTGAACCGTTCGATGGCTGCAATCAACAGGGAGATGACCAGACGTGGTGCTCGGGTTGATGGCGGCGGAAGCGATTGGCAATCCAATCGGTGGGTCGGACACTTCGAGCGGGTGGCTCAAACTTTCCGGTGAGCTACTTTCAACAGGGAGACGTGAGGCCTCACACTCGGGGTTGATTGAAGCTGGAGGCGATTGGCGTTCTCGGTCGGTGGAATCGAACACTTCGGGCGGGGTGGCTCGGGCCTTTCGATGAGCTGCGATCGACAGGGAGATGGCTAGACGTAGCGCTCGGGTCGTTCGGCGGCTCAGAAGACGGCATGTGACTTGTCGGCTTCGGCTCTCGACTAGATTGATGGCGTTCAATCGAAAGTCGGAGCGGGTGGTTCCTAGAGACTGTTTTGGAGGTGTTGACAAGGTACTGCATGGAGGATTGCTACTTAGCGGCGTACATGCGATGGATGGCAGAACAAAGAAGCGTCAGCATAGAATCGATACATATTGGCGGCGAAGTCGTTGACGATGTCGGTGGTCATGCTATGTGTGTTTGCTCTCGAACCAGGATGTCGCTGGGGGTACGTGAAGCTTGGAGGTCAGGCTCGCGGTGGTATGCACAATTTCGCGTTGAGGCCGTGCCGGCGACGGAGACAGAAGCGGCGCTAGTAGTAGCAGGCCCGGTCTGGGTTCATGCAGGACTCGACTCGAAGGGGGCCATGGTAGAAAAGGAGTTGAGCACGAGTTCGGCTTCAATACACACGACAAGAAGAGATCGAGAAGGATACCGCATCGGACACGAAAGGGGATCGGAGGAGAATTCGATTTGGAAATAGAATCGGGCTCAATTTGTCCCTGTAAATCAGCAAGAGGAATCCACGGGATTGCAGAGATTGCAATCGAATCAAACAACCAAAGCAATGAAGAGATCGGACCCGATTTCTTGAGCGACGGTGGTTTGGGCAATGAACTGCGAGCGGTAGAAGCATGGCTTGGTGTAGTCGTCATGCAGGTGCCGGCGAGTTCGACGCGGGCCGGCTTCGGCGAGGAGGCGGCAGGTACCGGCGAAGGGGCGGCAGCGACGCTCCTCTGTCGGGGAGGCGGCTAACGTGGGCGTCAGCATCCTCACCGGCGGGAAGCCTACGGCGGCAGCATTGGCGGCGTTCTCATCGGTGGTGGTCCTAGGGAGCTGGTGCAAGGGGAGACCAACTCATCTGCGCGGCAACATCTTCTAGACACGGGTGGCGGCATCGGGAACCAAAGCAGCGTCTTCGGTGGCGGCGCGGAGGAAACGGTGAGGCGGCGCGGGCTCTGGTGCTCGTGGTCGGTAGGAAGTAGCGGCGTGGCAAGGGCGCGGCAGCCACTGGGTTGCGGCACGGTTTGGCCGAGGAAGACGAACTGAGGAGCGAGGAAGCCGCGGAGGAAAAGGGGATCGATATTGTTTCGATCTGTTTCCTGGTTTTCCTGTTGACTGGTTTTTTGACCAAGAAAAACCGGTTGGTTTTTGTACTTATGACTATTGGTGGCCGAGTCAAAGTGGCTTGAACAAGGAGACCGAGCAAGCTCCATGGTGATGTTGATGCATAGGAACTTGGTCATATGACCATGCTATGAGGAAACATGATATGTTCATGTAGCAAAGCGGTGGTGTGTTAAGTCAAGGTGTGACTCAGCTTAGGCAATAGTGGGCAGGCGAGAAGGTCCCGGGCAACAGCGGGTCAAATACGTTGATGGAGTCAACGGGGTTGTTTGGCAGTACAGGATATATTCAGAATCTGCGGGGATTGCATGATGGGGATATATGAAATCTGCATCACTGAAGGAGAAAAGTAAACGCTATGGTGGTAATTTCTTTGTGTGATTCAAAGCAACAGTGAATTTTCTCAAATTATCGGATACTCAGTCTACGGATGCGAGAAGCGTGGATGTTGGATTTATTAGCTTGGTTCATAAGACGATAAGGAAGAAAAGGTTCAGTTCTTCAAGTCTGGTGAGTTTGATTTATCTATTTGGTGATGACGTGGGTTATCTGGCCATGGATTAGATCAAGTCAGATTTAAGACGGTAGATGGAGTTGAACATGGTCTTCGGGGAGTCTATGATGTGGCAGCTAGAAAGGAATTCAATTTCACTTGGCAAGACGACTGTGGTGATATGAGAGAAGGTGGAGCACTGTTGCAGGTGGAGTCAAGAGGAAGAAGTTACAGGGATAGCGTGAGTCTCTTGTTACGGTGAGCCTGGTGGAGGCTTGTCGGGGCAGCTCAACGTGAGCGGCGAAAAAGGATGAACTCAAGTCTGGATACACGGAGGTTCGAGCAAGTAAGGAATTCAGGTTGGCGTGGCATATTCGTCAAGGTGAAGTTTGTTAGAGTTTGTGTCGAATATGTGTACGTAGTCGGTTACAGTTTAGGACTTAGAGTATGAGTCGGACTCTATCCTAGAATTTCTCATAAATAGAGGGGCGTGCCTGTTGTAACCGCATGGCGACTTAGCATAGCGAGAGGGAGCGACTGCCGGCGTTGACCGGCCGTGAGTCGTTGTAACTCTGATACGTTGTATATGCTGGATCGGGGAGGAGCGCCCGTAATCAGTGCCCCGGAGATGTAGGTCTCGGCTGAACTCCGTTATCAAATATCGTGTCTCGGTGTCGTCATCGTGTTTGAATCTCCTATGACGTTTCTTCCACATTTGGTTTCCGATGTGATTTCGGGGCTGGTTTCTAACAGATGGGAACAATTTCTTCGATGGCCTTGAGAGCTTCAACTATCACCTGAGGTGGATATATCTTAGAGGTTTCTGAGGGGGAAAGTGTGAAGTTGCTCTGATGAAAGCCATGCTCGACAAAGCTAGAGTCCTGACACTGTTAAGGATGGAGTACTCGCCATTGCCAAGCAGCCTCAGCGAGCTCACCCTTTATGAGCTCGACTTGTCTCTCTGGATTTTCAAGACGGACACTCCAAATGATGCCGTCAGAGGCGATCTTGTGTCCTTTGTTGCAGCTGATGCTTCCGGAAGGTGCGTACGACTAGCAGCGTAAGGCTAGGTCAGGTGTTGTTCTGTCTGTGCTCTGCTTTGGAGAGAGAGAGAGAATTTTAGGTTGGCTCTTCAATTTCTTCAGTTTGTCTTCCTAGTCAAATGATGCTAACTGATATTCTGCTAAGTGAGTGAATGATGAATGATGCATCGATGCTAAGTGAATGCTGATGCTCCTCTCTACTCTCTCCGTTCCATAAAAAAAATCTAAAACTGGATATGACATATCCTAGTACTATAAATCTAAACATATATATGTTCAGATTCATAATATTAGGATGTGTCACATCCGGTACTGTATTGGTTTTTATGGGACGAAGGGAGCAAGTCTGAACAATTGGGCAAGTCAAATCTTGATGTGGAAACTATTTTGATCCCTCGAAGTAGTAAAGATGTAGTGTCTCTTCTTTCTGATCTTGTCTGAGTGGGGCAGTGGCACGGGGGCTAGTAGTAGTCGTCATCGGGAAAGGCAGCCTTGGCGCCATTCTTGCCACCGACCGCCCGCCCACTCCGCTCCGACGGCCGGCCACTCCACCCCGTCCGTCGCCCGCTTCAGCCGCCCGCCGCCCGTCCCGCTCCATCGACCGGAGAGAGAGGGCAATAGAGAGAAGAGGGGGGAAGAGAGGATAGAGAGAATACCGAAGTAGTGAGAATAACATGTGGGGCCAGATGGGCCCCACCATTTTTTTTATTATTTTATGTGTGTAGCTGGCATGTTGGTCCCACGATTGAATTGCCACGTAAGTGCCACGTCAATACCACGTGGGACGAATACCTAGTCAAAGAAGCCACGTAGACGCCATGTTAGCCAAAACCGTCTTCTAAACCACCTTAGGACTTATGTAGCACCAGTTTAATAATTGAGAGACCTGTTGTATCTGGTTTGTCGGTTGGGAGACGAAAATCGGATTCGTTGACAAGTTTAGGGACATAAGATGAACTTATTCCGTTCAGGTATATGCACATCGTGATATCCATTGTTAAGGAATTTCTTCACACTGGCCGTGGCCCGCAATTAAGCAATTAACCACACTAGCTAGCGCAGGTTTTACACTTTTACTGCAAAGCAGATAGCCATTTATTGTTGCTTTCTTGCTTTGTCAAAAAAGGATGCATTGAGTACTTGTCATGTGTTAAAAAAAATGTTGAGAACTTGACACGTCATCACATCGATCTGTATTCATATTTGCTCAATTTCCAGACAGCACACAGGTTTGTTTGGGCATTCACTTTCTCATAGTTTGTTGATTAATGTTGACAGTATTTGGCCTGTTGGCCCCTCCTGATTAAGCAGCAGCACAGAAATGAGATAACTTCACTTCTGAATGTCCAGTTTTTCTCAGAGATGTTCCTTTCATTTTTGTTCAGAGTAATCCTAAATTGAAGGTAATATGGTATTATTAGTTTCAGGATACAGTCAGTCACAGTCGGTCGGTCATCACAGATCACTGCTGTCAGTCAGTATATATACAGATTCATTGGCATCTAATTATCAGTATTTTGAAGGTTTATCCATTGCAGAAGTGCAGAGCACAAGAGTCAAAAGACCAGGAGAGGCATTTACCTAGGTAACTCTGCAAACTAATACTACATGTTTGGACGGTGGGTTGGGTTACTGTAATACTGTTAACCACACCTGCTCCCTCCGTCCCACAATATAAGGGATTTTCAGTTTTTGCTTGCAACGTTTGACCACTCGTCTTATTCAAATTTTTTTTACAAATATAAAAAACGAAAAGTTGTGCTTAAAATACTGTAGATAATAAAGTAAGTCACAAATAAAATAATTAATAATTTTAAAAATTTTGAATAAGACGAGTGGTTAAACATTACAGGTAAAAACTCAAAATCTTATATTATAGGACGGAGGGAGTAGTTTACTATTTGCACATAGTTTAATGAAACCGTACTACTGTGCATTCGACTAATTAAGATACAAGTATTAATCTTGTTTAGGCTGTGTTTAGTTCCACGCTAAAATTGAAAGTTTGACGAAATTAAAATGATATGACAAAAAAATTAAAAGTCTGTGCGTAGAAAAATTTAATGTGATGAAAAAGTTGAAAGTTTGAAGAAAAAATTGGGAACTAAACGAGGTCCCGGAAGAAAAGTGTCCTCGAGGGAAAAGCGATTCTCTGTTGCTAGCGTGTCGCTTGAGCAGGCTAGCTGCAACGGAATATCACTCTGACAGGTTTATGACTTGGAGACCAAAAGAATCTATTCTCTTAATGTGATCTTCACGTGTCCGACCAATTCAGTGTTATTTTCTTCCTCAGTCAATCACTGGCCGGTTACTTGTCCCCGTTGCTTTGTTTAGTTGTCACTCCTACTAATAACTCACTAATAACAGCCCTAAAAATGACTTAGCGAGAGCACTAGCTGTTAGCCTTCTTTAGTCCGAATCTCTAGGAATTGAAAGTCTGAAACTGAAGACGGGATTTCAGGCTGAAGACGTCAAAAGTGATGCTGAACTTTATTCAGATCGTCGCCCACGTACCTACTCGTGGCATTTACCTAATTACCTTTGGGGTAAAGGGATCACTCGAATGTTCTGGACACAATTCGTCTAATCACCATCAATGGACAAAAACAAGAGAAGGAAAACAATTCGTCAGCTTAGCCCTGACACGTGAAACCATGTCCTACAGCTACCTGTTTTGATCTTCTTAGTCTAAGTACATGTCGTTTTCATTAGGTGATTAGTTGATTAATTAATCTTGAGCTCCTCCTAAAACCATCTATAAATACAGCTCACTTGCTAATCACTCTCACTCTCATCTTAGCTTGTCCATTGTCCATATACACTCCTTGCTCTCTTTAACACAAGAAGCTAGTCGGCCTGCGATATCATGGCGTCCATGGTGTCCAAGAACTCGCCGCTGGCGACGGCGAGGCACGAGGACGGCGGCGCTGGAGGGACGGCGCCGCCGGTGACGAGCTGCCTGTATCTGCACAGGCCGGAGCCCGGGGCGGGGGCGCTGGACAAGGACGCCGTGCTCCGCCGCATCCGCCACCGGCGGCGAGCCAACCGCCTCCGCGAGTCGCTGCAGTCTCTCCTCCTGACGCAGCAGCAGGCGGCGCCGCCGCCGGAGACGGCGGCCGACAAGGGCGGCGAGCGGCTCGCCTGGCTCGACGACGCCTTCTCGTCGCCGTAGCTACCTAGCTAGCTAGCTCGTGCCCTGCAGCATATTGTCCACTGATTCTTGTATAGATCAGATCACCAACCATGATGGAATCATGGTCTCATGGTCATGGGAGATGAGGCAATGAGGCATGCATCATATGCATTCATTGATATGATTATATGAATCTTATGATGTCCATGGTGATCACCAAGAATAATAGAAAGTAATTAGTGGCTTAATTAGTGGATGCTTTGTTTAGGCTTTTACCTAGGAGTGTGTGTTTTGTATATGTGTATGTGTTTATGGTCATGCTACTTAGTAGTATATATATCTATATGGATGATGAATGGATGGTAGCATGGTGCAAGGATTTAGTGCTTGGGTTATGTTGGATTGAGATTGGTGTCATCCTCAAGGATAAGCAAACGCTGAATGCTTAATTAAATTCGGTGCCTCTATTTGCTTATCAGAAATATAAAGAAATATACATCCATGATCCATCCATTGATCTCGTCATTTTGATTTTGGCTGGTTGCGAAATTGATGATTGATTCTGTGGGTGGACACACTGATTAGTGTTATAATTATAATAATTAAATTAGGCTTATTGGCCGTTTCATGGGCGTCCGTTATATGATGTGACTTGTTTATCTGGTCACAGCCAGGAGGCCATCAAATATCTGCTGTATTAGTGATATTAAACAGTTTGCTTACATAAGCAGTTTGTCTGGTGCAGAGGGCACTTACCGACGATCGGATAAACAATGCGAAATGATGTTTGTTGCAAATTGATTAAACACTAATACTAGTAACCCCGTTATGATTCAAATGTTTGGTAGATATGGTCCCTACTAAGTACGTCAATCCGATATCTGAACAAATTGCTCCTTCTGTGGAGGAATGGCACATTTGTTGAATGCGAAACTGGGTTAGAAATACTAGCAGATTGGAGTATTGTACCCCCACCCCCCACCCACAAAACCCCAAAAAATTTCACTCAACTCCATATACTATTTCTCTTGCTCGAATTCATAAGCACAGTCGAATTGCAAAGGAGATGTCAAATAGTATTATTAAGTTACAGAACAATGTATGTAGCTGCGAGACTGTAATACACGTGCAATCGTAATAACATGTAAAATCTTTGGTATTAATATTCCTCTTCGATGTGTCAACTGTCAACAGACACCCCTTTGGATTCAGTGGGATTACAAATGGTATATATATATATATATATATATATATATATATATATATATATATATATAGCCAAAAGGATTACATATGTAGTGTACCAAGAATATCAATTTTTATAGAAACCTATCATGTAACCCTGACCTTTTGGCCTCTACAAACAAAACAGAATTTTCGATGTGAATCGGGCTATAAGGGTCACTAAAAGAATGATGAATCGGTATCACAAAATATGAGAGCTGCGGTTCGTAGTTCATACTGTATGACTATTTGAATCCAAAAGCCTGTCTCCTTCAGAGGGCATGTCAGATGACATTTCCAGACTCTGCTTTGCTGTCATCTTGTTCCACTCGTTCTCGACACGGAAGAACACCCACTGAAACCGCCTCAATATTTCCAGCGCTGCTATTGTAAACACTGTCAGGTAGTTGTGCCGAAGATGTGCTGAAAGCTTGTATGTCCATGTACAGCGGAGCACAAGATTGCTGGCTAACACCCAGTAATATACCTGTAAAACAATCATAAAAGGACTTGGTGACAAAAGAGCCTATCTGGACTAACTAAAATCATGTATATGTTTGAGCTCATACCCAGATCTGCCCATAAAGAAGGTTAGTCCATGTACTTGGGTTTTTGAACATGAAAATCCTAGTTAAGATGCTGCAGAGAAAATAAACTATTAGCAGCAATTGAGATGTGAAAACACATGCTGAAGCTCTAAAACAAAGATCATGTGAAGATAGCACACCTCAAATCCCAATCTCGCTTTATATCCCAGTAAAAGGAATACAGCGAATTTATAACACTGGACATAAGCCAGAGGGGTCGATAAAAGCTAACCCACTTGTCAGGGAATACATGATACTTGAGAGCTGAAAGGAAAATCACCGGAACCGCTGTCGAGTACTTGAGTGCTGGATTTGAGACAAATGTTTGTTGGTTAGAGGAACTGGTAGCAAACATGGGACAAATGCGTTCTAGATCATTTTTTTAAAGCGAGCCATAATTGCAACAAGTAACAATCAGTAAATACCATTAAGAAGACAAGTCTTCTCCTTTGTATCTTTGTATTGTCGAAGGCATTGGAAGAGTCGACACAAATAAGGGAACACAAGAACTAGAGGAATAGCTACAGAATGGCTGCCACAAATTGAATCTGCTTCAAGCCAAGCGGTCGTTGCAACCTGTAGAATATCATAATAATGAACACATTATACAGGAACGAGATGAGTTATACCAATAATTTACATCTGTCAATATAAGCCAATGGCATGTCGTTTGACAGTCACTTGGAGACCATTGAGGAAATAATGCACATAGCACAACAGCAAGTATAAGAAATTCTCCACAAAAAAAGTAAGTATAAGAAATTAACCTGCCGATTGACCATGCGACAAACTGAACGTTCCAAGTCTGAGAAGACCTGTGAAGAAATGCAACAATTAGGCAAAATGGTAAAATACAAAGTATCATGAATGCTAAATCAGGCCAAATACAAGCAAGAAACAGTTGTCTACAAACTAAAATATAGCATGTCATGTAGTGCTTTTTTAGTTTGTAGAGAACATTGTACACATTAAATCCTAGAGGCCAAACAGAGAATCATATAGTATTAGACAGCAAGTCTTTCCCTATATTCTCTATACAGAAATAATGTACACAAAACAATCCACAACCAACAATTTTAAATAAATTGCTCCATACCTTTGACATGGATGTAAAAATATCAGCCAGAAAGAAGTCGGGGAATGTAATTGCCTGCAGGACGGTGGGGAAGGAAACCATCAAAAAAGTTAGTCTGATCTAATTGCTGGCTCCACAGCAAGGACATAAAAGGCATATGCTTAGTCACAACAGGCAGTAGCATAGTGCATGTTGCACAGCTAAAAACAAAAACTACCACACCCCTTACTAACAAATTGTACAACTTACTTGCAATGGAAGCATTATACGCCACACTGTCCTCAGAAAGTAAAAGCGTGACGACAGGTAAAACATATCAAAAGGAGATAAGAGGACTATAAGAAGGATAGCATATAAAAGAACCTGAAAATAGGAAGAAAGATATGTTAGTTCCACCACCCTGGAATTGGTACAGCATGATACAATACATGACAACACTGCATGATAGTTTCATCTTCAACATGGTGAACAAACAAGAGGGGCATATACCCTACACCTAGTGTTCTTAAATTGGTTTTGTTTTAAAACATATGCAGACAAACTTCAAGCATATACAGGGTAAAAAAAAACTTCAAGTATATACAGAAGTACTAGGACTTGTCACTGAGAATGTAATCACTCATCAGTACATACGGTTAGTAAAAGAATGGTTAAATACATGTATTAGTGACCATGCCGATGACGTAAATGACAAGTAAAAAAGAAACAGTGTGTACAAACCTTTAGGTTCACTCTAATAATTAAACCATCCATCACTCATAAAATTTGTTTGTCTTGCATAAAAAGTCTAATTGTACTAGATGAGACTTTCCACTTATTTGACTAAGGAAAACAAAGCACAAGTACAGTAACAGTTGATGCTAAAGAAAGGTGCAGTGTTCCTTTTGAGAGCTTTGGGAACGCGATACTCTTACACACAAATTGACTATTGGTAAGCACTACCAACAATATAACCAAACATTAAGTACACAAAAAAAAAATCATGAGCTCATGCACACAAGAGGAACAAGGCATGGAATGAACTAATTAATGGGTTAGATATTACACTGGTTGAGATGCAGCAAGGGACACTTCTCCATGTGAGTACAAATATAGGTAAGCTGTCATACTCGTGGGAACAATCAAAGTAAGCCAAGTAGCACACTGTTAATGAAATAAAAAGATGAAGATTGCATTAGCCAAAAATATGACAAAATCAAGTAATAACACAACACCAGAGAAAAGTGCACATATGAATATGAAGCAGCAAATGTAAAATGCATCTAGCACAATAAATCCTGATGGGTTGACAATTAAATAAAATATTGCAAACTTTTCCCAAACATGGGCATGGCATAGACAAACTTTGAACCCTTTCACTGTCATGACAGCAACTGTATGCCAGACATACAAATTTGTACATAGCAAACTATGTCAGAGCAGATGCATTTTGAAAGGGAGAAAACTTATGAAAATCCAAATCAAGTTAAGCTCATAAACAGAAAGTGCAACCAGGAGAATCAGATAAGCATACCCTCCATATTTCTCGGTGCGATAAATGTGTTTGTGCAAGATCAAACACCCTTGCGTAATTCACTGATGATTGTGCAAAGACCCACAGGTTTACTCCCCATAACCAAATCATCAGAGCCTACAACAAAAACATGAACCACGAGTACAAAACGCTCAGGAAGTGCCTTCATTTGCTGTCTTTTCTACAGTAATGGCCCTTGAGATTGTCATACATACTTCACAAAAGAAACTTACCACAAGAAGAAGCGGATTGTAGTATAAGAAAGCTTCATAAAGAAATAAGTCTCGCAGATCAGCACTCATTCTCATAACAGAGTCCCAACCTATCTGTAACACCAAAATAATATGTGAATTAGAACTACAACAAGAGATTCAGGTCATATCAAGGAAAAAGATATGGTTAGATCAAAGCGAGAATACCTTGCAACAGCATAAACCCCATAGGAGAAACAATACAACCTGAAAAATGAATGGGTTTATCAGTGATTAGAGAAGTAAAATTGACACACGTAAATGCAGAATCAAGAGCTTAGGATAACTTTTGTACTAAATACTCCTTATATTCAGTTACATAATAACATGGGAGTAAAGAATTGTACACTGCACTAATGTGTAGTTTCTATCATGCCTCTCAGATGCAGTTCAAAGTTAAGCTGTAGAAGAAAACATAAGTGAAAATTGGCATTCCTGAAAGACCATTTCATTATGCATGCCAAGATTAATGCTATTTCCTGCCATATATTTCAAGGGAAGTCAACACTATTATCTTGGTCCGTCAAGGATAAAAGCACATCCCAGTGAAGCCAAGAGTAAGACATGAGATGAGTTTTACTCTTCTTCAGTTTTCATTTAGAAGAAAAGGATAAATCATGATTCTCGATTTCCTTCTATTACAATTAATGGTACAGACAAAATGGGGTTCATGCATCAGTAGCAGGAAGGAGGGAAATATTAATGTGTAGGACAAATATCTGGAAAAGACTAGATCCTATGAAGTGAGATCACTTCTCCTCAGTCCAATAATGTTTCCTAGCTATGAGTAATAGTCATCTGTGCAATTAGCTTTGAGCAAAGGTAAGTAATTCCTCCGCGATTCCTGCGATACCCTTTGCCGCAGTTGCAAGGTATTGACCAAACTCTACTCCAGGACAAACACATAACATGATTGATTATTTTACAACTACATAGCAATGCCGCACGGCGATAACCCCAAGCAGGTGAATTAAGCGAAGGAGACAAAGGGCACACTTGCAACCAAATCGGCGCTAAATCCATCGCCTCGCCGTATCAGTGTACCATGAGTTGAGCTGAAGAAGGCCACGATACCTTGAACCGCCAGAGGAAGAGCGGCGAGGGCATGATCGCGACCGCCGGGATGGCCGACCCCTTCATCTCGCCCGCGCCGCCGCCCTCGCCCCCGCCCTCGCCCCCGAGCCTCTGCGCGCGCAGCCGCCTCCTCCTATGCGTGAACCCTGCAAACAACGAGAAACCCCCCGCATTAGCGACGACGACGACGACGAACAGCTCCACCCTCGCGAGCAGATTACGACGGGATCCATCCCGCCGCGCCCCACCAAACGGATAGCCCCCACCGTGAGGCGAATCCGGAACCAAACCAATCCCGCTTACCGAGGAACACCACCCCGGATCTCCACCGCGGGAGGGGAGGAGGAGCCGTCGACGGCGATGGCGGCGGCGGGAGCAGGGGAAGCCTCTAGAGACTACTCCCAGCAAACCCCCTCCCTCCTCTCCACCTCTCTCTCTCTCTCCGCTTCTTCTCCAGAGACACCGAGAGCGAGCGAGCGCGCGCCGCCTGCCGGAACGGAGCGCGTGGCCGGTGCCCGCGGCGGCGGCGGCGGCGGCGAGAACGACTTCGCGGAGACGGCGGCGGAGGAGGAGGAGGAGGAGAGCGCGGCGAGATCTGCGAGGGGGGGTGGGCGAGAGGAGGGAAGAGAACAAGACGAAGAAGCCGTGCGAATGGGAGAAAGGGGAATCGGAAGGTGGTGAGGGGGAGCCCGACGACGAGTTTGACGTGTAAACAAACAGCAAAATGGTTTGTCTACTCGCCACTAGTCCAAATATGTGGGAGGCACATTTTTTTTTTAAGAAAAATTAGCTGGTGGCCCACGCAATTGCGCGGCTAGCACCTAAACAAAATCATATATTTTTTAGTATGATTTTACTTAAAATTTATTAAATAGATATCTCATTGTCTTCATTGTCTTAAGAGTTTGAATGACCAAACCTTATCATCCCCGTGTTTCTAATTATATAGTTTTTTAAAAGTCACACCAGTTGCTACCCCTTGTGTCATCTACTTCTTTATTTGCTTGCTCGATTTACCACTATTTCTATTCATTTTTCTTGGAACCTTTAAAAATTGGATCTTATAGTTTTTAGAGTTTATTGTCATGTTGGGTTTCGTTTTTTAAATTTCTAGACGTCCCGTCAAACGTTGCCATTATACTCCTCTATGGTCCGTCCACTATCTCTTCTCTTTATTGTCATTGAGATTTTAAAAATCGAACATAATTATCGTTTGGGTTCATTTTTACTTTCTAGAAGTCTCGCCAAACCGTCAGCGGCTTTGCTATTATACTTCTCTACAGCTCGTCCGCTGTCTCCCTTCTTTATTGTCATTGAGATTTTAAAATTGAACATGATTATCATTGTTTTTTTACTTTATAGAAGTTCCGAACCTTTAAAAATTGAACCTTGTAGTTTTTATAGTTTTTAGAGTTTATTGTCTTGTTGGGTTTTATTTTTTTATAATTTTTAGAAGTCTCGTCAAACGATGCTACTATGCTCCTCTACGGCCCGTCCGCCGCCTACATTTTGTTGTCATTATGATTCTAAAAATCGAACATAACTATCGTTGAAATTCATTTTTTATTTTCTAAAAGTCCCGTCAACCTTCGGTGACTCTGTAACTATACTACTATACACTCCGCCCGCTACTTCTCCTTTTTATTGTCATTGAGATTTTAAAAATTGAATATAATTATCAGTGGGTTTTTTTTTACTTTCTAGAAGTCCCGGAAATCGTCTTGCTCGTTTGCTTCACGGTCTGTCTGTCGTCCCTCCTTTTAATCGTCATTAGGATTCTATTTGGTGTTTTATTAATAGTTTTTATATGTCGTATCAACCGCCACCACTCTACTCCTTTACAGGCTTGTTACTTAATTTATCTCGTCATGTGTTTTAGAGGGTCTTTTCTTTTCAATAGTCTTTATTTTTATCACAAAATTTAGTTATTTATAAATTGTATTCCTAATTGAAATTTTTTTTCTAATTTCAGAATTTATTATTTTTTAAAAATTTTAATTAATATCGTATTGTGTTCTTTTAATATTTTTATTTTTATTTTCAATTTTAGTTGTTTCAAAATTGTATTCCTACTTGAACTCTCTTTTAATTTTTTTCAATTTTGGATATTATGTTATTTTTTATTCTGAATTTTAATTAATCTCGTTTTTAATTCCGAATTTCAGCTAATTTTAAATTGTATTCCTACTTGAACTCTTATTTTATTTTATTTTTTGCTAATTTCAGATTTTATTTTTATTTTTATTCCCAATTTTAATTAATCCCGTATTGGGTTCTTATATAGACTCTTCTTTTAATATTGCTTATTTTAATTCCGAATTTCAGCTACTTTAAAATTGTATTACTACTTAGACTATCCTTTTCTTTTCTAATTTTGGATTTTATTTTATTTTTAATTCGAATTTTGATTAATCTTGTATTGGGTTTTTATACGGAAACTTCTTTTAATATTGCTTATTTTTAATTCCGAATTTCAGCTATTTTTAAACTGTAATTTTACTTGGACTCTCCTTTTTTTTCTAATTTTGGATTTTATTTTATTTTTATTTCGAATTTTTATTAATCTCGTATTGAGTTTTTATATGGAAATTTCTTTCAATATTGCTTTTTAGATTGTATTTCTACTTGGGCTCTCCTTTTCTTTTTTTTTTCTTTTTCTCTAATTAATGTGGGAATTTTTAGCCCCCACAGCAAACGTGGTATCTTATTTCAAAGTTGTTTTAATAATATAATAGATAGATAGATATGGAAATCCTATGACCAAAGAAACCCTTTGCTTTTGACCGAGGGAAGTTAAGAGGATACAAATCAACTTATTTAATAAATTTTGAATGCTAACAATTGATTGTTTTAAGCATACGGAGTATGATATATTTTCCCAAAGGGCTTTACAAAGTTAGGGTCAGTCAATTTGGTTAAGTCAATTTGGTTAAGCAATAGGCAGTGCCGCTGGCCTATTACTAGTCTTATTGAAATTTATACTCTGGTAGTTCTTGTGAACATACTTGTGTTTGTCTCATTTAAAAAAAATAATTTTCTATTCTGATTTGGATTATATGGACACATTGTCATGATGGCCTAGGACAGATTTACCGTGTCCGTCTCGCTCCTTCGAATTTTATGTGTCTGATTCGTCTCTTTGAATTTTTAAATTTTAATTAAATCTTAGCCATTAAAATGTATTTCTAGTATTGCTTATTTTTATTTCTAAATTTCAATTATTACTTATTTGTATTCTTAGTTGAACTCTCTTTTTCTTTTTCTTCGATTAATGTGGGAATTTCTAGCCTCCACAGCGAACGTGGTGCCTTCTTTCAAGGCTGTTTTAATAATATAATAAATTATCTAAATGCAAATTAAAAGGGGAGGAAATTCACAATTTTGAATCTTTTGGTAAAAAAGGATAAACTAAAAATGATTAGACTTCAGGGGCTGAGTTTGGAGGCCTCTTGACATGGAAAACCAAGTAAAGAAATAGCGCATAATTAATTAGGTATTAGTTAAAAAAACTTTTAAAATAGATTAATATTTTTTAAAAAACAAAATTTACTAAAGAAAATTTTTTAAGAAAACACAATGTTTAATAATTTAGGAAACGTGCGCGTGAAAAACAAGAGAAGAGAGGTTTGGGAAAGATGAGAGAAGAACGCAGCCAGCTTAGTGGTTCTTTGTAGACATTGAAGTATTAGTTCTTGAGCCCGAAAACTATACAACTGCACGGTTAATTAGAGGAAATTAGAGGAAACCCACTGCTACACTACTAACAATGACGGCGGAACCCAAACACAGGACATCGCTGCCAAGCTATACACAAAAGTGACACAACAGCTCCGAATCGCAAAAGAGGTGTTATCGTTGCCGAGCTACCTGCCCAAGCGACCCAGCAGCACCGACTTCACAACCGCAGATACACAAAAGCAAGGAAAGTCGCCAAAGCGAAAAGCAGCTCCGACATCCAATAATAGACATCAGCCAAGCCAACAAAGAGCCACTTCCTTCACACGGCCAGCACCAGAACTCATGCGGCTCCGACATCCCGTGCTGATTTGACTATTCCATATCTCCTCCTTACACTAGATGGGATTTATATAGGGATAATGTGTTAGTTTTACTCGTCAATTTTATAAACCGTTCAATTTACATCCTATCCACCAAAACCGGGCTGGTTTTATGTGTTAGTTGGCATTACCCTTGGCAACAGCGTTTTGACCGTTTGCGTCGTGTAACCAAACTCTGCTCTCTTCTTCTAATATATTGGCGTGTAATTATTTTGCGCGTTCGCGAAAAATGTCATTCAGTCCACCTTGTTTTGCTACTTCTCGCTTAGCTGATCCAATTGATATAAACCAGTTTGATCCATTTCCAATGGGTAGAGAGAACAGGAAGAGGACAATGAAATGAAAAGGATAATGCTAATAAAAAAGAAATTACGCCGTGTGTGTTTTCTCATTTCCAATTCACCATTGATCTATCTCTTCTTCGACATCGCCGGCCGGTGCCCGTCGACCGGAGTTCCACAAGGCCGAAGGGTGACTGACTAATCGGCGAGGAGGTGAGATTACGCCGTGGCGGTGACCTGAGCTCGGGAAGAAGATACTGTACATTTTTACTGCTGTCAAGATTTGACTTTGCTCAATACTAGCATATTGTTCAGACTCAGAGAGGGCATCATCATTCACTTAGCATCAATGCAACATCAATGCATCATTGATGCTCAGAGCATCGTTAACACAGATCTGATCAAGATTCAGATATCTAACCTATATGGAAGATGATCAGGCCCAGTTGAGTCAGAGTTTAAGCATGATAAGTGGTGTCTTCAGAATTGGTGGTAGACTGACTTAACACACACAATTGTTGCGACTGCACATATATACTGCATTTGTAGGCACTCTAATGAAGCTTCTCATATGTAGGCAGTGAGCATCAATAATAATTTCAAGCAAAGAATTTCCACTTCTTTGTCCACAAAGAAAGTGCATGATGCTTATCTGATTTGTGTACTTACACTACAAAATGCAAACCAAGAGAATTCACAAAAATGAGTAATTCTTTAGGATTAAGTAAAGATGGGTATGGTGCCATCTTGTGACCTGACAAAATATGCAACAGCATGTATGAAAATATGCAAGAGGTAGACAGACCATTCTAGTAAGAGCTTTTTTACCGTCCAATGGTACCAGGCGGTACCGAATGCTGGCCGTTGGATCTGGGCCGATCCAATGGCTGGGATTGTTTGGTACCACCCGGTACCAAAAATATCCCTTATGCGGTACCGGCCAGACAACTTGGTTGGAAGGGTATTATTGTAACTTCGCGTATGCAGCTGGATGGATCAGGAGGGATGGATCCCGGGCTGGCGGCTCGCTCGAACCCTAGTATTTGCTCGCCTTGCCTTTTGCTGCCGTGTTGCTCTGCCGCCGCCGCCGTGTTGCTCTGCCGCCACCGTCGTTATCCTCTACCGCCGCCGTCGCCGTGTTCATGCTCCGCTGCCGCGAGTTCGAGTTGAACCCTTGCGCCGAAGCGACATCGATTGCGGCGCCGCAATCGATGTCGCTTCGGCGCAAGGGCTTGGCCGCCGACATGCGCTGGTTTGCTCCGTCCCATCCGACCCGGCACGAGATTGGATGTTAGATGGGTGGGGGAAGGAGTTAGTGATGGTGAGCAGAGGAAGGATTTCGCAGGCTCGTGGTGCGGCAAGGAAAACTCGAAAAGTAAGCGCTCTAGGGTTTACATATCGAAGCATCAAACTTCTTTGTATGTGTGCATATGTGAGATACCAGTATTATGTTCATCCAACTTCTTTGTATCACAAAAATGGATTCGTTCATAGCATTAGCAAGATACAAAAGTCAAAAGCACAGGATGGTTTCACAATGGTCTTGGACAGGAAGTTACAAAAGTAGGACATATAATTTCACTAATTTTCATCAGCTTTGGGATTCCCCTGTTTCGTTGCTTCGATGCATAGTTGTTTTAGTTCTTCCTGGACTTGAATCACCTCATTCATTGTCGAATTTATGAGGGTGGATGCCACCTTAGCTCTAATAGTGGTTGTATCCTGAAATCATTCGATGGAAGGAAATTAGAGTCATTATTATGTTGTTCATGTATAAGAAACATTACAGATTACACACCATTTCATGGAACTCTAGGGATAGGTCTTTTCCGTTCCAATGTTCCATGCGTTTCAATGCATACAAGCCACATGACCAGCTGTCAATTTGTTAAGCATTTGTTAGATATTAGATGCAATACAGTACAAATGCATGAATATAACTTAATGATTGACCTGTCTTTCTGCTGTGGCACTTGCATTGGGCAGAGAGGCCAATTTGTTATGCTCTTATTCTTCCATTTAGTAGTGACGCCATCTTCATTTGCGCAACATTGAAGATACTTGTCAATTCCTTTTAACTATGTTATAGAAAAGAGTTAGTAAATATGCCTGTAATAGTGAAGAAAAAATGTTTATTTGGTTGCGTAACATACAGTCATTGTGAGAACATTGTCCACAGCATAGAAGGTCCTATCCATACGTAGAGAGTCTAGGATTTGAATTTTTTCTTTTGGACTATTTAGAACAGCAACATACCAATGGCTCTTGTCTCTATTTTTTTTTTACCAGGGGCTCTTGTCTCTATTCAGTGGCAGGAAAATCTGCAAGGGGAAAAATCTGCACTAGATCCGCAATAAAAAATAGTAAAATTTAAATTTAGTACCATTTCATGCTCCAAATATCGTTTTGCAACATTAGCTCTGCTCTCACGGTATCTCTTGCTTCGAGTCCCTTTATTTGAACCATTTGTTTTCCATATTTGGCAGTGTGCTTCACTTTCAAGCAATGCAATACCATTTCCCCTTGGTTGGTCTGATTGCATATCTTTCATTATTTCTATGTATGCATCTATGACCTGAAAAACAGGAACAGACAATGTAGGTTTTTTTTTTTATCCTAAGTGCATGTAAATGAATAGAGAATGCTTACACTGCCACCTAACCACTTGCTTTTGGATGGTGCATCTATGGGCCTAACCAACGGCATGAGATTTTCAGAAAATAGGTCTATGTTTGCTATAGTTGATAATTTTCTCTTCTTAGACTTAGAGATAAAACTGATGGTTATTTCATCTAATAAAGTCAGGTCTTTGGGTTCCTTGCTGGCTCTTTGAGCCCTTTCATCTAATAAATATCAGCATGCAAACTTTGCGCAACAACGTGACCACACAATGTCAAATCCATTCCTTTCATCTCTGCATTATCTGTTTCAATGTATAGCTGTTCAAGCATCTCCATCACCTTCAAAGTACTATCCTCTATCATCGAGCACTTAAATAAAACTTCAATACCCATGCTACGCAACCTGCGAAACTTTTCCATTTGGTCTGACCAAGAGTAAATCTCACCATATCTGTCAGACGGAAATGCCATCTTTGCCTTTGTTGTCCACCTTTTCGCAACGCAAATGTCAGGAATGACATCCATCTTCAAAAAATACAAAACTACGAAAATATGCTCACATGGTAGACATTCACACTCCATTTTTCTACAAGGGCACAACATGCTGTTCAACGATGCCTCTACATAAGCAAAATTCAAAATTTTGATCCTCTCAGAGTTATCTTTCATACAAATGACATACTTCACTAAATTGTCCTCATCTATAGTATCTATGACATCCCAGGCCATCGATTTAATAATCTCCACCTTCACCTTCTTGAAAACCGTAGGTGTGAAAATACGAGCAGCATCTTTCTCAATTAGACTACCATTCAGAGGGGTGAAAGGGACAGATTGAGATGCAATAGAGTCTAGCTCTGCCTCCCTATGTCTCATTCGTGACAAGCAATGCTCATAATGCTCCACCAAACAAACTAAACTCATTTTACGATCCAAATACTTATGAAGTTTTGAGTTCAGACTCTCACTACGCTGGTTGCTTTTCATGCCAAGAAAGAACATACCTTTTGTGTATGCAGCAGCTCATTTCTTCCTTAAATTGTACATCCTAGCAAGCCATTGGTGATCTTCACCCACTTTATGAGTAACCTTGAACTCAATCCATTTCTTCTCAAACTCTTCTGGATCATAAGTACCATGTACTAGTGCTCGAAAATCTGAAAGCATATCAGGACGGAGATGCCTTGCCATTTTTTGCTCAATATGCCAAGTACACAACCGGTGCTCACTGTTAGGCATAACGGATGAGATTGCTCGACGCATAGCATTATCTCCATCTGCGATAACTCCTTTCGGATGCTTCTGACACATGCAATCCAAAAACTGTTTAAGAACCCATTCATATGTAGCTACCCTCTCATCGGCAACAATAGCACATGCAAAAATTACAGTGGAACCATGATGATTAACACCAACAAACGGTATGAAAGGTAAGTTGTACTTATTCACCCGATATGTGCTATCAAACACTACAACATCACCAAATGCATCATAATCAATGCGGGATTGAGGGTCCGCCCAGAATAACCTTTTCAATCGGCCTTCCTTGTCTGTCTCATACTCAAAAAAGTATTCCATATCATCCTTCTGCCTTGCTTGCATATACTTTATTACACGATCTGCATCACCACCCAATATTTGTTTTTTCTTCTGCCTAACAAAGAAATTGTACAGATTCCTGCTAACAAAACCTGTCGCTTCAAAACCACCGTGATGTCTCTCCATGACATCCATAACTTGATGTTGCCGCAATCCCACTCCTTTCAATTCCATCATATTTGCCTTTTGAGCATTGCTAATATTGCGGTGAGACCGGAGGAATGCGACTTCATCAGATCTAGCCAAAGGGTGACTATATTTGGCCACATACTTTACAACAAACCAATCTCCCTTCTCCTTATCAAGTTTTATCTCTAAAAGAGAATTGCAACCACATCTAGTAAGTGCTCTAGGTTCCCTAGTTCTATTAGAAACTGTCATATATGCGTCTCTCCTATATCCTTCTCTAGAGCATGTGTACTGCCTAAAGGTAACTGCAGCTGTCACAGGATCACGCCTAGCAAAGTTTTTCCTAACACTAAAACCTTTCTCTTTGGCATACATATTATAAAACCTGAATCCTTCATTCTCACTGCCAAACCGCATTGAAGTGATCGTTGAGTACTCCTCTTGCTCCTCTATGCTACTAAAATTGTCTGCCATCTCATCCCCCATGCAAAAACTGAAAAAATAATAGAAACCCAATTATTATCATACCTAAATACATGTATGCTGCTAATCTAAGTTCGATCTACAGCAAATCATTGTTCAGCACAAAAAAAAAGTACATATCCAACATTCCAAAGGGATGGGAGATACCTTGCGATGGGACTGCAGGGGATGGAGGATGTGGCTGCAGGGGATGGACGATGGGGCTGTAGGGGGATGATTAGCACCCTTGGTGCCACCGTAGGCGGAGGATGAGCCGGCGACGGAGACGATGATGTGGTGCTTGCGGCAGGAAGAGGCGCCGGATGTGGCGCCGGGCGAGGAGCGACGAAGGAGGAGGAGCCGGGCGAGGAGCGACGAAGGAGGCGGAGGGGGAGACGGGGGTTTAGGGTTGGGCGGCGTTGGGCGGCGGCGGTCTGCGGAAAGAAGCGCGTGGGGGCGGAAGGAAGCGCGTGGGCACGATGAATTGATGGTGCACGCGCGGCTGTGGAAGGAGCGAATTTTCTTCTCTCCCCATCCTACCCCTCCATGAATGAACGGCCAAATGTTTACTGGTACCGAGCGGTACCAGTACCGACCGGTACTCTTTGCTGGACCACAAAGACGCTCTTCTAATAAAGTATTTGAGGAATGAAGGCTACATGATTCCCCAATTGTTAGTACCATATCCCAGCTGACACATTTCGTAAATATCGTGAACTATGGAGTATATATTAAGGCTGTGTTTAGTTCGTGGAATAAGTGGTAAGTTTGAAGAAAGTTGGTAGTTTGAAAAAAAAAGTTGGAAGTTTACGTGTGTAGAAAAGTTTTTGATATGATGGAAAGTTGGAAGTTTGAAGTTGGTGGAGGGGAACTAAACACGGCCTAAAGCTCAAAAATTGTTCCAACCAACAACTACCCTCTAGATGAAAACCTATGTTCTAATTCAAATAGTAATGTTGTGCGAAATGATATCAGTTCTTCAAAATCACCACTTCCCCTTATTCTAGTTCAAATAATAACACTGTGCGAAATGATAAGAGTTCTTAAAAACCACCGCTTCCCCTTATTCACTCGCTTAGCAGAACAGCAGTTAGCATCATTTGACTAGCTATACAAACTGAAGAAATTGAAGTGCTAGCCTAAATCTCTCTCTCTCCCCCGAAGTAGAGCACAGACAGAACAGCACCTGACCTTAGCCTTACTCTGCTAGTCGTACGCAACTTCCTGAAGCATCAGCTGCAACAAAGGAAACAAGATCGCCTCTGACGGCACCATTAGGAGTGTGCAGCTTGAAATTCCGGAGAGACAAGTCGAGCTGATTCAGGGTGAACTGGGGGAGGCTTCCTGTCGAGTATTCCATCCTTAACTGTGTCACGACACTAGCTTTGTCGAGCATGGCTTTCATCAGAGCAACTTCACACTTGCCTCCTCTGAAACCTGTAAGATATATCCACCTCAAGTGATAGTTGAAACTCTCAAGGCTATCGAAGAAATTGTTCGTGTCATAGTGTACATCGTTCCACTGGAGGAGCCCTTCTACTTGTGTAACGTCATCCGATCTCTGCAATAGGGCACAACACAACTCAAATCAGAAAATCAAAACGCATAGTACAAATTAGTGCAGAGCAATTGACTGCAAATTTATAATTCAGACCACAACTCAATCAGAAAATCAAAATGCATACACTCTAGTGCAGAGGAATTGATAGGGAATTCAGAATTCAGACCACGACTCAACCAGAAAATTCAGAATTCAGACATATCAGTGCAGAGCAATTAATAAGCAGCAAATTCAGAATTATGCAACAATTGATTGGATAAGATTGGCCGTTCATTGGCATTACCAGGATTTTCAGTGATTTTACGCGTGGGAAACTCCTCAGGATCTGCTCTATCTGGCGAGGCACCATGATGGCCATCTCCGTGTAGTTCACCCGTAAGTCAAGATGCCTGACAGAACGGATCTCTGGAGGCTGCTCCACCATCCCAGCCTGCGCATGCATGATCAGAGAGAGATTCAGAGATGGGTGAGCAAGCGGGCTGCAGGTTGATCGATCGATTTGCAAGTATACCTGAATCACTATGCCTTGGATCTCCAAGACGGTGGTGAAGAGGTCAAGAGAGACGATCTTTCGCAACCTGGGCGCGCCATTGATGGCGATCCTGGATGGCCACGTATGGTGCATGTGCAGCTTCCGCAATCGGGTGGCGTTGTCGACGGCGACCGTGCCCACCTGGTTTTCGTACATGCGCAGATTCTGGAGACGCGTGGCGGCGAGGCGGAAGGTTGGCCCCTCGGCGCCGTCGATTGCCAGCTCCCGAATCTCCGATTCGCGGTGGATTGCTCGGTCGATCATGCCGAGGCCCCAGGCGCAGCTGTACAGCCCGAGGACGAGGAGCCTGTCGATGCGGTAGGCTTCCACGGTGAAGAAGAAGAGGTGGAGCTCCAGGAGGCTGGTGCAGTCGAGGAGGGCTTGAGGAAATCTGGGGTACCCTGGTAGGTGGAGGTTGGCGACGACGATGACACGAGCACGGCCGCGATGGAGGGCGGCGCACCAGCGGTTGAGCTGCTCGAGGCTCCACCGCGTGGTCTCTACTCGGAAGCAGAACACGCGGCCGATCTCGAAGCCGCCGTTTAGCATGGCGGCGTCGTGGGCGATGACGTCGTCGCAGAGGCCGCACTCCTCGTCGCTGCTGCTGTCGTCGGCGCCTCCATGTCCACCACCGCCGCCTCCACCATCCGGGGCGGCTACCTCGTTGCCTCCATGTCCTCCTCCTCCGCCGCCGCCTTGTTTGGGTACGAATTGGACGCCGTTGCCAACGTGGAGCTCGAGGACGTTTGTGATTGCTTGGGCGACGTTGCCGGCGGGGATCGGGGGAGTGGCGAACTGGCGGTCGTGGAGATACAGCGGTAGGAGGCGCCAGATGTGGAGCCAGCGCGGGGAGAAGAGGTAGCCGAGGCGGAAGAGGTCGAGGACGGTGAGGCGGTCGAGGACGCGGGCGACGGCGGCGTCCGGGAGCCGCCGCCAGTCGGCGTGCCGGTTGGTGGAGGGAGGCGCGAGCAAGGCGCTCGGGGTGGACTCGGTGACCTCCGTCGGAGAGGACTTGAAGCCGGACATGACGAAGGCGGCGCTTCTCCGGCGGTCCTCTTCCATTGTTCCTCTCCGCCTCCGGCGACGTGGAGATCTCGACACGGCGGAGGCGTGTGGAGCAAGCTGCCGCCTCTGCGCGGTTTCAAATTTTGATATCGCTTTCGGGTTGGAGGCGCTGCCAGCTGCCAGCGGATAGAGTTTTCTCTAGTTTTCTGGTCAATCTGGTGCGCACGTTACTGATCGGACGGCTAGGATCCAATTCCGGAGCAGATCGGCTCCTGCTTCAGGAATGGACCAATAATAGGTGAGCTCGAGAGGAGAGGAAAAGAGAAGAGAAGATACGTAAAACGACGTGAGCTATTAGCATATGATTAATTGAGTATAAACTATTTTAAACTTAAAAAATAGATTAATATGATTTTTTTAAAGCAACTTTCACATAGGAATTTTTTGCGAAAAACACATCGTTTAATAGTTCGGAAAGCGTGCGCGCGGAAAAGAAACAAACTTTCTCACAATTTGCCGATCGACTAGGATTAACCCTCTCCGCACTTTGTTGTCTTCCTCAACGCCGCCGCACCCCTCACTGGAGAGAGATCAATTACTTCGCTGTCAGTGTAAGAGTTAAAATTGGAGACGATGTGACTGAAAAATTGTGTGTGTATAAAAGGTTTGATGTGATGGAAAGTTGAAAGTTTGGAAAAAAAAACGTTGGAACTAAACACACCGAAAATCCTCTTGTTGGGTAGCCCCATCTGAATGAAAAAAAAAGGGCTCGCATGCATGCAAAATAAGTAGTAGCTAGCTTCTTTTTCTTTTTTTTCTCATTACTATAAATATTTTTTCTCCTAAACTACTTAGTATCTAATTTACGATCCGATCGTACGATTGAATTTGTTGCAATTAAATCTTTACAATAAGATATCACATAATTATATTTCGATAAAAGAAAAATATATATTTCAGACCGTTAAAACTTAATGTTTGCTATGTGATAGCAACATGTTTTAAAGTATCCATTCACCATGTTTCACAAAATTTATTTAGCTATTTGCCTCTACTCTCTCTCATCACTATCCATGCATGCATACATAGATTTAGCAACCTTCAAAATGATTTTTATTTTAAACTAATTATCTATAATCTATGATCCAATAACACTGTTGTATTCGTTGTAATTAAATCTTCATAAGATATCGCATGTTTATGTTCTGATGAAAAAAACATATGTTTCAGTCCGTTAATACTCAATGTTTCATATGTGATAGCAACATGTTTTAACGTGTGTCTTCATTGTGTTTTAAAAAAAAATCAAATATTTCAATGATTGAATTTTTTTCATCATGTATAATTTAATGTTTTACTGGTAGTCAACTGAAACATTTGCCGGACCGATTTTTTTTAAGAGGATCGATGGTATGATTTGAAGGTACCTCCGCGTAAGAGGTGGTGCCGCTTGCCAATTCTCACTAGCTGATCCAGCCTAATCCATTTCCAATGGGGGCAAAGGCCCGTGCAGATTGCTTCTCCTCAATTTAAGGTTCCAAAAGTGTCTATTTCGATATATTTCTGCCAGTTCATATGTCAAAAAAAAATTGCAAGTGTCAGGCCATCTTCAGTGGTAAGGCTCACAGAAAAATTGCCAGACACGGTTAGATACATGTAAATCCAGCAGGAAATGTTTGCTCAGATAGATACATGTAAATCCTCAGAGAACTTTGAATTCAGCAAAACCCTGACGCCCTTTGGTTTAAACCACTGCCACGGAGGATGCCAACTTGGCCAAGCCACATTATGCTACAACCATGATTAGCAACTATGATGGACTGTGAATGGGCCAGATGTTATAGGTCCAAGAACCAGATATACGAGATTCAAGTTTTCTGTTGGGCTTAAAACCATCCATTTTCAATGTTTTTTTTTCCTGATTTCACCAATTCTCCATTGATGGATCTCTCTTCTTTGACGTCGCCAGCCAGAGAGTTTCACCGGGCCGGAGGATGACTGACTCATCGAGGAGGTGAGGCGACGGCGCAGCGGTGACCGGAGCTCGGGAAGAAGATACTCTACATTTTTACTACCATCAAGATTTGGCTTTGCTCAATACTACTCCGTAGTATGTTGTTCAGACTCGGAGAGAGCATCATCATCCACTCACCTGGCAAGCAGTTAGCATCACTTGACTAGCAAGACAAACTGAAGAAATTGAAGAGCCACCCTAATATTCTCTCTCTCTCTCTCTCTCTCTCTCTCTCTCTCGATCTCGATCTCGATCTCGACAAAACAGAGCACAGAACAACACCTAATACGCTGCTAGTCGTACGAAAGTTCCACAATTATCAGCTGCAACAAAGGATACACGATCATCTCTGACGGCATCATTTGGAGTGAGCAGCCCGAAAATCCGGAGAGACAAGTTGATCGAGCTGATCCATGGTGAGCTCGGGGATGCTTCTTATTGAGTACTAGTTGAGTATTCCATCCTTAACCGTGTCCCAGCTCGAGCTTCGTCGAGGATGGCTTTGATAAGAGCAAGTTCACGCTTGCCCCCTCTGAAACCTCTAAGGCCATGGAAGAAATTGTTCCCTTTATAGATGTGTTCATCCGTCGCTTTGAGGAGCCCTTCTGCTACTGTAACCTCATCGTCTCTCTGCAATGCAGCACACCACAACTCAAATCAGAAAAGCAGAATGTAGAGTTCCACACACATAACTGCAGAAATTCAGAATTCAGACCACAACTCAATCAGAATTTTAGAATTTTCTGATTGAGTTGTGTTGTGCCCTATTGCAGAGATGCTAAGATACTGTACATTTTTACTGCTATCAAGATTTGACTTTGCTCAATACTAACATATTGTTCAGACTGAGAGAGGGCATCAACATTCACTTAGCATCAATGCATCATTGATGCTCAGAGCATCATTCACTCACTTAGCAGAATATCAGTTATAGCATCATTTGACTAGCAACATCTGAAGAAATTGAGAAGAGCCACCCTAAAATTCTCTCTCTCTCTCTCTCTCTCTCTCTCCGAAGCAGAGCACAGACAGAACAACACCTGACCTAGCCTTGCGCTGCTAGTCGTACGCAACTTCCGGAAGCATCGGCTGCAACAAAGGACACAAGATCGCCTCTGACGACACCATTTGGAGTGTGCAGCTTGAAATTCCGGAGAGACAAGTCGAGCTGATTCAGGGTGAGCTGGGGGACGCTGCTTGTCGAGTATTGTATCATTAACTGTCTCAGGACACTAGCTTTGTCGAGCATGGCTTTCATCAGAGCAACTTCACACTTGCCTCCTCTGAAATCTTCAAGATATATCCACCTCAGGTGATAGTTGAAACTCTCAAGGCCATCGAAGAAATTGTTCCCGTCATAGTGTGCATCGTTCCACTGGAGGAGCCCTTCTGCTTGTGTAACTTCATCGCATCTCTGCAATAGGGCACAACAACACAACTCAATCAGAAAATCAAAACGCATAGTACAAATTAGTGCAGAGCAATTGACAGCAAATTTAGAGTTTAGACCACAACTCAATCAGAATCCACACATATCACTAATTAGCAGCAAATTCAGAATTCATACCATAACTCAGTCAGAAAAAATCAAAATGCACACACTTTTGTGCAGAGGAATTGACAGCGAATTCAGAATTCGGAACAGGACTCAACCAGAAAATTCAGAATTCAGACATATCAGTGCAGAGCAATTAATAAGCAGCAAATTCAGAATTATGCAACAGTTGATTGGATAGGATTGGCTGTTCATTAGCATTACCATTATATCCAGTGATTTTACGCGTGGGAAACTCTTCAGGATCTGCTCCATCAAGCGGGGCAACCTGATGTCCATCTCTGTGTAGTTCACCCGTAAGCCGAGATGCCTGACAGAACGGATCTGTGGAGGCGGCTCCGTCATCCCAATCTGCACGCGAATTGGTGTCAACCAAATGAGCAGGCAGGTTGATCGATCGATTTGATCATAACTGAATCGCTAAGCCTTGGATCACCAAGACGGTGTTGAAGATGTCAAGACAGAGGATTCTCCGCAACCTGGGCGCGGCACCGATGCTGATCCTGGATGGCTTCGTATCGCACATGTAGAGATTCCGGAATCGGGCGGCGCCGTCCACGGCGACCGTGCCCACCTGGTTGTCGAACAAGACCAGAGACCGGAGGCGCGTGGCGCCGGCGACGGCGAAGGTTCGCCCCATGCCCCCGTGGATTGCCAGCTTCCGAATCGGTGATTCGGGGTGGAGGACTCGGTCGATCATGCCGTGGCCCTCGATGCAGCCGTACAGCCCGAGGGCGCGGAGCTCGACGAGGGCCGCGATGTGGTAGGCTTCCACGGTGAAGAAGAAGACGTAGAGTCCCAGGAGGCTGGCGCCGCAGTCGAGGATGGCTTGAGGAAGTTCGGGGTGCTCTGGTATGGCGAGGTTGGCGAGCATGAGCAGACGAGCACCGCCGCGCTGGAGCTCAGCGCACCAGCGGACGAGGTGATCGAGGCTCCACCGCGTGGTCTCTACTCGCAAGCAGAACACGCGGCCCATCTCGTGGCGGGCGTTCCGGATGATGCCTTCGTTTCGTAGATCTCGTCGTCGCTGGTCACGGCCTCATCGCCCCCGCCCACGAGCGCTCCTTCACCTTGGCGTCCACCTCCGCCGCCGCCACCTTGTACGGGTAAGATCTGGACGCCGTTGCCGACGTGGTGGTGGAGGACGTTGGTGATTGCGTCGGCCACATTGGCGGCGGGGATCGGTGGGGTTGTGAACTGGTGGTCGTGGAGATACAGCGGCCGGGCGCGCCAGATGTCGAGCCAGCGCGGGGAGAAGAGGTAGCCGAGGCGGAACAGGTCGACGACGGGGAGGCGGTCGAGGACGAGGGAGACGGCGGCGTCCGGGAGCCCCCGCCAGTCGGCGCGCGGCTGGTTGACGGCGACGGGAGGCGGCGCGAGGACGACGTGTGGAGTGGCCAGGGTGCGCGTCCCAGGCGGCGGGGGGTAGATGGACAGGTCGCTGGCGACGATGCTCTCGCGGTCCATCCTCTCCGGCCACCGGGCTCGCTCCGGCGACTTGGCTGGTGGTCGGCGTCGGCGGAGGAGGAGGCGTATGGCGCAAGCTGCCGCCTCTCCGCGGTTTCAAATTTTGATCTCGCAATCGGCTACGGCTAGGAGCCTAGGAGCCTAGGAATGTAGCCTCGGGGTTGGATATTTATAGAGAGGAGTTTGCGCTTTAGATTTTCTGGTCAATCTGGTACGCACGTTACTGATCGGACGGTTTGTATCCAGTTTTGGAGTGAATCCACGGCTTCTCATCTTCTGTATATACGGAAAAGCCAAAGCATTCTTCCGGAGAAAACTGCTTCTTAGGCTGAGTCTTAGGAAAAGAGGATTGAGAAGATGGAGAAGATTGAGAAGATACGTAAAATGAGGTGTGCCATTAGCGTATAATTAATTGAGTATTAACTATTTTAAATTTTAAAAATAGATTAATATGATTTTTTTAAAGTAACTTTCCTATAGAAATTTTTTGCAAAAAATACGCCGTTTAGTAGTTTGGGAAGCGTGTGCGCGGAAAACGATGTTTTTTCTTTTTTTCGCGAACGCGCAAAAGGATTGCACGTCAATATATTAGAAGAATAGAGTTTTGATACACGATGCACTCAGCCAGACCGGCCTATGCCAAGGAAGGAAGAAAAACAAAGATAAAAACAAACAAAGGAAAGGAAAAAAAATTCGAAACGACGGTAACTCTACTCCAAACAGCGGGAGGGGGCAGAGCCACTCTGAACGTGCAGAGATGTAGCCTAGAGGGGGGTTGAATGGGCTTTCCTGAAATTTTCTCAACAAACGCAGCGGTTAAATTGATAGGGCCCGGAACCTCCTGGTGATGAACACCGGAACTTCCTGGCAGTGATGAGTAGCCCGGAACTTCCGGAGTTCTTGAGCCAGGAACTTCCGGGCAACAGAGATAA
Source organism: Oryza meridionalis (assembly GCA_000338895.3). Taxonomy (NCBI): domain Eukaryota; kingdom Viridiplantae; phylum Streptophyta; class Magnoliopsida; order Poales; family Poaceae; genus Oryza; species Oryza meridionalis. The sequence goes on from CM002535.2 coordinate 23,437,186, forward strand.
ACGAAATATGAGAAGAAAAACAGGTCCTAGCTAGGGAAAATCAGGCACAGGGTTGCACAAGATGTAAATCACAAGATATCAGCAGATTTAAACACAGATCATGCACAAGAGAGACAAAAGCGATTTTTTCCCGAAGTTCAGATCACACGGATCCTACTCTCCGTTGAGGTGCTCCAAAGAGCCGGGTCTCGATTAACCCCTTGCCTCACTTATGCAAATATCCCAGAAGAGATCCACAGCCTTCAACTCAACACTTCTTGGTCGTTTTCTAGAATTGAGTGACCACTAAGATCCAACTCACAATTCCTTCTAGAAAAGATCACAAGGGCAAGTTGCTCTACCTATGACAACCTCTGAAAACTCAGCACAAGAATCTTTACTCACTTACCTCGTTTCCTTGCGAAGGTGAGGAAAACTTTCACAAACTTTCCCGGGACATCCACAAGATCTTTGGAAGCTCACGGGCGACACCTAACCGTCTAGGAGAAGATCTCCAAGAGTAATAAGCCCAAGTGACAGCACACAAGGTATCCAAAAATACTCAATCAAACCTAATCTTCAAGCCATCTCCAAAACACTTCTACACTCTCATCTAATCTCTCAATCTCACAAGATAGGCTCTAGATTTGAGTGGAGGAAGCAAAGGAAGCTTGGGTGTGGCTAGAAAACCCTAGAACATGAAAGAGCTGAAGTGGAATGGCCAAAGGGTGACCTGGGGACGAAATCCATATATATAACGGCTAGGCGACGTCATCTAGCCGTTACTCACAAGTTTGAACTGGAAACCTGCTAGGACGTTACGGGCAAAAGTGCCAGGAACTTCCGGGCAGCACTTAGGAAAAATTTTGCTTTGAAATGGCGCCCGGAAGTTCCGGCCAGAACCTCCGGGTAGCCCTCTCTGTCCCGGGGAGAAAATCATTTTTCAAAAAAGATTCTAAAAATATTTTGACTCATGGATATGACTAAGAGCACTTTGTATATCCTAGAACCACACTTGAAACCCCTCTTAATAGTACGGTTTTTACTAAACTCAATTTCGAAAGTGAAAAACCTAGTCTAATCACTTTCGGTGTTTTTCGCACTTAGGAACGTTCAAATTGGGGGGTCTCCTTGCATTCTTAGCCATCACAACTTGTTTTGAGACTAAACTCCTATGAATAAACTTGATAAACACGTTAGTCCTCTTTAACCACCTTGTCATTAATCACCAAAACCCACTAGGGGGTTTAAGTGCACCTTCACACTCTACACTCCCAACAATTCCCCAAAGGAAGCGACGGCCGCTAAGCGATGTGTTTTCTCACTTAATCTCACCTAAATCTGCGGCGCACAATGTTGATCGGACGGACTAGGATTAGCCACCGTACTTTGGCCGCACCCCTCGCCGGAGAGAGAACACCGGCGCTTCGATCGCCGTGAACTTGGCGGCTGAAGAACACCGGCAGCGGCAACGCAAGAGGTGGCGCTCGCCGCCGACATGATCCTCCAACGCTGGAGAAAAGTGAAATGCAGATTTCCTCAATAGCATGAACAATCTGATGAGATTGCTCTGCAACTCGTATACTGAAGTGCCACAAGACTTTACACGGTTGACAGTTCCACATCACAAATTCACAATTTACAAGACGGTAAACAACAGTAGTTAGTAGTTATGTCAATTGTTAATTAAGCAAAAAAAAGAAAAAAGTTCAAATATTCCTTCCTCAATTCAAGGCTCCAAAACAATTAATAGTAGTATAATATTTCTGACAGTTGAGTTCATACATTATATGATTATGCAAGTGCCAGGCCAATCTTGAATGGTGATCTGGTAAGGTAAACCATCACAGCCTATACAAAAATTGTAAGAGCCCGCAGTACATGTTTGTTCAGATAGATACATGTAATTATATTTCATAAACTCTAAACACATCAGTAGAAGAAAATGTACGACATAGACAGACATTGGCACATGCATAACAAATCAATACATACCATGATCAACAAATCTACATGTATAGTTTAGAGCCTAACTTTAGACCCAATCCATACCAGAATGTTCTTTTTGCACCAGGTACAATTGCACCCAAGTATATGCATGTCACTTAGTTGTATAAAAATCTAGCTCCAGTCAAATAATTTCCCGGTTTGTCTAGCATCATGATCAACAAATATACATGTACACTACAGTTGTTTAGCATCTAAGAAAATACATTCAGTTTTATGTTGATCAAATTTTCCGGTAAAAGCAAAGCACAAACGGCATGCTCATCTCATCAAGCAACTGTATCTTCTTTTACTGCTATCAAGATTTGGATTTGTTCAAATGCAGACCCAAAGAGAGCATCATTCACAATTCGCTCATTTGACAAGCTAGACAAACTGAAGAAAAGAGCCCAGCCTAAAATCTCTCTGACAGTAGTACAACAGCGCAGAACAACAACCTGGAGTAGCCTTCTTCAAGTTCAATCCAAATTTAGAATAGCGGACACATGTCGATCTCTGACATCATGATTTGGAGTGGTCATTCTGAAATGTTCGATAGCCCACCTTAGCTGGTTAAAGATGTTGTCGGTATTGCTGCCTGGTGGGGGTACCATTCTGAAAATTGTCCCGGCTCGAGCTTCGTCAAGGATGGCTTTGCCCAGAGCAAGTTCATACCTGCCCCCTCTGAAAGTTGTAAGATATATCCACCTCAGGTGATGGCTGAAACAACCAAGGTCACGGAAGAAATTGTTCTCTTGATAGATGTGTTCATCATCCGCTTCGAGGAGCCCTTCTTCTGGTGTAACCTCATCGTCTCTCTGCAGCAAAGGCACACACGCACACCTCAATCAGAATTCACACATGATAATTCTGCAAGTCACGCACAATTCAAACAGAATTCAGACATATTAATACTACTATTGAACTACAGAGACAGTTGATAGTAATTCTGTAGCAAAGGCACGCACTCACAACCCAATCAGAAATCAGAATTCAGACATAGTCTAATACTGATGCAGAGCAATTAACAACAAATTCAGGATAATGAAACGATTGATTGATTGGATTGGCTGTTTATTACCATGATCTCCAGTTTCTCTAAGCATGGGAAACACTTCAGAATCTGCTCTATCTCACGGGGCACCCTGTGACCCATCTCTGTGTAGTTCACCCGTAAGCCGAGAATCCTGACAGAACGCATCTTTGGAGGACGCTGCACCATCCCAGCCTGCGCATGATCAGAGTATAGAATTGTTGATCGATTTGCACGCAGTGCACACGGACAAGATTCGTATTTGATTTGATCATACCTGAATCACAATTCCTTTGATCACGAAGACGGTGTTGAGGAGATCGAGAGAGCCGATGCTTCGCAGGCTGGGCGCTTCACCGATGAAGATCCTGGATGGCCTCGTCGGTGGTAACAGGTGCAGGTCCCGGAACTGGATGGCGTCGTGCACGATGACCGTGCCCTCCACCACGTTGTTGAACATCCACAGAGACCGGAGGCGCGTGGTCTGGACGACGACGTCTCCCAGATGGTTGAAGTCGATCGTCAGCACCCGGATTTCCGATTCGGGGCGGAGTGCTCGCCTGATCATGCCGGCGCAGCCGTACACCCCGAGGACGCGGAGGTTGACGAGGGGGTCGATGTGGTCGGCTTCCACGGTGAAGAAGAAGACGTGGAGTCCCTTGAGGCTTGTGCCGCAGTCGAGGATGCCCTGGGGGAGGTCGGGAAACCCTTCCATGGTGAGGTTGGTGAGGGTGACCTCACGAACACGGCCGCGCTGGAGCGCGGCGCACCAGCGGTGGAGGTGGTCGGCGCGCCACCGCGTGGTCTCCACTCGGAAGCTGTAGACGCGGCCGATCTCGTAGCCATCATCTGGGATGTCGTCGTGGCCGTAGAGGTCGTCGTCGCTGATGACGCCGTCGTCGGCGCCTATGCCTCCAGGGAATCGGAGGTGGCGGCGGCCGGCGGCGCCTTCGCCGTCAGAATCGTCGACGACTCGGACTCCACCGCCTTGATCTGCTGCCTCGTGTTCGAGTTCGACGGCGACCCCGGGTCCAGAATCGTCGACGACTCCGGCGTCTTGAACTGCTGCCTCGTCTTCGGCGACGTCGAGGCTGTTAGGAAACGATAATCGACAAACGATAAAGAAATAATAGATCAATCACAGAAGACACGAGATTTAACGTAGAAAACCCTCCCAAAGTAGGAGAGAAAAAACCACAGGCGCCAGCAGCAAAATATCTTCACTATATCTGGGGTGAGGTTACAACACCGCACGGCGGCTTACAAGAGGTATATATATAGTGGAACCCTAAAAGGGATGACGATCCGTTTCGCGGGGGCTCCGCCCCCGCACCCCCGGGCGTCCCCGGGTGCATGGCCCAATGGGCCAGCTTCAGCCTTCGCTACGCTCCGGCCCAAGCCTCCCGGCAACGGGCCTCCGCTCCACTACGGCAGAAGCTGGCCTTTATTAAGTGCAAATAAATTTGGATCACAACTCAACAGAGGCCCCCGTCATGATCATCGCTATCATCGTCGTCATCCTCTCTCCATGGGTGGACGATGATGCCCAGGTCGTGGCCATCCGCGCCAACTACCTCGTTGCCTCCACCTCCCTCTCCGTCGTCGTCGTCGTCGCTCCCGCTCTCTCCTTATACGCCTACGAACTGGACGCCGTCGCCTACGTGGAGCTCGAGAACGTTGGCGATGGCGTCGGCGACGTCGGCGGCGGCGATCCGAGGAGAGACGAACTGGCGGTCGTGGAGATACAGCGGCTCGGCGCGCCAGATGTCGAGCCAGCGCGGGGAGAAGAGGTAGCCGAGGCGGAACAGGTCGACGACGGGGAGGCGGACGAGCACCCTGGCGACGACGTCGTCGGGTAGCCCCCGCCACCCGGCGTGCGGGACGTCGCCGACGGGCGGCGCGAGGACGGCGGCCGGAGTGGCATGCGTCAGCGTCGCCCACGGTGGCTTCATTCTGGCCACGGCGGCGGCGACGACTCTCGCGCGGGCCTCTTCCATTCCTCTCCGGCGAGTCACGGCGGAGGCGTGTGGAGCAAGCTGCCTCCTGCTCTCTCTCTCTCTCTCTCTCTGCGGTTTCAAATTTCGATATTGCTGGGGTTGGATATTTAGAGAGTTTTTCTCTGTTTTTTTTGTCAATCTGGTGCGCACGTTAATGATCGGATGGTCTGGGTCCAATTCCGGATAGGAAGAAAAAAAAATCTGCGGCTTACTGGAAATACAGAATAAAACTAATCGGTTATTAGTAGCAAATCTACGGCGCACAATGTTGATCGGACGACTCACCGAGCGCCACCTCACAGTCACTTCACCGTGGACTTGGCAAGTTGGCGTCAGCGGAGAAGCCATCGATACCGGTGTCTCATTCTCAATTATCTCATCAGCAGATGATATTTTTGTCGATAAGATTTCTGCAATTCATACTGTAATGCCACAAACACATTTTCCACAAGACTTGCACATCACAAGATAGTTGACAACTCATGGTTTTGTTAAGCAAAATGAATAAAAAAATCCATTTATTATTCTTCCTCAATTTAAGGTTCCAAAAGTGACAATACAATCTATTGTCAGTTCTTATTCAGTGGTCAGGCACACAGAAATTGTAAGAGAGTTCAGGACATGTTTGCTCAGACAGCATAAGCATACATACAACAGAATAGCGCGCAAAGTTTGGATTTTGGTTGAAATCAAAGATGATGTGACTGAAAAATTGTGTGTGTATGACAGGTTGATGTGATGGAAAAGGACTGAAGTTTGAATCCAAACTTTGGATCTAAACACAGCCTCAGAGTACACACATGAGCAACAGAGTAGAATACAACAGCATAAGCATAGTATAGACTTGATCCATTTCATTCAATAACCATCTCACTGCAGCCAAATATTTTGACGGTTCATAAAATAGGTTTTATTTGATCCCCTGAGACTGTCCCTTTGCCAGGATCAGCCAACCAGAATTGCTCCATCAGTCGGCTGCTGCTTCTACTCAAAACCTCTGGTTCCATCCATGGAAGAGTAGTGTCTCGTACATTACCAGAAACCAAAGAGTTCATCAGTGATTTGAGAAGCAAAATTGAAACATACAAATGTGGAATCAAGATATCAGGATAATTTCTGTACATCCATTTCATCCTGCAAAATTGAGAAAGAGGGGCAGAGCCCTCCCATTTCATTAATGAAATGAGCAAAAGCTAGAGGTTCATACAATCCCAAATACATCCATTTCTAGCAGATCAACAAAATGAAAGAGCAACACATTCTGATTCCCAGGTAACATGATTAACACTTTTCATTATCAGCGCGCCCACATCATCGCAGCAGAGATCCACCAGGCGATCATAAAAATAAAATATTCAAAATAACAAGCCAATTTACAACAGGAAAGAAAATATTCACACAATCATCCTCTACCAGAAGAGAGTTTCGATCGCAATCACATATTGAGATAAAAAGCATGGTTTAGAATCACTGGCAAATGACAATGCAAACTGGCATAATTCTAATGCAGCAATGTACCATATTTCTACACCAGTGGCAAAACACATAGCATGACTATAGAAGGCATCACCTTTTATCAGACATTTCCAACACATCAGAAAACCAAAGCTGTATGTATCCAGACAGAAGTAAAGCAGAATAGCATGGTAGAACTGGTAAGCTTGTGAATTCTGAATTGATAAGAGCAATTCGAATCGGCCTTAGCACCAAACAACTCAAGTAGCTCTCACATCTAGACCTTGATAAAGTGCACACAGGCACGCAGTCGGCTTAACAGAGTTCTAGCCATGTACTCAAGACTTAACCTAACCCAAATCATAGGTAGTACTAGGGAAAATGCTTAACTAGGTTAATGACCAGGGTGATGATCTGCTAATGATAACTAGGGAAAATGCCATTTGCGGAGGCGTTCACGGGTGTCCCAGCGCATTCTGCAAAAACAGCTTCACTTCCTGTGGTCCCATCTGATGATCTTGCAGCATCCTATTGTAGCATTCATCCTTGAGATCTTCCATGCCGAGAACAATCGCAGCCTGTACAGAGAATTCAGATTAGAAACATAAACATCTGTCTGAACAGAGAAATCAGAAAGCCTACTATAGTACATCTAGGACAAGTTTCAAAAGTGGAAGTACATAATACTACTTCTATCTTACAAAAGAAATCAAGCTGCTACTTGTTTGTTTTGTTCGCAAGATCTCAGCCAAAATTTGGGCCGTTGGTTCTAGATCCAACGGGTTCTGTGCATCTTCTACCTCTAGAACAGTGAACTCTCTCTCTCTCTCTCCCCTCGCCGATCGATTAGCTGCGCAACTGCGCCTTCCCCATCTCCACCGGCGCAGCCCGCCGCCTACTCGGTTTCCCTCGCCGTCGCCGTCGTCGGCCCCTCCCTTCCACCGCCAAGCCGCGACCTCCCCGGTCATCCCTCTAAGCCCGGGGAACAGCATAGGCGCCTCTTCCTCCTACCCCCCCCCCCCCCCCCCAATCCCCCGACCACCCCAACCCGTCGCCGGATGCGACGCTGGCTGCTGAATCCGCGGCAGGTTCGGATCAACGGGAGAAAGAGAGGGAGAGGAAGCTAGAGGTTGAAGACGTAGTGCACACAAAATCGCAACGCAAACCACACAGTCGGAAAACATCCCTAACAATTGCAAGATGCCTCCATTGCCGGAGAGGAGAGGAGAGGGAGAGGAGCGAGGGGCGGGCGCTTACCCTTGTGAGGTGGCCGAGGGTGTCGAGGTCGTGGACTCTCTCCGCGAAGATGGTCTGCACGTTCAGGACCCCCTGGGGAAGCAGCCCGCCGGTGGCGCGGCTCGTGAAGCGCTCGGCGTTCATGCGGTAGAGCTGCACGGTGTCGTAGATGTCGCCGGACTCGATGGCTGGCAGGTCCCATATGTGTCCCGGCGCGAGCTCCGCCAGCCGCCGGGCCTGCACCGAGAACTCCACGCCGTCGCCTCCCCGCAACTTCACCATGGGCAATCCCGCCGCCGCCGCCGCCGCCGCGCCCTCCATCGCCGTCGCCGAGGAGGAAGAGGGAGAGGAAGAGGAAGGGGGTGAAGTGGGTGGGTGAAAAGGTGGCGAAAGGTGGAGGAGGTGAAGGCACGAGAAGGTTATATTGATACAGACTCCTCTCACTTACAGGTGGGCCCAGGATTATACCTGGCCCCACCTGCAGCAACGGGACGGGTTCCCTACGCCACGTGATCCCATGCCTGTCAGGGCGTGGGCCCAACGGCATCTTAGTTACTTTACTTAATTCTTGATAAAGGAGAAAATGGTAGTACTGGATATTTGCCGATTCAATTTTTGTTCTTCGTACT